>JAPDNY010000002.1:7911342-9216153 GCA_029375565.1 Gekko gecko
TAGGACGTAGCTTAGGACCACCTAGTGGATGGGCTGCCACTGTGTTGGCTGATTCTTTTATGGTGTGGTTGCCAGCTGAAGGAGTGCACGAAGGAGCCTGAATTCAGGTCAGGAACCATTTTAACTACTCCCT
Organism: Gekko gecko; assembly: GCA_029375565.1. NCBI lineage: Eukaryota > Metazoa > Chordata > Lepidosauria > Squamata > Gekkonidae > Gekko > Gekko gecko. The sequence goes on from JAPDNY010000002.1 coordinate 7,911,476, forward strand.
GGCTCCATCAGCAACCGAAACTGTGACTGCACCCAGGAAAAGAGATTGCTACTGGGAAGGGCAGCCATGAAGGAGCTAGAAAAGATCCTTAAGAGTAAAGGCGTGTTGCTGGTGACCAAGGTTAGGTTAAGTTGCAAGGTGTCATAGTCCCATATTAGTCAGGTGGCCACACCTGGAGAATTGTGTGCAGTTCTGGAGGCCTTACTTCAAAAAGGACGCGGATGGAATGGAGCAGATGCAAAGGAGAGAGACCTCTTGGAGACCAAGCCCTGTGAGGAAAGGCTGAGGGACTTGGATTGTTTAGTCTGGAGAAGAGGAGGTTGAGGGGGGACATGATGGCTCTCTTGAAGTATTTGAAGGGCCGTCACTTAGAGGACAAACATAGAGGCAAACCATTCAACATCACAGTAATCCAAGTCTATGCCCCAACCACTGATGCAGAAAAGGCTGAAGTGGACCAGTTCTATGAAGACCTACAACACCTCATAGAACAAACACCAAAAAATGATGTCCTCATCATCATAGGGGACTGGAATGCTAAAGTAGGAAATCAAAAAGTAGCCAGAATAACAGACAAGTTTGGCCTTGGTGAACAAAATGAAGCAGGGCAAAGGCTAACAGTGTTTTGTCAAGAGAACACGCTGGTTATAGCGAACACCCTTTCCCAACAACCTAAGAGGCGACTCTACACATGGACATCACCAGATGGGCAACACCAAAATCAGATTAACTATATAATTTGCAGCCAAAAATGGAGAAGCTCTATCCAGTCAGTAAAAACAAGACCTGGAGCTGACTGTGACTCAGATCATGAGCTACTCGTTGCGAAATTCAGACTTAAACTGAAGAAAATTGGGAAAACCATTCAGATTTGACCTAGATCGCATCCCCAGTGAATATACAGTAGAGGTAAAGAATAGGTTTAAGGGACCAGTTTTGATAGACAGAGTGCCTGAAGAACTATGGACAGAGGTTCATGATATTGTACAGGAGGCAGCAATCACTGCCATCCCAAAGAAAAAGAAGTGCAAGAAAGCAAAGTGGCTGTCTGATGAGGCTTAACAAATAGCAGAGGAAAGAAGGAAAGCAAAAGGCAGAGGTGAAAAGGAAAGATTTACCCAACTGAATGCAAATTTCCAGAGAACAGCAAGGAGAGATAAGGAGGCTTGGGAAGGACTAGAGATCTCTTCAAGAAAATTGGAGAAATCAAGGGAACGTTCCTGTACTGGTTTTGAACCTTCTCACCCCCAATCCAGGGGATAAGAGGCACAATTCCTGATACTCTGCCAGTATGTACAAGATCTTACTCCTCTCTCATGCCAGTCCAGGAATGAGAGATACCAAAATCACACATGCTTAAACAAACCCAAGAGTATGTCTGCACACACTCCCAGCCTATTAGTAGTCTGCCACCAAGATGTCTTAAATCAGGGCCCTCACCAAGGTTCAGAAGCAGAGATCTCAAATCCTGCCTGGTCTAGAAGATTTAGCAAGTTTACCAGCTCTGTATCAGAACTGCAAACAACTATTAATTATCACAGTGGTAGCCTTCTTGGTGAACAGCTTAGGCACAGGGTCTAGGCTTAGAACCCAGTTGCAATCCAGGACACAAACTCAGATAATATTAATTGGTATTATCTTTATTTAGTACAAAGCAGTCATATATCAAGAGGCTAGCGAGAAGGTACATAAAACAATAAGGTCTATAGCTTGTTCAGCTCTAACTATACATAAAGATATTCATAGTTACCAGTCATTCAGAGTCCATTGTCCAGGTAGTACAAAGTCCATTGTCCAGGGAATCTTAAGGATGAACCACATGCTTGCAGTGGGCAGTTAAGGTCAGCCTGCTGCCCGCTAGTAAAATTCAATGTTGCAGGTATGTAATCCAAACAGGGACTAACTCTCAGAAAGGGCCCTCTTTCCAAGACAACTCTGACCCTCGTCTCATAGGGCGATCACAATCCCCATCCCTCTCCTGTCATAATTGAATATGGCCATTTACCCAATCACGAGAGGATAGAAAGGTGTGCCCAAGCAGGCATTGCTGATGCGACTAAAGGCACATCTGCTGAGCTTTGATGTGTTGATGTCTTGGGCCTAGCTCTTCCCATGTGTGAGAAGGCGCCTGAATGTCTCCTTGCTCTAGCAAAAGGTGTCAAACAGGCTTGTATATGGATATCAAGCTTGGCATCTGGCATGCCATCTGTTCAGGTGACAAAAGTTACAGGGATATGTTAGCAGCTAGACCATATGGGCCTAACAGGAATGAATCAGGAAAGTCTTTTCCTATACACCTTCCCCCTTCAAAGATGTAATTTCAGGGAGCATACCTCAAATTACATCTAACCTACTCCTTGGGGTCATGCATACATGTGAAGGTACAGGACACCACCTACAGAAATCAAACAGAATCAAGAAGACATTAACAGAATACATCCGAGAATACAAAATACAATGAAAGCAATCAACATTCATGAAGTTGCCATTATCAAACTTCAGGTACAAGCTTACAACAACATTTCAAACATATGGTTCCATTGTATAGAAAGGAAAACATGTAAGGCACATTTCAGGTTACAGAAAGCAAACATTCACGTTAGATAATTCAAGTACCAAGGGCTATCTGGTCTTCATAACAGCAAATTCTAGATAAGGCATCTGCAATCAGATTCTGAGAACCTGTGATATGAGCAATAGAAAAATCGTAATCCTGCAAAGCTAGACGCCATCTAAGCAATTTCTGATTGGAATTCTTCACTCTGTCTAGCCAGCACAAAGGAGAATGGTCTGTTTGCAAGTGGAACTTGACATCCCACAGGGATGGTCTTAACTTGGTCAAGGCCCACACAATCGCAAAGCACTCTTTCTCAATGACAGACCAGTTTCTCTCTCTGGGTAAGAACTTTTTGCTCAAAAATACCACAGGGTGTAAATCACCATCAGAACCACGTTGACATAGAACTGCGCCAACACCAAATTGGCTAGCATCTGTTTGGACAGTGTATTCCTGTGCAGGATCAGGTGCAAGCAGGACAGGCGACTGCACAAGACCCTGTTTCAAAGCTTCAAAGCTTGTTGACACTGCTCGGTCCACACAACTTTAACAGGTTGTTTTTTTCCTACACAAATCAGTCAGAGGGCTGGCAAGGGCACTGAAGTGCGGGCAAAATCTTCTGTAATATCCAGCCAATCCTAGGAAACTCTGGACTTCCTTTTTTGTAGCTGGTACAGGCCAGTCTTTAATGCTCTGCACCTTAGCATCAAGTGGCTTAATAGCACCACGCCCCACTCTGTGTCCCAGGTATTCAACCTCAGCTAGGCCAAACTGGCAATTTTGCACCTTGATAGTAAGGCCAGCACTGCGGGACAGCACTGTGCGCACATGGGACGTGTGATTAGTCCAGGACTCGCTATAAATCGCCAGATCATCAATGTAAGCCATAGAGAAGTCAGATAAGCTTGATAACAGGGAATTAATGAGTCTCTGGAAGGTCATGGGGGCATTACGCATCCCAAAAGGCATAGGTCATTCAGATTTAACCTAGATCGCATCCCCAATAAATATACAGTAGAGGTGAAGAATAGGTTTAAAGGACTAGGTTTGATAGATTGCCTGAAGAACTATGGACAGAGGTTCGTGACACTGTACAGGAGGCAGCAATCACCGCCATCCCAAAGAAAAAGAAATGCAAGAAAGCAAAGTGGCTGTCTGATGAGGCTTTACAAAAAGCAGAGGAAAGAAGAAAAGCAAAAGGCAGAGGTGAAAAGGAAAGATTTACCCAACTGAATGCAAATTTCCAGAGAACAGCAAGGAGAGATAAGGAGGCTTTCCCTGAATGAACAATGCAAAGTAATAGAGGAAAACAATAGAATGGGAAGAACTAGAGATCTCTTCAAGAAAATTGGAGAAATCAAGGGAATGCGGTTAAATGGGTCTTGGAAAGTATTACTAACAACAAAGCTAGTGGAGGTGATGGTATCCCAGCTGAGCTATTCAAAGTCTTAAAAGAAGATGCTGTCAAAGTGCTGCACTCAATTTGCCAACAAATTTGGAAAACACAACAGTGGCCACAGGTTTGGAAAAGGTCAGTATACATTCCAATCCCAAAGAAGGGCAATGCCAAGGAATGTTCAAACTATCACAGAATTGCACTCATTTCACACGCTAGCAAAGTCATGCTAAAGATCCTACAAGCTAGGCTCCAACAGTATGTGGATAGAGAACTGCCAGAAGTACAAGCTGGGTTTCGAAGAGGTAGAGGAACTAGAGATCAAATTGCCAACATTCGCTGGATTATGGATAAAGCAAGAGAGTACCAGAAAAACATCTACTTTTGCTTCATTGACTATGCTAAAGCCTTTGATTGTGTGGATCACAATAAACTATGGCAGGTTCTTAAAGAGACAGGAGTACCAGTCCACCTCCCATGTCTCCTGAGAAACCTGTATAAGGGTCAAGAAGCAACAGTTAGAACCGGATATGGAACAATTGATTGGTTTAGCATAGGAAAAGGAGTACGACAAGGATGTATATTGTCACCGTGAGTAACTGTCTAAGAAACAAGCCCAGAAATCTCCTTTGGCATTTAAGCCCTTTAAAATTTAAAGAGACACAGACTAAGACTGGGTGGAGAAGGAGTTCCTCCTCACCTTCTCTTTCCCCATGGCAAGCCAAAGACCTGAGAAGCATTTGCATACTTTCTTCTAAGGCTAAAGGCTCAGATGTTCTTTGAATAAACTTCCCCTTCTGATAACAAGTGGAATATAGTAATTTCTCTTGGAGAATCTTGGTTGGATTTTGGATAATCTATCTCCTTTTTAAAAAAAACTTTGATCTGGATTTTTTCTCTTGGAATTATAATAAAGGAAAAACTTTCTGTATTCAAAAAAGACAGAGACTAATCTACAGGGCAATTAGGCTAAAAAATTTTACACTTTGATATTTTAATATATGGACTATACCTATTGGGGGTTTTTCTTTCCCCCCTTTCCCCTCCCTTTGCTTCCTTTTTTTGTCCTTTCCATATAAGGAGAAGAAGAGCCTGCTAAGTATCGATTCCTATAACAAAACTGACCTTGCGCCATTGAGTTACATTTCGTGTAATATGTTTTGCTTATAACTGATAAAACTGTGTTGTCTTACATGGTTTTGAAGTATCCTATCTCTATTGTGTCTATAATAAAGCTGCTTTATAAACAATAAGGGTTGTTGTGGGCATAGCAGCGTCCTGGGAGGAAAATAGTGTGGTTTAATAAATATTGAGATTCTCTTGTCTTGATCTATCACCCTATTTTAAAATGGAATGCTCAAATAAGCCCCCCCCCAATCTTCAGTAGTCTCTAACCTACCACAGACTAAAATGACAGATCTCCAATTATTAATCCAAGAAACAGTTTTATCTACTGTAAAAGCTGCAATTATAGAAGCTGTGGAACCTATTAAAGAGACAATGAAGGACATGTCACAGCAGCTTTCAAACAAGATGGAGGATCTCCAGAAGCATTTGCTAGAGAACAATCGGAAGACTGCTGACTTGAATAAAACAACTTCGAAACCTGAAGTCAGGGCAGATGAAACAGATTCTAAATTCCAAGCAATGGACACCAAACAAACCTCTTTGGAACAAGATCTTAGGCAACTTGAATTAGATAAAGCTGCATACATTTTAAGATTTCATAATATTCCAGAAGAGGAAGAAACAAGGAAAATAATGGCACACATTTTGGCTAAACACACAAAGACAGACAAAACAGAGAAAGTCTTGGATGAGATTGATACTGCATTTAGAATGAACTCAGCTTATGTCAGAAGAAACCAATTTCCCGGAGAAGTGCATGTGAGATTCCACAAGTGACTTATAAGAGACAGAATACTCAGATCATCAAATGAAACACCTTTATATATAAAAAATACAGAAATAAAGATTTTAAAAGAAATTCCATGGAGAGTCAGAGAAAAAAAGGAAAGAATATATGGATCTCACAGCCATTCTGAGAAGAAATGAGATTCCATATAGATGGCTACTCCCAGAAGGTGTATTCTTTACTTATAAAGGCAAAAGATTTAGAATCAACTCAATTTTCAAGGCAGAGGACTTCTTTAAGACACATGGAACAGACCTTCACACTAAAGGAGAAAACACAGAAACTACAGAAGAAAAAGATCAGGACTCTCAAGGCGCTTCAGAAACAATTTTAACAACTTTAACTACAACCAAGAAAGCAACAGCAACGAAAAAAGACTACAACATCTCAAATATACATAAGGAGACAAATGAAGGATAAACAAGATATGGAATCACAGACCCAACCACAAGATGGATAGAAGGAAAATACAGATAATCTCTATATACGTAAATGGACTAAATGCACCCCCAAAAAGAAGACAGATATTTCAACAACTGAAAAAAATGCAACTAGAGATCATCTGCCTGCAAGAGACTCACATTAAAGTTGCAGACCAGAAACATCTACCAGTTAAGAAATTTGGGAAAACCTTTATTTCTTCAGACAAGGAGAAGAAGAAGAAAAGAGGTGTTGTGACTTATGTAAAAGAACATTTGCATCCAGAAATTACTTATGCTCCAGGAGATAGATGGATTTTATTGGTGCAAATACAAAGACAAGGGAAAAGGACTTTGATTGTAAATATTTATGCACCGAATCAACATCAGGAGAAATTTCACAAACTTTTACAAGAACCGATCTCAAAACAAGACTTTTTTTTTACACCTAGTAGAAAAAAATAATTGCGTGGACGCCTGGAAAGTCAGAAATCCACTAAAAAAGGCTATATTTTTTATTCAGCAAGACACAAGTCATGGTCAAGAATAGATATGTGCTGGACTTCTACAACAATGATAAATGACATCTTAGAAGTGGAGATTTTACCAGCAACCTTTGCAGACCACAATCTGATCAAGCTTGAAATACAAGACACTACTGATAAAAAGATGGTCGCTGAATACTTCCATTTTAAAAAATGAAAAACTTGTAAGAGAATATAAAAAAGAATTTCAAATGTTCTTTGAACAAAATATGCACCCAGAAATTTCCATCAGGACTGTATGGAACGCATTTAAAGCCTTTGACAGAGGATGGATGATTAGAGAATCTGCATACGTCAGGAAGCAGAGGTCAGAAAAATATTTCCAGATTCAAGACCAGATTAAAAAACAGGAAGAAAAGATGAAACAAGACCCATCAACTGAACAGATAAAAGTTAAGCTTACAGTTTTGCAGCATCAAATGAATTGCCGATGAACACAGGAAATAGCAAAAAAAAAAATGTATGCTAAAGAAAACTATTTTGAAAATGCTAATAAACCAACTAGATAATTAGCTTACAGATTATGTAAAGAAAAGGAAAACAGGCTTACAAAGATACTTAGAAATTATTTGGGAGAAGAGAGAAGTATATTGGAAGACGTGAAAAAAATGTTGAATCGTTTTATGAAAAGTTATATATGAAAAGAGAAGCAATGCATGATCAAATTAAAAAATGTTTTGAAACTCATAAAATTAAAAATTTTACAGAAGATCAAAGAGAAATATTAAATGAGCGAATATCCTTTGCTGAAATGACAGAAGCATTGAAAAAGCAAAAAAAGGACAAAAACTCCAGGCACTGATGGACTTCCTGTGGAATTTTATCATTCATTTAAAGATCAACTGATACGGCCACAAAAAGCTGTCATCCGAAATATAATAACTGAAGGGAATCTTGGAATGAAGCACTGATAACACTTATACACAAACAAAACTCAGATGAGAAAGAAATTAAAAATTACAGAGCAATCTCCTTGTTAAATGTGGATTACAAAATCTATGCATCTATTTTAGCTGCAAGAATGAAAAAAGTTCTCTCTGAAATGATTCATAGAGATGAAGCAGGCTTTCTTAACTTAGAAGTAATGTAAGAATGGTATTGAATGTTATAGAATATTTTGAAGCCCACCCAGAAAAACAAATGGCCTTAATCTTTTTAGATGTGGAAAAAGCCTTTGATAATGTCAGTTGAAATTTTATGTTTGAGCGTCTTTTAAAATCTCAATCTGGCAATCAATTCCATACAATGATTAAAGCAATTTACACTAAACAACAACATGCTAAGGTTCATATCAATGGAGATTTATTACAAAATATTGAGATATAAGACGGCGTAACCTATCATGCAGGTTCCGGCAAGTACAGACTCCTAGGTGGTTTGGCTCGATCTCATTGCAGGCCGCTTCCGCCACAGATGTTAATAGTGGTCATTGGTGGTAGTGTGGGTGGCTCCTAATTAAAGGCCTGGTGGAAGAGCTCTGTCTTCCAGGCCCTGCAGAACTGCACAAGATCCCTCAGGGCCCTGATCTCCTCTGGGAGCTCATTCCACCAGTAAGGAGTCACCACTGAGAAGGCCCTAGTTCTAGTAGCTGCAAGCCTGGCCTCCCTGGGGCCTCGAATAACCAGTCGATGTTGCGTCCCCAACTGTAGTGCTCTCTGGGGGATATACGGGGAAAGGCGGTCCCTCAGGTATGTTGGACCCTGGCCATCTAGGGCTTGAAAGGTAACTACCAGCACCTTGAAGCAAATTCGGTATGCTATTGGCAGCCAGTGCAGCCCCTTCAGCACTGGCTGGATGTGCTCCATCTGAGAGGCACAACAGTTGCCTGGCCACGACATTCTGCACTAGCTGCAGCCTCCGAATTTGTGCCAAGGACAGCCCCATGTAGAGAGCATTACAATAGTATAGCCTCGAGGTGACCATCGCGTGGATCACTGTAGCCAGGTTGTCACGATCAAGGAAGGGAGCCAACTGCTGAACCAGCCGCAGATGGTAGAAGGCCGACTTAGCAGTGGCTGCTACCTGGGCCCCCATTGACGAGGAGAGTTCTGGAAGCACTCCCAAACTCCTAACCGCCGGCACAGGCACCAATGGTGTCCCATCAGCCAGGAGCCCCAACCCTGAACTGCCCCGACTCAGGCACAGGACCTCCGTCTTTGCCAGGTTTAGTTTCAGCAGACTCTGCCTGAGTCAACCACCCACAGTGTGCAGTGCCCAGTCCAGGTCTTCCAGTCTGGAGTCTGACTGACCGCCCAACATCAGATACAGCTGGGTGACATCAGCATACTGGTGACATCCCAGCCCAAACCTCCAGGCAAACTGGGCAAGGGGGCGCATGTAGATGTTAAAGAGCATTGGGGAAAGCACCGCCCCCTGAGGCACTCCACATTTGAGCAGGTGCCTTCAGGACTGCTGTTCCTCTAGCGCCACCCTTTTCCCCCGACCTTGGAGAAAGGAGACAAGCCACTGCAAGGCAAGCTCCTGTATCCTCACATTGGCAAGGCAGTGGGTTAGTAGCTGGTGGTCGACCGTATCAAATGCGCCGACAGGTCTAACAATAGCAACACTGCCAAACCACCCCAATCCAGATCCCTCCAGAGGTCGTCAGTAAGGGCAACCAGTGCTGTGCGTCCTGTGTCCCGGGCGGAAGCCGGACTGGAAGGGATCTAGTACAGAAGCATCATCCAGAAAGCTCTGTAACTATATCATCACCGCCGTCTCAATTAATTTGCCCAAATAGGGCAAATTGAAAACCAGCTGATAGTTGGCAATTTGGTCGGATCAATTATGTTAGAAAATACAAGACTTTTGAAATTAGAATGACATGATCTTCTGCTAGGCTGGCACACCTTTATATGGTATGGGAGGGCAGACATCCATAAATATTTTAAACAACATTTTTTAGATCCTCTCCTCTCTATTGAAGGTTTGGGAAGAATCCAAAAATAATTTTTATACCAAGATACCAAAATGGATTACGCCACTAGAAGCCTTAACAAACCCTCACTTACTTCAGGAAGAACAATCTTAAGATACGGAGACTTATTAGACTATAGAAACGAACTAAAACCAATAGAAACTCTAACATGGTGGCAAAAAATACAAATTGAATCAAGATATAGCAAAGATGAAAAAATAACAAATTGATATTGATGTATGCTGATGAGAAATTAAGGAATTTTATGTATTATTGTTAGATAATAAGACCTAAGATGAAGTAGTCAAAAATGTTATGATAAAGTGGGCACAAAACTTGGGTCATAACATTGAGTTGGACTAATGGTCACAGATGTGGGGAAAAATGTAAAGATTACTAAAGCAATTTCATATAAGAAAAATATTTATAAAATGTTTTATAGATGGCATATTATGCCTGATAAACTGGCAAAGATTTATCCCACTTGTTCAAATGTATGTTGGAAGTGTCAAAATAATGTTGGATCTTTTTACTGTATGTGGTGGTTATGTGATAAAGCAAAAAAGTATTGGGTCTGGATTCAGGAAATTTTACAAAAAATGTTAAAATGCTCTGTATCCTTTGTTCCAGAAATATTTTTGTTGAATATCTTACCTGAAAACTGTAAAAAATATGACTCTTATCTTATATTACATGTGATTACAACTGCCAGAATACTTTATGTGAAATATTGGAGAAGAACAGAAAAACCCTTAAGTGAAAAATTTTAAGTAAAATTTTGGAAACTGTAGAGATGGACAAATGAACTTTAACTCTGAAAGGATAACCAGAGTCAACATCTGATAATACATGGTCAAGATTTTATAAGTGGTTTGAAGATTACAACAAATAAATTATACAGACATTTAAACTTTCTAAGGACATATGAAGTACAACCTTGACACATTTGCAAGACATATACATAATGATATAAGGAGAAATATATAAACATATGATTAATTAGGCATATGTTTGTTAAACAAGGAACTGTAAGAATAATTTCCCCTCTTTTATGGATGTTTTGTCTTTATGTATGTTTGTTTTTAAAAATAAAAAGTGAACAGTGGGGAAAAGAACATTTTGAAGGATGTTAATTCATAGGGTCACCATAAGTCAGAAAAGACTCAATAGCAACACACACAGGCACACAGAGAAATCAAGAATTCACTTTCAATGTCTTGTTTTGGAGTTTGGCCCTGTGATGGACTAGATGGTATTAACCGATCTGTAGCTTATGCCAATTAGATGGAGGACAGGATTTCACTGGGACAGTGATTGGCTGAAAGACCAAGGAGAGATGAACTCCTGACCTAATTCTTTCAGGGACAGTGAAATCGTGGGGGTTTCCTGCCCTGGGATTTATGGGAAGGGAAGGCAGGGGTACTAAAAAGGGGGCTAGCCAGTCTTTGCATTGGCTGAGGGGCTTCCAGGGCTGCCATGTTTTCAGAAGGTGGTCAGAAGCAATCGACAAGGGGCACAAAGATAAACTAGCACTTGACCAGACGAGACATGACTGGCCACATGAAGAAAGTAACTGGTATGATTCTTAATCTGAAATTACGACCTTGGATCCAGTAAGTAAAAAAACTGCCTTTTTAAACGTCATAGAGGTAAGAAGTGTGAGGAGATGAGCTGTTTTTTTGCACACTTGATTTTCCTATGCTCAGATATTTTATTCTCATGGAGTTCAACTGTGGGTTTTTTGGTGTGCTACACTTTATATACTAAACAGTTCAATTGCTGGTATTGGTGTCATCAAGTCTCTGCCCTCACTTAACAAACATTTCCAAGGCAGGGGTGTCAAACATATGCTGCACGCTGGAACTGGCCCATCCAGGGCTCTTCTCAGGCCCACGATTCACTGGTGCGAGGGAAGGTTGAAGGCTGGAGGGGACGGGTGCTTTGAAGGTCTCTGGTTCTGCCTGTGAAACGATCGGCTATTGATGTCCGTGTTAGTACTACTCTCCAGGGCTATTTCTGGGCAGGAACGCACAGGAACGGAGTTCCGGCTGGGTCCTGAGTTGTCCACACCCAGCAGGAACTCATTAGCATAATAGGCCACATCCAACGGCAGAAACTTATTAGGATTGGCTACATTAGGGGTGTGTGGCCTAACATGCAAAGGAGTTCCTGCGACAAAAAAGCCTTGGATGTTGACAACAAACAAGGTAAACAGAATAAAAAGCAAAAGGTGGGTGTGGCTGGATGACCACACATCTGGTAACATGGGGTGTGGCCTAATATATTAATGAGCTGTGCTATCGGGTGTGGCCTAATATGCTAATGAGTTCCTTCTGGGCTTTTTCTACAAAGAAAGCCCTGCTACTCACACAGAAAGGTATGAAAGGAAAAAGAGAGATAGAAGGAAGAGAAGCAGCACATGGGGCATGGACGGTCAAAGTACATGGAAAGGTGGGGGAAGAGCTGTTTAGAACCGGGGAGGAGAGACAGTGAACTGTAGACATGGAGTGTGCGGGGGAAGCTGAGAGACAGGAGAGTTAAAAGTGGATGAGCAAAAGGAAACCAGCAAATTCACCTGCTGGAAAAGGCCTGGCAGTGCAAGCTCAGGGGCTCCCCCCACAGTGGATGGGTGAGGATGTCCGTCTGTCTCTCCCTTTACTCACCCCCTCCATCTCTAACAAGTCACCCACTTCCATGCAGCAGCCACAGCATGCAACACAGCCACATAATAAATAACAGAGCCCTATGCTCCTGTTTGCTTTCAGGTGTCCTTGACATTACATCCACCTGCTGTGATGTCTGTTGTCCAGGTCAACTCCGATAATGTCTCAATCACAGTCTCAGGCGAGGCTTAGTCCCAAAACACAATGTTTATTCAACAAGTCCTCCACCAGCTACCACTGCATAACACAAAGTGCTGCTAATCCAAACAAGTGGAAGACTGATAAACACACGCTGGTAATGCACTGCAGGTGGACATAAACTCTGAGCGGTCTTAAAGATACATTACATCACACCTGCTGGGTAAATGTTCAGTGCAAAACAGAATGGAGGATATAGATTGCAGTTGCAAAGAAAGAAAAAGGAAAGGAATGTGGGGATAAATGGAAGGAGGTCAGACAGGAAGAAGGAGTCGAGGAAGGGGGGGGCAATCTGCTAGAGGAGAGAAGATTGGGAAAGAGAGGAGTGAGGCTCCCTGCTGGAGGATCCTGGCTCCCAACCTGGCCTGCCTATCCCGAGTGACCTTGAGTTTATCTGGCCCTCGAGATAAATGGAGAAGTGAGACTGTGACACCCAGCTTGGTGGTGGGCCAGCCTGCCTCCTCCTCCAATACAACCCATAATTGCTATGTCCCTTTATGCCATTCAAAAGGCTTCTCCCTTGTGTGGGTTCTTTGATATTCTTGAAGAGTGCTACTGCGACTGAATCTCTTCCCACTCTCTTGAGCACTCAAAAGGCTTCTCCCCTGTGTGTCAGTGGTGTCAAGAAGGATGTCCCGCGCACAGCAGTTTTGTGCAGAGATATATACAATTTATTTACAATATCTACACAGTCCTTTACAGCCAAGCATTCGGTTTTCAAACCAACAAAGTGCTCCGCCAGGTAATCAGTTGCCACACAAGGGCTCTGTCTGGTAGTACAGCTCAGACTATATAGTTGATAGAACCAATCACAGTGAAGATGCTGAGTCACTGTGACATATCCAGCAGGCTGATGCAATCAGTCCATCATATGACTCTGAGCTGTCACTTAGATTGTCTTGATCTCTTAGACTAGCTGTCATCTTTCTGGCATTCCCTAAACACATGCCGAGACTGCATGGGTTCTTGTATGAGTCTGAAGAGGGCCACTCTGACTGAATCTCTTCCCACACTCTGAGCATTCAAAAGGCTTCTCCCCAGTGTGGGTTCTTTGATGATTTTGAAGGTGGCCACTGCGACTGAATCTCTTCCCACACTCAGAGCATTCAAAAGCCTTCTCTCCTGTGTGAGTCCCGAGATGTTGTTGAAGATGGCCACTGTGACTGAATCTCTTCCCACACTCTAAGCATTCAAAAGGCTTCTCCCCTGTGTGGGTTCTTGCATGACTCTGAAGATGGCTACTCCGTTTAAATCTCTTCCCACACTCTGAGCATTCAAAAGGCTTCTCCCCTGTGTGGGTTCTTTGATGTTCTTGAAGATTGTCACTGCGTCTGAATCTCTTCCCACACTCTAAGCATTCAAAAGGCTTCTCCTCTGTGTGGGTTCTTGCATGAGTCTGAAGATGGCTACTCCGTCTAAATCTCTTCCCACACGCTGAGCATTCAAAAGGCTTATCCCCTGTGTGGGTTCTTTGATGATTCTGAAGAGTGCTACTCTGACTGAATTTCTTCCCACACTCCGAGCATTCAAAAGGCTTCTCCCCTGTGTGGCTTATTTGATGTTTTTGAAGAGTGTTACTGTACCTGAATCTCTTCCCACACTCTGAGCATCCAAAAGCCTTCTCTCCTGTATGGGTTCTTAGATGTTGCTGAAGACCGCCACTGTGACTGAATCTCTTCCCACACTCTGAGCATTCAAAAGGCTTCTCCCCTGTGTGGGTTCTTGCATGACTCTGAAGATGGCTACTCCGTTTAAATCTCTTCCCACACTCTGAGCATTCGAAAGGCTTCTCCCCTGTGTGGGTTCTTTGATGTTCTTGAAGATTGTCACTGCGTCTGAATCTCTTCCCACACTCCGAGCATTCAAAAGCCTTCTCTCCTGTATGGGTCCTTAGATGTTGTTGAAGATGGCCACTGCGATTGAATCTCTTCCCACACTCTGAGTGTTCAAAAGGCTTCTCCCCTCTGTGGCTTTTCTGGTGCACAAGGAGCTGTGATTTGTATTTGAAGTAGTTTCCACACCAAAAGCATTTACATGCATTCATTATACTGTGCTTTGGAAAATGTATATTTGTTTTTCCTCCCACTGTGAGCATCATTTCACTCTCTGAAGAAATAAACAGCTTCCCTCCTGTATGAATCCTTTGGTTTCGAACAAGGTCTGGTTGCTCTGAGAATGTCTTGCCACAGTCTGAGCAGCTATAAGGTTTCTCTCCCCTATGTGTTCTTTGATCTCTAAGGAGATCTGCTCTGCCAATCATGGCCTTTCCACACTCCAGCCATTGATGGTTCCTCTTTCCACTGTGCATTTCTAAATGGACTTTATATCGACATGGATCTGAGAAGTTCATTCTACACGCCAAGCACTTGTATGTTTCTTTCACTGTGTACATTACTTCTTGGCAATCCCGCCCTTGGCAACGAATGGGTTTACCCTTCTTCTGGATGATGTGGCTTCTTTTCTGCCTCTTAGGTCCAACTTGGCTTCTGAAGTTTCCTTTCAGGTCATTTGACGATAGAGGATGCAGTTCCTCATCCTCCTCATTCCTCTGATCATCCCCTACTGGAATAAAGAAAGAGATCCTGTTAGAACCCACAAAAGGAGGTCTGATCTGCAGCTCTTTCTGCTCTGCAAGCAATTACACGGTTTCTCTCCTAAGGGGAACTGTTTCTGCAAAATGACCTTCGTTCTCTGTCTGAAAGTCTTTGCAAAGGCCACACCTTCATATCCCATGAGTGGATTCTCTGGTTAGGATGTCAGTCTTTGTTTCTTGTTTTTGACTGACCTTTCTTCTTGGACTAGGATTTCACAGAAACCTCCTTCTCTGCAAGGAATGGGCTTATCCCTCCTCTTACCTGCGTGGCTTCCCTCCTGCCTCTGTGGTCCATCTCTGTCTCCAAAGTGTCTTTTGGCATCTTCATTCTTGACTTTTTCCAAAGAGAATATCTGGAATTCCTCAGCTGTCTCCTCTACATCTGCTGCTGGAATAAAGTAAGAGTTTCATTCAGCACCCATGTAAGAACCCAATGAACAGTCAGGCACTGCTCAGGAATGGGTGTGCATTTCTGTTATCAGATCATCTTTCCTCCAAAACTGAGATGCTGGGCACACGTTATCCATGCCAGGCCCTCCCTGTAGAGCTGTTTCAATATTTTGTCTGTCCCTCCCCTCCCCAAACTCCCCATATGTATTTTAAGGGGGAAAGTGGCAAGATATCATTCCCCCACTGCTCCCATTTGACTTCTCATGCTTTTTGAATTAGATTCTCTGCACTTGACAATTAAATACAAGAGGTTAGAGGGCTGACAGTTTCAGTGGGAATCTCTTTAATAACACACAATCCTGCTCTCTAGTGGCGACGAGGACTGGTTCCCGTCACCACAACAGAGGGTGCTGTGTGATTTGGTGTAAGCCACTTGCCCTTGGGTGGCCATGTTAACTGATGGGACTACGCCCTGCAGGCCACGCTGGCAAAGTAGAACAGCTCCATAGAAAGAAGAAAGGTCCCATGGCTATTCCTTGCCCATTCCTTTGACATATATGTGAAGGATACTCACTTGCAGGCTGTTCATTTGGGAAGGAAATAGTCTCTTGAGATCTTTCTGAGAAATTCTCCAGCCATTCTTCGAACACAAGGCCTTGGTCCATCTCTGCCATAGTCTCTATGGTCAAGATGAAAGACAAGAATCCTAACCAGTATAAGGGGGACTGATCCTTTACAGATCACAGTCAGAGCTGATGGCCGTAATCCCATCTCGGGGAAGGGCATGTTGTAAAGGCTGACAGATGAGAAATTGGGATCTGGTCCCTTCCAGCATTTTTCTTAGGGCCTCTCAGCCCCGCCTTGGCCACAGGCCACGATATCCTCTCTGGCATGGGTGAGGGCCACCACACTGGCCATGCTGAATAGTTGTTTGCACTGCCACCCCACCTCCTTGAGGCCCCTGGTGGTGGGGGGGGGACCCAGGCAGTCCTCCCAACTACATGTTGCTTTTCAATATTTTGATTCATGCATCACCCCAATGGCAGCAATTCGCACCTTGGGCACTCATGAAAGATCCTTACCCAGAGAGGCCACGCTCCCATAGTTCTCCAGCATGACGTCCCTGTAGAGAGCTCTTTGGCCAGGAGCCAGCAAGGCCCACTCGGCCTCGGTGAAATGCACGGCCACCTCCTCAAAGGAAAAGGGAGGCTGGAAGGAAAAGCAGATTCCCTCGTCAGAGATCAGTCCAAGCAGAGACTGCACTCTTGAATGTGGGTGCAGGATGTAGAGTTTGGCATGTGTAAAGGCAGTGGGGTTCTGAGCTTGTCTCTCCTCAGTCAGCAGGACCAAAGACCTCCTTGAGAAAGGAAGGGGGACCTGACTATCCCCCAATCTCCCCCCTACCTGGACTAGAGGTGGAGCAGCCGTTTCCACTCCTCTGCAAAGATGATGGCTTGAGAACATCTCTTCATTCCCTGCAAGGGAGACAAAATTGGAAGGATGAATGTCAACCTCAAGTTCCTGGTTTGTTTGCTTCATCTTTCAACCTAGAGCTGTGGCACCTTGTCTTCTTTACACTCAGAAAAATTTGTAATGAATTTTAGAAAGGTGTTGGAGAGCTGGAAGGGAAGCACCAGGAATCCATGAGCCTCGAGGTGTTATAAATGCTGCAAACTCTTCTCTGAGACTTGAAATGATCTCTGTGGACCCCGGAGCTCCAAAGGTTGCAGTATCCCGGATGGATGAGACCAAAAGCCCAGGTGAGCCGTTCTTCCCCCTGCTGGGCCCTCCCACCCATCCTGGAGTCTGGACTGGCAGGAGAAAAAGAGGGGACCAGAAACTATGTTGCATGACAAGTCACCATTGCATCCAGCCCAAAACCCAGATGTTATCTTCATACATCAGCCAAGGCTCTGGAAACTTTAGGGTACAACCAATGGGTTTCCAAGGCGTCTGCTCATGTTCTGACTTCAGATCCAGGTATTAGGCCAGTCGAGACATTGACATGACTTCACACCCACCCTATAGTCCACCCTCAAACCTCATGGTGGCCGGACATCCCGAGTCCAGTATCCTCGCTCTCACTGTGGCCTGCCAGATGCCCTGGGAAACCCTTTAAAAGCAGGGACACAGAACTCAAATTGCTGCCCCTAGCAATGCAGTTTCAGAGGTATGCTGACCCAGAATACGGGGGGTGGGGTGTTATGTAAAGTGCTGTGAAGTCACAGCTGACTTGTGGTGAACCCACAATCATTCAAGGCAAGAGATCTTCAGAGGTAGTCTGCCAATTCCTGACCCTGCTCAGCTTCTGAGGCCTGAGGAGACGGGGCGAGCCTCGGCCTTCCACGCCTGGGGAATGGGGACGTTCCACTGATTCACCATGGCTAATAGCTGCACCCTCATTTCTCTTCCTTTCCTTTTCTGAGCCACCTTGAGACCCTCTAATGGAAGGAAGGGGAGAGAGGCACATTTTAATTAACGTAAATAAGAATGGAATTGCCCTCCATGCTTCTGTCTACTCCCCCTTAAAGTGGAGAGGCCATCACGACTTCCTACAGCACTCTGTGTCCCAGAACTCCATTCTATGTAGTCTGCAAAAGCATTCCCCTTTTCTCCTGCCCTGGACCTTCTGCCCAATAACTTGATTAGGTGCCCCGATGCCATCCAGACAAGAGGCACCCTTACCACTTGACAGGGCATCTCGGGCATCCTCCTGGGCCTGCGCCCTCTGACTTTCCTCAGACGGAGCTCCTTCTTCCTCGGAGAGCTTCGCTTCCATCTTCACGGACCGTCCCCACATCTGAAACAACAGCAAGGGAAGCACGTAAAAGGAGGAATGGAAATATCTAGTGAAATATCTAGAGGTAGAAATATCTAAGAAAAGATGGGAACAGTACACTGAGGAATTATACTAAGTGGATGAAAGAATGACAGATTCCTTTCCAGAAGAATCTTTTGAAGAAGAACCAACCGTTTTAGAAAATAAAGGGAAAACTGCACAGACTATTCCAAGGCACAGAAAAGGAGTCCTTCAAAATCTTAACAAGAATATGCTAACAAAGAAAGAAAACAATGGCTCACAGTCTGGAAACGCTCCCTTAACATTGCTATTTTGACAAAAGGAGACATCAAAGACTGTATAGGAACAACTGGCCCTTCACATTAACTTCTCATGGGAGTAAAGTGATATTCAAAATCTTACAATGAAGACTGTTACCATACATGGAACGAGAAATGCCAGGTGCTGAAGCTAGATTCAGAAAAGGACGAGGTACTTGAGATCCTAGTGGAAATGTAAGTCAGTTATTGGAGCATAGGAGAGAATTTCAGAAGAAAATCAGCACGTGTTTCATAGATTACAGCAAAGCTTTGGACTGTGTGGATCATGAAAAACTACAGCTGGGTTTAAAAGAAATGAGTGTGCTACAACATCTGATGGCTTTGATGCGCAACCTCTACTCTGGACAAGAGGCCACTGTGAGGACAGAAGATGGAGAAAAGAATGGTTTCCAAATTGGCAAAGGTGTCAGACTATGATGTATTTATCTCCCTTTCTCTTCAATCTGTAGGCAGAGAACATATCATAAGGAAAGCAGGATTAGATATAGATGAAGGAGGAGTAGAAATTGGCAGAAAATAGTGAATCCTTGAATCTACTACTAATGTAGGTTAAAGCGTCAAAGTGGGATTACAGCTGAACATCAAGAAGACAAAAGTAATGACTAGTGTGGAATTACACAAATGTAAGGCTAATGATCAAGACTTTCTGTGCCTTCGCTCCATCGTCAACCAAAAAGGAGACAGCTAGCAGGAGATCAGGAGACTGAGGATTGGGAAGGGCAGCCCAGAAGGACCTAGAAAAGATTCCCATGCATAAGGATGTGATGCTGGTGACCAATATGGAGTTAATTCGTGCTGGAGTATTCTCCATTACTATGTGTTGGTGTGAAAGTTGGACAATGAAAAATGTTGGCATGGAGAAAGTTGACTGTTTTGAAAGAAGAAGAGTAAGAAGAGTTGGATTTACACCCCACCTGTCATGAGTGCTGAGGACGGGCCGTTGCCAGCTCCGGCAGAACCCACAGCAGGCCCCTCTGAAGCTGCAGAGAGCAGCAATTTACCAGCACAGCCTGTACTGGCAGCTGGCTCGGAGACGGCTGACGAGCAGCAGACACAGATAGACAGCCCTCCTGACTCGCCCCCAGGGGTTGCTCGCGTGCGGGAGAAACTCCGACAAGACTGAGCAGTGAGGAGATGCACGGCTCGATTGCGAAATAGGCAAGCTGTCAGTCCTGAGTTTTAACAGATGCGTGGCTGCATTAATTGGAAACAGCTGTAAAAGGGCTATTTAGCTTCCGTTTGTGTACGCAAACTCGTCATTACTCCGTGACGCCTTGCCGCTCTCCACCCCTTGGTTCCAAGACCTTGTTCCTGCTGCCGGCTTCTGACCCCGGCTTGTTCGACCCTGCTCTTGGTTTGTGCTTTGAACTACTGCTCTCGGTTTCTGATAACCTCCTCCAGATTCTGACCCTGGATTGAACTTTTGGGTGACGCTCTGGACTTTTCACTCTCGGCTCCCGCTTCACCCTTCTTGGCTCTAGACCCCGGACTAGACTTCCCTCTGCCTGTGCTCTGGACCGCGACACCACCCTTCACTCAAGAGTAGCTTTCCTCTCCCTGCAACAGACACCCTGTGAGATAGGTGGGGCTGAGAGAACTCTGAGAGAACTGTGCTTGAGAGAACTGGTCTGAGAGAACTGTGACTGACCCAGGGTCACTACAGTTGGCTGCATGTGGGGGAGTGGGGAATCAAACCTGGTTCTCCAGAACAGAGTCCACCACTCTTAACCACTACTCCAAACTGGCTCCCTATTGGAGGAGGGTTTTTACAGATTCTGTGGACCACCAAAAAGACAAATCAGTGGCTTCTAGATCAAATCAAACTTCAATTTCCTCTAGAAGCTAAAATGACTAAAATCTTATTTTGGTTACATTACAAGAAGAGTCACTGGGAAACACAATAATGCTAGAAAAAGTTGAAGGCGGAAGGAAAAGAAAAAGACCAAACATGGAATAGATTGACTCCATCAAGGAAGCCCAGCCCTCAGTTTGTAAGACACGAGGAAGGCTCTTAATGATAGGACGATTTGGAGGACATTAATTCATAGGGTTGCTACAAGTCAGAAGCAACTTGATGGCAGTTAACATGCACACACACAGAAATATCTGACAGGAAGCCTTAGGATAAGGTCCCTGCCTGAACTGAGTGAATGAAGACCCCTCACCTGCTCTGTCTGCCTCTTCTCCTCTGCCTGACTCAGGAGGAAGCCTTCGGCCAGGGCCACCGCCTGGGAACTGGTCTCCGGCCCACATCCTCTGACCCAGCCCTGCATTTCCTGGGGCAGGATGGCCAGGAACTGCTCCAGGATCACCAGGTCCAGCATCTGCTTCTTGGTGTGCCTCTCCGGATTCAGCCAGTGGTTGCAAAGTCCATGGAGCCGGCTGCAAACTACTCGGGGCCCATCGGCCTCCAAGTAACCGAACTCTCGGAAGCGTCGGCTGTGTACGTCTGCGCTCACAGTGTCCTGAGGAAAGATCTCTGGCACAGCTCTTTCCCAGAATTCAGCACCGCTCCCAGCTGGGATGGGATGGGGACTTTTTCTCGATCTCTTGCCAGTTCCAGGGCCTTCTGAGTCCTCCTCTTCCATCTCCTTCCCCTTTCTCTTGAGTAGCCTCTGACTGCGGAAAGACACTCTTATTCATTTGCCTATAAAGAAGGAAGGGTATCCAAAAGGCAGAAAGGAACCAAAAGAGAAAGGAGTTATATCACTGACTGTGGACAACAGACACTTAAGTGGATCAGAAGGAGTGTTTGTGGTTAGTTTCTGGATCAGGATTAACGTCATTGGGTCATTTTAAGTATCAAGCTTTTTGGGTTATGCTTGTTTGGTTCTTCAGAAAATTAAAACATCTCTATTGGGCTCTTTAAAAACCTACAGTGGATGTTACGAGCTTGGCCTCCAATTTCTGGGGACCAGCCTGACCAGTGGGTGCATCTCCAGGTAAACTGGAGCTCAAGACAAAGTGACCAGGAAGGGCTTAACCACTGCAGAGAGCTCCTCCATAGGCCGGGAGGGCTGGGCAATAGCTCTGCCCAAGCAGCCAGCAGAGGGGAAGGGGCAGAGGGGCCTCTCCAGGTCCGGGCACAGGGGCTGCTGGGGGGCAAACAGGAGCAGGAGGAGGAGGCAGGGATGGGGCTCATGGTTCCCTCTAAGCTGAGTTAGTGTGAGCTAGCTCATAGTTTTTTAGCCTCCGGCTCACACATTTTGGTCTCAGCTTGGGAAGGACAGCCCCAGAACAAAGTTTTATGCAGTAGCCAAATCACGTGTTCACAACTTTAATGCCAGTAGCTCACAAAGTAGAATTTTTGCTCACAAGACTCTATAGCTTAGAGGGAACATTGACAGAGGTCCTCAACCACTTGCTAGCTGCTCTGGTCAAATGGCTAAGAGTGAAGAAATAGGAACTGAACCCTGGGAAGACAGTAGTTGTACTGGCTCAGAAAGTAAAAGTCTTGAAGGATGTTCTCTTCCTCACTTTTGATGGGGTTCAGCTAAACCTAACAGACTTAGTCATGAGCCTTGGCACTATGCTGGACCCAACCTTATTGCTGGAGAAACAACTTAAGGCAGTTGCAAAAAGGGCTTTCTCCCAACTCAGCCTAGCTCGAAAAATGGCCCCTTCCTTCAATATAGTTGATCTGGCCGACAGCATCCATGCTACAGTGACATGGAGACTAGGCTAGATCAATGCCCTCTACATGGCATGAAACCAATTCAGACACTCCAGCTGGTGCAAAACGCCTGGGCTAGATGAAGCTAGATGGAGCAGGCACATTACTGCCCATCTGCAGTTCCTCAGCTGGCTGGCCTGGGACAGGGGCCTTCTCTGTTCTGGCCTCCATGAATGGTCTGCCTAAGGGGTCAAGAAAACATCCACTCCCCTGGCCTTCTGCAAACTACCCAAAACTGAATTATTCAAGAGGGCTTTTCTAAGCGAGCAACAAGCAACTGGACAAAAGGGTTCACAAGGTTACTTGGATACGCCATTAGCACATGGGGTCTGAATGACTGTGTTTAGCTTGCTGCAAGTTGGATCCTCTGATGCCCTTTTAAAGCATTTGGTGCGTCATGCTTTCCTTCAGTACTCTTTTGCAGATTTCCGGTCTGTTCTCCAACCCAAGATCTATGGCATAGTTTACTGAATGCATTGATTGCATGGAGTGCCACTAAAGGGCAGACTATAATTACTCTAAATAAATAAGAATATCCTAACACACACACACACCCTTGGGAAACTGCAGATTGGGGAGCAGCGCCCCAAAGGCGAGGTATTTGGCCAGCCAGTCGACACGAAAGCTTCCCTCCCCTGTGATCACACCTGGGGCTTCGTCCTGGGCCTCCCTCCCTCCCACCTCCAGGGCGGAGAGTTGATTTCGATCTCCAAACTTCAGACCCTCCATCCCTTTCAGCCCCTGCCGGGCGGGGCCAACAAAGGAAACCATCCCCTTTCAAAACCGAGAGCGGAACTTCTGTCTCCCCGGACTGCGATGACTTACTCGAGAGGAAGCCTCCCCCACGATCCGGCTGCAAAGGTCTTTCTCTGCTGCTGCACGCCCGGAAGCCCCTCCCCGCCCTCCTCCTTCCCCCCCGGGCCGAAGCGACCTCTTCCACCCACCACCCACCCCTCGTTGCTCGGCCTCTCTAGCCCACAGCTCGGCGGCCTTAACCCTTTCAGAGCTGCAAGGCCAGGAAAGAAGGGGCTTCTCTCCCCCCCGCTCTCCCCGTCGTCCAGAGCAGCGCCCAGGCCTATCCCCCCCTGCCCTCGGAGGCGCCCCCCCCAATAATGCAGCTCAGCGGGATTCCTCGGGAGTCACTCCGCACGGGGCTGCGCTCCCCGGGGAACCCCCGGCTGTTCAGCCCTCCCAGAAAACCCGGGCGGTGGAGTGGAAAGAGAGGGGAAGCCAAGGGAAGCGGGCCCAGGCCGAGCAATCCCAAGCGGGTCTGATCAGGACGGGGGGGCTCTCGACTGGGTCTCTGGCCTTCCTCCAGGAAAGCGGCTTTCGGGGATCGCCTGGCTGGGAAACGGGTCTGGGTTAAAGTCGGGTCTGCACGGAGCCTCCTAGCATCCTATGCATCCACGAGGGTCCCTGCAGATTCGTCTTTACTCCCCCCCCAAAGAAGCAGCCCTGCCGAGAACTGCCTGCAAGGAGGGGGAGAGGAGGGAGGGGGCTCTCCTTAGACCCACCCCCCACCTGACCAGAGGCCCGTTTTGGGAACAGGGTCGCCAGGTCTGGGCTGGAAAATGCCTGGAGACTTTGGGGGTGGGGCCGGGAGAGGGCGGGGTTTGGGGAGGGGAGGGGCCTCAGCAGGGCACAATGCCACAGAGTCCGCCCTCCTCCAAAGCAGCCGTATCTTCCAGGGGAGCGGACCTCTGTCAGCTGGAGATCAGCTGTCAAAGCGGGAGGTCTCCAGGCCCCACCGGGAGGCTGGTG
Source organism: Gekko gecko (assembly GCA_029375565.1). Taxonomy (NCBI): domain Eukaryota; kingdom Metazoa; phylum Chordata; class Lepidosauria; order Squamata; family Gekkonidae; genus Gekko; species Gekko gecko. The sequence continues at coordinate 7,935,623 of JAPDNY010000002.1, forward strand.
GCAACCCTGTTTGGGAACCAGGGAAGACGGGACGAGAACCCGGATTCCCAAGGGGACCCCAGAGCCGCTTTCCATCCTGGGAGGAAGCCGGACCCCTTCAAGACAAGAGCCCTATTCAAGGGGGGGGGACGGAGGGGGCCGGTCAGAGTCCCGCTTCGGGTTGCTCGGCCGGAGCTCCCTGCGGTCGGCTTCTCCCTTGTTTCCCCCCCGCAATCAGCCACCCATCTTCGGAGAGGGGCCGGACAGCCCGGGCTTCCCCAGAGCCCAACCCGATGCGGGGTGCCTCGAGAGGAATCCCACTGTAGTAGCAGCATTACGGGGCACGTCTGAGGGCAGCCGGGCTGAGGCACCACCCCTATAGGGGGTGGTGGCTGAGGTCCAGCCCGGGGGGGGGGCTGCTCTCGACGGGGAGGGCGGCAGGAGGAGCCTCCTCTTTCCTGGGCCTGCAGCTCTGAGAGGGTTAAAGCCGCCGAGATGTGGGCTAGAGAGGCCGAGGAAAGAGGTCTGTGTGTGTGTGCAGCGGGGGAGAGTTCGTTTCCGCCTTGGGGGAAGGAGAACCGGGAGGGCTTCCGGGGGTGCAACGGCCGAGGACAGCTCGGCCGCCGGACCCTGGGAAGGCTTCCTCTCGAGTAAGTCCTCTCCGTCTGGGAGGAGACAAATTCCGCCGCTCTCTGGGCCCGGGTTCCAGTAGTTTTCCAAGGGGATCTTCTGGCGGATGTTTCCCTTTGTGAGTCCCTTTGGGGCCTGTAAAGGTAAAGGTTCCCTTGCTCGAAAGCCAGTCGAATCCGACTCTAGGGTTGCGGTGCTCATCTCCGTTTCAAAGCCGAAGAGCCAGCGCTGTCCGAAGACGTTTCCGTGGTCATGGGGCCGCCATGACTAAACACCAAGGTGCACAGAACGCTGTTACCTTCCCACCGAAGTGGTACCTATTTATCTACTTGCAATTTCTTGCTTTCAAACTGCTAGGTTGGCAGGAGCTGGAACTAGAGATGGGAGCTCACTCCGTCTTGCGGCACCCGGGTCTTGAACTGCTGAACTACTGACCTTCCACAGCCTGCAGTTCAGTGTCTTAACCACCACAGCTCCTTGGGGCCTGTGGCAGGGGCTAAAAAGCGGGATCTGAATTTTGGAAATGGAAACAACTCCTCCGCGGTGGAGGTGGGAGGGAGGCCCAGGAAGAAGCCCCAGGCATGATCCCCGGGCGGGGTGTGTGTGTGTGAACCTTCCTGCCGCCTCTCTGCCCAAATACCTGCCTTTGGGGCGGCGCTCCCCCCTTCCGCAGTTTCCCAAAGCGGGGGGTTATCGGCCTTATTTTATTTATTTACATTAATTATAGTACGCCCTTTAGTAGGACTCTGTACAGTCAGTACATTCAGTAAACGACGCAATAGATTTTGGGTTGAAGAACCGACCAGAAATCTGCAAAAGAGTGCCGAGGGGAAGCATGACCCACAAAATGCCGCAACATGGCACCAGAGAATCCAGCCTACAGCAAACGAAACACAGTCATTCCGACCCCCTGTGCTAATGATAAATCCAAGTAACCTTGTGAACCCTTTTGTCCAGTGTTACCCTGTTGCTTGCTTAGAAAAGCCCTCTTCAATAATTCAGTTTTGCCTGGTCTACTGGACCTCCTGATAGCACCTGGTATATTTGGCTATGTGACAGGTGGACTGATGGGCCATTGGCCTGATCAACATTGGCTTCTCTTCTTATGGGTGTAGGATTGCCAGCCCCCACGAGCCATCAGGCCCACCTTCTGACACTATCCACTGGCTGGCAGAGGCCCTTACCGGGAGAAAGAGGAAGGCCCAGCCAACATCACCAGCAATGTGGTGACGTCACTTCTGGCATACAGAGGACATGACATCATCATGCCAGCAACATCTGGGTGACGCCCCGGTATTTGGGCAAAAAGTCAATAGTAAAAGCCATTTTTACATAGAGTTTTTACCCAGAGTGACTCAATGACATTGCAACATCAAGACATCACTTCCAATGCACTCCTTCCTGTACCTGGTAAGTCCCCCCTCCCCTCCCCCTGCCACTTCTTGCCAGGACGGACCTGGCAACCCTAAGTGGGCACCTTTCCGACCCCCTTAGGCAGACCACTCCTCAGGGCCAGAATGGAGAAGGCCCTATCCAGGCCAGCCAGTGGAGGGACTCCAGAAGGGCAGTAATGTGTGTGCTGTTTCTGAATTGGTTTCATGCAGTGTACAGGGCATTGGTCGAGTCTAGTCTCCGTGTCACTGTGGCATGGATGCTGTCGGCCAGATCAACTATACCAAGAGAAGGGGCCATTTTTTGACCTAGGCTGAGTTGGTAGAAAGACTTTTTTGCAGCTCTAGTAATTTGCTTCTCCAGCAATAAGGCTGGGTCCAGTATAATGCCAAGGCTCTTAACTAAGTCGGCGAGGATTAGCTGAAACCCCCCACCCCCCCATCAAAAGCAAGGAACATAATGTCCTTCAAGACTTCTGCTTTCCCAACCAGTACGACTTCTGTCTTTGCAGGGTTCAATTCCTATTTGTTCACTCTTAGCCATTTGACCAGAGCACCTAGGAAGTGGTTGAGGACCTCTGTCCCATCCCTGCCTCCTCCTGCTCTCCTTTGCCCCAGCAGGTCCTGCGCCCGGACCTGGAGAGGCCCCTCTGCCCCTTCCCCTCTGCTGGCTGCTTGGGCAGAGCTATTGCCCAGCCCTTCTGGCCCATGGTTAAGCCCTTTCCAGTCACTTTGTCCTGAGCCCCAGTTTACCTGGAGATGCACCCAGTAGAGATGTTTTAATTTCCTGAAGGACCAAACAAGCATAACCCAAAAAGCTTGATACTTAAAATAATCCAGTGACACTAATCCTGATTCACAAACTAAACACAAACCCTCCTTCTGATCCACTTAGGTGTCTCTCGTCCAGGGTCACTGATATAACTCCTTTCTCTTTTGGTTTCTTTCTGCCTTTTAGATACCTTTCTCTCTTCCTCGGCAAGTGAACAGGAGTGTCTTTCTACAGTCAGAGGCAACCCAAGAGAAAGGAGAAGGAGATGGAAGAGGAGCACCCAGAAGGCCCTGGAACTGGCAAGAAATCAAGGAAATGTCCCCATCCCATCCCAGCAGGGAGTGCTGCTGAATTCTGGGAAAGAGCTGTGCCAGAGATCTTGGCTCAGGACACCATGATCTCAGATGTACATTGCCGACGCTTCCGGCAGTTCTGTTACTTGGAGGCCGATGGGCCCCGAGAGGTTTGCAGCCAGCTCCACAGACTTTGCAACCACTGGCTAAAGCCAGAGAGGAACACCAAGAAGCAGATCCTGGACCTGGTGATCCTGGAGCAGTTCCTGGCTATCCTGCCCCAGGAAATACAATGCTGGGTCAGAGGATGCGGGCCAGAGACCAGTTCACAGGCGGTGGCCCTGGCCGAAGGTTTCCTCCTGAGTCAGGCAGAGGAGAAGAGGCAGGCAGAGCAGGTGAGGGGGTTTCATTCACTCCGTTTGAGCAGTGACCTTATCCTAAGGCTTCCTGTCAGATATTTCTGTGTTTGTGCGTGTTAATTGCCATCAATTTGCTTCCGACTTGTAGCGACCCTATGAATTAATGTCCTCCAAAACATCCTACCGTGAAGAGCCTTCCTTGGGTCTCACAAACTGAGGGCCTTTGTGGCTTCCTTGATTGAGTCGGTCCGTCCCATGTTTGGTCTTTTTCTTTTCCTTCTCCCTTCAACTTTACCGAGCATCGTTGTCTTTTCCAATGACTCTTGTCGTCTTGTAATGTAACCAAAGTACGAGAGCCTAATTTTAGTCATTTTAGCTTCTAGAGAAAATTGAGGTTTGATTTGCTCTAGAAGCCACTGCTTTGTCTTTTTGGTGGTCCACAGTACCTGTAAAAACCCTCCTCCAATACCACAACTGGAAGCCAGTTTGGAACAGCTCTCTCAGCCCCACCTATCTCACAGGGTGTCTGTTGTGGGGAGAGGAAAGCTACTCTAAGCGAAGGGTGGGGTATAAATCCAGCTCTTCTTACTCTCCTTCTTTCAAAACAATCAAGTTTCTCCATGCCAACTTTTTTCATTGTCCAGAAGAGTCGGCAATATTAGGGGGATATCGCTGGAACAACATCTGGAACTGTGCTGGCGGTGAGATTGGAAGATCTTTGGACCCCATCTTGGTATTAACAACAACTTAATTCGAGCACCGATATTTTAATGTGGATGGAGTATTTTACTTGGTTTAATTGTTTTAATATGGCATATGCCTCTAGTTAGCCGCCCTGAGCCCACGGGCAGGGCGGGATATAAATATGAAAAATAAATAAATAACTTTCACACCGACAGATAGTAATGGAAAACACTCTGACATGAATTAACTTGATCTTGGTCACCACCGACACATCCTTACACCGGAGAATCTTTTCTGTCACCTTTTTGGCTGCCCTTCCCAGCCTCAGTCTCCTTCTGATTTCTTATTTGCACTCTCCATTTTAGTTGACAGTGAAGCCAAGGAAGGTTATGTTAGCTCAGCTGCCTTTATTGGGCTATTTCTGGACTGTTTTTATGTTGTTATGAACCTGAGACTGTATAATAAAGCACCATGGGGAAAAGCCCAGAGAGGAAAACAGAAACCAGCCAAAGACGATGATGCTGGCTAAAATCACTCCAGAGGGTCCCCATAGTCTGCTTGCTGCTTGTCACGTCTCACAATCACAGGTTTGCATTCAAACAAAAGACTCTTGCATACAGCCCAGGCTCGCTGTCTCCAGTATAAAGGGATTAACCCCCCCTTATGTGCCAACACACACGTTTCTCATGGAGGATCTGCCCGGATACCGAAGAGTTATCCTCTTTTGTTCCAACTTCCTCTTTCCATGCTCCCAGGTGACCAACGGTCCAGGTAGCCACTAGCATTTGAAATTGACCCTAACAGCCAATCCCTAGCTGGCAGGGAGTGTCTCCAGGTGTAAGCCGCCTGGCTTTCCACGCCCACCGCTCAAGAAGCCTTAAGAACATTCACACACGCTTCCCAGCTCTCTCTCTGCCTCGCCTACCCCCCCCACCAACGACCTGTCTCTCCGCCTGCTTTGTACCTCTTACGTCCAGCTTACTCTCCCCAATCCTCACCTCGCTTTAAGGCTCCAGTCTGCAGCTGGAGTAACACACGTGCTTAGCCGGCCTAATATGTGTGCTCCCCATTTTCTTTCCATACTCTTTGACACACACACCCTTTTACCTCCCACTGGAAGATTTTAGGAGCTGCGCATCCCAGAGGTAATATCACCCATCATCGCTTCAATACCTGCTCATGCAAATGTGCTATTTATTTCTTGCCTGTTTTTATTTAGTCTCTTGTATGCCAGTGTGTGTGTGATTGTATGTGTTCTGCTGAATATTATTACACAGTAAACAAAAGATTTATTTTACTCGTGTCTCTCGCCTCTTTACTGGGAAATAGTGTGGCAGCCCATCCTTCATATACACAGACCAAAGAATCCCAATATTAAAAACTGTCCCAAATGCTCTATTAATTATAGATCAGAGCATTTTGGCTAACAGTTAGCCAAGGAAGGTTAGAACGGATAAAAGGAAGTACTGCTTCACCCAAAGAGTTATTAATACTTGGAATTCACTGCCACAGGAGGTGGTGGCGGCTATAAGCATGGACAGCTTCAAGAGGGAATTAGATAAGCATATGGAGCAGAGGTCCATCAGTGGCTATTAGCCACAGGGTATAGATAGGGACTCTGGGGCAAGTGATGCTCTGTATTCTTGGTGCTTGGGGGAGGTCAACAGTAGGAGGGCTTCTAGTGTCCTGGCCCCACTGGTGGACCTCCTGATGGCACCTGGTATTTTTGGCCACTGTGTGACAGAGTGTTGGACTGGATGGGCCATTGTCCTGATCCAACATTGGCTTCTCTTATGTTCTCAACATTTTCAGCAATTTCAAGTTCTTCATCATTAACCCTTTTTGTTGTCGTTCAGTCGCACAGTCGAGTTCGACTCTTCGTGACCCCATGGACAACGTCATGCCAGGCCTTCCGTCATGCTCCGGAGTTTGCTTAATTCCACGTTCATTGCATCGATAACACTGTCTAACCATCTCATCCTTTGCCGTCCCCTTCTTCTTATTCCTTCATTCTTTCCCAGCATCAGGGTCTTCACCAGTGAGTGCTCCCTTCTCATTTGGTGGCCAAAGTATTTCAGCTTCAGTATCTGGCCCTCCAGGGAACAGTCAGGGTTCATTTCTTTTAGGATTGACAGATGAATCCGTCAATCATTAACCGTACATTTCTGTAATTCCACACTAGTACTTACCTTTGTCTTCTTGATGTTCAACCGTAATCCCGCTTTGGCACTTCCTGCTTTAACCTACATTAGTAGTTGTTTCACTATTTTCTGTGAGTAATGTGGTGTCATCTGCATATCTCGGACTGTTACTGTTCTTTCTGCCAGTTTTCATTCCTCCTTCATCTAAATCTAATCCAGCTTTCCTTATGATCTTATAGACTGAAGAGAAAGGGAGATAAATACATCATAGTCTGGCACCTTTACCAGTTTCGAAACCATTCTGTTTCTCCATCTTCTGTCCTAACAATGGCCTCTTGTCCAGGGTAGAGGTTGCGCATCAAAGCCATGAGATGTTGGAGAGTTTCTGGGACGGTTGGCACCGGAGATCGCTGTTCAGATACCGCTGGCTTGGAGTCTTTTTAGAAGGGGTATTGGGGGCTCCTGAGACCTACTGCACTCCTTGGAGGGGGGTGCAGCGCAAGGGACTTGATTCGGGCTCCCCATTCTGCAGCAGCACGTGGGTTGTAGCCCTGGATCGTCCCGAAGCAAGAAGACTCGTTAGTGTGCTCCCGGCAGCCTTGAGCACCAAGCTGTCGCTTCCTGTTTAAGGAGGCTCGGGAACTGTGCAAACAAGCTGTAAGATCACTGTGAGTAGCTGTAACCAGGGCTCTTTTTGTAGCAGAAACTCCTTTGCATATTGGGCAACACACCTCTAATGTAGCCAATCCTCCAAGAGCTTACAGTAGCCCCTGTAAGAAGAGCTCTGTAAGCTCTTGGAGGATTGGCTACATCTGTTGTTGGGTGGACAGTCTGACTGTACGCCAGATGACCTGGAGCGGGCGCTTCAGGATGTAGTGGGTTGGCTTAGACTGAGCCAATTGAAATTGAATCCACTGAAGATGGAGGTCCTGTACCTGAGTTGGAGTGGGGCAGGGGTAGGGATTCCACTACCGACTTTCAATGGGGCGCCGTTGGTGCCAGCGCTGAAGGTCAGGAGTTTGGGAGTGCTTCTGGATGCCGCATTAACAATGGAAGCCCAGGTAGTAGCCACTGCCAAGTCAGCCTTCTACCATCTTTGGTTGATTAGGCAGTTGGTTCCCTTCCTCGAATCCAATTACTTGGCAACAGTGATCCATGCTATGGTCACCTCGAGATTAGACTACTGCAATGCTCTTTACATGGGGCTGCCCTTGTCTCAAATTTGGAAGCTGCAGCTAGTGCAAAATGCGGCAGCCAGGCTGTTAATGGGCCTCTCTATACGAGACCACATCCGGCCTGTGTTGAAGGCATTGCACTGGCTGCCAATAGTGTACTTGATTCATTTCAAGGTGCTGGTTTTGACCTTTAAAGCCCTGTATGGTCAGGGACCTGTCTACCTGAGGGACTGCCTTTCCCCATATGTGCCCCAGTGAGCACTGAGGTCAGGGTCACAAAATCGCCTGTCTCCCCCTGGCCCGAAAGATGCCAGATTGGCCCCCCACCATCTTTGCACCTCAGCTTGTAACAGACAAGATAAGAGAACCACCTTTATTTGAAACTTATAAGGGCAAAGACTTTGTGATCTCTTCAAGCACTTTCTTCTACTCAGCAAATAGACCATAAAACTTTGACTCCATTAAATCCTGGTTTATACTTTATTTCCAGTTGCACTTCCATCCTCGGATGAAGTTTAGAGGCTTGTCATCTTCTAGTTAAACAGCAATAAGCGGACTCATTGGATACTCTCTTTTTTGGGATTTATAACTAAACAGTCCTTTATTGTAAGCGCTGTATAACCTACTTAGTAACTGACTGAGATCTTTGATTTCCACTGACTTTTTAAATACCACACCATAAGGATTATAATTATTTACTAGTTAAACAGCAACAAAGAGATTCATGGGATACATTCTTTTGGATTTATAACTAAATTGTCTTTTGTTTTAAGCAAAGGTTACCTATATGGTAACCGATTGAGGTTACTTATATGGTAACTGACTGAGATCTTTGATTTCCACTGACTTTTTAAATACCACACCATAAGGATTATAATCATTTACTAGTTAAACAGCAACAAACAGATTCATGGGATACACTTTTTAAAAAATTTATAATTGAATGGTCCTTTGTTTTAAGCATAGGTTACCTACATGGTAACCGACTGAGATCTTGGATTTCCACTGGTTTGTTTTTTTAAAATACCACACTATAAGGATTACTACTACTGGTCACAATAATTGACAACCAAAATAGAGACTTTGCAAAATCGAATGGCTGAAAGTAACCAAAAAATTGAGGACCTAACTAATACTGCATCTAAACTTCAAGATAAGACAGCAGAAACAGACAATAAAGTACAAATAATACTCTGAACAAAATATGTTAAAACAAGATCTTCTGTGACTTGAACTAGATAAAGCAGCATATATATTAAGATTTCAAAACATTTCAGAAGAGAAAGGAAAAGATATAAGGAAGAACATGGCCCATCTTTTGGCGGAATATATGAAGACTGAAGAAACAGAGGTGGTTCCCTTCCTCGAATGCAACGACTTAGCAACAGTGATCCATGCAATGGTCACCTCGAGATTAGACTACTGTAACACTCTCTACATGGGGCTGCCCTTGTTGCAGATCCGGAAGCTGCAGCTAGTGCAAAATGCAGCGGCTAGCCTTCTGATGGGTCTCCCCTTGAGGGAGCACATCCAGCCAGCCTTGAAAGCATTTTACTGGCTGCTGATAGCATACCAGATTTGCTTCAAGGTGCTGGTTCTTCCCTTTAAAGCTCTCTATGGCCAGGGTCCGACTTACCTGAGGGACCACCTTTCCCCATATGTACCCCAGAGAGCACGATGGTCAGGGAGGTTACAAGGCTGGCCGTAACTAGGGCCAGGGCTTTTTTGGTGGTGATCCTGGTTCCTGGTGAATTATTGTCAGCCTGTGTGCGTCAAGCAAGATCAGTGTTGGAAGGAACATCATATGGTATCCACTCATGCAGCACTGCCGTTGTTTTGATACTGGAACAACATTGCTGGCACTTTAATATGGAATACTGTATCGTTTTAATGAATTGTTTTAATGTTTAATGGTTTGAATTGTTTTAATGTTTTAATCTGACAACAGGTTCTAAACAGACCTTTTTGGAACAGGATTTGATGAGATCTGATTTCTTTGGAAATACAGGACACCCTAAAAGGAATAGGTGGACTTTGAATACGGATATACTAAGAAATAGAAGATTTGTAGGGGAAACCAAGAAGGAAATCCAACCCAAAATTTCTATAAAAATGGTGTGGGATGCCTTTAAAGCTTATGTGAGAGGATGGATGATTAAAGAATCAGTGTATAATAAAAAACAAAGGATGGAAAATTGCTCCCAGATACAAATTCAGATTAAAAAACAAGAAGAAAAGATACAGCAAGACCCAACGAATGAACAGAGAAAAAATAAACTTAAACTCCTGCAGCATCAAATGAATTGTCTGTTAACACAGGAAGCAGCAAAGAAGATAAGATATGCTAAACAAAATTATTTTGAAAATGCAAATAGATGGCTTGCCTATAAACTACGCAAAGAAAAGGGGGAAAAATCATAAAGATACTAAAAAATGAAATGGGAGAAGAAATAAATGTCAGGTAGCCCTGTCATGTGAATGGAATGCTGCGGGAATACCTCCCTGGGTAGTTGATTTCTTTTGGCATATGCCGAATTCACTCTGTAAACAGTATCCGTTTCTTCCGAAACCTTTTCTGTCTCTTCTGTCCCCATATATTTTGCTAGGATATTTCCCATCTTTATTCTAATATTTAGAACCTGTTGTCTGAAGTTTTATACTCATTTCTTCCATTTTATCCTTCATCTTCTCAGCTGATTTGTTTAATTCCGTTATCTTTTGTGTATTATCTGCTATTTGTTTTTGTAGTCCTTCCACTTGACTGGAAAATCGTTGTGTTATTTCTTTCATGGATTCTTTAATTGGGTCCACGGCTTCAGAGATGCCGTCTTGATAGTTTCTTGGATTAACTCTTGTAAGACTTTGGCTGTGGAAGATGGCAGACTAGAAGCCACTGTTTTAAGTACACTTGGTGAGCCTGAACGTGGTTTAACAGGTCTATTGCTCCCAGACATTTTGCTCCAAGTTTAATATAAAATCAGAGAATTGCTTATTTTAAACAGGCCAGAATTTCTTTCCCACCTAAAAGAGATTAATGTTTATACAACAAAATTGTTTTCAGAACACATGTACCTTTCTTTTTAAACAATTCAGCTAATCTTCTATAGCCCCAAACAACAGCCCTGGAATGTATCTCACCACAACTATGTTTATTTTGGGAACAGAATTCTAGAGTTCGCGTCCCCTCTAATTGAACCTCACCAGTATAGTACAGAAAGGATGCACTCAAATACCAGAAATGGAGTACAGAAGACAAACGTACTCTAGTCTTTATCTTGGGAACGTGAAGTATTGAGACAAGTACTGGGAAGTCAAACCAAAGAGTTAGTAGGCTTACGAATACAGTTCCAATTAAAGAGAGTTTCCCTTCTAGCTTGTATAATACCCAGATGAAATACATTCTTTTCTTGATTCCAAACAACAGAAACCTGTAGGATTTAAGAAGATTTAAAAGGGAACAGACGATTCCTAGCTCTACCCCACAAAGGGGAAAAATTGCGTACATTGAAAGTCTATAATTTTCTTTTGATTATAAATCCAAACTCAACCCCACCAGGGAAAGATTAAGGTACAATGCAAGGTTTTAATCAAATACCAGAAGTAAAGAGCAGAAGAGAAGCATACTTTAATCTTTTACTTAGGAGCCTGAAGTATTGAGACAAGTACTAGAAAGTCAAACCAGAGTGTTAATATACTTGCAAATACAGCTTTTATAATGCCCAGATCTGCAAATAGACTTGTAAATAGCTTTTATAATGCCCAGATGAAGTACAGTCTTTTCTCGATTCCAAACAGCAGAAACCTGTAGATTTTAAAAAGATTTAAAAAGGAGCAAATACAAGGTCTTCTTATAGTTATGATTTCGTAAAGGAGTAAGCTTAAACGGTCTTAAAATATTCTTTATTTCAGGCCCTTAAAAATAGCCAAGTAATGTCACTTAGACTCTCTATGGCTGGCCGCTAGACCCTCCCACCTTGCTCTTGAATTATTTTAAAGTTTAAGCGGGCTGGTATCCTCTTCCAGCGACGAGTAATAATCTTTTCAGATGGCAAGAAGTCTTTTACTCACTTTGATGTTGTAATTGGAGTTCAGGCAGGGTTTCTACCCCCCCCCCCTCAATCAGGGAAGCAACAGCTAGGTGCTCATAGCCAAAATTTATCTGGCAAAGGACGAAACCAAGAATAAGACTTAAAAGCTTTACAAGATTCTAAAGATAGAGCAAGTTTCCCCCGGCAGACTGGTTACTTTATCATAGAGCAGCAGGACTGAACTGGATTAAAGAATGGATTATGCTAGAAAATCAAACATTGTTAAAACTAGAAGGACACAATTTACTACTAGGATGGCACACATTTTTATGGTATGGAAAAGCGGACTCTCATAAATACTTTAAGCAACATTGGATTAGAGCTTCCGTAATGAAAGTATGGGAGACAACAAAGGCTCAGTTTTACAACAAACTTCCAAAGTGGGTTGCACCCGTGGAAGCTTTTACAAATCCTAACATGTACCAAGAAGAAAAAATTACAAGATATCAAGATATTCTAGATTCTAAAAATAACTTGAAATTGCTACAAAGTTTTACATGGTGGCAAAAGGTACAAATGGAATCTAGATATGCTAAAGATAAACCGTTAGGCTTTTATGACAGCCCTTTAGAAATAGATAAGACTCTCTTGTATGTGGAACAAAAATGTATTTTAAAAATGTATGCTTTGTTGTTAGGTAGGATCTTTTTACCATATGTGGTGGCTTTGTGACAAAGCTAAAAAATATTGGGCTTGAATACATGAAATATTGCAGAAAATGTTAAAATGTTCTATACCCTTTGTACCAGAAATATTCTTATTAAATATTTTACCAGAGGGCTGTCGAAAAAAATGATTCTTATTGGTGAGGATACAGAGAAGAGAATTTGCAATATTGGCAATGAAAGACTAAAACTTTTTGAGATGGACATTTGACCAACATGGTTTAGCTATTAGGCAAAAGTATTATAATTACTTGAAAGATTTCCTCCATGTTTGTATGTATGTTTGTGTGTTGAATGTATGCATGAAAAATTTAATAAAATATTGACAAAAAATGTGATCAATTATTTGTTTAAGATGTACAAAATTAAATCTTATACTGCTCTAAATCATTGTAGGATAAGATGATGTACTTAAAAAGATCGTCAGTTATATGCATGCTAAAGAAGAAATTGAAACAATATTTTCCTCCTTTTTTCTTATGTTATTAAAATAAAAAAATATTGTTTAAAAAAGCCATCAGATGTTGTGGCACACTCATTTCTTTTAAACCCCGCCATAGCTTTTCATGATCACACAGTCCAAAGCTTTGCTGTAATCTATGAAACATAAGCTGATTTTCTGAAATTCTCTCCTATGCTCCAGTAACTGACTTAAATTTGCACTAAGATCTCAAGTACTTCATCTTTTTCTGCATCTAGTTTCAGCATCTGGCATTTCTCATTCCATGTATGGTAACAGTCTTCATTGTAAGATTTTGAGTATCACTTTATTCCCATGAGAAATTAATGTGAAGGTCCAGTAGTTGCTGCAGTCTTTGATGTCTCCTTTTGTCGGGATAGCAATGTAAAGTGAGTGTTTCCATGCTGTGGGCCATTGTTTTCTTTTCCATGTTTGTTAGCATATTCTTGTTAAGATTTTGAAGGACTCCTTGGAGTGGTTTTCCTTTTATTTTCTAAAGCCATTGGTTCTTCTTCAAAAGATTCTTCTGGAAAAAAATCTGTCATTCTTGCACCCCCTTAGTATAATTCCTCAGTGTACTGTTCCCATCTTTTCTTAGATATTTCTACCTCTAGATATTTCACTAGATATTTCCATTCCTTCTCTAACTTATCTCCCTTGCTGTTGTTTCAGATGTGGGGATGGTCCGTGAAGATGGAAGCGAAGCTCTCTGAGGAAGAAGGAGCTCCGTCAGAGGAAAGTCAGAGGATGCAGGCCCAGGAGGATGCCCGAGATGCCCTGTCAAGTGGTAAGGGTGCCTCCTGCCCAGATGGGATCAGGAGACCTAGTCAAGCTGTTGGGTAGAAAGTTCAGGACAGGAGAAAAGGGGAATACTTTTGAAGACTACATAGAACGGAGTTCGGAGACAGCGTGCCATAGGACTTTCCCCTCTTTTTCTCCTGCCTGTCCAGATTCCAGGATGGGTGGGAGGGCCCAGCAGGCGGGAGAATGGTTCGCCTGGGCTTTTGGTCTCATCCTTCCGGGATGCTGCAACCTTGGAGCTCTGGGGTTCATAGAGATCATTTCAAGTCTCACAGAAGCATTGGCAGCATTTACAACACTTGAGGCTCATGGATTCCTGGTGCTTCCCTTCCAGCTCTCCAACACCTTTCTAAAATTCATTACAAATTTTTCTAAGTGTAAAGAAGACAAGGTGTCACAGCCCTGGGCTGAGGGATGGCTGAAGCAGAATTCAAAGAAGCAAATAAACTCGGAACTTTAGATTAACATTCATCCTTCCAATTTTGTCTCCCTTACAGGCAGTGAAGAAATGTTCTCAAGCCATCGTCTTTGCAGAGGAGTGGAAATGGCTGCTCCACCTCTGGTTCAGGTAGGGGGGGGAGATTGGGGGATAGTCAGGTCCCCTCTCCTTTCTCAAGGAAGGCTTTTGGTCCTGCTGACCGAGGAGAGACAAGCTCAGAATTTCACTGCCTTTACACATGCCAAACTCTACATCCTGCGCCCACATTCGAGAGTGCAGTCTCTGCCTGGACTGATTTCTGATGAGGGTATCTCCTTTTCCTTCCAGTCACCCTTTTCCTTTGAGGAGGTGGCCATGTACTTCACCGAGGCCGAGTGGGCCTTGCTGGCTCCTGGCCAAAGAGCTCTCTACAGGGATGTCATGCTGGAAAACTACAGGAACGTGGCCTCTCTGGGTAAGGATCTTTCATGGGTGCCCAGAGAGGATATCGTGGCCTGTGGCCAAAGCGGGGCTGAGAGGCCCTAAGAAAAATGCTGGAAGGGACCAGATCCCAATTTCTCATCTGCCAGCCTTTACAACATGCCCTTCCCCGAGATGTGATTACGGCCATCAGCTCTGACTGTGATCTGTAAAGGATCCGTCCCCCTTATACTGGTTAGGATTCTTGTCTTTGATCTTGACCATGTTTCCGTCCTTCCAGAAGAATTTTTCCTCTTCCTTGGAGTTTTTCCCGTCCTCACATAGGAATGCTCACTCTCTCTCTCTCTCTCTCTCTCTCTCTCTTTGTGTGTGTGTGTGTCTCTATGCGCCAAAGAAGCCGGGAATGTAAGAGAGACTATGGCGGAGATGGACCAAGGCCTTGTGTTCAAAGAATGGCTGGAGAGTTTCTCAGAAAGATCTCAAGAGACTATTTCCTTCCCAAATGAACTGCCTGCAAGTAAGTATCCTTCACATATATGTCAAAGGAATGGGCAAGGAATAGCCATGGGACCTTTCTTCTTTCTATGGAGCTGTTCTACTTTTTTTTATATACACAGTTTATTTAGATTTTTAGAAGCATTACACACAATTTACATCTACATTCTTGCAAGTCATTTTTTCCTATTTCATTCTTTCTGACCATACATACAACTTTTCCCATCTTTTTTTCA
Source organism: Gekko gecko (assembly GCA_029375565.1). NCBI lineage: Eukaryota > Metazoa > Chordata > Lepidosauria > Squamata > Gekkonidae > Gekko > Gekko gecko. The sequence goes on from JAPDNY010000002.1 coordinate 7,950,651, forward strand.
AATACTTCATATTCTTTTCCTTGCAATAATAGACTTACTCTATCGATTTCTGCCAAACACAGCACTTTATCGATCAATTCCTCCTTGGAGAATATCTTTTCTCCTTTCCAGCCTTTAGCTAACAAAATCCTTGCTGCTGTCAATATGTAAACCATTAGGTATTCATCTACTTTGCAAATCTGGTCTGGGAGGAAGTTCAAGAGAGCACATTCAGGTAAAAAGGGTAATTCATGTCCCATCATTTCTTGTAACAGTTTGAAGACCATACGCCAGTATCTTTGTACCTTCACACAACGCCACTACATATGCAAATATGTCCCAACATTATCCTTACATTTCCAACAGTTTGCACTAGAATTTCCATAGCATTTTGCAATCCTATCTGGCGTCCAATGCCATCTATAAAATAGTTTGAGTATATTTTCTTTAAATAGTATTGCTCTCATCATGCTCATCGCCCTCCCTATTTTGGCCCATTGCTCTGTCTCTATTGTATGTTCTAGATGTTTCATCCAAGCTACCATATTCTTTTTCACCGTCTCGTCTATGAAATACTCTGATAATAGATAAGTATGGAGCTGTTCTACTTTGCTGGTGTGGCCTGCAGGGCGTAGTCCCATCAGTTAACACTGCCATCCAAGGGCAAGTGGCTTACACCAAATCACACAGCACCCTCTGTTGTGGTGAGGGAATCAGTCCTCGTCGCCACTAGAGAGCAGGATCATGTGTTATTAAAGAGATTCCCACTGAAACTGTCAGCCCTCTAACCTCTTGTATTTAATTGTCAAGTGCAGAGAATCTAATTCAAAAAGCATGAGAAGTCAAAAGGGAGCAGAGGGGGAATGATACCTTGCCACTTTCCCCCTTAAAATACATATGGGAAGATTGGGGAGGGGAGGGGCAGACAAAATATTGAAACAGCTCTACAGGGAGGGCCTAGCATGGATGAGGTGTGACCAGCATCTCAGTTTTGGAGGAAAGATGATCTGATAACAGAAATGCACACCCATTCCTGAGCAGTGCCTGACTGCCGCATTGGGTTCTTACATGGGTGCCGAATGAAACTCTTACTTTCTTCCAGCAGCAAATGTAGAGGAGACAGCTGAGGAATTCCAGATGTTCTCTTTGGAAAAAGTCAAGACTGAAGATGCCAAAAGACACTTTGGGGACGGAGATGGACCACAGAGGCAGGAGGGAAGCCACGCAGGTAAGAGGAGGGATAAGCCCATTCCTTGCAGAGAAGGAGGTTTCTAGTGAAATCCTAGTCCAAGAAGAAAGGTCAGGCAAAAACAAGAAACAAAGACCGCCATCCTAACCAGAGAATCCACTCATGGGATATGAAGGTGTGGCCTTTGCAAAGACCTTCAGTCAGAGAACGAACGTCATTTTGCAGAAACAGTTCCCCTTAGGAGAGAAACCGTGTAATTGCTTGCAGAGCAGAAAGAGCTGCAGATCAGACCTCCTTTTGTGGGTTCTAACAGGATCTCTTTCTTTATTCCAGCAGGGGATGATCAGAGGAATGAGGAAGATGAGAAACTGCATCCTCTATCGCCAGATGACATCAAGAAGGAAGACTTGAGAGGAAACTTCAGAAGCCAAGTTGGACCTAAGAGGCTGAAAAGAAGCCACATCACCCAGAAAAAGGGTCAACCCATTCATTGCCAAGGGCGGGATTTCCAAGAAGTAAAGCACATGGCGAAAGAAACATACAAGTGCTTGGTATGTGGAATGAACTTCTCAGATCAATGTCGATATAAAGTCCATTTAGAAATGCACAGTGGAAAGAGGAACCATCAACGTCTGGAGTGTGGAAAGGCAATGATTAGCAGAGCAGAGCTCCTTAGAGATCAAAGAACACATAGGGGAGAGAAATCTTATAGCTGCTCAGCCTGGGGCAAGAGATCCTCAGAGCAACCAGACCCTGTTCGACACCAAAGGATTCATACAGGAGGGAAGCTGTTTACTTGCTCAGAGAGTGAAATGATGCTCTCAGTGGGAGGAAAAACTAATATACATTTTCCAAAGCACAGTATAATGAATGCATGTAAATGCTTTTGGTGTGGAAACTACTTCAAATACAAATCACACCTCCTTGTGCACCAGAAAAGCCACAGAGGGGAGAAGTCTTTTAAACACTCAGAGTGTGGGAAGAGATTCAGTCACAGTGGCCATCTTCAACACCATCTAAGGACCCACACAGGACACAAGGCTTTTGAATGCTCGGAGTGTGGGAAGAGATTCAGTCAGAGTGGCAGTCTTCAAGAACATCAAAGAACCCACACAGGGGAGAAGCCTTTTGAGTGCTCAGAGTGTGGGAAGAGATTCAGTCACAGTGGCAGTCTTCAAAAACATCACAGAACCCACACAGGAGAGAAGCCTTTTGAGTGCTCAGAGTGTGGGAAGAGATTCAGTCGCAGTGACAGTCTTCAAGAACATCAAAGAGTCCACACAGGGGAGAAGCCTTTTGAATGCTCAGAGTGTGGGAAGAAATTCAGTCGCAGTGGCGGTCTTCAAGAACATCACAGAACCCACACAGGGGAGAAGCCTTTTGAATGCTCAGAGTGTGGGAAGAGATTCAGTCACAGTAGCACTCTTCAGAGTCATGCGAGGACCCACACAGGGGAGAAGCCTTTTGAATGCTCAGACTGTGGGAAGAGATTCAGTCAGAGTGGCAGTCTTCAAGAACATCAAAGAACCCACACAGGGGAGAAGCCATTTGAATGCTCAGAGTGTGGGAAGAGATTCAGTTTCAGTGGTGGTCTTCAACAACATCAAAGAACCCACACAGGGGAGAAACCTTTTGAGTGCTCAGACTGTGGGAAGAGATTCAGTCAGAGTAGCACTCTTCAGAGTCATGCAAGGACCCACACGGGGGACAAGCCATTTGAATGCTCAGAGTGTGCGAAGAGATTCAGTCACAGTGCCGGTCTTCAACAACATCTAAGAACCCATACAGGAGAGAAGGCTTTTGAATGCTCAGACTGTGGGAAGAGATTCAGTCGCAGTGGCGGTCTTCATGAACATCAAAGAACCCACACAAGGGAGAAGCGTTACGAATGCTCAGACTGTGGGAAGAGATTCAGTCGCAGTGGCGGTCTTCATGAACATCAAAGAACCCACACAGGGGAGAAGCCTTTTGAATGCTCAGAGTGTGGGAAGAGATTCAATCGGAGTACCACTCTTCAGAATCATCAAAGAACCCACACAGGGGAGACGCCTTTTGAATGCTCAGAGTGTGGGAAGAGATTTAGACGGATTAGCCATCTCCAGATTCATGCAAGAACCCACACAGGGGAGGAGCCTTTTGAATGCTCAGAATGTGGGAAGAGATTCCGTCACAGTAGCAGTCTTCAACAACATCAAAGAACCCACACAGGGGAAAAGCCTTTTCAATGCTCAGAGTGTGGGAAGCGATTCAGTCGCAGTAGCACTCTTCAAGAACATCAAAGAACCCACACAGGGGAGAAGCCTTTTGAATGCTCAGAGTGTGGGAAGAGATTCAGTCGCAGTGACAATCTTCAGATTCATGCAAGAACCCACACAGGGGAGAAGCCTTTTGAATGCTCAGAATGTGGGAAAAGATTCAGTCAGAGTGGCAATCTTCAAGACCATCAAAGAACCCACACAGGGGAGAAGCCTTTTAAATGCTCAGAGTGTGGGAAGAGATTCAGTCGCAGTGGCAGTCTTCAGAGTCATGCAAGAACCCACACAGGGGAGAAGCCTTTTGAATGCTCAGAATGTGGGAAGAGATTCAGCCAGAGTGGCAGTCTTCAAGAACATCAAAGAACCCACACAGGGGAGAAGCCTTTTGAATGCTCAGACTGTGGGAAGAGGTTCAGTCGCAGTGGCACTCTTCAAGAACATCAAAGAACCCACACAGGGGAGAAGCATTTTGAATGCTCATACTGTGGGAAGAGATTCAGTCGCAGTGGCAGTCTTCAAGAACATCAAAGAACCCACACAGGAGAAGCCTTTTGAATGCTCAGAGTGTGGGAAGAGATTCAATCACCGTGACACTCTTCAAAAACATCAAGGATTCCACACAGGGGATAAGCCCTTTTGAATGCTCAGAGTGTGGGAAGAGATGTAGACAGAGTAGCCCTCTTCAGACTCATGCAAGAACCCACACAGTGTCGGCATGTGTTTAGGGAATGCCAGCAAGATGATAGCTAGTCTAAGAGATCAAGACAATCTAAGTGACAGCTCAGAGTCATATGATGGACTTATTGCATCAGCCTGCTGGATATGTCACAGTGACTCAGCATCTTCACTGTGATTGGTTCTATGAACTATATAGTCTGAGCTGTACTACCAGATGGAGCCCTTGTGTGGTAATTGATTGCCTGGCAGAGCACTTTGTTGGTTTAAACACCGAATGCTCAGCTGCAAATGACTGTGTACATATTGTAAATAAAATGTATATATCTCTGCACAAAACTGGTGTGCGCAGGACATCCTTCTTGACACCACTGACAAGGTTATGAGCTGAGAGTGGTTGCTGCGCTCAACTTTGGAGTCTCTACTAGAAGTTGAGTGAGGTGAGTTCCCAAAACTATAGCTGGGTGGATGTCTGCTGATACGACCAGTGACACAGAGGAGTTGGAGGCACAGTCCTGTGGTGAAGGCAATTTTTCTTCATCTGACCAAGAAGAATCGGAGGTGGTGAGCGTCTAGTCAAATGACCAGGTCGTGCTGGAGTGTGAGTACAACATGGCAGAGGCGGCAACTACCTTGCTGGTTGATTAACTGAACTCTGATAATTATTCAACATGGTCGCTCTGTATGGAGCATTATCTGAAAAGGGAGTCTTTGTGGACGTGTGTTGCTTCTCCCTCACAAACTCTGACTGCTGAGGACGCTGCCAAAGACCAGAAAGCTTTGGCTACAATCATACTCAGCATTGCCGACGATCAATTAATTCATGTGTCAGGCAAGGACAGTGCGAAAGCTGCATGGGACGGCCTTAAGGCTGTGTATGTTCAACAGACAGCTGAGTCATTAATATCCCTAATGAGATGTCTTTACAGAACTATAAAGTTCTGAACAGTCAGTGAGAAATTATTTAAATTCACTGACAACCTGTTTCCAGTTGTTGGCCCAGAGAGGCAAGCAAATTTCTGACCCAGACCAAGTCTATATCGTCTTGAGTTCCCTGTCAGAGAAATTTGATGCTTTACTTACTGCTCACTCTGAGTTCTGTGACTGGGCAGCTGTTAGAAGAAGAAGCGCGTTATCTCTGAAGAGAGTTGGCAGCAGACCAGACCAGGAATCGTGCCAAGCCGGAGAGTGCAACGGAAGCTGGCAGCTGTTCCAATGACGACGCAAGCTGCAAGAAACCACCAGTTGCTTTGAGAGTGAAACGCTGTTATATCTGTGGATCTACAAAACGTTTGGAATATCAATGTACAGCAACACGGAAGAACGGAGGCAGGAAAAGGCCTCAACCTACGTCAAAGCATCAAGCCACTTTGGTAGTGGCAAACAAGCCTTCCACCCAGGAAGTGTGGATTATTGATTCAGGTGCTTCTCAAATATTTGATCGGGACAGGAGTTTGCTGCAGGAGGCACAACCTTCTACTTTGGATCACGTGAGTCTGGCAGATGGGCGCTCAGCAGCAGTGGAGTATCAAGGAAACGTGTTCCTTCCAGCCCTCAACTACAGCTTTGATAATGTACTTTGTGTGCCTACTCTGGAAAGTAACTTGTTGAGTATATGTGCCAGTTTCAGAGTTGTGTTTTGAGAACAAACGATGTAACATACTCAGAGGTGATAAGATATTAGCAGTGGGTAAACTGTTCTAGAAAATGAGGTTGAAAAGGCACAGTCTGTCAAGAACAAGAGTCCCCACGATAGATGCATACACCTGTTACATAGGCATCTGGGACGTGCTAGTTTTACTATCATCAACAAAACTCTAGCCCTGCTGGGCAAAGAGAAAGTGATGGGATGTAAAACTTATCTAGACTGTAACATTTGTAAACAGTGTAAGTCACAAATGCATCCAGTGGCAAAAATGAGTGAAAGGGTGACTGAGAAGCCTTTGGCTCTGGTACATGCTGATGTAATGGGACCATTTCCCAACAGCATTTCTGGGAGACGATTTGCACTAATATTGGTGGATGACTGTTCTCACTTTACATGGATATATCCTCTAAAGTAAAAAACAGAGGTTTGTGCGACAATTAAACCATGGGCTAAAAGCTGCAAAAACCGTTAGGGCATGTTCATTTCAATCAGACATGGGGGTAGAATTTGTGTCGGATGAGTTGGCCCATTAGCTGAAAACTCAAGGTATTAAACACAGAGTTGCAATTGTAGCCTCTCCCAGAAGAATGGTGTTGCAGAGAGAAAGGGACCATGATACACAGACACTGATCTGCCTGTGGCATATTGGGCAGAAGCAGGGCTGTTTTGGGGCAGGAACGCACAGGAACGGAGTTCCGTCTGGCTCCTGAGTTGGCCGTGCCTAGCAGGAATCCATTAGCATAATAGGGCACACCCAATAGCAGAAACTCATTAGGATTGGCCACATTAGGGGTGTGTGGTCTAACATGCAAAGGAGTTCCTGCTCCAAAAAAAGGTGGGTGTGGCTGGATGACTACACTTCTGGTGACATGGGGGTGTGGCCTAATATGTTAATGACTTTCATCTGTTGGGTGTGGCCTGTTATGCTAATGAGTTCCTGCTGGTCTTTTTCTACAAAAAAAGCCCTGGGCAGGAGCAATTAAAGTTATCTTGTTACATCCTAAATAGGATATGGACTCAGGCCATTGAACTACACACTTATTTACAAACACCTCCTTCCCTATCCCATAATCTGAAAATCATAGTTCCCACTGTTTTAAAACCCTCCCCAGAGGTGATTCTGAGGGGTAGCTAATTAATCCCATAGTCATTCCCTCCTTTTGATCTGGGGGCTCCCTTTGTGTAGCCCGGGAGGTCACCTTTCCGTCAGTGCCACCTCCTTTTGATCCGGGGACTCCCTTTGTGTAGCTTGGGAGGTCAACCTTCCGTCAGTGCCTCCTCCTTGTGATCTGGGGGCTCTCTTTGTGTAGCCCGGGAGGTCAACTTTCCGTCAGTGCCTCCTCCTTTTGATCTGGGGGCTCCCCCTGTAGGTGGCCTTTGTAATGGGGCGTCCCCCTTGGCCCTTTTGTCTTTAATCCTGTGTTCCCCATAATGTTCTAATTTGACTACCCTACTCACCAGACTTTCCCGTCTTGGCAGGTGGTGTCCTGTTACCAGCGTTGCACTGACCTTCCAGACGGCTCTTATTCCCTCGGGTGGATATCCGCCCAACGCCGCCGGAGGAGAGTCCGCTCTTGAGCAAAATGCTCGGGGGCCCCAGAGGACTCAGTCCGTGGAGCGAGGCGGTTCCCCCGTTAGGGAAAACACCCCACCGCCGCCGCCAAATTGTTACGTGGAAGTGACCGGACAAATGTCAAGCAGGAAGACTTCACACGGGAAGATCAGTTTAAGTCCAGTTTATTGAAACGTAGTTGCAAATACGGGAAGGCACGGGCAGCCAGTCCACCTCAATACCTTCAAAAGTCTGTGACGCAGTACAGCTGAATTTAAACAAGCCCACCTCTCTGGCTGGGCCACCCATAAGGGGTGGTCCCCCTCACAGTCTAGCTATCAAATCCCATGTCGTTCAAGCTCCCCCCCCCACCTCTCTGGCTGGGCCACCCATCAGGGGTGGTCCCCCTCACAGTCTAGCTACCAAATACCCTCCCCTAAACCTGGTGACCAGGCATCTCAAGCCGTTTCTTGTTCAGGGCCCCCCCTTCTCTCCCCTTTCTCTTCTCTTGTGTGTGTTTGTGTGTGTTTCAGCAGGCTCTTATCTTGGTTGTTAGTAAGCTAAACTATTCCTTTGTTCTCCATGGCCTTGCTTCTATCTAGTCCCAAGCAAGTGAAGTTTCCAAGCTGTTTTCTATTTTTATGCTTGCACAAGCTTTTCTGCTAATATACTTTGCTAACACATTTTGATAGTTCAGAACATTGGTTCTTCCCCTTTCATGCTTAGCTGGAACTTGTGGGAGAACTCTCTGCCGCCGCCTGCTATCTTAGTGTCCTTGAACAAGAGAGACACAGGCCTGACTTCCCAGCCGGGGGAAAGTTTCTCATAGTGGGAAGGGAGGGGGCCTTCTCCCATTCATTATGTATCCTCCCGCTGGGAGAATTCCCGCGCGCGCTCAGCTTTCATTCGCTAGTAGGGTTTATGCATCATACTATATCTGTAGGTCGTTATGCCTGGTGGGGTATTCCTGACAATAACTCTGCTAACAAGGGCAACTTACTTGTATTCCAATAAAGCATATCTTTTATGAAGAGTGCCTGGACTTACTTGCAGTTGAACCTGACACCCAGACTCTCACCCTTTCAATAGACTCCCAAAGTCCATCTCTCTGCTGAGTCTTTCCCTCATGGCAGTTTAAAAATGTCTTTTACACAGATGGCAGCAGCATCCAAGCCTTAGGAACAAAACCCACATTCTGCTGGATATGCATATAATAAGGGTGTCTTAAGGGTGAGATTCTTTACATGGGTCACATGGGGCCACTGCCTCTGGAACATGGCTACAGAGATTGCGTAGTCATTGTAACTTCTCTGTCCAAATTAACATGGATCATTGTCCAGAAGGAGTTGACAGCAAGGGCTTTGGTCCTGGCTTTAAGGGCTTGTATCCACGCACCGCAGACCATCCACACAGACGGGATCCTGGTTTTGCTTCAGCAGAATTTATGGAAGTTGCTGCTCTGATGAACAACTTGTAGCTAATCTCTTAGCTGATACTGATCCAAATGTGACGTTGGCAGTGGCCAAGTTTCTATCTGTAACCCTGGGTGGCATTAAATGAATTGACTCTTTTAGGCAGTTAATATATATTTGGTAACCAAATTGCTTATTTTGTGAAATTGTAACTGTGATTGTGCTGTATGTATGTTGAATGGATGCTCCAATGAACTTCATAGTGCAACACAGCGGTCCGTTCTATGTGCAACCTAACAGATTTGTGCAGCGTCAGATATTGGTGATAATGTGGGACCTCTCCAAAAGCTTACTCTCAACTACCCTCTCCTGATTTAAGGGGCTTCCTTCTGTTCAGAGAGGTATTACTAATATCTTAAAGGGCCCACTACAAAAAACTCTTTATTACTGGATTTCAGTAAAGCTTTCGACAGGGTTCCCCATGATGTTCTGATGGCTAAACCAGTGGACAGGACTCTAGGATAGTTAGGTGGATGGGGAATTGGTTGGAGAAGCGCACTCAGAGAGTAGTTGTCAATGGTGTTTCATCAGAATGGAGGGAGATGTCCAGTGGGGTGCCACAGGGGTCGATTCTGGGCCTGGTACTTTTCAATATTTTTATAAATGATCTGGATGAGGGTGTGGAGGGGCTGCTCATTAAATTTGCAGATGACACCAAATTGGGAGGAGCAGCAAAGGCATCAGAAGATAAAGAATTCAATGAGACCTGAACACACTGGAAAAGTGTGGAGATGTGAATGTGATGCAATTTAAAAAGGATGAGCCAAGTTCTAAATCTGGGTGATGAAAATGAGGAACACACAGGCTGGATTGGGGGGATACAATTCTGGGTAGTGGTGTGTGTGAACAAGATCTTGGGGTAAGGGTGGACTGTAAGTTAAATATGAACAGCCAGTGTGATGCGGCAACAGAAAAGGCTAATGTGATCTGGGGGTGTATCAACGGATGCATAACATCCAAATCACAAGATGTGATAGTCCCGCTGTGCACTGCATTGGTCAGGCCACACCTGGAGTATTATGTGCAGTTCTGGAGGCCTCACATAAAAAAGGATGTGGACAAAATGGAGAGTGTGCAGAGGAGAGCAACAAGGTTGATCAGGGGCCTGGAGACCAAGCCTTAAAATAACATAAGAGAAGCCAATGTTGAATCAGGCCAACGGCCCATCCAGTCCAACACACTGTCACACAGCGGCCAAAATATACCAGGTGCCATCAGGAGGTCCAGCAGTGGGGCCAGGACACTAGAAGCCCTCCCACTGTTGCCCCGCCCCAGGCACCAAGAATACAGAGCATCTCCTGCCCCAGACTGAGAGTTCCTATCTATACCTTGTGGCTAATAGCCATTGATGGACTTCTGCTCCATATGTTTAATTCTGAGGGATTTGGGAATATTTAGTCTGGAGAGGAGGAGGCTGAGGGGGGACATGATTGCTCTCTTGAAGTATTTGAAGGGCTGCCACTCTGAAGAGGGCAGGGAGATGTTCCTTTTGACAGCAGAGGATAGGATGTGCAATAATGGGTATAAATTAAGGGTGGGAAGGTACCGGCTGGATCTTAGGAAAAACTTTTTTACAGTAAGAGTTGTTCAAACAGTCGAATCGGCTCTCTAGGGAGGTGGTGAGCTCCCCCTCACTGGCAGTCCTTAAGCAGCGTCTGGACAAACGCTTGTCAGGGATGTCCGCTCATCCTGCACTGAACAGGGGGTTGGACTAGATGGCCGGAATGACCCCTTCCAGTTCTCTGATTCTATGACTGCAAAAGACTCCTTATGAACTACTCCTTTGAGTCCAAATGCCTACTGAATTGGATATTTTCCCAATAATTCTTCTCAAGAAGTTTTAGCTCATTTACAAGCTGTGTACCTCAGATTGCAATCTCTGACTGAGCTTCCTTCACAGAAATCTCCTCCCGCTGGACCCCCGTGTGGGAGGTTACGCTCTCCAATGGCAGCCGGATACAAGAAACCGGGACTGATTCTCTCAGCCCTGTCCAGCAGAGTATTGGAACTTCCACCGTTACATCATAGTGGTGAATAGGGTTGCCAGCTCTGGGTTGGAAAATACCTGGAGACTTTGGGGGTGGAGCCAGGAGAGAACATAAGAACATAAGAGAAGCCAATGTTGAATCAGGCCAATGGCTCATCTAGTCCAACACTCTGCCACAAAGTAGCCAAAATATACCAGGTGCCATCAGGGGTTTGGGGAGGGGAGAGGGTGGGGTTTGGGGAGGGGAGGGGCCTCAGCATGGTACAATGCCACAGAGTCCACCCTTCAAAGCCACCATTTGCTCCAGGGGAGCTGATCTCTGTCAGCTGGAGATCAGTTGTCAAAGCAGGAGGTCCCCAGGCCCCACCTGGAGGCTGGCAACCCTAGTTGTGAGACTCAGTTTTGTCTCAGTAGATAACCCATTTCCAAATGTTATCATGTTCCTGTAGAGCAGTAATTTTTCTGCCAGAGCTCTGCTGACCAACCGATGTCACGTGTTTTTGCATGCTTAGAAAATCCGTGTTACCCATCGGTTTCCGTTTTATTCTTTTACCTCATTTGATACATTTTTTTCCAGCACAGGACTTTTTCCTTTTGTTTTTCCTTCGTTTGTTTTGTTTTTGATTGTCCTCCTTCTTCTAACAAGATCCTACATTTTGAAGAAGAGTTGGATTTATACCCCACCCTTCACTTGGAGTCTCAGAGTGGCTTACAATCCCCTTCCCTTCCTCTCCCCTCAACAGACACCTTGTAAGGTAGGTGGGGCTGAGAGAGCTCTGAGAGAACTGCTCGAGAGACCAGCTCTGAGAACTGTGACGGACCCAAGTTCACCCAGCTGCTGCTACTTGTGGAGAAGTGGGGAATCAAACTGGGAGAACCGGGTTTGATTCCCCACTTCTCCACATGCACCTGCTGGCGTGACTTTGGGTCAGTCGTAAGTTCTTTCAGAGCTGTTCTCTCACAGAGTGTCTGTTGTGGGGAAGGGAAGGGAAAGGGGATTGTAAGCCACTCTGAGACTCCTTTGGATAGTGAAGGGTGGGGTATAAATCCAATCTCCTCCTCCTCTTCTTCTTGTAGTATCTGAAGCCAAAAGGTGAGGGTTTTCGATCAACAGGAAACCACTAGGAAATGTGGAACAGGTCAGAGTGACATTAGATTGTAAATCACTTTAAGTTCTGTGAAGAGCTGGACTTTGCAGGCCTTGCCTAACAAAGCCGGAATCTGCATGAAGAAGCACAGAGGGGAGGAACTGCTCCCATGTGAGAAGAAAAAGGACAGTCAAAAAGAAATGAAGTAGTTATAGGGTATACCTTTCATCAAATCAGAGTGGATTCCCAGAGGGCCATGGTTCAAAATCGTGGCTGGTGTCAGCCAGTGGGAGCGCTGTGACCACGTGTTGGCTTTCCCTAATGGTATAGCGTCTGGCTATGGGGTTGAGGGAGAGAAGGGTATTGGGGAAATGTAGTAGGGGTGTTTTTTGAAGTGGTTAAGATGCTGAACTGCAGGCTGTGGAAGGTCAGTAGTTCAGCAGTTCAAGACCCATGAGTGCCGCATGACGGGGTGAGCTCCCATCTCTAGTTCCAGCTCCTGCCAACCTAGCAGTTCGAAAGCAAGAAATTGCAAGTAGATAAATAGGTACCACTTTAGTGGAAAGGTAACAGCGTTCCGTGCGCCTTGGTGTTTAGTCATGCCGGCCACATGACCATGGAAATGTCTTCGGACAGCGCTGGCTCTTCGGCTTTGAAACGGAGATGAGCACCGCAACCCTAGAGTCGGATTCGACTGGCTTTCGAGCAAGGGAATCTTTACCTTTACCTATGAGAAGGGCATGTTGTGTAAAGGCTGGCAATTGGGATCTGGTCCCCTCCAGAGTTTTTCTGACTCAGCCCCGCCTTGGCCAAAAGGCCAGGACACCCTCTCTGGCTTGGGCGATGGCCACCACACTGCCCGTGCTGAATCATCATTTGCACTACCACACCACCTACTGGAGGCCCCCCCCAACTAAGGGGGAGTAACCCAGCAGTTCTCATAACCACATGTTGCTATTCATGCATCATCCCAAAGGCAGCAATTTCCACCTTTGGCACCTTTGAAAGATCCTTAACCAAAGAGGCCACGCTCCGTAGTTCTCCAGCATGACGTCCCTGTAGAGAGCTCTTTGGCCAGGAGCCAGCAAGGCCCACTCGGCCTTGGTGAAATACAAGGCCACCTCCTCAAAGGAAAAGGGAGGCTGGAAGGAAAAGCAGATTCCCTTGTCAGAGATCAGTCCAGGCAGAGACTCCACTCTCCACGGGGGCATTCTGGGAGGGGGCAGGATGTAGAGCTTGGCATGCATCAAGAGAGTGGGGTTTCAGAGCCTGTTTCTCCTCTGTCAGCAGGACCAAAAGCCTCCCTTGAGAAAGAAGTGGGGACCTGTCTTCCAACCTTCCCCCCCTACCTGGACCAGAGGTGGAGCAGCCGTTTCCACTCCTCTGCAAAGACGACAGGTTGACAAACATCTCTTCACTGCCTGCAAGGGAGGCAAAATTGGAAGGATAAATATTAACCCGTAGTTCCTATAGTGTTTGCTTCTTTGAATTCTGCTTCCTGCATCCCTGTTCCCAGGGTTGTGACACCTTAACTTCTTTACACTCAAGAATATTTATAATGACTTTTAGAGAGGTGGAAGAGAAGCATCAGGTACCCATGAGCCTGGCATTTTTATAAATGCCACTGACATTTCTGTCAGGCTAGAAATGTGCCTTGTGAACCCTTCAGCTCCAAAGGTTGCAACATCCCTGCTGGATTTGACCAAAAACCTAGGCACCCCGTTTTTCCACAGGGTGGGCCCTCCCACCCATCCTGGAGTCTAGCTTGGCAGGAGAAAAAGAGGGGACTGTAAATCATGTTACAGGACACATCAGCATCACATCCCCCCCCCAAACCCAGAAATAATTTTAGTCAGGGCTTTTTTTGTAGAAAAAGTCCAGCAGGAACTCATTAGCATAATAGGCCATACCCAACAGCAGGAACTTATTAGCATTAGGCCACACCCCCATGTTACCAGAAGTGTGGTCATCCAGCCACATCCACCTTTTGCTTCTTTTTTTGTAGCAGGAACTCCTTTGCATGTTAGGCCACACACCCCTAATGTAGCCAACCCTAATGAGTTTCTGCTGTTGGTGTGGCCTGTTATGCTAATGAGTTCTTGCTGGGGGTGGCCAACTCGGGAGCCAGCCTTGCCTTCCTGCCCAAAAACAGCCCTGATTTTAGGACTCTGGAAACTTTAGGCTACATTATAAGAAGTCCCTTCCCGCCCCCATCAACCCCCGTTTTCTGAAAGGGCAAAACGGCCTGGGATTCCACGGGAGCACAGCCCTGTGCGGATTTCCTCCCGAGGAATCCCACTGAGCCGCATTATGGGGCACGTCTGACGGCAACCTGACTGAAGTCCAGCCTAGCGGGGGAGGGGGCGGTCCGGGTGCTGCTCTTGACGGGGAGGGCGGGAGGAGCCTCCTCTTTCCTGGGCCTGCAGCTCTGAAAGGGTTAAAGCCGCCGAGATGTTGGCTAGAGAGGCCGAGCAATTGGGGGGTGTCTGTGTGGAACGTTTCGGTCCCGAATTGGGGGGGGGGAGAGAACAAGGAGGGAGGGGCTTCCGGGGGGGGGTGGAACAGCCGAGGAAAGCCTGGCAGCGGGATCCTGGGGAGGTTTCCTCTCGAGTAAGTCGTCTCAGTCTTGGAGGACGGACATTCCTCTGTCGCGTGGCTTGGGGGAGAGATTCAGTAGTTTTAAAACGTGGTTTTCCTGTGTATGTTTTCATTTGTGAGCCCAATCTGAATTTTGGAAATGGAAATGAATTCTCTGCCACGGATGTCGGAGGGAGGCCCAGAAGGGATCGCGGGGGAGGGAATCCCTCGCCTTTTGGCCCGTGCTCCCCCCCCCATCTGCAGTTTCCCGGGGGGGGGTATATAAGATATTTATTTATTAACAATTATAGTCCGCCCTTTAGTGGGACTCTATATGCAATCAATACATTCAGTACAATAAACTGTGCGATAGAATTTGGGTTGGAGAACCGACCAGAAATCTCAGAAACAGTCTTGAAGGAAAGCATAAATGTTAACGTGGCATGGTAGGATCCTACTTACAGCAAACTAAACACAGTCATTCAGACCCCCATGTCCTAAAGATGTGCCCAAGAAACCTTGTGAAGCCTTTTGTTCACTGCCACCCTATTGCTTGCTTAGAAAAGCCCTCTTGGATAATTCAGTTTTGCTTAGCCTGTGGAAAGGCAGGCGAGTGGGTGCCTTCCTGACCCCCTCCGGCAGACCATTCATGGGGCCCAAAGTGAAGAAGGCCCCTGTCCAGGCCAGCCAGCGGAGGGACTGCAGAAGGGCAGTAATTCGCTTGCTCCATCGAGCTCCTGATGATAGCGGAGCCCAGGCCTTCTGCACCAGCTGGAGTGTCTGAACTGGTTTCATGTAACCTACAGGGCATTGATCTGGTCTAGTCTCCATGTCACCGTGGCACGGATCCTGGTGGCTGGATCAACTATATGAAGGGAAGGGGCCATTTTTGGACCTAGGCTGAGTTGGGAGACAGTCTTTCTTGCAACTGCATTAACTTGCTTCTCCAGCAGTTATGTTGGATCCAGTATAACTCTGAGCAGGGGTCATTTGGAGCAGGAGGGCGCAGGAGCGGAGCTCCGGCGGTTAGAGGCACAGGTGGTGGCAAGCCCCGCCCCCAGCAGGAGCGCGAAGCAGCACATGTAGCATTCCTCCTGGGCCCAGATAGGCTACTCTGGGATTGGAATGACAGCCCTCAGAATGGAAAGACAGCCCCTAGGCGTGGAGCCTGAGTGGCGGGTGTTGCCTTCTGACACACTTCCGGTGATGTCAGGGGGTGTGGCATATGCAAATAAGTTATGCTAATGAGTTATGCTAATGAGCTCCTGCACCTCTTTTTCTATGAAATGACCACTGATGCTGAGACTCTTAACTGAGTCAACAAGGTTAGCAAAAGCCCATTGAAAGTGAGGAACAGAACGTCCTTCAAGACTTCTGCTTTCCCAACCAGTGTGACTTCTGTCCTTGCAGGGTTCTGTTTCATTGTTCACTCTTAACCATTTGACTACAGCAGCCTCAGCAGCCTGAGAAGCAGTTGAAGACCTCTGCCCCATCCCTACCTCCTCCTTCTCCTGTTCACTGCAGCAGCCCCCGTGCTCTGACCTGGAGAGGCCCCTCTGCCCCTTCCCCTCTGCTGGCTGTTTGGGCAGAGCTCTTCCCCAGCCTTTCTGTCCTATGGAGGAACTCTCTGCAGTGGTTAAGCCCTTACCACTTGCTTTGTGCTGGGCTCCTGGAGATGCACCCACTAGACAGACTGGTCCCAGAAATCGGAGGCCAAGCTCATATAACCTCCACTGCAAATTTTTAAGGAGCCCAATGGAGATGTTTTTCTTTCCTGAAGGGCTGAACAAGCATGTCCTAAAAAACTTGGTATGAAATATAACCCAATGACATTAAATCTGATCCACAAACTACAACACGGACACTTCTTCTGATCCACATAGGTGTCTCTTGTCCAGGGTCAGTGATGTAACTCCATTCTCTTTTGGTTTCTTTTTACCCTTTTAGTATCTTTCCCTATCCCTCTTCATAGGCAAGTGAATAAGAGTGTCTTTCAAAAGTCAGAGGCAACCCAAGAGAAAGTGGAAAGAGATGGAAGAGGAGGACCCAGAAGGCCCTGGAAATGGCAAGAGATCAAGAAAAAGTCCCCATCCCATCCAGACAGGAAGTGGTGCTGAATTTTGGGAAAGAACTGTGCCAGAGATCTTGGCTGAGGACACTATGGCCACAAGTGTACACAGCCGATGCTTCCAACAGTTCTGTTACCACGAGGCTGATGGGCCCCGAGAGGTTTGCAGCCGGCTCCATGGACTTTGCAACTGTTGGCTGAAGCCAGAGAGGCACACCAAGAAGCAGATCCTGGACCTGGTGATCCTGGAGCAGTTCCTGGCCATCCTGCCCCAGGAAATGCAACACTGGGTCAGAGGATGCGGGCCGGAGACCAGTTCGCAGGCAGTGGCCCTGGCTGAAGGTTTCCTCCTGAGTCAGGCAGAGGAGACGAGGCTGGCAGAACAGGTGAGGGGTTCTCATTCACTCAGTTCAAGCAGTGACCTTATCCTAAGGCTTCCTGGCAGATATTTCTGTGTGTATGGGTGTTCACTGCCATCAAGTTGCTTCCGACATATGGTGACCCTATGAATTAATGTCCTCCAAAACATCCTATTGTTCAAGTCCTTCCTTGGGTCTTACAAACTAAGGACCGTGGCTTCCCTGATTGAGTCAATCCCTCCCATGTTTGGTCTACTTTTCCCTCTGCCTTCAACTTTTCCTAGCATTACAGTCTTTTCCAGTGACTCTTGTCTTCTTGTAATGTCACCAAAGGACAATAGCTGAATTTTAGTCATTTTAGCTTCTAGGGAATGTTGAGGTTTGATTTGAACTAGAACACATTGATTTGTGTTTTTGGTGGTCCACCGTATGTAAAAACTCTCATCCAATACCACAACTGGGAGCCAGTTTGGTGTAGTGCAGTGGACTCTAATCTGGAGAACCAGGTTTGATTCCCCACTCCCCAACATGCAGCCAGCTGGGTGACCTTGGGTCAGTCACAGTTCTCTCAAGAGCAGATCTGGGGAGAGGAAGGGAAGGAGATTGTAAGACACTCTTAGATTCTCAGTGAAAGGTGGGATATAAATCCAACTCTTCGTCCTCTTCTTTCAAAAGAATCAACTTTCTTCATGCCAGCTTTGTCCATTGTCCAACTTGCACACACACACATAGTAATGGGGAAGACTCTGGCATGAATTAACTTGATCTTGGTCACCAGCGACACATCCTTACACAGGAGAATCTTTTCTAGCTCCTCCGTGTCTGCCTTCCCAGCCTCAGTCTCCTTCTGATTTCCTGTTTGCACTCTCCGTTTTAGTTGATGATGAAGCCAAGGAACAGAAAATCTTGAGCAATTTCAAGTTCGTCATCATTAACACTAAATTTGTGTAATTCCACACTAGTCATTACTTTTGTCTTCCTGTTGTTCCGCTGTAATTCCGCTTTGGTGCTTCCCGCTTTAACCTACATTAGTAGGTGTTTCAAGGCTTCAGTATTTTCTGCCAGGAATGCATATCTTAAATTGTTACTGTTCCTTCTGCCAATTTTCACTCCTCTTCATCTAAATCTAATCCAGCTTTCCTTATATGTTTTGCTTATAGATTGAAGAAACAGGGAGATAAAATACATCGTATTCTGACACCTTTGCCAATTTGGAAACCATTCTGTTTCTCCATCTTCTGTCCTAACAGTGGGCTGTTGTCCAAAGTACAGGTTGCTCATCAAAGCCATTAGGTGTTGTGGCACATTCATTTCTTTTAAAACCAGCTATGATGAACCCCTGTATCTTCCCAACTGTCTGGCAGATTTTTCCCACCAAATCTTCAGTTCCCCTCAGAGCCTGAGTTGCCCTACTGTAGTGTGTATATATTCTTTGTCAAAAAAGGCGTGACTGTCCCACCCTATGTTTAGATATTTAGTTTAGGCTTTTTCTCAGTTCAAGTACTGAAAATACAGGAGCTGTCCAGTTTTGTAAACTTTTGAGAAATGGCACTTGAGACAAATTTTATTAAATAGGCAGGGAATGTTTGTATGAATGGAATAGTCAAGGTATTGGGATTGCTGAGGTAAAAACTTTCTAATATTGAATTCATAGAACATTCAAGAGAGACTATTTGTAGTTTTCTTTCAAGGCTTTCTATTTCTTTCTTTCTTTGAGAGGTATTTCGCTGTGTTTCTAGATTTCTTCCTTCAGATATTACAGGTTTTCCTTTAGATAACAGAGCTTTTCATTAACTCCTGAGGTGTCTACGCTACTCTCCTTTATCACAGGTCCTCTTCCTAACCCCTTTCACTGGCAGGAAGTTATTCCCCTTGTCCCTAAGAAGCAATAACTCCTATTACTATTTGGCTTGTCTGGGAGTTCTCTCTAACTTCCTGGGCCTTCTGCCCAAATCCTTCTCCAGTATCCTTGTCTGTATAAGGATGTTCTGTGGCTTTCTGACTTAGACGTTTTAAGTTCTCCCTCAGAACAGTGTTATTTAGACAATGGGGACTAAATATATGCCAAGATGCCCTGACTTTGGTGTATCATGAGCCAGCTGGTATTTGCAGCCTGTATTTCCCAGTTTACATTGCATTTTCTCCTCATGGACACTCTGTAAAATCTGTCATCTTGGACTTTAAATAGACAAGGATTTTCCACAGTGACACCTTGTATTGTAGCCTCTGCTTTTTGCCATAGCTCTCTTAAGCTCTGATCTTGCTTCTGCTCTGCTAGAAATTCTGCAGCCAGTACTCCTTGTAACACTGTTACTGAATCGCTAGTTTATTCTGCTGTTCTGCTGACAGATCTGCCAGTAATGCCTCTGGATTTGAAGCCAAAGTCCTACTTCTAGTAACAAGTATAAAGAAAACAGTTGTGAGAGTCTGACCCACAAATCAAGCAGTCAGTAAGACTTGCAAAGAAAATGTGTACTATGTATTACAGTCTGAAGCACTACAACACAATAAATAAATCAAAAGAAAATCCTAATGCAAAGGTACATCATCAGGGTCGTCTCTGGATTATATAACGTTTCAAAAGTGGATCTTCCTCAGGAAATGTTAGAGTAGTACAAAAATTCTCTTGTTCATGAAAGATAATACATTCGGATGGGATGCTGATCTCAGCAGCATATTTGGGCCTGAAGAACATTTACTGATATCAGCGTCCTATCTGAAGGTATTAGCTTTCATGACTTGTAAAGCACTTTATGAACAAGAGAACTTTTGTACTACTCTAACATTTACAATTTTTCTTAGCTTTATGAGGGGGTGCCATCTCTGACTGGAATTTTGTTTTAATTCCTCACCTTAGAGATTATTTTATACTAGTATGTTTTTGTGGTGGGACCAACTACTTGTGGGTTGTTGTTTCATATCATGGCACTGCCACCAAATATGACGAACCCCTGTATCTCCCCAGCTGTCTGGCACATTTTTCCCGCCAAATCTTCAGTGCCCCTCAGAGCAGTGTTAATATGTTTAGACAATGGGGATTTTCTTCTTCTTTCTGTAGAAGTACCTCTCTTACTATTGCCTATCAGAAACCACTGACTCCCAGATGTCTCTTCCCTCAGAAGCCACCCTCTGGCTACTGATCCAGGCATTAGTAAGACCAAACAGCGAAAGACCTAAAGGCAAAAGACCAAATGCAAAGACAACTTTTCCCTCCAGCTGTTTTATTTTCCCTGCTAACTGATGCTGGCCAATCAGAGAGTGAGCAGAGCAGCCAATCACCTAAGCTCTACTCTGCAGGGAAGATTAACTGCTAACCTCACCTCCCTGACTCTCTGTACCAAGCAGCATTTTTTTAAGAAGCCTGCTTTTCTGTGCGATCCGTCGCACCAGCCTTGGCATTTCATGATCCACACAGTCAAAAGCTTTGCTGTAATCTACGGAACACAAGCTGATTTTCTTCTAAAATTCTCTCATATGCTCCAATGACAAACCTAAATTTATGATGTGAACTCAAGTACCTTGTCCCTTTCTGAATCCAGCTTCAGCACATGGCATTTCTCGTTCCATGTATGGTAACGGTCTTCGTTGTAAGATTTTGAGAATCACTTTACTCCCATGAGAAATTAGTGTGAAGGTCCTGTATTTGCTGCAGTCTTTAATGTCTCCTTTTGTCGGAATCAGAATGTACAGTGAGTGTTTCCATTGTTTGGGCCATTGTTCCACCAGGCTTCCAGTTAGGAGCTGCCACACCACCACCACCATCTGTGGTTTTGGGTCGGCCCTGGTCTGGGAGGGAACTGTGTTATACTATCGCACCAAGCTGAAGATCACCAAGCCGGTGAAAATTGTTAGTACGCCGTCTGATTTATTTAAAGATTACCATCACTAGCACTTTAATTGTTGGATTGCTTTTAATGCTCAATGTTAATGTATGTATGCTGTTTTAAATTTTTGTACTTGGCTTTTATGGTGCGGTGGCTCAAGTGGTTAAGACGCTGAACTGCAGGCTGTGGTAGGTCAGCAGTTCAGCAGTTCGAGACCCGAGAGTGCCGCATGACGGAGTGAGCTCCCGTCTCTAGTTCCAGCTCCTGCCAAACTAGCAGTTCGAAAGCAAGAAATTGCAAGTAGATAAATAGGTACTACTTCGGTGGGAAGGTAACAGCGTTCTGTGTGCCTTGGTGTTTAGTCATGCTGGCCACATGACCACAGAAACGTCTTCGGACAGTGCTGGCTCTTCGGCTTTGAAATGGAGATGAGCACCGCAACCCTAGAGTCGGATTCGACTGGCTTTCGAGCAAGGGAACCTTTATCTTTATGGTACAGGGTACCAACTAGTATAAGCTGCCCTGAGCCTGCTTGCAGGGAGGGTGGGGTACAAATTGAAATAATAAATTGTTTTGTTTTCCATATTTGTTGGCATATTCTTGTTAAGATTCTGAGGGACTGCTTTTCTGTGCCTTGGAATAGTTCTATTGATATTTCATCTACCTCTGGTGATTTGTTTCTCACAATTGCGTTCGATACAGTTTTCCCTTCACTTTCTAAAGCCGTTGGTTCTTCTTCAAAAGATTCTTCTGGAAAGCAATCCGTCATCCTTTCATCTCCTTAGTATAATTCCTCAGTGTGCTATTCCCGTCTTTTCTACCTCTAGATATTTCACTAGATATTTCCATTCCTCCTCTTACCTGGCTGTTGTTTCAGATGTGGGGGCAATCTGTGAAGATGGAAGTGAAGTTCTCTGAGGCAGAAGGAGCTCCGTCAGAGGAAAGTCAGAGGATGCAGGCCCAGGAGGTTGCCCAAGATGCCCTCTCAAGTGGTAAGGGTGCCTCCTGCCTAGATGGGATGAGGGGACCTAGTCAAGTTGTTGGGCAGAAGGTTAAGTACAGGAGAAAAGGGGAATACTTTTGCAGACTACTAGAATGGAGTTCTGGGACACAGAGTGCCATAGGAAGTCATTATGGCCACTCCACTTTAAGGGGGAGTAGACAGATCCATGGAATGCAATTCCATTCTTCTTTACGCTAATTAAAATGTGCATCTCTCCCCTTCCTTCCATTAGAGGGTCCCAAGGGGGCTCAGAAAAGGAAAGGAAGAGAAATCTGGGTGCAGCTATTAGCCAAGGTGAATCAATGGAACGCCCACATTCCCCAGATGTGGATGGTTGAGGCTAGCCCAGTCTCCTCGGATCTTAGAAGCTAAGCAGGCTCAGCCCTATTTAGTTCTTGCACGGGAGACCACCAAAGAAGTCCAGGGTTGCTCTGCAGAGGCAGGCAATAGCATACCACCTCTGAAGGTCTCTTGCCTTGAATAATTTGTGGGTTCACGATAAGTCAGCTGTGACTTCACAGCACTTTAGGAAAACTAGCCGCCCCCATGTTCTGGGGCAGGATACCTCTGAAACTGCATAGCTAGGGGCGATAGTGTGGATTCTGTACTCCTCTTTAAAGGATTTCCAGAGGCATCTGGCAGGCCACAGTCAGAGAGAGGATACTGGACTACAGATGCCAGGCCATGGCCTGGCACCCCATGAGGTTTGAGTGTGGAGCTTGGGTTGGTTGTGGTGTCATGTTGATGTCTCATTTCACTGAATACCAGGATGTGAAGTCAGAGCATCATCAGGCATCCTGGAAACCCACTTGTGGTACCCTAAAGTTTCCAGAGCCTTCACTGATGCACTAAAAAGAATCTGGGTTTTGGGCTGGATATGATGACGATGTGTCATGCAACAGGTTTTCCAGTCTTCTTTTTTTCTCCTGCCAGGCCAAACTCCAGGATGGGTGGGAGGCCCCAGCAGGCGGGAGAATGGCAGGCCTGGGCTTTTGGTCTGTTCCAGCAGGGATGCTGCAGCCTTTGGAGCTCCAGGGTGCACAGGGCACATTTGAAGTCTCACAGAAGGGTTCGCAACATTTATGCCGAGGTTCATGGGTACCTGGTGCTTCTCTTCCACTTCTCTTGCACCTCACTAAAAGAAAACAGTATAGGAACTTGAGGTTAACATTCATCCTTCCAATTTTGTCTCCCATGCAGGCAGTGAAGAGATGTTGTCAACCTGTCGTCTTTTGAGAGGAGTGGAAACGGCTGCTCCACCTCTGGTCCAGGTAGGGGGGAAGACTGGGGGATATTCAGGTCCCTTCTCCTTTCTCAAGGAGGCTTTTGGTCCTGCTGACCCACCCTCTTTACGCATGCCAAACTCTACATCCTGCACCCTCCCAAAATGCCCTGGTCTAGACTGTAGCCTCTGCTGGGACTGATCTCTGATGAGGGAATCTGCTTTTCCTTTCAGCCTCCCTTTTCCTTTGAGGAGGTGGCCGTGTATTTCACCGAGGCCGAGTGGGCCTTGCTGGCTCCTGGCCAGAGAGCTCTCTACAGGGACGTCATGCTGGAGAACTATGGGAGCATGGCCTCTCTGGGTAAGGACCTTTCATGGGTGGCAAAGGTGCAAATTACTGCCATTGGGACGATGCATGAATCAAAATATTGAAAAGCAACATGTAGATGTGAGGCCTGCCTGGAAACCTTCTCCCCCACCCCACCCCGGGGGGCACAAGGAGGTAACACAGGTTCTAAGTTGAAGCACAGTTTGTTTGAGCCACAACAGTATAGAGAAAGCACTGTAGACACCTCCCGTCTCTCCAAGAGGCAAGTGACCAACTCCTTCCCAAAGGCTAAGTCCCTTGCAGCCCTTGAGTCAGGAAACCATCTGCCAAAGAAAAGCACAAACACACAGTGGAAAGCCAGGAATACCTGTCCACTCAGCGTGCCCCGATGCCCAAGTTTCTCCAAGGCTGGCCAGCCCCATCTCCCCCTGTCACCAGGAAAGAGGGTTGACCACAAAGACAAACCTCTGCTGTTCTGAGGGTCTGCCAGACTAACTTTCCCACGTTTATCTTACTTCACCCTAGTTGTGCTGAACACATGGATAACTGCATGCTTGCTGTGTGTTCACTGCATCTTTCATGTGTTTTGGGAGGATGGAAGACTCTTCTGGGGTATTATCTGGACTTTTTGACACTGTGTGTTCCTCTGCAATCGGCTTCCAGAGGGCCCGTTCTCTACTGTAAGGAGTTGATGACCTGAAGGCCTGATACTCAGTCTTCTGGCTCTCTCTTGCTGACAATAAAATATACTTCTTTCCAGAGAGACTGGCTGACTCTGTTCTTCTAGGAAACGCAGAACTCCTTGGATGATTCAGACTTCGCTGTGCTTTAGACAATAGGGGGGCCCAGCTAAGAGGCAGAGAATGGCTCAGAAATATCAAAAAAATGGCTTTGACCTTGAGAAATGTGCAAATCAAATGGGAATGGGGGTGTGACAGACAAAGATCTGGGACCAGCAGAAAGTAAACATAGAACACTGCTGACTCACATGACGGAGTGAGGAGGGGGCCATTTAGCTCAGAACCCTCAGTGATTGGCATTTAACAGACCAAATGGTCTGTTTGGAATTGGCAGTTGAGAAGCAGCAGTTTAGTTCATTGTTGGACGGAGAGCTAACAGGAGTCTGTCAGCGAACTGAAGAAGCGCTGTAGCTCTGTGCGGAAGAACCTGGTTTACTGAGTTCCTCAGAAGGATAGAGACAGTGACCAGACAGTTAAAAACTAAACACAATAGAGTCCCACACTGTTGAGATATCTCTCCTTAAAAAGGAACTGGAGGTGGTTTAGAAAGGGCTAAAGAACGGTCTGGCAGGAGTCTGGAAAGTTGGTTTGGTGACCGGAGAGACTCAGAGGGACCTGTTAGTAAAAGCCCAAGGGAAACCACAAAGCAGTTGCTGGAGAGAAGGAGTATAAGCGTGTTTAGAGAACTGATGAACATCTCTGTATGAACTGAAAGAAATAAACATACAGCCTAAGTGAACGTAAAGGCAAGAGCTAAAGCCTGAAAGGAAACAAAATATCCTCTGTACAGCTTCCATCCCCCTGTTGTGTTGTTTATAAATAAAGCCTGTTCAGTTTTAAAGTTAAAAAGCCGTGGTGACTATCTCTTTACTGGTGAAACAAATACACTTAGCAGTGGTCCTTATAAATATCCCTGACCAAGAAGTAAAACAATTACCCCAAAGAGACTATTGTAGATTTGCATAGTGGACTGGTCAGAAAAATCAGCAGCAGCTCTGACCAGGCACCACATGCAGACCCTCACAGTACTGTCTGTATAAAAGAGGTGTGTGTCATAGGGGGAACAATATTTTGCCACTTTCCCCCGAGGCACCAGTCAGGCACTGCCCAGGAATGGGTGTGCATTTCTCTTATCCGGTCATCTTTCCCCCCCGAGACGTTGGTCACACCTTTTCCCTGCCAGGCCGTCCTGTCTGTCTATCTCTCCCCTCTCCATAGTCCCCATATGTATTTTAAGGGCTTGCATGGGTGATGATTGACAGTCTTACTTTATTCCAGCCGCAGATGTAGAGGAGACAGCTGGGGAGTTCCAGGGGTTCTCTTTGGAAAAAGTCAAGAATGAAGATGCCGAAGGACACTTTGGAGATGGAGATGGACCCCAGAGGCAGGAGGGAAGCCAAGCAGGTAAGAGGAGTGATAAGCCCATTCCTTACTGAGGAGGGGGTTTCCATGAAATCCCAGTCCAAGAAGAAGGGTCAATCAAAAAGAGAAGGGACAAGGGCCTCCATCCCAACCAGAGAATCCACTCCAGGGAAACTGAAAGTGCGGCCTTGGCAAAGACCTTCAGTCAGAGAATGAACATGTTTTTCAGACACAAATTCCCTTAGGAGAGAAACCGTGTAATTGCTTGCACTGTGAAAAGAGCTTCAGCCAAAATAGAGCCCTTAATTTCACATCAAAAAAGTCACACTGTTGGGGAACGATATAAACGGTTAGAGTGCAAACCAAGTATCTCTCGTGCAGGACGATTAATGTACTTTTAAAGTGTATGTTATTGTACACTTCAGCATACAGCGGGAAGAAGCCACTGTAATGTTTGAATTGCAGATGGAAACTCAGATGCAGATCAGTCTTCCTTGTGTGGGTTTTAACAGGATCTCTTTCTTTATTCCAGCAGGGGATGATCAGAGGAATGAGGAGGATGAGGAACGGCATCCTCTATCACCAGATGAAGTCAAGAATGAAGACTTGAGAGGAAACTTCAGAAACCAAGTTGGACCTAGGAGGCAGAAAAGAAGCCACATCATCCAGAAGAGGAGTAAACCCATTCCTTGCCAAGGGGGGGATTTCCAAGACATAATTCGCAAGGTGAAGGAAACATGCAAGTGCTTGGTGTGTGGAATGAACTTCTCAGATCAATCCCAGTATAACGTCCATTTACAAAAGCACAGTGGAAAGAAGACCCAACAATGGCTGGAGTGTGAAAAGACCATGATTCGCAGAGCAGAGCTCCTTAGACTTCAAAGAACACATAGAGGAGAGAAACCTCATAGCTGCTCAGACTATGGCAAGAGCTTCTCAGAGAAATCAGACCTTCTTCAACACGAAAGGATTCATTCAGGAGGGAAGGTATTTATTTGCTCAGAGCCTGGAAAGACGTTCTCCGTGGGTGGCAAGGGTAATATATATTTTACAAAGGAGAGTTTAATGAATGCATGTAAATGCTTTTGGTGTGGAAACTTCTTCAAATACAGATCACAGCTCCTTGTGCATCAGAAAATCCACAGAGAGGAGAAGCCTTTTGAATGCTCACAGTGTGTAAAAAGATTCAGTCACAGTAGCGCTCTTCAAAAGCATCTAAGAATCCACACAGGGGAGAAGCCTTTTGAATGCTCAGAGTGTGGGAAGAGATTCAGTCAGAGTAGCCATCTTCACAATCATCTAAGAACCCACACAGGGGAGAAGCCTTTTGAATGCTCAGAGTGTGGAAAGAGATTTGGTAAGCGTACCAATCTTCACAATCATCTACGAATCCACACAGGGGAGAAACCTTTTGAATGCTTAGAGTGTCGGAAGAGATTCAGTGAGAGTAGCACTCTTCAAAAACACCTAAGAACTCACACAGGGGAGAAGCCTTTTGAATGCTTAGAGTGTTGGAAGAGATTCAGTCACAGTAGCAATCTTCAAACTCATTTAAGAACCCACACAGGGGAGAAACCTTTTGAATGCTCAGAGTGTGGGAAGAGATTCAGTGAGCGTAGCACTCTTCAAAAACATCTAAGAACCCATACAGGGGAGAAGCCTTTCAAATGCTTAGAGTGTGGAAAGAGATTCAGTCATAGTAGCACTCTTCAAAAACATCTAAGAAACCACACAGGGGAGAAACCTTTTGAATGCTCAGAGGGTCAGAAGAGATTCAGTGACAGTAGCACTCTTCAAAACCATTCAAGAACCCACACAGGGGTGAAACCTTTTGAATGCTCAGAGTGTGGGAAGGGATTCAGTGACAGTAGCAATCTTCAAAAACATCTAAGAACCCACACAGGGATTAAACCTTTTGAATGCTCAGAGTGTGGGAAGAGATTCAGTGGCCCTAGTGGTCTTCAGAAACATCTAAGAACCCATACCGGGGAGAAGCCTTTTGAGTGCTCAGTGTGCGTGAAGAGGTTCAGTCAGGGTTGCACTCTTCGGAGACATCTAAGAATCCACACAGGGGAGAAGCCTTTTGAATGCTCAGAGTGTGGGAAGAGATTCAGTGACAGTTGCAGTCTTCAAACTCATATTAGAACTCACACAAGGGAGAAACCTTTTGAATGCTCAGAGTGTGGACAGAGATTCAGTCACCGGAGCACTCTTCAAAATCATCTAAGAATCCATACAGGGGACAAGCCTTTTGAATGTTCAGAGTGTGGGAAGAGATTCCATCGCAGGTGCCATCTTCAAGATCATCTAAGAACCCACACAGGGGATAGGCCTTTTGAATGTTCAGAATGTGGGAAGAGATTCAGCCACAGTAGCAATCTGCGAAATCATGTAAGAACCCACACAGGGGAGAAGCCTTTTGAATGCTCAGAGTGTGGAAGGAAATTCAGTCAGAGTGGCTTGCTTCAAGAGCATCAGAGAACCCACATCATGTAAGTGCTTAGCTATGAGTTGTCTAATTCCTTTGTTACAAGGCTCAGATCTGACATAAATGTCATTTTGTTGGTCTTTGTGTGCCATAAAATGTAATACTTACCAGATACCAGAATATAAACTCCAGAAAGCATACAGGAAACCCAATTAGCAATATTATTTCTAATTCAAAATACAAACATTCTTCAGATATTAAGAGTATTTCCTTTATTTAAGGGTCTTTGATAACTGACACCTCTTGCTCTGAATCATTGCATTGTGCTCAGCAGATAAGAATTTACTGGTGGTCCCTGGCCTGCAAGACATCTGGTTGTCCTCGACCAAGCCATGGTTTTTCTGCCCTGGCTCCAACCTGTTGGAAGTCTCTACCAAATAACATCCATGCTGTGTGGGACCAGATACAGTTCTGCAGGGCCTGTAAGGCAGAGATGTTCTGCCAGGCGTTTGGTTGAGAACAACGATGATCCCATCTTCCTGGTCCTCCCACTCCCTGCCTCCCCATGACGCAGTGGCACAACTGGAATTTTTGCATCATCTGTTAGTTGTGCTTTTACTGTTTTTGTTGTTTTACTGTTGATTGTTGTGCTTTTACTGTTTTTACTGTTTTACTATTGACTGTTGTGCTTTTACTGTTCTTAACTGTTTTTAAGTATTCATTATAGGAATTTACTTCATGGCCATTTATATGCAGTTACATTAGAAAAAGCCACACTGGCCACGTCCACTGGGACCACTGCTCTGTGCCATTCCCAGAGGATTCTCTTTACAGGCAAGAAAGGTTCCCCACATGGTCTTTCAGAAATGTCAGGGATTCTGGGACTTGTAATTTGTCTACTATTCCACCGAAAACTTTGCTCGTAGTTGAGGGCACATCCCTGTCCAATGCATGCGGGTGGACCAAAGCACTTTCTAAAGGCAATGCTGGTTTTAGCGCAGGGACCAGGGATACTTGTCTCTGTGCTCCAAGGGGGGAGGGAAAACAAGGATTAAATAATAGATGGACAGCTGGAAATACGGAATCTATGCAATTAGCATGTTGGTATCTTGAAATAAGAAGAGGAGGAGGAGGAGGAGGAGATTGGATTTAAACCCCACTCTTCACTCGGAGTTTCAGAGTGGCTTACAAACTCCTTTCCCTTCCCCTCCCCACCCCACAAAAGACACCGTGAAGTAGGTGGGGCTAAGAGAGCTCTGAGAGAACTGTCCTTGAGAGAACAGCTCTGACAGAACTACGGCTTACCCAAAGGTCATCCAGCAGCTGCGAGTGGAGGAGTGGGGAATCAAACCCGATTCTCCCAGATTAGAGTCCGTGCACGTAACCACTACACCACTACACCAAACTGAAACAGCAGTGTTTTCCAGTGAAACAATATCGTAAGTAATATGGATGAGGAAATGTTATGAAGCCTTTACATGCCAGTCCCGCACTGGTAAATCTGGCAAGAACTTTGGTTCACTCAGAATGGAGTTTGCCTTAAAAGTTTGGTTCAGTCTGGCTGTGGCCTGCTCTTGTTAAAAATGTTGTCTTTAATTCTCCTTAGTTTCACACAGTCCTGCTGCGGAGAGCAAACATCCTTGCACTGGCAAGATAACACGTTCCCTCTGAGCCTTGGCTTCCCTTCTTAACATTCCAAAGCAATTAAGTCCCCTGGGAAGAAACTGGTGCTGTGAAGCTGCACATCACATCATCTGCTCTTCTGACATGACCAGAGACCAATGAAATCATCCTTTCCTTCATTGGCCTTGTATCTGAAAGACATTGCTTGAACCCTAACTGGTGCCCAGGCCTAGCACCACTTGGGATTCAACCAATAAATAACCTGCTTTAACATCCTTTTGGGGGGCATGATGGTGTTGCATGTGAAGCTGACATGTAACTCTGTCTTGTTCACCTTTCGGCCATCTTGGAAGCTCTGACTGCTGAAGCCAACCAGCCGGGCATTTAGGACTCTGGAGACGGAGTAAATCTGGACCCAGAACTGAACATGAAGTCAAATGGGCCTTAGAAAGCATTACTAACAACAAAGCTAGCGGAGGTGATGGTATCCCAGCTGAGCTATTCAAAGTCTTAAAAGATGATGCTGTTAAAATGCTGCACTCAATTTGCCAGCAAATTTGGAAACAGGTGGCCACAGGATTGGAAAAGGTCAGCTTACATTCCAATCCCAAAGAAGGGGATTGCCAAGAAATGTTCAAACTATCACACAGTTACACTAATTTCAAATGCTAGCAAAGTCATGCTAAAGATCCTACAAGCTAGGCTTCAGCAGTACGTGGATAGAGAACTGCCAGAAGTACAACCTGGGTTCCGAAGAGGTAGAGGAACTAGAGATCGAATTGCCAACATTCACTGGAAGGCAAAAGAGTACCAGAAAAATGTCTACTTCTCTTTCTACTCTCTATGCTAATTGTGTGGATCACAACAAACTATGGGAAATCCTTAAAGAGATGGGAGTACTTGTGGTCTGTGTTAGTTGTACAGTGCTTGTCTACCTGCAGTACTAGACCACCTCACATGTCTCTTGAGAAACCTGTATAAATGTCAAGAAGTGACAGTTAGAACAGGATATGGAACAACTGATTGGTTTAGCATAGGAAAAGGAGTACGACAAGGATGTATATTGTCACCTTGCTTATTTAATTTATATGCAGAGTACATCATGCGAAATGCCAGCCTGGATGAATCACAAGCAAGAATTAAGATTGCTGGGGAAAAGATCAACAACAATACCACTCTAATGGCAGAAAGTGAAGAGGACCTAAAGAGCATCTTCCTGAGCGTGAAAAGAGGAGAGCACAAAAGTTGGCTTGAAACTCAGCATAAAAAAAAACTAAGATCATGGCATCAGGCCCCATCACTCCTTGGCAAATAGAAGGGGAAGTCATGAAAGCAGTGGCAGACTTCATGTTCCTGGGATCCAAGATCACTGCAGACGGTGACTGCAGCCATGAAATTAAAAGACGCCTGCTCCTGGGGAGGAAAAAGTAGAGACATCACCTTGCCAACAAAAGTCCATATGGTCAAAGTAATGGTATTCCCAGTAGTAATATATGGCTGCAAGAGTTGGACTATAAGAAAGGACAAGCGCCGAAGAATAGATTCTTTTGAATTCTGGTGCTGGAGAAGACTCTTGAGAGTCCCTTGGACTGCAAGGAGATCAAATCAGTCAATCCTAAAAAAAATCAACCCTGATTGTTCCCTGGAAGGCCAGATCCTGAAGCTGAAGCTCAAATACTTTGGCTACCAAATGAGAAAGGAGCACTCACTGGAGAAGACCGCAATGCTACAAAAGATTGAAAGTCAAAGAAGAAGGGGACAGCAAAGGATGAGATGGTTAGACAGTGTTATCAATGCAATGAACATGAAATTAAGCAAACTCCGGAGCCCCATGTGGTCCATGGGGTCGCGAAGAGTCAGACTTGACTGTGCGACTGAACAACAAAAAAAGGGAGGATACCTATTATGCCCATTGTGCAATTACTCTGTTGGTTATTCATCAGTTGCCAGGCACATTTTAAGGGGTTGGCTCTCACATATAAAGCCCTTCATGGCCTTGTGATTGGCTATCACATACAAAGTCCTTCACTGCCTCTCCCCCTGTGCTCTGCCACGACAGCTTCTCTCATCTGAGCAGGGGCACCCTGCAAATGGGCACAATCAACAACTGACTGTACCTGTGCCTTCTCTGTTGTGGCCCCCACTTTACAGAATGGCCTGCCTGGCTTTCTGCAAACTATGAAAAATGGAATCATTTCCCACTGCACTGGAGGCCGGCCTGACCTCCTTCCTGGCCTTGCTCTGCATGTGGGATCCAGAGAGACCCTCTTGTGGGACTGCCCAGCCTGGGGCACCTTTTTGACCCTGACCCGCTAGTCTTTACCCCCCCCCAGGCATCACCCATTCTGGCTTCTCAAGATCCAGCCCCCCAGCTCTGCTGGAAGCACAGCCAGAGTCCCAAAGGAAGAAGTTGGAGGAAGAGGAGGAGAAGAGTATTTCTCTTCTCTTTTTCCTATCCTTTCTAGGAATGGCATCACTGTCTGCTTCTAGAAGAAGAGGAGGAGGAGGAGTGGAGGAGGAGATTGGATTTGTATCCCACCCTTCACTACCCAGAGTCTCAGAGCGGCTTACAAACTCCTTTCCCCTCCTCTCCCCACAACAAACGCCCTGTGAGATAGGTGGGGCTGAGAGAGCTCTCCTGAGAACTGTCTTTGAGAGAACAGGTCTGAAAGAACTTGTGACTGACCCAAGGTCACACCAGCAGCAGCATGTGGAGGAGTGGAAAATCAGATCTGGTTCTCCCAGATTAGAGTCCGTGTCCTAACCACTGCACCAAACGGAAAGAAAGAAAAGAACTATACTAATGACTATTTTTTTAAAACAGATGAAGAGATTAAAGTTGCCTTTTAACTACCAGCTCCAGGGGTACAAAGCCTCCTTATGGTTGCTCAGTGAGGTTGGTAAGGCACTCTGTGCACTCTCAAATGCACTGTCAGCCAATGGAGACCCAGGCAGAAAACAGAAGGGAGTAAAGTCCCAGTAAAGTCAGGGAACGTTCCCCAGTTTTTACAAAAGAATAAGCTGTCCAGAAAATAACAGTGAACGCTTGGTAACTAAGGCAGGAATATTTTGGCCATACCAAAATGACAGTCAACATTTTACCTGAACAACATTCATTACGGTTTGGAAACTGCCACACTGACCTAATATTGTACTGGCAATGAAACCCAGTCACTATTAATTTTACAAAACAGGAAGTCTTTAGAAAAGGAACTGCTTTAGCAGAAAAAGCAAGTACTGGAAGGGGGGTGGGGGGAGAGATGTGAGGTTTACTATGTAATTTCTGCTTATAGCTGAAAATGTATTTAAGTATTACTGTAAGCTGTCTTGGACTGCAAGGAAAACGGGACATAAATGTTTTAATAAAATAAACCACATGTTCTAATAGCGAAATCTGAGCATACCTAAATGCGGTGACTGGAGCTATAACGGGGAAGACAGATCTTTCTACAAGCTGAAAATTTCCCCAGGGTTGCCGAAAAATATGAAATATAAACCATATGATTAAAGGAGCACCTGTAGCTTTAAGAAATGGATTGCCTCAGTGGCTGTTGCTAGGCAATACAGCATTCCATACTGGGTTTCTTTGAGTAAAAGTCAGGGGGAGAGGATAGGGCCCTTTTCATAGGTGTTTTGGCCTTTGAGGAAGGACTCATGGGACCCAGGCATTTCTAGATTTGCCAGTTACAGATTGACAACTTCCTGGAGATTTTGGGGTTGAGCCTTGGAGAGGGCGGGGCTTGGGGAGATGAGGAGACTCAGCCAGATATTATTTATTTATAGTTTGCCTCTCTCATTTGGACTCAGGGCAGATTACAGATTTCTCTTTTTCTCCCTTCCTTCCCCATCCCTCCCTCCTTCCTCATCTATTTGTTTCTCTCTCTCTCTCTCTCTCTGTCTCTCTCTCCACCTCTTTCATTTTTTTCTTTTCACTTCTCTCTCAGACCAATAAATATCATTAGTGAACAAATATCATGGGGCAAATAAATAATATCAATATCCGGTTTTATACCCCTTTTGTTTGCATTTTTGGCAGTCTCACTTAATGTTGATAAAAAGCAAATCTGCATATTTTCCAATCAAAACACTTGTGTAATATTTGTTCATCTCTTGTGACTCTCAGACAGCTGACCTTTATTCTATCCAGCTCTTACCTGAAGCTAGTTTGGCCACCCCTGCCTAACACTTCTCCTGCTCTAGGATTTACCCTCCCTCTCTGAAACCCATGTGGGTGAATGCCAAGCCCCCCAAAAGGGAGAGGGGCAAAGACAGGAAAAAGCTAAGCCGGGCACCCTCTATTCCCACAGACTCCCAGCTCTTCCCACACACCCCTGCAAGAGTCACATGCTGTCCTCTCTCCATCCAGGGTCCGACCCCACTTTCCCCAACAGGGAAAGGGAGCAATTCCCAAACCCAGTCCCGGCTAGGAGAGTGGGGCTATGCCTTGGGAACGCCAAGGGGAATCCCGCAGGTGGAGGAGGGAGAGGTGGGGCAGGGAAGTGAAGAGAAGAGAAGCTTTTTGAGTGTGTGTGTGTGTGTGTGTGTGTTAAGTATGCAACTCAACAAGGATTTCAGCAAAAGTGATTTCAGCTTTATTTGTAACAGCAACTTCAACTTGGAACAAACAAGGAACACACAACAAGTGGAGTACAGCTCCTTCTTTTAAACTATTCTGGGCTGTCAAAGCCACACCCATAACAAGTTAAAGTCCAATCAGATTACAGGGATAAAGGCCAATCAGCTTTGTTGCCTCCATACACCATATTTACACTGTGATTGGTTATTTTAAACACTGCCATAGGAATGGCCAATAGCAATGTTACATCTTATGATCCTGTACATAAACTCAAGCTTTGCATAGTAAAGAACAGGCAGCCTTCACTGTTAAGACGTAACGGGGGGACTCTGAGAAGTGTGGCATTGAAAGGGAAGGACATAGAAGCGCCGCTTCCTCCCCCTGTCTGCATCACTGGCGCAAATCTGTCCCTGCCCTCAAAGCCGTGGACTGGACGCCTCGCCCCGCGGAAGAGACGTGGCCCTGGCCGGATTGCAGGCCCGAGGGAGTCCGAGACCACCCCCCCCCCCCAAGACGTCTCCCAAACCTCTCTGCACGGAATACCGCCCCCCCCCCTTCCTAAGAAGAGGGATGGGGGGAGTTCCCTTCGAGCAGGCAGATTCCCCGCCCCGTCCAGGGAAGAGGTCTCCGTCGGATCCTGCCCCTCTGCAGCAGGCGGGGGTCCCCTCGGAAGGAAACTGCGCGCCCCAGGCAGAAGGGGAACCCCCCCCTTCAAACCAGGGCTTCCCCCTTCTTTACAAAGGGGAGGGGGCAGGACTCAGAGAGAAAGTCGCCCTCCTTCCCCCCCTTCCAATTCCCCCTGCAGGACTTGGCAGAATATCCCACCCCGGGGGGAAAAGGTGCTGGCCCCCGGGAGTCCCGCCCCACCAAAGAAGGAGACCCACCGAGAACTGCCCGCATGGAGGGAAGAGGAGGGGGCCTTTCCTTAGACCTGAACAGAGTCCCGTTCTGAGAATCAGGGAAGAGGTAACAAGAACCCGGATTTCCCAGAGGATCCGCGAATGAGTCGAATCCACTTTCCTGGGAGGAAGCCAGCCCCATTGAGGAGCCCCCCCCCCCCCGGGGAGGGTCCCGTCCCGATCAGACCCACTTCGGATTGCTCGGCCTGGACTCCCTTTTGGTGGTTTCCCCCTTTTTTTCAATTCAACCGCCCCGGTTTCCTGGGACGGCTGAACCGCCTGGGGTTCCCCGGAGAGCGCAGCCCTGTGCGGAGTGACTCCCGAGGAATCCCACTGAGCTGCATTCCGGGGGGTTTCTGGGCGCTGCTGTTCTCGACGGGGAGAGCCGGAGGAGGAGCCTCTTCTTTCCTGGCTCTGCAGCTCTGAGAGGGTTAAAGCAGCCGAGGTGGTTCCTAGAGGGGCCGATCGAGGCCGGGAGATGCGTTTTCGGGTGGGGGGACCGGAAGTGTTGGCTTCTGAGCGGGGAGAGGGAACAGGGAGGGGCTTCAGACAGGCCGCGTCAGAGAAGAGCCCGGCGGTCGGATCCTGGGAAGGTCTCCTCTCGAGTAAGTCACTATGACAGTCTGGGGAAACGGAAGGTCGGTAGTTCTGACACGTGAACTTCTGATGGATGTTTTCCTTTGTTGGTCCCCCCCTGCAGGGTCTGAAAAGCGGGATCTGAGCAATGCTCCCTCTAAGCTGCGCAAACTTGTGAGCAAAAATTCTATTTTGTGAGCTACAGCCATTAAAGTTGTGAGCGAGCGATTTGGCTCCTGCATACATTAGTCTGCTCTGGAGCCCTCCCTTCCTGAGCTGGGGCAAAACTGTGCGAGCCAGAGGTTAAAAAACTGTGAGCTAGCTCACACTAACTCAGCTTAGAAGGGACA
Source organism: Gekko gecko (assembly GCA_029375565.1). Classification (NCBI taxonomy): domain Eukaryota; kingdom Metazoa; phylum Chordata; class Lepidosauria; order Squamata; family Gekkonidae; genus Gekko; species Gekko gecko. The sequence goes on from JAPDNY010000002.1 coordinate 7,986,431, forward strand.
CTGGATCTGAGTTCTGGAGATCGGAATAAATCTTCCTCCGGGGAGGTCGCAGGGAGGCCCGGGAAGAAACCCCAAGCGGGATCACGGGGGAGGGATCCTGCGGAGTCACAGCCCAGATCCCTCGCCTTTTGTGCAGTGCTTCCCCCCCCCATCTGCAATTTCCCGGCGGCGGGTTATATACGATATTTTAATTATTTACATTAATAAAAGTCTGCCCTTTAGCGGGACGCCATACAATCACTACATACAATAAACTATGCAACAGAATTTGGGTCGGAGGACTGATCAGAAACATGACAAACAGTGTCGAAGGAAAGCATGAAAGTTAACATGACCCACAAAGTGCTGCAAAATGGCATAGGAAGATCTAGCTTACAGCAAACTAGATGCAGTCATTCAGACCCCGTGTCCTAATGATGTGTCCAAGAAACCTTGTGAAGTCTTTCGTCCAGTGCCACCCCCTTGCTTGCTTAGAAAAGCCCTCTTGGATAATTCAGTTTTGCTTAGTCTGTGGAAAGGCAGGGGAGTGGGTGCCTTCCAGACCCCCTCAGGCAGACCATTCCTGGGGGGCCAGAAGGGAGAAGGCCCTGCCCAGGTCAGCTAGCGGAGGGACTGCAGAAGGGCAGTAATTTGCCTGCTTCATCCAGCTCCTGATAACGGTTGAGCCCGGGCATTCTGCACCAGGTGGATTTTCTGAATTGGTTCTATGAAACATACAGGGCATTGATCTAGTCTAGTCTCCATGTCACTGTGGCCCTTTGGTTTCAATTCGTTCACTCAGCCATTTTACCACAGCAGCCAGGACACAGGTGAGGACCTCTGCCCCATTCCCTGCCTCCTCCTCCTGCTCCTGTTTGCCCCAACAGTCCATGTGCCCGGACCTGGTGAGGCCCCTCTGTCCCTTCCCCTCGGCTGGCTGCTTGGGCAGAGCTCTTGCCCAGCCCTCCTGGCCTATGGAGGAGCTCTCTGCAGTGGTTCAGCCCTTCCCAGTCACTTTGTCCTGGGCCCCAGTTTGCCTGCACCCACTAGGCACCCCCAAGTCCTGGAGGTCAAGCTCATGACATCCACAGCAAATTTTTAAACAGTCCAAAAGAGATGTTTTTCTTTCCTGAAGGATCAACAAGCATAACCTAAAAAGCGTAATACTTAATATAACCCAGTGATGTTAATCCTGATCTGCAAACTACAACACGGACACGCCTTCTGATCCACTTAGGTTGTCTCTTGTCCAGGTCACTGATAGAACTCAGTTCTCTTTTGGTTTCTTTTTGCCTTTTTGATATCTTTCCTTCTTCATAGGCAAGTGAATAAGAGTGTCTTTCCATAGTCAGAGGCAACCCAAGAGAAAGGAGAAGGAGATGGAAGAGGATGACCCAGAAAGCCCTGAAACTGGCAAGAGATCGAGAAACGGCCCCCATCCCATCCCAGCAGGGAGTGGTGCTGAATTTTGGGAAAGAGCTGTGCCAGAGATCTTGCCTCAGGACACTGTAACTACAGATAGACGCAGCCGACGCTTCCGGCAGTTCTGTTACCATGAGGCTGATGGGCCCCGAGAGGTTTGCAGTCAGCTCCATGGACTTTGCAACCACTGGCTGAAGCCAGAGAGGAACACCAAGAAGCAGATCCTGGACCTGGTAATCCTGGAGCAGTTCCTGGCCATCCTGCCCCGGGAAATGCAGGACTGGGTCAGAGGATGCGAGCCAGAGACCAGTTCCCAGGCGGTGGCCCTGACCGAAGGTTTCCTCCTGAGTCTGGCAGAGGAGAAGAGGCAGGCAGAGCAGGTGAGGGGGTTTCATTCACTCAGTTCAAGCAGTGACCTTATCCTAAGGTTTCTTGTCAGATATTTCTGTGTGTGTGCATGTCAACTGCCATTAATTTGCTTCTGACTTATGGCGGCCCTATGAATTAATGTCCTCCAAAAGCTCCTATTGTTAAGAGTCTTCCTTGGGTCTTACAAACTGAAGACTGTGGCTTCCTTGACTGAGTCAATCCATCCCATGTTTGGTCTTCTTCCTTTCCTTCTGTCTTCAGCTTTTCATGGCATTATGTTCTTTGCCTTCTCGTAATGTCACCAAATTACGACTAATTGTAGTTATTTTAGCTTCTAGGGAGAGTTGAGCTTTGATTTGATCTAGAACCCACTGCTTTGTCTTTTTGGTGCTCCACAGTATCAATAAAAACTCTCCTCCAGTACCAAAAGTGGGAGCTAGTTTGGTGTAGTGGTTAAGAGCAGTGGACTCTAATCTGGAGAACCATGTTTGATTCCCCACGCCTCGACATGCAGACAGCTGGGTGACATTGAGTCAGTGGCTGTTCTCTCAAGAGCTCTCTCAGCCCCAGTCTCCTGATCTCTTGCTTGTTGTCTCCCATTTGGTTGATGATGGAGCCAAGGAAAAGAAAACCTTAAGCAATTTCAAATTCTTCCTCATTAACCCTACATTTGTGCAATTCCAGACTTTTATCTTCTTGATGTTCAGCTGTAATCCTGCTTTGGCGCTTCCTGCTTTAACCTATGTTAGTCGTTCTTTCAAGGGTTCACTGTTTTCTGCCAGTAACGTGGTGTCAACTGCATATCTCAAACAGTTACTGTTCCTTCCGCCAGTTTTCACTCCTCCTTCATCTAAATTGAATCCAGCTTTCCTAATGATATGTTCTGCATATAGGTTGACGAGAAAGGGAGATAAAATACATCGTGGTCTGAGACGTTTGCCAGTTTGGAATCCATTCTGTTTCTCCATCTTCTGTTCTGACACTGGCCTCTTGTTCAGAGTACAGGTCGTGCATCAATGCAAACAGTCATTGCGGCAGACTCATTTCTTTTAAAACCAGCTGTAGCCTCTCATGATCCACACAGTCGAAACCCTTTGCTGTAATCTCTGAAACACAAGCTGATTTGCTTCTAAAATTATCTCGTATGTTCCAATACGATGTCTCCTTTTGTTGGCAGTGGAATGTAAAGTGAGTGTTTCCAGACTGTGGGCCATTGTTTTGTTTTCCATCTTTGTTAGCATATCCTTGTTAAGATTTTGAGGGACTCCTCTTCTGTGCCTTGGAATAGTTCTGTTGCTATCCCATCTACCCCTGGTGATCTGTTTCTCCCAATGGCTCTCAGTGCAATTTCCCTGTACTTTCTAAAACCTTCAAAAGATTCTGTCATCCTTTCATCTCAGTATAATTCCTCAGTGTACTGTTCCCATCTTTTCATAGATATTTCTACCTCTAGATGTTTCATTAGATATTTCCATTCCTTCTCATACCTGCCTCCCTTGCTGTTGTTTCAGATGTGGGGACGATCCGTGAAGATGGAAGCAAAGCTCTCTGAGGCAGAAGGAGCTCCGTCAGAGGAAAGTCAGAGGGCGCAGGCCCAGGAGGATGCCCGAGATGGCCTGTCAAGTGGTAAGGGTGCCTCCTGCCTAGATGGGATCGGGGCACCTAGTCAAGTTGTTGTGCAGAAGGTTCAGGATGGTAGAACAGGGGAATACTTTTGCAGACTGCATAGAATGGGGTTCTGGGACACAGAGTGCCATAGGATGTAGTGATGGCCACTTTACTTTAATAGGGAGTAGACAGATTCATGGAGGGCAATTCCATTCTTATTTACATTGATTAAACTATGCCTCTCTCATCTTCCCTCCATTAGAGTGGGGATGTCAAACATGTGGCCCGGGGGCCAGATCAGGCCCCCGGAGGGCTTCCATCAGGCCCGTGGTGGAACTGGCCATCTCCTGCTTCCAGTTCTTCTGCTGCTGCTGCTGCATCATCGCTTGCTTCGCCAGACTCTCTTAATCTCTCAGCCATTTCATGTTTTAACCTGGGTCCTAGCCTCAGAACTCTGAGCATGAGATTTCTGTGGCGAATGTCAATAAATCAAAAGTAGGCAAGCTTACAGAGCTAATGCTTTAAGCATGTTTTTATTTTAAGTAAAAAAAAAATCTTTTGTGTTTGTGTCCTTTATAAAGTTTATATTTCTGCTACCCGGCATTACGTTTTTTGACATACATGGCCCGGCCCGACAAGGTCTCATTTATGTCATATCCAGCCCTCGTAACAAATGAGTTCGACGCCCCTGCATTAGAGGGTCTCAATGTGTCTCAGGAAAGGAAGGGAAATCTGGGTGCAGCTATTAGCCAAGGTGAATAAATGGAACGTCCACATTCCCCAGACATGGATGGACGATCCTCAGATCTCAGAAGCTAAGCAGGTTCAGCCCTGCTTGGTTCTCGCACAGGAGACCACCAAAGAAGTCCAGGGTTGCTATGCAGAGGCAGGCAATGGCAGACCACCTCTAGAAGTCTTTTGCCTTGAATAACTTGTTTGAGGGTAGAGCATGGGGTGGGCGTGAGGTCATCTCGATGTCTCAACTGGCCTAATGCTTAACTCTGAAGTCAAAAGCATCAGCAGATGCCCTGGAAACCCATTGGTTGTACCCTAAAGTTTCCAGAGCCTTGGCTGATGCACTAAAATCACGTTTGGGTTTGGGTGGGTGGGGGATGTGATACCGACATGTCCCGCAACGTGATTTATGGTCCCCTTTTTCTCCTGCCAGTCCAGATTCCAGGCTGGATGGGAGGGCCCAGCAGGTGTCAAAATAGGGTGCCTGGGTTCTTCATCAGATCCAGCAGGGATGCTGGAACCTTTGGAGCCAAAGAGTTCACAGGGCACATTTCATAAGAACATAAGAGAAGCCAGTGTTGAATCAGGCCAATGGCCCATCTAGTCCAACACTCTGTCACACAGCGGCCAAAATATACCAGGTGCTATCAGGAGGTCCAGCAGTGGGGCCAGGACACTAGAAGCCCTCCCACTGCTGCCCCCTCCAGCACCAAGGATAGAGGGCATCACCTGCCCCAGACTGAGAGTTCCCATCTATACCCTGTGGCTCATAGCCACTGATGGACTTCGGCTCCATATGTTTATCTAATTCCCTCTTGAAACTGTCCATGCTTGTAGCTGCCACCACCTCCTGTGGCAGTGAATTCCATATGTTAATCACTCTTTGGGTGAAGAAGTACTTCCTTTTATCCGTTCTAACCCGACTGCTCAGCAATTTCATAGAGTGCCCACGAGTTCTTGTATTGTGAGAAAGGGAGAAAAGGACTTCTTTCTCAACCTGCTCAATCCCATTGATAATCTTACAAACCTCGATCATGTCACCTCTCAGCCGTCGTTTCTCCAAGCTAAAGAGCCCCAAGCATTTTAACCTTTCTTCATAGGGAAGGTGTTCCAACCCTTTTATCATTCTAGTTGCCCTTCTCTGCACTTTTTCCAATGCTATAATATCCTTTTTGAGATGTGGTGACCAGAACCTCAGTGAAGTGTTGGCAATATACACAAGACTACGAGGCTCATGAGTACCTGATGCTTCTCTTCCACCTCTTCGACACCTTACTAAAAGTCATAACAAGTTTTCTTCAGTGTAAAGAAGAAAAGGTTTCACAGTCCTGGGAACAGGGATGCATGAAGCAGAACTCAAAGAAGCAAACACGGTAGGAACTACAGGTTAACATTTATCCTTCCAATTTTGTCTCCCTGGCAGGCAGTGATGAGATGTTGTCAACCTGTCATCTTTTCAGAGGAGTGGAAATGGCCGCTCCACCTCTGGTCCAGGTAGGGGGGGGAGATTGGGGGAAAGTCAGGTCCCCTCTCCTTTCTCAAGGAGGCTTTTGGTCTTGCTGACCGAGGAGAGACAGGCTCTGAGCCCCACCCTCTTTACGCATGCCAAACTCTACTTCCTGCCCCTTCCCAGAATGCCCCCCTGAAGTCTGCCTGGACTGATCTCTGACGAAGGAATCTGCTTCTCCTTCCAGGCTCCCTTTTCCTTTGAGGAGGTGGCCGTGTATTTCACCGAGGCCGAATGGGCCCTGCTGGCTCCTGGCCAAAGAGCTCTCTACAGGGACGTCATGTTGGAGAACTACAGGAGCGTGGACTCTCTGGGTAAGGATCTTTTATAGGTGCCAGAGATGCTGTCACTGGGACGATGCATGAATCAAAATATTGAAAAGCAACACGTGGTTGGGAGGACTGCCTGGCTACCTCCCCCCCCGCCACTGGGGGCATTACGGAGTTGGGGCGGCAGTGAAATCGATGGTTCAGTATGGCCAGTGTTGTGGCCCTCACCCAAGCCACTCCTACAGCAGTCCTCTGGATGTCTTCAGGCCTTACTATTAGGTGGAGATGGGTTTGAGTGCTTTCTTTGGAGGTGTTCTACCTTGCAGGGGTGGCCTGCAGTGAGTAGTCCCACCAGTTAACACTGCCACCCAAGGGCAAGGGACCTTGTCCAAATCACAGAGCACCCTCTGCTGTGGTGACGGGAATCAGTCCTCACCCCAAGAGAGCGGGATTGTGTGTTCTTGAAGAGTTTCCCACTGAAACTGTCAGCTCAGTAAAGACACAGGTTCTCAGTAGAGGCACAGTTTGTTTGAGCCACAACAGGATAGAGAAAGCACTGTAGACACCTTCCATCTCCTCAAGAGGCAAGTGACCAACTACCTAAAGGCTAAGTCCCTTCCAGTCCCTTGAGGCGGGAAACCATCTGCCAAAGAAAAACATGTACACACACGGGTTCTGTTTGGAAAAAGTCAAGAATGAAGATGCTGAAGGACACTATGCGGATGGAGATGGACCCCAGAGGCAGGAGGGAAGCCAAGAAGGTAAGAGGAGGGATAAGCCCATTCCTTACTGAGGAGGGGGTTTCCATGGAATCCCAGTCGAATAAGAAGGGTCAGTCAAAAAGGGACAAAGGCGCCTATACTAATGAGAGAGTCCACTCCAGGAAAACGGAAGGTGTGGCCTTTGCAAAGACATTCAGTCAGAGAATGAACATCATTTTGCAGACACAAATTCTTTTAGGAGAGAAACCGTACAATTACTTGCAGTGAGGAAAGAGCTTCAGTGAGAAAAGAGCCCTTCCTTCACATCAAAAAAGTCACACAGTTGGGGAACCATATAAATAAAAGTTTAAACCAAGCATCTCTCATGCAGGAGGTTTCATGTACTATTAAAGTGTATGTTATTGTAGACTTCAGCATACAGAGGGAAGAAGCCACTGTAATATTTGGATTGCGGATGGAAATTCAGGTGCAGATCAGACCTCCTTGTGTGGGTTCTTAACAGGATCTCTTTCTTTATTCCAGCAGGGGATGATCAGAGGAATGAGGAGGATAAGGAACTGCATCCTCTGTCGCCAGATGAAGTCAAAAATGAAGACTTGAGAAGAAACTCCAGAAACCAAGTTGGACCAAGGAGGCAGAAAAGAAGCCACATCGGTCAAGAAGAGGGGTAAACCCATTCCTTGCCAAGAGGAGAATTTCCAAGAAGGAATTCACATGGTGAAGGAAACATACAAGTGCTTGGCTTCTGGAATGAACTTCTCAGATCAATCCCAGTATAATGTCCATTTAGGAATGCACAGTGGAATGAAGACCCATCGATGGCTGGAGTGTGGAAAGACCATGGTTCGCAGAACAGAGCTCCCTAGACTTCAAAGAACACAAAGAGAAGAGAAACGTCATAGCTGCTCAGACTGCAGCAAGAGATTCTCAAAGAAATCAGACCATGTTCAACACCAAAGGATTCATACAGGAGGGAAGCTATTTATTTGCTCAGGGAGTGGAATGAAGTTCTCTGTGGGAGGCAAAGGTAATATACATTTTCCAAATCACAGTATAATGAATGCATGTAAATGCTTTTGGTGTGGAAAGTACTTCAAATACAGATCGCAGATCCTTGTGCACCAACGAATCCACAGAGGGGAGAAGCCTTCTAAATGCTCAGAGTGTGGGAAGAGATTCAGTCGTTGTGGCCATCTTCAAGAACACCTAAGAATCCACACAGGGGAGAAGCCTTTTGAATGCTCAGAATGTGGGAAGAGTTTCATGTGCAGTGGCACTTTTCAGACTCATCTAAGAACCCACACAGGGGAAAAGACTTTTGAATGTTCAGAGTGTGGGAAAAGATTCAGTGACAGTAGCGCTCTTCAAAAACATCTAAGAACCCACACAGGGGAGAAGCCTTTTGAATGCTCAGAGTGCGGGAAGAGATTCAATCGCAGTGGCCATCTTCAAAATCATCTAAGAACCCACACAGGGGAGAAACCTTTTGAATGCTCACAGTGTGGGAAGAGATTCAGTGACAGTAGCACTCTTCAAAAACATCTAAGAACCCACACAGGGGAAAAGCCTTTTGAATGCTCAGAATGTGGGAAGAGATTCAGTTGCAGTGGCACTCTTGAAAACCATCTAAGAGCCCACACAGGCGAGAAGCCTTTTGAATGCTCAGAATGTGGGAAGAGATTCAGTCGCAGTAGCACTCTTCAAATTCATTTAAGAACCCACACAGGGGAGAAACCTTTTGAATGCTCAGAGTGTGGGAATCGATTCAGTGACAGTAGCACTCTTCAGAAACATCTAAGAACCCACACAGGGGAGAAGCCTTTTGTATGTTCAGAGTGTGGTAAAAGATACAGTCGCAGTGGCACTCTTCAAACTCATCTAAGAACCCACACAGGGGAGAAGCCTTTTGAATGCTTACAGTGTGGGAAGAGATTTAGTGACAATAGCATTCTTCAAACTCATGTAAGAACCCACACAGGGGAGAAGCCTTTTGAATGCTCTGAGTGTGGGAAGAGATTCAGTTGCAGTGGCCGTCTTCAGGCTCATCTAAGAGCCCACACAGGGGAGAAGCCTTTTGAATGCTCAGACTGTGGGAAGAGATTCAGTTGCAGTGGCTACCTTCAAATTCATCTAAGAACCCACACAGGGGAGAAACCTTTTGAATGCTCAGAGTGCGGGAAGAGATTCAGTCGCAGTGGACATCTTCAAAACCATCTGAGAACCCACACAGGGGAGAAACCTTTTGAATGCTCAGAGTGTCGGAAGAGATTCGGTCGCAGTAGCCATCTTCAAAATCATCTAAAAACCCACACAGGGGAGAAGCCTTTTGAATGCTCTGAGTGTGGGAAGCGATTCAGTCTCAGAGACACTCTTCAAAATCATCTAAGAACCCACACAGGGGAGAAGTCTTTTGAATGCTCAGAGTGTGGGATGAGATTCAGTCACAGTGGCAGGCTTCAAACTCATCTAAGAACGCACGCAGGGAATAAGCCTTTTGAATGTTAAGAATAATCGAATCATAGAGTTGGAAGGGACCTCCAGGGTCATCTAGTTCAACCCTCTGCACAATGCCGGAATTCAAAACTATCTCCCCCTCCACACCCGCAGTGCCCACTGTTACACGCCCAGAAGATGAGAAAAAAAACCTCCAGCCATTAAGTGTTCAGGGTCGTTGTGGAAAATCCCGGAGACCTGCCGACTGTCCCCCTCTGATCGCCAGTGCCAGACACCCGTGGCCCCATGGAAGGGGTAGCCCAGTCTGGTATGTCCCACCATCCCAGTTTGAATTGTGTCTGCTTCTGTTTCACATCTTTCTCCTTAGGTCCCTCTGCAAGTTTTGCAGGGCCTTCCTTGAGATGGGGTGATTTTGGAGGTGACTTAAGTTTGCCTTCCTCACTCGTCACGGTTGCAGTGTTCTGGGTTGAGGGAAATACGGTATTAATTATGTCAGTTCTTGAAGGAACTCTCTCTTGGCAGTGATTTCTTTATTGAGAGATAAAGAGGTTTCAAGCGTAGATGAGTCTGTGTCAGAACTGACTCCTTTGGTGCCAGTTCTTATGTTATACAGCATTCAGACAATCCCCCCCAGTGTCTAGTCCAGTCACGCCTGCATAACCAGCCCGCCGAATATATGGCAAACGAGGGCTGAGTTCAACATAAACTGCAGAAAGGAGTCCGGAAACCCAATTAAAGGTATTATTTTTTTACTCAAAATATAAACATCCTTAAAACATTAAGAGTATTTCCTTTATTTAATCATCTTTGATAACTGGCACTTCTTGCTCTTAATCATTGCATCCAAATCTGACGTCAGTGTCTGTGCTGCAGCAATCTTGAGTATGCTGTTTGTGTGTGTAATCGTAAGCTGAGAACCTACTTTTGATATATTGACATTCATTTACAGAAAAGAGCTGTTCACAGACAATGGTCATCCCAAACACAGACAGAATTTTTCCTAATGCCCACCTCAGAAAGATTATCTTTCAACACAGCATCACCCTGCTTCCCCACCTATCTGGGATTTGTGGCATCCATTCATTGGTAGGTGGGAGAAGAAAGAAACGGGGCTGTTCAGGAAGGAAGATGATAAAAGGAATCCTTCTGATTGGTCCCAAAAGTGGGGCTGAGGGATCCGTATTTGATGTGTGCCACAGGGTCCCGGGGACCTCTCTCTCGTTCTCCATACTTTGGATTCTGGAATGTTCTGAGATAATTTGAGAGTCTGAATGATATCTCTCCTGAAGTCCCTGATCAGGTCTGGGATGTGGCACTTCTTGGGCATTGGAGTTTCCAGTGTCCTCTTCCTCCTTCCTACAGGAGTGTGGCTCCATGGCTTACCCTGGAACAGGACTAATCATAGAGCAAGGCTGAGCAGAGTCATTCCCTTCTAAGACCAAGTAAGTAAACTCTCCTTTGAACTGCAGAGTTCAAGAAGGTTAGGATGAAAGATGTGGACTGGCAGATTTTTCCAAAGATTAATTCTTCTGACCAAAATATTCAACTTCTAAAGCTTTATGATTTCACAAAATTAATAGGGAATGGGCATCGCTGCCAATACAACATTGGGTCAGTTTGGCATTTTCACACTTGGAATGAATGCTGTTCCAGTGAGATCTTGGCTCTGGAAGGGGCTGCAACCTGATTTCTCAGTTGCACCAGTCTTTACAATATGTCCTTAAGAACACAGAAACAGATGAACAGAAGAAGAGCCGTGCTGGGTCAGACCAGTGATCCATCTAGTTCAGCAATCCTGTCTCACATCCTCTGGATGGCCAGCAACAGGGCATAGAGGCTGAGACCTTCCCATGATGTTGACCTTTGGCACATGAGATGCCTTTGAATGTGGAGGTTCTCCTCAGTTACCATGGCTAGTAGCCACTGATAGACCAATTCTCCATGAATTGATCTAATTCTCTCTGAAAACTGTTTATTCCTGTGGCCATTGCTACAACCTCTGGCAGTGAATTCCACATTTTAACCATTCTCTGTGTCAAGTAGCCTTTCTGTTTGTCTGTTTTGAATCTACTGCACATCAGCTTCATTAGATGCCCTCAATTTGTAGTATTTTGGGAGGCTTAGAAAAATTTTTCTTTGTCAACTCTCTCTACCCTATGCATCTATACATATAAAAAAGTCCCCTCACCATAATATCAATGCCCAGGCCAAACTGTTGGACCTAGAAATGAAATTCGGGGACAGCACTCCTACCATGACAGAGATGCTCACTAAGAAGGGATTTTTAGAAATTCGACCCCTAAGGTGGTCAAAAGGGGTAGAATGTGCTCCCCCCATTGCTTCCTATGTGGCTGCCAGGCTGCTGCCTCCTTGCACCCCCCACTCGCTGACTGGTCAGCTGCAGAACTCAGTGTTCTGAGGTCAAAAAAACACCAGTTACAGGAGATTACAGAGAGCTAATGACAGTTGAGGAAATCATGAATGGCCAACCACCTGTGAGGTGCAGCAATGCTGCTGGCCCAGCCTCCCTGATTGCTTCAGACATGCTCTCCCGATCTCCTACATCTGACAGGTGGTTGTCTGTCAGGTGCAGCAGTGGGTGCAGGGTGCTTAAAGCCATCAGGGAGCCCACCCCAACAGTAACACCTTAGTGATCCTGCTGGTCCAACCTCCACAATAGCTTGCAATACCCCTCCCCCTTCTACACTAGACAGGCAAGTGCCTGTCAGGTGTAGGAGAGAAGGTGGAATGCTTACAGCCATCAGGGAGGGTTGCCCAGCAGAATTGCCTTAGTGCTGCTGCTGGCCTAGCCTCATCAATGCCTAAGCACACTCCCCCTCATCACCAGACAGGTGGGTGTCGGTCAGGTGTAGGAGCAGGTCCAGGGTACTTTAATCCATCAGAGAGGCCGCCCAAGCAGAAACACCTTAGCAATGCTGCTGGGACAGCCTCCCCAGTGGCTTTAGATACATTCCCACCCACCCCTCCTTCACCTGATAGGCAGTTGTCTGTCAGGTGCAGGAATAGGGGCAGAGCATTGAAAGCCATCAGGGAGGCTGCCCAAATAGCATCTCCTTAGCAATCCTGCTGGTCCACCCTTCCCAATGCCTTCAGACATGCTACACTTCCTCTACCTGACAGACAACTGCCTGTCAAGGGTTGGAAGGGGCATGGAGTCCTTAAAGCCATTGAGGAGACTTGCTTAGCAGGATTTCCTTAGCACTGCTGCTGACCCAGCCTCCCTGATGCTTTTAAACACAATCTCCCCCCCTTACACCAGGCAGGCGGGTGTTTGTCAGGAGTAGGAGCAGCGCCAGGGTACTTTAATCCATGAGGGAGTCTGCCCCAGCAGGATCGCCTTAGCAATGCTGCTAGCCCAGCTTAGCCACACTCCCACCCACTATGGAAATATACCCCAAATTGGTAGAAAAGTGGTTTCTTGTATTAGGTTATTTAACTTCTCACAATGTGGGCTCTAGAAAATTGGTTCATATGAACTTGCTCAATATCTGATTGCTCGGATGTTGTTTTGAATACATAGTTATGTCCCACTTCCTAAAAGTAACATAAATGAGAAGCATTTTTGTAAATAAATAAATAAAGGTATGCCCTGCACACACATACACCAAATCCGATGCCCAGGCCAAAACCCTGCATTAAGAAAACCAAAATAAGGAGATTGCATTCTTACCATGATGAGAAGCATGACTCCTAAGGGGGTAATAAAGGGGCAAAATGTGTTCCTCCAATTGTTTTCCATGTGCCTGGCAGACTGCTGCCTTCTTGCCCCCCTCCCTTTAATTGGTCAACAGTGTAGTTCAGAGTTCTGAGGTAAAACCTACCTGCTTGCACCCACCTCCCTCGGATTGCTCAGCTGTGGATCTCAATGTTCTGAGGTAAAAACACAGTTAAAAGAGACTGCAGACAGTTGAGGACAGTTACAGAAGTCTGTGTGATTCAAGACTCCTGAATAGACATTTCTCATAATAGCCAGCATGGCAATTGAGTTTATGAATGTTCATGGGGAGATAGTAAAGGACAGGGGTCATTTGGAGCAGGAGCGTGCAGGAGCGGAGTTCCGGCAGTTAGAAGCACAGGTGGTAGCAAGCCCCACCCCCAGCTCCCAGCAGGAGCGCCAAGCAGCATGTGTAGCATTCCTCTTGGGCCCAGATAGGCTACTCTGGGACTGGAATGACAGCCCCCAGAGTGGAAAGACAGTCCCTATGGGTGGAGCCTGAGTGGTAGGTGTTGCCTTCTGACACACTTCCGGTGATGTCAGGGGGTGTGGCATATGCAAATGAGTTATGCTAATGAGCTCCTGCACGTCTTTTCTACAAAATGACCCCTGGTAAAGGACCTTTCTAAGAGCCTGTTCCAGAGTGAGCTCACCAAGCAGCCCGGTGATCCTACCACCTGAGGGCAGAAACAACACTGTGGTTTATAGAAAGGTCCTTCAGTAGAGAGGGGGGGGGAAAGCAGTACGTATGTCTCAGTTCATCCTTTACATTACAGTTTCCCTACAACAAATGTTACCTTTCAGACTTCACATCATCAGTATATAACTGGATTTATGGAACTTAAATACCATAGTGAAGCACGGGTATCAGGCTAGTCCTATATTTATATATAAAAGCCAAGTGTTTTGGCATTTTCCGGCTCTCCCATTGGCTGTGTTATGTCTTCCATCAGCCATTGGCCAGTCAGCCGCTATTCAAGAGTATTTGCATACCATTGATTGGGTGCTGGGTCTGCTCCTCTGTCCTGCCCACTGCCAGCCTGGCCATACTTCCCAACAGAATAACAGCTGTCTGTCCTGACAAAGATGCTTCTCCTGCTTGGCTCCTCTTCAGCTGGCTGGCCACTGAGGCGAGCCACTGGCCATCAAACCATGTGGGGCTGTGGGGCTAACTTTCCCCTCAGTGGCTGTTGCTAGGCAACCAAGCTTGGTTCTGTCAGTAAAAACCCAAAAGGCAGAGGCCCTTTCAAGGCCTACTTTGGCCTTTGTGGGGAACTCATTGGGACCACTCCTAACTGAGGTTGTCAGGTCCAGGTTTGGAAATTCCTGGACATTTTGTAATGTAGGCTACAGAAGCCAGAGTTTGGGGTAGGGAGAGGCCTTAACTGACAAGAATGCTATAGAGTCCACCCTCCAAAGCAGAATTACAACTGCTCTCCAGACAGCAGATATCAGTTCCCCTAGAGAAAATGGGTGGACTCTGTGGTAGTCAGGGCTTCAGAGCATGGAAGAGGCTGCAGGTGTGTGTGTGGGGGGAATGGAAAGTTGAAGAGAAATGGGGAAATAAAGGTCGGTTGATGATCGGCTGGGAAGGAGATACGGTTGCCAATTCCAGGTTTGAGGAGGGGTGGGACCTCAGACAGATGAAATGCCACAGACTCCACCCTCCCAACCAGCCATTCCCTTCTGGGGAACCACTTGCCAGGAGAGTGGTGGAAATCATTCAGAAATTACAACTAATCTCCAGGAGGGAGGGTGGAGGAGATGCAAAGTTGAAATCAGAGGGGCAGATAATGGCAGGTTGATGCTTGGCTGGGAAGGAGATAGGGTTGCCAACACAAGGTTGGGAAATTTCTGGAGATTTGAGGGGTGGAGGCTGGAAAGGGTGAGGTTTGAGGAGGACCTCAGCCAGGTACAATGACATAGACTCCACCCTCCAAACCAGCCATTTCTTCCTAGGTAACAATTGTTGCCAATATCCAGGTGAGGGCTGGAGATCATTGAAAATTACAATTGCTCTTCAGGTAGCAGATATCAGTTCCTCTGGAGAAAATGGTGGACTCTGTCATTATACCCTGCTGACGTCACGACAGCATATTGAGACTGACTGGCCTCGGCACTATTCCAGAGTCTTTTTCTAGAGCTCCTTGTATTTATTTCCACAACGGGCCTTATTCCTAGTATTGAATATTACTGAAATGAGGAGGAGTTATTCCTTTTAGGTGGTGTTAGATGAAATTCTCCATTACCCTTACACTTCTCCTGCCCTAGGATTTAACCTCCCTCTCCTAAACCCATGAGGGTGAATGCCAAAACCCCCCACCCCAAAGGTGTGAGGGGCAAAGACAGGAGAAAGCTAAATTGGGGCACCCTCCAGTCCCATAAACTCCCACCCCCTGCACGAGTCACACGCTGTCCTCCCTCCATCAAGGGTCCAACCCCACTTTCCCCAACATGGAAAGGGGGCAATTCCCAAACCCAATCCCAGTCCTGGCTAAGAGAGGGGCTATGCCTAGGGAACACCAGGGGGAATCCCGCAGATTGAGGAAGGAGGGGTGCGGCATGGAAATGAAGAGAAGCTGGGGGGGGGGCTCTGAGAAGTGCACTTTGAATGGGAACGACAGAGAAGCACCGCTTCTTCCTCTGTTTGCATCACTGGTTCAAATCCGTCCCTGCCATCAAAGCCATGGCTGCCTCCTAATGGGTGGCTGGAAGTCTTGCCCTGCGGAAGGGACGTGGCCCTGGCTGGATTGTAGGCCGAGGGAGTCTGAGGACCCTCCCCCTGCCCAAAGGCGTCTCCCCACCCTCTCTGCACAGAGCCTCTGGGCCCCCCTGCTCCTGAGAAGAGGTATCCTTCCCGGGCGATCCTTCGGGGCGATCCTTTGAGCAGGCAGATCCCTGCCCCATCCAGGGAAGAGGGCTCCCTTGGGCTGCAACAGGCGGGGTCTCCTCAGAAGGAAACTGTGCCACATGCAGAAGGGGACCCCCCTGAAACCATGGCTTTCCTCCCTTTACAAAGGGGAGGGGGCAGGACTCATAGAGTGTTATGTATTAAGATGGCCATGGCAGCACTAGCCTGGCCACCCCCTCAAGCAGACCTTCAGGTCTTGAACAATGGACAAGTCAGATCCTAAGGAGGGCCAATGGGGTCAGGCGGATCCTAGTTTGGTCCTCTGGGGACAGGGTGGTGTACATAGAGCCTATCATGGGTGTTAAGTAGGCAACTCAACAAGAGGCAGTGATTTCAGCAAAAGTGATTCAGCTTTATTTGGGGAACACCAAACAAGTTGATCAGCCAGCACACAACAAGTGGAGCACAGCGCCTTCTTTTAAACAGTCGGGTTGTCAGAGCCACACCCACATATAAGTTAAGAACCAATAGAATACCTGAGATAAAGACCAATGAGGTCTGTTCCCTCCACAAATGTATATACACTTTTGATTGGTCTATTTACAGAGTTTCATTGAAACCACCAATAGGAATGTATCAGCTTAGGCTCCTTGTTTAGAATCAAGCTTAACATAGGAAAGAATAGGCATGGTTTACAATAAGGAGCTGTGGTGGCGCAAGTGGTTAAGACGCTGAACTGCAGGCTGTGGAAGGTCAGTAGTTCAGCAGTTTGAGACCTGAGAGCGCCGCATGAGGGAGAGTGAGCTCCCATCTCTAGTTCCAGCTCCTGCCAATCTAGCAGTTCGAAAGCAAGAAATTGCAAGTAGATAAATACTTCCACTTCGGTGGGAAGGTAACAGCATTCTGTGTGCCTTGGTGTTTAGTCACGCCGGCCACATGACCACGGAAACGTCTTCGGACAGCGCTGGCTCTTCGGCTTTGAAACGGAGATGAGCACTGCAACCCTAGAGTCGACTCTAGAGTCGGAAAGCGACTGGCTTTCAAGCAAGGGAACCTTTACCTTTACAATAAGACATAAGGGGGGGGGGGTTGTTCACAGATATAAGCAGGTCAGGGACCAGCGACTTTGTTTTCCAGTTTCCACTCCTGAATAAACTATGAGCTGATTTCATTATGCCAGGCCTCCAGACTCAGTACATTTCATAGAGAAAGTCGCCCTCCTCCAATTCCTCCTGGGGACTTGGTGGAACTCCCCCCCTCCCCGGAAAAGACTCCCAGGAGTCCCGCCCTACAGAAGAAGCAGCCCCTCCGAGAACTGCCTGCAAGGAGGGAAGAAGGGGCGTTCCTGAGACCTTTTGGGCATCAGGGAAGACGTTGCAAGAACCCAGATTTCCAAGGCGATCCCCAAAAGCTGCTTTCCTGGGAGGAAGCCGGACCAGTCAAGAGTCGTCCCCCGCCTCCGAGGGATTCCGATCAGAACCCCTTCGGATTGCTCGGCCCGAGCGCCTTTCAGTTGGCTTCCCTTCCCCATCAAAACTCCCCGAACCCGTCTTCTGGGAGGGCTGAACAGCCTGGGAGTCCCCGGGGAGCGCAGCCCTGTGCGGAGTGACTCCCGAGCAATCCCGCTGAGCTGCATTACGGGGCGCCTCTGCAGGGCCGCCGGGCCCAAGTCCAGCGGGATGTGTGTGTGTGCCTGGGCGCTTCTCTGGGCGGGGAGGGCGGGAGGAGCCTCCTCTTTCCTGGGCCTGCAGCTCTGAAAGGGTTAAAGCCGCCGAGCTGTTGGCTAGAGAGGCCGAGTGAGGGAGGGCGGTGTTTTTCCAAGGGGGGGACCGGAAATGTTGGCTTCTAAGCGGGGAAAGAGAACAGGGAGGGTTTCAGACAGACCGCAGCGGAGAAGGGCCCGGCAGCCGGATCCTGCGGAGGTCTCCTCTCGAGTAAGTCGTTATCTCAGTCTGGAAAGACGGAAGGTCCGCTCCCGGGAGGGTGTGTGTGGAGGGAATCAGTAGTTTTCACACCTGATCTTCCGACGGATGTTTCCCTTTGTTAGTCCCGTTGGGGCCCCTGGCAGGGTCTGAAAGGCAGGATCTGAGTTTTGGAAATCGAAATAAACTCTCTGCCTGGGAGGTCGGGGTGAAGCCCAGGAAGAAGCCCCAGCCGTGATCCCAGGGGAGGAATGGGCGGTGCTCCCCCTGTCTGCAGATTCTCGGGGGGGGGGGTTATTTACGATATTTCATTTATTAACATTGGTTATAGTCCAACCTTCAGCAGGGCTCTGTCCAATCGATACATTCAATAAGCTTTTCAACAAAATTTGGGATGGAGAACCAGCAGAACTCTGAAAAATAATATTGAGGGGAAGCATAAATGTTAACGTGCCCCACAAATGGCATTGCACAATCCTACTCACAGCAAAAAGCAGTGGGAGGGCTTCTAGTGTCCTGGCCCCACTGCTGGACACTGCCGGCTCGCCCACTAGGCGAGCTAGGCGCTCGCCTAGGGTGCTGGGGCCCACAGGGGCGCCAAAGCGCCCCCGGCTCCACCCCCTGTCTCCAGCCAGCGCTGGGACTGGGAGGGAAGGGGCGGCTGGCGCTCCACCCGCGGCTCCCCCCCCAAGCCCTTGGGGGGGGGTGGAGAGGTGGGGCGGTATGGCGGCGGCTGCCCAGCGGGGACTCTCCCCGCTGCAGCCGCCGCCAGTCTGAGCGCCCTTCCGGGGCGCTTCAGAAGCCCTTGGGGGGTGGAGAGGTGGGGCAGCATGGCGGCGGCCAGCCAGCGGGGACAGACCCCGCTCGCTGGCCGCCGCCAGTCTGAGCGCCCGTCCGCTGGGAGGGAAGGGGCGGGCGTTCCAAGGCCGCCCCTTCCCCGGCTCTTCCCGGGCCCCTCGCAACTGCGAGGGGCCCGGGAGAACCGCGCCACCTGTTCCCCGGCGCCCCGCAGCTGCAAGGGGGCCGGGAGAGCCGCCCGCCCGTCTCCCCGGCTCTCCCCGGCGCCCCGCGGCTGCGAGGGGCCCGGGAGAGCCGCCCGCTCGTTCCCCGGCTCTCCCCGGCGCCCCGCGGCTGCGAGGGGCCCGGGAGAGCCGCCCGCTCGTTCCCCGGCTCTCCCCGGCGCCCCGCGGCTGCGAGGGGCCCGGGAGAGCCGCCCGCTCGTTCCCCGGCTCTCCCCGGCGCCCCGCGGCTGCGAGGGGCCCGGGAGAGCCGCCCGCTCGTTCCCGGCTCTCCCCGGTGCCCCGCGGCTGCGAGGGGCCCGGGAGAGCCGCGCCGCCCCTTCCCCGGTTCTCCAGGCCCCACCAGGAGGTTGGCATCTCCGGTGGGGTGGGCGCCCCAGGCTCTCCTGCCTAGGGCGCCCAGACACCTGGGGCCGGCCCTGCTGCTGGACCTCCTGATGGCACCTGGTATATTTTGGCCGCTGTGTGACAGAGTGTTGGACTTGGTGAGCCATTGGCCTGATTCAACATTGGCTTCTCTTATGTTCTTATGTTCAAACTAAACACAGTAATTCAGACCCCCCCATGCCCAAATGATGTCTCCAAGAAACCTAGTGAAGCCTTTTGTCCACTGCCGCCCTATTGCTTGCTTAGAAAAGCCCTCTTGGATAATTCAGTTCTGCTTAGTCTGTGGAGAGGCAGGTGAGTTGGGTGCCTTCCTGACCCCCTCAGGCAGACCATTCCAGAAGGGAGAAGGCCCCTGCCCAGGCCAGCCAGCTGAGGGACTGCAGAAGGGCAGTAATTCATCCAGCTCCTGATAACGGCTAATCCTGGGCATTCTGCACCTGCTGGAGTTTCCGGATTGGTTTTATGTTACAGGGCATTGATCTAGTCTGGTCTCCATGTCACTGAGGCAGTTCAATTTCAATTTCTTCACTTTCAGCCATTTCACCACAGTAGCCAGGAAGCAGCTGAGGACCTCTGCCCCATCCCTGCCTCCTCCTGCTGCTCCTTTTTGCCCCCAGCCGCCCCTGTGCCCTGACCTGGAGAGGCCCCTCTGCCTCTTCCCCTCTGCTGGCTGCTTGGGCAGAGTTCTTGCCCAGCCCTTCTGGCCTAAGGTTAAGCCCTTCTCAGTCACTTTGTGCTGGGCTCCAGTTTACCTGCACCTGCTAAACAGACTGGTCCCCAAGTACCGGAGGCCAAGCTCATACATTCACAGCAGATTTTTAAAGAGCCCAACAGAGATGTTTTTCTTTCCTGGAGGACCAAAGAAGCATAACTTAAAAAGCTTGATACTTAATATAACCCAGTGACGTTAATCCTGATCGGCAAACTACAACACGGACACTCCTTCTGATCCACTTAGATCTGTCTTGACCAGGTCACTGATATAATTGAGTTCTCTTTTGGTTTCTTTCTGCCTTTTTATTATCTTTCCTTCATAGGCAAGTGAATAAGAGTGTCTTTCCACTGTCCGAGACAACCCAAGAGAAAGGAGATGGAAGAGGAGGACCCAGAAGGCCCTGGAACTGGCAAGACATCAAGGAAAGGTCCCCATCCCTTCCCAGCAGAGAGTGGTGCTGAACTTTGGGAAAGAGCTGTGCCAGAAATCTTGGCTGAGAACACTGTGACCACAGATAGATGCAGCCGACGCTTCCGGCAGCTCCGTTACCATGAGGCCTATGGGCCCCGAGAGGTTTGCAGCCAGCTCCATGGACTTTGCAGCCACTGGCTGAAGCCAGAGAGGAACACCAAGAAGCAGATCCTGGACCTGGTGATCCTGGAGCAGTTCCTGGCCATCCTACCCCAGGAAATGCAGGACTGGGTCAGAGAATGTGGGCCAGAGACCAGTTCCCAGGCGGTGGCCCTGGCCGAAGGTTTCCTCCTGAGTCAGGCAGAGGAGAAGAGGCAGGCAGAGCAGGTGAGGAAGTTTCGTTCACTCAGTTCAAACTCTGACCTTATTAAGGTTTCCTGTCAGATATTTCTGTCTGTGTGCATGTCAACTGCCATCAAGTTGCTTCTGACTTGTAGCGACCCTATAAATTAATGTCCTCCAAAACATCCTATCAATAAGAGCCTTCCTCTGGTCTTCCAAACCGAGGGCCGTGGCTTCCTTGATTGAGTCAATCCCTCCCATGTTTGGTCTTCTTCTTTTCCTTCTGCCTTCAGCTTTTCCTAGCATTATTGTCTTTGTCAGTGACTCTTGTCTTCTCGTAATGTCACCAAAGTACGATAGTCTAATTTTAGTCATTTTAACTTCTAGGGGGAGTTGAGCTTTGATTTTATCTAGAACCCACTGCTTTGTCTTTTTGGTGGTCCATGGTATCCATAAAAACTCTCCTCCAATACCAAAAGTGGGAGCTAGTTTGGTGTAGTGGTTAAGAGTAGTGGACTCTAATCTGGAGAACCGTGTTTGATTCCCCACGCCTCAACATGCAGCCAGCTGGGTGTTCTTGGGTCAGTGGCTGTTGTCTCAAGAGCAGTTTCTGTCAAGAGCTCTCTCAGCCCCATCTACCTCGCAGGGTGTCTGTTGTGGGGAGAGGAAGGGAAGGAGATTGTTAAGCTGCTCTCAGACTCCGACTAAAGGGCAGGATATAAATCCAATTCTCCTCCTCCTCCTCCTCCCCTCCCCACATATAGTAATGGGAACTAGTGTGGCAGGAATTAACTCTGTCTTGGTCACCAGCGACACATCCTTACACGGGAGAATCTTTTCTAGCTCCTTCTGGGCTGCCCTTCCCAGCCCCAGACTCCTGATTTCTTGCTTGCTGTCTCCCATTTGGTTGACGATGGAGCCAAGGAAGAGAAAATCTTGAGCAACTTCAAATCCTTTATCATTAACCCTAAATTTCTGAAATTTCCAAGCTAGTCATTACTTTTGTCTTTTTGATTGTAGGCTGTAATCCAACTTTGGCGCTTCCTGCTTTAATAGTTGTTCCTACATTAGTAGTTGTTTCAAGACATCACTATTCTCTGCCAGTAATGTGGTGTCAACTGCATAGGTCAAACAGTTACTGTTCCTTCTGCCAGTTTTCACTCCTCCTTCATCTAAATCGAATGCAGCTTTCCTAATGATATGTTCTGCATATAGGTTGACGAGAAAGGGAGATAAAATGCATTGTGGTCTGAGACGTTTGCCAGTTTGGAAACCATCCTGTTTCTCCATCTTCTGTCCTAACACTGGCCTCTTGTTCAGAGTAGAGGATGCATATCAAAGAAAACAGTTGTTTTCTTTTAAAGCCAGCCATTGCTTTCCTTGATCCACACAGTCCAAAGCTTTGCTCTAATCTATGAAACACAAGCTGATTTTCTTCTAAAATTCTCTCTTATGCTCCAGTAACTGACTTAAATTTATGATATGATCTCAAGTCCTTTATCCTGTTCTGACTCCAGCTTCCATGTACAGTAATAGTGTTCATTGTAAGACTTTGAGTATCATGTTACTCCCCTGAGAAATTAATGTGAAGGTCCACTAGTTGCTGCAGTCTTTGATGTCTTCTTTTGTCGGAATAGCAATGTACAGTGAGTGTTTCCAGACTGTGGGCCATTGTTTTCTTCTCCATCTTTGTTAGCATATTCTTGTTAAGAATTTGAAGGACTCCTTTTCTGTGCCTTCTAGTAGTTCTATTGATATCCCATCCAGTGTTCCCTCTAAGCTGAGTTAGTGTGAGCTAGCTCACAGTTTTTTAGCCTCCGGTTCACAGATTTTTGTCTTAGCTCAGGAAGGAGAGCTCCAGAGCAAACTTATTTATGCAGTAGCCAAATCGCTCACTCACAACTTTAATGCCAGTAGCTCACAGATTAGAATTTTTGCTCACAAGAGTCCACAGCTTAGAGGGAACATTGTTCCCATCTACCCCTGGTGATCAGTTTCTCCCAACTGATCTCAGTGCACTTTTCCCTTTACTTTCTAAAGCCATCGGTGGTTCTTCAAAAGATTCTTTTCGAAAGGAATCTGTCATGCTTTCATTTCCTTAGTATAATTTCTCAGCATATTGTGCTCATCTTTTCTTAGATATTTCTATCTCTAGATATTCCACTAGATAATTCCATTCCTTCTCTTACCTGCCTCCGTTGTTGTTTCAGATGTGGGGACGATCCGTGAAGATGGAAGCAAAGCTCTCTGAGGCAGAAGGAGCTCCGTCAGAGGAAAGTCAGAGGGCGCAGGCCCAGGAGGATGCCCGAGATGCCCTCTCAAGTGGTAAGGGTGCCTCCTGCCCAGATCGGATTGGGGCACCTAGTCGAATTGTTGGGCAGAGCATTCAAGACAGGAGAAAAGGGGAATACTTTTGCAGGCTACATAGGATGGAGTTCTGAGACAGCGTTCCATAGCATATCATGATGGCCTTTCGACTTTATAGGGGAATAGACAGATTCATGGGGGGCAATTCCATTCTTATTTACATTAATTAAAATGTGCATCTCTCACCTTCTTCCATTAGAGGGTCTCAAGGTGGCTCAGAAAAGGAAAGGAAGAGAAATCTGGGTGCAGCTATTAGCCATGGTGAATCAATGGAACATCCACATTCCCAAGATGTGGATGGCCGAGGCTAGCCCAGTCTCCTCAGATCTCAGAAGCTAAGCCGGTTCAGCCCTGGTTGGTTCTCACATGGGAGACCACCAAAGAAGTCCAGGGTTACTATACAGAGGCAGGCAGTGGCAGACCACATCTGAAGGTCTCTTGCCTTGAATACCTTGTAGTGTCACCATAAGTCAGCTGTGACTTCACAGCACTTTACGATCCACCAACCCCCCGCCATATTCTGGGGCAGCATACCTCTGAAACCACATTGCCAGGGGCAATAGTTTGGATTCTGTGCCCCTGCTTTCTAGGAGCATCTGGCAGGCCCCAGTGAGAGAGAGGATAATGGACCAGGGATGCCAGGCCACGGCCAGGGACCCCCATGAGTTTGGAGGGTGGAGTTTGGGTTGGTTGTGAAGTCATGTCGATGTCTCATCTCACCGAATACCTGGATGTGAAGTCAGAGCATCAGCAGGCACCCTGGAAACCCATTGGTGGTACCCCAGAGTTTCCAGACGCTTGGCTGATGCACTAAAAAAAAAATCTGGGTTTTGGGCTGGATGTGATGGTGATGTCATGCAACATGATTTCCGGTCCTCTCTTTTTCTCCTGCCAGCAGGCGAGAGGATGGCAGGCCTGGGCTTTTGGTCTGATCCAGCAGGGGTGCTGCAGCCTTTGGAGCTCCAGGGTGCACAGGGCACACTTCAAGTCTCCCAGAAGCGTTGGCAGCATTTATGCCGAGGCTCATGGGTACCTGGTGCTTCCCTTCCACCTCTCCGACACCTTATTAAATGCCTTTACAAATATTCTTGAGGGTAAAGAAGACAAGGTGTCACAGCCCTAGGGATGGGTGAAACAGAATTGAAAGAAGCAAACACAAGAGGAACTTGAGGTTAACATTTATCCTTCCAATTTTGTCTCCCTTGCAGGCAGGGAAGAGATGTTGTCAACCTGTCGTCTTTTCAAAGGAGTGGAAACGGCTGCTCCACCTCTGGTCCAGGTATGGGGGGGAAATTGGGGGATAGTCAGGTCACCTCTTCTTTCTCAAGGAGGCTTTTGGTCCTGCTGACTGAGGAGAGACAGGCTCTGAACTCCACTCTCTGAGTCATGCCAAACTCTACATCCTGCACCCTCCCAGAATGCCCCCGTGGAGAGTGTAGTCTCCACCTGGACCGATCTCTGACGAGGGAATCTGCTTTTTCTTCCAGCCTCCCTTTTCCTTTGAGGAGGTGGCCGTGTATTTCACCGAGGCCGAGTGGGCCTTGCTGGCTCCTGGCCAAAGAGCTCTCTGCAGGGACGTCATGCTGGAGAACTACGGGAGCGTGGCCTCTCTGGGTAAGGACCTTTCACAGGTGCCCAACGGTGCAAATTCCTGCCATTGGGATGATGCATGAATCAAAATATTGAAGAGCAACATGTGGTTCTGAGGACTGCCTGGCTACCTCTCCCCTCCCCGCTGGGGGCCTCAAGGAGGTTGGGGTGGCAGTGAAAACGATGGTTCAGCATGGCCAGTGTGGTGGTCCTCACCCAAGCCATTCCTGTAGCGGTTCCCTGATGCCTTCAAGCCTTACTATTAGGTGGAGAAGGGCTTGAGTGCTTTCTTTGGAGCTGTTCTACCTTGCAGGGGTGGCCTGCAGTGGGTAGTCCCAGCAGTTAACACGGCCACCCAAGGGCAAAGGGCTTATGCCAAATCACACAATACCCTCTGTTTTGGTGATGGAAATCAGTCCTCACCCCAAGAGAGTGAGATTATGTGCTATTGAAGAGATTCCCACTGTCAGCCCAGTAAAGACAGAGTCAGGTTCTCAGTTGAAGCACAATTTGTTTGAGCCACAACAGGATAGAGAAAGCACTGTAGACACCTTCTGTCTCCTCAAGAGGCAAGCGACAAACTCCTTCCCAAAGGCTAAGTCCCTTCCAGCCCCTTAAGGAGGAAACCATCTGCCAAAGAAAAGCACAAGCACATAGAAAAGCCAGGAATACCTGTCCACTCAGCGTGCCCCGGTGCCCAAGTTTCTCCAAGGCCAGCCAGCACCATCTCCCCCTGTCCCTAGGGAAGAGGGTTGGCAACGAGGACAAACATCTGCTGCTCTGAGGGTCTGCCAGACTAACTTTTCCATGTTTAGATTACATCTGCTCCTGGAAGAAAGAAAGAGTTTCAATCATCACCCAGACAAGAATCCAAGGGACCAGCCAGGCACTGCTCAGGAATGGGCGTGCATTTCTCTGGTCATGCTGACCACCTGGATGACTGCATGCTTGCTGTGTGGTCACTGCATCTTTCATGTGTTTTGGGAGGATGGAACAGGACAGACTCTTCTGGGGTCTTATCTGGACTTTTTGACACTGCGCGTTCCTCTGGGACGGGCTTCCAGATGGCCTTACTCTGCTGTAACAAGTTGATGACCTGGAGGCCTGATAATCAGTCTTCTGGATATCTCTTGCTGACAATAAAATACTCCTCTTTCTGGAGAGACAGGCTGATTCTGTGGTTCTTGGAAAGGCACAACTGCCTGGATGATTCACACACGGCTGTGCTTTAGACAATAGAGAGGCCCAGCGAAGGTGCAGAGAACGGCTCAGAAATGGCAAAAAAATGGCTCTGAGCTTGAGAAAGGTGCCCCTGCACTGGAAGGCTGGTTTTCTCATCTGTCTTTACCTGCCCCCCCTTCCAACAACACCTTTTCCAAAAATCATGGGGGCTGCCTTTGAACTATGGGATTCACTTGGGGAACTTGTAGCTTCTCTCCTCCTCCCGGAAAACATGTATTTTGGGGAGGCTGAAAACCAGCTCCGCCTGGCTCTGTTGACAACTGGAAGGAAACTCTCAGTGCAGTTGCAGGCCTGGATGTCTTGGTAACCTCTTGTATTTAAACGTCAAGTGCAGAGAATCAAAAGTCAAAAAGCAGAGTAAGTCGAATTGGAATGGGGAGGGAACAATATTTTGCCACTTTCCCCCTTAGAATACATATGGGGAATTTGGGAATGGGGGGAGATAGAGATAGAGAGAATATATATATAGACAGAGAATGTAAAAACAGCTCCACAGGAGGGCCTGACAGGGATAAGGTGTGACCAGCGTCTCAGTTTGGGAGGAAGGATGATTGGATAAGAGAAATGCACACCCATTCCTGAGCAGTGCCTGGCTGGTGCCTTGGCTTCTTGCCTGGGTGATGATTAAAACCCTTCCTTTGTTCCAGCTGCAGATGTAGAGGAGACAGCTGGGGAATTCCAGGGGTTCTCTTTGGAAATAGTCAAGAATGAATATGCCGAAGGAAACCTTGGAGATGAAGATGGACCACAGAGGCAGGAGGGAAGCCAAGCAGGTAAGAGGAAGGATTCTTTACTGAGGACGGGGTTTCGGTGAAATCCCAGTCCAAGAAAAAGGGTCAATGAAAAAGAGAAGGGACCAAGGCTTCCATCCTAACCAGAGCAGGTTGAGAAAGAAGTACTTTCTCCCTTTCTCACAATACAAGAACTCATGGGCACAATGAAATTGCTGAGTAGTCGGGTTAGAATGGATAAAAGGAAGTACTTCTTCACCGAAAGAGTGATTAACACATGGAATTCACTGCTACAGGAGGTGGTGGTGGCTACAAGCATGGACAGCTTCAAGAGGGAATTAGATAAAAATATGGAGCAGAGGTCCATCAGTGGCTATTAGCCACAAAGTATAGATAGGGACTCAGGGGCAAGCGATGCTCTGTATTCTTGGTGCTTGGGAGGGTCAACAGGGGAGGGCTTCTAGTATCCTGGCCCCACTGGTGGACCTCCTGATGGCACCTGGTATTTTTGGCCCCTGTGTGACAGAGTATTGGACTGGACGGGCCATTGGCCTGATCCAACACTGGCTTCTCTTATGTTCAGAGAATCCACTGCAGGGATAATGAAAGTTTGACCTTGGCAAAGACCTTCAGTCAGAGAATGAACATCATTTTGCAGACACAAATTCCCTTAAGAGAGAAACTGTGTAATTGCTTGCAGTGCGGAAAGAGCTTCAGTGAGAAAAGAGCCCTTGCTTCACATCGGGAAAGTCAGAGAGCTCGGGAGCCATATAAAGGGTTAGAGTCCAAACCAAGCATCTCTCATTCAGGAGGCTTCATGTTACTTTTAAAGTGTATGTTATGGTAGACCTCAGCATACAGCGGGAAGAAGCCACTGTAATATTTGGATTGCGGATGGAAATTCAGGTGCAGATCAGACCTCCTTGCGTGGGTTCTAACAGGATCTCTTTCCTTATTCCAGCAGGAGATGATCAGAGGAATGAGGAAGATGAGGAGCTGCATCCTCTATCGCCAGGTGAAGTCAAGAATGAAGACATGAGAGGAAACTTCAGAAACCAAGTTGGACCTAAGAGGCAGAAAAGAAGCCCCATCATCCAGAACAGGGGTAAACTCATTCCTTGCCAAGGGGGGGATTTCCAAGAAATAATTCAGATGGTGAAGGAAACATACAAGTGCTTACTGTGTGGAATGAACTTCTCAGACCAATCCCAGTATAATGTCCATTTTTGGAAGCATAGTGGAAAAAACATCCATCACTGGCTTGAATGTGGAAGGACCATGATTCGCAGAGCAGAGCTCCTTAGACTTCAAAAAACACATAGAGGTGAGAAACCTTATAGCTGCTCAGACGGTAGCAAGAGATTCTCAAAGAAATCAGATCTTCAACACCAAAGGATTCATACAGGAGGAAAGGTATTTATTTGCTCAGGGAGTGGAATGAAGTTCTCTGTGGGAGGCAAAGGTAAGATACATTTTCCAAAGCACAGTATAATGAATGCATGTAAATGCTTTTGGTGTGGAAACTATTTCAAATACAGATCACAGCTCCTTGTACACCGAAGAATCCACAGAGGGGAGAAGCCTTTTCAATGCTCAGAGTGTGGAGAGAGATTCAGTCGCAATGGCACTCTTCAAATACATCAGAGATCCCACACAGGGGAGAAGCCTTTTGAATGCTCAGAGTGTGGGAAGAGATTCAGTCACAGTGGCGCTCTTCAAATACATCTAAGAACCCACACAGGAGAAAGGCCTTTTGAATGCTCAGAGTGTGGGAAGAGATTCAGACGCAGTGGCCATCTTCAAAAACATCTAAGAATCCACACTGGGCAGAAGCCTTTTGAATGCTCTGAATGTGGGAAGAGATTCAGTTGCAGTGGCCATCTTCAAACCCATCAAAGAACCCACACAGGGGAGAAGCCTTACAAATGCTCAGAATGTGGGAAGAGATTCAGTCAAAGGGGCACCCTTCAAACCCACCTAAGAACCCACACAGGGGAGAAGCCTTTTGAATGCTCAGAGTGTGGGAAGAGATTCAGGCGCAGTAGCACTCTTCAAGAACATCTAAGAACCCACACAGGAGAGAAGCCTTTTGAATGCTCAGAGTGTGGGAAGAGATTCAGTCGCAGTGGCACTCTTCAAACCCATCTAAGATCTCACACAGGGGAGAAGCCTTTTCAGTGCTCAGAGTGTGGGAAGAGATTCAGACGCAGTGACACTCTTCAAGAACATCTAAGAACCCACACAGGGGAGAAGCCTTTTGAATGTTCTGAGTGTGGGAGGAGATTCAGTCAAAGGGGCCTCCTTCAAACCCATCTAAGAACCCACACAGGGGAGAAGCCTTTTGAATGCTCAGTGTGTGGGAAGCGATTCAGTTGCAGTAGCACTCTTCAAACCCATCTAAGAACCCACACAGGGGAGAAGCCTTTTGAATGCTCAGAGTGTGGGAAGAGATTCAGTCATAGCGGCAATCTTCAAACCCATCTAAGAACCCACACAGGGGAGAAGCCTTTTGAATGCTCAGTGTGTGGGAAGAGATTCAGTTGCAGTAGCACTCTTCAAACCCATCTAAGAACCCACATAAGGTAGAAGCCTTTTGAATGCTCAGAATGTGGGAAGAGATTCAGTTGCAGTAGTACTCTTCAAACCCATCTGAGAACCCACACAGGGGAGAAGCCTTTTGAATGCTCAGAGTGTGGGAAGAGATTCAGTTGCAGTGGCACTCTTCAAGTAAATCAGAACAGGGCTCTTTTTGTAGCAGGGACTCCTTTGCACCCCTAATGTAGCCAATCCTCCAAGAGCTTACGGAGCTCTTCTTACAGGGGCTGCTGTAAGCTCTTGGAGGATTGGCTACATTAGGGGTGTGTCGCCTAGTATGCAAAGGAGTTCCTGCTACAAAAAGAGCCGTGCATCAGAGAACCAACGGAGCAGAGAAGCCTTTTGAATGCTCCGTCTAGGAAGAGATTCAGTCACAGTGGACATCTCCTGGTAAATCTAAGAACCTGTAGGGAAATTTGGGGGGTCCAGACCACTACCAAGGATCCCCAACCCCATTATGGTTCTTTCCCGTGGGTAAATGGAGTCTGGCGAGGGAACTCAGCCTCCAGGTGGAGAGAAACACAGCAAGAACAGTTGCCTTACACCAAAAGCATTTATGAACTCTAAAACCATACACACTAAAAGTATTTATTAACACTAAAACCATACCCAAGTAAAACTTAATAGCATATATTCAATATCAGTACCTAATAGCATAGAGAAGACTTCCAGTGCCCGATATAGTCTGCACTTCAGGAAGAAAAAGGAATTCCTGGACCCTGTACCAAGACCTCACTTATGCCTAGGTGGGGTGTTGGCTAAGTAGCCTCGAACAAAGCCTCCTTTTTAAATTTTAAATTGTTTTCAGCCAACAGGAGGGAGGAGTCATTTAAAATACACCAACCTTGCCAAATAACAGCCCACAATAAGTTGGTAAGGCGAAACTTCGCTAACGTGAACTTTTGCCCAGATAGATTTTATTAATTGCAATGTCAAAAAGCCCTAGACAGATATGATACAAGAACTCGTGAGCACTCAGTGAAATTGCTGAGCGGTCGGGTTAGAATGGATAAAAGGAAGTACGTCTTCATCCAAAGAGGGATTAACATATGGAATTCACTGCTACAGGAGGTGGTGGTGACTACAAGCATGGACAGTTTCAGGAGGGAATTAGATAAACATAAGGAGCAGAGGTCCATCAGTGGCTATTAACCAAAGGTATAGATAGGGACTATGGGGCAAGTGATGCTCTGTATTCTTGGTGCTTGGGAGGGTCAACAGTGGGAGGGCATCTAGTGTCCTGGCCCCACTGCTGCACCTCCTGATGGCACCTGATAGTTTTGGCCACTGTGTGACAGAGTGTTGGACTGGATGGGCCATTGGCCTGATCCAACATTGGCTTCTCTTATGTTCTTATGTTTAGGCTTTGGAACCTAGCATTTGTAATGCCATGGAATGTGCGTTCAGCAAAGGTACATCTACAGGGCAAAGCTTTAGTTTTTACACCTAGTCTGCCGACAAAAGAGCAAAAGCTTATTGGACTTTTGAACCTAGAAACCAAAGTCAGTTATATACAGAAAAGGTAGATTTTCTACAGATCGCTGTATGATTCTCCAGCAACTCATAGAGAAATACTCTTCAACTTGAATAGTATCTTTATATGTCACCTACGTTGATCTAAAGGCGGCATTTCACTCAATTTCCAGAACTAAGCTTTGGGGTAAGTTGGAGGCCACTAATATCGATTGCAGGCTGCTTTTCCTGATCCGTGCCCTACATGGAAACATCCCTCTGAAGGTCAGGTGCAGCAAGCTGGGACATCTTTCAAACGCCATCCCCACTCAGAGGTTTGAAACAGGGCTGTATTTTAGCACTGGCTCTCTTCAACTTTTATATAAATGATTTGGTCAAATGCTTAAGTGACCAGGCCTTTCATTCGCCTATACTACAGCATCGTCAGATCTCTTATTATATGCCGATGATGCAGATATTCTGTTAAGGACCCCAGTTGGGCCAAGAAGAGCCTAAAGGCTCTAGTACAGCATTGCAAAGACAACTTTCTTTCAATTAATTATCAAAAAACAGATAATGGCCTTTGGTAAGAAACAGAGGAGCTGCGGTAGCTCAAGTGGTTAAGACACTGAACTGCAGGCTGTGGAAGGTCAGTAGTTCAGCAGTTCGAGACCCGAGAGTGCCGCATGACGAAATGAGCTCCCGTCTCTAGTTTCAGCTCCTGCCAACCTAGCAGGTCGAAAGCAAGAAATTGCAAGCAGATAAATAGGTACCACTTTGGTGGGAAGGTAACAGCGTTCCGTGCGCCTTGGTGTTTAGTCATGCCGGCCACATGACCACGGAAACATCTTCGGACAGCGCTGGCTCTTCGGCTTTGAAACGGAGATGAGCACCGCAACCCTAGAGTCAGATTCGACTGGTTTTCAAGCAAGGGAACCTTTACCTTTAAGAAACAGACATCTAGAACCTGGACCATCTGTGGCCATTTAATTGAACAGGTGCAGAACTTCAGGTACCTTGGTGCAGTATTCCATGCACACGTTACCCACGCAGCAGATACCAGGCAGAAGTGGCTCACAATACATTTAGATTTCTTCAAACTAAGGGTGGACATTACATTCCTTCTGTCCCTAAAAGTTCCAGGCCAAAACATTGGCCCAACTTTGGTACTGAACTTGGCTAGGGCCGACATCATCTCCTTTCGCCCCTCTTGAGCATGTTCAATCAAAGTTCCTAAGAGCAGCACAACAAGTCCCCAATTGTGAACCAAATGCCTTGCTATTGTGTTTTTAACTAGTTTGTTGTTTTATACATATTTATGCATACATTATATGCCTTCTGCGAGCCGCCCTGAGCCTGCCTTCCCGGGGAGAGCGGAATACAAATTGAATAAATAATAATAAGAATAAAACGTTTGGAGACGGGCACCGTCAGAGCGGAAGCCAAGGTGTGCCTTGCCTCCCTAAAATTACTGGCTTAAGATTACCAATTTTCAGCAAGGTTTGACCCCACTGCTCCTCTTGGATGAACATCCATATGTATGACTTAAGGCAGTCATTTGCAGACTTGCGAGCCTGGGCTTTTCACCTTCCATGATTTTAACCATGGGCCTTGACCAGGCAAAAGGAGCCATAAAACAAACGATATTGGACACTGAAAGTCAGCTTGATTTAGGGGGGGTCCCTACTTTCTTGTTTTTCCAATAGAATCCCCCATGGAAAAAGGTTTTGCCCCCCGCAATGAACGAGAAACTGAGACTGTAGATCACATTCTTCTATGTTGTCCCTCCTATCAAGATGCTCGGATCTAGACCACCACTCCTTTGACCAGTGGAATACATTGAAGAACATTCTTGGGATATGTTAGTTTACTCCTGGAAGACGGAAATCCATCAGCTACAACATCAGTTGCAGAACTTTGTGCAATGGCCTATAAAATCCACCGTTTGCTTTTGTTATGAGGTTTTATATAAATACCACCCGTTTCTATTACTATTTATATTATTGTCTATTTTAGTTTGTGTTCTTTTTTACTAATATCAATTTTTATCTTTTTGGTGTATTTTATCAATGCTGTTCTTTGATCGTACAATAAAATTTGAAGAACCCCAAATTCTGCCACAGAGCCCACACAAGGGAGAAGCCTTTTGAATGCTCAGAGTGTGGGAACAGAGTCAGTCACTGTGGCTTGCTTCAAGAGCATCAAAGAACCCACACTCAGAGGTGTCAAGCTCATTTGTTACGAGGGTCAGATCTGACAGATTTCACTTTGTTGGTCCAGGCCGTGTGTACTATAAAATATAAACTGTCAGGTCTCGAAGGAACTCACTCTCAACAACACTTTCTTTGCAATGTTTGTTTATTTAAAGATAAAGAGGTTTCAATCATCGACAAGTCATCAGAGCCAGCTTGGTGTAGTGGTTAAGTGTGCAGACTCTAATCTGGGAGAACCGGGTTTGATTCCCCACTCCCCCACTTGTACCTGCTGGATGACCTTGGGCAAGCCATAGTTCTGTCAGAGCTGTTCTCAAGGACAGTTCTGGAAGGAGCTCTCTCAGCCCCACCTACCTCACAGGGTGTCTGTTGTGGGGAGGGGAAGGGAAAGGAGTTTGTAAGCCGCCCAGAGACTCCCTTGGGTAGTGAAGGGCGGGGTATAAATCCAATCTCCTCCTCCTCCTCCTCCTCCTCCTCCTCTTCTTCTTCTTCTTGGAAAAAAACCAAAGGCTCCTTCAGCTCCCACAGCTCAGCCCACAGCCCCATCACTAGGCCCGGCTGATTAAGTCTTGGGTACACCCTGAGTCAATGAGCACTTGCACCCAAATATTGGTGTGGAGGGGAGGATTAACCATACACCATAATGTACAGTAGGGGGGAAGAGGATCTCACTGATTCTGGCGTGGGAGACTTTTGGACATGCCATTTAGTGCCCCTCACAGCAGGTCCCACCAGCTGTCCAAGTTCTTCACTGGAGGAAATGCTCTCCAAATCCTCTCCTCCTCCCGACTGCAGAGCCTTTGGTGGCTTGGGACGACCCGATGGTGGCTTTTCTCCCTTCTCTGGTCCCTTCTGTTCTTCTGTTGACATTGCTGGGGCTCCTCTCTTGTCGGCAGTTGGTAGCGAAATGCCCAGGGCACAGGCCTTGACACATCCTCTTCCCATTAACTTCCAGTCCCCTGGAGTCCCACCAAGTGTCCATCATGGTCCCTAAGGCAGCCTGGGTATCCTTGTCCCCATGGTACCTTCGCATCCCCAGTTGGGTCCTTTGTTGGCAGTTTGGGATGGTACATCTTCAAAAGCTTGAAGCAATTCTACGCCTCACATGCCACCTGAATCCAGTTTTCAGGGTTACAGGGTTCTCTTGGGCTAATGCCTTACAATGTCCCATTAGCCCTTCTCCCCATCACCTGCGAGCTTACGTTTATATTATCTAGCAGCATCTGATGCCCAACGTCAAACACGCATACTTCCCACAATGAGGAGGCCCTGTGTGAGACGCCGTTACAAGCCAGTGTGATTCCCAGATACCAAGGCAGACAGTTAGAAAATATATAGCAAATGAGGGCTGAGTTTGACCTAAACTTCAGAAAGGGAGTCCTGAAACCCAGTTAATGATATTTTTTTTGCTCAAAATATAAACACCCTTAAAACATTAAGAGTATTTCCTTTCTTCAATGGACTTTGATAACTGACACCTTTGCTCTGAATCATTGCATCAAAGTCTGGAGTCTATGCCTGTGCTGTAGCAATCTTGAGTATGAAGTTTAGGTGCGTAAGCTGAGAACTTACTTTTGATTTATTGACCTTCATTTATAGAAAAGAGCTGTTCACAGACACAGGTCGTCCCAAACATAGACGGAATTTTAGAAGCAAAAGCCTTTGGGTAATTCAGGCCCCCAAATTGGTAAGATTTCCTAATGCCCACTTCAAAAAGATTATCCTGCAACACAGCATCACCCTGCTCCCCCAGCTACCTGCGGTTTGTGGCATCCACTCGTTGGCATGTGGGAGAAGAAAGAAAAGGGGCTGTTCAGCAAAGAAGAAGAAGGAAATCCTTCTGATTGGTCCCAAAAGTAGGGCTGAGGGATCTGTGTTTGATATGTACCGCAGGGTCCCGGGGACCTCTCTCGTTCTCCATACTTTGGATTCTCGAATGTTCTGGGAGAATTTGAGCATCTGAATGGTATCTCTCCTGAAGTCCCTGATCAGGTCTGGGATGTGGCACTTCTTGGGCATTGGACTTTCCAGTGTCCTCTTCCTCCTTCCAACAGGAGTGTGGCTCCATGGCTTACCCTGGAACGGAACTAATCATAGAGCCAGGCTGAGCAGAGTCATTCCCTTCTAAGACCAAGTAAGTAAACTTTCCTTTGGACTGCAGAGTTTAAGAAGGTTGAGAGGAAAGATGTGGGCTGGCAAATTTCTCCAAAGATTCATTCTTCTGGCCAAAATATTCAACTTCTAAAGATTTGCTGTTTCATAAAATTAATAGTGAATGGGCATCACTGCCAATACAACAATCAT
Organism: Gekko gecko; assembly: GCA_029375565.1. Classification (NCBI taxonomy): domain Eukaryota; kingdom Metazoa; phylum Chordata; class Lepidosauria; order Squamata; family Gekkonidae; genus Gekko; species Gekko gecko. Next base: position 8,021,373 of record JAPDNY010000002.1, read on the forward strand.
GTCCCCCCTCAAACTCCATTTCTCCAGGCTGAACGTTCCCCTCAGCCTTTCCTCACAGGGCCTGGTCTCCAGGCCCCTGATCATCTGGGTCACCCTCCCCTGCACCTGCTCCATTCTGTGCACATTCCTTTTTAAGTGAGACCTCCAGAACTGCACACAGGGTGGCCTGACCAATGCCATGGACAGTGGGATTATGACATCTTGCAATCTGGACGTTACACCTATGCTGATACATGCTAAGATGACATTAGACTTCTTTTGCTGCTGTATCACACTAAGTGCTCATATTTAGTTTGCAGTTTAAGTGTACTCTCTCTTCTCTTTCTTCTTCTACTCTCAGATTTGTTGACACACATTACTACCCAGAAGTGTTTCCTGGAGGACCCCTTTGCCCAGTGGAAATTCACGTTCATGCAGACAGTTTATTAAAAGCAGTCTTGCAGTGCCACCTACTGATGGAAGATATGTTTGCCAGGGGCAACTGAGTCCAGTGTTGTGGCCGTCACCCGAGCCAGAGAGGGTGTCCTGACCTGAGGCCAAGGCAGAGATGAGAGGCCATCAGAAAGACTGTGGAAGGGGCTGCAACCTGATTTTTCAGCTGCACCAGTCTTTAAAATATGTCCTTAAGAACACAAGAACAGATGAACATAAGAAGAGCCCTGTTGGGTCAGACCAGCGGTCCACCGCATTCAGCATCCTGTCTCACCCAGTTGCCAACCAGTTCCTCTGGACGGCCAGCAAAAGGGCATAGAGGCTGAGACCTTCCCGTGAAGTTGACCTCTGGCACATGGGATGCCTCTGAATGTGGAGGTTCCCCTCCATCGCCATAGGTAGTAGCCACTGGTAGACCAATCCTCCATGAATCTATCTAATTTGCTGTGAAAGCTGTTTATTTCTGTGGCTGTTGCTACAACCTCTGGCAGTGAATTCCACATTTTAATCCCTCTCTTGTGTCAAGTAGCCTTCCCTTTTTTCTGTCTTGAATCTACTGCCCATCAGCTTCATTGGATGCCCTCAAATTCTAGTATTTTGGGAGGTGGAGAAAAATGTCTTTGTCAACTCTCTCTACCCCATGCATTATATATACATTCATATATACATATATACATATACATATATATATACACACATACACACACCCACACACACACAGATATATAGATACAGTAGGAATAAGGCCCGTTGTGGAAATACATACAACGAGCTCTAGAAAGAGGCTCTGGGCAGGTGGCCTGGTCTTGGGCACTCAGCGTCAATTTGCTGTGGTGACCTCAGCAGGGTCTAATGACACAGAGCTTACCGTTTTCTTCAGGGGAACTGATCTCTGCTATCTGGAGAGCAGTTATAATTCTGAGTGATCTCCAGCCCTCCCCTGGAGACTGGCAACAATGGTCCCCCATGAGAGAATGGCTGGTTTGGAGGGTGGAGTCTATGGCATCGTACCTGTCTGAGATCCCACCCCTCCTCAAACCTCACCCTCTCCAGGCTCCACCCCTCAAATCTCCAGGAATTTCCCAGCCTGGAGTGGCAACCCTATATCCTTCCCAGCCAACCATCAACCTACCTTTATCTCCCCTTCTGACTTCAGCTTTCCATCCCCCCCCTTCCTGGATAGCAGTTGTATTTCTAAGTGATCTCCAGCCCTTCCCTGGAGATTGGCAACACATGTTCCCCAGCAGATGGCTGGTTTGGAGGGTGGAGTCTATTGCACTGTACCTGTCTGAGGTCCCATCCCTCCTCAAACCTCACTGTCAGGTAGCCCTGCCATGATGGATAGAAGGGAGGGCGGTGGGCTATGAGCACAAGGGAGGGTGGTGGGCTATTGGCGCCTTAGTGGCGTGACAGGCGGGAGGTTGGAATCCGGGGAGTAGCTGATTTACACCTCGGGTGTGAGAATGGAATGTGGCTTTTATTGCTATTATCTCTGGCAGCCTAGACGTTCTGACCTTGGCAAGTCAGGCTGCCTGCTTCCCTATCGCTAGCATAGATGTAGCAGCTGTGGGTAGCAATGGGGCGATGGGAAATTCATTAGCTTAGTAAGTTTCGATTTCCCAGGTGCATGTTATTCATGTAGTCGGAGAAGGGGGGGTCCCCATTCACCCCCTTCCCCTGTATAACCGCTTGCTTTCTGTAACCAAGTCATTCTGAACAAGATACCTGTACCAGTGATCTATCTATTGCAGCTTAATAAATGCTAACCTTGCTTGCATCGTAAGGTCTGGTGTTTGCTGACTAAGTTAGGACTTCTGACAGTTTGTTCAGAATCATCAATTACTTTTGGGACTGGTCCTAAACCCGCAACTCCAAAATGAGTGGCGGAGAAGAAGACACTATCCCAATTGAAGAAGATGAAAAGGATAAAAGACCTCCCGGGAAAGACGCACCCCGAGAGACCCCAGACACACATGGGCCGAGACACTGGGGTCTGGAGTACGAATTTGGAGGGCCTTATGGAGATCCCTATGGGGCAGCCTATGGGGGGTGACCACCCGAGTTGGCCGCAGACGTGACTGGGTGAAACCCCTGGCCGAGACCCACGAAGCGTGGTTCGGGACCCCGCGAGCGTCCATGGGGGTGAGCCACCCCGAAAGGTCGGTCCGGAAACTAATCACGGCAGAAGCCTTGGAGGAAACTGGCCGCGATTCGGAGACCATGGAAGGCGCAGTGGTAAGGAGGAGATGGACTGAAGAACCCAGCCAAGACCGCCTGATGCGCTTCCTAGACGAATCCCTCGCACGCATCCCACAGATGATCGCAGAGGGTATCCGGGAAGAACGCGAACGGCAAAGGCGTGAGGAACCACCAGCCCAGGTCCCTCCTGATCAACGGCCGGTGCCGGACCAAGGCCAGGGGAACGTGCCAGCCGGGCCGGTGGATCAACCAGCGGGGCCAGGACCGCAGGGGCCGCCGGGGCAACCACCCCCTCGTCCTTGGGGGTTCTTGCCGCCCAAGCCCACAGAACTTCTGGATGCTGATTTCGATGGAGACCCCGAGAAATTCCCATTCTTCCTGGTGCGAGCCGAAAAGTTTATCGAGACCTGGGGCCATCTGTTCCAGAGGGAAGAGCGGATGGTCGATGTCATAGCAGCCCACCTGAAGGGAGCGGCAGCCGACTGGTATGTGGGGCTCCATCAAGTCGACGGGCGTGAGCTGAGAGAGATCGACTCTTTCATGTGGGCCATGAAAGAGCAATTTGAGGATGTACACTCCACCAAAGCAGCGAAGGCAACGATCCGAAGCCTCAAACAGGGAGCGCGATCGGTGAGAGACTACACCTCGGAGTTCCGCAGATGTGCCGCCAAACTCCGAGGGGAAGGGAACCTCGTGGATTTCTACAAGTGGGGGCTCAACGCAGAAATCCGCCGAGAAGTCACCAGAAATCAAGATCCGAACACCCTCACCGGATGGGTTCAGGCAGCCATCACGATGGAGAATCGCCTGAAGACCATCAAGCTGGACGACGCTGCAGCAATGGCTAACAGGGGCCCCGCGCCGACTGCGAGAGGGAAAACCCGGCGCCTAACCCGAAACAGAGAGATGGCACAAGGGAGCTCCGAATGAAGCAAGGTCTTTGCCTCAAATGTGGAGAAGGGGGCCATTTCGCCGCGAACTGCCCGTCTTCAGCTGCAGCACCCGGAGTCCCGAAGGGAACCAAGAAGAAGTTTGACACATCCACGCCAAAACAGGTGGCGAAACCGAAGGGGCGAAGGCTCTGCAAGCCAAGCCGCTCAGTGAAGCATCCGACTCATCAGATGGCGAGACCGTGCCGCAGGGAAACGACACGGACCTGCTGTAAACAGCGCTGAACAGCAGGTCCCACCTCCCCAGGCGCAACTCCCGGTGAGCAAACCCCCCTCTCTTTTCTTTCTCACGGTGACTCTAATGGACCCGGGTCTATTGACCCACGTGAGAGTACGTGCTCTCATTGACTCTGGGTGTGGGAGAGACCTCATTAACCCCACACTACTAACGGGACTTGGGGCGAAAGTTGTTAAATTAACTGACCCCTTGATTTTTACGCAAATGGACGGGTCCACAATGAAAGAACCTTGCAAATATGAGACTGTTCCCTTGCGGGTGGGACTCGGAGCAACACTGGGAAGAGAGACCTTTCGTGGTTACCCCTTCAGCCCGATTTCCCTTGGTCCTAGGGAGCCCATGGTTCTTTGATCACGATCCTCATGTACTGTGGGGGAGGGGAAGGTCAACTTCATCTCCAAGAAGTGCCAGTCCCATACATGGAAAAAGGAGTGGGGACCCGTGATGGGGGGCAACTCCTAGTGACGGCGGGGGTGGCAACCGCGGAACTGGAAGGCATTCCCCCCGAATATCACGACCTCGCTCCCGTGTTTGGAGAAGAGGAGGCTGATGAATTACCCCCCACAGAAACTCTGACTGTGCTATCGAAATTTTACCCAACCAAAAATTACCGAAGGGGAAGTTGTATTCTATGAGCCCTTCGGAAAAGGTGGAACTGAGGAAGTTCATCGACAAGAACCTTAGTAGGGGCTTTATACGGCCAGCATCCTCCCCGTTTGCGGCTCCCGTGCTTTTCCGGAAAAAGAAGGATGGGGGGTTGCGGCTCTGTACTGACTACCGCGGCTTGAATGCAGTGTCAAATACAAACGCTTACCCCATGCCCCTCATAAAGGACTTACTAGCAGCCGTGGCTGGGGGAAAATTTTCTCTAAGCTAGACCTCCGGGATGCCTATTTCAGGGTCCGCATACGGGAGGGGGATGAATTTAAAACGGCGTTCAACACCCCCCTCGGCCAGTTTGAGTATTTGGTCATGCCATTCGGACTCCAGGGGGCTCCTGGAGTCTTCATGAACTTGATTAACGAAGTCTTGCATAAGTATTTGTTTAAGGGGGTCCTTGTTTACCTTGATGACATTCTTTTGTACTCCCCCGACCTTAAATCGCATGTGAAACTGGTGCGGGAGGTGCTCCAAACGTTGCACAAGCATAAACTGTTTGCCAAACTGTCCAAATGTGAATTTCACAAAACAGAAATCCCTTTTCTGGGCTACCGTATTTCTCAGAGAGGGATTGAGATGGACCCCGACAAAGTTAAAGATGTTGTGGGGTGGGAACCTCCAAAACGAGGAGGCAACTCCAGGGGTTCCTCGGATTCGCGAACTTTTATAGATCGTTCCTCTCGAACTTTGCCCAGGTGGCCCTTCCCTTAACTGACTTACTGAGAACCAAAGGGAAACCACCAGAATGCGCTCGGCCCGGGGCCAAATTGCAATGGTCCCCAGAATGCCAGGAAGCGTTCGACAAATTGAAAGCCCTTTTTACGTCGGAACCCGTGTTGGCCCACCCGAATGAACTTAAAAAATTCATTGTTCAAGTTGACGCCTCCGACGTTGCGATGGGGGGCGATCCTGCAGGAGGGGAGGATGGCAAGTTGCACCCCCTTGCTTATGTGTCCAAAAAATTTAACGATACTGAACGCAATTGGAATGTGTGGGAAAAAGAAGCGGGATCGATCCGCTTAGCGTTGTCAACCTGGCGCCACTGGTTGGAGGGAGCGCGGGTCCCGTTCGAGGTCTGGACTGATCATAAAAACCTCGAGCTGCTCCGCTCCCCCGTTCCCTGAACGCCAAGCAGCTCCGCTGGGCTGATTTCTTCTCCAAGTTCAATTTCACACTGCACCATTTCCCGGGGACATCTAACTCACTGGCCGATGCCCTGTCACGCCTCCCTCAACACGATAGCAAAAGGGAGGAGATTCGTGACTCGATTTTTACTCCTGCCCAGTTGGGAGGAGCGGTGACTACTCGGAAACAAGCCAGTCGTTCCCCCCCACCGGCAAATCCTCCCCCAATGAATGGGTAGCGAGATTTTCTGCAGAACTTTCGCAAGCGGATAGGGAGGAGGTGGAGGGGGAGGAAGGAATAGCCAAAAATGAACATGGCTGCTGGACTAAAAATGACAAGCTCTTTGTCCCACGGTCTCTTAGGGGGAGGTAATGACGTGGGCGCATGGTTCTAAGCTAGCTGGTCACACGGGGTTTGTGAAATCCCTCCAGCTCCTACAGAGACAATTTTGGTGGCCGGGCCTGCGTAAAGATATGTCTCTCTTCACGTCCGCCTGCCAAACATGCTTGATGAGTAAACCTCGGCCCGGTAAACCCCCAGGTGCACTACAACCTCTCCCCACCCCGGCTCGGCCGTGGGAGGTGATTTCTATGGACTTTATTACTGATCTACCCCCAAGTGGGGGAAAACAGTCATCTGGGTGATCGTGGACTTATTTACTAAACAGGCGCATTTCGTTCCGTTTGCCTCCATCCCCTCGGCTAGGAAATTAGCCTCCGCTTTCTTGCAACACGTTGTGAGACTCCACACCTTACCTGCTAAGGTGATTTCGGACAGAGGGGTTCAGTTCGTTTCTAAGTTCTGGAGCGAACTTATGTCATTGCTTGGAGTAGAGAGGGGGGTGAGCAGCGCCTACCATCCTGAATCGGATGGGCAGACTGAACGTGTGAATCAGACTCTGGAACAATACCTGCGGTGTTTTTCTAACTTTCAGCAGGACAATTGGCATTCTCTTTTGCCTTTGGCTGAGTTTTGTTATAATAATACTCAGCACTCGTCGACGGGGATGTCCCCGTTTAAAGCAGTACATGGATATGATGCCCCACCTTTGCCATTTTTAACTTCTCCCGACCTCCCGGCGGGAGACGCTGGAGACTGGTGCAAACAACTGCAGGAGGCGTGGGGCTCCTTGGCTAAAACTCTGGAGGAGGCTAAAGCCGCGTACAAACTCCAGGCGGATAAGAAACGTAACTTGGCTTGGATTCCGAAGTGCGGGGAGTTTGCTTACCTATCCACCCAACATTTGCGTCGCATCCAGCCGAGTCGCAAACTTGGTTGGAAGTATGTTGGGCCGTTTGAGATCATACGAGTTATTAACAATGTGACTGTTGAACTTGCCTTGCCTAAATCTCTAAAGTCTGTTCATCCTGTTTTTCATGTGAGGCTTCTACGCAAAGCGCCTGAGGAGAACAGCTGGAGACCGCAACGGCCGACCCCTCCTCCGCTGCTGGTGGGAGGGGAACCTCACTACGAAGTATCGCAAATTCTGGACTCTAAAATCTCTCGCAATCGCTTGTTTTACCTGGTTGAATGGATTGACTTTGGGCCGGAGCAGAGGGAGTGGGTTCGGGCGGAAAATGTTCTGGCCCCCCGACTTGTCAAAGCATTTCACAAGCTGTACCCCCATAAACCAAAGGGGTAGGACTATTTTCGAGGGGCTGCATGTCAGGTAGCCCTGCCATGATGGATAGAAGGGAGGGCGGTGGGCTATGAGCACAAGGGAGGGTGGTGGGCTATTGGCGCCTTAGTGGCGTGACAGGCGGGAGGTTGGAATCCGGGGAGTAGCTGATTTACACCTCGGGTGTGAGAATGGAATGTGGCTTTTATTGCTATTATCTCTGGCAGCCTAGACGTTCTGACCTTGGCAAGTCAGGCTGCCTGCTTCCCTATCGCTAGCATAGATGTAGCAGCTGTGGGTAGCAATGGGGCGATGGGAAATTCATTAGCTTAGTAAGTTTCGATTTCCCAGGTGCATGTTATTCATGTAGTCGGAGAAGGGGGTCCCCATTCACCCCCTTCCCCTGTATAACCGCTTGCTTTCTGTAACCAAGTCATTCTGAACAAGATACCTGTACCAGTGATCTATCTATTGCAGCTTAATAAATGCTAACCTTGCTTGCATCGTAAGGTCTGGTGTTTGCTGACTAAGTTAGGACTTCTGACACTCACCCTCTCCTCCTCACCCATCAAATCTCCAGGAATTTCCATACCTACAGTTGGCAACTTTATCTCTTCCCCTCTCAGCAGCCTCTTCCTAGGCAAAGTTCTGTCTTTCTCGTTAATGGGGAGCAAAGCAGCTTACTTCATTCTCCTCTTCAGCTTTGTTATCTGTACAGCAACCCTGCAAGGTGGGTTAGTCAGAAAGTCTGTGGCTGGTCCAAAATTACCCTGGCAGCTTCCATAGGGAGGCACCTGCTGAACAGGAGCAAGCAGCCAGGGCTAGTGAAGTAATGCCAGTCAGGAGGAATGAAGTCACCCTGAGAGTGCTGGCAGGCATAGGATTGCCAACAAAGACAGATTAATGCAAAGGATTAATGCATATCTCTATTTTGCCTTAAATTGGTTTGATGCCAGCAGAGTGAGAAAATGCCGGAGGTTCTAGATGGGTGCCCCATGGTAAATGGACCAAACAATTCCTAAAGATTTTCCAAAACACTACTCTATCAATAATTCATTTTCTACACTCACAGCGTCCCCTGCCAGAATGCAACAAATCCCCAGCACTTTGAATTAGCACCAGAGCTTTAAGAGCTCTTCAGCTGTCACCTGGGGATTGGCAACAGCTTGTTTTGAGGGTTGGGTCTATGGCATTGTATCTGTCTGAGGTCCCCCTCTTTTCCTCCTCAGACCCCACCCTCAGCAGGCTTCATCCCTAAACTATCCTGGAAGTTTCCAACCTGGAGCTGGCAACCCTATGTCCTTTCCAGGCAACCATCAGCCTACCTTTATCTGCTTGTCTGTCTTACATCTCTGCCCGGCCTGTGCCCCCCCGCAGCCTCTGCCTAGGGAAAAAGCAATCTTTCCCTGCAGTGGGAGCCAAAGCAGCTGATATAATTCTCTCCCCCGTATGATCCGCGCAACAACCCTGTGAGGTATGTTAATGTAGAAAGTCTGTGAATGGTCCATAACCCCCAGGCAGCTTTTATAACATGAACCAGGGATCTGCACACCATCCTCTAAAGCGCTCTCAGGTATGTATCTGTGGCAGTAATGGGGTGACTGCTAGCACCTCTTCCTATCATTTTTCGCCTTGTGGTATTCTGCTTGTGGTGTCATCTGTATTTTTTGTGGTGTGGCATTGTTGTGTTATTGGGTTTGTTTCTTTTGAAGGGGAAGTGACATATTGTGTGTGAGGACATATTTTACCTCAGAAAACACCAGGTCGCATATGCAACTGACAGTTCCAACTGTCTCACCATGGGGGGGGTGGAGTTTGAGGTGCTGAATGGTGTGGAGTCCAATCAGGTTCCATATGCAAATGATCTTGAAATACTGGCCCAATCAGAGAAGAGTGGTCTAGGCTGCAGTGGGTGGGAGAGAACTCAGGCAACACAGCTAGTGGATAGGGACAGCTTCTGAGTGACACATCAGGGAGCCAACTGATTTTGGCAAGCATAGAATGTTGCCATGCAAAAATGCTTTTAATTAATATATATATATATATATATATATATATGGACAGGATATATACATATATATATGTGTGTGTGTGTACACACACACACTTATATGTAATTCTGTTTTGGTCATGGACCTTCCTGAACATTCTGCACGGTACCCACAGCCTTTGGCTCCGTGATCTGTCACTCAGAATCTGTACCTATCCACTGACTGCGTTGCCTGAGTCTCACCTCCAACATTCTAAACAGTTTGCTGTTCCTCTCCCCCCAATCGCCAGTTGGAACACAGAGGTCATTTGCATATGTGGCCTGATTGGCCTTTGCCTGTAACATTCTAAACAGTTTGCTGTTGCTGTGGGAGTCACTGAATGTGTCCTGAGGTAAAATAAATACCCCAATCTCCCTGTGGGACCTGGATATCTCCCAGACATCACCATGTTCCCCAGCCACAGCACGTCATTTCCCCTACAGAAAATTTCCCAGCTATTTCAACTGATGTCCAGATAACCAAGATCAGTTGTCCTGGAGACAATGGCTGCTTTGGCCAGTGGACTCTATGGCATTATACCCAGCTGAGATCACTCCCCACCCCAAACCCTGCCCTCCCTAGGCTCTACCCCTCAAACCTACAGGTATTTCCCAACCCAGAGTTGGCAACCCTGTAACTGGCTATGGAACTGTTTTCCAGACCCTTGGAAACCAGAAGACATGGCATAGGAGGAGGTGGTTTTCTACCTTAGCTGCCACTGCATAGCCCCGAATCAACATAAGTCAGGGGTGGAGGGAACCATACTGGTTTCCATGAGGCTGTCCTCCTATACTACCCACTTGGAGCAGCAAAATGACTTGAGGCAGCCCTGCCTTGCCTCCCTCTTGGCTTGCCTCCCTCTATTTTCCCTTTCCCTCTGCTGCTTCACCAGCCACAGCCGGGACATTCACCTGGAGCTTCCTTCTAGAGCTTGTTGTATTTCTTCCCACAATGGGCCTTACTCCTAGTGTGGTGTGTGTGTGTGTGTGTGTGTGTATATATATATATATATATATATATATATATATAATATATATATATATATAAATATATATATATAGATAAATATATAGATAAATATATATAGATAAATATATATATATATATATATATATATATATATATATATATATATATATATATATATAAAAGCCAAGCGTATTGGCACTTTCCGGCTCTCCCACTGGCTGTGCTGTGCGTTCCATCAGCCACTGGCCAGTCAACCGCCACTCAAGAGTATTCACATGCCATTGGCTGGGTGCTGGCTCTGTTCCTCTCTCCTGCCCACTGCCAGCCTGGCCACTCTTCCCTGACAGAATAACAGCTGTCTCTCCTGAGAAAGATGCTTCTCCTGCTTGGCTCCTCTTCAGCTGATTGGCTACTGGTGTGAGCCACCGGCCATCAAACCATGTGGGGCTGTGTGGGGCTAACTTTACCCTCACTGGCTGTTGCTAGGCAACCAAGTTGGTTTCTGTTGGTAAAAAGACAAGGACCGGAGACCCTTTCGAGGCCTACTTTGGCCTTTGTGGAGAGCTCATTAGGGCCAGTCCTAACTAGGGTTGCCAGCTCCAGATTGGGAAATTCCTGGAGATTTTGTGGTGGAGTCTACAGAAGCTACAGTTTGGAGAAGGGAAAGGCCTCAGCTGGATAGAATGCCACAGAGTCCACCCTCCAAAGCAGTTGTTTTCTCCTGGGGAACCATTGCTGCAAATCTCCAAGTGAGGGTTGGTGAGCACTCAGAATTAAAACTGCTCTCCAGTTCCCCTAAAGAAAATGGCTGCTTTGCAGGGTGGACTCTGAGTCAATTTACTCTGCTGAGGTCGCTTCCCTCCTGCTTGGGTCTCCACTGTGGAGAAAGACTGTACTTTTCCTAATTAGAGGGTGCAGTTGGGGGTGGGGGGAGAAAGCTGAAGTCAGAGGGGGCAGGTAAAATTAAGTTGATGGTTGGCTGGGAAGGAGATAGAGTTGCCGCCTCCAGGAAATCCCTGGAGATTTGAGGGGTGGAGCCTGGAAAGGTCTCCAAACCAGCCATTTCCTCCTGGAGAACCTTTGTTGCCAATATCCAGGTGAGGGCTGGGATGGCTACTCAGAATTACAACTGCTCCCCAGTTGGCAGAGATCAGTTCCCCTGGAGAAAATGAAGGACATAAGAGAAGCCGATGTTGGATCAGGCCAATGGCCCATCCAGTCCAGCACTCTGTCACACAGTGGCCAAAAATACCAGGTGCCATCAGGAGGTCCAGCAGTGGGGCCAGGACACTAGAAGCCCTCCCACTGTTGCCCCCCCCCCAAAGCACCAAGAATACAGAGCATCACTTGCCCCAGACCAAAAGTTCCTATTTCTACCTTATAGCTAACTAGGAATAAGGCCCATTGTGGAAATAAATACAACGGGCTCTAGAAAGAGGCTCTGGGAGAGTGCCCCAGCTTTGGGCACTCAGTGACAATTTGCTGTGGCAATCTCAGCAGGGTATAATGACAGACTCCACCATTTTCTCCAGAGGAACTGATCTTTGCTACCTGAACAGCAGTAGTAATTTTGAGTGATCTCCAGCTCACCCCCAAGATTGGTAACAGTGGTTCCCCAGGAGGGAGTGGCTGGTTTGGAGGGTGCAGTCTATGGCATTGTACCTGTCTGAGGTCCCACCCCTCCTCAACACTCACCCTCTCCAGGTTCGATCCCTCAAATCTCCAGGAATTTCCCAACCTGGAATTGATAACCCTATTTCCCTCCCAGCCAACCATCAACCTACCTTTAGTTTTCCATCTCCTCCCCCTCCCTCCTAGAGAGCAGTTGGAATTTTGAGTGATCTCCAGCCCCCACCTGGAGATTGGCAACAATGGTTCCCCATCAGGGAATGGCTGGATTGGAGGGTGAAGTCTATGGCATTGTACCTGTCTGAGGTGCCACCCCTCTTCAAACCTCACCCTCTCCAGGCTCCATCCCTCAAATCTCCAGGAATTGCCCACCTGGAGTTGGCAACCTGATCAGGACTGGGCCCAATGAGTTTTCTCCCAAAGGCCAACATAGGTGTGAAAAGGGCCTTTTACTGACAGAGGAGAAAGTACAGGTGCCAACTCTGATTAGGGAAATACCTGGAGATTTGAGGGGGGGTGGATTCTGTGGAGGGCAGCATTTGGGGGGGGGGTGGAAGGACTCAGCAGGCTATAATGCCATCGAGTCTACCCTCCAAAGCAACCATTTTCTCCCGGGGAACTGATCTCTGTCATCTGGAGGTCAATTGTAACAGTGGGAGATCTCCAGGTCCCACCTGGAGATTGGCAACCCTAGGGGAAAGTCAGCCGCACAGCGGGGAGTTGAAGAAAATGGTCTGATGGTTGCTAGCCCACCTCGTTAGCCAGCCAGCCATGCTGAAGCTAAGTAGGAGAAAGAGCCTTTTTCCATTTATTCTGACAGGAAAGTGGCCATTGGGGAGGGGGTTATGGGCGGGGGAGGGGGTTATGCTGAAAGTCTGTTTTTTACTCACAGAACCAAGCTTGGTTGCCTACCAACAGCCACTGAGCAGACAGTCCCTCACAGGAGTCAAGAGAACTGTCTTCCTCAGGAGAGAGAGCTGTCTGCCAGTAAATCTGACATGCAAATCTTTCTGAAGGGGGAGTGGATGGGGAAGAGGAGCAGACCCAGCACCCAACCAATGGCACCTGAGTATTCTTGAGTGGCGGCTGATGGGCCAATGGCTGAGGGAGGGCATTTTACAGCCAATGGGAGCGCATGGAATCTTACGAAACCAAAAGATAATTATTATAAGGAGAGATAGCCATGATGGACCTCTGCTCCATATGTTTATCCAATTTCCTCTTGAAGCTGTCCATGCTTGTAGCCACCACCACCTCCTGTGGCAGTGAATTCCATGTGAGATTGGATTTATACCCCACCCTTCACTACCCAGAGTCTCAAAACATCTTACAGTCCTTTTCCTTCCCCACAACAGACACCCTGGGTGAACTCTGTGTCATTATACCCTGCTGAGATCACCAGAGCAAATTGACGCTGAGTGGCCAAGGCCAGGGCACCCACCCAGAGCCCATTGTATTTATTTCCACAATGGTCCTCATGCCTAGTAATTTTATAAAGCTCTATCAAGCCCCCCTTAATTGTCTCTTTTCTAAACTGAAAAGCCCCCAACACCTCAGCCTTTCCTCCTAGGGAAGGTGCTCCAGTCCTCTCATTATCTTGGTTGCCCTTTGCGGGACTTTTCCCAGCTCTGCAATACCACTTGAGAGAGAGCCAGTTTGGTGTAGTGGTTAAGAGTACTGGATTCTAATCTGGAGAGCCGAGTTTGATTCCCCCACTCCTCCGTATGAAGTCAGCTGGGTCAGTCACAGTTCTCTCAGAGTTCTCTCAGCCCCACCGACTTCACAGGGTGTCTGTTGTGTGGAGAGGAAGGGAAGGTGATTGTAAGCCACTCTGAGACTCCTTCGGATAGTGAAAAGCAAGGGTATAAAGGCCAGCTCTTCTTTTTGAGATACAGTGACCAGAAATGTGCACTGTATTCCAGATGAGGCCATACCAGAGATCTATACAGGAACATTATAATATCTGCCACTTTATTTTCAGTCCTTTTCTTAATAATCCCTAACACAGGGTTTACCATTTTCACTGCTGCAGTACACTGGGTGCATCCACTACCACCCTGAGATCTTTTTCCCTCTCAGTCACAGCAAGTTCAGATCCCATTGGCACGATATTCCTGAAGTTGTGATTTCTTTGTCTCGCTGTGCATCACCTTACACTTACCAATGCTGAACTTCATTTGCCATATTGTCACCCACTCAACTCAATTTGTGGAGATTGTTTTGGAGCTTTTCAGTCTGGCCTGGTTTTCACCATCCTGAATAATTTTGTGTCATCTGCAAATTTGCTGCGGGGGGGGGGGGGGATTTGAACGTGACACCCCCTGCTGAGTGTGCCCTGCCCCCCTCACTGCCCATCCTTCCCGGTCTCCCTTCCTGAGCCCACATGAGCTGCCACGTCTCTTTTTTGCACCCCAGCTGGGCTTTGCCGACGTCCAGCTCTTCTAAGCGTAGCAGGAAGGGGACGGGATGCTGGCTGTTGAGTCCAATTTCCCCATTACTGTTACATTTACTCATGAGTCTTTAGTGAGGTACCCTGTCAGAAGGCTTTTTAAAAATTTATCATTATATAATACAGGTGTGTAGAAATACATTAAACACAAACCATTTAAACATAAGATATACAATACTCTCTCACCATTTTCATTATCAAAATAGTTTGAGTGAAACAAAGAAACCTTGACATAGTGCGGATGCCCCTTCTCTAAGTGTCCCATCAATTGCTCCTTGAAATTAAAATATACTTCCCAGGATATTTGTGTGTAGGGAAATTCCCATACCAGCCTCTGTATTCAGTAACAGCCACAATTGGTAATACTGAATACTAGGAATAAGGCCCGTTGTGGAAATAAATACAACGAGCTCTAGAAAGAGGCTTTGGGCAGGTGCCCCAGTCCTGGGCACTCAGTGTTAATTTGCTGTGGTGACCTCAGTAGGGTATAATGACACAGAGTCCACCATTTTCTCCAGGGGAATTGATTTCTACTACCTGAAGAACAGTTGTAATTCTGAGTGATAAGAACATAAGAACATAAGAGAAGCCAACGTTGAATCAGGCCAATGGCCCATCTAGTCCAACACTCTGTCACACAGCGGCCAAAATATACCATGTGCCATCAGGAGGTCCAGCAGTGGGGCCAGGACACTAGAAGCCCTCCCACTGCTGCCCCCTCCAGCACCAATAGAGTGCATCACCTGCCCCAAACTGAGAGTTCCCATCTATACCCTGTGGCTAATAGCCACTGATGGACTTCTGCTCCATATCTATATATCTAATTCCCAAGTGGCCCCCTGCGTGCGGATATCTAAATCCGCACATCGGGGGCACCTGGGGGACAGGGAGATTTTCCTGCACACGTGGGGCAGTCCCCACATGTGCAGAAAAATGGAAAAAGTTTTAAAAAGTGTAGGGGGATATCTAAATCCCCCCAAAGTAAGAGCGTTCCCTGCACATGCGCAGGGAACGCTCTGTGAACTCTGCGGAGGCTGGCGGCTGAAAGCCGCTCAGTCCTCGCCACTGGAGTGGGGGGGGGAGAGGAGATTAGCGGAGGAGGATCGCCGGAGCGGGGGGGGAGGAGATCAGCGGGCCCGGCGGCTGGAAGTCGCTTGAGCCTCGCCTCCGGAGCTGGATGGTGGGAGGAGGAGGAGATCTGCGGCGGCAGAGGAGGGAGACATCGCCAGAGCTGGGTGGGGGAAGGGAGGAGATCGGCGGTGGTGGCAGAGGAGATTGCTGGAGCCGGCGGAAGGAGGGGGAGACGAGATCAGCGGGCCCGATGGCTGGAAGTTGCTCGGGTACCGCTGCTGGGGGGGGGAGGTGATCGCCGGAGCTGGGGGAGAGGACATCACCAGAGCCTCCCCTGCGAATATCGCGGGTCCCTCGTCTTGTGTTTATCTAATTCGCTCTTG
Source organism: Gekko gecko (assembly GCA_029375565.1). Classification (NCBI taxonomy): domain Eukaryota; kingdom Metazoa; phylum Chordata; class Lepidosauria; order Squamata; family Gekkonidae; genus Gekko; species Gekko gecko. The sequence goes on from JAPDNY010000002.1 coordinate 8,037,126, forward strand.
AAACTGTCCATGCTTGTAGCTGTCACCACCTCCTGTGGCAGTGAATTCCCTATGTTAATCACTCTTTGGGTGAAGTACTTCCTTTTATCTGTTCTAACCCGACTGCTCAGCAATTTCATGGAGTGCCCATGAATTCTTGTATTGTGAGAAAGGGAGAAAAGTACTTCTTTCTCAACCTGCTCAATCCCATTCATAATCTTATAAACCTCAATCATGTCACCCCTCAGCCATCGTTTCTCCAAGCTAAAAAGCCCCAAGCGTTTTAACTTTTCTTCATAGGGAAGGTGTTCCAACCCTTTTATCATTCTAGTTGCCCTTCTCTGCACTTTTTCCAATGCTATAATATCCTTTTTGAGATGTGGCGATGTGATCTCCAGCCCCCACCTGGAGATTGGCAACAGTGGTTCCCTGGGAGGGACTGGCTGGTTTGGAGGGTGGAGCCTATGGCATTGTACTTGTCTGTGGTCCCACCCCTCCTGAAACCTCACCCTTTCCAGGCTCCATCCCTTAAATCTCCAGGAATTTCCCACCTGGAGTTGGCAACCCTATCTCCTTCCCGGCCAGTCATCAACCTACCTTTATTTTCTCCTCACTCTTCAGCTTTCCACCCCCCGCACCTGCAGCCTCTACTGTGTTCTGAAGCCCTGGCTGTTACGTCACATTGGCTGTCATACAGGGGCCATCTCAGCAGGATATAAGGACACAGTGTCCACCATTTTCTCCAGGGGAACGGATCTCTGCAGTCTGGAAAGCAGTTGTAATTCTGAGTGATCTTCAGCCCTCACTTGGAGATTGGAAACAATGGTTCCCCCAATAGGCATGAAAGGGGAATGTATTTTACCTCAGAACAGCAACAGCAAACTGTTTAGAATGTTAGAGGCAAAGGCCGCATATGTAAATAACCTCTGTGTTCTGACTGGCTGTGGGGGGAGATGAACAGTAAACTGTTTAGAATGTTGGAGGCAGGACTCAGGCAAAGCAGCCAGTAGCTAGGGAGACTCTCTGAATGACAGATCAGAAAGCGAACTGATTTTGGAGCATGTTGGAATGTTCAGGGGAGTCCATGACCCAAACAGAGTTATATATACCAGAGGATTACTGAAATGAGGAGGAGTTATTCTAGGCAGTGTTAGATGAAATTCTCCATTGCCCAAACACCCCTCCTTGGGACAGAGTAAAAGCTGGAAAGGGCCAGAACGGGAACTAAACACACAACAGTAATGCAAAAAACTGTGGAAAACACAGAACTCTCACACTTTTATTAACCCTTTCCAAACCAAAATGCCTTCAGAACATCCCGGAAGAGGCCGGAACAGGCAATAAACAAACCACAGTACCACAAAATACAGTGGCAGGCACTCCAGAATAGTATTCTAGAAGTGAAAATGCGTAACTTTCACACTTTTATTAACCCTTTCCAAGCCAAAATGCCTTCGGAAGGGGCACTAAACGAACAGTACCTCAAAAAACAGTGGAATGCATTACAGGCACTTCAGAACAGTGTTCTGGAAGTGAAAATGCAGAACTCTCACAGCTTTATTAACCCTTTCCAGGCCAAAATGCCTCTGGAACATGGGCTGGAACGGGCACTAAACAAACAATAGGACCACAAAAAACAGTGGAATGCATTACAGGCACTCCAGAACAATATTCTAGAAGTGAAAACACGGAACTTTCACATTTTTATTAACCCTTTCCAGGCCGAAATGCCTCTGGAATAGCCCAGAATGGGTCGGAGCAGGCACTAAACAAACCATAGTACCAGAAAAAGCACTGGGAAGCATTACAGGAACTCCAGAACAATATTCTAAAAGTGAAAACACAGACTGTCACACTTTTATTAACCCTTTCCAGGTCAAAATGCCTCTGAAACACCCGGCCTGGAACAGACTAAACAAACCATAGTACCGGAAAAAGCACTGGGAGGTATTACAGGAACTCCAGAACAATATTCTAGAAGTGAAAACGTGGAACTCTCACACTTTAATTCACCCTTTCCAGGCCAAAATGCCTCCAGAACAGCCCGGAAAGGCAGGAAAGAGCACTAAACAAACAATAGTTCTGCAAACACAGTGGTTTGTTTAGTACCTGTTCCAGGCCGTTCTGGAGGCATTGTTCTGGAGTGCCTGTAGTGCATTCCACTGTTTTTTGTGGTACTATTGTTTGTTTAGTGCCCATTCGTGTTCAGGAGAGGGTTAATTAAAGTGTGAGAGTTCCAGGTTTTCACTTCTAGAATATTGTTCTGGAGTGCCTGTAATGCATGCCACTGTTTCTTCTGGTACTATTGTTTGTTTAGTGCCTGAGGCATTTGGGCCTGGAAAGGGTTAATAAAAGTATGAGAGTTCCGAATTCTCACTTCTAGAATATTGTTCTGGGGTGTAATGCATGCCACTTTTTTTTTTTTTGAGGTACTGTGTTTTGTTTAGTGCCTCCGGGCCGTTCTAGACCGTTCAGGCTTTTACCCTGTCCTGTTTCCCCACTTTACAAATGGGAGGGGGCAGGACTCAGAGAGAAAGTCGGCCTCCCTCAATTCCCCCCGAAAGACTTGCCGGAACGGCCCCCCTCCGGGAAAAGGCTCTGGTCCCCAAAGAAAAAGCCCCCCTCGAACTGCCTGCAAGGAGGGCAGAAAGGTGGGGGGGCTTTCCTTAGAGCTGACCAGACTCCCGTTTTGGGAATCAGGGAAGGATGTTGCAAGAACCCGGATTTCCAAGGCGATCCCCCAAAAGCCGATTTCCTGGGACCCACTCAAGAGCCCCCCCCCTCCAGCCCGCCCCGAGGTCCCGATCAGACCCACTTCGGATGGCTCGGCCTGAGCGCCCTTCCTGTGGCTTTCCGCTCTTTTTCTACTCAACCGCCCCGCCTTCTGGGAGGGCTGAGCAGCCGGGGGTTCCCCGGGGAGCGCAGCCCTGTGCGGAGTTACTTCCGAGGAATCCCACTGAGCTGCAATCCGCGGGGCGCCCCTGAGGGCAGCCGGGCCCAAGTCCAGCCCAACGGGGGGGAGGGGGGGGGTTGTGCCTGGGCGCTGCTGCTCTCGGCGAGGAGGGCGGGAGGAGGAGCCTGCTCTTTCCTGGGACTGCAGCTCTGAAGGGGTTAAAGCCGCCGAGCTGTTGGCTAGAGGGGCCCAATCGAGGGAGGGAGGTGCTTTTCCGGGCGAGGGGGCGGGCGACCGGAAGTGTTGGCTTCTGAACGGGGCGAGTGAACCGGGAGGGGCTGCAGACGGGCCGCGGCCGAGGAGAGCCCGGCAGCCGGATCCCGGGAAGGTCTCCTCTCCAGTAAGTCACCATCGCAGTCTGGGAAGACGGAAGGTCCGCTCTCGTGGGTCTTTGGTGGGTGGGGAGGGAATCAGTCGTTTTTAAAAGGTGATCTTCTGCTGGATGTTTCCCTTTGTGAGTCCCGTTGGGGGCCCCTGCCCGGGTCTGAAAAGGCGGGATCTGAGTTCTGGAGAGCGGAATAAATACTTCGCCTCGGAGGGAGGCCCAGGAAGAAGTCCCAGGCGGGATCGCGGGGAAGGAATGGGCGGTGCTCCCCCCATTTGCTGTTTCGGGGGGGGGGGGATTGACCTTATTTATTTATTTACATTAATTATATAGCCCGCCCTTTAGTGGGACGCTGTACAATCACTACATTCAGTAAACTGTGCAACAGAATTTCGGTTGGAGAACTGAACAGGAATCTGAGAAACACTGTTGAAGGAGAGCATAACTGTTAACATGACCCACTGAAGTGTTGCAAAGTGGCACAGTACGATGCTACTTACAGCAAACTGAACACAGTCATTCAGACCCCCGTGCCCTAAAGATGTCTCCAGGTAACCTTGTGAAGCCATTTGTCCAGTGCTACCCTATTGCTGGCTTAGAAAAGCCCGCTTGAATAATTCAGTTTTGCTGTGGAAAGGCAAGGCAAGTGGGTGTCTTCCTGACCCCCTCAGGCAGACCATTTGTGGGGCCCAGAACAGAGAATACCCCTGTCCAGGCCAGCCAGTGGAGGGACTGCAGAAGGGCAGTAATTCGCCTGCTCCATCTAGCTCCTGATAATGGCTGCGCCCTGCCGCTCTGCACCAGCTGGAGTTTCTGAACTGGTCTTTTGTAATGTACAGAGCATTGATCTAGTCTAGTTTGCACGTCACTGTAGCAGTTCAGTTTCAGTTTGTTCACTCTTAGCCATTGAACCACAGCAGCCAGGAAGCCACTGAGGACCTCTGCCCCATCCCTACCTCTTCCTCCTGCTCCTGTTTGCCCCCCAGTCGCCCCCGTGCCCAGACCTGGAAAGGCCCCTCTGCCCCTTCCCCTCTGCTGGCTGCTTGGGCAGAGCTCTTGTCCAGCCCTCCCGGCCTGTGGTTAAGCCCTTAAGAGTTGCTTTCTGCTGGGCTCCAGTTTATCTGCACCAACTAAACAGACTGGTCCCCAGGAGGCCAAGCTCAATAACATCCACATCAGATTTTTAAAGAGCCAAATGGAGAGATTTTTCTCCAATCAAGCATAACCTTAAAAGCTTGACACTTAATATAACCCAATGACGTTAATCCTGATCCGCAAACTACAACACGAACACGCCTTCCAATTTACTTAGGTCTGTCTTGACCAGGTCACTGATATAACTCAGTTCTCTTTTGGTTTCTTTCTGCTTTTTTGATATTTTCCCCTCTTCATAGGCAAGTGAATAAGAGTGTCATTCCACAGTCCAAAGCAACCCAAGAGAAAGGAGAAGGAGATGGAAGAGGAGGACCCAGAAGGCCCAGGAACTAGCAAGACATCAAGGAAAGTTCCCCCTTCCATCCCAGCAGAGAGTGCTGCTGAATTTTGGGGAAGAGCTGTGCCAGAGATCTTGGCTCAGGACACTGTAAGGACAGATATATGCAGCCAACGCTTCCGGCATTTCTGTTTCCATGAGGCTGATGGGCCCCGAGAGGTTTGCAGCTGGCTCCATGGACTTTGCAGCCACTGGCTGAAGCCAGAGAGGCACACTAAGAAACAGATCCTGGACCTGGTGATCCTGGAGCAGTTCCTGGCCATCCTGCCCCAGGACATGCAGTGCTGGGTCAGAGAATGTAGACCAGAGACGAGTTCGCAGGCGGTGGCCCTGGCCGAAGGTTTCCTCCTGAGTCAAGCAGAGGAGAGGAGGCAGGCAGAGCAGGTGAGAGGGTTTCATTCACTGAATTCAAGCAGTGACCTTATCCTAAGGCTTCCTGTCAGATATTTCTGTGTGTGTGTGTGAGTCGACTGCCATCAAGTTGGTTACAGCTTGTAGCAACCCTATGAATTTAATGTCCTCCAAAACGTCCCATCGTTAGCAGCCTTGCTCTGGTCTTACAAACAGGACTGTGGCCTCTTTGACTGAGTGAATCCATCCCATGTTTGGTCTTCTTCTTTTCCTTCTGCCGTCAACTTTTTCTAGCATTTGTTTTTCTTTGCCAGTGACTCTTGTCTTCTCTTAATGTCACCAAAGTATGACAGTCTAATTTTAGTCATTTTAGCTTCTAGGGAGAGTTGAGGTTTGATTTGATCTAGAACCCACTGATTTGCCTTTTTGGTGGTCCACGGTATCTGTAAAAAGTCTCCTCCAATACCACAACTGGCATCCGGTTTGGTGTAGTGGTTAAGGGCAGCAGACTCTAATCTGGAGAACCAGGTTTGATTCCCCACGCCTCGACATGCAGCCAGCGGGGTGACCTTGGGTCAGTGGCTGTTCTCTCAAGAGCAGTTTTCTCAGAGCTCTCTCAGCCCCATCTACCTCACAGGGTGTCTGTTGTGGGGAGGAGAAGGGAAGGAGATTGTTAAGCTGCTCTCAGACTCTGGGTAAAGGACAGGATATGAATTCAATTCTTCTTCTCCCCACCCCCACCCCTTATAATAATGGGAACTACTGTGGCAGGAATTAAGTCTCTCTTGGTTACCAGCAACACTTTGTTACACCAGAGAATCTTTTCTGGCTCCCTCTGGGCTGCCCTTCCCAGCCTCAGTCTCCTGATTTCTTGCTTGCTGTCTCCCTTTTGTTTGACGATGGAGCCACGGAACAGAAAATCTTGAGCAATTTCAAGTTCTTCATCATTAACCCTACATTTGTGTAATTCCAGACTAGTCATTACTTTTGTCTTCTTGATGTTCAGGTGTAGTCCCACTTTGGTGCTTCCTGCTTTTGTAGTTGTTCCTACATTAGTAGTTGTTTCAATACTTCACTATTTTCTGCCAGTAATGTGGTATCAATTGCATAGGTCAAACAGTTACTGGGTGCGTTCAGACGCGCCGTTTGACCCGTTTTCGGCACGGCTCAGAAACGGATTTTACCTACGCATTCACACGCCCAACATCTGCCCACCGTCCCCAGCCGTCGCTTTCTGGAGCAAACCCCCTTTGAAACGGAGTATTTTGACACCACTTACCCAAGTGGTGTTTTCCATGATTCTCCGTTTCAAGCCGCACTTTTCCCTGTCTGATCGCTCCATCCAGCCACTTCCGGGTGCTTCATTCCCCCCTCCCCTCTGGGAAGCTGCCTCTGGCTTCCGGTTTCAGTCCGCCATATTTTTTTTCCCTTAGCGGTGTGCGCTTGAGTGGAGCTCCGCACTTAAGTTAAAAAAAGAAAATCTTCACTGGTGCCTAGTTTAGGCATTTAGACGAGTCCGGGATCTCAGGGAGGCCATTTTAAAAAGGAGTCTTCATTTAAACTTTAAAGGGACCTGTTGAGATCGCTCTTCTGCGCACACGCCAAACTTCCTGTTCGGGAGAGGGCTGCCTGTGCGCATGCTCAAAGGAGAGGGGAAAACCCCACCACCACCTGCAGGAGGACGGTGGGGAGCTCCGAAGGAGGAGGTGAATGTGATCGCGATTCTCCAGTTTAAAAAAAAACGCTTCGTGCCGGAGCAGTTTAAACCACTCCAGCACGCTGTCTAAACGCACCCACTGTTCCTTCTGCCAGTTTTCACTTCTCCTTCATCTAAATTGAATCCACCATTCCTAATGATATGTTTTCCATATAGATTGAAGAGAAAGGGAGATAAAATACATTGTGGTCTGAGACGTTTGCCAGTTCAGAAATTATCCTGTTTCTTCATCTTCTGTCCTAACACTGGGCCCTTGTTCAGAGTAGAGGATGCACATCAAAGAAAACAGTTGTTGTGGTAGACTAATTTCTTTTAAAACCAGCCATAGCTTTTCATGATCAACACAGTCCGAAGCTTTGCTGTAATCTATGAAACACAAGCTGATTTCCTTCTAATATGCTCTCGTATGCTCCAATAACCGACTTAAATTTGCAATATGATCTCAAGTCCCTTATCCTTTTCTGCATCCAGCTTCAGCACTTGGTATTTCTCATTCCATGTATGGTAACAGTCTTCATTGTAAGATTTTGAGTATCACTTTACTCCCATGAGAAATTAACGTGACGGTGCAGTAGTTGCTGCAGTCTTTGATGTCTCCTTTTTTTGGAACAGCAATGTAAAGTGAGTGTTGCCAGATTGTGGACCATTGTTTTGTTTTCCATATTTGTTAGCATATTCTTGTTAAAATTTTGAAGGACTTCTTTTTTGTGCCTTGGAATTGTTCTACTGATATCCCATCTACCCCTGGTGATCTGCTTCTCCTCATTGCTCTCAGAGCAGTTTTCCTTTTACTTTCTGAAACTCTTGGTTCTTCTGCAGAAGATCCTTCTGGAAAGGAGTCTGACATCCTTTCATCTCCTTTGTATAATTCCTCAGTGCATTGTTCCCATCTTTTCTTAGCTATTTCTACCTCTAGATATTTCACTATGCTGGGAAGAAAACCCGACTCTAATTCTTGCCCTTGTAGTTCAAGCAGCCCCGATGGTCGATGCAGGGATGAGGAGACTGGGTCAGGATCCGTCTCTTCAGCCTGTTCCATTCCTTCTCATATGTGTGTCCCTTGCTGTTGTTTCAGATGTGGGGACGACCTGTGAAGATGGAAGTGAAGCTCTCTGAGGCAGAAGGAGCTCCATCAGAGGAACGTCGGAGGACACAGGCCCAGGAGGATGCCCGAAATGCCCTCTCAAGTGGTAAGGGTGCCTCCTGCCTAGATGGGATTGGGAACCTAGTCAAGTTCTTGGGCAGAAGTTTCAGACCAGGAGAAAAGGGGAATGCTTTTGTAGACTACATAGAATGGAGTTCTGGGACACAGAATGCCATAGGATGTGGTGATGGCCTCTCCACTTTATAGGGGAGTAGACAGATTCATGGAGGGCAATTCCATTCTTATTTACATTAATTAAAATATGCATCTCTCATCCTCCTTCCATTAGAGGGTCTCAAAGTGTCCCAAAAAGGAAAGGAAGAGAAATCTGGGTGCAGCTATTAGCCATGGTGAATAAATGGTATGTCCATATTCCCCAGACGTGGATGGCCGAGGCTAGCCCAGTCTCCTCAGATCTCAGAAGCTAAGCAGGTTCAGCCCCGGTTGGTTCTCACATGGGAGACCACCAAAGAAGTCCAGGGTTGCTCTGCAGAGGCAGGCAAAGGCATACCAACTCTGAAGGTCTCTTGCCTTGAATAACTTGTTGGTTCACCATAATTCAGATGTGACTTCACAGCAGTTTACATCCCCTCCCCCATATTCTGGGGCAGCATAGCTCTGAAACCTCATAGCTAGGGGCAATAGTGTGCCCCTGCTTGAAGGCTTTCCGGGGGCATCTGGCAGTCCACAGTGAAAAAGAGGATACTGAACTACAGATGCCGGGCCATGCCTAGGGGACCCCCATAAGGTTTGAGTGTGGAGTTTGGGTTGGTTGTGATGTCATGCCGATGTCTCATCTCACCGAATACCTGGATGTGAAGTCAGAGCATCAGCAGGCATCCTGGAAAGCCATTGGTGGTACCCTAAAGTTTCCAGAGCCTTGGCTGATGCAGTGAAAAAAATTGAGTTCTGGGCTGGATGTGATGATGATGTGTCACACAACAGGATTTCCGGTCCTCCTTTTTCTCCTGCCAGGCCGAACTCCAGGACAGGTGGGAGGCCCCAGCAGGCGGGAGGATGGCAGGCCTGGGCTTTCGGTCTCTTCCAGCAGGGATGCTGCAGCCTTTGGAGCTCCAGGGTGCATAGGGCACATTTCAAGTCTCACAGAAGTGGTGGCAGCATTTATGCCGAGGCTCATGGGTACCTGGGGCTTCCCTTCCATCTCTTTGACACCTTACTGAAAGTAATTAGAAATACAGTGTCACAACCATGGGAACAGGGTGGGTGAAGCAGAATTCAAAGAAGCAAACAGCATAGGAATTTGAGTTTAACATTCAGCCTTCCAATTTTGTCTCCCTTGCAGGCGGTGAAGAGATGTTGTCAAGCTGTCGTCTTTTCAGAGGAGTGGAAACGGCTGCTCCACCTCTGGTCCAGGTAGGGGGGAAGATTGGGGGATAGTCAGGTCCCCACTTCTTTCTCAAGGAGGCTTTTGGTCCTGCTGACCAAGGAGAGAGAAGCTCTGAACCCCACTCTCTGACGCATGCCAAACTCTACGTCCTCCACCCTCCCAGAATGTCCCCGTGGAGAATGTAGTCTCTGCCGGGACTGATCTCTGACGAGGGAATCTGCTTCTCCTTTTAGTCTCCCTTTCCCTTTGAGGAGGTGGCCGTGTATTTCACCGAGGCCGAGTGGGCCTTGCTGGCTCCTGGCCAGAGAGCTCTCTACAGGGAAGTCATGCTGGAGAACTACGGGAACGTGGCCTCTCTGGGTAAGGATCTTTCATAGTTGCCAAGGGTGCAAATTGCTGCCATTGGGATGATGCATGAATCAAAATATTGAAAAGCCACATGTGGTTGTGAAGACTGCCTGGCTACCTTCCCCCCTACTGGGGGCCTCAAGGAGGTTGGGGTGGCAGTGAAAACAATGGTTCAGCATGGCCAGTGTTGTGGCCCTCACCCAAGCCATTCCTACAGCAGCCCCCTGCATATGCAGACAGAAAAGCCAGGAATACCTGTCTACTCAACATGCCCCAATGCTCGAGTTTCTCCAAGGCCAGCCAGCACCATCTCCCCCTGTCCCCAGGGAAGAAGGTTGACGGCAGTGAGAACCCTCTACTGCTCTAAGGTTTTGCCAAACTTCCCTATGTTTAGATTTCATCACCCTGGTCATGTTGAACACATGGATAACTGCATGCTTGCTGTGTGGTCACTGCGTCTTTCAGGTGTTTGGGGAGGATGGAACAGGACAGACTCTTCTGGGGTCTTATCTGGACTTTTTGACACTGCATGTTCCTCTGGGACGGGCTTCCAGAGGGCATTACAAGTTGATGACCTGGAGGCCTGATAATCAGTCTTCTGGCTCTCTCTTGCTGACAATAAAATACACTTCTTTCCGGAGAGACTGGCTGACTCTGTGCTTCTAGGAAAGGCAGAACTGCCTGGATGATTCAGACATGGCTGTGCTTTAGACAATAGAGGGACCCAACTAAGGTGCAGAGAACAGCTCAGAAATGGCAAAAAAATGGCTCTGAGCTTGAGAAAGGTGCCCCTGCACTGCAAGGCTGGTTTTCTCAACTGTCATTACCTGCCCCCCCAACAAACGGCACCTTTTCCAAAAACCATGGGGGCCTCTTTTGAACTGTGGGGTTCAATTGGTGAGCTTCTCTCCTCCCCCCAGAAAACATGTATTTTGGGGAGGCTGAAAACCAGCTCCTCCTGGCTCTGTTGACAACTGGAAGGAAACTCTCATTGCAGTTGCAGGACTGGATCTCTTGGTAACCTCTTGTATTTATTCGTCAAGTGCAGAGAATCAGAAGTCAGAAAGCATGATAAGTCAAATGGGAACGGGGGGCTCACAATATTTTGCCACTTTCCCCCTTAAGATACATATGGGGAATTTGGGGAGGGGAGGGACAGACAGAATATAAAAACAGGAGGGCCTGGCAGGGAAAAGGTGTGACCAGCGTCTCAGTTTGGGAGGAAAGATGATTGGATAAGAGAAATGCACACCCATTCCTGAGCACTGCCTGAATGGTGGCTTGGCTTCTTGCATGGGCGCTGATTGAAACTCTTTATTCCAGCGGCAGATGTAGAGGAGGCAGCTGGGGAATTCCAGGGGTTCTCTTTGGAAAAAGTCAAGAATGAAGATGCCAAAGGACACTTCAGAGATGGAGATGGACCCCAGAGGCTGGAGGGAAGCCAAGCAGGTAAGAGGAGGGATAAGCCCATTCCTTACTGAGGAGGGGGTTTCCATGAAATCCCAGTCCAAGAAGAAAGGTTAATCAAAAAGAGAAGGGACAAAGGCTTCCATCCTTTTTTTAAAAACACACACACACACATCAAATATATTAAAACTATAAATGAAGCATACAAGGCCATGAGGTTAAAATGAATAAGCCCTGATCGACCATCAAAACAAGAGACTCTGCTTATATTTATATCATGTCCACATAATTCTCATCATTCGGTAAAATGTCATTTCCCATCAAATAATGAATAACAGGAGACCACAATTCAGTTTATGCTACTTTCTGTTGATCTGATCTATTCAGGTGTGTATTATTCGTAAGTTTACCTAAAATATAAAAGTCTCACAACTTTCGGAGCCATTGATCTATCATCGGCATTTTCTGATCTTTCCATTCTGAGGCTAACAGTGTTCTAGCTGCCGAAATCAGAGTTGAGGTCAATTGGTCGCGTTTCAGTTTCCCAGATGGCATTGTCCAATAATGTAATAGTAAAACCTCTGGCAGAAGCGGGACATCCATCCCTGTGATATTCTTGGTGCGTAAGAGGATACCTCTCCAGAAGCCTTGTACCTGTTCACAAGTCCACCAAGAGTGGAGAAAATCTGCTACACAGCCACATCCCTTCGAACACCTGAGAGAATTCTTTTTATTGATGTGATGCATTCTTGTAGGCGGTAAATACCATCTTGTCAGTAACTTAACACATTGGTATTTCAGAGGATATATATTTGATTTGAAAGATACTGCTTCCCATATACCTGGCCAATCCCCCTCCGAGATGCGCTGTTGACGGTCTACCTGTCAAAGCTGTTGGTAGGAATAAGCTTTTGGCATTTCTGATCGTAACAGAATATCGTATAATCTAGAAAGCAGACCAGATGTATGCTCAGGTATGTTTTTGAGCAAAATTTCAAAGTCTGTGAGAGGCCTTGAGATTGACTCTTTAACAGTAGAAGGAAAGGTCAGATGTCTGATTTGATGGTACTGCCACCACGAAAGAGGTTGCTGCAAGAGTTCCTCTACATTCTGTTTTAATTTCAGTAGTCCATTATCAAGTAGATCTATTAAACGTAGGTTTCTAGTTGATTTCCAGGTGCAACTTGCCGACAGTGAATTTGCAGGAGGGAACCATTTCTGGTTCTGAATCAAAGATAGTAAAGATCTCCCTGGAGATATCCTTTTCCGTCTTTTATCCCATATCGCAATCATGTTGTCTAGACACGGAGAAGAAAATTTCATTACATTTTTGTGCCTCTTTTGTTGTTCAGTCGCACAGTCGAGTCCGACTCTTCGCGACCCCATGGACCAGATCACGCCAGGCCCTCCTGTCTTCCGCTGTCCGCTGAAGTCTGCTCAATTTCATGTTCGTTGCATCGATGACACTGTCTAACCATCTCATCCTTTGCCGTCCCCTTCTTCTTTGACCTTCAATCTTTCCCAGCATCAGGGTCTTCTCCAGTGAATGCTCCCTTCTCACTTGGTGGCCAAAGTATTTGAGCTTCAGCTTCAGGATCTGGCCTTCCAGGGAACAGTCAGGGTTGATTTCTTTTAGGATTGACTGATTCGATCTCCTTGCAGTCCAAGGGACTCTCAAGAGTCTTCTCCAGCACCATAGTTCAAAAGAATCTATTCTTCGGCGCTCGGCCTTCCTTATAGTCCAACTCTCGCAGCCATACATTACTACGGGGAATACCATTGCTTTGACCATGCGGACTTTTGTTGGCAAGGTGATGTCTCTGCTTTTTATCATGCTGTTTAAGTTTGCCATCACTTTCCTCCCAAGGAGCAGGCGTCTTTTAATTTCATGGCTGCAGTCATCAGCCTCTTATCGTTCCACAAAAAATTAGCTTAGGGAGTTAGCCAGAGAAAAAGCATTTTCTATCTGCAGCCAGCTCATGACTGGATTGGGTCATTACCAGGTACGTCAAGGAAGCTTAAGATAGAGTCTTAAGTCTGGGACATCCATACCTCCACATTCTCTAGAGTTATGAACCATCTTAAAATTAAGCTGAGACTTTTTGTTAGCGCATAAAAAATTTTTAGCTCTCGTTGCCATACTTTCAATTGCAGCTGAGGTATTTTAATTGGCAGTGCCATAAATAAAAAAACATATCTGGGAAGGATGAAACTCTTAACCGGATGGAATCTGTCTGACCAAGAGAGATGCATGCTATTCCATCTTTTCATGCTATTCCATACCTCTTCTTGGAGACGATGGTAGTTGACCTTCAACAGATTTTTCAAATTACTTGGGATAAAAATTCCCAAGTGTCTCCATGCCTTCTCAGTCCATTTGAACCTAAATTCATTTTCAAGAGTCGCTGCTTTTTTCAGAAGTGAGATGTATTGGAAATAACTCTGTTTTGGACGGATCTACCCACAACCCAGACAACCAAATTTCTCGAGTGTTGGAAGCAACATTTGCAGAGAGGATACAGGGTTACTTAAATAGAGAACCAGATCATCTGCATATAAAGACATTTTATGGACTTGAGTGCCAATTTTGATTCCCGAAATTAATGGATTTGTTCTTATAGTCTCCACCAGGGTTTCATAAGCAAGGTTGAACAGCAGAGGGGACAAAGGCAACCTTGCCGCGTACCCCGTTGCAGGGAGATCTTTGAAGAGTAAGACCCATCAACTCTAACTTTAGCTGAGGGGGACTCATATATCGCCTGAAGTGCATTAAAAAATTTTTGTCCAAAGCCCATTCTTCTTAAAACTGATCATAGGAAAGCCACCTCCAAAGAACTGAAGGCCTTCTCCACATCCAATGCCAAAATAATACTGTCCATCTTAGATTTCTGACCAAAAGATATCCAGAGAGCACCTAATATTGTCTACCATATTTCTCTTGGGGATAAATCCCACTTGGTCTGGACTGATCAACTCAGGAAGAAAGTCTCTTAGTCTGTTGGCTAATACCTTTGCAAAAATCTTAGCATCCACATTAATAAGAGAAACAAGCCTGTAAGATGAAGGCGATGTAGCATCTTGATTACCTTTTGAGATTTTCATGATAGTAGCCTCAGACCATGATTTAGGCATTGATCCATAATGTTACTGCAGATCTCTGTAAAGAAGTCGACAAGGTCATCTGTGAACAGCGTATAAAATTCCAGGGAAAAGCCGTCATTACCCGGAGCTGTATTGTTCTTTAACTGCTTAATCGTCCTGCATATCTCATATGTGGAAATAGGCTCATCCATCCAGATACATTGTTCGGATGTTATTGTATTATTATTATTATTTTATTTAAAGTTTAATAGCCCATAGGCCATACACCATTTAAAAAAATATTTAGGAATTTAAAAGAACGGTAAAACAGAAATTTTCCATATCCACGATGCAATTTTGGCAGAGGCTGCTCAGAAGTAGTCTTAATCTTGATGCATCAGGAAAAGATGAAAATTTCGACAGCCATTTTCTTAAGAATCTTTCTCTTGCTGTTTCATGTTTTGGACAGTAGAAGAAAACATGACACAGCAAATCAAGTTCTGTCAAAGGGCAGTCACAGTAGTGCTGGTCCAGAGGGGTCTTGAGAAAACGGCCCTTCATCTGTGCTGTTGGAAATGCATTGCAGGGTGCAATCATATATGACCACCTCAATTTTGGAATGGTCAACATGTTTAAGTAGAGAGGCAGGTCAAATTTAGTAGAGAATTTAATTCCCAGATTAAGTGGGGAGCATTTTCATCTAGCATCTATTTGAAGGGCATCCCAATCATTTTGGAGCAACTTTTCTGTAAGTAGCATTCGTCTTCTTTTAGTTAAATTCTCTTTCTTCCTTAAGCCCAATTGGCTTATTTTCGCATCTACAGCATCATTCCATTTTGACCAGCAACGTTCAAGTTCTATCAGTATGGTAAAGGTTGGAAGGCTTTCAGCATTTAACAGTTGATATTTGTAACTAACTGTGGCCCTCCAGATCAGAGTTGAGATTTTTGGGAGGCCTAACTCAAGCCTTATGACTGCAGAAGCGATGCATGGTGGTAACGTTAATATTTTACAGAAGAAGGCTTGCTGTAGTTTTTCAAGTTGCTCTGTTAGACCTAAGAACCAGATTTGGGAACCATATAGTATGTGTGGTAGTATTGCCTTATATGCTTTCAGGAGCGCTAGCACATATTGTGCTCGTTGGACGTAGAAAAACTTCTTCAAGGCCAGTAAGGCTAGGTCAGCTTTCTGTTTAAGATATTTAATGTGCTTGGACCGTGATAGATTTGGCTGGAAAACAATTCCTAGATATTTGCATTCATTGACCTGTTGTAATTTGTACTTTCCGATTTTCCATCTTTTATTTGATCTTCTTGTTGATTTTGTGAAAACCATAATTTTGGACTTATCCTCATTTATCTCCAATAGCTCTTCATTATAGTAGGAAATAAATGCATTAATGGCATGTTTTAGGCCAATTGGAGTTCTCGATAATAAGACAAGGTCATCAGCATACAACAGGGCAGGCATTGGTCGTTTTCCCACACACGGTGCATGAGTGGGTATGTTTTGCAAACCTGGGACAAAGTCGTTTAGATATAAATTGAATAGGTGTGGTACTTCACTACATCATGATTTTGCAGAAAGTTCTCAATTTCTTTGACATCTGGGCATTTAGAAGTGTACAAGTGCATATAAAAGTCTGCCATAATCTGTGTAAGAGCCTTTGAGTTTGTATGGACATGTCCATCATTGTCCTTTAGGGCAAAAGTGTGTTTAGCACATTTTTTCCTCTTAACTCTCCATGTTAGTATAACAAGAGTTTTATGTGTCTTCTGCCATGTATCCTGTTTAAGGAAGAATAGTTTCTTCTTAATCTTTTGAGTATCCAAGGCTTACAATACTCTTCTTTCAGCTAACAACTTAGAGTAGATTTTGGCATTACCAGTATGTTTATTTTCAGTTCCTAAGTATCCTATTTTTTCAAGTAGAGCGTGAATTTTTGCCTCTCTATCCCTTTTCAAATGTGAGGAAGAAGAAATCAGCTGGCCATGAAGGACAACCTTCAATGCATCCCATTTTATAATGGGAGAGACTTCACAACTTCTATTATCATCTATATAACTTTTGATGCATGTAGTGACCTGCTGTTTTCTGGAGTCCAGTATTATAACTGATTTGTTTAATGACCAAAGTTTGTCTTTCCTTGAGGAGTCAAAGTTGTTGAGGTACCAATGAACTGGTGTTTGATCAGTCCAGTTTTTTTGTCCAATTTCTGGCTGGGTCAGCCTGCCCAACAGAGTGTCAGAAAGAAGGATATAATAAATTCTAGAATTTGATCCATGTCGTGGAGAAAAGAAGGTATAATCTTGTACAGACTAATTGCAGACTCTCCAAGCGTCAGTACAGTTATATTTTGCCAAAAAGCATGCTAAAGAAAAATCTGTTTTTAAAGGTTTGGTCAGCTTTTGAAGTGGGTTGGACCAATCTAAGTTTTTATCCATAATGAGATTTAAATCCCCACTGATCATAATCTCGCCCTCTTGAAAATTTTCTGTTAGGGGAGTTGCGCCATATTGGCACATATATGGACCCCAGTGTGGTAAGGACTCCTTCTAAATATCCTTTGACAAAAATATAGCATCCTTGCAGAACCTTCATTTCTTCTTTCAAGGTAAAACGAAGAGACTGAGCGAGCAAAATCGCCACACCCCGGGAGTTTGGTGAACCAGCAGCTCTGAATTGTAGTGGATACTGTGAAGAGGACAAAGTAGAATATTGGTCATTTTTTGATACATTTCTTGGATGAAAAGAATATCAGGTTTCATCCGAAGTACCTTTGTAGTAATTCTGGAACGCTTCATAGCGTTATTAAGACCATGTACATTAAGCATTGTTAATTTCATGTTTATAGCCAAAATATCTAACAGAATAAGCATCAATCTAACAACCAATCACTATAATAGATAGAAAACTTGATAAGCACTAGTGCAAAACTAAAATGTTTGAAAGCTGATCAGGTGTTATATAAAATACCATTCGGAAATGGTTAATAACCAGGGAATTCACTCTAGGAAAACGGAAAGTGTGGCCTTGGCAAAGGCCTTTAGTGAGAATGAACATCATTTTGCAGACACAAATTTCCTTAGGAGAGAAACCGTGTAGTAGCTTGCATTGTGGAAAGAGCTTCAGTCAAACAAGAGCCCTTACTTCACATAAAAAAGTTACAGAGTTGGGGAGTCATATAAACGGTTAGAGTCTAAACAAAGCATTTCTCATGCAGGAGGCTTCATGTACTTTTAAAGTGTATGTTATGGTAGACTTCAGCATACAGCGGGAAGAAGCCACTGTAATATTTGGATTGCAGATGGAAATTCAGATGCAGATCGAACCTCCTTGTGTGGGTTCTAACAGAATCTCTTTCTTTATTCCAGCAGGGGATGATGAGAGAAATGAGGAGAATGAGGAACTGCATCCTCTATCACCAGGTGAAATCAAGAGTGAAGACTTGAGAGGAAACTCCAGAAACCAAGTTGGACCTAAGAGGCGGAAAAGAAGCCATATCGTCCAGAAGAGAGATAAATCTATTCCTTGCCAAAGGGGGGATTTCCAAGAAGTAATTCACATGTTGAAGGAAACATACAAGTGCTTGGTGTGTGGAATGAACTTCTCAGATCAATCGCAGTATAATGTCCATTTACGAATGCACAGTGAAAAGAAGATCCATCTCTGGCTGGAGGCTGAAAAGACCATGATACGCAGAGCAGAGCTCCTTAGAGTTCAAAGAACGCATATAGGAGAGAAACCGTATAGCTGCTCAGATTGTGGCAAGAGATTCTCAGAGAAATCAGACCGTGTTCAACACCAGAGGATACATACAGGAGGGAAGCTATTAAATTGGTCAGGTAGTGGAATGAAGTTCTCTGTGGGAAGAAAAGGAAATTCACGTTTTCCAAAGAACAGTATCATGAATGCATGTAAATGCTCTTGGTGTGGAAACTGCTTCAAATACAGATCACAGCTCCTTGTGCACCAAAGAATACACAGGGGAGAGAAGCCTTTTAAATGCTCAGTGTGTGGGAAGAGATTCAGTTGCAGTGGCACTCTTCAAAAACATCAAAGAACCCACACAGGGGAGAAGCCTTTTGAATGCTCAGAGTGTGGAAAGAGATTTGGTGACAGTGGCACTCTTCAAATACATCTAAGAACCCACACAGGGGAGAAGCCTTTTGAATGCTCAGAGTGTGGGAAGAGATTCAGTCAGAGTGGCACGCTTCACATACATCGAAGAATCCACACAGGGGAGAAGCCTTTTGAATGTTCAGAGTGTGGGAAGAGATTTAGTCGCAGGGGCGCTCTTAAAGTACATCTAAGAACCCACACAGGGGAGAAGCCTTTTGAATGCTCAGAATGTGGAAAGAGATTCAGTCGCAATGGCCACCTTCAAACCCATCTAAGAACGCACACAGGGGAGAAGCCTTTTAAATGCTCAGAGTGTGGGAAGAGATTCAGTCACAATGGCAATCTTCAAAATCATATAAGAACACACACAGGGGAGAAGCCTTTTGAATGCTCAGAGTGTGGGAAGAGATTCACTGACAGTAGCAGTCTTCAAAAACATCTAAGAACCCACACAGGAGAGAAGCCTTTTGAATGCTCAGAGTGTGGGAGGAGATTTTGTCGCAGTGGCACTCTTCAAAATCATTTTAGAACCCACACAGGGGAGAAGCCTTTTGAATGCTCAGAGTGTGGGAAGAGATTCAGTCACAATGGCTATCTTCAGATTCATCTAAGAACCCACACAGGGGAGAAGCCTTTTGAATGCTCAGACTGTGGGAAGAGATTCAGTCACAATGGCCATCTTCAAATTCATCTAAGAACCCACACAGGGGAGAAGCCTTTTGAATGCTCAGAGTGTCGGAAGAGGTTCCGTGACAGTAGCAGTCTTCAAAAACATCAAAGAACCCACACAGGGGAGAAGCCTTTTGAATGCTCAGAGTGTGGGAAGAGATTCAGTCACAGTGGCAGTCTTCAAACTCATCTAAGAACCCATACAGGGGAGAAGCCTTTTGAATGCTCAGAGTGTGGAAAGAGATTCAGTTCCAGTAGCACTCTTCAAACCCATCTAAGAACCCACACAGGGCAGAAGCCTTTTGAATGCTCAGAGTGTGGGAAGAGGTTCACTTCCAGTAGCACTCTTCAACTTCATCTAAGAACCCACACAGGCGAGAAACCTTTTGAATGCTCGGAGTGTGGAAAGAGATTCAGTGACCGTAGCACTCTTCAAAAACATCAAAGAATCCACACAGGGGAAAAGCCTTTTGAATGCTCAGAATGTGGGAAGAGATTCCGTGACAGCAGCACTCTTCAAATACATCAAAGAACCCACACAGGGGAGAAGCCTTTTGAATGCTTAGAATGTGGGAAGAGATTCAGTTACAGTGGCCACCTTCAAACCCATCTAAGAACCCACACAGGGGAGAAGCCTTTTGAATGCTTAGAGTGTGGGAAGAGATTCAGGCAGAGTGGCGCTCTTCAAATACATCTAAGAACCCACACAGGGGAGAAGCCTTTTGAATGTTCAGAGTGTGGGAAGAGATTCAGTCACAGTGGCCATCTTCAAGATCATCTAAGAACCCACACAGGAGAGAAGCCTTTTGAATGCTTAGAATGTGGGAAGAGGTTCGGTTACAGTGGCCACCTTCAAAACCATCTAAGAACCCACACAGGGGAGAAGCCTTTTGAATGCTCAGAGTGTGGGAAGAGATTTAGTCAGAGTAGCACTCTCCAAATACATCAAAGAACCCACACAGGGAAGAAGCCCTTTGAATGCTCAGAGTGTAGAAAGAGATTCAGTTACAGTAGCACTCTTCAAAATCATCTAAGAACCCACACAGGGGAGAAGCCTTTTGAATGCTCAGGGTGTAGGAAGAGATTCAGTGGCAGTAGCACTCTTCAAAAACATCTTAGAACATGTAGGAAAGTTTGGGGGGTGCAGGCCACTACCAGTGATCCCCAAGCCCCTTAGGGTTCTTTCCTATGGGTAGTTGGAGTCTGTCTAGGGAACTCAGGCTGTCTTCAAGTTTTATAGAAATGACTTGGTCAAATGCTTAAGTGACCAGGCCTTTCATTCTCCTGTACTACAGCGCCATCAGATCTCTTATTATATGCAGATGGTGCAGATATTCTGTTAAGGACCCCAGTTGGGCTAAGAAGAGCCCTAAAGGCTCTAGTACAGCATTGCAAGGAAGACTTTCAATAAACTATCAAAAAGCAAAGATAATGGCCTTTGGTAAGAAACAGAAGTCTAGAACCTGGACCATTGATGGTCATTTGATTGAACTGGTGCAGACCTTCAAATATCTTGGTGCATTATTCCATGCTTCTGGCTCAAGAAAAGCACATGTTGCCCATGTTGCAGATGCCTGGCAGAAGTTAGCTCTCAATATACTTAGATTTCTTCGAACGAAGGATGGACATTACATCTCTGTTGCCCTAAAACTCTTCCAGGCCAGAACCTTGGCCCAGTTTTTGCACAGAACTATGATTGGGCCAACATAATCTTCTTTTGCCCCTCTTGAGCATGTTCTATCAAAGTTCCTAAGAGCAGCATTACAAGTCCCCAGTTGCGTACCAAATGCCTTGCAAGGTGTGCTGCGGTCCCTTCTGCTGTTTTAGAGGGGCGATTTAATAGAATCCCCCATGGGAAAAGGTTTTGCCCCTGCAATGAAGGAGAAATTGAGACTGTAGATCACATTCTTCTATGTCGTCCCTTCTCTCAAGATGCTTGCATCCAGACCACCAATCCTTTGACCGATGGAATATCTTGAAGAACAAGCTTGGGATATGCTACGTTACTCCTAGAAGATGAAAATCCAACAAGTACAACATCAGTTGCAGAATTTTGTGCAACAGCCTATAAAATCCGCCAGTTGCTTTCATTATCAGGGTTTATGTAAATACCACCCATTTATATTACGATTATTGTCTATTTTAGTTTGTGTTATTTTTTTCCCTAATACCAATTTTCACTTTTTGTGGAATAGTATTTTATCTATGCTGGTCTTCGACGGTGCAATAAAATTTGAAGAACCCCAAATTCTGTCACAGAACCCACCACACAAGGAAGAAGCCTTTTGAATGGTCAGAGTACGGGAAGAGATTTGGTGACAGTGGCTTGCTTCAAGGGCATCAGAGAACCCACACAGTGTAACTCCTTAGCTCAGAGATGTCAAGTTCATTTGTTACGAGGGTAAGGTAAAGGTAAAGGTTCCCTTGCTCGAAAGCCAGTCGAATCCAACTCTAGGGTTGCGGTGCTCATCTCCGTTTCAAAGCCAAAGAGCCAGCGCTGTCCGAAGACATTTTCGTGGTCATGTGGCCGGCATGACTAAGCACCAAGGCGCACGGAACGCTGTTACCTTCCCACCAAAGTGGTACCTATTTATCTACTTGCAATTTCTTGCTTTTGAACTGCTAGGTTGGCAGGAGCTGGAACTAGAGACGGGAGCTCACTCCGTCATGCGGCACTCTCGGGTCTCGAACTGCTGAACTACCGACCTTCCACAGCCTGCAGTTCAGCGTCTTATCCACTTGAGCCACCACAGCTCCTGTTATGAGGGTAGGATCTGACATAAACGTCACTTCATTGGTCCAGGCCACATGTACCATAAAATGTAATGGCAGGTACCAGAGATATAAACTTTAGAAAAGACTCTGGGAACCCCATTAATGGTATTATTTTTTATTGAAAATGTCAACAGCCTTAAAACATTAAGAATATTTCCTTTACTTAATGGTCTTGGATAACTGACACCTCTTTGTCTGAATCATTGCATCAAAATCTGGAGCCAATGTCTGTGCTGTAGCAATCTTGGGGATGCTGTTTTGGTTTATATCCGTACGCTGATTTATTGAGATTCATTTACAGGAAAGAGCTGCTCACAGACATACGTTGTCCCAAACTTGGACAGAATTTTAGAAGCAAAAGCCTTTTGGTGGGTGTAATTCAGACTCCCCAATTGGTAAAACTTCCTAATGGCCACTTCAAAAACATTATCCTTCAACACAGCATCACCTTGCTCCCCCACCTACCTGCGATTGTTGTTGTTCAGTCGCACAGTCGAGTCCGACTCTTCGTGACCCCATGGACCAGATCACGCCAGTCCCTCCTGTCTTCCGCTGTCCGCTGAAGTTTGCTCAATTTCATGTTCGTTGCATCGATGACACTGTCTAACCATCTCATCCTTTGCCGTCCCCTTCTCCTTTGACCTTCAATCTTTCCCAGCATCAGGGTCTTCTCCAGTGAATGCTCCCTTCTCACCTGCGATTAGTGGCATCTAATCATTGGTAGGTGGGGAGAAAAAAGAAAAGGGGCTGTTCAGCAAAGATGATGATGATGGGAATCCGGAGGGTGGGCGAAATTGTCTTAGCGTGTCAAAAACTTTGTCCCATGAGCAGTGTTCCCTCTAAGCTGAGTTAGTGTGAGCTAGCCCACAGTTTTTTAGTCCCTGGCTCACACATTTTCGACTTAGCTCAGGAACGATGGCTCCACAGCAAACTAACTTATGCAGTAGCAAAATCATTTCCTCACAACTTTAATGCCAGTAGCTCACAAAGTAGAAGTTTTGCTCACAAGACCCCACAGCTTAGAGGGAGCATTGCCCATGAGACACCTTGTGTCACTCTGCTTATTTTGGAGGGGGGGGGATGGGGACTGTTTTTATTTTAAATCATACTCTGTGACGTGTTTTCTTTCAGGGGAAATGGTTTTACCTTTAATTCACACTTTGTATGTGAATTTGGTAGTTTCTGCTGCCACCAGGAATTTAAAATTCCAAATCTCTCTCCTTTGGTAGCGTAATCCAGGGTCTGGGCGCTTCAGAGGACTAATGTGGCCCTGAGGAACTACTGTCTGTGCTGAATTCTGGGAACTAGGCCTTGAGAACTAGGCATTAGCAAGAGGAGCCGAGAGCAACAGAGAATTGGGCTTACAGTCTGCTTCCTTTCCTGTCCCCACAAGACACACCCTGTGAGGGAGGTGGGGCTGAGAGAACTGCTCTTGAGAGAACAACAGCCCCTTCATGGGCTTGGACCCTCATATTTGTGAGATCGCCACCACTGGTCAAAATCAACAACTTCCCATACCTGTGCCTTCTCGGTTGTGGCCCCGACCTTAAGAGATGCCCTGCCTGAGGAAGTCAGGAAGGCTTCCGCTTTTCCAGGTGGTCTGCAAACCATGCAAAATTCTGGTTCCAGAGAGCTTTTGTGTCCATGCGATAGAGTTGCACTGTACTGAATGGCTCACAACATTACCTGCATAACTGATTAGGGACTGTGGTCTGTGCGGCTGTGTTTAGCTTACCGAAACTAGGATCCTACTGTGTCATTTTTGAGTCATTTAATGTGTCATGTTGAGACTTACGCTTTTGCTTTAGTGCTGTTTTTAGAGATCTGATTGGTTCGACAACCTTTGTTTTGTTTATTGAATGCTCCATCTTGTTGATTGTATTGGTTCACGCTCTGCAATCTGCCTTGAGTCCAAATGAGAGAGGCGAACTATAAATAAATAAATAATATCCGGCTGAGTCTCCTCATCTCCCCAAGCCCCGCCCTCTCCAAGGCTCAACCCCTAAATCTCCAGGAAGTTGTCAACCTGTAACTGGCAACTCTAGAAATGCCTGGGCCCCTTGAGTCTTTCCTCAAAGGTCAAAACGCCTATGAAAAGGATCCTGTCCTCTCCCCTGCCTTTTACTCACAGAAACCTAGTATAGAATGCTGTGGTTGCTATAGCCACTTCGACAACCCATTTCTTAAAGCTACAGGTGCTCCTCTTATCATATAGTGTGTTTAAAAAAATAACAACATTTTTTCCCTAATATATTTCATATTTTTCTGCAACCCTGGGGAAATTTTCACTTTGTCAAAAGATCTGTCTTCCCCTTTACAACTTGAGTCACTGCATTTAGGCATGCTCAGATTTTGCCAACTCTGCTGTTGGAATATGTGATTTATTTTATTAAAACATTTATGTCCCATTTTCCTTGTGGTTCAAGTCAGCTAAGGTAAGGGTTTCCCTTGCTCGAAAGCCAGTCAAATCCGACTCTAAGGTTGTGGTGCTCATCTCTGTTCCCAAGCTGAAGAGCCAGCGCTGTCTGAAAACGTTTCTGTGGTCATGTGGCCAGCATGACTAAACACCAAGGCGCACAGAACACTGTTACCTTCCCACCGAAGTGGTACCTATTTATCTACTTGCAATTTCTTGCTTTCGAACTGCTAGGTTGGCAGGAGCTGGAACCAGAGACGGGAGCTCACTCTGTCATGCGGGTCTACAGTAATATATTTTCAGCTCCCCCCTCCCTTCTAATACCTTCTTTTTCTGCTAAAGCATTTCCATTTCTAAAGATTTCTTCGTTCGTAAAATTAATAGTGAATGGGTGCCATTGCCAATGCAATATTAGGTCAATGTGGCAGTTTCTAAACTGTAATGAGTGTTGTTCAGGTAAAATGTTGACTGCCGTTTTGGTGTTGCCAAGATATTTTTGCCTTAGTTACCAAGTGTTCACTGTTACTTTCTGGACAACCTATTCTTTTCTAAGAATTGGGGAAGGTTCCCTGACTTTACTGGGCTAATTTTTTTATTCCCTTTTGTTTTCTGCCTAGCTTTCTGTTGGGTGACAGTGCATCTGAGTGCACAGAGTGCCTTGCCACACCCCACTGATCAAGCATAGGGAGGCTTTATAACCCTGGAACTGGCAGTTAACAGGCGCCTTTCATCTCTTCCTTAGTTTGAAAAAAAATCATCATTATAATAGAGGTGCCCCTGCTCAGACAAGAGAAGCCGTCAAGTGGCAGAGCACAGGGACAGAGGCAGTCCCGCAGACCTGAGAGAGACCAAGGGCATGAAGGGCTTTGTATAGGATTGCCAGACCACCTGGTTGCACAGGGGTTTCCCAATTTGGGGAGGCTCCTACCCGCCTCCAGCATGCTGGCTGGCAGGGGAGAAGCCCTGCCCTCCCCCAAGAACAACCACCTGGCCTCTCCCCCCCCCTATAAACGCTGCTGGGAAGTTCCAGGGGTCATGCACCTGCACTCCAACCCCTGAATTTGGGGCTTGGAATGGAGGCATGCGTGGCCTGCTCATGCTTCCCAATGGTATTTTCAGAGACCTCTTAAATGCTGCTGGGAAGAGCCGGGGGTCGTGTGCCTGCACTTCAAGGCCTAACTACCGGGTTGGGAGTGGAGGCATGCGTAGTCTCCCCCCCCCCCACTCTTCCCAACAGTTTTTAAAGAGAGCCTTTAAATGCTACTGGGAAGAGGTGGGGGCCGCTGCTCCTCAACGCGATGACATCACTTCTGTGTGATGCCGTCATGTTGGGGACGTCCCCACCCCCTCCTGAAACATCCCCCCAAAGCCCCGCACTGGGGTCTTTGAGGGACTTGGCAACCCTAACTGTGTATATGATAGCAAATCCCTTAACAGGTGGGTAACTGCACAATGGGCGTAAGAGGTATCCTCTCCCTTTACCTCCCATCAATAGCTGAGCTGTGGTGTTCTGCACTAACAGCCGTCTCCGTGTTCCTTTTGAGGTGAGATCAATATACAGGTATGAGGGACAAGATCTGGGACTTTCTGCTGTTGGGAAACTGGCAGCCCTTGGTCTGAAACCCCTCCCGTCTGTAAAGGTAGAAGCTTCACACAGGGGAGCTCATACAATGGATAAAAATAAAGACTTATGTGTGATTCACACTGTCTCTGATCGTTGAATTTTCTGCCTTAGAGACGTGTCAGGCTATTGGAGGCTGTAACAATTCTTTCCTCAAGAATGTTTGCTTCCTAGAGAGCTATACTGCTGGCTAAGGAAATTCTTAGACAAGTAAAAGGTAATAAACGTGGGGGGGAACAGCGGAACGGTGTTGATTTAAATACGTGAGAATAAGGGTAACAGCATTCCGTGTGCCTTGGTGTTTAGTCATGCCGGCCACATGACCATGGAAACGTCTTCGGACAGCGCTGGCTCTTCGGCTTTGAAATGGAGATGAGCACCGCAACCCTAGAGTCGGAATCAACTGGCTTTCGAGCAAGGGAACCTTTACCTTTACCTTTAAGGGTGTCACTATTAGTTAATGGGTTGGTTTATTACATGATGGTATCAATCTAATAGGTATTAAAGCTTTTGTAATGCTGTTCTGGGGGTCTTTTGGCCTGATTGCTGGAGGCCTTTTCACTGCAGTGGAAACGAAGCTATTTCTTTCCTGACCACTTGAGTCTGAGTCTTTTGCTGTTGCTTGGCTTGGACTTGGGGGGGACGGGGGACTCCCATGGTGGGGTCTCCTGCCACACAGGGCATTGCAGTAGCCTAGTCTGGATGTTGCCATGGTGTGGATCCAGGCCAGGCATCTCTCCTTACCCCACCTAATAGCCACGTGTGTCTGCTGTCCCACAACACATAGCCCACTCTAGCATTGGTCCTCCCTCCATCCCGAGCTCTTGTCTTCTATTTCTGGCAGGTGGAAGATTTGAAAGATCTTTGATGGGAGCATCAGGTGTTGGTTACCTCTGTTTGATCCCAGGCATGCATTTTGCCCGGTGTTTCCGAACACATGTAAAGAAAGAACCTCTTCTCGCTGCTAGATGCAATATTTCCCTAAGGAATAAATAGTGACTTTTTCCCCCTGACAAGAGGTGGAAAAATCTTCGTTGACCTGGGTGAGTTGCATGCAAATATTGTTATACCAGGAGTAAGGCCCGCGATGGGAATAAATACAACGAGTTTGGGGCTCTTTAGCTTGGAGAAATGATGGCTGAGAGGTGACATGATCGAGGTTTATAAGATTATGAATGGGATTGAGCAGGTTGAGAAAGAGGTACTTTTCTCCCTTTCTCACAATACAAGAACTCGTGGGCACTCCATGAAATTGCTGAGCAGTCGGGTTAGAACGGATAAAAGGAAGTACTTCTTCACCCAAAGAGTGATTAACAAATGGAATTCACTGCCACAGGAGGTGGTGGCAGCTACAAGCATGGGCAGTTTCAAGAGGGAATTAGATAAACATATGGAGCAGAAGTCCATCGGTGGCTATTAGCCACAGGGTATAGATGGGAACTCTCAGTCTGGGGCAGGTGATGCACTCTATCCTTGGTGCTGGAGGGGGCAGCAGTGGGAGGGCT
Source organism: Gekko gecko (assembly GCA_029375565.1). Taxonomy (NCBI): domain Eukaryota; kingdom Metazoa; phylum Chordata; class Lepidosauria; order Squamata; family Gekkonidae; genus Gekko; species Gekko gecko. The sequence continues at coordinate 8,064,379 of JAPDNY010000002.1, forward strand.
TCTGGTGTCCTGGCCCCACTGCTGGACCTCCTGATGGCACCTGGTATATTTTGGCCGCTGTGTGACAGAGTTTTGGACTAGATGGGTCATTGGCCTGATTCAACACTGGCTTCTCTTATGTTCTTATGGCTCTGCAGCTCTGAAAGGGTTAAAGCCGTCGAGTTGTTGGCTAGAGAGAGAGGCTGAGGCAAGGGAGGGAGGTGCTTTTGGGGGGGACCGGAAGCGTTGCAATCTGAGAGGGAAGCGGGGGGGGGGGCCTTCGGACGGGCCGCGGCAGGGAAAGATCTTTGCAGCCGGATTCCGGGAAGGTCTCCTCTCCAGTAAGTCACTATCGCAGTCTGGGAAGGCGGAAGGTCCGCTCTTGTGTGGCTTTTTTTTTTTTTTTTTGGGGGGGGGGAATCAGTTAAAAGGGGATCTTCTGACGGATGTTTCCCTTTTTGATGTTTCCCGTTGGGGGCCCCTGCCCGGGTCTGGAAAGGCGGGATCTGAGTCCTGGAGATCGGAATAAATCTTTCTCGGGGGAGGTCGGAGGGAGGCCCAGGAAGAGATCCCAGGCGGGATCCCGGGGGAGGGATCGTTCGTGCGGAGTCGCTGCCCAGATCCCTCGCCTTTTGGCCGGTGCTCCCCCCAGCATCTGCACTTTCCGGGCGGCGGGTTATTTACATTATTTATTTACATTGATTACAGCCCGCCCTTTAGTGAGACGCTATACAACCCATGCATTCAACCAATTTTGCAATGAAATTTGCGCCCGGAGGACTGACCGGAAATCTGAGAAAGAGTTTTGAGGGAAAGCATAAATGGTAACGTGGCATAAAGGCTTACAGCAAACTAACACAGTCAGTCAGACCCCCGTGTCCTAAAGATGTACCCAAGAAACCGTGTGAAGTCTTTTCTCCAGTGCTGCCCTCCTGCTTGCTTGCTTAGAAAAGCCCTCCTGGATAATTTAGTTTTGCTTAGTCTGTGGAAAGCCAGGGGAGTGGGTGCCTTTCTGACCCCCTCAGGCAGACCATTTGTGGGGGCCAGAGTGGAGAAGGCCCCTGTCCAGGCCAGTCAGCAGAGGGACTGCAGAAGGGCAGTAATTTGCCTGCTTCATCTAGCTCCTGATAATGGCTGAGCCCGGGCGTTCTGCACCAGCTGAAGTGCCTGAACTGGTTTTATGTAAGGTACAGGGCATTGATCTAGTCCAGTCTCCATGTCACTGTGGCAGTTCAGTTTCAATTTGTTCACTCTTAGCCTTTGAACCACAGCAGCCAGGAAGCCGTTGAGGACCTCTGCCCCATCCCTGCCTCCTCCTCCTGCTCCTGTTTGCCCCCCAGCAGCCCCCCTGCCCTGACCTGGAGAGGCCCCTCTGCCCCTTCTCCTCAAGGGGCTGGCTGCTTCTTGCCCGGCCTGTCCGGCCTATTGAGGAGCTGTCTGCAGTGGTTAAGCGCTTACCAGTTGCTTTGTGCTGGGCTTCAGTTTACCTGCACCCACTAAACAGAATGGTCCCCAGGTACAGGAGGCCAAGCTCATAACATCCACTGTAGATTTTTAAAGAGCTCAATAGAGTAGTTCTTTTTCTTTCCTGAAGGACCAAAGAAGCATAATGTCAAAAGCTTGATACTTAGTATAACCCAGTGACCTTAATCCTGATCTGCAAACTACAACATGGACACTCCTTCTGATCCACTCAGCTCTGTCTGGACCAGGTCACTGATATAACTCAGTTCTCTTTTGGTTTCTTTCTGCCTTTTTGATATCTTTTCTTCTTTGTAGGCGAGTGAATAAGAGTGTCTTTCCAGGGTCAGAGGCAACCCAAGAGAAAGGAGAAGGAGATGGAAGAGGAGGACCCAGAAGGCCCTGGAACTGGCCAGAGATTGAAAAAAGGTCCCCATCTCCAGAGGAATTGGTGCTGAATTTTGGGAAAGAGCTGTGCCAGAGATCTTGGCTCAGGACACTATGAGCACAGATAAACGCAGCCAATGCTTCAGGCAGTTGTGTTACCTCGAGGCCGATGGGCCCCGAGAGGTTTGCAGCCGGCTCCATGGACTTTGCAACCACTGGCTGAAGCCAGAGAGGCACACCAAGAAACAGATCCTGGACCTGGTGATCCTGGAGCAGTTTCTGGCCGTCCTGCCCCAGGAAATGCAGTGCTGGGTCAGAGGATGTGGGCCAGAGACCAGTTCCCAGGCGGTGGCCCTGGCCGAAGGTTTCCTCCTGAGTCAGGCGGAGGAGAAGAGGCAGGCAGAACAGGTGAGGAGTTTTTCATTCACTCAGTTCAAGCAGAGACCTTATCCTAAGGCTTCTTGTCAGATATTTCTGCTTCCCACTTGTAGTGACCCTATGAATTAATGTCCTCCAAAACATCCTATCGTCAAGAGCCTTGCTCAGGTCTTACAAACTGAGGGCCGTGGCTTCCTTGACTGAATCAACCCATTCCATGTTTGGTCTTCTTCTTTTCCATCCTGATTTGTCTTTCTGGGGGTCCACAGTATCCATAAAAACTCTTCTCCAATACCACAACTAGGAGCCCGTTTGGTGTAGTGGTTAAGAGTGGTGGACTCTAATCTGGAGAACCAGGTTTGATTCCCCACACCTTGACATGCAGCCACTGGGTGACCTTGGGTCAGTGGCTGTTCTCTCAAGAGCAGTTTTCTCAGAGCTCTCTCAGCCCCATCTACCTAGCAGGGTGTCTGTTGTGGGGAGAGGAAAAGAAGGAGATTGTAAACTGCTCTCAAACTCCGAGTAAAGGGCAGGATATAAATCTAATTCTTCTTCTCCTCCTCTCTCCCCACATATAGGAATGGGAAGTACTGTGGCATGAATTAACTGGATCTTGGCCACCAGCGACACATCCTTACACTGGAGAATCTTTTCTGGCTCCTTCTGGGCTGCCCTTCCCAGCCTCAGTCTCCTGATTCCTTGCTTGCTTTCTCCCTTGTGGTTGAAGATGGAGGCAAGGAATAGAAAGTCTTGAGCAATTTCAAGTTCTTCAGCATTAACCCTACGTTTCTGAAATTCCAGACTTTTGTCTTCTTGATGTTCAGCTGTAATCCCGGTTCGGCACTTTCTGCTTTAACCTACATTAGTAGTCATTTCAGGACTTCACTATTCTCTGCCAGTAATGTGATGTCAACTGCATATCTCGAATAGTTACTGTCCCTTCTGCCAGTTTTCACCCCTCCTTCATCTAAGTCGAATCCAGCTTTCCTTATGATATGTTCTGCGTACAGATTGAAGAGAAAGGGAAATAAAATACAACGTGGTCTGATGCTTTTTCCAGTTTGGAAACCATTCTATTTCTCCATCTTCTGTACTGACACTGGCCTCTTGTTCAGAGTACAGGTTTGCGCATCAATGCAAACTGTTCTTGTGGCGGACGCATTTCTTTTAAAACCAGCCATTGTCAGAGTCCCAAGCAATCAGGTCCCAATAACCTGGGCTACAAAGCAAGATGTGAAATGAGCAGATATACATAATTCAAAGGGATCAGTGGATGGCCCTGGGCTAATTAGGAATATAGCATAAGCCCGCCTAAAGCTAACACACAGACATTCCCAGAGACAGGAGAGTAAGAGCTTCAAGGCCACAATAAGAACATAAGAACATAAGAGAAGCCAATGTTGAATCAGGCCAATGGCCCATCTAGTCCAACACTCTGTCACACAGTGGCCAAAATATACCAGGTACCCTCAGGAGGTCCAGCAGTGGGGCCAGGACACCAGAAGCCCTCCCACTGCTGCCCCCTCCAGCACCAAGAATAGAGTGCATCACCTGCCCAGACTGAGAGTTCCCATCTATACCCTGTGGCTAATAGCCACTGATGGACTTCTGCTCCATATGTTTATCTAATTCCCTCTTGAAACTGTCCATGCTTGCAGCTGCCACCACCTCCTGTGGCAGTGAATTCCATGTGTTAATCACTCTTTGGGTGAAGAAGTACTTCCTTTTATCTGTTCTAACCCGACTGCTCAGCAATTTCATGGAGTGCCCACGAGTCCTTGTATTGTGAGAAAGGGAGAAAAGTACTTCTTTCTCCACCTGCTCAATCCCATTCATAATCTTATAAACCTCGATCATGTCACCCCTCAGCCGTCGTTTCTCTAAGCTAAAGAGCCCCAACCAAGCCTAGGCAACCGGCGATAACCCAGGGAAAGAGAAACAAAACTAAACGTTCCAAGACAGAGGCACTTTGACTGACTTTATTCCCCCCCACCTTTGCCATGACAGCTGCATAGCTGACACCATAGCTTCTCATGATCCGCAGAGTCCAAAACGTTGCTGTAATAATCTATGAAACACAAGCTTGAGTTTCTTCTAAAATTCTCTCGTATGCTCCAATAACCGACCTAAATTTGCGATCTGATCACAAGTGCCTTCCCCTTTTCTGAATCCAACTTCAGCATCTGGCATTTCTCATTCCATCCGTTTGAACAATCTTCGTTGTAAGGTTTTGAGTATCAATCTATTCCCATGAGAAATTAATGCGGTCCAGTAGTTGCGGCAGTCTTTTTGTTAGAATAGCAATGTAAAGTGAGTGTTTCCAGACTATGGGCCATTGTTGTGTTTTCCATCTCTGTTAGCATATTCCTTTTAAGATTTGGAAAGACTTTTCTGTGCCTTGGAATAGTTCTGTTGATATCCCATCTACCCCTAGTGATCTGTTTCTCCCCATTGCTCTCAATGCAGTTTTCCCTTTACTTTCTAAAACCACTGGTTCTTCTTCAAAAGATTCTTTTGCAAAAGAATCTGTCATCCTTTCATCTCCTTAGTATAATTCCTCAGTGTGTATTCTTCCCATCTTTTCTTAGATACTTATACCTCTAGATATTTCCACCTCTAGATATTTCCATTCTTTCTCTTACCTGTCCCCCTTCCTGTTGTTTCAGATGTGGGGACATCTAAAGATGGAAGTGAAGCTCTCTGAGGCAGAAGGAGCTCCGTCAGAGGAAAGTCAGAGGGCCCAGGCCCAGGAGGATGCCCGAGATGCCCTCTCAAGGGGTAAGGGTGCCTCCTGCCCAGATGGGATTGGGAGACCTAGTCAAGTTGTTGGGCAGAAGGTTCAAGACAAGAGAAAAGGGGAATACCTTTGCAGAGTACATAGAATGGAGTTCTGGGACACAGAGTGCCATAGGATGTCGTGATGGCCACTCCACTTTATAGGGCAGTAGACAGATTCGTGGAGGGCAATTCCATTCTTATTTACATTAATTAAAACGTGCATCTCTCCCCTTCCTTCCATTAGAGGGTCTCAAGGTGGCTCAGAAAAGGAAAGGAAGAGAAATCTGGGTGCAGCTCTTAGCCGTGGTGAATAAATGGAATGTCCGCATTCCCCAGACGTGGATGGCCGAGGCTAGCCCAGTCTCCTCAGACCTCAGAAGCTAAGCAGGGTCAGCCCCTGGTTGGTTGTTGCGTGGGAGATGACTGAAGAAGTCCAGGGTTGCTATGCAGAGGCAGGGACCTCTGCAGGTCTCTTGAATAACTTGTGGGTTCACCATAAGTCAGCTGTGACTTCACAGCACTTTACAACAACACCCCCCTATTCTGGGTCAGCATACCTCTGAAACGGCATTGCTAGAGGCAATAGTATAGGTTCTGTGCCCCTGCTTAAAGGCTTTCCAGGGGCATCTGGCAGGCCACAGTGAGAGAGAGGATGCTGGACTAGGGATGCCAGGCCATAGCCTGGTACTCCTACGAGGTTTGAGTGTGGAGCTTGGGTTGCTTGTGATTTCCTGTCCTCCCTTTTTCTCCTGCCACTCCAGACTCCAAGACGGGTGGGAGGCCCCCATCGGGAGGGAGGATGGCAGGCCTGGGCTTTTGGTCTCTTCCAGCAGGGAGGCTGCAGCCTTTGGACCTCCATGGTGCACAGGGCACATTTCAAGTCTCACAGAAGGGTTGGCAGCATTTATGCCGAGGCTCATGGGTACCTGCTGCTTCCCTTCCACCTCTCCTGACACCCTACTAAAAGTCATTACAAATATTCTTGAGGGTAAAGAAGACAAGGTGTCACAACCCTGGGAATGGGGATGGGTGAAGCAGAATTGAAAGAAGCAAACACAAGAGGAACTTGAGGTTAACACTCATCCTTCCAATTTTGTCTCCCTTGCAGGCAGTGAAGAGATGTTGTCAAGCTGTCGTCTTTTCGGAGGAGTGGAAACGGCAGCTCCACCTTTGTTCCAGGTAGGGGGGAAGATTGGGGGATAGTCAGTGTACAGGGTTTGAGCCCTCTCACCCCCAGTCCAGGGGATAAGAGAGGCACAACTCCTGAACTCTGCCAGCATGTACAGGATCTTACTCCTCTCTCATGCCCTTCCAGTAATGAGAGATACCAAAATCCCATATGCTTAAACAAACCCAAGGGTATGTCTGCACACACTCCTGCACACACTCCTGAGCCAGTTTGGTGCAGTGGTTAAGTGCGCGGACTCTTATCTGGGAGAAGTGGGTTTGATTCCCCACTCCTCCACCTGCACCTGCTGATGTGACCTTGGGTCAGTCACAAGCTCTGGCACAGCTGTTCTCTCAAGGACAGTTTCTGTCAGAAGTTCTCTCAGCCCCACCTACCTCACAGGGTGTCTGTTGTGGGGAGGGGAAGGGAAAGGAGTTTGTGAGCCGCTCTGAGACGCCTTTGGGCAGTGAAGGGCGGGGTATAAATCCAAACAACAACAACAACAACAACAACAACTCTTCTCAGTAGTCTGCCACCAAGATCTCTTATATCAGGGCCCTCACCAAGGTTCAGAAGCAGAGATCTCAACTCCTGCCTGGTCTAGAGGACTTAGCAAGTTTATCAGCTCTGTGCCAGAGCTGCAAACAATTAACACACAGTGGTAGCCTTCAGCTGAGTCAGCTCAGGCAATAAGATTTAGGCTTAGGGGTCAGTTGCAACACAAGAACCAAACTCAGGTAATATTAATCTATATTCTATCTTTATTCAGTACAAAGCACACATATAACAGGAAACTAGCAGGAAGGTACATAAAACAAATAAGGTCTATAGCTTCTTCAGCTCTAACTATACATAGAGGGATTTATAGTTACCAGTCATTCAGAAGTACAGGTAACTCAAAGTCCATTGTCCAGGGAATCTTAAGGATGTGCCACATGTTTGCGGTGGGCAGTTAAGGCCAGCTTGCTGCCCGCTAGTAAAATTCAAGGTTGCAGGTATGTAATCCAAACAGGGACTAACTCTCAGAAAGGGGCCCTCTTTCCAAGAGAACTCTGACCCTCTTCTCATAGGGTAAGCACAAGTCCCTCCCTCTCCTGTCATAATTGAATATGGCCATTTACCCAACCCCATTTATGAGAGGATGGAGAGGTGTGTCCACTATCTAGGTGCAGGCATTGCTGACCCTATGTGCCTAAAGGCACATCTGCTTGCGCTTTGATGTGTAAATGCATGGGACATCTGTGTCCCCCCCCGCCTGAGAAGAGCCTCAATGTTTACTTCTTCCCAGCAAAGGTGTCAAAGTGGCTTTGTATATGGATATCAGGCTTGGCATCTGGCATGCCATCTGTTGCAGGTGACGAAAGTCACATGGATATGTAAGCAGCTAGACCATTTGAGCCTAGCAGGAATGAATCAGGAAAGTCTTTTCCTGTACAGTCAGGTCCCCACTTCTTCTCATGGGAGGGTTTTGGTCCTGCTAACCGACGAGAGACAGGCTCTGAGCCCCACTCTTTTTACACATGACAAACTCTATATCCTGCACCCTCCCAGAATGTTCCCGTGGAGAGTGTAGTCTCTGCCTGGATTGATCTCTAACGAGGGAATCTACTTTTCCTTTCAGGCTCCCTTTTCCTTTGAGGAGGTGGCCGTGTATTTCACCGTGGCCGAGTGGGCCTTGCTGGCTCCTGGCCAGAGAGCTCTATACAGGGAAGTCATGCTGGAGAACTACGGGAGTGTGGCCTCTCTGGGTAAGGACCTCTCATAGCTGCCAAAGGTGCAAATTGCTGCCATTGGGACGATGCATAAATCAAAATATTGAAAAGCTACATGTGGTTGGGAGGACTGCCCAGCTACTCTCCTCACCCCTGCTGGGGGCCTTGAGATGGGGGTGGCAGTGAAAACAATGGTTCAGCATGGCTAGTGCTGTGGCCATCACCCAAGCCATTCCTACAGCAGTCCTCTGGATGCCTTCAGCCCTTTGTATTTGTAGTAGATGTGTTTGAGTTGTTTCTTTGGAGCTGTTCTACCTTGCAGAGGTGGCCTGCAGTGGGTAGTCCCACCAGTTAACACTGCCATCCAAGGGCAAATGGTTTACACCAAATCACACAGCACACTCCGCTGTGGTGACGGGAATCAGTCCTCACCGCAAGAGAGCGGGATCACGTGTTATTTTTTTTTTTTTTTTTAAATACAATTTATTATTGGATATATCCCATGTTCATACAATTTAAACAAACCAATACATATCCATTTTTCTTTCTCCCTCTCCCCCCCAAACAAGGCTTCCCGCACTGCTCCAACCCCCTTGATATTTCTCTTGTACAATTACATTTACTACTAAACATATTTCTTTTACTAATGGTAACAAGGGATCACGTGTTATTGAAGAGATTCCCACTGAAACTGTCAGCCCAGTAAAAACAGTCAGGTTGTCAGTTGTGGCACAGTTTGTTTGAGCCACAGCAGGATAAAGAAAGCACTGTGGACACCTTCTGCCTCCCCAAGAGGCAAGCGGCCAACTCCTTCCCAAAGGCTAAGTCCCTTTCAGCCCCTTGAGGCGGGAAACCATCCGCCAAAGAAAACACAAACACAGAGAGAAAAGCCAGGAATACCTGTCCACTCAGCGTGCCCCGATGCCCGAGTTTCTCCAAGGCCGGCCAGCCCCATCTCCCCCTGTCCCCAGGGATGAGGGCTGACAGCTATGAGAACCCTCCACTGCTCTAAGGATCTGCCAGACTAACTTCCCCACATTGAGATTCCATCACCCTGGTCATGCTGAACACCTGGATAACTGCATGCTTGCTGTGTGGTCACTGTGTCTTTCAGGTGTTTGGGAGGATGGAACAGGACAGACTCTTCCGGGGTCTTATCTGGACTTTTTGACACTGCGTGTTCCTCTGGGACGGGCTTCCAGAGGGCCTTACTCTACTATAAGAAGCAGATGATGCTGAGGCCTGATAATCAATCTTCTGGCTATCTCTTGTTGATGATAAAATATACTTATTTTGGGAGGGACAGGCTGACCCTATCCTTCTAGGAAAGGCAGAACTACCTGGATGATTCAGACATGGCTGTGCTTTAGACAATAGAGAGTCCCAGCTAAGGTGCAGAGAACTGCTCAGAAATAGAAAAAAAATGGCTCAGGCCTTGAGAAAGTTGCCCCTGCAATGCAGGGTTGGTTTTCTAATCTGTCATTACCTGCCCCTTCCAACAAATAACAACTTTCCCAAAAACCATGGGGGTCCCCTTTGTCAGGTGCAGAGAATCAAAAGTAAAAAAAACATGGTGTCATGATCCGTGCAGGATGGAGGTAGGGCCTAGAGGCCTAAGCTCTAGGAGGGACCTGTCTGGGAGTAGAAAGCAGACTGCATACAATCCCCACAATGCTTGGGGATGGTTTTTAGCCAATCAGAGTACAGAGATTCTGTGAAGAGATTGTTACATACTTGGTGAGAGGTTTTTTTTTCCTGACTGAAGCTGTGAGCTGTGGAAAATGGTGGTCTTTCTTCTCACAAAGCTAAACTGGACCATGATATAAACTCTATGTGCTGTGAGGAAATGGTTCTTTTGCTCTTCTGCAGACTTATCTCAGTGAGGGCACAGTCTGGTCTGAGGAGAAAGATCCCTCACTTAGGGGACAGAGTGAGTTACAGGGACAAGCCTGGTTTATAGAGGGCTGTAGGCCTGAAATAGTAACAGTTAAAGTGAAGTAGTTAGTCGTGTTAGCTCTGATTATTTTTCTCTTATGCACTGTTATACCTTTATAAAGCACCTTGTATTGTTTTCAATGCCCCATTACTGTATAAATAAACCATATGTTTAAAAGTTCGCTGCCTGGTCATCACATCTAAGGTTCTCGACTTGAAAAGGGGCATTTTGGATGGGCTTGAGAGGGTACCCTGGGCCTTCTCAGGGGACCGTAAGTCCAGGGTGGTGGCAGCGGAAGCGGCGACCCGCTGTGGTCATGACACATGGTGAGTCAATTGGGAATGGGGAGGAACAATATTTTGCCACTTTCCCCCTTAAAATACATGTGGGAAATTTGGGAAGGGAAGAGAGAGAGAGAATATAAAAACAGCTCTACAGGAGGGCCTGGCAGGGATCAGCGTCACGGTTTGGGAGGAAAGATGATCGGATAGCAGGAATGCACACCCATGCCTGAGCAGTGCCTGGCTGGTGCCTTGGCTTCTTGCATGGGTGATGATTGGAACTCTTTCTTTGTTCCAGGAGCAGATGTAGAGGAGACAGCTGGGGAATTCGAGGGGTTCTCTTTGGAAAAAGTCAAGAATGAAGATGCTGAAGGACACTTTGGGGATGGATATGGACCCCAGGAGCAGGAGGGAAGCCAAGCAGGTAAGAGAGGGATAAGTCCATTCCTTACTGAGGAGGGGGTTTCCATGAAATTCCAGTCCATGAAGAAGGGTCAGTCAAAAAGGGAAGGGACAAAGGCTTCAATCTTAACCAGAGAATCCACTGCACGAATAATGAAAGCATGACCTTGGCAAAGACCTTCAGTCAGAGAATGAACGTCATTTTGCAGACACAAATTCCTTTAGGAGACAAACCATGTAATTGCAGTGCGGAAAGAGCTTCAGTCAGAAAAGAGCCCTTGCTTCACATTAAAAAAGTAACACAGCTGGGGAGCCGTATAAATGATTAGAGTCCAAACCAAGCATCTCTCATGCAGGAGACTTAAAGGACTTTTAAAGTGTATGTTATTGTACACTTCAGCATACAGCTGGAAAAAGCCAGTGTAATATTTGGATTGCGGATGGAAATTCAGTTGTAGATCAGAGCTCCTTGCGTGGGTTCTAACAAGATCTCTTTCTTTATTCCAGCAGGGGATGATCAGAAGAATGAGGAGGATGAGGAGCTGCATCCTCTATTGCCAGATGAAGTCAAGAATGAAGACTTGAGAGGAAACTTCAGAAACCAAGTTGGACCTAAGAGGCAGAAAAGAAGCCACATGGTCAATAAGAGGGGTAAACCCATTCCTTGCCAAGGGGGGGATTTCCGAGAAGTAACTCATACAGTGAGGGAAATATACAAGTGCTTGGTGTGTGGAATGAACTTCTTGGATAAATCCCAATATAATCTCCATTTAGGAATGCACAGTGGAAAGAAGATCCATCACTGGCTGGAGTGTGGAAAGACCATGATTTGCAGAGCAAAGTTCCTTAGACTTCAAAGAGCACATAGAGGAGAGAAACCTTATAGCTGCTTACACTGTGGCAGGAGATTCTCAAATAAATCAGACCTTGTTCAACACCAAATGATTCATACAGGAGGAAAGCTATTTATTTGCTCAGGGAGTGGAATGAAGCTCTTTGTGGGAGGAAAAGGTAATAAATGTTTTCCAAAGCACAGTATAATGAATCCATGTAAATGCTTTTGGTGTGGAAACTACTTCAAATACAGATCACAGCTCCTTGTGCACCAACGAATCCACAGAGGGGAGAAGCCTTTTCAATGCTCAAAGTGTGGGAAGAGATTCAGCCAATGGAGCCCCCTTGAAACCCATCTAAGAACCCACACAGGGGAGAAGCCTTTTGAATGCTCAGACTGCGGGAAGAGATTCAGTCGCAGTGGCACTCTCCAAATACATCAAAGAATCCACACAGGGGAGAAGCCTTTTGAATGCTCAGAGTGTGGGAAGAGATTCAGGCAATGGAGTCCCCTTAAAACCCATCTAAGAACCCACACAGTGGAGAAGCCTTTTGAATGCTCAGTCTGTGGGAAGAGATTCAGTCACAGTGGCACTCTTCAAAGACATCTAAGAACCCACACAGGGGAGAAGCCTTTTGAATGCTCAGAGTGTGGGAAGAGATTCAGTCAAAGGGGCCCCCTTCAAACCCACCTAAGAATTCACATACGGGAGAAGCCCTTTGAATGTGGGAAGAAATTCAGTCAAAGGGGCCTCTTTCAAACTCATTTAAGAACTCAAACAGAGGAGAAGCCTTTTGAATGCTCAGAGTGTGGGAAGAGATTCAGTCATGGTAGCAGTCTTCAACAACATGTAAGAATCCACACTGGGGAGAAGTTTTTTGAGTGCTCCGAATGTGGGAAGAGATTCAGTTGCAATGGCCATCTTCAAACCCATCTCAGAACCCATACGGGGGAGAAACCTTTTGAATGCTCCGAATGTGGGAAGAGATTCAGTCGCAGTGGCACTCTTCAAAGTCATTTTAGAACCCACACAGGGGAGAAGCCTTTTGAATGCTCAGAGTGTGGGAAGAGATTCAGTCGCAGTAGCAATCTTCAAAACCATCGAAGAACCCACACAGGGGAGAAGCCTTTTGAATGCTCAGAGTGTGGGAAGAGATTCAGTCGCAGTGGCCATTTTCAAAGACATCTAAGAACCCACACAGGGGAGAAGCCTTTTGAATGCTCAGAGTGTGGGAAGAGATTCAATCGCAGTGGCAATCTTCAAAACCATCAAAGAACCCACACAGGGGAGAAGCCTTTTGAATGCTCAGAGTGTGGGAAGAGATTCTGTCAAAGGGGCCCCCTTCAAATACATCAAAGATCTCACACAGGGGAGAAGCCTTTTGAATGCTCAGAGTGTGGGAAGCGATTCAGTCGCAGTGGCACTCTTCAAGAACATCTAAGAACCCACACAGGGGAGAAGCCTTTTGAATGCTCAGAGTGTGGAAGGAGATTCAGTTTCAGTGGCACTCTTCAATCTCATCTAAGAACCCACACAGGGGAGAAGCCTTTTGAATGCTCAGAGTGTGGAAAGAGATTCAGTCGCAGTTCCACTCTGCAAGAACATCTAAGAACCCATACAGGGGAGAAGCCTTTTGAATGTACAGAGTGTGGGAGGAGATTCAGTTTCAGTGGCAGTCTTCAAACTCATCTAAGAACCCACACAGGGGAGAAGCCTTTTGAATGCCCAGAGTGTGGGAAGAGATTCAGTCGCAGTGGCACTCTTCAAGAACATCTAAGAACTCACACAGGGGAGAAGCCTTTTGAATGCTCACTGTGTGGGAAGAGACTCAAATTCAGTCGCAGTCTTCAAACTCATCAAAGAAGCCACACAGGGGAGAAACCTTTTGAATGCTCACTGTGTGGGAAGAGATTCAGTCGCAGTAGCAGTCTTCAAACTCATCTAAGAACCCACACAGGGTAGAAGCGTTTTGAATGCTCAGAGTGTGGGTAGAGATTAAGTTGCAGTGGCACTCTTCAAACTCATCTATGAACCCACACAGAGGAGAAGCGTTTTGAATGCTCAGAGTGCCAGTCTTCAAGTACATCAAAGAACCCACAAGGGGAGAAGCCTTTTGGAAGTTCAGAGTGTGGGAAGAGATTCAGTAGCAGTCTTGAAGAATATCTAAGAACCTGTAGGGAAAATTGGGGGTCTAGGCCAGTAAATAAGCAAGCACTGCACAAATAACGCAGGCCACAAGTGCTCAAGAAGTTATGCACAAAGATCAATTTATATAAGAGGACCAACCTAGACCAGTACCAGGGATCCCCAACCCCATTAGGGTTCTTTCCTATGGGTCAGTGGAGTCTGGCTAAGGAACTCAGGCTTCCAGAGGGAGAGAAACACAGCGAGAACAGTTGCTTTACACCAAAAGCATTTATGAACTCTAAAACCATACACACTAAAAGAACTCATCAACTCTAAAACCATACACAAGTAAAACTTAATAGCATATATTCAATATCAGTACCTAATAACATATAGAAAATCCCCAGTGCTCAATATCGTGCACACTTCAGAAAGACAAAGGAATTCCTGGACTGTGTACCAAGACCTCATTTATGCCTAGATGGCGTGTTTGCTAAACTGCGTCAAACAAAGCCCAAAGCTTCCTTTTTAAATTTTAAATTGTTTTCAGCCAACAGGAATTAAGGGAGGAGTCAATTAAAATACAACAACCTTGCCAAATCCCAGCCCACACTAAGTTGATATGGTGAACCTTCGCTAACATGACCGTTGGCCCAGATAGATTTTATTAATTGCAATATCAAAAAGACCTAGATGGCTATATTTACGCTTTGAAACCTAGCACTTGTAAGGCCATGGAACATGCAGTCAGCAAAGGTACCTCTACAGGGCAAGGCCTTAGTTTTTACGCCTTGGCTGCTAGCAAAACAGCAAAGGCTTTTTGGACTTTTGAACCTAGAAGCCAAAGTCAGTTATATATAGAGAAGGTAGATTTTCTGCAGATCACTGTATGATCCTCCAGCAACTCATAGAGAAATATGGGGGCGTGGCATCGACACTGAGTGCAGTGGACGCCTGAGCAATTAGCTTCTGCTAATCTTCCCATTTTTATCATTACGGCCAACATTTTCGTGATTAATCAAGAATTAATAAGACATGGGAAAGAATACTGGCACCAAAGGCAGAAACGCAGCGCCAGTAAGTAAAGTGGTTTCATCATATTTTCCTAAAAGCAAGAAAAAAGGGCCTGCAGACAAGACCACCAAAAAAGGCCACAAAATGGCAGCGGACCCTGCGGACCAGCAGACGGAGGGATTGATGGTCTCCCAGCAAGAATTCCATGACTCATTGCAGGCACTTGAGAGAAGTGTGTCCGCAATGATCACTGAGCTCCTATTGCCACTGAATTCACAATTAACCGAACTTAAGAGAAATACTCTTCAACAAGAGTAGTATCTTTACATGTCACCTACATTGATCTAAAGGCGGCATTTGATTCAGCTTCCAGAACTAAGCTCTGGGGTACGCTGGAGGCCACTAATATCGATTGCAGGCTGCTTTTCCTTATCCATTTCCTACATGAAAAGACCTCTCTAAAGGTCAGGTGCAGGAAGCTGGGACATCTTTCAAATGCCATCCTCACTGTGAAAGGTTTGAAACAGGGCTATAGTTTAGCACCGGCTTTCTTCAATTTTTATATAAATTACTTGGTCAGATGCTGAAGTGACCAGGCCTTTCATTCGCCTATACTACTGCGTCGTCAGATCTCTTATTTTATGCAGATGTTGCAGATATTCTGTTAAGAACCCCCCAGATGGGCTAAGAAGAGCCCTAAAGAATCTAGTACGGTATTGCAAAGAAGACTTTCTTTCAATAAATTATCAAAAAACAAAGATAATGGCTTTTGATAAGAAACAGAAGTCTAGAACCTGGATGGCCATTTGATTGAACTGGTGCAGACCTTCAAATACCTTGGTGCAGTATTCCATGCTTCCGGCTCAAGAAAAGCACACGTTGCCCACGCAGCAGATACTGGGCAAAAGTCGTCTCACAATATACTTAAATTTCTTAGAATTAAGGGTGGACATTACATCCCTGCTGCCCTAAAACTCTTCCAGGCCAAAATTTTGGCCCAACTTTTGCACAGAACTACGATAGGGCCAATATTATCTTCTTTTGCCCCTCTTGAGTGTGTTCAATCAAAGTTCCTAAGAGCAGCATTACAAGTCCCCAATTGTGTAACAAATGCCTTGCTACATTTGGAGACCGGCACTGTCAGAGTGGAAGCCAAGGTGTGCCTTGCCTCCTTAAATTACTGGCTGAAGACTAGCAGTTTTTAGCAAGACTTGACCCCACTGCTCCTCTTGGATGAACATCATCCTGAAAGGCTTAAGACAGTCATTTGCAGACTTGCAAGCCTGGGCTTTTCACCTTCCATGATTTTAACCGTGGGCCTTGACCAGGCAAAATGAGCCATAAAACAAAGGATATTGGACATTGAAAGGCAGCTTGATTTAGGGAGGGTCCTTGCTTTCTTGTTCCGTATGAACCCCAGATATATAGGCAAGCTGGCTGTCTATCTGACCCTCTTGGAGGTACATAGTCACAGGAAGGGCTTCACACTTGCAAGGTATGCTGCAGTCCCCTCTGCTGTTTTAGAGTGGCAGTTTAATAGAATCCCCCATTGGAAAAGGTTTTGCCCCTGCAATGAAGGAGAAATTGAGACTTGTAGATCACATTCTTCTGTGTCGTCCCTTCTATCAAGATGCTCACATCCAGACCACCACTCCTGTGATCAATGGAATACCCTGAAGAACAAGCTTGGGATATGTTAGGTTACTCCCAGAAGACGGAAATCCAACAACTACAACATCAGTTGCATACTTTTGTTCAAGAGCCTATAAAATCTGCCAGTTGCTTTCGTTATTGTGGTTTATGTAAATATCACCCATTTATCTTACTGTCTTTTTATATTATTGTCTATTTTAGTTTGTGCTATATTTTACTAATAATAATTTTTAATTTGGGGGGGGGTATTATTTTATCTGTGCTGGTCTTTGACCATACAATAAAATTTGAGGAACCCCAAATTCTGCAACAGAACCCAGATAAGGAAGAAGCCTTTTGAATGCTCAGAGTATGGGAGGAGATTCAGTCGGAGTAGCCATCTTCAAAAACATCTAAGAATCCACACAGGAGAGAGAAGCCTTTTAAATGCTCAAGAGCGTGGGAAGAGATTCAATCGCAGTGGCTTGCTTCAAGAGCATCAGAGAACCCACACAATGTAACTGCTTAGCTCAGAGGTGTCGTTCATTTCTTACGAGGGTCATATTTATCCTATTATATAAAAACAATTTGGAGTGGCAAGATTCCATGCGCTCCCTCAGCCATTGGCCCGTCAGCTGCCACCCAAGACTTCTCGCGTGCCATTGGCTGGGTGCTGGATCTGCTCCTCTTCCCTGCCCACCGACCCCCTTTAGCTACCATGCCCTGTCAGAATTAGCTCTGAGGGTCGCCCAAATTTCCTCCCCGCAGCTGCGGAGACTGAGCAAGCCAAGGGAAGGAGAGGCGGTTTACACTGCCTCCCCTTCCCTCTCAGAGCCTGCTTGCTCGGGATCCGTGAGGCCGCAGGGAAGCTGAGCAAGCCCGTGAAAGGAGAGGCGATTTACACCGCTCCTCCTTCCCTTGGCTTGCTCGGTCCCCGCAGCCGCAGGGAGGAAATCTGGGCGAGCCTTGGAGCTAATTCTGACAGGGCACAGTAGCTGAAGGGGGAGTGGGCCTTGGCCTGCTGGGGACTCGAACAGCCGGGGGGGGAGGAGACCAGGGCCTGCAGCTGCCTGGCCAAGCTAGCGCCCATTGTATTTATTGCTACAACGGGCCTTCTTTCTAGTTTTACATAAATGTCACTTTGTTGGTCTGGGCCACGTGTGCCATAAAATGTAATGACAGCTACCAGGGATATAAGCTTCAAAAAGGACACTGGAAACCGAATTAATAGTATTATTTTTTACTCAAAATGTAAACATCCTTAAAATATTAGGAGTATTTCCTTTATTTAGTGGTCTTTCTCTGAATCATTGCATCAAAATCTGGAACCAGTGTCTGTGCTGTAGCAATCTTGAGTATCCTGTTTAGGTGTGTGTCTTTGAGCTGAGAACGTACTTTTGATTTATTGACATTCATTTATAGAAAAGAGCTGTCCACAAACATCCATTGTCCCAAACATAGACAGAATTTTAGAAGCAGAAGCCTTAAGGTGGGAGTAATTCAGACCCCCAACTTGGTGAAACGTCCTAATGGCCACTTCAAAACCATTATCCTTCAACACAGCATCACCCTGCTCCCCCACCTACCTGCGATTTGTGGCATCCATTCATTGGTAGGTGGGGAGAAGAAAGAAAAGGGGCTGTTCAGCAAAGATGATGATGAAGGGAATCCTGGGTGGGCGAAATG
The DNA here is from genome assembly GCA_029375565.1 of Gekko gecko. NCBI lineage: Eukaryota > Metazoa > Chordata > Lepidosauria > Squamata > Gekkonidae > Gekko > Gekko gecko. The sequence goes on from JAPDNY010000002.1 coordinate 8,082,156, forward strand.
GTCATAGCATGTCCCATGGGACACCTGTTTTAAGAAGAAACATAAGATTCCTTTAAACTTACGAATATGGAGTTCATCTGTACCCCATCTAACTCCCCAATAGGAACTCCAAGGCTTAAGATGTTTTGTAAGTCTGAGATAATGCAGTGGGCCCAAAGTCAGAGGCATATTTTCTGGCAGAATGGCATTTGAACTCGAGTCTCCCAGATCCTAGCCGAAAGCTCTAACTCTTACACCATACTGACTGTCATTCTTGTTTGACAAACGGTGTCACATAAGAATGACTCCAGAGACAGTCTATACCCAGTTGAAAGAAAGGTCAGATCTATCATCGATACTGAAAAAAAGAAGCTCTGAGCAATTACTGATGGTTCTGAAGGCTACCATTGAAGTGAGAGGAGAGGCGAAAAGACCAGGCTGTCCTCCGAAAAGCATGCTTTCGTTGGGTTCTTCATGGAGATGGCAACAGCAAGCTTTGCCTCTGCCTGAAGCAGGCCCTGTGCTGAAGAAGACCAGGTATTAGTGCTGGGGGACTGCAGCCGGGTGGTGGAACTAAGGCAGCTGGATCACTGGGTCGGCCTTGAGAACTAGGCATCAGCAAGGGGGCTTGGAGCCGAGAGCAACAGAGAATCGGTTCTGACCTGAAGAAGAAGAGTTGGATTTACAGCCCGCCCTTCCCTCGGAGTCTCAGAGTGGCTAACAGTCTGCTTCCTTTCCTGTCCCCACAACACACACCCAGTGAGGAAGGTGGGGCTGAGAGAGCTCTGAGGGAACTGCTCTTGAGGGAACAGCCCTTCATGGGCCTGGACTCTCATACTTGTTAGACCGCCACTATGCACCAGCACAACAGCTTCGCTCTGTGTGAGGCCTTCTGCAGGAGACAACCTGCAAATGCGCAAAATCAACCACTGCCCACACCCGTGCCTTCTCTGTTGTGGCCCCCACCTTGAGGCATGCCCTGCCTGAGGAAGTCCGGAAGGCTCCCGCTCTCCAGGCTGTCTGCAAACCATGCAAAACAAGGATTCCAGAGAGCTTTTGTATGCATGTGATAGAGTTCACTGTACTGAATGGCTCACAACATTACTTGCATAAATGATTGGGAACTGTGGTCTGTGCTGCTGTGTTTAGCTTACTGAAACTAGCATCCTACTATGTAATTTTTGAGTCACTTAACGTGTCATGTTAAGACTTACGCGTTTGCGTTAGTGCTGTTTTTAGTTATCTGATTGGTTCGACAACCTTTGTGTATGGAATGTTCCATCATGTTGATTGTATCGATTCATCCTCTGTAATCTGCCTTGAGTCCAAATGTGAGAGGCGAACTATAAATAAATAATATCTGGTTGAGTCTCCTCATCTCTCCAAGCCCCGCCCTCTCCAAGGCTCAGCCCCAAAATCTCCAGGAAGTTGTTAACCTGTAACTGGCAACTAGGTGTGTGTGTGTGGGGGAAGTCTTTATATAAAAAAAATCTGGTATAATAAAGCTGAATTTTTTCAGGATTCCTGAATATGCCCAAATACCAATGTCAGTATTGTATTGGTACCCAAAAACTTTTGGGTCCATTATATCCTATGGGGCCATTGTAGTCAATAGCAAAAGTTTGGAAAAGATTGGACCAGGGGGTCCATTTCTAGGGTCATCCAAAGAGGTGACTCCCACTGGGGGGGAGTCTCCTACCACACAGGGCATTACAGTAGTCTAGTCTGGATGTCACCATGGTGTGGATCTAGGCAGGGCATCTCTTCTTATACCACGTAATAGCTACGTGTGTCTCCTGTCCCACAACACACACCCCACACTAGCTTCAGACCATGCTTTTTTTACCCTGAATAAAATGTTGTTGGTCTTAAACATGGCTAAGAGGTTTACAATGTTCACTGAATGATAAAAATCTGTTTTTACTCAACACTCACATTAGATTCAGCGTTTCTCTTATGTACTGATATTGTTTCCTTGCAACACGGCACTGTCAGAGAAAGGGTGAGCTGGGGGGGGGGGAATACAATGGACCAGCAGGATCCTAGCAGCCTCAATTACGACGCAATGTAATGTAAATATCCTATCAGAGGGAGTGGGTGTGTGTGGAATATGGTGTTCTGCACGCATATCAGGAGGGCTTCAGCCCTGCTAGAGTTGTCTTAGAGTTGAGCTAAATCACTAATAAACTATGAGCTCTCGAACCCAGTATATTTCAGTGGCGACAAAGATGGGATCCTGTTGAGCCAGCCCAGCGAGCCTCCAGAACCACACCACACCCCAAGCTCCAGTGCCAAGCACATTGCGTCACTACCGGGACCATGGCTGCCGCTCCAGTACATCTGCTGGAATTCGACCCCTTGCACCCAGAGCGTTGGGAAACCTGGGTAGAATGGCTGAAGTACTACATCCATGTTCAAGGGCATCAGGGACGCAGGCAAAAAGAAGGCCCTCCTGCTCAGTGGTTGCGGGATCGCCACCCTGAGGCTAGTCCAGGGCCTCGTCGCACCGATCACCCTGGAAGCATCTACATACAAAGCCCTCTTCAAGGCACTAACCAACCATTTCGCACCGCAACCCACAAAGATGGCACGCTGCGTGGACTTCTTCATGTGCCAACAACAGCCTAACGATACAGCCGCCAACTTCGTGGCTGACCTGCGCCAGTTAGCCTTAAATTGTAGATTCACAGACTTTGATGAATCCCTCTTAGACTGGTTCATGACGGGCCTCTGGAAGCTGAAACTCCGCCGTAAACTAATTGGGCTGGAAGAACTCACCCTGGTGAAGGCACTTCACGAGGCCACAGCATTCGAGAAATCTCAGCGAGACCACCAGAATTCTGCTGCATACCAGGCCTCCATTCCCTCGACTTTTGAGGCATCAGGTGAGGAAGAGGCCCACCAGGTCTGCCACCCAGCTTGCCGTTCTTCCCGAGCGATGGCAGCTCCTGCTCAACCAACGAAGACCAACGCATCAAATCCTTGTGCAAGCTGCAGAGAAGCCCACGAACGTCTCTCCTGCCATTTTCGCGAAGCAACCTGCAGGGCCTGCGGTAAGACCGAAGAGTGATTAACACATGGAATTCACTGTCACAGGCGGTGGTGGTGGCTACAAGCATGGACGGCTTCAAGAGGAAATTGGATAAACATATGGAGCAGAGGTCTATCAGGGGCTATTAGCCACAGGGTATAGATGGGAACTCTCAGTCTGGGACAGGTGATGCACTGTATTCATGGTGCCTGGTGGGGGGGGGGAATGACAACAATGGAAGGGCTTCTAGTGTCCTGGCCCCACTGCTGGACCTCCTGATGGCACCTGGTATTTTTGGCCACTGTGTAACACAGAGTGTTGGACTGGATGGGCCATTGGCCTGATCCAGCATTGGCTTCTCTTATGTTCTTAGCATATGCACACTTCTTCACATACGCTGAAATAGATTTCCTCAAATATTACATGTAGGTAGGGGGAGTATTGCAAGGGAGGTCTTTTGGGATACCCTACTCTAACAGAACAAAGTGTAAGTTCAGTGGTACCTTTAAGACCAACAAAATTATATTGAATGTATAATCTTTAGTGTGCATGTGGACTTCTTCAGATACAATGAAACGGAAATTACCAGTCCACACACCTAGGTAGAGGGCGAGCAGTTAATTAGCATAACGAAGATGCTCCACAGATTCAAGGACCAAAGAAGAATAAAAAGCTTAGTTGATATGGTCACCATTGGTTTGGGTTTAATTCCAGAGGAAAACATAAGTGAAGGAACGTCAAAAATGGAGATTGATGGGCAGATGTATCCTTACTTGTGGAATGCTGAGAATAAATAACGTCCGATGCAGAATTCGTTTGCTAGGGTGAGGGAGGGGAGGGGGGCGAGTGAGTCGCTTTCGCCGGCCTGGTTCCTCGTCTCCGAGGAGGACAAACTGCTCCTGAGAAGAGGGAACGGGGGGGGGGGTTCCTTCGAGCAGGCAGATCCCCTTCCCCGCCCCGTCCAGGGAAGAGGGCTCCGTCGGATCCAGCCTCTCTGCAGCAGGAGAAAGGAAACTGCGCCCCAGGCAGAAGAGGAACACCCCCCCTCAAACCAGGGCTTTCCCCTCCGTTACAAAGGGGGGGGGGCAGGACTCATAGAGAAAGTGTGGTCCTCCGTCCCCTCCCCTATTCCCACAACACCCCCACCCCAGGAAAAGTTGCTGGTACGACCCATGAGTCCCGCCCCACCGAAGAAGCAGCAGCCCCGCCGAGAACTTCCTGTAAAGAGAAACAAGGGGGGGTTCCTTAGATCCCCCCCCAACAGACACATTTGGAGAATCAGGGAAGACGGGAGAGGAAGCCTGATTTCCAAGGCGCTCACCGCCTAGTCCAGCCTCCACTTCGCTGGGGCAGCCTCGGTTTCAGTTTCTTCCCTCTCAGCCACTCGGCCTCAGCGGCCGGGAAGCAAGAGAGGACCTCGGCGCCTCCTTCCCTGGCGCCTCCTCCTCTTCCGGCTCCCGTTTGCTTTTCAACGGGGAAACCCGCGATTTTGCAACACGTGCTTTTTCATTGGCTCTGACTGTTTCTTCTCAATGGGACGCTTCCTCCCCCCCCCCGTTTTCTGGGAGGGCTGAGCAGCCGGGGGTTCCCCGGGGAGCGCGGCCCTGTGCGGAGTGACTCCCGAGGAATCCCACTGAGCTGCATTCTGGGGCGCCTCTAAGAGCAGCCGGGCCGAGTCCACCCCAGCGCGGCGGGGGGCGGGGGGGGGCGGGGTCTGGGCGTTGCTCCCGATGGGGAGGGCAGGAGGAGCCTCTTCTTTCTCGGGTTGCCAGCCTCCAGGGGATCTCCCGCTTTTACAACTCATCTCCAGCCGACAGAGATCAGCTCCCCTAGGGAAAATGGCTGTGCTGAAGGGTACACTCTAGGGCATTGTACCATGCTGAGGCCCCACCTCTCCCTAAACCCCACCCCCTCCTGGATCCACCCCTCAAGTCTCCAGGTTTTTTCCAACCCAGACCTGGCAACCCTACTTCTTTCCTGGGCCTGCAGCGCTGAAAGGGTTAAAGCAGCCCAGCTGTTTCCTAGAGCGGCCGATCGAGGGAGGGAGGTGCATTTCCGGGGAGACCGGAAGCGTGGGCTTCTGAGCGGGAAAAGAGAACTTGGGGAGGGCTTCGGACGCACAGCAGCAGGATCCTGGGAAGGTCTCCTCTCGAGTAAGTCATCATCTCAGCGTCGGAAGACAGGCATTCCGCTCTTGTGTGGCTCGGGGGCCGGATTCAGTAGTTTTGACACGTGTATTCCTTTGTTAGTCCCGTTTGGGACCCCCTGGCGGGGTCTGCAAGGCGGGATCTGAGTTCTGGAGATCGGAATAAATTCTGCCCCAGGGAGGTCAGAGGGAGGCCCAGGAAGAAGCCCCAGGCAGGATCCCAGGGGAGGAATGGCCAGTGCTTCTCCCATCTGCAGTTTCTCAAGGGGGGTTATTTACGATATTTTATTTATTAACATTATAGTCTGTCCTTCAGTAGGACTCTGTACAATCGATACGTTGGATAAACGATGCAAGAGAATTTGGAATGGAGAACCAGCCAGAAATTTGAAAAACAGAATTGAAAGAAAGCATGAATGTTAACGTGACCCACAAAGTGTTGCAAAATGGCACAGCAGGATCCAACTGACAGTGAACTGAACATAAGTCATTCAGACCCCATCCCCTAATGATGTATCCCAGAAACCTTGTGAAGCCTTTTGTCCAGTGATACCCTATTGCTTGCATAGAAAAACCCTCTTGAAGAATTCAGTTTTGCTTAGTCTGTGGAAAGGCAGGGGAGTGGGTTGCCTTCCTGACCCCATCAGGCAGATCATTCCTAGGGGCCAGAACAGAGAAGGCCCCTGTCCAGGCCAGCCAGTGGAGGGACTGCAGAAGAGCAGTAATTTGCCTGCTCTTCTAGCTCCTCATAATGGCTGAGCCCGGGAGTTCTGCACCAGCTGGAGTGTCTAAATTGTTTTTATGAAATGTGCAGGCCATTGATCTAGTCAAGTCTCCGCATCACCTTGGCATGGATCTTGGAGGATGGATCAACTATATCAAGGGAAGGGGCCATTTTTTAAGTTAGGCTGAGTGCAAAGAAAGCCTTTTTTGCAACTGCCTTAAGTTGCTTCTCTAGCAATAGGGTGGGGTCCAGCATAATCCCAAATCACTTAACTAAATCGGTGAGGATTAGCTGAACCCAATTGAAAGTGACAAACACAATGTCTTTCAAGACTTCTGCTTTCCCAAGCGGTACTACTTCTGTCTTTCCAGAGTTCAGTCTCACTTTATTCACTCTTAGCCATTGAACCACAGCAGCCAGGAAGCAGTTGAGGATCTCTGCCCCATCCCTGCCTCCTCCTCCTTCTCCTGTTTGCCAAACAAGCATAACCTAAAATCTTGATACTTAGTATAACCCAATGACGTCAATCCTGATTCACAAACTACAACACGGACACTCCTTCTGATCCACTTAGGTCTGTCTTGACCAGATCACTAAAATAACTCAGTTCTCTTTTGGTTTCTTTCCACCTTTTTGATATCTTTGTTTCTTCATAGGCAAGTGAATAAGAGTGTCCGAGGAAACCCAAGAGAAAGGAGAAGGAGATGGAAGAGGAGGACCCAGAAGGCCTTGGAACTGGCAAGAGATTCAGAAAAGGTGCCCAGCCCAGCCCAGCAGGGAGTGCTGCTGAATTCTGGGAAAGAACTGTGCTGGAGATCTTGGCTCAGGGCTCTATGAACACAGATAGATGCAGCCAGAGCTTCCGGCAGTTCTGTTACCATGAGGCCGATGGGCCCCGAGAGGTTTGCAGCCGGCTCCATGGACTTTGCAACGATTGGCTGAAGCCGGAGAGGAACACCAAGAAGCAGATCCTGGACCTGGTGATCCTGGAGCAGTTCCTGGCCATCCTGCCCCAGGAAATGCAATGCTGGGTCAGAGAATGCGGGCCAGAGACCAGTTCCCAGGCGGTAGCCCTGGCCGAAGGCTTCCTCCTGAGTCAGGCAGAGGAGAAGAGGCAGGCAGAGCAGGTGATGGGGTTTCATTCACTCCATTCAAGCAGTGACATTATCCTAAGGCTTCCTGTCAGATATTTCTGCGTGTGCGCGTGTCAACTGCCATCAATTTGCATTCGACTTGTAGCGACCCTATGAATTAATGTCCTCCAAAACATCCTATCTTTAAAAGCCTTCCTCGGGTCTTCCAAACTGAGGGCTGTGGCTTCCTTGATTGAGTGAATCCATCCCACGTTTGGTCTTGTTCTTTTCCTTCTGCCTTCAACTTTTTCTAGCATTATTGTCTTTGCCAGTGACTCTTGTCTTCTCATAAAGTCACCAAAGTACGATAATCTAATTTTAGTCATTTTAGCTTTTAAGGAGAGTTGAGGTTTCATTTGATCTAGAACCCATTGATCTGTCTTTTTGGTGGTCCACAGTATCTGTAGAAACTGTCCTCCAACACCACAACTGGGATCCGGTTTGGTGTAGTGGTTAAGAGTGGCAGACTCTCATCTGGAGAACCATGTCTGATTCCCCACACCTTGACATGCAGCCAGCGGGGCGACCTTGGTTCAGTGGCTGTTCTCTCAAGAACAGTTTTCTCAAAGCTCTCTCAGCCTCATCTACAAGGTATGTTCTGGGGAGAGGAAGGGAAGGAGACTGTAAAGGGCAGGATATAAATCCAGTTTTTCTTCTCCTTCTCCTCCTTCCCCCCACCTATAGTAATGAGAATTACTGTGGTCTCTTGGTCTTGGTCACCAGTGACACATCCTTCCACTGGAGAGTCTTTTCTAGCTCCTTCTGGGCTGCCCTTCCTGGCTGCTGCCTCTCATTTGGTTGACGATGGAGCCAAGGAAGAGAAGATCTTCAGCCATTTCAAATGTATTTATTTATTTTTCACATTTATATCCCACCCATCCCGTAAACGGGCTCAGGGCAAGTTACAACAATTTAATAAATACAATAAAATTTAAAACAGATGAAGGCATATAAAAACAGTAGTCATGCTTGCCGTAGGGAGAATCCGGCCCATAGATGTAACTAGCTGGTTACCAGTAAGTGGGAGATTGCAACCCTTGTGGGGGGGGGGTTGGCATATGTGGACACCTGCTGCCTCAGCCAAAGACCTGGAGGAACAGCTCCGTCTTGCAGGCCCTGCGGAATTGCATAAGATCCCGCAGGGCCCTGATCTCAACAGGAAGCTTGATCCACCAGGTGGGGGCCAGGGATCACCAGGAGATGTCAACTGTCAGAGCGTAACACTCTCCAAGGCGTATATGGGAAGAGGAAGTTCTTCATCGTTAACCCTACATTTGTGTAGTTCCAGACTAGTACTTACTTTAGTCTTCTTGATGTTCAGCTGTAATCCCACATTGGCACTTCCTGCTTTAACCTATATTGGTAGTTGTTTCAGGACTTCACTATTCTCTGCCAGTAAGATGGTGTCAACTGCATATCTCAAATAGTTACTGTTCCTTCTGCCAGTTTTCACTCCTCCTTTATCTAAATCAAATCTACCTTTCCTTATGATATGTTCTGCATAGAGATTGAAGAGAAAGGGAGAGAAAATACATCGTGGTCTGATACTTTTTCCAGTTTGGAAACCATCCTGTTTCTCCATCTTCTGCCCTGACACTGGCCTCTTGTTCAGAGTACAGGTTGCACATCAATGCAAACAGTTGTTGCGGCTGACTAATTTCTTTTAAAACCAGCCATTGGCTTCTCATGATCTATGCAGTCCAAAGTGTTGCTGTAATCTATGAAACAGAAGCTGATTTCCTTCTAATATTCTCTCATATGCTCCAATAACCAACCTGAATTTACAATATGATCTGTAGTACCTTGTCCTTTTCTGAATCCAGCTTCAGCACCTGGCATTTCTCATTCCATGTATGGTAACAGTCTTTATTGTAAGATTTTGAGTATCACTTTACTCCCATGAGAAATTAATGTGAAGGTTCAGTAGTTGCTACAGTCTTTGATGTCTCCTTTTGTTGGAATAGCAATGCAAAGTGAGTTTGTTGTGTTTTCAGTCTCTGTTAGTATATTCTTGTGAAGATTTTGAAGGACTTTTCTGTGCCTTGGAATAGTTCTATTGATATCTAATCTACTGCCAGTGATCTGTTTCTCCCCATTGCTCTCAGTGCAGTTTTCCCTTTACTTTCTAAAACCGTCGGTTCTTCTTCAAAAGATTCTTCTGGAATAGGAGTCTGTCCTTAGTATAATTCTCCTTAGTATCACCTTAGTATAATTCCTCAGTGTATTCTTCCCATCTTTTCTTAGATATTTCTACCTCTAGATATTTCACTCCATATTTTCATTTCTCCTCTTAACTGGCGGCTGTTTCAGATGTGGAGACAATCCGTGAAGATGGAAGCGAAGTTCTCTGAGGCAGAAGGAGCTCTGTCAGAGGAAAGTCAGAGGATGCAGGCCCAGCAGGTTCCGCAAGCTGCCCTGCCAAGTGGTAAGGGTGCCTCCTGCCTAGATGGGATCAGGGAACCTAGCTGAGTTGTTGGGCAGAAGGTTCAAGAGAGGAGAAAACTTTTGCAGACTACATAGAATGGTGTTCTGGGACACAGGGTGCCACAGGATGTCGCGATGGCTTCTCCACTTTTTAGGGGACTAGACAGATTCGTGGAGGGCAATTCCATTCTTCTTTACATTCATTAAAATGTGCCTCTCTCCCCTTCCTTCCATTATTGGGTCCCAAGGCGGCTCAGAAAAGGAAAGGAAGAGAAATCTGGGTGCAGCTCTTAGCCATGGTGAATCAATGGAACGCCACGTTCCCCGGTTCGTGGAGGACCGAGGCTAGCCCCGTCTCCTCGGATCTCAGAAGCTAAGCAGGGTCAGCCCTGGTTGGTTCTCGCACGGGAGACCACCGAAGAAGTCCAGGGTTGCTCTGCAGAGGCAGGCAATGGCAGACCAACTCTGAAGGTCTCTTGCCCTGAATAACTTGTGGGTTCACTGTTAAGTCGGCCGTGACTTCTCAACGCCCTCCCCACACTCTGGGGCAGCGTACCTCTGAAACTCCATTGCTCGGGGCAACAATTTGGGTTCTCAGTGAGAAAAGAGGATACGGGAGTAGGCATGCGAGGCCATGGCCTGGTAGCCCACATGATGGTTGAACACAGGGTGGTGGTGATGTCCTGTTGATGTCTTGACTGATCTAATGTCTGGATGTGAAGTCAGAGCATCAGCAGACGCTCTGGAAACCCATTGGTGGAACTCTACAGTTTCCAGAGTCATAAGAACATAAGAGAAGCCCATGTTGGATCAGGCCAATGGTCCATCTAGCCCAACACTCTGTGTCACACAGCGGCCAAAATATACCAGGTGCCATCAGGAGGTCCAGCAGTGGGGCCAGGACACTAGAAGCCCCCTCCCACTGCTGCCCCCCAGCACCAAGAATACAGAGAGCATCACTTGCCCCAGACTGAGAGTTCCTAAGAACATAAGAGAAGCCCATGTTGGATCAGGCCAATGGCCCATCTAGTGCAACACTCTGTCACACAGCGGCCAAAACATACCAGGTGCCATCAGGAGGTCCAGCAGTGGGGCCAGGACACCAGAAGCCCTCCCACTGCTGCCCCCTCCAGCACCAAGAATAGAGTGCATCACCTGCCCCAGACTGAGAGTTCCCATCTATACCCTGTGGCTAATAGCCACTGATGGACTTCTGCTCCACATGTTTATCTAAGTCCCTCTTGAAACTGCCCATGCTTGCAGCTGCCACCACCTCCTGTGGCAGTGAATTCCATATGTTAATCACTCTTTGGGTGAAGAAGTACTTCCTTTTATCTGTTCTAACCCGACTGCTCAGCAATTGCATGGACTGCCCACGAGTTCTTGTATTGTGAGAAAGGGAGAAAAGCACTTCTTTCTCAACCTGCTCAATCCCATTCATAATCTTATAAACCTCGATCGTGTCACCCCTCAGCTGTCGTTTCTCCAAGCTAAAGAGCCCCAAGCGTTTTAACCTTTCTTCATAGGGAAGGTTAAGGAGGTGGCCGTGTATTTCACTGAAGTCATCAGTCTTGGCTGATGCACTAAAATCACATCTGCATTTTGGATTGGACGTGATGGTGACATGTCATGCAAGATGATTTCCAGTCTGGACTCCAGGACGGTTGGGAGGCCCCAGCAGACGGGAGAATGGCAGGCCTGGGCTTTTGGTCTGATCCAGCAGGGCTGCTGCAGCCTTTGGAGCTCCAGGGTGCACAGGGCACATTTCAAGTCTCACAGAAGGGTTGGCAGCATTTATAACACCTCAAGGCTCATGGGTACCTGGTGCTTCTCTTCCATCTCTCCGACACCTTACTAAAAGTCATTACAAATATTCTTAAGTGTAAAGAAGACAAGGTGTCACAACCATGAGAACAGGGATGGGTGAAGGAGAATTCCAAGAATCAAACACAAGAGGAACTTGAGGCTAACATTCATCCTTCCAATTTTGTCTCTCTTGTAGCCAGAGAAGGGATGTTGTCAACCTGTTGTCTTTTCAGAGGAGTGGAACCGGCTGCTCCACCTCTAGTCCAGGTAGGAAGGGAAGATTGTGGGATGGTCAGGTCCCCCCTCCTTTTTCAAGGGACGGAGGAGAGACAGGCCCTGAGCCCCACTCTCTTGATGCGTGCCAAAGTCTACATCCTGCACCCTCCCAGAATGCCCCTGTCGAGAGTGTAGCCTCTCCCGGGACTGATCTCTGATGAGGGAATCTGCTTTTCCTTTCAGTCCCCCTTCTCCTTTGAGGAGGTGGCCGTGTATTTCACCGAGACTGAGTGGGCTTTGCTGGCTACGGACCAAAGAGCTCTCTACAGGGACGTCATGCGGGAGAACTACAGGAGCGTGGCCTCTTTGGGTAAGGATCTTTCATAGGTGCCAAAGGTGCAAATTGCTGCCATTGGGACGATGGATGAATCAAAATATTGAAAAGCTACATGCGGTTGTGAGGACTGCCTCACTATTCCCCCCCACACACTGCGGGCCGCATAGAGTTGAGGTTTCAGTAGAAACGATGGTTCAGCATGGCGAGTGTTGTGGTCCTCACCCAAGCCATTCCTACAGCGGTTCCCTGGATGCCTTCAGGCCTTACTATTAGATGGAGATGGGTCTGAGTACTTTCTTTGGAGCTGTTCTACCTTGCAGGGGTGGCCTGCAGAGGGTAGACTCACCAGTTAATACTGCCACCCAAGGGCAAGGGGCTTCCGCCAAATCACACAGCACCCTCTGCTGTGGTGACGGGACTCAGTCCTCACCCCAAGAGAGCGGGGTCATGTGCTATTGAAGAGATTGTCATTGAAACTGTCAGCCCAGTAGAGCCAGAGTCAGGTTCTCAGTTGAGGCACAGTTTGTTTGATCCACAACATGATAGAGAAAGCACTGTAGACACCTCCCGTCTCCTCAAGAGGCAAGCAACCAACTCCTTCCCAAAAGCAAAGTCCCTTCCAGCCCCTTGAGGCAGGAAACCATCTGCCAGAGAAAAGCACAAACACAGAGAAGAGCCAGGAATACCTGTCCACTCAGCGTGCCCCGATGCCCGAGTTTCTCCAAGGCCAGCCAGCACCATCTCCCCCTGTCCCCAGGGAAGAGGGCTGACAGCAATGAGAACCCCCTGCTGCTCTAAGGGTCTGCCAGATTAACTGCCCCACGTTTAGATTCCATCACCCTGGTCAGGCTGAACACCTGGATAACTGCATGCTTTGCTGTGTGTTCACTGCGTCTTTCAGGTGTTTGGGGAGGATGGAACTGGACAGACTCTTCTGGGGTCTTATCTGGACTTTTTGACACTGCATGTTCCTCTGGGACAAGCTTCCAGAGAGCCTTTCTCTACTGTAACAAGTTGATGTTGAGGCCTGATAATCAGTCTTCTGGCTCTCTCTTGCTGTCGATACAATTCACTTTTTTCTGCAGAGACAGGCTGACTTTCTGCTTCTAGAAAAGGCAGAACTGCCTGGATGATTCTGATATGGCTGCTCATTAGACAATAGACTTGCCCAGCTAAGGTGCAGAGAACTGCTCAGAAAAACTAAGATAATGTCTCTATCCTTGAGAAAGGTGCCCTTACACTGTCATTACCTGCCCCCTTCCAACAAACGGCACCCTTTCCAAAAACCATGGTGGCCCCCTTTGAACTGTGGGGTTCACTTGGTGAGCTCCCGGCTTCTCTCCTGCCCCCCAGAAAAGAGGTATTTTGGGGAGGCTGAAAAGCAGCTCCTCCTGGCTCTGTTGACAACTGGAAGGAAACTCCCACTGCAATTGCAGGACTGGACCTCTTCATAACCTCTTGTATTTAATCATCAAGTGTAGAGAATCAAAAGTCAAAATGCACAGCAAGTCAAATGGGAACCGGGGGACACACACACAATATTTTGCCAGAATATAAAAACAGCTCTACCGGAGGGCCTGGCAGGGATAAGGTGTGACCAGCATCTCAGTTTGGATAACTGGATAACAGAAATGCACACCCATGCCTGAGCAGTGCCTGACTGGTGCCTTGGCTTCTTGCTTGGGTGCTAATTGGAACTCTTTCTTTATTCCAGGAGCAGATGTAGAGGAGACAGCTGGGGAATTCCAGGGGTTCTCTTTGGAAAAAGTCAAGAATGAAGATGCCGAAGGACACTTTGGAGATGGAGATGGACCCCAGAGGCCGGAGGGAAGCCACACAGGTAAGAGGAGGGATAAGCCCATTCCTTGCTGAGGAGGGGGTTTCCGTGAAATCCCAGTCCAAGAAGAAGGGTCAATCAAAAAGAGAAAGGACAAAGGCCTCCATCCTAACCAGAGAATCCACTCCTGGGAAACTGAAAGTGTGGCCTTTGCAAACACCTTCAGTTAGAGAAACCGTACAATTGCTTGGAGTGTAGAAAGAGTTTCAGTCAAAAGAGAGCCCTCACTTCACATCAAAAAAGTCACAATGCTTGGGGAACCATGTTAACGGTTAGAGTTTAAATCAAGCATCTCTCATGCAGGAGGCTTAATATACTTTTAACGTGTATGTTATTGTAGCCTTCAGCATCCAGTGGGGAGAAGCCACTGTAATATTTGGATTGTGGATAAAAATTTAGGTGCAGATCAGACTTCCTTGTGTGGGTTCTTACAGGATCTCTTTCTTTATTCCAGTAAGGAATGTTGAAAGGAATAAGGAGGATGAGGAACTGCATCCTCTACCGCCACATGGAGTCAAGAATGAAGACTTGAGAGCAAACATCGGAAACCAAGTTGGATCTAAGAGGCAGAAAAGAAACAACATCATCCAGAAGAGGGGTAAACCCATTCCTTGCCAAGGGGGGGATTTCCAAGAAGTAATTCACATGGTGAAGGAAACACACAAGTGCTTGGTGTGTGGAGTGATCTTCTCAGATCAATCCCAGTATAATGTCCACTTACGAATGCACAGTGGAAAAAAGACCCATCACTGGCTGGAAGGTGGAAAGATCATGATTCGCAGAGCAGAGCTCCTTAGAGATCAAGGAACACAAAAAGGAGAGAGACTTTATAGCTGCTTACACTGTGGCAAGAGATTCTCAGAGAAATCAGACCTTGTTCAACACCAAAAGATTCATACAGGAGGGAAGATATCTATTTGCTCAGGGAGTGGAATGATGTTCTCTGTGGGAGGCAAAGGTAACATACATTTTCCAAAGCACAGTATAATGAATGCATGTAAATGCTTTTGGTGTGGAAACTACTTCAAATACAGATCACAGCTCCTTGTGCACCAAAGAAGCCACAGAGGGGAGAAGCCTTTTATATGCTCAGAGTGTGGGAAGAGATTCAGTCAATGGAGCCCCCTTGAAACCCATCTAAGAACCCACACAGGGGAGAAGCCTTTTGAATGCTCAGACTGTGGGAAGAGATTCAGTCGCAGTGGCACTCTTCAAATCCATCTAAGAACCCACACAGGGGAGAAGCCTTTTGCATGCTCAGCGTGTGGGAAGAGATTCAGTCGCAGTGGCACTCTGCAAAGACATCTAAGAACCCACACAGGGGAGAAGCCTTTTCCATGCTCAGAGTGTGGGAAGAGATTCAGTCGCAGTGGCCATCTTCAAACTCATTTAAGAACCCATACAGGGGAGAAGCCTTTTGAATGCTCAGAGTGTGGGAAGAGATTCAGTCACAGTGGCTATCTTCAAACCCATCTAAGAACCCACACAGGGGAGAAGCCTTTTGAATGCTCAGAGTGTGGGAAGAGATTCAGTCACAGTGGCACTCTTCAAATACATCGAAGAAACCACACAGGGGAAAAGCCTTTTGAATGCTCAGAGTGTGGGAAGAGATTCAGTTGCAGTGGCACTCTTCAAATCCATCTAAGATCCCACACAGGTGAAAAACCATTTGAATGCTCAGAGTGTGGAAAGAGATACAGTCGCAATGGCACTCTTCAAAGCCATCTAAGAACCCACACAGGGGAGAAGCCTTTTGAATGCTCAGAATGTGGGAAGAGATTCAGTCGCAGTGGCACTCTTCAAATTCATCTAAGAATTCACACAGGGGAGAAGCCTTTTGAATGCACAGAGTGTGGGAAGAGATTCAGTCGCAGTGTCCATCTTCAAACCCATCTAAGAACCCACACAGGTGAGAAGCCTTTTGAATGCTCAGAGTGTGGGAAGAGATTCAGTCACAGTGGTACTCTTCAAGATCATCAGAGATCCCACACAGGGGAGAAGCCTTTTGAATGTTCAGAGTGTGGGAAGAGATACAGTCGTAGTGGCCAACTTCAGAACCATCTAAGAACCCACACAGGGGAGAAGCCTTTTGAATGCTCAGAGTGTGGGAAGCAGTTCAGTCGCAGTAGCTGTCTCCTAGGACATCGAAGAACCCATATAGGAGGCAGGCCTTTTGAATGCTTAGACTGTGGGAAGAGATTCAGTCGCAGTGGCCATCTTCAAACCCATCTAAGAACCCACACAGGGGAGAAGCCTTTTGAATGCTCAGAGTGTGGGAAGAGATTCAGTCATAGTGGTACTCTTCAAGGACATCAAACATCCCACACAGGGGAGAAGCCTTTTGAATGCTCAGAGTGTGGGAAGAGATTCAGTCAGAGTAGTATTCTTCAAGTCCATCTAAGAACCCACACAGGGGAGAAGCCTTTTGAATGTTTAGACTGTGGGAAGAGATTCAGTCACAATGGCCATCTTCAAACTCATCTAAGAACCCATACAGGGGAGAAGCCTTTTGAATGCTCAGACTGTGGGAAGAGATTCAGTCAGAGTGGCACACTTCATGGACATCAAAGATCCCACACAGGAGAGAAGCCTTTTGAATGTTCAGAGTGTGGGAAGAGATTCAGTCAGAGTAGTACTCTTCAAATACATCTAAGAACCCACACAGGGGAGAAGCCTTTTGAATGCTCAGAGTGTGGGAAGAGATTCAGTCACAGTGGCCGTCTTCAACCACATCTAAGAAGCCACACTGGGGAGAAACCATTTGAATGCTCAGACTGTGGGAAGAGATTCAGTTGCAGTGGCAGTCTTCAAAGACATTTAAGAACCCACACAGGGGAGAAGCCTTTTGCGTGCTCCGAGTGTGGGAAGAGATTCAGTCGCAATGGCTCTCTTCAAGAACATCAAAGATCCCACAGAGGGGAGAAGCCTTTGGAATGTTCAGAGTGTGGGAAGAGATACAGTCTTAGTAGGAGTTTTCGAAAACATCAGAGAACCCACACAGGGGAGAAGCCTTTTGAATGTTCAGAGTGTGGGAAGCGATTCAGTTGCAGTGACCATCTTCAAAGCCATCAAAGATCCCACACAGGGGAGAAGCTTTTTGAATGTTCCATGTGTGGGAAGACATTCGGTAGGAGTAGTACCCTTCAAGAACATCTAAGAACCTGTCGGGAAAATTTGGGGGTTCCGGCCACTACCAGGGATCCCCAACCCCATTAGGGTTCTTTCCTTTGGGTGGGTGGTGTCTGGCCAGGGAACTCAGGTCTCCAGCGGGAGAGCAACACAGCGAGAACAGTTGCCTTATACCAAAAGTATTTATGAACTGTGGGGCCATACCCACTAAAAGAATTTATTAATTCTAAAATCATAAACGAGTAAAACTTAATAGCATATATTATACTTGATTGCATATAAAGAATTCCCAGTGCTTGATATAGTATACACTTCGGAAAGGACATGGAATTCCTGGACTGTTTACCAAGACCTCACTTATGTCTAGGTGGGGTGTTGGGTTAACAGTCTGAAACAAAGCCCAAAGCCTCCTTTTAAAATTTTAATTTGTTTTCATCCAACAGGAATCAAGGGAGGAGTCAATTAAAATATACCAACCTTGCGAAATTCCAGCCCACCCTAAGTTGATAAGACGAACCTTCTCCAACATGAACTTCTGCCCAGATAGGTTTTATTAATTGCGATGTCAAAAAGACCTAGACAGATATGTGTAGGCTTTGGAGCCTGGCACTGGGAAGGCCATGGAACGTGCATTCAGGAAAGGTACAACTACAGGTCAAGGTTTTATTTTTTATGTCTAGGCTACCATCGAAAGAGCAATGGCTTTTTGGAGCTTTGAACCTAGAAACCAAATATATATAGAGAAAGTAGATATACTACAGATCACTGTATGATCCTCCCATCAACTCATAGAAAAATACTCATCAACGAGAGTAGTATCTTAACATGTCGCCTACATTGATCTAAAGGCGGCATTTGACTCTTATTTCTGGAACTTAGCTCTGCGGTAAGAAGACGACATTGGATTTATACCCTGCCCTTCACTGCCCAAAGGCGTTTCAGAGCGGCTTACAAACTCCTTTCCCTCCCCCTCCCCACAACAGACACCCTGTGAGGTAGGTGGGGCTGAGAGAACTTCTAACAGAAACTGCTCTTTTACAAGAACAGCTTTGACAGAGCTTGTGACTGACCCAAGGTCACATCAGCAGGTGCAAGTGGAGGAGTGGGGAATCAAACCTGGTTCTCCCAGATTAGAGTCCGTGCACCAGGAATCAAACCCGGTTCTCCCAGATTAGAGTCCGTAAGTTGGAGGCCACTAAAATCGATCACGGGCTGCTTTTCCTGATCTATGCCTTATGTGAACATGCCTCTCTAAAGGTCAGGTGCAGCAAGTTGGGACATTTTTCAAGCGCCATCTCCACTCTGAGAGGTTTGAAACAAGGCTGTATTTTAGCACCGGCTCTCTTCAACTTTTATATAAATGACTTCATCACATATTTAAGTGACCAGGCCTTTCATACTCCTATACTACAGCATCGTTAGATCTCTTATGATATGCAGATGATGCAGATATTCTGCTGGGCTAAGAAGAGCCCTAAAAGCTCTAGTACAGCATTGCAAAGAAGACTTTCTCTCAATAAACGATCAAAAAAGAAAAATAATGGCCTTTGGTAAGAAACAGAAGTCTAGAACGTAGACCATCAATGGCCAGTTGAATAAACAGGTGCAGAGTATCTTGGTGCGATATTCCATGATTCCAGTTCTAGAAAAGCATACGTTGCCCATGCAGCAGATACCAGGAATAAGTCAGCTCATAATATACTTAGATTTCTTTGAACTAAGGGTGGACATTACAGCCCTGCTGCCCTAAAACTTCCAGGCCAAAACTTTGGCCCAGAACTACGATAGGGACAACATCATCTCCTTTTGCCCCTCATGTTTGCATGTTCACTCAAAGCTCCTAAAAGCAGCATTACAAGTCCCCAGTTGCGTACCGAATGCCTTGCTACTTTTGGACACCAGCACTGTTAGAGTGGAAGCCAAACTGTGCCTTGCCTCCCTAAATTACTGGCTGAAGATGAGCAGTTTTCTGCAAGGTTTGACCCCACTGCTCTTCTTGGATGAACATCGATCTGTATGGCTTAAGACAGTCAGTTGCAGACTTGCAAGCCTAGACTTTCCCCCTTCCATGATTTTAATCATGGGCTTTAACCAGGCAAAACGAGCCATAAAACAAAGAATATTGGACATTGAACGCCATCTTGATTCCGGGAGGGTCCCTACTGTCTTGTTCCCTATGAACACCAGATATATAGTCAAGCCGGCTGCCTACCTGAGCCTCTTGGAGGTGCATAGTCACAGGAGGGCCTTTACGCTTGCAAGGTGTGCTGCGGTCCCCTCTGCCGTTTTAGAGGGGCGGTTTAATAGAATCCCCCGTGGGAAAAGGTTTTGCTCCTGCAGTGAAGGAGAAATTGAGGCTGTAGATCACATTCTGCTACATTGTCCCTTCTATCAAGATGGTCGCATCCAGACCACCACTCCTTTGATCAATGGACTACCTTGAAGGATGAGCTTGGGATACATTAGGTTACTCCTAGAAGACGGAAATCCAACAACCACAACATCAGTTGCAAAAATTTGTGCAACAGCCTATAAAATCGACCAGTTGCTTTCATTATCAGGGTTTATGTAAATACCACTCGTTTATCTTACGATTTATATCATTGTCTATTTTAGTTTGTGTTATTTTTTACTTATATCAATTTTCACTCTTTTTTTGGGTAGTAATTTATCTATGCTGGTCTTTGACCATACAATAAAATTTGAAGAACCCCAAATTCTGCCACAGAACCCACGCAAGGGAGAAGCCTTTTGAATGCTCAGAGTGTGGGAAGAGATTCGGCCATAGTGGCTTGCTTAAAGAGCATCAAAGAATGTACACCATGTAACTGCTTATCTCAGAGGTGTCGAGCTCATTTGTTACGAGTGTTGGAAACTCAATTATTAATGGTATTATTTTTTTGTTCAAACCATAAACATCCTTAAAACTTTAAGAGTATTTTGTTTATTTAATGGCCTTTGATAACTGACACCACTTTCTCTGAATCATTGCATCAAAGTCTTGAGTCTATGTCTGCGCTGTAGCAATCTTGAGTATGCTGTTTATCCCTAAGCTGATAATGTACTTTTGATTTATTGACTTTCATTTACAGAAAAGAAGTGTTCACAGGTATACCTTGTCCCAAACATAGACAGAATTTTAGAAGCAAAAGCTTTAAGGTGTGGGTAATTCAGACCCCCCAAATTGGTAAAATTTCCTAATGTCCACCTCAGAAAGATTATCCTTCAACACAGCATCACCCTGCTCCCCCACCTACCTGCGAGTTGTGGCATCCGTTCATTGGTAGGTGAGGAGAACAAAGAGAATGGGCTGTTCAGCAAAGAAGATGATGAAGGGAATCGTTTTTTTAATATATTTTTTCAAAATTTAGTCATTACATTGCTTAAATACATTAACATTTTTGAGTCCTTTAAACTAGTTTTTTTTCTAACCAGTTGTACACTCTTGACCATCGTTTCAGATACACATCCTCATCTTTTCCTGATAACGCAATATTTAATCTATCCATTTTGGCTAAATCCAACGATCTGTGTATTATTTCCTCTCTTGAAGGATATCTCTCTGTTTTCCAACATTTGGCTAACAAAATTCTAGCTGATGTAAGAATATAGGTTACCATATACAAATCATTTTGATTATACCCATCGGGAATTATATTCAACAAAAATATTTCCGGTGTTAAGTCTAGAGTAATATTCAATATTTCTTGTATTAGTTTCTAAATTTTAAACCAAAATTTTTGAATTGTCCCACATCTCCACCACATATGATAAAATGTTCCCACATTGGTTTTACATTTCCAACTGTTATTACTGATATTAGAATAACACTTCGCTAACTTATTGGGGAACCAGTGCCATCTATGAAACATTTTATAAACATTTTCTTTATATGATATGGCTCTCATAAATTTCGCTGTTTTCCATATTTTGGACCATTTATATTGTGTCCTATTTCTTGCATCCATGTAATCATAGAATCATAGAATGTTAGAGTTGGAAGGGACCTTGCAGGCCATCTAGTCCAACCCCCTGCACTCTGCAGAAACACAGCCGAAACTCCTACATACCTACAACATACCCAAGAGATGGTTGTCCAGTCTTCTCTTGAAAACGTCCAGTGAAGGAGCATCCACCACCTCCCGAGGCAATCTGTTCCACTGCTCAACCACTCTTACAGTCAGGAAGTTTCTCCTGATATTAAGCCGGTAACGACTCCCTTGTAATTTCCACCCATTAGATCTAGTCTTGCAATCCGGAGCAAGAGAGAATAGATCCACTCCATCGTCTTGCATATAATCATCTAACAAAAAGTTGTATATTTTCTGAATCATTTTATCGTTTGTCGATAGCCAGATTTTATCAAGTTTGGTTTTTTGCTTTATAAAAACCAACTGTATTATCTTTACTATACCTGTCTTTTAGTTGTACATTTTCCCGCCAAGATAAGTTTACACTTTGAGCAAATAATGTCTCCTCCGATTTTAATTTGTGTGGGGGGTTTTTTTGTCTAAAAGGGCCTTGTAAGTCCCTCTTTTTTCCTTAGTAAGCAGCGAAGGTTTTATAAAGGCTTCAAGTGGAGATACCCATTTTGGAGTTTTAGTATAGTATTGTTCTTTTATACTTTTCCACACTTTTATTAATACTCCTCTTATCGTGTGTTGTTGCAAGTTTGAGTGTATTCTGTCCTTCCCATACCATACGTATGCATGCCAGCCCATGCTTAAATCATGCCCTTGTAACGTCAAAGTTCTTATATGTCCTAAGATTATCCAGCCTTTTATCCATCTAAGGGCTGCTGCTTCATACTATAGATTCCAATTTGGTAAACTAAATCCTCCTCTCTTTTCTCTTGTAAAATTTTCCATTTAATCCTTGGCCTTTTTGAATGCCAGACAAATTAGCTAGTTATTTTATCAAGGTCCTTAAAGTACTGTGTTTTCCTTAAAATTGGTATATTTTGTGCTAGAAATAAAAATCTTGGGAGTATATTCATTTTTATTGTTGCTATTTTCCCCATGAACGATAATTCGAGGTCTTTCCACTTTAATAGATCTTTTATGTCTGTCAAAAGTTTATTATAGTTATCATCTATTAATGAAGGGAATCCTGATTGGTCCCAGAAGTGGGGCTGAGGGATCCATGTTTGATATGCGCAGAGGCGCAGGCGCGGTGGAGTCGGAGGACAGAGCCGGAGCCACGCTGACGCAGGAACCACGCGCCGGAGGAACCTGCTGACGCCAAGCCGACCCAGGATGAAAAAAAAAACCCCAAGAACATCTCTCCATGGGGTGCCGGCAGGGCAGTCTCTCCCCCAATCAGCTATGTGGCCATAGATAGGATCTAAGAGAGTAACTGTAAGCCGCTCAGAGACCCCTTCGGGGGTTCGAGCGGGATATAAGCTGAAGAAATAAATAATAAATATGTGCCACAGGGTCTCTTGTTCTCCATACTTTGAATTCTAGAATGTTCAGGGAGAATTTGAGAGTCTGAATGGTATCTCTCCTGAAGTCCCTGATCAGGTCTGGGATGTGGCACTTCTTGGGCATCGGACTTTCCAGAGTCCTCTTCCTCCTTCCGACAGCAGTGTGGCTCCATAGCTTCCCTGGAACGGGACTAATCATAGAGCAAGGCTGAGCAGAGGGGTTCCCTTCTGAGCCCAAGTAAGTAAACTCTCCTTTGGACTGCGCACTTCAAGAAGGTTGAGAGGAAAGATGTGGGCTGGGAAATGTTTCCAAAGATTCATTCTTCTGGCCAAAATATTCAACTTCTAAAGGTTTACTGTTTCATAAAATTAATAGGGATTAGGCGTCACTGCCAATACAACATTGGATCAGTTTGACATTTTCACACTTGTAAATGAATGCTGTTCCAGTGAGATCTTGGCTACCATTTTGGTGTTGCTTGGCAACCCCAAGTGACATGGCTGAGACATTCATACCTCAGTTAAAGGGTTCCCTTATTGTATAGAGGGATTAAGAGTCTTTTGTAAGCCCTGGGTGAGTGTTCCCTGTCCTCTTTTTGTATAACATTTTACTCCCTTTTGTTTCCAGCCTAGTTTACCTTTAGCTGGGAATGCCTTTGAACATGAACAGAGTGCCTTGCCAGCCACACTGAGCAACCAGAGCTAGACTTTACACCTCTAGGATTAGGCAGCAGAATCATTTGGCCAGAAAGAGCCTTAAAAGG
Source organism: Gekko gecko (assembly GCA_029375565.1). Lineage (NCBI taxonomy): Eukaryota > Metazoa > Chordata > Lepidosauria > Squamata > Gekkonidae > Gekko > Gekko gecko. The sequence goes on from JAPDNY010000002.1 coordinate 8,105,107, forward strand.
CACATTTACGTGTTTTGTTAATTTTGTTTTAAGACATTAAACAAGTCTTTTTTTCCCCTCTCTGTCCATAAGAGCTACTAAAGGGTTAAGCAGCAGACAAGAGATGTGGTTCCTAGAGAGTAAACAAAGGGAGGAAACAGAATAAAGTTTGAGTCCAGTAGCTCTTTTAAGGCCAACAAAGTTTCATTCTGGGTATCAGCTTTCCTGTGCGTTCACAGTTCTTCAGATACATGGAAACGGAGGCCACCAACCACTACATATAGGAAGAGGGTGAGAACGGTGTTGCCAGGAAGGGCCAATTAGAGTCGATGCAGAAGTAACTGAGCAGTAGATATAGTGATAAACATACAGCTAAGAGGGAGGAGAAAGATACCAGCTTCCTTCTTTTGGGATGCAGTTTTTCTTGAAGGAGAGCTGTGGGGGGCGGGGCTGGGGGACACGAGGCTGGAGACAGACTGGGGGGTGCCCGGAAGGATCAGGAGCTGCAGGGTGGGGAAGGGGGTGGAGAAGCTTCCCCCAGGCTGGGCCGCCGTGCAAGGGGATCTCTCTGGGTCCCACATGCAGAGGAGGGCCAGGAAGGAGGAGGGCAGGATAGTCCCTTCTCTTTTCCCCCGGGCAGGTGGCGTGCCAGTTCTGGATCCAGCCCCTGGGACTGGATTTCCAGCAAGGAGCAGGAGTAGATCCAGTTTCCCTCCATGTCCGGAACAGATAGCCTTTCTGATATCTGCAGGCAAAACCTGTTAAGAGCCCAGCAGGCTGGAGTTTCTCCTTGTTACTTGGCAACCCTCCTTTAAAGGGAACCTGGGCATGAAGTTGGGGTTGGCACCAGAGCCCTGAAGGAGGGAAGGGATAGAGCTGGCCCCACAAAGACACTGGCTGCTGATAGCATACTGAATTCACTTCAAGGTGCTGGTTTTAACTTTTAAAGCCCTGTATGGTCTGGGGCCTACTTACCTGAGGGACCGCCTTTCTCCACATGTTCCCCAGAGAGCACTGAAGTCAGGGTCTCAAAATCGCTTGGCCTTCCCTGGACGGAAAGATGCCAGGCTGGCCTCTACCAGGGCCAGGGCCTTCTCAGTAGCAGCTCCATACTGGTGGAATGAGCTCCCAGAAGAAATCATGGCCCTGCGGGACCTTTTACCATTCTGCAAGGCCTGCAAAACGGAGCTCTTCCACTAGGCCTTCGATTAGGAGCCACTTCCAACAGCAACTGAACTGTGGTAAGGCCCTCTGCTATCACCAACAGCCTGCGATATACTGGATACCGACTCTGGCTATACTCCTTCATCACCATCCCAGTCATGGCTGACTGGGATCACTACACAATATTATACCGCCATCAGCACTTTATTTGGCATGTATATGATTTTATGGTTTCTATTATATGTGTTTTAATGTCGTTTAACTTTTTTTTTTTGTAAAAACCTCTCCTAAAAAGGAGAGAATTTTATTGCTTTTTTATGTGGAAAAAGGGTAGGGTATATAGATGGATTAAGAAAAGATTTTGAGTGAATTTTCTGTTGAAGTGTTAGTTTTTCTTAGTACAAATAAAGTTTTTGGCTTCCACCATGGTTGAAAGATCTTCTTTTCATCTTACCGAAAGTCCAGAATAATTCTGTTAGTTAGATTAGTAAAGTCCTTTGGGGTTAGTTATTGATCAGCTCCATTCTGTCGCCTCACAAACAGCTGCTATATCTTGGGGTGTCTTCCTTTTAAGTCTCTCAGATTATACGATGGGCCCTCTTTTGCCTTCTCGTCTCCCACTCCGGCACCTCCCCCCTCTGGGCCGCTGTTCTCTTCACTGCTTAACACTGTCCAATTGGCGAGTTCTGCATCTTCCTCTGAACTGGCGTGTCTCTTCAGAAATTCTTGAGCTTTGAAAACGGAGTCAATCTTCTCTCTTTTATCCTTAAACTTGAACACCAGTCCCTCGGGAAAGCACCATTTGTAACTGGTTTGGTGTCTTTGTAGAAACAAGGTCAATCCTTTATATGCTTTCCTTTTCATACGAATTTCATATGGAACATCCTTTAAAATTCTGATAGTCTGCTCTCCAATCTTCAAGGGCACCGCTGAAACTGCACGCAGAATTTGATCTCTAGTACGCTGCTTAGTAAACTTGATAACCACTTCTGCTGGCAAATTATTTTTTTTTTGGTAAAGCTGGAATAGGCTCTATAGGCCACATCCATCTCATCCTTTAATTCTTGCACTTCTCTGCCAGTTAGTGGTGCCAAGGCATTCGCCAGTATAGCTCTAAGATCTTCCTTCTCTTCTTCCTTCATGCCCTGAAAGCGGAGAGTTAAATTTGATTTTTCCATCTGAAGCATTAAAATTCTTTTTTCTTGCATATCTTGATGCTTTTCTAGTTTGTTGACCCTTTTCTTAATTTTCTTGGTGTCTTCCGTCGAGACCAGACACTTCTGTGCGATCTCCTCCATTTTCTTTGCTGTTTCTGTTAGTTGTTTTTGTTGACTGTTGAGAACACTTTCCGTGTTACAAAGGGTTTCGCTGATTTTCTGCATTTGATCCAGCAGAGGGCACAGTGGCTCGCTTTTCTGTTGATTGACAGCTGGCTCTAGGGGGAGGCTGCCAGGACCGGAAGTCCCTCCCCCCTTCTTTACCAGCTTCTCTGGGACCTTTTTCTGCCCCGACATTTTTATTGTTTATTTTAACAAAGTTCATGCCGCGACACCCAGGAGACAAGCTGGCTTCTTAATCTTCAGTAAAACCTCAAAGGTACTTTTACCAAGCCGCTTTTCCGCTTTGCCCCCCTTCACTCTTCCTTTAACAGTCCCGTTTTTTTAAAGGGGGTGAGGATTCCTCCCTCCTCCCATGCGCTTATACGTTTATGGGGGGGAGCGCATTTATACCACTTCAAAACAGATCTCCAACTCACGATTCATTGCCAATTCTTCTTTTATTAATTCATTCCGCTGCTTCTTCACTCCTGGAAGTCGGTGGCGTTGCTACTTCCCATACGGGCACAACACAGCGGGGCCGACTGGCGCGGGGAGAAAGCCTCAATTTCCAGGCTATCAGGCCGGCAAAGAGGCTACTCCCCAAGCGCCCCCAGTTCGGAGCCTTTGCCTAAGGCTCACTAGGGTCTTTCGTATATGCGAAGACCCCCCCAACCGTGCGTGGGCTAACCATCTCCGGGAGCGTCCCGAGAGGTGGCTGCCATTCGCTCCACCGAAACCACCCGTCGTTTAACTCTTTAATGTAATCTGCCCTGAGCCTGCCTCGTAGGGAGGGCGGGATATAAATTGAATTAAATACATAACACACACACACACTGAGATAAAGGAGAGTCCCTGCCCTCTCTGGGCCTCCATGTAAGCTCCTGTCCTGTAGAGGTCCCCAATCCCCTGTGAATTGTGTGCCTGTGTTGGTGGATTTTTCTGTCTGCTTTCCTGGAAAGAGCTGTTCACTCACTATGATACCTAGGATTCCTCTGGAGCAGAAGAGGTGCCCACCTACAGCAAACATGTCAGAATCATCCATTGGAGGGGCGGTTACAGAGCCTAGGACTCTTGTGGGACCATCGTGGTCTACATCCCCCTTCCAAAATCTCCCTTTGGCTCCTGCTTCTTGGCGTGAACAGATTGCTTTGCCAGCCCCACTGAATTGCCCACTCCTGGGACTAGAAGGGTCATTTTCCAGGGCTTGAAGGGAACACCCATTAAATTGTGCCATAGAATCATAGAATAGGATGGGGCTATACAAGCCACCTAGTACAACCTCCAGTTCAAGGCTGGATCAAACTAAAGCATCCGTGACAAGTGTTTGTCCAGACAGGGCTTTAAGACTGACAGTGAGGTGGAGCTCACTACCTCCCTAGGCAGCCAATTCCACTGCTGAACTAGTCTTTGGCTGCATTCACATGGGCAGTTTAATCCACTGTTGCCCCACCTCAAATTAAGCCAGGTTATTTCGTGGCAGAGAATCCTGACCAGACTCACCCATTTTAGCAGGCTTCAATGCCGTTTCCCCCCTCCTTGCATGACCAGACGGCAGAAACCAGGGAGTCAGCCCGTCATCCATATTTTTAGAAGTTTGCCCTTAGGAGCATGCCCAGAAGCACTCCGCGTGCTGGGATAGGGAGTTCATGGGGCTGTCGGCCATTTTCTTTTAAAATTAAGTCCACAGAGGAATCGCACAAGTGGTGAAGAGACTGCTGGGAAATGGGGTCCACTGCCGTCCTCCCTCTAATCTTTTCTGTTTACCCCTTCCCCAAACAATATTAAAAAGCTGCAGAAAAAGGGGTGTCTTTAAGAGTTTTTCATAAGAAAACGAGGTTTTGAGCAGCCCCCCCAGGGGGGGGGGAGATGCATATATACAGTCATGCGATCCTTGCTAACCCCGGGGGGTGGGGCGGCCGGAAAGCCAGAGCTCAGTGAGACCTGCTTGGCTGCGCAACAGAGTGACTAGACGACAGGAAATCCATTTTTGAAGCAGCTCAGACAAAAAGGACCGGACTTTTTTGTTGTTCAGTCGCACAGTCGAGTCCGACTCTTCGCGACCCCATGGACCAGATTACGCCAGGCCCTCCTGTCTTCCGCTGTCTGCTGAAGTGTGCTCAATTTCATGTTCGTTGCATCGATGACACTGTCTAACCATCTCATCCTTTGCCGTCCCCTTCTTCTTTGACCTTCAATCTTTCCCAGCATCAGGGCCTTCTCCAGTGAGTGCTCCCTTCTCATTTGGTGGCCAAAGTATTTGAGCTTCAGCTTCAGGATCTGGCCTTCCAGGGAACAGTCAGGGTTGATTTCTTTTAGGGTTGACTGATTTGATCTCCTTGCAGTCCAAGGGACTCTCAAGAGTCTTCTCCAGCACCATAGTTCAAAAGAATCTATTCTTCGGCGCTCAGCCTTCCTTATAGGGACTGGACTTTATCAGGTACCAAAAAAACACGGGGCAAGGGGAGGGGGAATGGAACTCAGACGACTCAGGCAGGACAGACAGATGTTGCTGTCTGATTGTGCGCTTTAAATCCATAAGGGAACAGCAAGGGGAAGGGATCAAATTGCCCCCGGGAATACAGCCTTAGTGTACCTTTTTCCCTTCTGATATCCAGCCGGTAACTTTCTGCCCATAATTTAAATCCATTACTGTGAATCCGGCAATGTGCTCTCTAAGCTGTGGAGCCTTGTGAGCAAAATTTCTACTTTGTAAGCTTCTGGCATTAAAGTTGTGAGCAAGCAATTTGGCTGCTGCGTAAATCAGTTTGCTCCGGAGCCATCCCTTCCTGAGCTGAGACAAAAATGTGTGAGCCGGAGGCTAAAAAACCTGTGAGCCAGCTCACACTAACTCAGCTTAGAGGGAACACGAGTCCAGTCCTCTGCTGCCCACAGGAACAACTCCCTGCTCTCTTCTAAGTGGCAGCCCTTCGAATACTTCAAGAGAGCAATCATGTCCCCCTCTCAGTCTCCCCTTCTCCAGACTGGAGCCTTTCTTCATAGGGCTTGGTCTCCAGGCCTCTGATCATCTGGGTCACCCTCCTCTGCACCTGCTCCATTCTGTCCACATTCTTTTTTAAGTGAGGCGTCCAGAACTGCACACAGGGTGGCCTGACCTATGCCATGTACACTGGGATTATGATATCTTGTGATGAATGTTATGATGCCTCTGCTGACACATGCTAAGATGACATTAGCCTTTTTTGCTGCTGCATCACACTGACTCCTCACATTTAGCTCGCAGTTCATGCGTATTCCAAGATTTGTTAACACACATTATTCCCCACTGGAAATTCCCCTTTATGCAGACAAGTGTATTAAAAGCAGCCCTTGTGGTGCCACCAACTGATGGAAGAGATGTTTGCCATGGGCAACGGAGGCCAGTGTTGTGGCCATCACCCAAGCCGGAGAGGGTGTCCTGACCTGAGGCCAAGGCAGGGATGAGAGGCCCTCAGAAAGGCTCTGGAAGGGGTTGCAACCTGACTTCTCAGCTGCACATGTCTTTACAATCTGTCCTTAAGAACACAGGTATAAATAAAAGTCATGAGAGTCAGGCACACAGATCAAGCAGTCAACAAGTCTTGCAAAGTCTTCTTGACTGCTTGGTTGGTGGGTCAGACTCTTTTAGTTATACTTATCTTCTGGTTGGGTCATGTTCAATGTTCCCTCTAAGCAGTGGATTCTTGTGAGCAGAACTTCTCCTTTGTGAGCTACTGGCATTAAAGCTGTGAGCGAGCGATTTGGCTGCTGCATAAATTAGTTTGCTCTGGAGCCATCCTTCCTAAGCAAAGGCAAAAATGTGTGAGCTGGAGGCTAAGAAACTGAGAGAGCTCACTAACTGAGCTTAGAGGGAACACTGTTGTCTACATTCATCTTAAGAACACAGGAACAGGTGAACATAAGAAGAGCCCTGCTGGGTCAGACCAGTGGTCCATCTAGTTCAGCATCCTGTCTCATCCAGTGGCCAACCAGTTCCTCTGGACAGCCAGCAACAGGGCATAAAGGCTGAGACCTTCCCGTGAAGTTGACCTCTGGCACATGGCATGCCCCTGAATGTGGAGGTTCTCCTCAGCCACCATGGCTAGTAGCCACTGATAGACTTATCCTCCATGAATCTATCTAATCTCTTTAAAGATGTCTATTCCTGTGGCCGTTGCTACAACTTCTGGCAGCAGATTCCACATTTTACATAACATAAGAACATAAGAGAAACCAATGTTGAATCGGGCCAATGGCCCATCTAGTCCAACACTCTGTCACACAGCGGCCAAAATATACCAGGTGCCATCAGGAGGTCCAGCAGTGGGGCCAGGACACTAGAAGCCCTCCCACTGCTGCCCCCTCCAGCAACAAGAATAGAGTGCATCACCTGCCCCAGACTGAGAGTTCCCATCTATACCCTGTGGCTAATAGCCACTGATGGACTTCTGCTCCATATGTTTATCTAATTCCCTCTTGAAACTGTCCATGCTTGTAGCTGCCACCACCTCCTGTGGCAGTGAATTCCATATGTTAATCACTCTTTGGGTGAAGAAGGACTTCCTTTTATCTGTTCTAACCTGACTGCTCAGCAATTTCATGGAGTGCCCACGAGTTCTTGTATTGTGCGAAAGGGAGAAAAGTACTTCTTTCTCAACCTGCTCAATCCCATCCATAATCTTATAAACCTCGATCATGTCACCCCTCAGCCGTCCTTTCTCCAAGCTAAAGAGCCCCAAGCGTTTTAACCTTTCTTCATAGGGAAGGTGTTCCAACGCTTTTATCATTCTAGTTGCCCTTCTCTGCACTTCCTCCAATGCTCCAATTCCTCTGAGGGCAGCCGGGCCCAAGTGCAGCCCGGGGGGGCGGGGGGGGCGTGCCCCGGCTCTCGACGGAGAGGGCGGGAGAAGCCCCTTCTTTCCTGGGCCTGCAGCTCTGAAAGGGTTAAAGCCGACGAGCTCTTGACTAGAGAGGCCGATCGAGGTCGGTAGGTGCTTTTCGGGGAGGGGGGACCGGAAGTGTTGACTTCTGAGCGGGGAGAGAGAGAACAGGGAGGGGCTTCAGACGGGTCGCGGCAGAGAAAGATCTTTGCAGCCGGATCCCGGGAAGGTCTCCTCTCGAGTAAGTCACCGTCGCAGTCTGGGAAGACGGAAGGTCCGCTCTCGTGCGGCTTTGGGGGGGGGGAGTCGGTAGTTTTTAAAAGGTGATCTTTTTACGGATGTTTCCCTTTGTGAGTCCCGGCTGCGGCCCCCGGCGGGGTCTGAAAAGGCGAGATCCGAGTTCTGGAGATCGGAATAAATCTTCCTCCGGGGAGGTGGGAGGGAGGCCAGGAAGAAGTCCCAGGCGGGATCGCAAGGGAGGGATCCTTCGTGCGGAGGGGCTGCCCAGATCCCTCGCCTTTTGGCTGGTGCTCTCCCCATCTGCAATTTCCCAGGGGGGCGTTATTTACGTTATGTTATTTATCTTCATTAATTCTAGTCCGCCCTTTAGTGGAACGCCACACAATCCATATATCAATAAACTGTGCAATCGAATTTGGGTTGGAGAACTGACCAGAAATCTGAGAAACAGTGTTGAAGGAGAGCATAACTGTTAACATGATCCATGAAGCCCTGCAAAATGGCATAGCAGGATCCTACTTCCAGCAAACTAACACAAGTCATTCAGACCCCCTGCCCTAATGGTGTATCCAAGTAACCTTGTGAAGCCTTTTGTCCAGTGCCACCCTATTGCTTGCTTAGAAAATTTTTCAGTTTTGCTTAGTCTGTGGAGAGGCAGGCCAGTGGGTTCCTTCCTGGCCCTTCCTATCCCTCTCCAAAGGCAAGTGAATAAGCGTGTCTTTCCACAGTCAAAGGCAACTCAAGAGAAAGGAGAAGGAGATGGAAGAGGATGACCCAGAAAGCCCTGGAACTGGCAAGAGATCAAAAAAAGGTCCCCATCCCATCCCAGCAGGGAGTGGTGCTGAATTCTGGGAAAGATCTTGGCTCAGGACACTGTGAGCACAGATAAATGCAATCCATCCCATGTTTGGTCTTCTTCTTTTCCTTCTGCCTTCAACTTTTCCTAGCATTATTGTCTTTGCCAGTGACTCGTCTTCTCCTGTCACCAAAGTACGATAGTCTAATTTTAGTCATTTTAGCTTCTAGGGAGAGTTGAGGTGTCATTTGATCTAGAAACCACTGAATTGCCTTTTTGGTGGTCCACAATATCGATAAGAACTGTCCTCCAACACCACAACCGGGATCCGGTTTCGTGTAGTGGTTAAGAGCGGCAGACTCTAATCTGGAGCACCATGTTTATTCCCTTTACACAGGAGAATCTTTTCTAGCTCCTTCTGGGCTGCCCTTCCCAGCCTCAGATTCCTGATTTCTTGCTTGCTGTCTCCCGTTTGGTTGACGATGGAGCCAAGGGACAGAAAGTCTTGAGCAATTTGAACATCTTCATCATTAACCCTAAATTTCTAAAATTCCAGACTATTCATTACTTTTGTCTTCTTGATGTTCAGCTGCAATCCCGCTTTTGCGCTTCCTGCTTTAACCTACATTGGTAGTTCTTTCAAGACTTCACTATTTTCTGCCAGTAACATGGTGTCAACTGCATATCTCAAACAGTTACTGTTCCTTCTGCCAGTTTTCACTCCTCCTTCATCTAACTTGAATCCAGCTTTCCTTATGATATGTTCTGCATATAGATTGAAGAGAAAGGGAGAGAAAATACATTGTGGTCTGAGACGTTTGCCAGTTTGGAAACCATCCTGTTTCTCCATCTTCTGTTCTAACACTGGCCTCTTGTTCAGAGTAGAGGATGCACATCAAAGAAAACAGTTGTTGTGGCTGACTCATTTCTTTTAAAACCAGCCATAGCTTCTCATGATCAACACAGGCCAAAGCTTTGCTGTAATCTATGAAACCCAAGCTGGTTTCCTTCTAATATTCTCTCGTATGCTCCAATAACCAACCTACATTTATGATATGATCTCAAGCACTTTGTCCTTTTCTGAATCCAGCTTCAACACCTGGCATTTTTTATTCCATGTAGGGTAACAGTCTTTATTGTAAGATTTTGAGTATCACTTTACTCCCATTAGAAATTAATGTGGAAGTCCAGTAGATGCTGCAGGCTTTGATCGGAATAGCAATGCAAAGTGAGTGTTTCCAGACTGTGGGCCATTTGTTTTGTTTTCCATTTTTGTTAGCATATTCTTGTTAAGATTTTGAAGGACTCCTTTTCCGTGCCTTGGAATAGTTCTATTGCTATCCCATCTACCCCTGGTGATCTGTTTCTCCCCATGGCTCTCAGTGCAGTTTCCCCTTTACTTTCTAAAAGCGTTGGTTCTTCTTCAAAAGATTCTTCTGGAAAGGCATCTGTCATCCTTTCATCTCCTTAGTATAATTCCTCAGTGTATTCTTCCCATCTTTTCTTAGCTATTTCTTGCTCTAGATATTTCACCAGAAATCTCCATTCCTTCTCTTACCTGCCCCTGTTGTTGTTGTTTCAGATGTGGGAACGATCTGTGAAGATGGAAGCAAAGCTTTCTGAGGCAGAAGGAGCTCCGTCAGAGGAAAGTCAGAGGATGCAGGCCCAGGAGGATGCCCGAAATGCCCTCTCAAGTGGTAAGGGTGCCTCCTGCCCGGGTGGGATTGGGGGACCTAGTTAAGTTGTTGGGCAGAAGGTTCAAGAGAGGAGAAAAGGGGAATACTTTTGCAGAGTACGTAGAATGGAGTTCTGAGACACAGAGTATCATAGGATGGTGTTATGGCCACTTTACTTTAAAGGGGACTAGACAGATTCATGGAGGGCAATTCCATTCTTATTCATATTAATTAAAATGTGGATCTCTCCCCTTCCTTCCATTAGAGGGTCTCAAGGCGGCACAGGAAAGGAAAGGAAGGGAAATTATTAGCCATGGTGAATAAATAGAACGCCCACATTCCCCAGGTGTGGATGGCCAAGGCTAGCCCAGTCTTCTCAGATCTAAGACTCTAAGCAGGGTCAATGCTGATTGGTTCTCACACAGGAGACCACCAAAGAAGTCCAGGGTTGCTCTGCAGAGGCAGGCAATGGCAGACCACCTCCGAAGGTCTCTCGCCTTGAATAACTTGTGGGTTCACCATAAGTCAGCTGTGACTTCACTTGTTGATGTCTCATCTCACTGAATACCTGGATGTGAATTTAGAGCATCAGCAGGCATCCTGGAAACCCATTGGTGGTACCCTAAAGTTTCCAGAGGCTTAGCTGACGTACTAAAAAAAAAATTGGGTTTTCGGATGGATGTGATGGCGTTGTGTCAGGCAACAGGATTTCCGGTCCTCTCTTTTTCTCCTGCCAGTCTGGACTCTAGGACGGGTGGGAGGCCCGAATAGGCGGGAGAATGGCAGGCCTGGGCTTTTGGTCTCTTCCAGCAGGGATGCTGCAGCCTTTTGAGCTCCAGGGTGCACACGGCACACTTCAAGTCTCACAGAAGTGTCGGCAGCATTTATAACATGCCGAGGCTCATGGGTACCTGGTGCTTCTGTTCCACCTGTCTTACACCGTACTAAAAGTCATTAGAAATTTTCTTGAGTGTAAAGAAGACAAGATGTCACAACCCTGGGAACAGGGATGGGTGAAGCAGAATTCAAAGAAGCAAAGAAAATAGGAACCTGAGGTTAACACGCATCCTTCCAATTTTGTTTCCTTTGCAGGCAGTGAAGAGATGTTGTCAACCTGTCATCTTTGCAGAGGACTGGAACCGGCTTTTCCACCTGTGGTCCAGGTAGGGGGGGAAGATTGGGGGATAGTCAGGTCCCCCTTCTTTCTCAGGGAGGCTTTTGGTCCTGCTGACCAAGGAGAGAGGAGCTCTGAGCCCCACTCTCTTGACACATGCCAGACTCTACATCCTGCAACTTCCCAGAATGCCCCCGTCAAGAGTGTAGCCTCTGCCTGGACTGAACTCTGACGAGAGAATCTGCTTTTCCTTTCAGTCTCCCTTTTCCTTTGAGGAGGTGGCCGTGTATTTCACCGAGGCCGAGTGGGCCTTGCTGGATCCGGGCCAAAGAGCTCTCTACAGGGACGTCATGCTGGAGAACTACAGGACCGTGGCCTCTCTGGGTAAGGACCTTTCAATGCTGCCATTGGGACGATGCATGAATCAAAATATTGAAAAACTACATGTGGTTGGGAAGACTGCCTGGTTACCTTCCCCCTCTCCACTCGGGGCCTCAAGGAGGTTGGGGTGGCAGTGAAAACGCTGGTTCAGCATGGCCAGTGTGGTGGCCCTCACCCAAGCCATTCCTACAGCGGTCCCCTGGATGCCTTCAGGCCTTAGTATTAGTTGTAGATGGGTTTGAGTGTTTTCTTTAGAGCTTTTCTACCTTGCAGGGGTGGCCTGCAGCGTGTAGTCCCAACAGTTAACACTGCCACCCAAGGGCAAGTGGCTTCATCCAAATCACACAGCACCCTCACCCCAAGAGTGGGATTGAGTGTTCTTGAAGAGTTTCCCACTGAAATTTTCAGCCCAGTAGAGTCAGAGTCAGGTTCTCAGTTGAGGCACAGTTTGTTTGAGCCACAACAGGATAGAGGAAGCACTGTAGTTACCACCCATCTCCACAAGAGGCAAGCGACCGACTCCTTCCCAAAGGCAAAGTCCCTTCCAGCCCCTTGAGGCAGGAAACCGTCTGCCAGAGAAAAGCATGAATACACAAAGAAAAGCCAGGAATACCTGTCCACTCAGCGTGCCCCGATGCCCGAGTTTCTCCGGGGTCGGCCAGCACCATCTCCCCTTGTCCCCAGGGAAGAGGGCTGACAGCAATGAGAACCCCCTGCTGCTCTAAGGGTCTGCCAGACTAACTTCCCCACATTTAGATTCCATCACCCTGGTCATGCTGAACACCTGGATAACTGCTTGCTTGCTGTGTGGTCACTGCATCTTTCAGGTGGGAGGGTGGAACAGGACAGACTCTTCTGGGGTCTTATTTGGACTTTCTGACACTGCGTGTTCCTCTGGGATGGGCTTCCAGTGGGCCTTACTCTACTGTAAGGAGTTGATGACATTGAGGCCTGATAATCAGTCTTCTGCTTACCTCTTGCTGACAATAAAATATATCTCTTTCCAGAGAGACAGGCTGACTCTGTGCTTCTAGGAAAGGCAGAACTGCCTGGATGATTCAGACACGGCTGTGCTTTAGACAATAGAGAGGCCCAGCTAAGGTGCAGGGAACAGCTCAGAAATTACAGAAGAATGGCTCTGACCTTGAGAAAGGTGCCCCTATACAGCAAGGCTGGTTTTCTTGTCATTACCTGCCCCCCCCCCCAACGGCACCTTTCCCAAAAACCAAGGGGGGCCCCTTTTGAACTGTGAGTTTCAGATGGTGAGCTCCTGGCTTCTCTCCTCCCGCCGGAAAACGTGTATTTTGGGGAGGCTGAAAATCAGCTCCTCCAGGCTCTGTTGACAATGGGAAGGAAAGTCTCAGTGCAGTTGCAGGACTGGATCTCTTGAGAACCTCTTGTATTTAATCGTCAAGTGCAGAGAATCTGAAGTCAAAAAGCACAGTAAGTCAAATGGGAATGAGGGATGGACAGACAATATTTTTCCACTTTCCTCCTTAAAATACATATGGAGAATTTGGGGAGGTGAGAGACAGACAGAATATAAAAACAGCTCTACGGGAGGGCCTGGCAGGGATAAGGTGGGATCAGCATCTCAGTTTGGGAGGAAAGGTGATAACAGAAATGCACCCCCATTCCTGAGCAGTGCCTCACTGGTGAACATAAACAAAACATAACAAAAGAGAAGCCAATGTTGAATCAGGCCAATGGCCCATCTAGTCCAATACTCTGTCACACAGCAGCCAAAATATACCAGGTGCCATCAGGAGGTCCAGCAGTGGGGCCAGGACACTAGAAGCCCTCCCACTGCTGACCCCTCCAGCACCAAGAATAGAGGGCAGTATCTGCCCCAGACTGAGAGTTCCCATCTATACCCTGTGGCTAATAGCCACTGATGGACTTCTGCTCCATATGTTTATCTAATTCCCTCTTGAAACTGTCCATGCTTGTAGCTGCCACCACCTCCTGTGGCAGTGAATTCCATATGTTAATCACTCTTTGGGTGAAGAAGTATTTCCTTTTATCTGTTCTAACCCGACTGCTCAGCAATTTCATGGAGTGCCCACGAGTTCTTGTATTATGAGAAAGGCAGAAAAGTACTTCTTTCTCAACCTGCTCAATCCCATTCATAATCTTATAAACCTCGATCATGTCACCCCTCAGCCGTCGTTTCTCTAAGCTAAAGAGCCCCAAGCGTTTTAACCTTTCTTCATAGGGAAGGTATTCCAACCCTTTTATCATTCTAGTTGCCCTTCTCTGCACTTTTTCCAATGCTATAATATCCTTTTTGAGATGTGGTGACCAGAACTGTACACAGTTTTCCAAATGAGGTCGCACCAATGATTTATACAGGGGTATTATGATACTGGCTGATTTGTTTTCAATTCCCTTCCTAATAATCCCCAGCATAGCGTTGGACTTCTTTATTGCAGCTTTATTGGCTTCTTCCACGGGTGCTGATTGACAGTTTTACTTTATTTCAGCTGCAGATGTAGAGGAGGCAGCTGGGGAATTCCGGGGGTTCTCTTTGGAAAAAGTCAAGAATGAAGATGCCGAAGGATACTTTGGAGATGGAGATAGACCCCAGAAGCAGGAGGGAAGCCAGGCAGGTAAGAGGAGGGATAAGCCCATTCCTTACTAAAGAGGGGGGTTTCCGTGAAATCGCAGTCCAAGAAGAAAGGTCAACCAAAAAGAGAAGGGACAAGAGCCACCATCCTAACCAGGGAATCCACTCCTTCCTTAGTGCCTTAGTGACAAACCTTCCTTAGTGACAAACGAGTGAATCTTCCCCCTTAAAACAGAGATAACACTGAGATGCACTTAGTGACCTTGGAGAATTACTACCAGCTGTGGTGATAAGCAAGGTCTTGGTGCTGACCCTTAGGCACATTCCAACCAATTAACCCTGCAACACCTGCATGTGGGTGGACCGGAGGTTATACTGCAGAGTAACTTTCGATCCCTCCTCCCTACATATTATGGGACAAAGATTCTTATGGGTTATTCTGATTATTCTGGGTTGCTGTTTGCATGGCAACCTGAAAAGCTGACATCACTTCTGGCCCCTCATTGGGTAAGGCCAACCTGGTGAGAGACCGTTTTTCCTGTAAGTTTAACTTTAGCTCAGTTATGAGTTGCTGGGTCTGTGACTGCTGAGCCTGGTATGGTCCAGTAGTGCAGTACCCGTTATGGCGTTCCAGTTTGCTTGTGCCTGGATAGGCTAAGAGATGACTACTATGTATGCTGACCAACTGCAACTCCGTCTTTGGGAGAGGTAATGCTGAATTGTTGCCTCATGTTTCAGTTAGGCTGGTTAAGCTAAGCTTTATTGTTTTACCCTCCACTGTCTGTTGTGTGTTCGTTGCACCTAAATAAACTAAAATATACTTTACTTTGATGTTTTTGTGTGTTCCTTGTGTTACCAAGTCTCAAAGCCTAAATACTGTTTGCATAGACTGTTCAGACCATCTCTTCCAGAAAGCTTTTTGCCTCTTTTTGACTATTGAACTGCAGCTTCATTCTGCGGACTTGTTTTGCTGTGTAAGTTCCAGAACCAGGCAGGAGCTTTGGTCCCCTTTCTCCTGGTCTGTTGAGAACTACTTAAAAAGGGGCCTAACAGTTGTGTTTAGTATTTTGTTTTTGTTCCTTTTGAGAGCCGGGAAGAGAACCTTTTTCTCTCTCTTTCCCTTTTGGTAATTTTGTTTTGCCCTACCAGGGTAAAAACCCCTTTGGTTGTATTTTTACAATGTTATTGTAGACTTCAGCATACAGAGGGAAGAAGCCACTTTAATATTTGGATTTGCGGATGGAACTTCAGGTGCAGATCAGACCTCCTTGCCTGGATTCTAACAGGATCTCTTTCCTTATTCCAGCAGGGGAAGATCAGAGGAATGAGGAGGATGAAGAACTGCATCCCCTATCGCCAGATGAAGTCAAGAATGAAGACCTGAGAGGAAACTTGAGAAACCAAGCTGGACCTAAGAGTCAGAAAAGAAACCACATCATCCAGAAGAGGGGTAAACCTATTCCTTGCCAAGAGGGGGATTTTCAAGAAGTAATTCATATAGTGAAGGAAACTTACAAGTGCTTGGTGTGTGGAATTAACTTTTCAGATCAATCGCAGTATGATGTCCATTTACGGATGCACAGTGGAAAGAAAACCCATCACGGGCTGGAGTCTGGAAAGACCATGATTTGCAGACCAGAACTCCTTAAATTTCAAAGAACACATACAGGAGAGAAATTTTATAGCTGCTCAGACTGTGGCAAGAGATTCTCAGAGAAATCAGACCTTGTTCAACACCAAAGCATTCATACAGGAGGGAAGCTGTTTATTTCCTCAGGGAGTGGAATGAAGTTCTCTGTGGGAGGAAAAGGCAATATACGTTTTCCAAAGCACAGTATAAGGAATGCATGTAAACGCTTTTGCTGTAGAAACTACTTCAAAAACAGGTCACAGCTCCTTGTGCACCAAAGAATCCACAGAGGAGAGAAGCCTTTTAAATGCTCAGAGTGTGGGAAGAGATTCAGCCACAGAGGCACTCTTCAAACTCATCTAAAAACCCACACAGGGGAGAAGCCTTTTGAATGCTCAGAGTGTGGGAAAAGATTCACTGACAGTGGCACTCTTCAAATACATCTAAGAACCCACACAGGGGAGAAGCCTTTTAAATGCTCAGTGTGTGGGAAGAGATTCACTCAGAGTGGCACCCTTCAAATACATCAAAGAACCCACACAGGCGAGAAGCCTTTTGAATGTTCAGAATGTGGGAAAAGATTCAGTCGCAGTGGCAATCTTCATATGCATCTAAGAACCCACACAGGGGAGAAGCCTTTTGAATGCTCAGAATGTGGGAAGAGATTCAGTTGCAGTGGCCACCTTCAAACCCATCTAAGAACCCACACAGGGGAGAAGCCTTTTGAATGCTCAGACTGTGGGAAGAGATTCAGTCGCAGTGGAAATCTTCAAAATCATCTAAGAACCCACAGAGGAGAAAAACCTTTTGAATGCTCAGAGTGTGGGAAAAGATTCACTGACAGTGGCTCTCTTCAAAAACATTTAAGAACCCACACAGGGGAGAAGCCTTTTGAATGCTCAGAGTGTGGGAAGAGATTCAGTTCCAGTGGCGCTCTTCAAAATCATCTAAGAATCCACACAGGGGAGAAGCCTTTTGAATGTTCAGAGTGTGGGAAGAGATTCAATAACAGTAGCACTCTTCAAAAACATCAAACAGTCCACTCAGGAGAAAAGCCTTTTGACTGCTCAGAGTGTGGGAAGACATTCAGTTCCAGAGGCGGTCTTCAAATACATCAAAGAACCCATACAGGGGAGAAGCCTTTTGAATGCTTGGAATGTGGGAAAAGATTCAGTTACAGCGGCCACCTTAAAACCCATCTAAGAACCCACACAGGTGAGAAGCCTTTTGAATGCTCAGAGTGTGGGAAGAGATTCAGGCAGAGTGGCGCTCTTCAAATACATCGAAGAACCCACACAGGGGAGAAGCCTTTTGAATGCTCAGAGTGTGGGAAGAGATTAAGTCACAGTGGCCATCTTCAAGATCATCTAAGAACCCACACAGGAGAGAAGCCTTTTCAATGCTTAGAATGTGGGAAGAGATTCAGTTATAGTGGCCACCTTCAAACCCATTTAAGAACCCACACAGGGGAGAAGCCTTTTGAATGCTCAGAGTGTGGGAAGAGATTCACTCAGAGTGGTGCTCTTCAAATACATCAAAGAACCCACACAGGGGAGAAGCCTTTTGAATGTTCAAAGTGTGGGAAGAGATTCAGTTACAGTAGTACTCTTCAAAAACATCAAAGATCCCACACAGGGGAGAAGCTTTTTGAATGCTGAGGGTGTGGGAAGAGATTCAAAAACATCAAAGAACCCACATAGGGGAGAGGCCTTTTGAATGCTCAGAGTTTGGGAAGAGATTCAGTTGCAGTAGCACTCTCCACGAACATCTTAGAACATGTAGGGAACTTTGGGTGGTCCAGGCCACTACCAGGGATCCCCAACCTCATTAGGGTTCTTTCCTATGGGTGGTTGGAGTGTGTCTAGGGAAGTCAGACTCTCTTCAACTTTTATATAAATGACTTGGCCAAATGCTTAAGTGACCAGGCCTTTCATTCTTCTGTACTACAGCGTTGTCAGATCTCTTCTTATATGCAGATGGTGCAGATATTCTTTTAAGGACCCCAGCTGTGCTATGTAGAGCCCTAAAGGCTCTAGTACAGCATTGCAAGGAAGACTTTCAATAAACTATGAAAAGATTATGGCGTTTGGTAAGAAACAGAAGTCTAGAACCTGGACCATCAATGGCCGTTTGATTGAACTGGTGCAGACCTTCAAATATCTTGGTGCAATATTCCATGCTTCCAGCTCAAGAAATGCGCACGTTGCCCACGGAGCAGATACCGGGCAAAAGTCAGCTCACAATATACTTAGATTTCTTTGAACTAAGGGTGGACATTACAGCCCTGCTGCCCTAAAACTCTGCCAGGCCAAAACCTGGGCCCAGCTTTTGCACAGAACTATGATAGGACCAACATCATATTCTTTTGCCCTTTTTGAGCATGCCTTGCTACATTTGGAGATCGGCACTGTCAGAGTGGAAGCCAAGGTGTGCCTTGCCTCCCTAAATTACTGACTGAAGATTAGCAGTTTTCAGCAAGATTTGACCCCACTGCTCCTCTTGGATGAACATCAACCTGTATAGCTTAAGACAGTCATTTGTGGACTTGCAAGCCTGGGCATGATTTTAACCTTGGGCCTTGACCAGGCAAAACAAGCCATAAAACAAAGGATATTGGAGACTGAACGCCAGCTTGATTTAGGAAGGGTCCCTACTTTCTTGTTCCCTATGAACACCAGATATATAGTCATGCTGGCTGCCTATCTGACCCTCTTGGAGGTGCATAGTTACAGGAGGGCCTTTATACTTGCAAGGTGTGCCGCGGTCCCCTCTGCTGTTTCAGAAAAGGTTTTGCCCCTGCAATGAAGTAGAAATTGAGACTGTAGATGACATTCTTCGATGTTGCCCCTTCTCTCAAGGTGCTCGCATCCAGACCACCATGCCTTTGATCAATGGAATACCTTGAAGAACGAGCTTGGGATACATTACGTTACTCCTAGAAGACAGAAATCCAACAACTTGCTTTCGTTATCAGGGATTCTGTAAATACCATCCATTTATATTACGATTTATATTATTGTCTATTTTCGTTCGCAGTATTTTTCACTAATATTAATTTTCACTTTGTGTGGGGTAGTATTTTAACTATGCTGGTCTTTGACTGTACAATAAGATTTGAAGAACCCCAAATTCTGCCACAGAACCGACACAAGGGAGAAGCCTTTTGAATGCTCAGAGTGTGGCAGGAGATTCAGTCGGAGTAGCCATCTTCGAAAACATCTGAGAATCCGCACAGGAGAGAAGCCTTTTGAATGGTCAGAGTGTGGGAAGAGATTCAGCCACAGTGGCTTGCTTCAAGAGCATCAAAGAATCCACACAATGTAACTCCTTAGATCAGAGGTGTCAAGTTTATTTGTTACGAGGGTCGGATCTGACGTAAATATCACTTCGTTGGTCTGGGCCACGTGTGCCATAAAATGTAATGCCAGGTACCAGAGATATAAACTTCAGGTAGGACACCGGAGACCCAATTAATGGTATTATTCTTTACTCAAAATATAAGCGTCCTTAAAACATTAAGAGTATTTCCTTTATTCAATGGTCTTTGATAACTGACACCTCTTGCTCTGAATCATTGCATCAAAGTCTGGAGCCGATGTCTGTGCTGTAGCAATCTTGAGTATGCTGCTTAGGTCTGTATCCGTATGATGAGAACGTCCTTTTGATTTATTGACATTCGTTTACAGAAAAGACCTGTTCACAGACCTACTTTGTCCCAAACATAGACAGATTTTTACAAGCAAAAGCCTTTAGGTGGGGGTAATTCAGGCCCCCAAACTGGTAAAATTTCCTAACGCCTACCTCAGAAAGATTGTCCTTCAACACGGCATCACCCTGCTCCCCCACCTACCTGCGATTTGTGGCATCCGTTCATTGGTAGGTTGGGGAGAAGAAAGAGAAAGGGCTGTTCAGCAAAGAAGATGATGAAGGGAACCCTGAGGGCGGGTGAAATTGTCATAGCCTGTCAAAGACTTTGTCCCATGGGGCCCCTGTTTTAAGAAGAAACATAAGATTCCCTTTAAACCGGTGGGTATGGAGTTTAGCTGTACCCCATCTAAGCCCCAACAGGAACTCTAAGTGACTTATGATATTTTATAAGGTTGAGAGAATGCCGTGGGCCCAAGGTCACAAACATGTTTTCCGGCAGAACGGCATTTGAACTTGGGTCTCCCAGATCCTAGCCGAATGCTCGAACTGGTACACCATACTGGCTGTCATTCTTGTGTGACAAATGGTGTCACATAAGAAGGACTCCAGTGACAGTCTCTACCCAGTTGAAAAAAGGTTCAAGTCTATCATCGATAGTGAAAAACAGAGGCTCCAAACAATGACTGATGGTTCTGAAGGCTGCCATGGAACCGAGAGGAGAGGCAAACAGCTCAGGCTGTCCTCTGAAAAGCATGCTTTTGTTGAGTTCTTCATGGAGATGGCAATAGCAAGCCTTGCCTCTGCCTGAAGCAGGCCCTGTGGTGAAGAAGACCAGGTATGAGTGCTGGGGGACTGCAGCAGGGTGGTGGAACGAAGACAGTTGGATCACTGGGTCGGCCTTGAGAACTAGGCATTAGCAAGAGGGCTTGGAGCCGAGAGCAACAGAGAATCGGTTCTGACCTGAAGAAGAAGAGTTGGATTTACAGCCCACCCTTTCCTCGGAGTCTCAGAGTAGCTTACAGTCTCCTTCCTTTCCTGTCCCCACAACACACACCTGGTGAGGGAGGTGGGGCTGAGAGAGCTCTGTTGTTGTTGTTCAGTCGCAGTCGAGTCCGAGTCTTTGCGACCCCATGGACCACATCACTCCAGGCCCTCCTGTCTTCCGCTGTCCTCTGAAGTTTGCTCAATTTCATGTTTGTTGCATCGATGACACTGTCTAACCATCTCATCCTTTGCCGTCCCCTTCTTCTTTGACCTTCAGTCTTTCCCAGCATCAGGGTCTTCTCCAGTGAGTGCTCCCTTCTCATTCGGTGGCCAAAGTATTTGAGCTTCAACTTCAGGATCTGGCCTTCCAGGGAACAGTCAGGGTTGATTTCTCTTAGGATTGAATGATTTGATCTCCTTGCAGTCCAAGGGACTCTCTAGAGTCTTCTCCAGCACCATAGTTCAAAAGAATCTATTGTTTGGCACTCGGCCTCTGAGAGAACTGCTATTGACAGAACAGCCCTTCATGGGCTTGGACCCTCATATTTGTGAGACCACCACTGTGCACCACCACCACAGCTTCGCTCCCCTCTGTGAGGTCCTCGGGAGCCAACCTGAAATGGTCAGAATCAACAACTGGCCATAGCTGTGCCTTCTCTGTTGTGGCCCCCGCCTTAAGGCATGCCCTGCCTGAGGAAGTCTGGAAGGTTCCCACTCTCCAGGCAGTCTGCAAACCGTGCAAAATGATGATTCCAGAGAGCTTTTATATGCATGCGATAGAGGTCACGGTAGTGAAAGGCTCACAAAATTACTTGCATAAATGTTTAGGGACTGTGATCTGTGTTGCTGTGTTTAGCTTTCTGAAACTAGGATCCTACTGTGTAACCTTTTTAGTGATTTAATGTGTCCATGTTAAGACTTATACTTTTGCTTTAGTTCTGTTTCTAGATATCTGATTGGTTCTACAGCCTTTCTTTCGTTTACTGAATGCTCCATCTTGTTGGTTGTATTGACTCACTGTCTGTATTCTGTCTTGAGTCCAAATGAGAGAGGTGAACTGTAAATAAATAAATAAAATCTGGCTGAGTCTCATCTCTCCGAGCCCCTCCCTCTTCAAGGCTCAACCTCTACATCTCCAGGAAGTTGTCAGCCTGTAACTGGCAACACTCAAAATGCCTGGCCCCGATGAGTCCTTCCTCAAAGGCCAAAACGCCTATGAAAAGGACCCTGTACTCTTCCCTGCCTTTACCTCACAGAAACCCAGTATAGAATACTGTGGTTCCCTAGCAACAGTCACTGAGGCAATCCATTTCTTAAAGCTTAAGGTGCTCCTTTTATTGTACAGTGTTTTTTTAAACATTTTTTCCTAATATATTTCATATTTTTCTGCAACCTTGGGGAAAATTTTGGTTTCTAGAAAGATCCGTCTTCCCCTTTACAACTCCAGTCACTACATTTTGGCATGTTCAGATTTTGCCAATGTTGCTATTGGAATATGTGATTTATTTTATTAAAATATATATGTCCTGTTTTCCTTGTAGTTCAAGTGAGGTCACAGTAATACATTTTCAGCTAAAACCAAAAATAACATAGCAAACCTCACATCTTCCCCCCCCTTCCAATACTTTTGTTTTCTGCTAAAGCATTTCTATTTCTAAAGATTTCTTCTTTCATAAAATTAATAGTGAGTGGGTGCCATTGCCAATACAATATTAGGTCATTGTGGCAGTTTCCAAACTGTAATGAATGTTGTTCAGGTAAAATGTTGACTGAAGGTCGCCCTGTGGGAGTCTGCTCTCGCACCTCCGTCATCGGCCATGGAGGCCGATCACACTATCTCGAGACCATCGACATCGTCGGTGTCAATGCCGAAAGAGCTCTCCATGCCGAAAACCTCCCGAACAGGCAAGTCCGCCTCCGATATGGGACTCGCCCCTGAGAGAAAGGGCACTTCTAAGTCGGCCTCCTCGGTCTCGACAACCATTAAGAAGGCCAAGAAGTGCAAGCCCAAGGGGAATAATATCCATAAATCAGGAGACGCACATAAGTCTCAGGGTGTGAGCGGTGTAGTTCCTCCTAAGGGCTCTGCTCTGCAGGTCGACACACAGCAGCAATTCCTCCAGTCGCATCGTGCCACACCGGAGCTTCCTAAGGTCCACCCCAAGCCTCCTGTAGAGATCTTGGATTCACCTCCGCAGCAGCTGAACTCTCCGGTGCCGGACGTTTGACACCTGCCAAAGAAGGCGCCTTTGGTCACACCCTCTGATCTCGAGGTCGACCTGATTTCCGACACCCAAGCAGTGGGTCCTAGCTCTCCTTCGACGGCTTCCTGGCCCAGTGAGCGATCCGATCGTCCTCGATACCGGCATAGGGAAAGGTCCCGCTCTCCATACTGTGGCGAGTGCGATCGGTGGGATGACTACGATTCTCGGCTGGACAGATATTGTCCCCCTCGGCCATCTCATGCATCCCCGTCGGGATATCCATATGGCCCACCAATGTATGCATACGAGTATTGTCTGGATATGCTTTACTGGTTTTCTTCCGTTCCGTGGCTTCCGTCGAAAGATCAGGAGGGCTGCGGCACCCATTGTCATTGGTCATGTTCCCCTTGTTGTCGTCCACCTTCTGCATCGATCTCCAAACCACTGCCCTCCCCTCCTCAGTTGAACCTCCCCCATCAATCTCCAACGAAACATCTGTTGATACCGATACCGACACCGATCCAGGACATGGGCTTGCATTCTGGATCCTTGCTGGGCATGTCAGTTGCAGATGATTTGTCCCCTATGGATCCTCCACCAAAGTAGACCGTGTCGGGGGCTTGCATTCTGGATCCTCGCCGGGCATGTCAGATGCAGATGATTTGTCCCCTATGGATCCTCCACCAAAGCAGACCATGTCGGGGGATAGTCCAATATCACCGTCGGAAGATATGACCTCCTACAGTGGCCTCGTAAAATGAAAGGCGCATTCCTTAGGACTGCCAATATTGCAATTGCAACCCTCCGCCTCCGATGAGGTTTACGATATTATCAAGATCAATGCCTCGACACCAATCGCCCTTCCTATGTCAAAGGTACTCCTTTGCGCAGTTAAAATGCCGTGGGACAAACTATCCTTGGCTCCTGTGTCCACAAAGAGACTCGATCACATGTATTGAGTTCAGGAAGAAGGTGCCTCATTCCTTTATATGCATCCCCATCTGAACTCAATGGTTGTTTCGACATCGTTGAAAAATAAACACTCCAGCGCCACCCCCGTGGACAGGGGAAGCAAAAAAATCGATGCTTTCAGCCGCCGATTCTACTCTTCCGCTGCCTTGGGGATCAAGGCATCCAGTTACATGGCCTGCTTTGGGAGGTACCAGTACTCCCTGTGGCAGAGGATGGCTGAATTTCTACCCTCCATACCGAAGGATAAGATGGGGGAGGCACGGTCGATCCAGAAGGAAGGTCTCCTGGTAGTGAAACAACTTCTCAACACCGCAAAGCACACCCCGGATGCCTCCTCCACATCGATGGCCTCTTCGGTATCCTTTCGAGGCATGCATGGCTTAGAACCACCTCCCTGCCGCATGATACCAGGTCCTACATCGAAGACCTTCCCTTCAATGGGGAAGCCCTTTTCCACTTGTCGACTGACTCCGCATTGCAGGAGTTAGATAAGAGCATTAAAGCCTCCAAAGCCTTGGGGGTCTCAGCACCCCAATGATCCTATTGACAGAGATCATGGTCCCGCTGTGCTCCAAGGTGTCAGTATCCGGGCAAGCCACCTCCTGACACGGTGTAGATAATCTGTCAATCTCCTGTGGGCAATCGCCAGCAGTACGCCTACCAATCCAGGTTGAGGTCGGGTTCTCACCAACAGCAGCCCAGACCGGAAAACCAACATGGCCCCAAACAGGGACTTTGACTCTCACCACCTTGTGTCGACAGAGACAACACGTCTCTTCCCTTTCCTCTCCACATGGAGAACTATCACTACCGATACCTGGGTCTTATCCGTCGTGACCCATGGGTACATTATCAAATTTGTCAATTTCCCTACCCTCCCGGTCGTCCGCCCCACCCCTCCCTCTGTTGGCAGAGCAGAAACGCAGAGGAAAAATAATTCCAGTGACTCAGTTGTTCAGTGCTCAAATACTTACAGTGGTTTATTTACAGCTATTTACGTACAGTCCAAATAAGCACTGGTAAGAACCAAATCTTCTCCAGAACAACCAAGTGCTTCGCCAGTACATCCAATCATAAGAGTGATACAGTACAGTCCACACACTGGCAATATATACTGTGACCAGCCAATCACATTAGTGCTGACTCACTGTGACTCTGGACTTAGCTGATGCAACCTAGATCACATGACACAGTACCTATCAAAGTAGATCAGACTCATCTAATTACATCATCTGGAGCATCTGGTGCCATCATCTTGCTAGCCATATATTACAAAATGCCAACACCCTCTCCCATCCTTCTACAAGAGGTTGACTCCCTGCTGCGAAAGGATGCGATAGAGTCGGTACTGAAGGCATTGGAACGGACGGGGTTCTACTCCCCCTACTTTGTGGTACCGAAGCGCGATGGGGGATTGAGGCCCATCTTGGATCTTCAGGACCTGAATGTTTACATCCAATACCGCAAATTCAAGATGACGACTCTGCAGGTTATCCTCCCTCTACTATCCCGGGGCTCCTGGATGGCTACCATCGAACTCCAGGACGCCTATTTCCACCTCAACGTTCATCCCTCCCACCAGAAATACCTCCGCTTCGCCATAGGAGACCGTCATTCTCAATGCAAGTGCCTTCCCTTTGGCCTCTCTATTGCACTGAGTGTCTTCACCAAAACCATGGTGGTGGTGGCGGCCCACCTTCGTCTCCAGGGGATCACCATCTTCCCCTTTATCGAAGACTGGCTCTTGGTGGCAGACACTCCAATGGTCCTATGTGGGCACATCGCTCAGACACTGCACCTACTATCCTCCCTGGGACTTCAGGTCAACTTTCCGAAGTCTCATCTGGAGCCCTCCCAGAAGGTGCAATTTATAGGGGCACTCCTGGACACAGTCTCTTGCAAGGCTTACCTACTAGCATGCAGAGCTCTAACCCTATCCTCCTTGCAAAGTCTGTTCACAATTCTCCATCGTCCATGGCATTCCACATCCAGCGCCTGTTGGGGCACATGTCGGCCACTTCATCTGTCCTTCCACTGGCGAAGCTCCATATGAAACCCCTCCAACTCTGTTTTCTGAGGAGCTTCAGGCCAGCTCACATGCCGCAGTCCAGAGCACTTACACCTCCACAGAGCGAGCGGGACTCTCTGCTCTGGTGGACTGTCATCACAAACATCACCCAGGGCGCCCCCTTCATCCTCCCCAACCCTCTCTACTCCATAACTATGGATGCTTCCCTGTGGGGATGGGGAGCCCATCTCAGTGGCGTCAGCATCGGGTACCGCTGAGATGCTGGCACCGCGACTCAACACATCAACAACCTCGAGCTCATGGCAATCAAATCAGGTCTACAGGCCTTCCAACCTCTCCTTCGAGGGCACTGTGTAGCTGTCCTGATAGACGGCACTCAGCTACGTAAACCGTCAAGGAGGGACAGCGTCTCGTAGCCTTTGTTGGCTAGCGCTCGAGTTGTGGAATTGGTGCGTTGCCAACCAGATCGTCCCTATAGCCACCCACATCCCAGGCGTCCTGAATGTGGAGGCGGACCTCCACATCAGGGGTCTCACTCATCATCACAAGTGGGAACTGAATTGGTCCTACCTCCGGCCCCTCTTCCAACAATGGGGCATTCCAGACATCGACATCTTCGCTTCCAGGGGAAATGCGAAATGCCAAGGGGGAAAGGATCCACTCTCCCTAGGAGATGGCCTCCTATTTCCGTGGGAACGAGCATTCCTTTATGTTTCCTCCTCTGCCCCTGCTTCTGAGAGTGGTGCACAAACTGGCCAAAATCTGTCCAAATTGCATCCTCGTAATGCCATGGTGGCCCAGGCAACCCTGGTTCCCCGTCTTACTTCGTCTAGCAAGGGGCAGGTACCACTACTTCCCCAGGGTTCCAGACCTTCTCACGGCAGAGAACGGAACGCTGTTCCATCCGGAAGTGAAAACCCTAAAGCTGACAGCATGGAGAATACAGCCTTGAGATTCTCTTCCAGAGTCTCTGAGGTCCTCTGCAACGCGAGGAAGGAATCCACACGTCTATCATATCACAGGAAATGGCGCAGGTTCCTGTCTTACCTATGCTCTTCTATGGAATCACCAACTTCTGTCGGCCTTGACAGGATCCTAGACTTCCTTATCTCCCTTAAGGACCAGGGGCTCTCCCACTCGTCCATCAGGGTCTACCTTGCAGCAATCTCTGCGTACCATGAGGGCCTGGGTGGCTACACAATTTTTTCCCATCCAACCTCTAAACAATTTCTAAAGGGCCTTATTAGATTACATCCCCCTGTGGCTGCACCTACAGAACTGTGGGACTTGCCTCTAGTGCTCCGTCATCTCACCAGATGCCCATTTGAACCAATGGCTATGTATGATCTCCAGTATGCAGGCTGGAAGACGGCTTTCCTGGAGGGTCAGCGAACTCATGACCTGCCGTATTTGGTCTTCCTGCCAAATGGAGTGCGTCTGGTGCCAGATCTCTCCTTTGTCCCTAAGGTTGTCTCGGAATTCCATCTAAACTCCAAGATATTCTTACCGGATTTTTTCTGCATCCTGACGGGGAAGAACAGAGCCTACTTCACACCCTCGATGTCAAGAGGGCACTTCTCTTTTACCTAAATCGGACTCAACCTACCAGACGAGACAATACACTGTTCCTCTCCTACAGTTCAGCTTCCTTGGGGTTGTGCATTTCACCCCAACATTTGTCCAAATGGATCGTTGGGACAATCAGACTATGCTGCTCCCTGTCGAAGCAGTCGCTCCCCCCTCACCTGAGTGCACACTCTCCCAGGTCCATGGCAACTTCTACGGCCTTTCAGAAGGGCACATCACTCTCGTCCATCTGCAGAGCAGCTATGTGGTCCACGCCAACCACGTTAATCAAACACTACGCTCTGGACGTCTGTGCACAACAGAAGGGTGACTTGGATTGTCTGGTCCTGTCCACTACGGCTCGCTGAGTCTGACAGCGCCCACCTCCAGGTGAGCCACTGCTTTTTAATCTCCCATAGTTGTGATGCACAGAGATCACAAAGAAGATGAACAAGTTGCTTACCTGTAATTGATGATCTTCGAGTGGTCATCTGTGCATTCACACCACCTGCCCGTCCTTCCCCACTGCTGTCATCCTCAGTTTTCTCCACATGACTTGGGTTGATAGCAGTCAGAAGGAACTGGCGGGATGTCCGTGCCCCGCCCCCGTGGGCATGCCCAGTGGAGGTTCCCACACAATCCCAGGGTGAAGGCACGAAAATCCTGTTGTGAGCTTTGTACAACACCGACCAGGTCAGCGCAGGCGCATTGGATCCCGTAGGCGTGAATGCACAGATGACCAGTCAAAAATCATCAGTTACAAGCAACCTGGGGGTTTTTTTAGCCTCTGGCTCACACACTTTTGTCTTAGTTCAGGAAGGTTGGCTCCAGAGCAGACTAATTTATGCAGTGGCCAAATCGCTCACTCAAAATTTTAATGCCACTAGCTCACAAAGTAGAATTTTTGCTCACAAGACCTTAGGGAGCACTGGTTTTCAGAAAGCCAGGTGCTAGGCCTTGACCCCCTCCTGCCTCAGAAGGACGAGCTTGGTACCTATAAACAGGTGACGCAGGCAACCTTCCCTCTCTTAGCATCTCACAGGGTAACTTATTCAAGAGTCATCCCAGGTCTGCAAATAAGAGATCGAAATAGAGCCTACAGTCGCATGGAATGTGTGCCCTCGAATATAGACCAGAGGCATGTCTGAAAAATCTATCCTAAAGGTGCAAAGATATGTTTTTTTGGCAGTTCTCTTCCCTCTTTAAATCCATCAATGTCAAAGATTGATTTCTCAAAAAGGCAGTAAACCTAACTAACTTCCTACCTTGCCCGACCTTTCCCTACCTGGTCTTCCTGAGTAAAAACCTAGTAGAAGCCATCTTAATCTCATAATCCTTTGTGTGACAGTTGTCTTGTCCTGACAATTAGAGGGGTCACCAAACACAATAGAATTTTCACACAAATGTTACATTGCACTTGCAACTCCTGAGAACGTTATGGAATTCCCTGATTCGGACAACATTGCTTCATTCACACCACCACAGCATTGTTCTAGGAGCAATCACGTTTGGCAACACTCAAAATGCCTGGTCACCAAACACAATAGAATTTTCACACAAATGTTACATTGCACTTGCAACTCCTGGGAACGTTATAGAATTTCCTGATTCGGACAATATTGCTTCATTCACACCACCACAGCATTGTACTAGGAGCAATCAAGTCATGCTCCAAGGGGCATAACCAGACATGCTTTGTTCAGTAATGTGTGTATGTATCTGGACATCCACTAACTTACACCCCCAATGAAAAGGTTGGGTATCCTGCTTGGAGTGAGACGCTGGTTCATTTTGCTCATCCTCACTCAAGAAACCCACACAGCCACTTTGGGTAACACAGGGGAGCGGGAGCCTTCCTGACCTCCCGAGGCCCTGTCAAGTGGTAAGGGTGCCTCATTCCTGGATAGGATTGGGACACATACTGAAGTTGTTGGGCTGAAGACTTAGGGCATGGGGGGGAAAGGAAATACCACTTCACACAACACATAGCACACTTCTGGGGGTGTCCTTCAATTCAGTTCTTAAATCCTGTGTTCCATCTGCAGAATTGTGAACTGTGTAGCAGGAGTAGCCCTTGAAGCTGAATTAGGGGAACCCTCTTGAAACTTGGGCCTGGTTGAGGGCTGTTTCCCTTACAGTTAAAATTATCCACACTGACATCCAAGAGGGATGCCTACACTTAGTCAGAGAGGACTCCTGTTTCCCACTGGGTTAAGCTTGTCAAGAAATGATTACAGTTCCTCAATCTTTCCTTGGATTCCCTTTATTCAGTTACCAGACAGGAAGCCATAAGAATGATTAAGAAACGTCTATTTAAGTATGATTAAAAAAGTACAATCTGTGGAGCATGACATGTTTGTTCTACTCAACCTGTTGGCATCCTTCCTTATGGAGAGCTCCCCAATTACTGCTTATATTTGACTGTTCCTCCTATGACACACGCCCTTTTATATTGACAGTACTGTGAGGGTCTGTGTGTGGTGCCTGGTCAGAGCTGCTGATTTTTTTCTGACCAGTCCTCTATGCAAATCTACAATAGTCTCTTCGGGGTAATAGTTTTACTTCTTGGTCAGGGATATTTGTAAGGACCACTGCTTAAGTGTATTTATCATGAAATAGATAGGCACCACAGCTTGCTAACGTTAAAACTGAACAGGCTTTATTTACAAACAACACAACAGGGGGATGGAAGTTGTACAGAGGATATTTTGTTTCCTTTCAGGCTTTAGCTCTTGTCTTTACGTTCACTTAGGCTGTATGTTTATTTCTTTCAGTTCAGTACCTAGATGTCTCTTAGTTCACAACACACACCTCAGATCTCACTCTCCAGTCACTCCTTTAGTGGTTTTCCTTGGGCTTTTACTAACAGGTCCCTCTGAGTCTCCCCAATCACCAAACCAGCTGTCCAGACTCCTGCCAGATAACTCTTTCTAAACCACCTCCAGTTCCTTTTTAAGGAGAGCGATCTCAATGGTGTGGGACTCTATTGTGTTTAGTTTTTAACTGTCTGGTCACTGTCCCCTTCCTCCTGAGGAACTCAGTAAACCAGGTTCTTCCGCACAGAGCTTCTTCCGTTCGCTGACAAGACTCCTGTTAGCTCTCTGTCCCACCGCTGCTTCTCAACTGCCAATTCCAAATGGACTATTTGGTCTGTTAAATGCCGATCATGGAGGGTTCCGAGTTAAATGGCCCCCTCCTCACTCTGTCATGTGACTCAGCAGTGTTCTATGTTTACTTTCTGCTGGTCCCAGGTCTTTAAATCAATCACACCTCCCTATAGGAGTGTCTTTCTGTTGGCCCGCCAATGCCTGACCAGCTAGAGTATTGCAAAGGGAGGTCTTTTAAGATGCTGGACTGGACTGTGCG
Source organism: Gekko gecko (assembly GCA_029375565.1). NCBI lineage: Eukaryota > Metazoa > Chordata > Lepidosauria > Squamata > Gekkonidae > Gekko > Gekko gecko. Next base: position 8,135,597 of record JAPDNY010000002.1, read on the forward strand.
ACTGAACAACAACAGACTCTAACAGAACAAAGTGTGAGTCCAGTGGCACCTTTAAGACCAACAAAGATTTATTCCATGTATAAGCTTTTGTGTGCAGACACACTTCTTCAGATACAATGAAAGGGAAATTACCAGTCCATACACATAGGTAGAGGGCGAGCAGTTGATTAGCATAGTGAAGCGGATTTCCAAGGAGGGTTGCCAGGTCTGGGTTGGAAAATACCTGGAGACTTTAGGGGTGGAGCCCAGGAGAGGGCGGAGTCTGGGTACAATGCCGGAGAGTCCACCCTTCAAAGCGGCCATTTTCTCCAGGGGAGATGAACTCTGGCGGCTGGAGATCAGTGGTAAAAGCGGGAGATCTCCAGGCCCCAACTGGAGGCTGGCAACCCTGATTTCCAAGGCGATCCCAGAGCCACTTTCCTGGGAGGAAGCCAGACCCACTGAAGAGCACCCCCCCCCCCAGGGTCCCGATCAGACCCGCTCCGGACTGCTCGGCCTCAGCCCCCTTCTGTTTGCTTTCCTCCCTCCCACCCCACAATCAACCCCAACCCACCGTGTGCTAAACAGCCGGGGATTCCCCGGGGAGCGCGGCCCTGTTAGTAAAGGTAAAGGTTCCCTTGCTCGAAAGCCAGTCGAAACCCAATCTAGGGTTGCGGTGCTCATCTCCGTTTCAAAGCCGAAGAGCCAGCGCTGTCCAAAGACGTTTCCGTGGTCATGTGGCCAGCATGACTAAACACCAAGGCGCACGGAACGCTGTTACCTTCCCACCGAAGTGGTACCTATTTATCTACTTGCCATTTCTTGCTTTCGAACTGCTAGGTTGGCAGGAGCTGGAACTAGAGACAGGAGCTCACCCCGTCATGCGGCACCCTCGGGTCTCGAACTGCTGAACTACTGACCTGCAGTTCAGCGTCTTAACCACTTGAGCCACCGCAGCTCCACCGCGGCCCTGTTACTCCCGAGCAATCCCACTGAGCTACATTCCGGGGGGCGCCTCTGAGGGCAGCCGGGCGAGGTCCAGCTCAGCCGGGGGCGGGGGTGTCCGGGCCCGGCTCTGGATGGGGCGCGCGGGAGGAGCCTCTTCTTTCCTGGGCCTGCAGCTCTGCAAGGGTTAAAGGAGCCGAGCGGTTGCCTAGAGAGGCCGATCGAGGTCGGGACTGGTGCTTTTCGGGGAGGGGCGACCGGAAGTATTGGCTTCTGAGCGGGGAAAGGAAAGGGGGGGCCCTTCGGACGGGCCGCGGCAGAGAAAGATCTTTGCAGCCGGATCCTGGGAAGGTCTCCTCTCCAGTAAGTCACCGTCGCAGTCTGGGAAGACGGAAGGTCCGCTCTCGTGGGGCTTGGGGGGAGGGAATTAGTAGTTTTTAAGAGGTGATCTTATGACTGATGTTTTCCTTTGCTAGCCCTGTGGGGACCCCGGCGGGTCTGAAAGGCGGGATCTGAGTTCTAGAGGGAGGAATGAATTCTCCGCCAGAGAGGTCGGAGGGAGGCCCAAGAAGAAGTCATAAGAACATAAGTGAAGCCAATGTTGAATCAGGCCAATGGCCCATCCAGTCCAACACTCTGGGTCATAACCATCAAACATAACCATCAAATCACATATCACACCCATGTCCACAGCTTGCACCACAGAATTCATGATTCCACGCTGGGTGGCGAGAAGGCGCCGCCCCCCCAATGGGTGTGAAGAAGAAGCCCCCCACCGAGAACTGCCTGCAAGCTCCTTAGACCTCAAAAGAGTCCCATTTTGAGAATCCCTTTTTTCAACTCCTCCGCCCCATTTTCTGAGAGGGCTGAACAGCCTGGGTTTCCCCTGGAGTGCGGCCCTGTATGGAGTTACTCCTGAGGAATCCCACTGAATTGCATTCTGGGGCACCCCTGAGGGCAGCTGGGCCCAAGTCCAGCCCTGCGCTGCTGCTCTTCATGGGGAGGCAATAAGTAAGCAGTGAAGTGGCTGAATTTTCAGATGATACGAAGTTGTTCAGGGTGGTGAGAACCAAGGAAGATTGTGAGGCACTCCAAAGGGAGGGCAAGTGGGTGTCAGCATGGCAAATGGGGTTCAATGTGGCCAAGTGCAAGGTGATGCATGTTGGAGCCAAAAATCCTAAATATAAATGCACGTTGATGGGGTCCGAACTGGCAGAGACTGACCAAGAGAGAGATCTTGGAGTCATAGTAGATAACTCAATGAAAATGTCTAGACAGTGTGTAACTGCAATAAAGAAGGCCAATGCGATGCTGGGGATTATTAGGAAGGGAATTGAAAACAAATCAGCCAGTACCATAATGCCCCTGTATAAATCAATGGTGTGACCTCATTTGGAGTACTGTGTACAGTTCTGGTCACCACACCTCAAAAAGGATATTATAGCATTGGAAAAAGTGCAGAGAAGGGCAACTAGACTGATAAAAGGGTTGGAGCACTTTCCCTATGAAGAAAGGTTAAAGCGCTTGGGGCTCTTTAGCTTGGAGAAACGACAGCTGAGGGGTGACATGATCGAGGTTTATAAGATTATGCATGGGATAGAGCAGGTAGAGGAAGAGGTACTTTTCTCCCTTTCTCACAATACAAGAACTCGGCACTTCATGAAATTGCTGAGCCCAAATGATGTATCCAAGAAACCTTGTGAAGCCTTTTGTCCACTTTGCCACCCCATTGCTTGCTTAGAAAAGCCCTCTTGGATAATTCAGTTTTGCGTAGTTTGCATAAAGCCAGGCGAGTGGGTGCCCTTCTGACCCCCTCAGGGAGACCATTTGTGCGGGGCCAGAACGGAGAAGGCCCCTGTCCGGGCCAGCCAGAGGAGGGACTGCAGAAGGGCAGTAATATGCCTGCTTCTAGCTCCTAATAATGGCTGAGCCTGGGTGTTCTGCACCAGCTGGAGTGTCTGAATTGGTTTTATGCAATGTACAGGGCATCGATCTATTCTAGTCTCCAAGTCACTGTGGCAGGGATCCTGGTGGCCAGATCAACTGTATCAAGGGAAGGGGCGACTTTTTGAGCCAGGCTGAGTTGGAAGAAAGCCTTTTTGTAACTGCATTAACTTCCTCCTCTACCAGTAGGGATGAGTCTAGCATAATTCCAAGTCACTTAACTGAGTCAGCGAGGATTAGTTGACCCTAATAAAAGCGACAAACACAATGTCTTTCAAGACTTCTGCTTTCCCAACTAGTACAACTACTGTGTTTCCAGGGTTCAGTTCCTATTTGTTCAATCTTAGCCATATGACCACAGCAGCCAGGAAGCAGCTGAGGACCTCTGCCCCATCCCTGCCCCCTCCTCCCGCTCCTGTTTGCTCCCAGCAGCCCCATAACCTTAAATGCTTGATACTTAAAATAACCCAGTGACATTAATCCCTGTCCACAAACTACAACACAGACAATCCTTCTGTTCCACTTAGGTGTCTCTTGTCCATGGTCAGTGATATACCTCAGTTCTCTTTCGGTTTCTTTCTGCCTTTTTGATATCTTTCCCTCTTCGTAGGCAAGGGAATAAGGGTGCCTTTCCACAGTCAGAGGCAACCCAAGAGAAAGGAGAAGGAGATGGAAGAGGAGGACTCAGAAGGCCCTGAAACTGGCAAGAGATCAAGAAAAGGTCCCCCTCCCATCGTAGCAGAGAGTGCTGTAGAATTTTGGGAAAGAGCTGTACTAGAGATCCTGGCTCAGGACACTGTGACCACAGATAGACGCAGCCGACGCTTCCGGCAGTTCTGTTACCATGAGGCAGATGGGCCCCGAGAGGTTTGCAGCCGGCTCCATGGACTTTGCAACCACTGGCTGGAGCCAGAGAGGAACACCAAGAAGCAGATGCTGGACCTGGTGATCCTGGAGCAGTTCCTGGCCGTCCTGCCCCAGGAAATGCAGTGCTGGGTCAGAGAATGTGGGCCGGAGACCAGTTCCCAGGCAGTGGCCCTGGCCGAAGGCTTCCTCCTGAGTCAGGCCGAGGAGAAGAGGCAGGCAGAGCAGGTGAGGGGGTTTCGTTCACTCAGTGCAAACTCTGACCTTATTAAGGTTTCCTGTCAGATATTTCTGTCTGTGTGCATGTCAACTGTCATCAATTTGCTTCTGACTTGTAGCAACCCTATGAATTAATGTCCTCCAAAACATCCTATCGTTAAGAGCATTCTTCGGGTCTTACAAACCGAGGACCATGGCTTCCTTGATTGAGTCAATCCCTCCTATGTCGTCTTCTTTTCCTTCTGCCTTCAACCTTTCCTAGTTTTATTGCCTTGGCCAGTGAGTCTTTTCTTCACGTAACATCACCAAAGTACGATAGTCTAATTTTGCTCATTTTAGCTTCTAGGGAGAGTTGAGGTGCGTTTTGATGTAGAACCCACTGATTTGTCTTTTTGGTGGTCCACAGTCTCCTCCAATACTGCAACTGGGATCCAGTTTGGCGTAGTGGTTAAGGGCGGTGGACTCTAATCTGGAAAACCGAGTTTGATTCCCCACATTCAACATGCAGCCAGCTGGGTGACCTTGGGTCAGTGGCTGTTCTCTCAAGAGCAGTTTTCTCAGAGCTCTCTCAGCCCCATCTACCTCGCAGGGTGTCTGTTGTGGGGAGAAGAAGGGAAGGAGATTGTAAGCCGCTCTCAGACTCTCAGTAAAGGGCAGGATAGAAATCCAGTTCTTCTTCTCTTCCTCCACCCCCGCCCCACATATGTTAATCAGAACTACTGTGGCAGGAATTAACTCTGTCTTGGTCACCAGCGACACATCCTTACACTGGAGAATCTTTCCTAGCTCCTTCTTGGCTGCCCTTCCCAGCCTCAGTCTCCTGATTTCTTGCTTGCTGTCTCTCATTTGGTTGACGATGGAGAAAAGGAACAGAAAATCTTGAGCAGTTTCAGCTTCTTCATCATGAACTCTAAATTTCTGAAATTCCAGACTATGCATTACTTTTGTCTTCTTTGTGTTCAGCTGTAATCCCGCTTTGGCGCTTCCTGCTTTAACCTACATGGGTAGTTGTTTCAAGACTTCACTATTTTCTGCCAGGAACGTGGTGTCAACTGCATATCTCAAATATTTACTGTTCCTTCTGCCAGTTTTCCCTCCTCCTTCCCCTAAATCGAATCCAGCCTTCTTTATGATATGTTCTGCATATGGGTTGAAGAGAAAGGGAGATAAATGCAAACAGATGTTGTGGCAGACTCATTGATTTTAAAATCAGCCATAGCTTCTCATGAACCACAGAGTCCAAAGTTTTGCTGTAATCTGTGAAAGACACTGATTTTCTTCTAAAATTCTCTCATTTGCTCGAATAGACAACCTAAATTTGCGATACCATCTCAAGTTCCTTATCCTTTTCTGCATCCAGCTTAAGGACCTGGCATTTCTCATTCCATGTATGGTAACAGTCTTCGTTGTAAGATTTTCAGTATCACTTTACTCCCATGAGAAATTAATGTGAAAGTCCAGTAGTTGCTGCAATCTTTGATGTCTCCTTTTGTTGGCAGTGGACAGTGGCCCAATGACTGTGGGTCATTGTTTTGTTTTCCATCTTTGTTAGCATATTCTTGTTAAGATTTTGAGGGACTCCTTTTCTGTGCCTTGGAATAGTTCTATTGACATCCCACCTACCCCTGGTGGTCTGTTTCTCCCCATTGCTCTCAGTGCAGTTTTCCCTTTACTTTCTAAAACCATTGGTTCTTCTAGAAAAGATTCTTCTGTGAAAGAATCTGTCATCCTTTCATTTCCTTAGTATAACTCCTCAGTGTATTGTTCCCATCTTTTCTTCGATGTTTCTACCTCTAGATATTTCACTAGATATTTCTGCTCCTCCTCTTATCTGGCTGTTTTTTCAGATGTGGGAACGATCTTTGAAGATGGAAGCAAAGTTCTCTGAGGCAGAAGGAGCTCCGTCAAAGGAAAGTCAGAGGATGCAGGCCCAGGAGGATGCCCAAGATGCCCTGTCAAATGGTAAGGGTGCCTCCTGCGTAGATTGGGGGCCAAGTCAAGTTCGTTGGGCAGAAGGTTCAAGACAGGAGAAAAGGGGAATACTTTTGCAGACTACATAGAATGTCGTTCTGGGACACAGAGTGCCATAGGATGTGGTGATGGCCACTTTACTTTATAGGGGAGTAGATGAATTCGAGGTCTCAAGGTGGCTCAGAAAAGGAAGGAAGAGAAATGAGGGTGCAGCTATTAGCCATGATGAATCAATGGAACATCCACATTCCCCAGACATGGAGGACTGAGGCTGTCCCAGTCTGCTCGGATCTCAGAAGCTAAGCAGGGTCAGCCCTGGTTGGTTCTCGCATCGGAGACCACCGAAGAAGTCCAGGGTTACTATGCGGAGTCACGCAGTGGCAGACCAACTCTGAAGGTCTCTTCCCTTGAATAACTTGTGGTTCACCATAAGTCAGCTGTGACTTCACAGCACTTTACATTGGCTTGGGCCGGATGTGATGGTGACGTGTCATGCAACAGGATTTCTGGTCCTGTCTTTTATTCCTGCCAGGCCAGGCTCCAGGATGGGTGGGAGGCCCCAGCAGGCAAGGGAATGGCAGGCCTGGGCTTTTGGTCTCTTCCAGCAGGGATGCTGCAGCCTTTGGAGCTCCAGGGTGCACACGGCACATTTCAAGTCTCACAGAAGGGTTGGCCACATTAATGCCGAGGCTCATGGGTACCTGGTGCTTCCCTTCCACCTATCTGACACCTCACTAAAAGTCATTACGAATATTCTTGAGTGTAAGGAAGACAAGTGTGTCACAACCCTGGGAACAGGGATGGGTGAAGCAGAGTTCAAAGAAGCAAAACAACATAGGAACTTGAGGTTAACATTCATCCTTCCGATTTTGTCTCCCTTGCAGGCAGTGAAGAGATGTTGTCAAGCTGTCGTCTTTTCAGAGGAGTGGAAACGGCTGCTCCACCTCTGGTCCAGGTAGGGGGGGGAAGATTGGGGGATAGTCAGGTCCCCCCTCCTTTCTCAAGGGAGGCTTTGGTCCTGCTGACCGAGAAGAGTGAAGCTCGGAGCCTCACTCTCTTGACGCATGACAAAGTCTACGTCCTGCACCCTCCCAGAATGTCCCCGTGGAGAGTGTAGTCTCCACCTGGACCTATCTCTGATGAGGGAATCTGCTTCTCCTTTCAGGCTCCCTTTTCCTTTGAGGAGGTGGCCGTGTATTTCACCGAGGCCGAGTGGGCCCTGCTGGATCCTGGCCAGAGAGCTCTCTACAGGGACGTCATGCTGGAGAACTACGGGAATGTGGCCTCTCTGGGTAAGGACCTTTCATAGGTACTAAAGGAGCAAATTGGGACGATGCATGAATCAAAATATTGAAAAGCAACATGTGGTTGTGAGGACTTCCCGGCTACTCTCCCCACCGCTGGGGTCCTCAAGGAGGTTGGGGTGGCAGTGAAAACGCTGGTTCAGCATGGTCAGTGTGGTGGCCCTCACCCAAGCCATTCCTACAGCAGTCCCCTGGATGCCTTCAGGCCTTACTACTAGCTGGAGATGGGTTTGAGTGCTTTCTTTGGAGTTGTTCTACCTTGTAGGGTGGCCTGCAGCTGGTAGTCCCACCAGTTAACACTGCCATCCAAGGGCAAGTGGCTTCCGCCAGATCAAACAGCACCCTCTTTTGTGGTGGCGGGAAGCAATCCTCACCCCAAGAGAGCGGGATCATGTGTTATTCAAGAGATCCCCACTGAAACTGTCAGCCCAGTAAAGATATAGTCAGGTTCTCAGTTGAAGCACAGTTTGAGCCACAACAGGATAGAGAAAGCACTGTAGACACCTCCCGTCTCCCCAAGATTCACACGACCAACTCCTTCCCAAAGGCTAAGTCCCTTCCAGCTCCTTGAGGCAGGAAACCATCTGTCAAAGAAAAGCACAAACACACAGAAAAGCCAGGAATACCTGTCCACTCAGTGTGCCCCAATGCCCGAGTTCCTCCAAGGCCGGCCAGCCCCATCCCCCCCCGTCCCCAGGGAAGAGGGTTGACAACGAGGACAACCCTCCGCTGCTCCAAGGGTCTTCCAGACTAACTTCCCCACGTTTAGATTCCATCACCCGGGTCATGCTGAACACCTGGATAACTGCATGCTTGCTGTGGGGTCACTGCATCTTTCAGGTGTTTTGGAACAGGACTGACTGTTCTGGGGTCTTATCTGGACTTTTTGATACTGCGTGTTCCTCTGGGACAGGATTCCAGAGGGCCTTACTTTACAAGTTGATGTCGAGGCCTGATAATCAATCTTCTGGCTATCTCTTGCTGACAGTAAAATATACTTCTTTCCGGAGAGACTGGCTGACTCTGTGCTTCTAGGAAAGGGATGATTCAGACATGGCTGTGCTTTAGAGAATAGAGGGGCCCAGCTAAGATAAGATGCAGAGAAGTGCTCAGATTTAGCAAAAAAAAATGGCTCTGACCTTGAGAAAGATGGCCCTACACTGCAAGTTTTTTTTTCTCATCTGTCATTCCTTGCCGCCGCCTCCCCCCCCCCAAATGGCACCTTTTTCAAAAACCCTACAGCAATTTCATGAAGTGCCCACAATTTCTTGTATTGTGAGAAAGGGAGAAAAGTACCTTTTCCTCTACCTGCTCTATCCCATGCATAGTCTTATAAACCTCGATCATGTCACCCCTCAGCCATCTTTCTCCAAGCTAACGAACCCCAAGCGCTTTAACCTTTCTTCATAGGGAAAGTGTTCCAACCCTTTTATCATTCCAGTTGCCCTCTTCTGCACTTTTCCCAATGCTATAATATCCTTTTTGAGGTGTGGTGACAAGAACTGTACACAGTACTCCAAATAAGGTCGCACCATTGATTTATATAGGGGTATTATGATATTAGCTGATTTGTTTTCAATTCCCTTCCTAATAATCCCCAGCATAGCTTTGGCCTGTTTTCATTGCAATCACACACAGTCTCGACATTTTTAGTGAGTTGTCTACTACGACTCCAAGATCTCTCTCTTGATCAGTCTCTGCCACTTTGGGCCCCATCAACGTGCATTTAGAGCTATGATTTTTGGCTCCAATGTGCATCACCTTGTACTTGGCCACATTGAACCCCATTTGCCACGTTGACGCCCACTCGCCCATCCTCGACAGATCCCTTTGGAGTGCCACACAATCCTCCCGGGTTTTCACCACCCTGAACGACTTCGTATCATCTGCAAATTTAGCCACTTCACTGCTTACTCTCAACTCCAAATCATTAATGAACTAGTTAAAAATCAGTGGACTGAGTACTGATCCCTGTGGTACCCCACTGCTTACCACCCTCCACTGAGAATATTGCCCATTTATACTCACGCTCTGTTTCCTATTAATTAGCCAGTTTTTGATTCACAAAAGGACTTGTCCTTTTATCCCATCATTTTTGAGTTTACTTAGGAGCCTTTGATGAGGTTTTCATAAAATTCCAGTCGAAGAAGAAGGGTTAATCAAAAAGAGAAGGGACAAAGGCCTCCATACTAATGAGAGAATCCACTCCAGGGAAACTGAAAGTGTGGCCTTTGCAAAGACCTTCAGTCAGAGAATGGACACCATTTTGCAGTCAGAAAGTCCCTTAGGAGAGAAACTGTAAAATTGCTTGCAGTGCGGAAAGTGCTTCAGTCAAAAAAGAGACCTTACTTCACATTAAAAAAGTTACATAGTTGGGGAACCATATAAATGGTTAGAGTCTAAACCAAGCTTCTCTCATGCAGGAGGCTTCATTTATTTTTAAAGTGTATGTTATTGTAGACTTCAGCATACAGCGGGAAGAATCCCCTGTAATATTTGGATTGTGGATGGAAATTCAGGTGCAGATCAGACCTCCTTGCCTGGGTTCTAACAGGATCTCTTTCCTTATTCCAGCAGGGGATGATCAGTGGAATGAGAAGGATGAGGAGCTGCATCCTCTATCGCCAGATGAAGTAAAGAAAGAAGACTTGAGAGGAAACTTCAGAAACCGAGCTGGACCTAAGAGGCAGAAAAGAAGCCACATCATGCAGAAGAGGGATAAACGCATTCCTTGCCAAGGGGGGGATTTCCAAGAAGTCATTCACATGGTGAAGGAAACATACGAGTGCTTGGTGTGTGGAATGAACTTCTCAGATCAATCCCAGTATAATGTCCATTTACAAATGCACAGTGGAAAGAAGACCCATCACTGGCTGGAGTCTGGAAAGACCGTGATTCGCAGAGCAGAGCTCCTTAGACTTCAAAGAACACGTAGAGGAGAAAAACCTTATAGCTGCTCAGACTGTGGCAAGAGATTCTCAGAGAAATCAGACCTTGTTCAACACCAAAGGATTCATACAGGAGGGAAGCAATTAATTTGCTCAGGAAGTGGACTGATGTTCTCTGTGGGAGGAAAAACTAATTTATGTTTTCCAAAGCACAGTATAATGAATGCATGTAAATGTTTTTGGTGTGGAAACTACTTCAAATACAGATCAGAGCTCCTTGTGCACCAACGAATCCACAGAGGGGAGAAGCCATTTGAATGCTCAGAGTGTGGGAAGAGATTCAGTTGTAGTGGTCATCTTCAAAAGCATCTGAGAACCCACACAGGGGAGAAGCGTTTTGAATGCTCAGAGTGTGGGAAGAGATTCAGTCAAAGTAGCCATCTTCAAACCCATCAAAGAACCCACACGGGGGAAAAGCCTTTTGAATGCTCAGAATGTGGGAAGAGATTCAGTTGCAGTGCCACTCTTCAATGTCATATAAGAACCCATACAAGGGAGACAGCTTTTGAATGCTCAGAGTGTGGGAAGAGATTCAGTCAAAGTAGCCATCTTCAAACCCATCAAAGAACCCACACAGGGGAAAAGCCATTTGAATGCTCAGAATGTGAGAAGAGATTCAGTCACAGTGGCACTCTTCAAAATCATCTAAGAATCCACACAGGGGAGAAGCCTTTTGAATGCTCAGAATGTGCGAAGAGATTCAGTCGCAATGGCAGTCTTCGAAGACATCGAAGAACCCACACAGGGGAGAAGCCTTTTGAATGCCCAGAATGTGGGAAGAGATTCAATTGCACTGGCACTCTTCAAACCCATCTAAGAACCCACACAGGGGTGAAGCCCTTTGAATGCTCAGAATGTGGGAAGAGATTCAGTCACAGTGGCACTCTTCAAAAACATCTAAGAACCCACACAGGGGAGAAGCCTTTTGAATGCTCAGATTGTGGGAAGAGATTCAGGTGCAGTGCCACTCTTCAAATCCATATAAGAACCCATAAACGGGAATCATCTTTTGAATGCTCTGAATGTGGGAAGAGATTCAGTCAGAGTAGCCATCTTCAAATCCATCTAAGAACCCACACAAAGGAAAAGCCTTTTGAATGCTCAAAATGTGGGAAGAGATTCAGGTGCACTGGCACCCTTCAGAGTCATATAAGAACCCATACAAGGGAGATGCCTTTTGAATGCTCAGAGTGTGGGAAGAGATTCAGTCACAGTGGCAATCTTCAAACCCATTTAAGAACCCACACAGGGGTGAAGCCATTTGAATGCTCAGAATGTGGGAAGAGATTCAGTCACAGTGGCAATCTTCAAACCCATCTAAGAACCCACACAGGGGTTAAGCCGTTTGAATGCTTACAATGTGGGAAGAGATTCAGTCGCAGTGGCACTCTTCAAAAACATCTAAGAATCCACACAGGGGAGAAGCCTTTTGAATGCTCAGAATGTGGGAAGAGATTCAGTTGCAGTGGCACTCTTCAAAATCATCTAAGAACCCACACAGGGGAGAAGCCTTTTGAATGCTCAGAATGTGGGAAGAGATTCAATCGCAGTGGCACTCTTCAAAATCATCTAAGAACTCACACAGGGGAGAAGCCTTTTGAATGCTCAGAATGTGGGAAGAGATTCAGTGACAGTAGCACTCTTCAAAGACATCTAAGAACTCACACAGGGGAGAAGCCTTTTGAATGCTCAGAATGTGGGAAGAGATTCAATCGCAGTGGCACTCTTCATAATCATCTAAGAACCCACACAGGGGAGAAGCCTTTTGGATGCACAGTGTGTGGAAAGAGATTCAGTAGCAGTAGCCCTCTTCAAGAACATCTTAGAACCTGTAGGGAGATTCAAAGGTTTCAGGACACTACCAGGGATCCCCAAGCCCATTAGGGTTTTTTCCTATGGGTGGTTGGAATCTGTCTAGGGAACTCAGGCTCTTCAAGTTTTATATACATGACTTGGTCAAATGCTTAAGTGACCAAGCCTTTCGTTCTCCTATACTACAGCATCGTCAGATCACTTCTTGTAGGCAGATGATGCAGATATTCTGTTAAGGACCCCAGTTGGGCTAAGAGGAGCCCTAAAGGCTCTAGTAGAGCACTGCAAAGAAGACTTTCTTTAAATAAACTTTCAAAAAAGAAAAATAATGGCCTTCGGTAAGAAACAGAAGTCTAAAACCTGGACCGTTGGTAGCCATTTTATTGAACTGGTACAATTATTGACAGTACATCTCTGATGTCCTAAAACTCTTCCAGGCGAAAACCTTGGCGCAACGTTTGCACAGAACAACCATACAGCCAACATCTTTTGCTCCTGTTGAGCGTGTTCAATCAAGGTTCCTAAGAGCAGCATTACAAGTCCCTACATTGCGTACCAAATGCCTTGTTACATGTCAGAGACCGGTACTGTCAGAGTGGAAGCCAAGGTGTGCCTTGCCTCCCTAAAATACTGGCTCAAAATTAGCAGTTTTCAGCAAGGTTTGACCCCATGGTCATATTGCCAGATTCTGTAGGTCTAGAGACACTCAAGGCAATAAAGAGCACAGTGCTTCTACTGAAGCAACTTCTAGTGGCTGAGTGGAAAATGGCGCCAGACCCAAATATCCCCAAAGGGCAACCAGACCCAGGGCCGGCTCAAGGTGCTTCTTTGCCCTAGGCAGGCACAGATGCCAACCTCCCAGCAGAGCCTGGAGTCCCCGCGCTGGCTGCCAGCTCCTCCTCCCCCCGAGGGGGGAGGAGGAAGGTGGGCACATGGGCCGTCGCTGCCTCCTGCGCCCCGGCTGGCTGGCTGGCCGGGCATTCTCCGGCCGCCGCCACCTCCTCCTCCACCCGAGTGGGGAGAGGGAGGGCAGGCGAGCTGCACCGCCGCCTCCTGCACCCCAGCTGGCTGGCCGGGCATCCTGTTACTGGCGGTGGCGGGTAGTGGCAGCGAGTCCCCACTGGCCGCCGCCATGCCGCTGAGGGGGAAGGGCGGGCGATCTGCAGGGCACAGGAGCACCCCAGCCAGGGCAGATTGGCACCCCTGAGGGCCAGTGCGCCCTAGGTGAGCGCCTAGCTCACCTAATGGGCAAGCCGGCCCTGACCAGACCAAAAGGGAAATCACACAAGTGAGCTATCAAACCTGCTGAGAGGCACATGTTTGCAATTGCTGGTTCAAATGCAAATCTTGAGAACCATTGGCTTTTAGATTCTGGAAGTTATAGTCATATCTCCTTATAAATAATTATCTTTTGGTTTCGCAAGATTCCATGCGCTCCCATTGGCTGTAAAATGCCCTCCCTCAGCCATTGGCCCATCAGCCGCCACTCAAGAGTACTTGCATGCCATTGGCCGGGTGCTGGGTCTGCTCCTCTTCCCCACCCACTCCCCCTGGCAGACAGCTGTCTCTCCCGAGGAAGACAGTTCTCTTGACTCCTGTGAGGGACTGTCCCCTCAGTGGCTGTTGGTAGGCAGCCAAGCTTGGTTCTGTGAGTAAAAAAACAAAGGACTTTCAGCATAACCCCCTCCCCCGCCCATAACCCCCTCCCCAACGGCCACTTTCCTGTCAGAATAAATGGAAAAAAGCTCTTTCTCCTACTTAGCTTCAGCATGTCTGGCTGGCTAACGAGGTGGGCCAGCGACCATCAGACCATTTTCTTCAACTCCCCGCTGTGCGGATGACTTTCCCCTAGGGCTGCCAATCTCCAGGTGGGACCTGGAGATCTCCCACTGTTACAGTTGACCTCCAGATGACAGAGATCAGTTCCCCGGGAGAAAATTGTTGATTTGGAGGGTAGACTCTATGGCATTATACCCTGCTGAGTCCTTCCACACACCCCAAATGCTGCCCTCCACAGGATCCACCCCCCCCAAATCTCCAGATTTCCCTAATCAAAGTTGGCACCTGTACTTTCTCCTCTGTCAGTAAAAGGCCCTTTCCACACCTATGTTGGCCTTTGGGAGAAAACTCATTGGGCCTAGTCCTGATCAGGTTGCCAACTCCAGGTGGGCAATTCCTGGAGATCTGAGGGATGGAGCCTGGAGAGGGTGAGGCTTGAGGAGGGGTGGCACCTCAGACAGGTACGATGCCATAGACTCCACCCTCCAATCCAGCCATTCCCTGATGGGGAACCATTGTTGCCAATCTCCAGATGGGGGCTGGAGATCACTCAAAATCACAACTGCTCTCTAGGAGGGAGGGGGGAGGAGATGGAAAACTAAAGGTAGGCTGATGGTTGGCTGGGAGGGAGATAGAGTTGTCAACTCCAGGTTGGGAAATTCCTGGAGATTTGAGGGGTCGAACCTGGAGAGGGTGAGTGTTGAGGAGGGGTGGGACCTCAGACAGGTACAATGCCATAGACTCCACCCTCCAAACCAGCCACTCCCTCCTGGGGAACCACTGTTACCAATCTTGGGGGTGGGCTGGAGATCACTCAAAATTACTACTGCTCTTCAGGTAGCAAAGATCAGTTCCTCTGGAGAAAATGGTGGACTCTGTCATTATTCCCTGCTGAGACTGCCACAGCAAATTGTCACTGAGTGCCCAAAGCCGGGGCACTCTCCCAGAGCTTCTTTCTAGAGCCCGTTGTATCTATTTCCACAACGGGCCTTATTCCTAGTTTGTAATAAAAGAGAATGCCTTATTGAGTTTGATGAAAATAAATGTCCTAGCTTACAGCAATTTAATGGTCAAGAATTAAATGTTCAAGGAAGTGGTTCTGTATTGCTGAGAGTTATAAATATAAAGCAAGAAACTGAGGAGATTCTACTAAGAGACTATGCTTATGTGCCTGAAGGTACAAATAACATAGTCTCAACTAAGAGAATTGTGAAAAATGGACACAGGGTCCTTGTTGGAGAAGAAGATAGTTGCATTTTTGATGTTAACTCTGACTTTAAAGTTATGATACATGAAAAAGATGGCTTTCATTATTTGGAGAATATTGTTGAAAATGATGATGATGTTGAAAATGATGATGATGTGCAGAATGTTGTTGATGATGCTGATGATGTTAATGGGCCAGTATGTAGTACCATGCAATCTGTATGTGAGCATTAAAATTGTCTTTTTAAATGGCATGTAACAATGGGTCATCGTAATGTACAAAGTGTGCAAAAGTTATTGAGAGAATGTAACACTATTGTTGTTGGTTGTAATCAAATGCAAGATGGTTGTGATGTATGTATTAGAACAAAGGGAAAAGCCCAAGCTACAAAAGTAATTCTATTCACAGTGAAAGTTTTCTAGAAACAGTGTACTCGGACATGGTAGGACCCATAAAGACGTCTGCTGGTGGAAGTAAATACTTTCTAACCTTTATGGAAGCAAAATCCAGATATGTTTTTGTCTACTTAATTAAGAGCAAAGATCAAGTTTTTGATAAGTTCAAAACTTACATTGCATCTGTGAAAAATAAGTTTGGCAAAGTTCCAGAAGTGTTCTTTACGGATAATGGAACAGAATACAGCAGCAGTGAGTTCCAAAGGTTTATGGAACAAAAAGGCATTGGACATAGAACCACAGTGCCTTATTCCCCACAACAGAATGGTGCAGCTGAGAGACTAAATAGGACCATTATATAAAAGTTTTATTTTAAAAGCAATTATGAAGCCAGAATGCCAGCAGGGGGTTGGGAGCTATCCAGTGTTTTGCATGGAGTGTCATATGTATGACTATCTGCCCACTGGTCAGAAGTCTTGGGTGTGTGCTCGGTGCAAGGAGCTCCTGGTTCTCAGGGAGCGAGTTTGCTCCCTTGAGGCCAAAGTGGCTGACCTGGAGAAGCAGAGACAGTCAGTTAGGTGCACAGAGAAGACTCTCGAGGACTTGTTAGTCTTGTCCCACTCTGAATCTGGCAGCTCCGTTGCTGCCAGGGAGCATGAGGGTCAAGGGGAAACAGGGCACCATGCTGAGGATAAGGGGAATGTCCCCTCAGAAGGGACCTCTTCTTCAGCTGGCTAACGGGTATCCTTTCGTACCAAGGAACCATCCCTGGGAAGGGTGGGAGGGGGGCTCTTGGTAGTTGGTGATTCGATCCTTAGGCAGGTAGACAGCTGGGTGGCAAACCCGCGTACTGACCGTATGGTGACTTGCCTGCCTGGTGTGAAGGTAGCGGACATTACATGTGTTTTAGATAGGCTGGTAGATAGTGCTGGGGAGGAGCCAGTGGTCGTGGTGCATGTCGGCACCAACGATGTAGGGAAATGCAGTGTGAGGTCCTGGAGGAGAAATTTAGGCTGCTGGGCAGGAAACTCAAGGCCAGGACCTCCAAGGTAGCCTTCTCAGAAGTGCTACCTGTTCCACGCGCAGGGCCAGAGAGATAGGCACAGATCAGGAGTCTCAATGCGTAGATGAGACAATGGTGTAGGGGGGAAGGGTTCAAATTTGTTAGGCACTGGGATGCTTTTTGGGACAAGAGGGAGCTGTACAAAAGGGACGGTCTCCACTTGTCCCAAGAAGGAACCAGGCTGCTGGCACTCAAAATCAAAAAGGTGGCAGAGCAGTTTTTAAACTGAATAATGGGGGAAAGCCAACAGGAGATGAAAAGTCTCTGGTTCGGGATGGCTCATCTCAAAGAGATGAAGGGGTAGCTGTTACTTTTGTACAAGGAAATGGATTACAATTGTCCGCTGAGACTGTGGCTAACAATAGGGACTGCCTGGCAAGGTCTCGAGGCAGCAAGAGGAAGGTTGTGGGCTTAACAAGCATGGGAAACTATAAGTGTTTATACACAAATGCTAGAAGTCTCCGAGGTAAAATCGGGGAGTTGGCGTTGGGGGGGGAGGAAATAGACATTGTGGGTATTTCAGAAACTTGGTGGGATGAGGAAAATCAGTGGGACATGGTGATTCCTGGTTATAAATTATATCAGAAGGATAGGGAGGAAGGGTTGGAGGTGGGGTGACTCTATATGTCAGAGAGGGTATACGGTCCAGTAAGATTGAGAGGGTAAGAGAATTGGATTCGCTTATGGAAATGCTATGGATTAAAATAGTGGATCCAAAAGGAGGCTTAACAGTGGGAGTTTGTTATCGCCCACCAGATGAAAAGGTAGAGGAGGATTATAAAATGATGAATGAATTAAAGATAGCGGCTAGACAAAATAACTCTGTCGTAATAGGTGACTTTAACTACCCACACATTGATTGGGTCAATGTGAGTTCTAGTCGGGAAAAAGAGATTGAATCTTTAGACACTCTCAATGACTGTGCTATGGAACAGATGGTCACAGATCCTACCAGGGGAGAGGCGATCCTGGATGTGGTCCTAAGTAACGCCCAAGACCTGGTGAGAGATGTAAAAGTGATTGCACCGCTTGGGAACAGTGACCATAATGTCATTGAGTTTAACATTTGCCCAAAGACTGACGCAACCACTTTTAACTTTAAAAGGGGTAACTTCTCTGGTATGAGGGGACATGTGAGGAAGAAATTGAAAGGAAAAGTGGAAAAGGTCATAACCATTGGGGAAGCTTGGAGACTATTTAAAAATACAATCCTAGAAGCTCAGAAAAAATATATACCGCAGGTTAGGAAAGGCACAAATTGGTATAGAAAAAAGGCTGCATGGTTAACAAATAAAGTAATGGAAGCTGTGAAAGGTAAGAAGGATTCCTTTAAGCGGTGGAAAGCTAGTCTCAGTGAGGTTGATAAAAGGGAACACAGACTATGGCAAATAAAATGCAAGTCTGTGATCAGGCAAGCAAAAAGGGAATATGAGGAGCATATCGCAAAAAACATAAAGGCCAACAATAAAACTTTCTTCAAATACATTAGAAGTAGGAAACCAGCCAGGGGGGAAGTGGGGCCCTTGGATGACCAAGGGGTAAAAGGACTACTGAAGGATGAGAGGGAAATGGCTGAGAAGCTGAATGCATTTTTTGTCTCTGTCTTCACTGTGGAAGATGACAAGTGCTTGCCCACTCCAGAACCACCAATTTCGGGAGGGGGTTTGAAAGACCTGAATCAGATTGCAGTGACAAGAGAGGAAGTCTTACAACTGATGGACAATTTAAAAACTAATAAATCACCAGGCCTGGATGGCATTCATCCGAGAGTTCTGAAAGAACTCAAATGTGAACTTGTGGATCTCCTTACATTAATATGTAACCTTTCTTTAAAATCTGCCTCCATTCCTGAGGACTGGAAGGTAGCTAATGTCACTCCCATCTTTAAAAAGGGCTCCAGGGCAGATCCGGGAAATTACCGGCCAGTCAGTCTGACATTGATACCAGGCAAGTTGGTGGAAACTATTATTAAGGAAAGAATTAGTAGGCACGTTGATGAACAAAAACTATTGAGGCAGACTCAGCATGGGTTCCGTAAGGGAAGATCTTGTGTCACTAATCTGTCAGTGTTTTTTGAGGGAGTGAACAAACATGTGGACAAGGGGGACCCAATAGATGTTATTTACCTTGACTTCCAGAAAGCTTTTGATACAGTTCCTCATCAAAGGCTCCTAAGTAAGCTCAATAGTCATGGGCTAAAAGGACAAGTCCTCTTGTGGATCAAAAACTGGCTTATAAATAGGAATCAGAAAGTGAGTATAAATGGGAAACTTTCTCAGTGGAGGGTGGTAAGCAGTGGGGCACCACAGGGATCAGTACTCAGTCCAATGCTTTTTAACTTGTTTATTAATGATTTAGAATTGGGAGTAAGCAGTGATGTGGCTAAATTTGCAGATGACACAAAGTCGTTCAGAGTGGTGACAACCAGGGAGGATTGTAAGGCACTCCAAAGGGATCTGTCAAGAATGGGTGAGTGGGCGGCAACGTGGCAAATGGGGTTCAATGTGGCCAAGTTCAAAGTGATGCACATTGGAGCCAAAAATCCTAAATATAAATACACATTGATGGGGTCTGAACTGGCAGAGACTGACCAAGAGTCTCTGTTGCCAAGATATTCGAGCTTTAGTTACCAAGTGTTCACTGTTACTTTCTGGACAACTTATTCTTTTCTAAGAATACATCCAGGGGGTGAAAACAGCAAGGTCCATGCACAGGAACTTGCCCCCGCTAGCAACAACATTAGTGCAACCATCCCTAATTTGATTATGGAGGAAGAGGACATTAATGCATATATTCAGGAGGTTTTTCCTGAGTTGACTGATCACGAGCAACACAAAGTCATAAATAGACTGAGTGAATTGATGGAGAGGCTGGTTAATCTTAGAGATAGTAAACAACAAGTGCTAACTTTTGCCTCTGCCACGATGGGGGCGGATATAGATGAGGACATGGTTACGGATGTTAACGGTGATTTAACCAGTATAACTGCCCAAACATGATCTACAGTTAAGTGTGCAGTGGATCCTTCAGAGCTACAGCCATCTCCTCTACAGGTAAGTGAATTAGGAACCAAAGATCGCCAACTATCCAAGTTGGGTGCAACTATGAAAGATGTTAGGAATGGTAGCGTCATTTACGACATAGATGGAGCTATGGAACAGATAACAAGAGATGATTGACTAGATAATGGGTCTGCATCCCTCAATCTGAATCTCCTGTCATGGAGAATAAAGTGGTTGACCCAACTTTTAGAAGTTTTCTAGCCAGGTTTGATGTCATCCTGATCCAAGAAACTTGGGCACATGGGAAGGTGTCCTTAGAAGGCTTTAGTTCACACTCGTTGGAGACTTTTAGATTGCAACGATTTGGAAGATTCCAGGCTGGACTTACCATATTTTGGTCTACCACTTCCAAGATAGAGATGTTACCTTTACAGCATTGTGGTCAAATCGCTCAGGCCTACGTGTTAAAATGGGATGGAAAATCCTTAGTAATAATTAATGTATATATGCCTGCATGTGTTGGTAAGGAATGTTTACTAGACCAGTGGGAGGAGCTTTCTGAGTATTTGGAAGATATTGAACAAAAATTTCCAACTTTGAACATTATTATGGCAGGTGATTTTAATGCTAGAATAGGGAGGGATGGAATAAAGAGTGTGGAGAGACTGAGTCTCTCAGATGATAATACCATACCACTCTGTTTTTCGAGAATGAGACTGTCAAGAGATGCAGTTTTTAATGATGCTAGCTTTTGCTTAGCGCAGATATGCCTTAGGTTCAATTTAATTATCCTGAATGGTTTACCTCCTCATGATTTCCCTGGAGAGTTCACATTTGCTTCACCTCGTGGATGTTGTGTCGTAGATTATATGCAGGTTACACCAGCACTGAGAGATGATGTTAGAGCTTTCTCAATTCTTGATTGGGTTGAAAGCGATCACTTCCCCTTATCTTTAACTTCAGAACTTGTCCCATTATTACATAAAGGTTCCCATTTGGGTGTGGAGAGTGTTAATACATCAACCAGGCATTCAAGGACCATATGGCCCAATAAGGCCGCAGGAGGGGTTGCTGGTCTTCTTGATTCCTTTACTTTAGAAGGGTCTATTTCTTTATTAGATGACTTGGAACAGTCGATAGACTGGTCCATGAGATATGATGAAATGGTTAAGTATCTTTTGGAGGCTTTGAAAGCGATGTCACAGCAACAACAACTAGTAAAGAAAACAGCTCTGCAGGGCTGGTTTGATAGGGAGTTATATGAAATGAAGAGTCAACCGTGCTGTTTTTCATTCCTATAGGAGTTCAGATTTAGTGTACCCCCCCATCTGAGTATTTCGAATTGAAAAAGACTCTACATCAACTCTATAAAAATAAACAGAAGGCCTTCTTGTTAAAATGCTGGGAACCCCTCTTACAAGTTATTATTTTTTGGGGGGCCCCCCGAAGGGGAATTTTTTATTTGCATTTTTTAAAACTACAAAACTACAACAGAAAGGGGAAGGGAACCATCTGAACTAAGGATAAAGAAAAGATAACCTCTACTGACTAAAACCCCAAGAGATGGAGATCTTCAAAAATGTTTTTATCTATGTAAGTCCAAAAAGAGCTTTAGAAAAACATTGAGCATGATCTAAAAATCCCACTACTGTATCAGCTTAACTACTTTCAAGAGCCCTCCCCCAGTCATCCCAAAATAAAGAAA
The DNA here is from genome assembly GCA_029375565.1 of Gekko gecko. Taxonomy (NCBI): domain Eukaryota; kingdom Metazoa; phylum Chordata; class Lepidosauria; order Squamata; family Gekkonidae; genus Gekko; species Gekko gecko. Next base: position 8,156,734 of record JAPDNY010000002.1, read on the forward strand.
ATAAAAGCTTTCTTGGTTTTCAGAGTCTCAGTTCTTGTTTTGTTTCTCTTTACGATCTCTCAGTTGATAGCCTTGTTTGGGAGCCGCCACCCCCTGATTATTCTTTTTAATGTACGTAGAGTAGGCTCTATAAGCCACATCCATTTTGCTTAAGATATCTTCTGCTTTTAAATCCGTCACTGGGGCCAATGTATCTCTCAATAATTGCTTTAGATTCTCATTAGGGGCTTCTGACACCCCTTGGAACCGAAGTACCATGTTTGCTCTTTTCATTTGTAGCTGTAGTAGTTGCGTTTCCGACAAAACATGCTTCTTTTCTAGCATTTGCATTTTTCCCCTGCTTTTATAGAGCTGGCATCAAGTGCCTTCACTTTCTACCAGTTGCTCTGGGTTTTTTTGTGTTTTCTGCCAGTTGCAATTGCTGTGCTGCGAAATTCTGGCTCAAAGTTGTCAATTGTTGGTTAATGTTGGTTATCTGGTCCAGCAGGAGGCGAAGAGAGTCCAATAGAAGCCTAGAGAACTCTATGGTTTCTTCCAGCCGAGGACTGATGCTGCCTGGTGGTTTCGCTTTCTGTCCCTTATCGAGTTGCCTCCCCGCCATCTTTATAGATTGTTTACGTTAGCTGAGAGTTCGTCAAAATCTCTGAAAACCTCTAATATGATTTAACTTTGGCTGGCAAGGCTCTCAAAATTGGTTTCTATGGTTGTTCTTCTGCTCCCCCCTTGCAAATCTGCTTTAATGTCTCTGCGTATGGGAGGGGCCCCTCCTCTGCTTGCTTCTCACGGCGTATGGGAGGGGCCCCTCCCCTGCTTGCTTCTCACGTTTCTGCCAAGGGGGATGCTTTCTTTTTATGCTGCCAATCCAACGCTTTTTTAACTCACTGCTCTCTGTTCATCTTCCAACATCGCTTGCGATCGTTTGGTTGCCCAATCTCCACCACTTATTCCGGCTAGCGCCTCTAAGTTCATATGGATGCACAACGGCTGGACCACTGGGGCAAGGGAGCGCCTCGATTCTCCAGCATCGCGCTGGAGAAGAGGCCGCCCCCTTCAAAGTCCCTTGGCTGGGTACCTTTACCCCAAGGCTCCTGGGGAGTAGCGATTGCTGGCCCCCCTCAGAACCACTGGCGCTCAGCTCGTGTCCCGGGAGCGTCCCGGAGACACGTCTGAGTTGCAAGTCGCCATTACCGGAAGTCCCTTACAAGCTACTATTAATAACAATACTAGGAAATTCTGGTTTTTAATCTCCAATTCTATGGGAGAAAACTGTTTGCCTAGTTCCATAATAACTCCTGACTCCTGAGTTGAGTATCGTGCAAAAAATTTTTATACGACGGGGAAATACAATAGATGAGCTTGGTATCAGTTTAGATGAGTGCTCAGAGTGGCCGCCGGTACACCCTGATGAAGTCGCAACTTTAATTGCATCAATGAAAGTGGGGACAGCCCCTGGGCCTGATGTTATACCACCTGAGGCCATTAAAGTTTTCTCTCAGTGGTGGTCTCCCTTTCTGGCAGACTTATTCACTGCTATAGACAAGACCGGTCAAATACCAGTTGACTGGGAAAATGCTATAATAGTACCGATCTTCAAAAAGGGAGATTGCCAGCTCCCGAGTAACTATAGACCGGTAAGTCTGTTGTCCATCATTGGGAAGCTCTATGACAAACATTTGGCTACTAAGTTTAAGTCTTGGATATTAGAGCAGCAAGTTCTTGGGATAGAGCAGATTGGGTTTTGTCAGGGCAAATCAACTATAGGCCATTGCATTGTCCTCAACCACTTAGTTAATAAATACAAATCAGGAAAGGGTATGAAATTATATGCAGCTTTCCTGAATCTCAAGGGTGCCTTTGACTCGGTGCCCAGGGATATTTTGTGGGACAAATTGGGAGACATGGGGATAGACAAACGACTGCTGCTCCTGATCAAATATCTGTATTCTGGAATTACCTGTCAGATTAGATATTCAAAGGAGGGGGACCTAACAGCTGAGATCCCCATCAACGTGGGAGTTAAGCAGGGATGCATCCTTGCGCCAATCCTATTTAACCTCTTCTTAAATGATTTAGACCCCTTTATGAGGAGTATTGATAGCCACTGTCCCAAACTAGGTGAGAGGCATGTCCCATTACTTTTATACACGGACGATGCTGTCCTGCTCTCTCTCTCAGAAGTGAGGATGAAAAGGATGCTTGCACAAGCTCTTGCTTATTGCAGCAAGAACAAGCTGTCCCTTAACTTTGATAAATCCAAAATGATGGTCTTTGAGAAAAGCTGGAAGTCCATCAATTGGATTATTTGGGGGGGGATTGAACAAGTTAAAAGTTTTAGATATCTGGGCATTTATTTCCACTATACTAACAGCTGGGCAACACACATCAAAGAAGCGGTCAATTCATCAACTAATAATGCCCTTGCGATTGCCCATATTTTTACATCAAAGGACATCAATACATCCCCACTGCTCTTAAAAGTATTTAACCATAAAATACCTCCCAAACTGCTTTACGCTATCCCAGCTTGGGTCTCAGCTTGTAATGATGTGGTAGAACGTGTGCAATCAAAGTTCTTGAAGAAAATCTTGGGGCTACCACCCTGCATACTATATGCAGCTGAGAAGACTTGTGCACAGACATTGCTCTCCCTTGAGTACGGGTCTCTCTTTCAGCCACATTTCCTCAGGATATCTGGCAAGTCTGCTCCAGCCCCATCTTCGCAGAGCTTTTATGCTAGCTCGGTTTGATGTCCTTCCCTCAGCTGTTTTATCAGGTAGGTTCAAGAAAATTCCCTATAAAGATAGATAGACATCAGCTAGTAAAGGGTTAAGAAGCAGAAAGTGACATCATTCCTAGAGAGGATACAAAAAAGAGGAGAAAGATACTGAAGTCCTCCAACATCCTCCTTTGGAGCCGCTGGCTTTCCTTCCAGTAGAGCTGGGGGCTGGGTCTTGGGAAGCCAGACTGGGGGATGAGGGGGGGTAAAGACCAGGGGGACAGGGAGGAAAAGCAGCCCCACGCTGGGCAGCCCCACAAGAGGCTCTCTCTGGGTCCCACATGCAGAGCAAGGCCACAGAGAAAGAGGTCAGGCCGGCCTCCAGTGCAGTGGGAAATGATTCCCTTTGGCATAGTTTGCAGAAAGCCAGGAGAGTGGGAGCTGTTGTGTATTGGAATGTGAATCTATGCTATACATTCCCATGTTAAGCTTAATTCCAAATGTGGCTCTTCAGCTGTCGCATTACTATTGGCTGGTTTCTGAGAAACCCCTGTACAGAACCAATCATCTTGTAAATGGGTGCGTTCAGACGCGCCGTTTGAGCCGTTTTCGGCACGGCTCAGAAACGGCTTTTACCTGCGCGTTCACACACCCAACATCTGCCCACCGTCCCCAGCCGTCGCTTTCTGGAGCAAACCCCCTTTGAAACGGAGTATTTTGACACCACTTACCCAAGTGGTGTTTTCCATGATTCTCCGTTTCAAGCCGCACTTTTCCCTGTCTGATCGCTCCATCCAGCCACTTCCGGGTGCTTCAACCCCCCCTCCCCTCTGGGAAGCTGCCTCCAGCTTCCGGTTTTAGTCCTCCATTTTTTTTTTTTCCTTACCGGTGTGCGCTTGAGCGGAGCTCCGCACTTAAGTTTAAAAAAGAAAAGGTTCACTGGTGCCTAGTTTAGGCATTTAGAGGAGTCCGGGATCTCGGGGAGGCCATTTTTAAAAGGACTCTTCATTTAAACTTTAAAGGGACCTGTTGAGCTCGCTCTTCTGCGCACCCGCCAAACTTCCTGTTCGGGAGAGGGCTGCCTGTGCGCATGCTCAAAGGAGAGGGGAAACCCCACCACCACCACCTGCAGGAGGACGGCGGGGAGCTCGGAAGGAGGAGGTGAGTCTGAGCGCGATTCTCCAGTTTAAAAAAAACACGCATTGTGCCGGAGCAGTTTAAACCGCTCCAGCACGCTGTCTAAACGCACCCAATATGTATCAAAGCGGGAACAATTGTGATTGGACCTTATCTCTGTATCTCCATTGGTCCTTAACTTATTTTGGGAGTGGCTTTGACAGCCGGGAGAGTTTAAAAGAAGGAGCTGTGCTCCACTTGTTGTGGTGTGTTGTTGTGGTGTTCTGAGTTGCAGTTGCTCAGGGCTGGCTCCAGGTGTCTGGGTGCCCTAGGCAGGACAGCCTGGGGCGCCCCCCACTGGGGATGCCAACCTCCCGGTGGGGCCTGGAGCTGGGGGGGGCGGCAGCGGCGGAGCGGTGGCTTTCCTGGAGGCTCTGCAGCTGCGGGGCCCCCAGGAAAGCCGGGAAGGGGCGGGGGTCTAGCGGCGGCGGTGGGCACCAGGTTAGGGCGGCAGGGGGTCGCCGGGGGGGGGAGTAAGGTGCCATTTGGCGCCCCTGAGGCCCGCGCGCCCTAGGCGAGCACCTAGTTCGCCCTGTGGGCGATCCGGCCATGGAGTTGCTGTTAGGAATAAACTGAAATCACTTGCTGAAATCAAAACGTTGTTGAGTTCCATACTTAACAGGAGCCTTCCTGGCTTTTCCCCAGGCAACCCATTTCATCAGTTGGGGGCCACAACGGAGAAGGCTCCTGTCTGGTCAGTTGTGGATGTGTGCCCATTTGCAGGGCGCCACCTAGAGGAGTCCCTGCTCAGATGGGAGAAGCTGTGGTGGCAGAGCACAGGGGGAGAGGCCGTCCCACAGACCGGAGAGACCAAGGCCATGAAGGGCTTTGTATAGGGTTGCCAGACCCCCTGGTTGTGCAGGGGTTTCCCGTTTTCTGAAAGGGCCGAACAGCCTGGGGTTCCCCGGGGAGCGCGGCCCTGTGCGGAGTGACTCCCGAGCAATCCCACTGAGCTGCAATCCAGGGCGCCGCTGAGGGCAGCCGGGCAGAAGTCCAGCCCAGCGTGGGGGGTGTGGGGGTGTGAATCTGGGCTCTGCTCTCGACGACGGGGAGGGCGGGAGGAGCCTCTTCAGTCCTGAGCCTCCAGCTCTGAAAGGGTTAAAGCGGCCGAGCTGTGGGCTAGAGAGGCCGGTCGAGCGGAAGCAAGGGTTCCCTTCTGAATGGGGAAAGAGAACCGGGAGGGCTTCCGGGGGGGGGGGGGAGGTTGCAACAGCCAAGAAAAATCTTTGCCGCCGGATCCTGGGAAGGTGTCCTCTCGAGTAAGTCATCATTCGCAGGGTGGGGAGACAGACGGTCCGCTCTCGAGGGGCTTGGGAGGAGGGGAAGGGAATCAGTCGTTTTGACAGGCGGGTGTTTCCCTTTGTGAGTCCCGTTGGGGCTCCCCGGCCGGGTCTGAAAGGCGGGATCTGAGTTCTGGAGATCGGAATCAACTCCCCCCAAAGAGGTCGGAGGAAGAAGCCCCAGGCGGGATCCCAGGGGAGAAATGGGCGGTGCTCCCCCTATCTGCAGACTCCCAGGGGGGGGGGCGTTATATATGATATTTTGTTTATTAACATTAATTATAGTCCAACCTTCTGTAGGGCTCTATACAGTCAATACATTCAAGAAACTTTGCAAGAGGATTTGGGGTGGAGAACCAGCCAGAAATCTGAAAAACAGTATTGAGGGAAAGCATAAATGTTAACGTGTCCCAGAAAGTGCTGCAAAAGGGCATAGCACGATCCAACTTACAGCAAACTGAACGCAGTAATTTAGACACAGGCACCCCATGCCCAAATGATGTATCCAAGAAACCTTGTGAAGCCTTTTGTCCACTTTGCCACCCCATTGCTTGCTTAGAAAAGCCCTCTTGGATAATTCAGTTTTGCATAGTTTGCATAAAGCCAGGCGAGTGGGTGCCCTTCTGACTCCCTCAGGGAGACCATTTGTGGGGGCCAGAAGGGAGAAGGCCCCTGTCCAGACCAGCCAGAGGAGGGACTGCAGAAGGGCAGTAATATGCCTGCTTCTAGCTCCTAATAATGGCTGAGCCTGGGCGTTCTACACCAGCTGGAGTGTCTGAATTGGTTTTATGCAATGTACAGGGCATCGATCTATTCTAGTCTCCAAGTCACTGTGGCACGGATCCTGGTGGCCGGATCAACTGTATCAAGAGAAAGGGCCACTTTTTGAGCCAGGCAGAGTTAGGAGAAAGCCTTTTTTGCAACTGCATTAACTTCCTCCTCTACCAGTTGGGTCCAGCATAATTCCAAGTCACTTAACTGAGTCAGCAAGGATTAGTTGGACCCAATAAAAGCGACAAACACAATGTCTTTCAAGACTTCTGCTTTCCCAACCAGTACCACTTCTGTCTTTGCAGGGTTCAGTTTCAATTTGTTCACTCTTAGCCATATGACCACAGCAGCCAGGAAGCAGCTGAGGACCTCTGCCCCATCCCTGCCCCCTCCTCCCGCTCCTGTTTGCCCCTGTAGCCCCTGTCCCCAAACCTGAAGAGACCCCTCTGCCCCTTGCCCTTGGCTGACTGCTTGGGCAGAGCTCTTGCGCAGCCCTTCCGGCCTATGGAGGAGCTGTCTGCAGTGGTTAAGCCCTTAACTGTCGCTTTGTCCTGGGCTCCAGTTTACTACACCCGCTAAATAGACTGGTTCCCACATACCAGAGACCACGCTCATAACATCCACAGTAGATTTTTAAGAGCCCAATAGAGATGTTTTTCTTTCCTGAAGGACCAAAGAACCATAACCTTAAATGCTTGATACTTAGTATAACCCCATGACATTAATTCTGATCCACAAACTACAACACAGACAATCCCTCTGATCCACTTAGGTGTCTCTTGTCCAGAGTCAGTGATATAACTCAGTTCTCTTTCGGTTTCTTTCTGCCATTTTGATATCTTTCCCTCTTCGTAGGCAAGGGAATAAGGGTGCCTTTCCACAGTCAGAGGCAACCCAAGAGAAAGGAGAAGGAGATGGAAGAGGAGGACTCAGAAGGCCCTGGAACTGGCAAGAGATCAAGAAAAGGTCTCCATCCCATCCCAGCAGGGAGTGGTGCTGAATTTTGGGAAACAGCTGTGCCAGAGATCTTGACTCAAGACACTGTGACCACAGATAGACACAGCCGACGCTTCCGGCACTTCTGTTACCACGAGGCCGATGGGCCCCGAGAGGTTTGCAGCCGGCTCCATGGACTTTGCAACCACTGGCTGGAGCCGGAGAGGCACACCAAGAAGCAGATCCTGGACCTGGTGATCCTGGAGCAGTTCCTGGCCATCCTACCCCAGGAAATGCAATGCTGGGTCAGAGGATGCAGGCCAGAGACCAGTTCCCAGGCGGTGGCCCTGGCCGAAGGTTTCCTCCTGAGTCAGGCAGAGGAGAAGAGGCAGGCAGAGCAGGTGAGGGGTTTTCATTCACTCCGTTCAAGCACTGACCTTATCCTAAGGTTTCCTGCCAGATATTTCTGTCTGTGTGCATGCCAACTGTCATCAATTTACTTATGACTTGTAGCCATCCTATGAATTAATGTCCTCCAAAACATCCTATCATTAAGAGCCTTCCTCGGGTCTTACAAACTGAGGGCCGTGGCTTCCTTGATTGTGTCAATCCATCCCATGTTTGGTCTTCTTCTTTTCCTTCTGCCTTCAATTTTTCCAAACATTATTGTCTCTGCCAGTGACTCTTCTCTTCTTATAATGTCACCAAAGTACGATAGTCTAACTGTAGTCATTTTAGCTTCTAGGGAGAGTTGAGGTGTGATTTGATGTAGAACCCACTGATTTGTCTCTTTGGTGGTCCACGGTCTCCTCCAATACCACAACTGGGAGCCGGTTTGGTGTAGTGGTTAAGAGCAGCGGACTCAAATCTGGAGAACCATGTTTGATTCCCCACGCCTCAACATGCAGCCAGCGGGGTGACCTTGAGTCAGTGGCTGTTCTCTCAAGAGCAGTTTTCTCAGAGCTCTCTCAGCCCCATCTACCTCACAGGGTGTCTGTTGTGGGGAGAGGAAGGGAAGGAGATTGTAAGCTGCTCTCAGACTTCGAGTAAGGCACAGGATATAAATCCAATTCTTCTTCTCCTCCTACCCCCCCTCCCCACATATAGTAATGGGAACTACTCTGGCAGGAATTAACTCTGTCTTGATCACCAGCGACACATCCTTACACTGGAGAATCTTTTCTAGCTCCTTCTGGGCTGCCCTTACCAGCCTCAGTCTCCTGATTTCTTGCTTGCTGTCTCCCATTTGGTTGACGATGGAGTGAAGGAACAGAAAATCTTGAGCAGTTTCAACTTCTTCATCATGAACTCTAAATTTCTGAAATTCCAGACTATTCATTACTTTTGTCTTCTTTGTGTTCAGCTGTAATCCCACTTTGGCGCTTCCTGCTTTAACCTACACTGGTAGTTCTTTCAAGACTTCACTATTTTCTGCCAGGAACGTAATGTCAACTGCATATCTCAAATAGTTACTGTTCCTTCTGCCAGTTTTCACTCCTTCTTCACCTAAATCAAATCCAGCTTTCTTTATGATATGTCCTCCATATAGATTTAAGAGAAAGGGAGATAAATACATCGTGATCTGAAACCTTTGCCAGTTTGAAATCCATTCTGTTTCTCCATCTTCTGTCATAATGCTGGTCTCTTGTTCAGAGTACAGATCATGTATCAATGCAAACAGATGTTGTGGCAGACTTATTGATTTTAAAATCAGCCATAGCTTCTCATGATCCACAGAGTCCAAAGCTTTGCTGTAATCTGTGAAACACACTGATTTTCTTCTAAAATTCTTTCATATGCTCCAATAAACAACCTAAATTTGCGATACCATCTCAAGTTCCTTATCCTTTTCTGCATCCAGCTTCAGCAACTGGCATTTCTCTTTCTATGTATGGTAACAGTCTTCGTTGTAAGATTTTGAGTATCACTTTACTCCCAGAAGAAATTAATGTGAAGGTCCAGTAGTTGCTGCAATCTTTGATGTCTCCTTTTGTTCATAGTGGAATGTAAAGTGAGTGTTTCCAGATTGTGGGCCATTGTTTCATTTTCCATCTTTGTTAGCATATTCTTGTTAAGATTTTGAGGGGCTCCTTTTCTGTCCCTTGGAATAGTTCTATTAATATCCCATCTACCCCTGGTGATCAGTTTCTCCCCATTGCTCTCAGTGCAGTTTTCCCTTTACTTTCTAAAACCATTGGTTCTTCTTGAAAAGATTCTTCTGTGAAAGAATCTGTCATCCTTTCATCTCCTTAGTATAACTCTTCAGTGTATTGTTGCCATCTTTTCTTTGATATTTCTTTCTTTAGATATTTCACTAGATATTTCTACTCCTCCTCTTATCTGGCTGTTTTTTCAGATGTGGGGACGATCTGTGAAGACGGAACCGAAGCACTCAGAGGCAGAAGGAGCTCCGTCAGAGGAAAGTCAGAGGGCGCAGGCCGAGGAGGTTGCCCGAGATGCCCTCTCAAGTGGTAAGGGTGCCTCCTGCCCAGATGGGATTCTGGGACCTAGTCAAGTTTGTTGGGCAGAAGGTTCAAGACAGGAGAAAAGGGGAATACTTTTGCAGACTACATAGAATGGCATTCTGGGACACACAGTGCATAGGATGTGGTGATGGCCACTTTACTTTATAGGGGAGTAGATGAATTCGAGGTCTCAAGGTGGCTCAGAAAAGGAAAGGAAATGAGGGTGCAGCTATTAGCCATGGTGAATAAATGGAACGTCCACATTCCCCAGACATGGATGACCGAGGCTGTCCCAGTCTGCTCGGATCTCAGAAGCTAAGCAGAGTCAGCCCTGGTTGGTTCTCGCATCGGAGACCACCAAAGAAGTCCAGGGTTACTATGCAGGGGCAGGCAATGGCCAGACCAACTCTGAAGGTCTCTTGCCTTGAATAACTTGTAGGTTCACCATAAGTCAGCTGTGACTTCACAGTGCTTTACATTGGCTTGGGCCAGATGTGATGGTGACGTGTCATGCAACAGGATTTCTGGTCCTCTCTTTTATTCCTGCCAGGCCAGGCTCCAGGATGGGTGGGAGGCCCCAGCAGGCGGGAGGATGGCAGGCCTGGGCTTTTGGTCTCTTCCAGCAGGGAGGCTGCAGCTTTTGGAGCTCCAGGGTGCACAGGCCACATTTCAAGTCTCACAGAAGGGCTGGCAGCATTTATGCCGAGGCTCATGGGTACCTGGTGCTTCCCTTCCACCTATCTGACACCTCAATAAAAGTCATTACAAATATTCTTGAGTGTAAGGAAGACAAGGGTGTCACAACCCTGGGAACAGATGGGTGAAGCAGAATTCAAAGAAGCAAACACAAGAGGAACTTGAGGGTAACGTTCATCCTTCTGATTTTGTCTCCCTTGCAGGCAGTGAAGAGATGTTGTCAACCTGTCATCTCTGCAGAGGAGTGGAAACGGCTGCTCCACCTCTGGTCCAGGTAGGGGGGGAAGATTGGGGGATAGTCAGGTCCCCCTCCTTTCTCAAGGGAGGCTTTTGGTCCTGCTGACCGAGGAGAGAGGAGCTCTGAACCCCACTCTCTTGACGCATGCCAGACTCTACGTCCTGCAGCCTCCCAGAATGCCCCTGTGGAGAGTGTAGTCTCTGCCCGGACTGATCTCTGACGAGGGAATCTGCTTCTCCTTCCAGCCTCCCTTTTCCTTTGAGGAGGTGGCCGTGTATTTCACCGAGGCCGAGTGGGCCTTGCTGGCTCCGGGCCAAAGAGCTCTCTACAGGGACGTCATGCGGGAGAACTACGGGAGCGTGGCCTCTCTGGGTAAGGACCTCTCATAGGTGCCAAAGGTGCAAATTGCTGCCATTGGGATGATGCATGAATCAAAATATTGAAAAGCTTCATGCGGTTGGGAGGACTGCCTGTTTACCTTCCCCCCCCTCCCCGGGGGGGCCTCAAGGAGTTGGGGTGGCAGTGAAAACGATGCTTCAGCATGGCTAGTGTGGTGGCCATCGCCCAAGCCATTCCTACAGTGGTTCCCTGGATTATTTCAGGCCTTACTATTGGTTGTAGATGGGTTTGAGTGTTTTCTTTGGAGCTGTTCTACCTTGTAGGGTGGCCTGCAGCAGGTAGTCCCACCAGTTAACACTGCTACCAAAGGGCAAGTGGCTTCTGCCAGATCACACAGCACCCTCTTTTGTGGTGGTGGGAAGCAATCCTCACCCCAAGAGAGCGGGATCATGTGTTATTCAAGAGATTCTCACTGAAACTGTCAGCCCAGTAAAGACAGAGTCAGGTTCTCAGTTGAAGCACAGTTTGAGCCAAAACAGGATAGAGAAAGCACTGTAGACACCTTCTGTCTCCCCAAGAGGCAAGCGACCTACTCCTTCCCAAAAGCTAAGACCCTTCCAGCCCCCTTGAGGCAGGAAACCATCTGTCAAAGAAAAGCACAAACAGACATAGAAAAGCCAGGAATACCTGTCCACAGCATGCTGGGTTTCTCCAAGGCCAGCCGGCACCATCTCCCCCTGTCCCCAGGGAAGAGGACTGACAGCAATGAGAACCCTCCACTGCTCCAAGGGTCTTGCTAGGCTAACTTCCCCATGTTTCGATTACATCACCCTGGTCATGCTGAACACATCGATAACTGCATGCTTGCTGTGTGGTCACTGCATCTTTCAGGTGTTTTGGAACAGGACTGACTCTTCTGGGGTCTTATCTGGACTTTTCGATACTGTATGTTCCTCTGGGACAGTCTTCCAGAGGTCCTTACTCTACTGTTACAAGTTGATGTCGAGGCCTGATAATCAGTCTTCTGGCTATCTCTTGCTGACAGTAAAATATACTTCTTTCTGGAGAGACTGGCTGACTCTGTGCTTCTAGGAAAGGGATGATTCAGACATGGCTGTGCTTTAGAGAATAGAGGGGCCCGGCTAAGGTGCAGAGAAGTGCTCAGAAATGGCAAAAAATGGCTCTGACCTTGAGAAAGATGGCCCTACACTGCAAGGCTGTTTTTCTCGTCATTCCTTGCCCCCCCCCAAAATGGCACCTTTTTCAAAAACCTTGGGGGCCCCCTTTGAACTGTGGGGTTCACTTGGGGAGCTCCTGGCTTCTCTCCTCCCCCTGGGAAAACATGTATTTTGGGGAAGCTGAAAACCAGCTCCTCCTGGCTCTGTTGACAACGGGAAGGAAACTCTCAGTTGCAGGACTGGATGTCTTGATAACCTCTTGTATTTAATCATCAAGTGCAGAGAGTCAAAAGTCAAAAAGCACGGTAAGTCGAGTGGGAATGGAGGGGGGGAATATTTTACCACTTTCCCCCTTGAAATACATATGGGGAGTTTGGGGAGGGGAACGATAGAGAGAATATAAAAAGAGCTCTGTGGGAGGGCCTGGCAGGGATAAGGTGTGATCATCATCTCAGTTTGGGAGGAAAGATGATTGGATGAGAGAAATGCACACCCATTCCTGAGCACTGCCTGAATGGTGCCTTGGCTTCTTGCCTGGGTGATGATTGGAAGTCTTTCTTTATTCCAGGAATGGATGTAGAGGAGACAGCTGGGGGATTCCAGGGGTTCTCTTTGGAAAAAGTCAAGAATGAAGATGCTGAAGGACACTTCAGAGATGGAGATGGACCACAGAGGCTGGAGGGAAGCCAAGCAGGTAAGAGGAGGGATAAGCCCATTCCATACTGAGGAGGGGGTTTAAGAACATAAGAACATAAGAGAAGCCAATGTTGGATCAGCCCAGTGGCCCATCCAGTCCAACACTCAGTCACACAGTGGCCAAAAATCCCAGGTGCCATCAGGAGGCCCACCAGTGGGGCCAGGATACTAGAAGCCCTCCCACTGTTGACCCACCCCCAAGCACCAAGAATACAGAGCTTCACTTGCCCCAGAGTCCCTATCTATACCTTGTGACTAATAGCCACTGATGGACCTCTGCTCCATATGCTTATCTAATTCCCTCTTGAAACTGTCCATGGTTGTATCCGCCGCCACCACTTCCTGTGACAGCGAATTCCATGTGTTAATCACTCTTTGGGTGAAGAAGTACTTCCTTTTATCCGTTCTAACCCGACCGCTCAGCAACTTCATGGAGTGCCCACTGAGTTCTTGCATTGTGAGAAAGGGAGAAAAGTACCTCTTTCTCTATCTGTTCTATCCCCTGCATAATCTTATAAACATCAATCATGTCACCCCTCAGCTGTTGTTTCTCCAAGCTAAAGAGCCCCAAGCACTTTAACCTTTCTTCATAGGGAAAGTTTTCCAACCATTCTAGTTGCTGTCTTCTGCACTTTTTCCAAATTTCCTTTTTGAGGTGTGGTCAGGGCCGGCTGGCTCACTAGGCGAACTAGACATTCACCTAGAGCGCGGGGCCATCATGGGGGCACTGGGCTGGGGCCTGCGTGCCCTCCCTCCATTGCTTGCTGCTATGCGTGCGTGCCTCCTCTGCTGGCCCCAGGCCGCGGCATCACTGCTCCCCACCGCCAGGAACAGCCAAGCCAAGCGCCCCCTTCTCCCCGCTGTGACTGCCGCAGTCTGCCCACCCCTTTGAGTGCCAAGGCACCCCGACCCTCCGGCTCCCCACTGCCTCTCATGTGCAGAAGGCTGCTGAATGCTCTCAGGCGATGACCTGAGGAGGCGAGGGGGACTGAAGTACTGGGGGGGGTCCGTCCCCCCCTCTTCAGCTTGCTGCATGGGAGAGTCCTCCTGCTCAGCGCCAGGGCCGGTGGGGGCAACAGGAGGCCAGCCTTCCTCGCCCCTCCTGCTGCCGCCACTCTCCCAAGAGGAGAGGAAGGACCCCCCAGCAGGATCCAGCCCTGAGTTGGTCCTTCTCGCCCAGCAGCAGCCTCCCACCTCGCCCCGCGCCCTGGCCTTTCACTCAGGTGCCACCTGGCCACATTAAACCCCATTTGCCACGTTGATGCCCACTCACCCATCCTCGACAGATCCCTTTGGAGGGCCTCACAATCCTCCCTGGTTTTCACCACCCTGAACAACTTCATGTCATCCACAAATTTTGCCACTTCACTGCTTACACTCAACTCCAAATCATTAATGAACAAGTTAAAAAGCATTGGACCGAGTTCTGATCCCTGCGGTACCCCACTGCTTACCACCCTCCACTGAGAAAATTGCCCATTTATACTCATGCTCTATTTCCTATTAATTAGCGAGTTTTTTTAAACTTTTAAAGTGTTTATTAAGATCAAGTATATCATATCAAAACATACAATAACTGCAAAATATTATGTAGAAGTCTTGCAAATCCAAAATTACAATCCCATCAATCAGTCACCAACAAAACATTAACATGCACCTACAAATAAACATAATAAGATGATATCAATTCCATTCACCTATACCAAAATGCTGTTTAAACCATATATTCCAATTGATCCACAAAAGGACTTGTCCTTTTATCCCATCATTTTTGAGCTTACTTAGGAGCGTTTAATGAGGTTTCCGTAAAATTCCAGTCCAAGAAGAAGGGTTAATCAAAAAGAGAAGGGACAAAGGCCTCCATACTAATGAGAGAATCCACTCCAGGGAAACTGAATGTGTGGGCTTGGCAAAGACCTTCATTCAGAGAATGGACACCATTTTGCGGTCAGAAAGCCCTTTAGGAGAGAAACTGTAAAATTGCTTGCAGTGCGGAAAGTGCTTCAGTCAAAAAAGAGACCTTACTTCACATTAAAAAAGATACACAGTTGGGGAACCATATAAACGGTTAGAGTCTAAACCAAGCTTCTCTCATGCAGGAGGCTTCATTTAATTTTAAAGTGTATGTTATTGTAGACTTCAGCATATAACGGGAAGAATCCACTGTAATATTTGTATTGCAGATGGAAATTCAGGTGCAGATCAGACCTTCTTGCGTGAGTTCTAACAGGATCTCTTTCCTTATTCCAGCAGGGGATGATCAGAGGAATGAGGAGGATGAGGAACTACATCCTCTATCGCCAGGTAAAGTCAGCAATCAAGACTTCAGAGGAAACTTCAGAAACCGAGCTGTACCTAAAAGGCAGAAAAGAAGCCACATCATGCAGAAGAGGGGTAAACGCATTCCTTGCCAAGGGGGGGATTTCCAAGAAGTCATTCACAAGGTGAAGGAAACATACGAGTGCTTGGTGTGTGGAATGAACTTCTCAGATCAATCCCAGTATCATGTCCACTTACAAATGCACAGTGGAAAGAAGCCCCATCAATGGCTGGAGTCTGGAAAGACTGTGATTTGCAGAGCAGAGCTCCTTCGATTTCAAAGAACACATAGAGGAGAGAAATCTAATAGCTGCTCAGATTGTGGCAAGAGATTCTCAGAGAACTCGTACCTTGTTCAACACCAAAGGATTCATACAGGAGGGAAGCTATTTATTTGCTCAGGGAGTGGACTGATGTTCTCTGTGGGAGGAAAAAGTAATATATGTTTTCCAAACCACAGTATAATGAATGCATGTAAATGTTTTTGGTGTGGAAACTACTTCAAATACAGATCAGAGCTCCTTGTGCACCAACGAATCCACAGAGGGGAGAAGCCATTTGAATGCTCAGAGTGTGGGAAGAGATTCAGTCGTGGTGGCTATCTTCAAAAACATCTAAGAATTCACACAGGGGAGAAGCCTTTTGAATGCTCCGAGTGTGGGAAGAGATGCACTCAGAGTGGCAACCTTCAAATCCATCTAAGAACCCACACAGGGGAGAAACCTTTTGAATGCTCAGAGTGTGGGAAGAAATTCAGTCAGAGTAGCCATCTTCAAACCCATCTAAGAACTCACACAGGGGAGAAGCCTTTTGAATGCACAGAATGTGGGAAGAGATTCAGTTGTAGTGGCACTCTTCAAACCCATCTAAGAACCCACACAGGGGAGAAGCCTTTTGAATGCTCAGACTGTGGGAAGAGATTCAGGTGCAGTGCCACTCTTCAAAGTCATATAAGAACCCATACAAGGGAGACGCCTTTTGAATGCTCAGACTGTGGGAAGAGATTCACTCAGAGTAGCCATCTTCAAACCCATCTAAGAACCCACACAGGGGAAAAGCCTTTTGAATGCTCAGACTGTGGGAAGAGATTCAGGTGCAGCGGCACTCTTCAGAGCCATATAAGAACCCATACAAGGGAGACGCCTTTTGAATGCTCAGAGTGTGGGAAGAGATTCAGTCAGAGTAGCACTCTTAAAAAACATCTAAGAACCCTCACAGGGGAAAAACCTTTTGAATGCTCAGAGTGTGGGAAGAGGTTCAGGTGCAGTGGAACTCTTCAAATTCATATAAGAACCCATACAAGGGAGACGCCTTTTGAATGCTCCGTGTGTGGGAAGAGATTCAGTCACAGTGGCACTCTTCAAACCCATCTTAGAACCCACACAGGGGAGAAGCCCTTTGAATGCTCAGAATGTGGGAAGAGATTCAGTCGGAGTGGCACTCTTCAAAAACATCTAAGAACCCATACAGGGGAGAAGCCTTTTGAATGCTCAGAATGTGGGAAGAGATTCAGTTGCAGTGGCAATCTTCAAAGTCATATAAGAACCCATACAAGGGAGATGCCTTTTGAATGCTTAGAGTGTGGGAAGAGATTCAGTCACAGTGGCACTCTTCAAACCCATCTAAGAACCCACACAGGGGAGAAACCCTTTGAATGCTCAGAATGTGGGAAGAGATTCAGTCGCAGTGGCACTCTTCAAAATCATCTAAGAATCCACACAGGGGAGAAGCCTTTTGAATGCTCTGAATGTGGGAAGAGATTCAATCGCAGTGGCACTCTTCAACTTCATGTAAGAACCCACACAGGGGAGAAGCCTTTTGAATGCTCAGAATGCGGGAAGAGATTCAGTGACAGTAGCACTCTTCAAAAACATCTAAGAACCCACACAGGGGAGAAGCCTTTTGAATGCTCAGAGTGTGGGAAGAGATTCAGTCGCAGTAGTACTCTTCAAAGACATCTAAGAATCCACAAAGGGGAGAAGCCTTTTGAATGCTCTGGGTGTGGAAAGAGATTCAGTAGCTGTAGCCCTCTTCAAGAACATCTGAGAATCTGTAGGGAAATTCGGGGTGTCCAGGATACTACCAGGGATCCCCAAGCCCATTAGGGTTCTTTCCTATTTGTGGTTGGGGTCTGTCTGGGGAACTCAGGCTCTCTGACTTGGTCAAATGCTTAAGCGGCCAAGCCTTTCATTCTCCTATACTACATCATCGTCAGATCTCTTCTTATAGGCAGATGATGCAGATATTCTGTTAAGGACCCCAGTTGGGCTAAGAGGAGCCCTAAAGGCTCTAGTAGAGCATTGCAAAGAAGACTTTCTTTAAATAAACTTTCAAAAAAGAAAAATAATGGCCTTTGGTAAGAAACAGAAGTCTAGAACCTGGACCATTGATGGCCATTTTATTGAACTGGTGCAGACCTTCAAATAACTCGGTGCAGTATTCCATGCTTCCGGCTCAAGAAAAGCACACCTTGCCCACGCATCAGATATATAGTTAGATTTCTTCCAACTAAGCGTGGACAGTACATCCCTGCTGCCCAAAAACTCTTCCAGGCCCAAACCTTGGCTCAGCGTTGCAAAGAAGAACAATAGAGCCAACATCATCTTCTTTTGCCCCTGTTGAGTGTGTTCAATCAAAGTTCCTAAGAGCAGCATTACAAGTCCCCTCATTGAATACCAAATGCCTTGTTACATGTCGGAGACCAGTACTGTCATAGTGGACTGCCTTGTCTCCCTCAAATACTGGTTTAATATTAGCAGTTTTCAGCAAGGTTTGACCCCCCTGCTCCTCTTGGATGGACATCAATCTGTCTAGCTTAAGACAGTCATTTGCTGACTTGCGAGCCAGGGCATTTCACCTTTCTTGATTTTAACCATGGGCCTTGACCAGGCAAAACAACCCATAAAACGAAGGATATTGGACACTGGACGCCAGCTTGGTTTTGAGAGGGTCCCTCCTTTCTTGTTCCCTATGAACACCAGATATATAGTCAAGCCAGTTTCCTATCTGACCCTTTTGGAGGTGCGTAGTCACAGGTGGGCCTTTACACTTGCAAGGAAGGAGTGCTGCAGTCCCCTCTGCTGTTTTAGAGGGGCGGTTTAATAGAATCCCCCCATGGGAAAAGGTCTTGCCCCTGCAATGAAGGAGAAATTGAGACTGTAGATCACATTCTTCTATGTTGTCCCTTCTATCGAGATGGTCGCATCCAGACCATCACTCCTTTGATCAATGAGGTACCTTGAAGAACGAGGTTGGGATATGTTAGGTTACTCCTAGAAGATGGAAATCCAACAACTATAACATCAGTTGCAAAATTTTGTGCAAGATCCTATAAAATCTGCCAATTGCTTCGTTACCACGGTTTATGTAAATACCACCCATTTATATTACTGTCTATTTTTTATTATTGTCTATTTTAGTTTGTTATTTTTTGTTAATATCAATTTTAACTTTTTTTGGAAGCATTTTATCTATGCTGGTCTTTGACCATACAATAAAATTCTGCCACAGTACCCATGCAAGGCCAGCCTTTTGAATGGATCTTATGAATGTGACTATGAGATATGACTGATGTGCTTGACAAATGAATTAATATTATATAAGTATTTCAATGCTATCCACTTTGATAAAGTTATACACAAAACAAGATGTAATAAGCATGGTTCGTTGGTGTTTATGGCGTTTGAATTGCTTCCAGTAAACTGAATGTTGGCAAAAGAATTTACAATTCTATGTAGAACCTTGTTTTGGCACAGTACCTCACTGTTATTTGCTTCCTTTCAAATTACAATAATAAAGCAGGATATTTCTGTTCAAGCTCGTCTAAGTACTGCGTAAGCTCTTCCCAGTGCAAAGTCAGGGTTTCTTTTGCGGCACATGGCAGCACATAAACATTATTATTAGAGACTTCCTTGCACATTTCAGTAAACAGGCCTGTGCCACATGTCCACAATCCTGCAAGGGGATCACCTCCAGATTGCACGGCCATAATAGTGAGAAACCTGTTTGGTATCAACCAAATCATTTGGATTTGAAGGCTAACAGGGAAAGTGACTTCTAATCCTCTAGGAAGATCTCGGAGTGAGCCCAGGTTTCCTGAAGTCAGTCAATTTCCATCACCAGGTCAAGTGCTTTTTTCTTATCAAGAAAGACACTGCCATTCCTCGGCCTCTTGGGCAAGGGTTCAGCTGCAACCTCTAGATCCTTGTCAGGGTTCCCAAGTTCTATTATCATGGGCTCCTCATCAAATTAAAGAGTAGGTTGCACTTCTGGCTTCTCCCCATATCTTGATCCATCGGGGTCTGCATTGGGAGGGCTTTAGGAGAGGAGTCACAGTTCACTGCCAGCTCCTCATTTATCGGGGCAGAAGTTGAAAATGCTCTCAGCCGCTTTTCAGTTCTAAGCTCAACCAGCTTGTTCTTTAGGCTCTCCAGTCTGTCAATAATCCAGCGTTGTTCCTGGCCAGACAGCTCTAGAAATACCTCTTTGAAGATGGGTGATTTAACTCCTAAGATCTTCTTTGTGGTCTCTGTGCATCACACCTATGGGATCTAGTGCACCTGTGCTGATCTGATAGGTGTTGTACAAAGCTCACAACGGGATTTTTGCGCCTCCACGGGAACCCCTACTGCACGTGCCCAAGGGGGTGGGGCGCGGACATCCCGCCAGTTCTCTTCTGACCACCGCGCTGTTAACAGCTTTCTTCATCAGTTGGTGAACGTTCGTTTTTTCCTCACATCGAGAATCCTTTGATTCTTTAAAAAAAAATTATTTGGATTTCTCTTTTTTCTCTGCCAGACTTTATCCTCATGGAATCACCAGGGAGTGTTCAGGGTGAGAGCTTTCCGTGGTCTTTGGACCTTTGACCCCCCCTTCCCTCACGTCGGGAATCCTTTTATGGATAAAAAGTGGGGGTGTTTCAAGAGGTGTGTTTTGTGTGGAAGTAAACTAGCTGCACGAGGTGAACACACTCTCTGTATTATCTGTTTGGGTGAAGGTCATCGACCGGAGGGTTACGCGCTTTGTTCCAAATTCTCTAACCAAACGCGCAAAAATAGAGCCGTGAGACTAAAAGTTGCCCTTTGGGAATCAGCTCTTGCCCCTCCTTCATCTACGATGTCATCAGAGCCTCCGCCTAAGTCTTCTGCATCTCGATCATCCGTATCTATGTCGGGGCAGGCAGTGGCGCCATCAACACCAAAGCCACACGGGCCAGGCAAATCTGCTTCCAATACGGGGCCAGCCCCTTCGAAGAAACGTCCTTCGACATCAGTCTCTTCCATTTCAACACCAGCAAAGAAGCCAAAGAAGGACAAGTCGTAGAGAAATACCTCTCATAAGTTGACTTCTGGGGACCCGCAGAAGTCTCATGAGATGAGCGGCGTGGCACTCCCCAAGGCACTGCCAGTCAATACACAGTTGCATTCCCTATCAGCATGCCAGTCCACACTAGAGTTACCTAGGATACAATCGGCGCCCCCGATTGAAATACTTGATTCTCCTACTAGGCAGCTGAACCGTCTGGTGTTGGAGATGAACCTGGCTCACCATCCTCAATCCATATTGGTCTCTGAGGCCGAGGATGAATTGATTTCGGAAGTTCCAGGCGTCGGCCATCATTGTCCATCAGCTGCCTCCTGGGCTAGCAGTCGCTCAGATCGCGACTATCGATACAGACCGGTGACAGGTCCTGCTCTCCTTTCTATCTGAATGACCGAGGTTGATGGGATGACTACCAGTTTCGTTGTGACCGATGCCAGCTCTTTTCCAAGAGAGCACTTTTCCAAGTCGACCTATGGTCAGGATTCTCCTTCCTGTTACAGACATAGTCCATCGATGTACCCTCCAGGGGATCATCGGCAGCATATGCTGTGCTGGTTTTCTTCGATGCCATGACTGCCTCCTAGGGGGTAGGATGAATGGGACAGCTGTTTGCCTCAGCCCTGTTCTCCGCATCGTCCATCACCGTCCATGACACTCACCAAACCTCCCCCTTCACCACTGCCGAAGGAAGCCCCTTTGCCACCTCTATCGCCAAGGGACCTGGGTCACATTCAGAGACCTCTCAGGACATGTCTGATGCTGATCAGTCTGAGGATGAGACCTCACCCAGAGATGCTTCTTTGAAACAAAAAGTCTCCGAGGACCTCCCAATCTCTTTGTCAGAGGGCATGTCTTCCTACGGGGATCTAATTAAGAGAATGGCTCATTCGCTGGGTCTTTCCATCATACAACCGCAGCCATCAATATCGGATGAGGTTTATGACGTGGTCCAGATGGACACATCAACACCAATTTCCCTTACAATGTCAAAGGTACTCCTTCAGGCTGTGAAGGCTCCTTGGGAGAAGCCATCATCTGTACCGGTATCGACCAGGAGATTGGATCACATGTACCAGGTGCAAGAGGAAGGAGCAGGTTTCCTCTATGTACATCCGGAACCAAACTCCATGGTGGTCTCGTCTACTTCAAGGAATAGGCGCACCAACATCACCCCATCTGACAAGGAAAGCAAGAAGCTCGATGCCTTTGGGAGGCGTTCTTATTCTGCTGGTGCCCTAGGTATTAAAGCATCAAACTACATAGCATGCAAGAGTGGATACAAGTACCCGTTGTGGCAACAAACAGCAGAACTCCTATCTTTTCTCCCAGAGGACAAGGGTCGAGCAGCCTGGGCTCTGCAAAAGAAAGGTATGGTCCTGGCGAAGCAGCTTCTTAATACTGCTAAGCACACGCTAGACACCTTTTCCATGACAATGTCTTCGGCAGTTGCACTTTGCCGGCACTCCTGGCTGCGAACGACTGCTTTGCCCCCCAATACCAGGGCTTACATAGAAGATCTTCCTTTTGACGGGGAGGGACTGTTCCATTCTTCTATTGACTCGGCCTTACAAGAGATGGATAAGAGCATAAAGGCCTCTAGACCTCTGGGTGTCTCTGCTCCCTCCAAGCCGTACCATCAGCGTTCCTGGTCCTGCTACAGCTCCAAACCCCCATATAATACCAAACCATCCCCAGAAGGTACATGGAGACCTCGCCAGTCACCCACCCACGGGACAGCGCCAGCAGTACCAGTACCCTGCGAAGTCCAGATACGGTTTGCAACAACAAAATCCCAGGGTGAAGGCTCAAAAGACTACCAAACAGGGCCTTTGACTTTCCCCAGATTACCATAGGGGAATCCACCCATCTTTCACCATTCCTCTCTGTGTGGCGGGTCATCACTACAGACAACTGGGTTTTATCCATCCTGACCCACGGATATATAATAGAATTTGTGGACTTGCCAATGCTACCTGTTTTTCTAACTATCCTGCCCTCTACCCTTCTTCTGCAAGAGGTCAACTCCCTCTTGGAGAAGGACACAATAGAGCGAGTGCCAAAGGCTTTCGAAGGGATAGGTTTTTACTCCCATTATTTTGCTGTTCCCAAATGAGACGGGGGTCTGCACCCATTTTTAGACCTGCGGGGCCTAAACATCTTTGTGCAATACCGCAAATTCAAAATGACATTGTTGCGAGTAATCCTCCCTCTTCTAGCGCAGGGATCCTGGATGGCAGCCATTGACCTCCAGGATGCCTACTTTCATCTCAACATCCATCCTTCCCACAGGAAGTACCTTTGTTTCGCTATAGGAGACCTCCACTTCCAATACAAATGTCTTCCGTTTGGCCTGTGCACGGCACCGAGGGTCTTCACCAATAGAATGGTGGTAGCGGCAGCCTATCTTTGCCTACAAGGGATCTCCATCTTTCCCTACGTAGACGATTGGCTCTTAGTGGTGGATTCCTCGGTGCTCCTGGAGGACCACATTTCTCAGACACTCCATCTCCTGTCCTCCCTGGGCCTTCCGGTCAATCATCGGAAGTCCCATCTTCAACTCTCTCAAAGGGTGCAGTTCATAGGTGCAGTACTGGACTCTATAACATGCAGAGCTTACCTTCCGGCAAACAGGGTGGCCACATTGTCATCTTTAGCGAGGGATGTGCGAGCACACACCTGGTCCACGGCCTTCCAGATCCAATGTCTATTGGGGCATATGTCGGCCACCATGCTTCCATTGGCCAAGCTGCACATGAGGCCTCTATAGATGTGGTTCCTGCACTGCTTCAAACCGTGCTGGATGGGACAATCTACACGGCTCCAACCTCTGCCGGATGTTCGGGACTCTCTATCGTGGTGGACAGTGGCACCCAATCTGACCCAGGTTGCTCCCTTTCAACCGCCAAACCCGTGTCTCACTCTGACCACCGACGCTTCCCTGTGGGGATGGGGAGCCCATCTCAACAGCATAAGCATGGGGTACCAGTGGGATGTTCTCAATGCAACCAAGCATATCAACTACCTGAAACTGCTTGCAATAAACTTGCCATTGCACTCCTTCCAGCCCATTCTTCAGGGACATTGTGTAGCTGTTCTGATGGACAATACTACGGCACTCAGCTATGTCAACCGTCGAGGAGGGACAGTGTCCCAGAGCCTCTGCCACCTGGCAATTGACCTATGGGAATGGTGTGTAGGGCAGGACATATTCCCTCTGGCCACTCACATTCCAGGTATCTGCAATGTGAAAGCGGACCTTCTCAGCAGGGGTCTCACGCTTCGTCACGACTGGGAGCTCAATGGGTCTTACCTTCATCCCATCTTTCAAAAATGGGGCACTCCAGAGATAGATGTATTTGCCTCCAGAAAAAACACAAAATGCCCTTTCTTCTGCAGTCGGGGGGGGGGAGTGGACCCTCTCTCCCTGGGAGACGGCCTCCTCTACCCATGGGGACAGACGTTTTTATACATGTTTTCTCCTCTACCCCTCCTCTTACTTCAAAGGTTAAACAGTACAGGAGATACTGAGATGCAAGAACTTAGAAGTCTTGCCTCTGGTAGATGTTCCCCTTTGTGGTGGGGGATGTCTACTAGTGGTGTTTTGGCTGAATACCCCTCTGGCTTGACTTTCCCTGAACATGGGAGAACATTTATGTTAGCACGTTTTAATGTTCTTCCTTCTGCAGTATTGTATGGGAGGTTTAAAAAAATTCCATACTCCTCTAGGCTTTGTTCTTGCGGTCTGGGGGAGATAGAAAGTACTGAACACGTTCGCCTGCATTGTATATTTTACTGTGATATTCGTGCCATAGATCTAGAACCTTAACTACAAATTCGTGAGGGTCAATCTGATATTTGCAAGACGGTATTTCTACTATCTTCCCATAACTCTGAGTCCACTGATTTGGTGGCTAAATTTCTATGTTGTGCCATTAAGAGGAGAGGAATGCTTCAACTCCAATAACGAAGGTTGCACTTTTATCCCTTGATGATGTATGTTTTGTTGTGATGCCAATAAAGGTAGCTGACTATATTACGAGTATTTCCTTTATTTAATGGTCTTTGATAACTGACACCTCTTGCTCTAAATTGCTGCATCAAAATCTGGAGCCAATGTCTGTGCTGTAGCAATCTTGAGTATGCTATCTAGGTGGGTATCCATAAGCTGAGAACATACTTTTGATTTATTGACATTCATTTACAGAAAAGAGGTGTTCACAGACATAGGTTGTCCCAAACATAGACAGAATTTTAGAAGCAAAAGACTTAAAGGTAAAGGTTCCCTTGCTCGAAAGCCAGTCGAATCCAACTCTAGGGTTGTGGTGCTCATCTCCGTTTCAAAGCCGAAGAGCCAGAAGACGTTTCCGTGGTCATGTGGCCGGCATGACTAAACACCAAGGCGCACGGAACGCTGTTACCTTCCCACCGAAGTGGTACCTATTTATCTACTTGCAATTTCTTGCTTTCAAACTGCTAGGTTGGCAGGAGCTGGAACTAGAGACAGGAGCTCACCCCGTCATGCGGCACCCGGGTCTCGAACTGCTGAACTACTGACCTTCCACAACCTGCAGTTCAGCGTCTTAACCACTTGAGCCACTGCAGCTCAAGACTTAAGGAGGGGGTAATTCAATCCCCCAAACTGATAAAATTTCCTAATGCCCACTTCAAAAAGATTATCCTTCAACACAGCATCACCCTGCTCCCCCACCTATCTGCAATTTGTGGCATCCATTCATTGGTCTCCCAGATCCTAGCCTAAAGCTCTAACTGGTACACCGGACTGGCTGTCATTCTTGTGTGACAAATGGTGTCACATAAGAATGACTCCAGAGACAGTCTAGAGTCCCAGCTGAAAAAAGCTTCAGGTCTATCATGGACACTGAAAAACAGAAGCTCCAAACAATGATCGATGGTTCTTCAGGCTGCCAGGCAGCCCATTTCATCAGGTGGGGGCCACAACAGAGAAGGCAGGTGTCTGGTCAGGTGTGGATTTGTGCCCATTTGCAGGGTGCCACCTAGAGGAGTCCCTGCTCAGGTGAGAGGAGCTGTCTGGCGCAGCACAGGGAGAGAGGCAGTCCCGCAGACCTAAGAGACCAAGGCCATCGAGGGCTTTGTATAGGGTTGCCAGACCCCCTGGTTGCACAGGGGTTTCCTGATTTGGGAGGCTCCCACCTGCCTGCAGCATGTTGGCTGGCAGGGGAGAAGCCCTGCCCCCCAAGACTGATCACCCGGCCTCCCCTCCCTCCTTCCCAACAGCGTTTAAAGAGACCTTTTCAATCCTGCTGGTAAGAGGCAGGGGCCATGCTGGAGGGGGCAGCAGTGGGAGGGGGCTTCTAGTGTCCTGGCCCCACTGCTGGACCTCCTGATGGCACCTGGTATATTTTGGCCGCTGTGTGACAGAGTGTTGGACTAGATGGGCCAGTGGCCTGATTCAACATTGGCTTCTCTTATGTTCTTATGTTCTAACTGCACTCCAAGCCACCTCTTCCCAACAGCGTTTTAAGAGACCCCAGGAGCTGCGGTGGCTCAAGTGGTTAAGACACTGAACTGCAGGCTGTGGAAGGTCAGTAGTTCAGCAGTTCGAGACCCGGGTGCCGCAACACGGAGTGAGCTCTCGTCTCTAGTTCCAGCTCCTGCCAACCTAGCAGTTTGAAAGCAAGAAATTGCAAGTAGATAAATAGGTACCACTTTGGTGGGAAGGTAACAGCGTTCCGTGCGCCTTGGTGTTTAGTCATGCCGGCCACATGACCACGGAAACGTCTTCGGACAGCGCTGGCTCTTCGGCTTTGAAACGGAGATGAGCACCGCAACCCTAGAGTCGGATTCGACTGGCTTTCGAGCAAGGGAACCTTTGCCTTTACCTTTAAACGCTGCTGGGAAGAGTCAGGGGCCGTGTGCCTGCACGCCAAGGCCGGAATTCGGGTCTTGGAGAGGAGGCGCGGGCAGCCTCCGCCCCCCTTCCCAGCAGTTTTTAAAGAAATCCTTTAAATGCTGCTGAGAAGAGGCGGGTCCGCTGCTCCCCAAGGAGACGATAATCACTTCTGTGTGATGTCATCATGTTGGGGACGTCCCCACCCCCTCCAGGAACACCCGCCAAAGCCCCCCGCAGGGGAGGGGGTGTCTGGGAGCTGCTCTGGACGGGGAGGGCGGGAGGAGCCTCTTCATTCCTGAGCCTCCAGCTATGGAAGGGTTAAAGCAGTCTACCTGTTGGCTAGAGAGGCCGATCGAGCGGTTCCCTTCTGAACGGGGAAGGAGAACCGGGAGGGCTTCCGGGGGGGGGGGAAGGTTGCAACAGCCGAGAACAATCTTTGCAGCCGGATCCTGGGAAGGTCTCCTCTCGAGTAAGTCATCATTCGCAGGGTGGGGAGACAGACGGTCCGCTCTCGAGGGGCTTGGGAAGAGAATCAGTCGTTTTGACACGCGGATGTTTCCCTTTGTGAGCCCCGTTGCGGCCCCCCGGCAGGGTCTGAAAGGCGGGATCTGAGTTCTGGAGACCGGGATAAATCCTCCGCCAGGGGAGGCCCAGGAAGAAGCCGCAGGCGGGATCCCGGGGGAGGGAATCCTCCGTGCCGAGGGGCTGCTCAAATCCCTCGCCTTTTGGCCGGTGCTTCCCCCCCTCATCTGCAGTTTCCCGGGGTGGGGGGGGGAGCGTTATATACGATAACTTATTTATTTACATTAATGACAGCCCGCCCTTTAGTGGGACTCTGTACAATCCATACATTCAATACACTAAACTATGCAATAGAATTTGGGTCGGAGGACTGACCAGAAATCTGAGAAACAGCGTTGAAGGAAAGCATAAATGTCACCGTGGCACATAGTAGGTTCCTACTTAGCAGAAGAACATAAGAGAAGCCAGTGTTGGATCGGGCCCATGGCCCATCCAGTCCAACACTCTGTGCCACACAGTGGCCAAAAATACCAGGTGCCATCAGGAGGTCCAGCACGCTACAAACCCTCCCACTCTTGCCCCTCCCAAGCACCAAGAATAAGAGCATCACTTGTCCCAGACTGAGAGTTCCTATCTATGCCTTGTGGCTCATAGCCACTGATGGACCTCTGCTCCATATGTTTATCCAGTCCCTTCTTGAAGCTGTCTGTGCTTGTAGCCCCCACCACCTCCTGTGGCAGTGAATTCCATGTAAATTCTGCCACACCATTTCCCCCAATGCCAGTGTTTCCCTCTTCTGGAGTCAGCACACACCCCACCCTGTCACCAGGGGTAAGGCTAGATTCAAAGCCAGGAGCACCTGTAATCTTTCTTTAAAATCTGCCTCCATTCCTGAGGACTGGAAGGTAGCTAATGTCACTCCCATCTTTAAAAAGGGCTCCAGGGGAGATCCAGGAAATTACAGGCCAGTCAGTCTGACATCGATACCGGGTAAGTTGGTGGAAACTGTTATTAAGGAAAGAATTAGTAGGCACATTGATGAACAAAAACTATTGAGGCAGACTCAGCATGGGTTCTGTAAGGGAAGATCTTGTCTCACTAACCTGTTAGTGTTTTTTTGAGGGAGTGAAAAAAACATGTGGACAAGGGGGACCCAATAGATATTATTTACCTTGACTTCCGGAAAGCTTTTGATACAGTTCCTCATCAAAGGCTCCTAAGTAAGCTCAATAGTCATGGGATAAAAGGACAAGTCCTCTTGTGGATCAAAAACTGGCTTATAAATAGGAAACAGAGAGTGAGTATAAATGGGAAACTTTCTCAGTGGAGGGTGGTAAGCAGTGGGGTACCACAGGGATCAGTACTCGGTCCCATGCTTTTTAACTCGTTTATTAACGATTTGGAATTGGGAGTAAGCAGTGATGTGGCTAAATTTGCAGATGACACGAAGTTGTTCAGGGTGGTGAAAACCAGGGAGGATTGTGAGGCACTCCAAAGGGATCTGTTGAGGATGGGTGAGTGGGCGTCAACGTGGCAAATGGGGTTCAATGTGGCCAAGTGCAAAGTGATGCACATTGGAGCCAAAAATCCTAAATATAAATACACGTTGATGGGGTCTGATCTGGCAGAGACTGACCAAGAGAGAGATCTTGGAGTCGTAGTGGATAACTCGCTGAAAATGTCTACACAATGTGTAGCTGCAATAAAGAAGGCCAACGCTATGCTGGGGATTATTAGGAAGGGAATTGATAACAAATCAGCCAGTATCATCATGCCCCTGTATAAATCATTGGTGCGACCTCATTTGGAATACTGTGTACAGTTCTGGTCACCACATCTCAAAAAGGATATTATAGCATTGGGAAAATGTGCAGAGAAGGGCAACTAGAATGATAAAAGGGTTGGAACACCTTCCCTATGAAGAAAGGTTAAAATGCTTGGGGCTCTTTAGCTTGGAGAAACGACGGCTGAGGGGTGACATGATCGAGGTTTATAAGATTATGAATGGGATTGAGCAGGTTGAGAAAGAAGTACTTTTCTCCCTTTCTCACAATACAAGAACTCGTGGGCACTCTATGAAATTGCTGAGCAGTCGGGTTAGAACAGATAAAAGGAAATACTTCTTCACCCAAAGAGTGATTAACATATGGAATTCACTGCCACAGGAGGTGGTGGCAGCTGCAAGCATGGACAGTTTCAAGAGGAAATTAGATAAACATATGGAGCAGAAGTCCACCAGTGGCTATTAGCCACAGGGTATAGAATGAGAACTCTCAGTCTGGGGCAGGTGATGCACTCTATTCTTGGTGCTGGAGGGGGCAGCAGTGGGAGGGCTTCTGGTGCCCTGGCCCCACTGCTGGACCTCCTGATGGCACCTGGTATATTTTGGCCGCTGTGTGACAGAGTGTTGGACTAGATGGGCCATTGGCCTGATTCAACATTGGCTTCTCTTATGTTCTTATGTTCACCTCAGAGACCAACAAGATCTTCAGGGTAGGAGCCCTAGAGAGTCCAAGTTCCCTTCCTCAGACACCTTTGCCAGGGAGCTCTGACTCTTGAAGACTTGTACCCCAAACATCTTGTTGGTCCCTACAGTGCTACTGGACTCAGATGCAGCTGTTCTACTGCAAGCCAACATGGCTACCCTTACAGCAAACTAAACACAGTCATTCACACACACACACACCCATGCCCTAAAGTGGTACCCAGGTAACCTTGTGAAGCCTTTTCTCCCATGCTACCCTCTTGCTTGCTTAGAAAAGTCCTCTTGGATAATTCAGTTTTGCTTAGTCTGTGGAAAGGCAGGTGAGTGGAGGCCTTCCTGAAACACCCCCAGGCAGACCATTTGTGGGGGCCAGAATGGAGAAGGCCCCTGTCCAGGCCAGCCAGCGGAGGGACTGCAGGCCGGCAGTAATCCGCCTACTCCATCAAGCTAATGGCATAATGGCAGAACACTAGCATTCTGTACCAGCTGGAGTGTCTGAATTGGTTTCATGCAATGTACAGGCTAGTGCTCATGTCACTGTGGCAGTTCAGTTTCAATTTGTTCACTCTCAGCCATTGGACCACAGCAGCCAGGAAGCATTTGAGGACCTCTGCCCCATCCCTGCCTCCTCCTCCTCCTGCTCCTGTTTTCCCCAGCAGCCCCTGTGCCCTGGCCTGGAGAGGCCCCTCTGCCCCTGCCCCTCTGCTGGCTGCTTGTGAAGAGCTCTTGCCCAACCCTTCCGGCCTATGGAGGAGCTCTCTGCAGTGGTTAAGTCCTTCCCAGTTGCTTTGTCTTGGGTCCGGGTTACCTGCACCCACTAAACAGACTGCTCCCCAGGTACCAGAGGCCAAGCTCATAACATCCACAGTAGATTTTAAAAAAGCTCAATAGACATGTTTGTCTTTCCTGAAGAACCAAAGAAGCATAATGTAAAAACTTGATACTTAATATAACCCAATGACGTTAATTCTGATCTGCAAACTACAACACGGACACATGGACATTAGGTCTCTCTTGACCAGGTGATTGATATAACTCAGTTCTCTTTTGGTTTATTTCTGCCTTTTTGATACCTTTCTCTATCCTCTTCATAGGCAAATGAAAAAGAGTGTCTTTCCACAGTCAGAGGCAACTCAAGAGAAAGGAGGAGATGGAAGAGGAGGACCCAGAAGGCCCTGGAACTGGCAAGAGATCGAGAAAAAGTCCCCATCCCATCCCAGCAGTGAGTGGTGCTGAATTTTGGGAAAGAGCTGTGCCAGAGATGTTGGCTCAGGACACTGTGACCACAGACAGATGCAGCCGACGCTTCCGGCAGTTCTGTTACCACGAGGCCAATGGGCCCCGAGAGGTTTGCAACCGGCTCCATGGACTTTGCAACCACTGGCTGGAGCCAGAGAGGCACACCAAGAAGCAGATCCTGGACCTGGTGATCCTGGAGCAGTTCCTGGCCATCCTGCCCCAGGACATGCAGGGCTGGGTCAGAGGATGCGGGCCGGAGACTTGTTCCCAGGCAGTGGCCCTGGCTGAAGGTTTCCTCCTGAGTCAGGCAGAGGAGAAGAGGCAGGCAGAGCAGGTGAGGGGTTTTCCTTCACTCAGTTCAAGCAGTGACTTTATCCTAAGGCTTCCTGCCAGATATTTCTGTCTGTGTGCATGTCAACTGCCACTAGTTTCCTTCCGACTTGTAGCCACCCTAGGAATTAATGTCCTCCAAAACATCCTATCATTAAGAGCCTTCCTCGGGTCTTCCAAACCGAGGACCATGGCTTCCCTGATTGAATCAATCCCTCCCATGTTTGGTCTTCTTCTTTTCCTTCTGCCTTCAACTTTTCCTAGCATTATTGTCTTTGCCAGTGACTCTTGTCTTCTTGTAAAGTCACCAAAGTACGATAGTCTAATTTTAGCTTCTAGGGAGAGCTGAGGTTTGATTTGATCTAGAACCCACTGATTTGTCTCTTTGGTGGTCCACGAGATCCGTAAAAACTCTCCTTTAGTACCACAACTAGGAGCCAGTTTGGTGTTGTGGTTAAGAGCGGTGGACTCTAATCTGGAAAACCGTGTTTGATTCCCCACATTCCACATGCAGCCAGCTGGGTGACCTTGAGTCAATGGCTGTTCTCTCAAGAGCAGTTTTCTCAGAGCTCTCGCAGCCCCATGTACCTCACATGGTGTCTGTTGTGGGGAGAGGAAGGGAAGGAGATTGTAAGCTGCTCTCAGACTTAAAATAAAGGGCAGGATATAAATCCAGTCCTCCTCCTCCTTCCTGCCACCTATTGTAATCGGAACTACTATGGCATGAATTAACTGGATCCTGGTCACCAGTGGCACATCCTTACACTGAAGAATCTTTTCTAGCTCCTTTTGGGCTGTCCTTCCCAGCCTCAGTCTCCTGATTTCTTGCTTGCTGTCTCCTTTTTGGTTGACGATGGAGCCAAGAAACAGAAAGTCTTGAGCAATTTCAAGTTCTTCATC
Organism: Gekko gecko; assembly: GCA_029375565.1. NCBI lineage: Eukaryota > Metazoa > Chordata > Lepidosauria > Squamata > Gekkonidae > Gekko > Gekko gecko. The sequence goes on from JAPDNY010000002.1 coordinate 8,188,214, forward strand.
ATTAACCCTAAATTTCTAAAATTCCAGACTATTCATTACTTTTGTCTTCTTGATGTTCAGCTGTAATCCTGCTTTGGCGCTTCCTGCTTTAACCTACATTGGTGGTTGTTTCAAGACTTCACTGTTTTCTGCCAGTAACGTGGTGTCAACTGCATATCTCATAAGAACATAAGAGAAGCCAATGTTGAATCAGGCCAATGGCCCATGTAGTCCATGTCCAACACTCTGTCACACAGCGGCCAAAATATACCAGGTGCCATCAGGAGGTCCAGCAGTGGGGCCAGGACACTAGAAGCCCACCCACTCAAACAGTTACTGTTCCTTCTGCCAGTTTTCACTCCTCCTTCATCTAAATTGAATCCAGCTTTCCTTATGATATGTTCTGCATATAGTTTGAAGAGAAAAGGAGAGAAAATACATTGTGGTCTGAAACTTTTGCCGGTTTGGAAACCATCCTGTTTCTTCATCTTCTGTCCTAACATTGGCCTCTCATTCAGAGTAGAGGATGCACATCAAAGAAAACAGTTGTTGTGGCACTCATTTCTTTTAAAACCAGCCATAGCTTCTCATGATCCCACACAGGCCAAAGCTTTGCTGTAATCTATGAAACCCAAGCTCGTTTCCTTCGAATATTCTCTCATATGCTCCAATAACTGACCTAAATTTATGATATGATCTCAAGTACTTTGTCCTTTTCTGAATCCAGCTTCAACACCTGGCATTTCTTATTCCATGTATGGTAATGGTCTTCGATGTAAGATTTTGAGAATCATTTTACTCCCATTAGAAATTAATGTGAACGTCCACTAGTTACTGCAGTCTTTGATGTCTCTTTTTGTCGGAATAGCAATGTAAAGTGAGTGTTTCCAGACTGTGGGCCATGGTTTTGTTTCCCATCTTTGTTAGCATATTCTTGTTAAGATTTTGAAGGACTCCTTTTCTGTTCCTTGGAATAGTGCCATTGATATCCCATCTACCCCTGGTGATCTGTTTGTCCCCATTGCTCTCAGTGCAGTTTTCCCTTTACTTTTTAAAACCGTTTGTTCTTTTTTTAAAAAAAACCAACCATTTATTATTGGATATGTTTCACATATTTAAAATTCCACCTTATAGATATCACATACCTTTTTCTTTTCTCCCCCCCCAATACAAGGCTTCCCGCAATGCTCTTACCCCCTTATAAACTCTATTATCTAATTACCATTAACAAAATATGTCACTTCCATTATCTAATTAGGTAACATTTTAACAATCTTATCGTTCTTTTTCTTGTTTTCTCCTTAATAACTGTCAAAGCAAATCAGTCTATTTTTAACGTCCCAGTTTTTCTATAGTCTTTGAAATCTTTCCATTCTTCAAAAAATGCTTCATCTTCTTCATTATTAAGCTTTCTTGTCAATTTGTCCATTTCTGCCATAAACAGCATCTTCTTAATCCATTCCCATGTTTCAGGTATCTTTTCTTGTTTCCAGAATTGTGCATAAGTCATTCTAGCTGTTGTGACCAAGTACCATAACAATGTTCTCTTGGTTACATTTAACTCTTCCAATTTAAGACCTAGCAACAAAATTTGTGGATCTTTCTTAAAAGTACATTTCAGAATTTTCTGTATTTCATTATGTATCTCTGACCAATAACTCATGGCTTTATCACAAGTCCACCACATATGGTAAAATGAGCCTTCTTTCTTTCTACATTTCCAACATTTTCTAGACATACTCTCATTTATATTAGCAATTTTCTTTGGGGTCATATACCATCTATACATCATTTTATAACAATTCTCTTTGACATTAACACAAGTTGAGATTTTCATTGACTTTTTCCACAAACATTCCCATGATGCCATAGTTATTTCACTATTTACATTTACAGCCCATTTTATCATTTGTTCTTTTACGGTTTCATCCTCTGTATACCACTTCAATAAAACCTTATATATTTTTGAGATCATTTTTTTCCCTTTTCCACCCATATAGTTTCAATTTCATTATTCTTTGCCCTAAAGCCATATTTTCTCTTATCAGTTTTAAACTAATCATAAATCTGTCTATAATTCAACCAATCATAATCAAATTCCACATCATCTCTGTCTCTCATAACAAAGATTTCTATAAGGTAACCAGTCTAATCCTTCATGTCTCGAATATGGTTTAATCACTTCTGCCGGCACTATCCAAAGTGGTCGTTCTTCATAAAAGAATTTTTTTATCTCGTCCAAGTCTCGAACAGTTATTGCCTAATAAAGTGATGTTTAAAAAATTTATCGATTTTTCATACTACAAATACGCATGCCATCCAAACTTGTTGTCATGACCTTCTAACACCAACAGCGTCATATTTTCAAGGTTAATCCATTGTTCTATCCACATTAAACAGACAGCATCGTAATAAAGTCTGAGATTTGGTAGTTGAAGTCCTCCTCTTTCCTTAGTGTCACATAAAATTTTCATTTTAATTCTTGGTTTCCTTCCTGCCCACACAAATTTTGATATTTCTTTCTGCCATCCATCCAATATCTTACTTTGTCGTAGTATTGGGATGGTTTGAAACAAAAACATTAATCGAGGCAAAATATTCATTTTAACTGTTGCAATCCTTCCCATTAGTGATAAATTCAAGGTATCCCATTTTTTCATATCTTGTTGAATCTTATACCATTTTTTTTTGTAATTATTTTTGAATAAGTCTATATTTTTCATAGTCAATTCAATCCCTAAATACTTTGTCTTTGTAACCACTTCACACTGGATTTTCTCCTGAAGTTCCACTTGCTTCTGTTTCGTCATATTTTTACACATCACCTTTGTTTTGTTTTTATTAACATAAAAACCAGCCAAATCTCCAAAATCTTTAATTTTTTGCATCAGTCGTGGTATATTCTCTATTGGGTCTTGAATCATAAACATTACATCATCCGCAAAAGCTCTATATTTATATGTAAAGCCTCTCGTTGTCAATCCTTTAATGTTCTTGTCCTCTCTTATTTTCCCCAATAATATTTCCAATGTCCAGATAAACAATAGTGGAGACAGGGGGCAGCCTTGTCTCGTCCCTTTTCGCACTTTAAAATATTCCGTTTTCTCTTTATTTACGTTCAATGCCGCTTTTTGGTCTGAGTAAATTGCAGTAATCATGTTTAAAAAAGATTGACCTATTTCCATTTTCTCTATCACTTGCAGCATGAAGTCCCAGTTCAAATTATCAAAAGCTTTTTCCGCATCCAAAAAGAGGAATCCAACTTCCTTTTCAGGGTGTTTGTCACAATATTCAATTGCATCTATCACCACTCTTAAATTGTCTCTCATTTGCCTATTCGGTAAAAAGCCAGCTTGTTCTTCTGTTATAACATCTTTCAAATAATTTTTCAGCCTTTCAGAAATTACTTTAGCAAACAATTTGTAGTCATTATTCAGGAGGGATATTGGTCTATAGTTCTTCACATTAGTTAGGTCCAAACCTTCTTTGGGTATAAGCGAAATATTTGCTTCTTTCCATGACTCTGGAATCCGTTTTGTCTCTCTTATTTCGTTTCAAGGACCAAAGGAGGGGTCACAGTGATAGATAATATATCAAAACGGAAAGTAGAAAAAGAAGTTAATGTTGCAATGTTAAAATGTATTAAAAGGCTGACACCTTGCTACTTAAGAGGATTACTCCTGAGGAAGACTATTGAAATGAATGTTTAATGCTGCCATGTTAAAATGTATCAAAAGGCTGACACCTTGTTACTTAAGAGTATTACTCCTGAGGAAGACTATTGAAATGAGTGTATAACCGGGTGCTCATTGAGAATATTGGATGTTGTTTTGAATATGTTTAAATGTCTAAAGTTTTGTCTTGAATATCTTAGAATTTCTAAAGTTTTTTATAGATATACATAATTGTCATTAAATGTTCAAATATATCACAGTGCTTCTTTGTTTTGATATATCTCTTATTTCGTTTGACAAAAGTACAAAAATTGGGGTTAGCTCTTCCTTTAATTTTTTATAAAATTTTGCAGTAAATCCATCTGAACCTGGAGCTTTCCCCAATTTTGCTTCTTCTATCGCACTAACAATTTCTTCATTTTTAATTGGACCATTAAGCACTTCTTTCATTTGTTGTCCCAATATTGGCACTTCAATATTCTCCAAATATTTCTTAAGTTTCTGTGAATCAGTACATTTCTTTTGAAACAATTTGGCATAAAAATTGAAAAAGACTCTCTTTAAACCATTCAAGTCCACAATATCCTTTCCATCTTAAAACCGTTTGTTCTTCTTGAAAAGATTCTTCTAGAAAGGAATCTGTCATCCTTTCATCTCCTTAGTATAATTCCGCAGTGTACTGTTCCCATCTTTTCTTTGATATTTCTACCTCTAGATATTTCACTAGATATTTCCATTCCTCCTGTTACCTGGCTGTTGTTTCAGGTGTGGGGACGATCCGTGAATATGGAAGCGAAGCTCTCTGAGGAAGGAGGAGCTCCGTCAGAGGAAAGTCAGAGGGCGCAGGCCCAGGAGGATGCCCGAGATGCTCTGTCGAGTGGTAAGGGTGCCTCCTGCCTAGATGAGATTGTGCGACCTAGCCAAGTTGTTGGGCAGAAGGTTCAGGTAAAGGAGGAATACTTTTGCAGACTATATAGAATAGCTTTCTGGGACACAGAGTGACATGGGATGTCGTGGTTGCCACTTTATAGGGGAGTAGACAGATTCATGGAGGGCAATTCCATTCTTATTTACATTCATTAAAATATGCCTCTCTCCCCTTCCTTCCATTAGAGGGTTGCAAGATGGCTCAGAAAAGGAAAGGAAGAGAAATGAGGGTGCAGCTATTAGCCATGGCGAATCAGTGAAATGTCCACATTCCCCAGATGTGGAGGACCAAGGCTATCCCAGTCTCCTCAGATCTCAGAAGCTAAGCAGGGTCAGCCCTGGTTGGTTCTCACACGAGAGACTACCAAAGAAGTCCAGGGTTGCTATGCAGAGGCAGGCAACGGCATACTAACTCTGAAGGTCTCTTGCTTTGAATAACTTGTGGGTTCGCCGTAAGTCAGCAGTGACTTCACAGCACTTTACAACCCCTCCCCCCAGCATATTCTGGGGCAGCTTATCTCTGAAACCGCATTGCTAGGGGCAATAGTGTCGGTTCTCTGCCCCTGCTTAAAGGCTTTCCAGGGGGATCTGGCAGGCCACGGCGAGAGAGAGGATACTGGACTAGGGATGCCGGGCCATGGCCTGGTACCCCCCATGAGGTTTGAGTGTGGAGCTTGTGTTGGTTGTGATGTCATGTCGATGTCTCATCTCACCGAATACCTGGATGTGAAATCAGAGCATCAGCAGGTGTCCCGTTGGTGGTTTGGCTTGACTGATGCACTAAAAAAGATAAATCTGGGTTCTGGTCTGGATTTGATGCTTGATGTGCCATGCAACATGATTTCCATACCTCTCTTTTTCTCCTGCCAGTCCAAAGCAGAGGCCCCAGCAGGCGGGAGGATGGCAGGCCTGGGCTTTTAGTCTCTTCCAGCAGGGATGCTGCAGCCTTTGGCGCTCCAGGGTGCCCAGGGCACATTTCACGTCTCACAGAAGTGTTGGCAGCATTTATGCCGAGGCTCATGGGTACCTGGTGCTTCCCTTCCACCTCTCCTTACTAAAAGTCATTACAGATATTCTTGACTGTAAAGAAGGCAAGGTCTGTGGTCACACACACTAAATAATCTACTTTCAATCCACTTTCATTGCACCTTTGAACTGGATTTTTGCCAGTTCGCACTTTAAAAATCCACAGAAAAGTGGATTGAAAGTTGATTATTTAGTGTGTGTGACCACGGCCAAGGTGTCGCAGCCCTGGGAACAGGGATGGGTGATGAAAAATTCAAAGAAGCAAACACAAGAGGAACTTGAGGTTAACATTCATCCTTTCAATTTTGCCTCCCTTGCAGGCAGTGAAGAGATGTTGTCAACCTGTCGTCTCTGCAGAAGAGTGGAAACGGCTGCTCCACCTCTGGTCCAGGTAAGGGGGGAAGATTCAGGGATAGTCAGGTTCCCTCTTCTTTCTCAAGGAGGCTTTTGGTCCTGCTGACCAAGGAGAGACAGCTCTGAACCCCACTCTCTTTACGCCTGCCAAACTCTTCATCCTGAACCCTCCCCAGTTTGGTGTAGTGGTTAAGTGCGCGGACTCTAATCTGGGAGAACCGGGTTTGATTCCCCACTCCTCCACATGCAACTGCTGGTGTGACCTTGGGTCAGTCATAAGATCTGGCACAGCTGTTCCTGAAAAAGAGCAGTTTCTGTCAGAGCTCTCTCAGCCCCACCTACCTCACAGGGTGTCTGTTGTGGGGAGGGGAAGGGAAAGGAGTTTGTAAGCCGCTCTGAGACTCCCTTGGGTTGTGAAGGGCGGTGTATAAATCCAATCTCTTCTTCTTCCCCGGAATTCCAGAGAGTGTAGCCTCTGCCGGGACTGATCTCTGACGAGGAAATCTGCTTTTCCTTTCAGTCTCCCTTCTCCTTTGAGGAGGTGGCTGTGTATTTCACCGAGGCCGAGTGGACCTTGCTGGATCCAGGTCAAAGAGCTCTCTACTGGGACGTCATGCTGGAGAACTACGGGAGCGTGGCCTCTCTGGGTAAGGACCTTTCATAGGTACCAAGGGTGCAAATTGCTGCCATTGGGATGATGCATGAATCAAAATATTGAATTACAACATGTGGTTGGGAGGACTGCCTGGCTACCTTCCCCCCTCCCCCCTGGGGGCCTCAAGGAGGTTGGAGTGGCAGTGAAAACGATGGTTCAGCATGGCCAGTGTGGTGGCCCTCACCCAAACCGTTCCTACAGCAGTCCCCTGGATGCCTTCAGGCCTTACTATTAGGTGGAGATGCGTTTGAGTGTTTTCTTTGGAGCTGTTCTACCTTGCAGCAGTGGTCTGCAGCAGGTAGTCCCACCAGTTAATATTGCCACCCAAGGGCAACTGGCATATGCCAAATCACACAGCACCCTCTGCTGTGGCGACGGTAATCAGTTCTCACCCCAAGAGAGCAGGATCGTGTCTTCTTGTAGAGATTCCCACTGAAACTGTCAGCCCCAGTAACACAGAGTCAGGTTCTCAGTTGAAGCACAGCTTGTTTGAGCCACAACAGGACAGAGAAAGCACTGTAGACACCTTCTGTCTCCCCAAGACGCAAGCGACCAACTCCTTCCCAAAGGCTAAGTTCCTTCCAGCCCCTTAAGGCAGGAAACCATAGGCCAAAAAAAAGCACAAACACACAGAATAGCCAGGAATACCTGTCCACTCAGTGTGCCCCGATGCCCAAGTTTCTCCGGGGTCGGCCAGCACCATCCCCCCGTCCCCAGGGAAGAGGGTAGACAGCAAGGAGAACCCTCTGCTGCTCTTAAGGACCTGCCAGACTAACTTCCCCACGTTGAGATTCCATCACCCTGGTCATGCTGAACACCTGGATAACTGCATGCTTGCTGTGTGGTCACTACGTCTTTCAGGTGCTTTGGGAGGGTGGAACAGGACAGACTCTTCTGGGGTCTTATCTGGACTTTTTGACACTGCGTGTTCCTCTGGGGCGGTCTTCCAGAGGGCTTTAATCTACTCTGCTGTAACATGTTAATGACCTTGAGGTGCAGTAATCAGTCTTCCGGCTGACTCTGTGCTTCTAGGAAAGGCAGAACTGCCTGGATGATTCAGACACGGCTGTGCTTGAGAATAGAGAGTTCCAGCTAAGGTGCAGAGAACGGCTCAGCTATAGAAAAAAAATGGCTCAGACCTTGAGAAAGGTGGCCCTACACTGCAAGGCTGGTTTTCTCATCTGTCATTACCTGCCCCCCCAAAGGCACCTTTTCCAAAAACCAAGGGGGCTCCCTTTGAACTGTGGGGTTCACTTGGTGAGCTCCTGGCTCCCCCCCCCCCAGAAAACCCCCTGTGTTTTGTGAAGGCTGATAACCAGCTGTACAACTGGAAGGAAACTCTCCGTGCAGTTGTGGAACTGGATATCTTGATAACCTCTTGTATTCAATCGTCAAGGGCAGAGAATTAAAAGTCAAAAAGCACAGCAAGTCAATTGGGAACTGGGGTGACCAGGATAAGGTGTGACTAGTGTCTCAGTTTGGGAGGAAAGATGATTGGATAAGAGAAATGCACTCCCATTCCTGAGCACTGCCTGAATGGTGCCTTGGCTTCTTGACTGGGTGATGATTGAAACTCTTTCTGTATTCCAGGAGCAGATGTAGAGGAGACAGAAGGGGAATTCCAGGGGTTCTCTTTGGAAAAAGTCAAGAATGAAGATGCCGAAGGACACTTTGGAGGTGGAGATGGACCCCAGTGGCAGGAGGGAAGCCAAGCAGGTAAGAGGAGGGATAAGCCCATTCTTTACTGAGGAGGGAGTTTCTGTGAAATCCCAGTCCAAGAAGAAGGGTCAATCAAAAAGGGACAAAGGCCTCCATCCTAACTAGAGAATCCATTCCAGGGAAATGGAATGTACGGCCTTGGCAAAGACCTTCCGTCAGAGAATGAATGTCATTTTGCAGGCAGAAATTCCCTTAAGACAGAAACCATATAATTGCTTGCAGTGTGGAAAGAGCTTCAGTACAAAAAAAGCCCTTACTCCATGTGACAGACTTAAAGATCTGGGACCAGCAGAGTGGAAACACGGAACACTGCTGAGTCACATGACTAAGTGAGGAGGGGGCCATTTAGCTCGGAACCCTCAGTGATTGGCGTTTAACAGACCAAATGGTCCGTTTGTAATTGGCAGTCGAGAAGCAGCAGTTTAGTTTGTCGTTGGACAGAGTTAACAGGGAGTCTGTCAGCGAACTGTAGAAGCTCTGTAGTTCTGTGTGGAATAACCTGGTTTACTGAGAGCTTCAGAAGGAAGGGGACAGTGACAGGATGGTTTTTTTAAAAAAAACTAAACACAATAGTGTCATACACCAATGAAACATCACTCCTTAAGGGATTTGAGAGAAGTGGGTTAGTGAGGGCTAAAAAAAAGGTCTGAGCCGAGTCTGGAAAACTGGTGGTGGTGGCCAGTTGGACTCAAAAGGAGCCAGAGAACCAAAGCCAAAAGTTAACCACAAAACAGAGCAGGAGGGTGTGATCACCAGAGGGTGTAGTGAACTATTTAACATTCGTGTAATTGAGGAAAAGAAACAAGCATTCTAACAAAGAGAAACCAAGTTCAACAGTGCAATCTGAAAAGAAACAAATTAACCTCTGTGTAAAAACTTCCATCCCCCTGTTGTGTTGTTTGTAAATAAAGCCTATTCAGTTTTAAAGTTAGCAAGCCTATCTATTTCATGGTAAATACACTTAACAGTGGTCCTTACAAATATCCCTGACCAAGAAGGAAAACAATTACCCCAAAGAGACTATTGTAGATTTGCATAGAGGACTGGTCAGAAAAAAATCAGCAGCTCCGACCAGGCACCACACGCAGACCCTCACGGTACTTTCAATATATAAAGGGCGTGTGTCATACTCCACATCAAAAAAGTCACACAGCTGGGGAACCATATAAATAGTTAGAGTCTAAACCAAGCATCTCTCATGCAGGTGGCTTCATGTACTTTTAAAGTGTATATTATTGTAGACTTCAGCATACAGTGGGAAGAAGCCACTGTAATATTTGGATTGCGGATGGAAATTCAGGTGCAGATCAGACCTCCTTGCCTGCGTTCTAACAGGGTCTCTTTCCTTATTCCAGCAGGGGATAATGAGAGGAATGAGGAGGATGAGGAACTGCATCCTCTATCGCCAGGTAAAGTCAGCAATGAAGACTTCAGAGGAAACTTCAGAAACCGAGCTGGACCTAAGAGGCAGAAAAGAAGCCACATCACGCAGAAGAGGGGTAAACCCATTCCTTGCCAAGGGGGGGATTTCCAAGAAGTAATTCACACGGTGAAGGAAACATACAAGTGCTTGGTGTGTGGAATGAACTTCTCAGATCAATCCCAGTATCATGTCCATTTACGAATGCACAGTGGAAAGAAGACCCATCACTGGCTGGAGTCTGGAAAGACCGTGATTCGCAGAGCAGAGCTCCTTAGACTTCAAAGAACACATACAGGAGAGAAACCTTATAGCTGCTCAAACTGTGGCAAGAGATTCTCAGAGATATCAGACCTTGTTCAACACCAAAGAATTCATAGAGGAGGGAAGCTATTTATTTGCTCAGGGAGTGGACTGATGTTCCCTGTGGGAGGAAAAACTAATTTATGTTTTCCAAAGCACAATATAATAAATGCATGTAAGTGTTTTTGGTATAAAAACTCCTTCAAATACAGATCACAGCTCCTTGTACACCAACAAATCCACAGAGAGGAGAAGCCATTTGAATGCCCAGAATGTGGGAAGAGATTCAGTCGTGGTGACCATCTTCAAGAACATCTAAGAATCCACACAGGGGAGAAGCCTTTTGAATGCTCAGAGTGTGGGAAGAGATGCACTCGGAGTGGCAACCTTCAAATCCATCTAAGAACCCACACAGGGGAGAAACCTTTTCAATGCTCAGAGTGTGGGAAAAGATTCAATCAGAGTAGCCATCTTCAAACCCATCTAAGAACCCACACAGGGGAAAAGCCTTTTGAATGCTCAGAATGTGGGAAGAGATTCAGTTGCAGTGGCACTCTTCAAAGTCATATAAGAACCCATACAAGGGAGACATCTTTTGAATGCTCAGTGTGTGGGAAAAGATTCAATCAGAGTAGCCATCTTCAAACCCATCTAAGAACCCACACAGGGGAAAAGCCTTTTGAATGCTCAGAATGTGGGAAGAGATTCAGGTGCAGTGGCACTCTTCAAAGTCATATAAGAACCCATACAAGGGAGACGCCTTTTGAATGCTCAGAGTGTGGGAAGAGATTCAGTCAGAGTAGCCATCTTCAAACCCATCTAAGAACCCACACAGGGGAAAAGCCTCTTGAATGCTCAGAGTGTGGGAAGAGATTCAGTGACAGTACCACTCTTCAAAAACATCTAAGAACCCACACAGTGGAGAAGCCCTTTGAATGCTCAGAATGTGGGAAGAGATTCAGTCGCAGTGGCACTCTTAAAAATCATCTAAGAATCCACACAGGGGAGAAGCCTTTTGAATGCTCAGAATGTGGGAAGAGATTCAGTCGCAATGGCACTCTTCAACTTCATCTGAGAACTCACACAGGGGAGAAGCCTTTTGAATGCTCAGAATGTGGGAAAAGATTCAGTGACAGTAGCACTCTTCCAAAACATCTAAGAACTCACACAGGGGAGAAGCCTTTTGAATGCTCAGAGTGTGGGACGAGATTCAGTCGCAGTAGCAGTCTGCGAAGACATCTAAGAACCCACACAGGGGAGAAGCCTTTTGAATGCTCAGAGTGTGGGAAGAGGTTCAGTACCAGTAGCCCTCTTCAAGAACATCTTAGTACCTGTAGGGAAATCCAGCGGGTCCAGGACACTACCAGGGATCCCCAAGCCCATTAGGATTCTTTCCTATTTGTGAGTGGAGTCTGTCTGGGGAACTCAGGCTGTCTTCAGGTTTTATATAAATGACTTGGTCAAATGCTTAAGTGACCAGGCCTTTCGTTCTCCTATACTACAGCATCGTCAGATCTCTTCTTATAGGCAGATGATACAGATATTCTGTTAAGGACCCCAGTTGTGCTAAGAGGAGCCCTAAAGACTCCAGTAGAGCATTGTAAAGAAGACTTTCTTTAAATAAACTTTCAAAAAAGAAAAATAATGGCCTTCGGTAAGAAACAGAAGTCTAGAACCTGGACCATTGCTGGCCATTTTATTGAACTGGTGCAGACCTTCAAACAACTCGGTGCAGTATTCCATGCTTCCGGCTCAAGAAAAGCACACCTTGCCCATGCATCAGATATATAGTGAGATTTCTTCCAACTAAGCGTGGATCGTACATCCCTTCTGCCCTAAAACTCTTCCTGGCCAAAACCTTGGCCCAACGTTTGCATAGAACAATAATAGAGCCAACATCATCTTCTTTTGCCCCACTTGAGCTGTTCAATCAAAGTTCCTAAGAGCAGCATTACAAGTCCCCGCATTGCATACCAAATGCCTTGCTACATGCTGGAGACGGGTACTGTCAGAGGGAAGCCAAGGTGTGCTTTGCCTCCCTAAAATACTGGCTCAATATTAGCAGTTTTCAGCAAAGTTTGACCCCACTGCTTCTCTAGGATGGACATCCATCTGTATGGCTTAAGATAGTCATTTGCAGACTTGTGAGCCTGGGTGTTTCACCTTCCATGATTTTAACCGTGGGCCTTGACCAGGCAAAACAACCCATAAAACGAAGGATATTGGACACTGGATGCCAGCGTGATTTTGCGAGGCTCCCTCCTTTCTCTTTCCCTATGAACACCAGATATATAGTCAAGCCGGCTGTCTGTCTGACCCTTTTGGAGGTGCGTAGTCACAGGAGGGCCTTTACACTTGCAAAGTGTGCTGCAGTCCCCTCTGCTGTTTTAGAGGGGCAGTTTAATAGAATCCCCCCCATGGGAAAAGGTCTTGCCCCTGCAAGGAAGGAGAAATTGAGACTGTAGATCACATTCTTCTATGTTATCCCTTCTATCAAGATGGTCGCATCCAGACCATCACTCCTTTGATCAATGGAGTACCTTGAAGAACGAGGTTGGGATATGTTAGGTTACTCCTAGAAGATGGAAATCCAACAACTATAACATCAGTTGCAAAATTTTGTGCAAGAGTCTATAAAATCTGCCAGTTGCTTTGTTACCACGGTTTATGTAAATACCACCCATTTATATTACTGTCTATTTTTATTATTGTCTATTTTAGTTTGTGTTATTTTTTACTAATATCAATTTTAACTTTTTTTGGTAGTATTTTATCTGTGCTGGTCTTTGACCGTACAATAAAATTCTGCCACAGAACCCATGCAAGGGAGAAGCCTTTTAAACGGATTTGATGAATGTGACTATGAGATATGACTGATGTGCTTGACAAATGAATTAATATTATATAGGTATTTCAACGCCACCCACTTTGATAAAGTTATACACGAAACGAGGTGTAATAAGCATGGTTCGTTGGCGTTGATGGCATTTGAATTGCTTCCAGTAAACTGAATATTAGCAAAAGAATTTACAAGTCTGTGTAGAACCTTTTTTTTGGCACAGTACCTCACTGTTATTTGCTTCCTTTCAAATTACAATAATAAAAGCAGTATATTTCTGTTCAAGCTCGTCTAAGTACTGCGTAAGCTCTTCCCAGTGCAAAGTCAGGGTTTCTTTTGCGGCACATGGCAGCACATAAACATTATTATTAGAGACTTCCTTGCACATTTCAGCAAATAGGCCTGTGCCACATGTCCACAATCCTGCAAGGGGATCACCTCCAGATTGGAGTTACAGGGCCATAATAGTGAGAGACCTGCTTGGTATCAACCAAAGCGTTTGGATTTGAAGGCTAACAGGGAAAGCGACTTATAACCCTCTAGGAAGATCTCGGAGTGAGCCCAGGTTTCCTGAAGTAGAAAGATATAAAACTTCCTGAGGAAGCTACTAAAATTTGGTTCACCAAGCTTATTCTTCCAGCCAGCAGTATTCCATGAAAGAAAGGATCTCTTTAAGAACTGCTGGGAAGAGTGGGGGGGAGGCTGCATGTGCCTCCACGCCAAGACCCGAATTCAGGCCTTGGAGTGCAGGCACACGGCCCCTGACTCTTCCCAGCAGTGTTTAAGGGGTCTCTTAAAATGCTGTTGGGAAGAAGTGGCTTGGAGTGCAGTTGCGCGGCCCCTGCCTCTTATCAGCAGGATTGAAAGGGTCTCTTTAAACGCTGTTGGGAAGGGGGGGAGGCCAGGCTGTCAATTTTGGAGGGCAGGGCTTCTCCCCCCGCCAGCCAGCATGCTGGAGGCAGGTGGGAGCCTCCCAAATCGGGAAAACCCTGCACAACCAGGGGGTCTGACAACCCTATACAAAGCCCTTCATGGCCTTGGTCTCTCAGGTCTGTGGGACTGCCTCTCACCCTGTGTTCTGCCATGACAGCTTCTCTCATCTGAGCAGGGACTCCTCTAGGTGGCGCCCTGCAAGTGGGCACAAATCCACAACTGACCAGACACCTGCCTTCTCTGTTGTGGCCCCCACCTTACGAAATGGGCTGCCTGGGGAGGTCAGGAAGGCTCCTACTCTCCTGGCTTTCCGCAAACCATGCCAGATGGAATAATTTCCTGCTGCACTGGAGGCCGGCCTGACCTCCTCCTTCCTGGCCTTGCTCTGCATGAAGGACCCAGAGAGACCCTCTTGTGGGGCTGCCCAGCCTGGGGCCGCTTTTCCTCCCTGTCCCTCTGGGTTTTACCTCCCCCAGGCATCCCCCAGTCTGCCTTCCCAAGACCCAGCCCTCCAGCTCTGCTGGAAGGAAAGCTAGAGTGCCCCAAAGGAGGACGTTGGAGGACTTCATTATCTCTCTCCTCCTTTTTGTATCCTCTCTAGGAATGGCATCACTTTCTGATTCTTAACCCTTAACTAGCTGTTGTGCATAGAAGGAAATAAAAGAACTATTAATGACTCTTTTTTCAAACTAAGGAAGAGATAAAAGGTGCCTTTTAATTTCCATTTCCAGGGTTATAAAACCTCCTTGTGCTTGCTCAGTGGGGTTTGTCAAGGCACTCTGTGCACACTCAGATGCACTGTCATCCATTAGAAAGCTAGGCAGAAAACAAAAGGGAATAAACTTCTGTGTGATGTCATCATGTTGAGAATGTTCCCACCCCCTCCTGAAACACCCCCCCAAAGCTTGGGACTTTGAGGGACCTGGCAACCCTAACTGTGTATCTGATAGCCAATCCCTTAACTGATGGGCAACCAACAGAGTGACTGCACAATGGACATAAGAGGTATCCTCCCTTTTCCTCCCATTAATAGCTGAGCTGTGTTGTTCTGCACCAAGGGCAGTCTCCATTAGAGTTCCCAGGTCCCCCAGGGGGGCAGGGAAACCCCCGCTTGATGGGTCTGTTACCCGCTGGCCCAGATCAGGCTGCTGGAGGGAACCCCAGCCCCAAAGTGCCGGGATCGCGGAGACGTGCCCAGCGTGATGACGTCACCCGGAGGTGAGCCAGCGCCGCCACTGGGAGGGAAGGGGCGAGGGTTGTAAGCCCGCCCCTTCCCCAGCTCTCCTGGGTGCCTCGCAGCCGCAAGGTGCCCAGGACAACGGCGCTGGGCCATCTCCAGGCCCCACCGGGAGGTTGGCATCCCCAGTGGGGTGGGCGCCCCAGGCTGTCCTGCCTAGGTCGCCCAGACACCTGGGGCCGGCCCTGAGTATCTGAGTAATAAAAACAGCAAGACTGGAATAATAATACAATAGGATGTGTAAATTGCAGTTCTCTGCATAGGACAAACAGGTGAAACCCTACACCAAAGGGCAAATGGACACAAATCTGACACCAAGAATCGCAACACTGAGAAAACTGTAGGAGAGCTACTGCTGCCAAAGAGACTATTTGGTTTGGCAGTTATATCAGTTGAACACACTGAAGCATCAGCACCAATGTTCCCTCTAAGCTGTGGAGTCTTGTGAGCAAAAATTCTACTTTGTGAGCTACTGGCATTAAAGTTGTGAGCAAGCAATTGGTCTGCTGCATAAGTTAGTTTGCTCTGGAGCCATCCTCCCTGAGCTAAGACAAAAATGTGTGAGCCAGAGGCTAAAAAAATGTGAGCTAGCTCACACTAACTCAGCTTAGAGGGAACACTGATCAGCACTTGGCCTGAAGGAATCGGTGACAACGTTTGCAAAGGAAAAGGCACACAAAATGAGATTTTTGATGTGCCTGAAATGGAAGCATTCAAGCGCCTTAATTTTTGACACCACAATTCACAGGATTATTCAAAAATGATCGGTGAGTTGTGTGCTTAAAACTGTTTTCTGTTTGAGAAAGAAAACCAAAGGCTGTCATTTTACTTATTCTCACAATTTATTTTTTTTTAAATAGCAATGTCAAGTTTTGCGCTTTTGATTTTCCCTAGAATTCATCTAGGAGCTGCAGTGGCTCAAGTGGTTAAGACGCTGAACTGCAGGCTGCGGAAGGTCAGTAGTTCAGCAGTTTGAGACCCGAGTGCTGCATGACGGAGTGAACTCCTGTCTCTAGTTCCAGCTCCTGCCAACCTAGCAGTTCGAAAGCAAGAAATTGCAAGTAGATAAATAGGTACCACTTTGGTGGGAAGGTAACAGCGTTCCCTGCACCTTGATGTTTAGTCATGCCGGCCACATGACCACGGAAACGTCTTCGGACAGCGCTGGCTCTTCGGCTTTGAAACGGAGATGAGCACTGCAACCCTAGAGTCGGATTCGACCGGCTTTCGAGCAAGGGAACCTTTACCTTTACCTTAGAATTCATCTGTTTTTGAAAACTGGTTAGCAGCAGGCCCGTAGCCAGGAATTTTAAAGTCAGGGGGCATTTAAATTTCTTAGGGGGCACTGGCTAATCAAATTAATCCAGGGGAGAAGGCCGTGATGCCCTGGGCCAGATGGGAAGTCAGGGGGCCTAGCCCCGAGATGCCACACTGTAGCTACAGGCCTGGTTAGCAGTGGGGGGGGGGGCACGCGCAAGTGGTTAGCTGGGCTTAGGGCGCCAAAAAGCCTGGCACCAGCCCTGGCCTTACCCCGCCTTTATGAAAGCGCCGGCCCTGAGGGGAACCCTCCAACCAGGGCTCCCCCCTCCCCTTACAAAAGGGGAAGGGGCAGGAGTCATAGAGAAAGCCCCCTCCCTCCAATTCCTCCTCAGGACTTGGCGGAACCCCCACCCCACCCCGGTGGTACCACGCATGAGTCCCGCTCCACAAAGGAGAAGCCCCCCGCCCAGAACTGCCTGCAAAGAGGGAAGAAGAAGGTGCGCGCGAGGGGGAGTTTCCTGAGACCTGACAAGAGTCCCGTTTTGGGCATCAGGGAAGGACGTTGCAAGAACCCGGGTTTCCAAGGCGCTGTGCGGAGTGACTCCCGAGCAATCCCACTGAGCTGCATTCCGGGGGGCGCCTCTGCAGGGCAGCCGGTCCCGAGTCCAGCCCGGCGGGGGGTCGAGTCTGGGCGCTGCTCTCGGGGACAAGGAGGGCGGGAGGAGCCTCTTCACTCCTGGGCCTCCAGCTCTGAAAGGGTTAAAGCGGCCGAGCTGTGGGCTAGAGAGGCCGACCGAGCGGAAGCCGGGTTCCCTTCTGAACGGGGAAGGAGGACAGGGAGGGCTTCCGGGGGTGCAACAGCTGGGAAAGATCTTTGCAGCCGGATCCCGGGAAGGTCTCCTCTCGAGTAAGTCATCATTCGCAGTCCGGGAAGACGGACGTTCCACTCTTGTGCGGGGGGGGGGGGAATCAGTAGTTTTGACACGTGCTCTTCTGACGGGTGTTTTCCTTTGTGAGCCCCGTTGGGGCCCCCCGGCCAGGTGTGAAAGGCGGGATCTGAGTTCTGGAGACAGGAATAAATCTTCCTCCGGGGAGGTCGGAGGGAGGCCCAGGAAGAAGCCCCAGGCGGGATCCCAGGGGAGGGAATCCTCCGTGCCGAGGGGCTGCTCAAATCCCTCGCCTTTGGCCGGTGCTTCCCCCCCATCTGCAGTTTCCCGGGGTGGGGGGAAGCGTTATATACGATAACTTATTTATTTACATTAATGACAGCCCGCCCTTTAGTGGGACTCTGTACAATCAACACATTCAGTACAATAAACTATGCAATAGAATTTGGGTCGGAGAACTGACCAGAAATCTGAGAAACAGTGTTGAAGGAAAGCATAAATGTCACCCTGGCACACTCAGTAGGATCCTACTTAACAGAAGAACATAAGAGAAGCCAATGTTGGATCGGGCCCATGGCCCATCCAGTCCAACACTCTGTGTCACACAGTGGCCAAAAATACCAGGTGCCATCAGGAGGTCCAGCAGTGGGGCCAGGACACTAGAAGCCCTCCCACTGTTCCCCCCCAAGCACCAAGAATAGAGTGCACCACTTGCCCCAGACTTGTAGCTAATAGCCACTGATGGACCTCTGCTCCATATGCTTATCCAGTCCCTTCTTGAAGCTGTCTGTGCTTGTAGCCACCACCACCTCCTGTGGCAGTGAATTCCATGTAAATTCTTCCACACCATTTCCCCCAATGCCAGTGTTTCCCTCTTCTGGAGTCAGCACACACCCCACCCTATCACCAGGGGTAAGGCTAGATTCAAAGCCAGGAGCACCTCAGAGACCAACAAGATCTTCAGGGTAGGAGCCCTAGAGAGTCCAAGTTCCCTTCCTCAGACACCTTTGCCAGGGAGCTCTGACTCTTGAAGACTCTTGAAGACCCAAACATCTTGTTGGTCCCTAAAGTCCTACTGGATGCAGCTGTTCTACTGCAAGCCAACATGTTTACTCTTACAGCAAACTAAACACAGTCATTCAGACACCCCCCCCATGCCCTAAAGTGGTACCCAGGTAACCTTGTGAAGCCTTTTCTCCAGTGCTGCCCTCTTGCTTGCTTAGAAAAGTCCTCTCGGATAATTCAGTTTTGCTTAGTCTGTGGAAAGGGAGGCGAGTGGAGGCCTTCCTGACACCACCCAAGGCAGACCATTTGTGGGGGCCAGAATGGAGAAGACCCCTGTCCAGGCCAGCCAGCGGAGGGACTGCAGGTCGGCAGTAATTTGCCTGCTCCATCTAGCTAATGGCATAATAGCAGAGCACTGGCGTTCTGTACCAGCTGGAGTGTCTGAATTGGTTTCATGCAATGTACAGGCTAGTGCCCATGTCACGGTGGCAGTTCAGTTTCAATTTGTTCACTCTCAGCCACTGAATCACAGCAGCCAGGAAGCAGTTGAGGACCTCTGCCCCATCCCTGCCTCCTCCTCCTGCTCCTATTTTCCCCAGCAGCCCCTGTGCCCTGGCCTGGAGAGGCCCCTCTGCCCCTGCCCCTCTGCTGGCGGCTTGTGAAGAGCTCTTGCCCAACCCTTCCGGCCTATGGAGGAGCTCTCTGCAGTGGTTAAGCCCTTCCCAGTTGCTTTGTCTTGGGTCCAGGTTACCTGCACCCACTAAACAGACTGGTCCCCAGGTACCAGAGGCCAAGCTCATAACATCCACAGTAGATTTTAAAAAAGCTCAATAGACATGTTTGTCTTTCCTGAAGAACCAAAGAAGCATAATGTAAAAACTTGATACTTAATATAACCCAATGACGTTAATTCTGATCTGCAAACTACAACACGGACACATGGACATTAGGTCTCTCTTGACCAGGTGATTGATATAACTCAGTTCTCTTTTGGTTTATTTCTGCCTTTTTGATACCTTTCTCTATCCTCTTCATAGGCAAGTGAAAAAGAGTGTCTTTCCACAGTCAGAGGCAACTCAAGAGAAAGGAGAAAGGGATGGAAGAGGAGGACCCAGAAGGCCCTGGAACTGGAAAGAGATCAAGAAAAATTCCCCATTCCATCCCAGCAGGGAGTGGTGCTGAATTTTGGGGAAGAGCTGTGCCAGAGATCTTAGCTCAGGACACTGTGACCACAGATATATGCAGCCGACGCTTCCGGCAGTTCTGTTACCACGAGGCCGATGGGCCCCGAGAGGTTTGCAGCCAGCTCCATGGACTTTGCAACCACTGGCTGGAGCCGGAGAGGAACACCAAGAAGCAGATCCTGGACCTGGTGATCCTGGAGCAGTTCCTGGCCGTCCTGCCCCAGGAAATGCAGGGCTGGGTCAGAGGATGCGGGCCAGAGACCTGTTCCCAGGCAGTGGCCCTGGCCGAAGGTTTCCTCCTGAGTCAGGCAGAGGAGAAGAGGCACATGGAGCAGGTGAGGGGTTTTCATGCACTCAGTTCAGGCAGTGACCTTATCCTAAGGCTTCCTGTCAGATATTTCTGTCTGTGTGCATGTCAACTGCCATTAGTTTCCTTCCAACTTGTAGCCACCCTATGAATTAATGCCCTCTAAAATGTCCTATAGTTAAGAGCCTTCCTCGGGTCTTACAAACTGAGGGCCGTGGCTTCCCTGATTGAGTCAATCCCTCCCATGTTTAGTCTTCTTCTTTTCCTTCTGCCTTCAACTTTTCCTAATATTATTGTCTTTGCCAGTGACTCTTGTCTTCTTGTAAGGTCACCAAAGTACGATAGTCTAATTTTAGTCATTTTAGCTTCTAGGGAGAGTCGAGCTTTGATTTGATCTAGAACCCACTGATTTGTCTTTTTGGTGGTCCACGAGATCTGTAAAAACGCTCCTCCAATACCACAACTGGGATCTGGTTTGATGTAGTGGTTAAGAGCGGTGGACTCTAATCTGGAAAACCGAGTTTGATTCACCACATTCAACATGTAGCCACTGGGTGACCTTGGGTCAGTGGCTGTTCTCTCAAGAGCAGTTTTCTCAGAGCTCTCTGAGCCCCATCTATCTCACAGGGTGTCTGTTGTGGGGAGGAAGGGAAGGAAATTGTAAGATGCTCTCAGACTTCGAGTAAAGGGCAGGATATAAATCCAGTCCTCCTCCTCCTCCACCTTCCCCCCACATATAGTAATGGGAACTACTGTGGCAGGAATTAACTCTGTCTTCGTCACCAGCGACACATCCTTACACTGGAGAATCTTTCCTAGCTCCTTCTGGGCTGCCCTTCCCGGCCACAGTCTCCTGATTTCTTGCTTGCTGTCTCTCATTTGGTTGACGATGGAGCCAAGGAACAGAAAGTCTTGAGCAATTTCAAGTTCTTCATCATTAACCCTAAATTTCTAAAATTCCAGATTATTCATTACTTTTGTCTTCTTGATGTTCAGCTGTAACCCTGCTTTGGCGCTTCCTGTTTTAACCTACATTGGTAGTTCTTTCAAGACTTCACTGTTTTCTGCCAGTAACGTGGTGTCAACTGCATAGGTCAAACAGTTACTGATCCTTCTGCCAGTTTTCACTCCTCCTTCATCTAAATTGAATCCAGCTTTCCTTATGATATGTTCTGCATATAGTTTGAAGAGAAAAGGAGAGAAAATACATTGTGGTCTGAAACTTTTGCCAGTTTGGAAACCATCCTGTTTCTTCATCTTCTGTCCTAACACTGGCCTCTTGTTCAGAGTAGAGGATGCACATCAAAGAAAACAGTTGTTGTGGCAAACTCATTTCTTTTAAAACCAGCCATAGCTTCTCATGATCCACACAGGCCAAAGCTTTGTTGTAATCTAATATTCTCTCATATGCTCCAATAACCAACCTAAATTTATGATATGCTCTCAAGTACTTTGTCCTTTTCTGAATCCAGCTTCAACACCTAGCATTTCTTATTCCATGTATGGTAACAGTCTTCAATGTAAAATTTTGAGAATCACTATACTCCCATGAGAAATTAATGTGAAGGTCTGGTAGTTGCTGCAGACTTTGATGTCTCCTTTTGCCAGAATAGCAATGTAAAGTGAGTGTTTCCAGACTGTGGGCCATGGTTTCGTTTTCCATCTTTGTTAGCATATTCTTGTTAAGATTTTGAGGGACTCCTTTTCTGTGCCTTGGAATAGTTCTATTGACATCCCACCTACCGCTGGTGATCTGTTTCTCCCCATTGCTCTCAGTGCAGTTTTCCCTTTACTTTCTAGAACCATTGTTTCTTCTTGAAAAGATTCTTCTGGAAAGGAATCTGTCATCCTTTCATCTCCTTAGTATAATTCCGCAGTGTACTGTTCCCATCTTTTCTTCAATATTTCCACCTCTAGATATTTCACTAGATATTTCCATTCCTCCTCTTACCTGGCTGTTGTTTCAGATGTGGGGGCAATCTGTGAAGATGGAAGCGAAGCTCTCTGAGGCAGAAGGAGCTCCGACAGAGGAAAGTCAGAGGGCACAGGCCCAGGAGGATGCCCGAGATGCCCTCTCAAGTGGTAAGGGTGCCTCCTGCCCAGATGGGATTGTGGGACCTAGTCAAATAGTTGGGCAGAAGGTTCAGGTAAAGGAGGAATACTTTTGCAGACTACATAGAATGGAGTTCTGGGACACAAAGTGCCAAAGGATGTCGTGATGGCCACTTTACAGGGGAGTAGACAGATTCATGGAGGGCAATTCCATTCTTACTTACATTCATTAAAATGTACCTCTCGCCCCTTCCTTCCATTAGAGGGTCTCAAGGTGGCTCAGAATAGGAAAGGAAGAGAAATGAGGGTGCAGCTCTTAGCTATGGTGAATCAGTGGAACGTCCACATTCCCCAATTCGTGGCGGACCGAGGCTATCCCAGTCTCCTCGGATCTCAGAAGCTAAGCAGGGTCAGCCCTGGTTGTTTCTTGCACGAGAGACCACCAAAGAAGTCCAGGGTTGCTATGCAGGGGCAGGCAGCAGCATACCAACTCCAAAGGTCTCTTGCTTTGAATAACTTGTGGGTTCACCATAAGTCAGCTGTGACTTCACAGCACTTTACAACCACCACCACCCCCGGCATATTCTGGGTCAGCTTATCTCCGAAACCGCATTGCTTGGGGGCAACAGTGTCGGTTCTCAGCCCCTGCTTAAAGGCTTTCCTGGAGCATCTGGCAGGTCACAATGAGAAAGAGGATACTGGACTCGGGATGCCCGGCCATGGCCTGGTACCCCCCCATGAGGTTTGAGTGTGGAGCTTTTGTTGGTTGTGGTGTCATGTCGATGTCTCATTTCACTGACTACCTGGATGTGAAATCAGAGCATCAGCAGGTGTCCTGGAAACCCGTTGGTGGTACCCCAGAGTTTCCAGAGGCTTGGCTGATGCACTTAAAAAAAAAATCTGGGTTTTGGTCTGGATTTGATGGTTGATGTGCCATGCAACATGATTTCCGTTCCTCTCTTTTTCTCCTGCCAGTCCAAAGCAGAGGCCCCAGCAGGCGGGAGAATGGCAGGCCTGGGCTTTTAGTCTCTTCCCGCAGGGATGCTGCAGGCTTTGGCGCTCCGGGGTGCACAGGGCACATTTCTTCTTTTTTAAAACCTTCTTTATTTATTTCCCAACAATGAAAACCATCAAGAGACAAACATCAAGAAAAAACAACGTGACATATGGGAACCCCCATTTTCTGGATCTAAATTACATATAGAAAGCTAAGCTCATTTGTATAGTATATTAATGCCAAAACTTAAGAGACTTTCCTCTACCCAGTGTCAGGGTCGACAGCAAGCAGGCCCACACACACTCTCCAAGGAAAGTTATGCTTTATTGGAATACTGTTCCGTTGCCAAGTATTACAGGTACATTGTCAGGAATAGTGCTTAATGCAAGGGACTCAATACATATACCCTGATGCTTCCTCTAGCTAAGCGAATGAACTTCAAGCCCGTGCGGGGGAATCTTCCCGGCAGGACATTACATCATAAACGGGAGACTCTCCCTACCCCCTGAGAGCAGAAACATTCACACCGACGATGGAACTCAAGCTCTCCCTTCCCGTCAAGGTTACACTGATAGCACTGTCTGGCTAAGACAGTTCGCACGGGCAGAGGAGTGCCTCCCTTCTGTTACCCACGGTAGCTAAGCAAAGCAAGCATGTGCGCATGCGTAGAGGTCGGGGATGATAGAAAACAAAGAAAGTATGGCAGCTAGCTGACACCCAATCTTAAAAACGCGACCAAATATTTTGAAAAGTGGTTTCTTCTCTTCCTTGTCATTTCAGTGTCGAATTATCCAATTCTGCTACCTCCATGAGCTTTTGGATTAAATCGTATTTGGATGGTACTTCTCCTTTCTTCCACATTTTGGCAAAAATAATTCTTGCCACAGTTACAGCATGTGCAATCAAATGTTTTTCTAACTTCCGCAAACTATCAGGTATTCTATTTAATAGAAATATTTCAGGGCCTGATGGGACCTGGACACCTACTGTTTGTGTAGCGTGCATTTCAAGTCTCATCGAAGTGGTAGCAGCATTTATGCCAAGGCTCATGGGTACCCGATGCTTCCCTTCCACCTATCTGGCACCTTACAAGAAGTCATTACAAATATTCTTGACTGTAAAGAAGGCAAGGTCTGTGGTCACACACACTAAATAATCGACTTTCAATCCACTTTCAATGCACCTTTGACCTGGATTTTGCCAGTTCACACAGTAAAAATCCAGTTGGAAAGTGGATTGAAAGTCGATTATTTAGTGTGTGTGATTGCAGCCAAGGTGTCACAACCCTGGGAACAGGGATGGGTGAAGTAGAATTCAAAGAAGCAAACACAAGAGGAACTTGAGGTTAACATTTATCCTTCCAATTTTGTCTCCCTTGCAGGCAGTGAAGAGAGGTTGTCAACCTGTCATGTTTTCAGAGGAGTGGAAACAGCTGCTCCACCTCTGGTTCAGGTAGGGGGGAAGATTGGGGGATAGTCCGGTCCCCCCTACTTTCTCAGGGAGGCTTCTGGTCCTGCTGACCGAGGAGAGAGAAGCTCTGAGCCCCACTCTCTTGACTCATGCCAGACTCTACATCCTGCATCCTCCCAGAATGCCCCCATGGAGAGTGTAGTCTCTGCCTGGACTGATCTCTGACGAGGGAATCTGCTTCTCCTTCCAGGCTCCCTTTTCCTTTGAGGAGGTGGCCGTGTATTTCACCGAGGCTGAGTGGGCCCTGCTGGATCCTGGCCAGAGAGCTCTCTACAGGGACGTCATGCTGGAGAACTACGGGAGCGTGGCCTCTCTGGGTAAGGTGCCCAAGGTTCAAACTGCTGCCATTGGGACGATGCATGAATCAAAATATTGAAAAGCTACATGTGGTTCTGAGGACTGTCCGGCTACCTTCCCCCTCCTCCCCCCTGGGGTCCTCAAGGAGGTGGGGGTGGCAGTGAAAACGATGGTTCACCATGGCCAGTGTTGTGGTTATCGCACAAGCCATTCCTACAGTGGTCCCCTGGATGCCTTCAGGCCTTCCTTTTAGGTGGACGTGGGTTTGAGTGCTTTCTATGGAGCTGTTCTACCTTGCAGCGGTGGCCTGCAGCGGGTAGTCCCACTAGTTAACACTGCCACCCAGTGGCAACTGGCGTACGCCAAATCACACAGCACCGTGACGGGAATCAATCTTCACCCCAAGAGAGCGGGATCACGTGCTATTGAAGAGATTCCCACTGAAACTGTCAGCCCAGTAAAGACGGAGTCAGGTTCTCAGTTGAAGCACAGTTTGTTTGAGCCACAACAGGACAGAGAAAGCACTGCAGCCACCTTCCGTCTCCCCAAGAGGCAAGCGACCAACTCCTTCCCAAAGGCTCAGTCCCTTCCAGCCGCTTAAGGCAGGAAACCATCTGCCAAAGAAAAGCAAATCCACAGAGAGAAAAGCCAGGAATACCTGTCCACTCAGCGTGCCCCGATGCCTGAGTTTCTCCAAGGCCGGCCAGCCCCATCTCCCCCTGTCCCCAGGGAAGAGGGCTGATGGCATTAAGAACCTCCACTGCTCTGAGGGTCTGCTGGACTAACTTCCCCAAGTTTAGATTCCACCACCCTGGTCATGCAGAACACCTGGATAACTGCATGCTTGCTGTGTGGTCACTGCATCTTTCAGGTGTTTTGGGAAGATAGAACAGGACAGACTCCTCTGGGGTCTTATCTGGACTTTTTGACACTGCATGTTCCTCTGGGACGGTCTTCCAGAGGGCTTTACTCTACTCTGCTGTAACATGTTAATGACGTTGAGGCGCAATAATCAGTCTTCTGGCTGTCTCTGTGCTTCTAGGAAAGCCAGAACTGCCTGGATGATTCACACACGGCTGTGCTTTAGACAATAGAGAGTCCCAGATAAGGTGCAGAGAACGGTTCAGATACAGAAAAAAAAAGTGGCTCAGACCTTGAGAAAAGTGCCCCTACACTGGAAGGCTGGTTTTCTCATCTGTCATTACCTGCCCCTCCCAACAAACAGCACCTTTCCCAAAAACCCTGGGGGTCCCCTTTGAACTGTGGGGTTCACTTGGTGAGCTCCTGGCTTTTATCCTCCCCCTGGGAAAACATGTATTTTGGGGAGGCGGAGAACCAGCTCCTCCTGGCTCTGTTTACAACTGGAAGGAAACTCTCAGTGCAGTTGCAGGCCTGCATGTCTTGATAACCTCTTGTATTTAATCATCAAGTGCAGAGAATCAAAAGTCAAAAAGCACGGTAAGTCAAAGGGGAAGAGCCCCCCATAATTTTTTGCCACTTTTCTCCTTAAACTACATATGGGGAGTTTGGGGAGGGGCGGGATAGACAGAATATAAAGATAGCTCTTCGGCAGTGCCTGGTAGGGATAATGTGTGACTTACAATATATAAATCATACAACTGTGATGAAGAAGCATCCACAATTATCTATCTCAAGTTTTTTATACAAAACATTGATTTCTGAATGTAATTATAACAAAAATTAATACAATAGAAACGGAAATATGGAGTTCCTCAAGCAACAAAAAGCTGCATACTCATGATTTTTCTAACTCTCATAGCTTGAAAAGCAACATGTCTTATACTAGAACAGGTTCTCCCAGAAGTGCTGAAGTCAAAGCTAGTATGCAGCTTTTTGCTGCTTGAGGAACTCCATTTTTCGCACCGATCGTACAATTTTTGGTCAGAAGAAGACACAGTGTCGAAACGGCAGCACCAATCCGGAGACCACCGTCCCGCCTTTTCGTTTCTATTGTATTAATGCTTGTTGTAATTACATTCAGAAATCAATGTTTTGTATAAAAAACTCGAGATAGATAATTGTGGATGCTTCTTCATCACAGTTGTATGATTTATACATTGTAAGTTCTTCTGACTGTGACCATCTCATTGTTTGCCACTTTATATATAGGGATAATATGTGACCAATGCCTCAAGTCTGAGACGAAAGAGGATTGGATAACAGAAATGCACACCCATTCCTGAGCAGTGCCAGACTGCTGCATTGGCTTCTTGCATGGGTGCTAATTGAAACTCTTTCTTTATTCCAGGAGCGGATGTAGAGGAGGCAGCTGGGGAATTCCAGGGGTTCTCTTTGGATAAAGTCAAGAATGAAGATGCTGAAGGACACTTTGGAGATGGACCACAGAGGCAGGAGGGAAGCCAGGCAGGTAAGAGGAGGGAGAAGCCCATTTCTTGCTGAGAAGGGTGGGGTTCCGTGAAATCCCAGTCCAAGAAGAAAGGTCAATCAAAAAGAGAAGGGACAAAGGCCTCCATATTACCCAGAGAATCCACTCCAGGGAAACGGAAAGTGTGGCCTTGGCAAAGACCTTGAGTCAGAGAATGAACATCATTTTGCAGACAAAAAAATCCCTTAAGACAGAAACCATATAATTGCTTGCAGTGTGGAAAGAGCTTTGGTCAGAAAAGTGCCCTTCCTTCACATAAAAAAGTCACACAGCTGGGGAACCATATAAAAGGTTAGAGTCTAAACCAAGCATCTCTCATGCAGGTGGCTTCAAGTACTTTTAAAATGTATGTTATTGTAGACTTCAGCATACAGCAGAAAGAGGCCACTGTAAAATTTGGACTGCAGATGGAAATTCAGGTGTAGATCAGAACTCCTTGCGTGGGTTCTAACAGAATTTCTTTCTTTATTCCAGCAGGGGATGATCAGAGGAATGAGGAGGATGAGGAACTGCATTCTCTATCGCCAGATGAAGCCAAGAATGAAGACTTGAGAGGAAACTTCAGAAACCAAGTTGGACCTAAGAGGCAGAAAAGAAGCCACGTCATCCAGAAGAGGGGTAAACCCATTCCTTGCCAAGGGGGGGATTTCCAAGAAGTCATTCACATGGTGAAGGAAACATACACATGCTTGGCGGGTGGAATGAACTTCTCAGATGAATCCCAGTATCATGTCCATTTACGAATGCAGAGTGAAAAGAAGACCCATCACTGGCTGGAGGGTGGAAAGACCATGATTCCCACAGCAGAGCTCCTTAGTCTTCAAAGAACGCATATAGGAGAGAAACCTTACAGCTGCTCAGATTGTGGCAAGAGATTCTCAAAGAAATCAGACCATATTCGACACCAAAGGATTCATTCAGGAGGGAAGCAATTTATTTGCTCAGAGAGTGGAATGATGTTCTCTGTTGGTGGCAAACGTAAAATTCATTTTTCAAAGCACAGTATAATGAATGCATGTAAATGCTTTTGGTGTGGAAACTACTTCAAATCCAAATCACAGCTCCTTTCGCACCAAAGAATCCACAGAGGGGAAAAGCCTTTTAAATACATAGAGTGTGGGAAGACATTCGGTCACAGCGGCCATCTTCAAACCCATCTAAGAACCCACACAGGGGAGAAGCCTTTTGAATGCTCAGAATGTGGGAAGAGATTCAGTCGCAGTGGCACTTTTCAAGAACATCAAAAATCCCACACAGGGGAGAAGCGTTTTGAATGTTCAGAATGTGGGAAGAGATTCAGTTGCAGTGGCCATCTTCAAACCCATCTAAGAACTCACACAGGGGAGAAGACTTTTGAATGCTCAGAGTGTGAGAAGAGATTCAGTTGCAGTGGCACTCTTCAAACCCATCTGAGAACCCACACAGGGGAGAAGCCTTTTGAATGCTCAGAATGTGGGAAGAGATTCAGTCACAGTAGCACCCTTCAAACCCATCTAAGAACTCACACAGGGGAGAAGCCTTTTGAATGCTCAGAGTGTGGGAAGAGATTCAGTCGCAGTGGCCATCTTCAAATACATCTAAGAACCCACACAGGGGAGAAGCCTTTTGAATGCTCAGAGTGTGGGAAGAGATTTAGTGACAGTAGCACTCTTCAAAAACATCTAAGAACCCACACAGGGGAGAAGCCTTTTGAATGCTCAGAGTGTGGGAAGAGATTCTGTCAGAGTGGGTCTCTTCAAGGACATCTAAGAACCCACACAGGGGAGAAACCTTTTGAATGCTCAGAATGTGGGAAGAGGTTCAGTCACAGTAGCACTCTTCAAACCCATCTAAGAACCCACACAGGGGAGAAGCCTTTTGAATGCTCAGAGTGTGGAAAGAGATTCAGTGAGAGTAGCACTCTTCAAAAACATCTAAGAACCCACACAGGGGAGAAGCCTTTTGAATGGTCACAGTGTGGGAAGAGACTCAGTCACAGTAGCGCTCTTCAAGAACATCAGAGAACCCACACAGGGGAGAAGCGTTTTGAATGCTCAGAATGTGGGAAGAGATTCAGTCACAGTGGTCATCTTCAAACCCATCTAAGAACCCACACAGGGGAGAAGCCTTTTGAATGCTCAGAGTGTGGGAAGAGATTCAGTCGCAGTGGCACTATTCAAATACATCTAAGAACCCACACAGGGGAGAAGCCTTTTGAATGCTCAGAGTGTGGGAAGAGATTCCGTGACAGTAGCACTCTTCAAAGACATCTAAGAACCCACACAGGGGAGAAGCCTTTTGAATGCTCAGGATGTGGGAAGAGATTCAGTCAAAGAGGCAGTCTTCAAACCCATCTAAGAATCCATACAGGGGAGAAACCTTTTGAATGTTCAGAGTGTGGGAAGAGATTCAGTCGCAGTGGCCATCTGCAAAGACATCTAAGAATCCACACAGGGGGGAAACCTTTTGAACATTCAGGGCATAGGAAGACATTCGGTAGCAGTCTTGAAGAACATCTAAGAACCTGTAAGGAGATTTTGGAGGTCCAGATTGCTACCAGGGATCCCCATCCCCCTTAGGGTTCTTTGCCATGGGTGAGTGGAGTCTGGCTAAGGAACTCAGGCCTCCAGAGGTAGAGAAACACAGCAAGAACAGTAGCCTTAAACCGAAAGTATTTATGAACTCTAAAACCATACACACTAAAAGTATTTATCAAGTCTAAAGCCATACACAAGTAAAACTTAATAGCGTATATTCAGTATCAATACCTAATAGCATATGGAAGATTTCCAGTGCTCGATATAGTGTACACTTCAGAAAGAACAAGGAATTCCTGGACTGTGAACCAAGACCTCACTTAAGCCTAGGTGGGGTGTTGGCTAAACAGCATCAAAGAAAGCCCAAAGCCTCCTTTTCAAATTTTAAACGGTTTTCAGCCAACAGGAATCAAGGGAGGAGTCACTTAAGATATACCAACCTTGAAAAATACTACCCGATTCTTGGTTGATAAGACGAACCTGGAGTTCCGGGGTGCAGTGCTGCAAGACGGATGGAGCTGGTACTTGCTCCCAGGCACCGCTGGCTTCTTGTTATCTTTAGAGGAGACTTGGGGGCTCCGGAGCTCTGCTGCACTCCCTGGGGGGGGGTGCAGTGCAAGAGACGCGACCCAGGCCCCCCGCCTGTGGCGACTGGTGACTGGAAGCCTGTAGATTGTCTCTAGCAAGAAACGAAGAAGAGCACTTATGGCAGCCATGAGTGCCAGCTGTTGCTACCCACCAAGAGGGACTTAAAGGTTGGCACCTCATCCACAACATCGATGAAGCATGGCACCGTGAGTACTTCTTAAAGCAACTTTAACTGAAATTCTACTATATAATGTCAGCTCTTTTAAAGATTAAAGAGACTGGAAGGGAGGGGTGAAGATCTTTCTTTTCCACCCCGCCCACCTTTGCCGCAGCTAGCAAAAGGATCTAAAATTAATTGTATAAATAATCTAATGGGCGAAGAAAACAAGAGAGCACCTTCTTCAGTTGACATCCTCAAGAATTATTTATCTTCTTTATGACTCTGAACTTTAGTGAGACCCTAATAAATCTTCTGGTCCTTTTTATGAAGACTTTGAAATAAATACTGAACTTTGGGACTTGTCATAATTTAATAGTTGAATTATAAAGGCTTATATTTGAATGTATCTTATTCTGAATTTTTTATGTATTTAGTTCCCATAACTATGTATGTTTATCTCTACTGAAACTGAAAAACTCCACTTTCTTCTGACTATATTGTTTTGGAATGTAAGCAACTGATCAGCTTTTTGCCCTATGTTAGCTTTCTCTGGACTACAGCACTTGCTGACATACACTTTTTAAAACTGTTATCTCTGTAAAACTTGGTGTGGGAAATCATCTGTAGAGACTCTTTGGTTTTAATACAATTTTGAAAAAATTATTTGCAATGATAGACTGCAAAACACCCCAGAGGCTTTACTGTTAGTTACCCCAGACTCTATGGACAATAAACCTATTCAAGTTCCCTTGAAAGACCTTTTGAATATGGTTCAAAATACACTCACTGTGGCCATTAAAAAAGCAGTTGAAGAAGCCTTTCACTCAGTACAGACAGAAATCCAAATATGGACGCAACAACTTAAAATTAAGAGCGAAACAGCCCAGATAGTGTGGAAAGAGGAGGAAAAAAGATCAGACTGCCTTGAGAACACAGAGGAAACCTACAAGCAAGAGAACTGGACTTATAAAAAAAGAATCTATGCCTACAAAGAGAAATACAGTCTTTACAAAAATGTACCAGAGACTCTATAAAAAAATTATCGTTGATAAAATTCCCAAAATAGTGACTTCCTTACCATTTCAGAGACAACAAAAAAACCAATATGTTGTTGAAGGCTTTCACAGCCGGAGTTCATTAGCTGCTGTAGATTTTCCGGGCCAGACAACCCAGAAAATCTACAACAGCTAATTTATGGAATTATAAGATAACTACAAAGAGGGAACATAGATGACAGTTTGCAGAAGACAATTTTTACACTTATAAAGGAAAAAGACACAGAATCAAGACTTTAAAACTTAAGAGGAGGAACCAGAAAATCAAGAAAAAGTTGATACCTACAAACATTCTGGGGAAAGTATGAGGGAACAACCTCCATTTTAGGACAACATCATTTATATATTGAGGGAGTCCCAGATACTTTTGAGGGAGTGACAGCCTAACTTACTTGCATTCAGAATAAAGAGTCATACATTTTACAATATAATTCAAAAATTCAATAGCATGTTTTGGGAAATTTTATATTAGTAGAGAATGAGAAATTGTATATTCATATATTTGCAGACTCTACACAACCAATTTATGGTGGAAAAATGAGATAGATTTAATGACTGTATGAGGTACTCTAATAGAGAAAAGATCAATATGCACTACTGTATCCCAATTATATGTTTGTTTGTTTTGGAAAAATAAAAATGTTATATAAAAAAGATAAGACGAACCTTCGCTAACAGGAACTGTTGCCCAGATAGATTTTATTAATTGCAGTGTCAAAAAGACCTATACAGATATGTTTAGGCTTTGGAACCTAGTGCTTGTAAGACTATGGAATGTGCATTCAGGCAAAGGTACAAAGAGAGCCAGTTTGTAGTGGTTAAGTGCATAGACTCTAATCTGGGATAACCAGGTTTGATTTCTCAGTCCTCCACTTGCAGCTGCTGGATGACCTTGGGCAAGCCATAGTTCTGCCAGAACTGTTCTTTCAAGGACAGTGCTGGAAAGAGCTCTCTCAGCCCTGTCCTACCTCACAGGGTGTCTGTTGTGGGGAGGGGAAGGGAAAGGAGTTTGTAAGCTGCTCTGAGACTTTGAGTGAAGGGCGAGGTATAAATTCAATCTCCTCTTCTTCTTTGTCTTCTTCATTGTCGTCTTCTTCATCTTCTTCTACATCTATAGGGCAAGGCTTTAGTTTTTACGCCTAGGCTGCCAGTAAAACAGCAAAAGCTTATTAGACTTCTGAACCTAGAAACCAAATTCAGTTATATACAGAGAAAGTAGATGTATTACAGATCACTGTATGATCCTCCAGCAACTCATAAAGAAGTACTCTTCAACAAGAGTAGTATCTTTATATGTTACCTACATTGATCTGAAGGCGGCATTTGACTCTATTTCCAGAACTAAGCTGTGGGGTAAATTGGAGGCCACTAAAATCGATCGTAGACTGCTTTTCGTGATCCGTGCCCTACATGAAAACACTTCTCTAAAGGTCAGGTACAGCAAGCTGGGACATCTTTCAATCGCTGCCCCCCTCTTAAAAGACTTGAAATAGGGCTGCATTTTAGCACCATCTCTCTTCAACTTTTATATAAATGGCTTGGTCAAATGTTTAAATGACCAGGTCTTTCATTCTCCTACAGTACAGCATCACCAGATCTATTATATGCAGATGATGCAGATATTCTGTTAAGGACCCCGGCTGGGCTAAGAAAAGCCCTAAAAGCTCTAGTACAGCATTGCAAAGAAGACTTTCTTTCAATGAACTATCAAGAAACAAAAATAATGGCCTTTGGTAAGAAACAGAAGTCTAGAACCTGGATCATCAATGGCTATTTGACTGAACTGGTGCGACCTTCAAATATCTTGGTGCAGTATTCCATGCTTCTGGCTCAAGAAAAGGGCACGTTGCCCATGCAGCAGATACCCGGGACAAAAGTCGCCTCACTAAGGGTGGACATTACATCCCTGCTGCCCTAAAACTCTTCCAGACAGTTTGGCACAGAACTATCATGGGGCCAACATCTTCTTTTGCCCCTCTTGAGTGTGTTCAGTCGAAGTTCCTAAGAGCAGCATTACAGGTCTCCAATTGTGTACCCAATGCCTTGCTACATTTAGAGAATGGCACTGTCAGAGTAGAAGCCAAGGTGTGCTTTGCCTCCCTAAAATACTGGCTCAATATTAGCAATTTTCAGCAAGGGACCCCACTGCTCTTCTTGGATGAACATCAATCTGTATGGCTTAAGACAGTCATTTGAAAACTTGTGAGCCTGAGCGTTTCCCCTTCCATGATTTTAACCATGGGCCTTGACCAGGCAAAACGGGTCATAAAACAAAGGATATTGGACAGTGAACGCCAGCTTGATTTCAAGAGGCTCCCTGCTTTCTTGTTCCCTATGAACACCAGATATATAGTCAAGCCGGTTGCCTATCTGACCCTCTTGGAGGTGCATGGTCACTGGAGGGCCTTTACACTTGCAAAGTGTGCTGCAATCCCCTCTGCTGTTTTAGAGGGGCAGTTTAATAGAATCCCCCATGGGAAAAGGTTTTGTCCCTTCAATGAAGGCGAAATTGAGACTGTAGATCACATTCTTCTATGTCGTCCCTTCTATCAAGATGCTCACATCCAGACCATCTCTCCTTTGATCAATGGAATACCTTGAAGAACAAGCTTGGGATATATTAGGTTACTCCCAGAAGACGGAAATCCAACAACTACAACATCAGTTGCAAAATTTTGTGCAACAGCCTATAAAATCCACCGTTTGCTTTCGTTATCCGGTTTTATGTAAATACCGCCCGTTTCTATTCCAATTTATACTATTGTCTATTTTAGTTTGTGTTATTTTTTACTAAGATCAATTTTCAGTTTTTGTGGAGTAGTATTTTATCTATGCTGGTCTCTGGCAGTGCAATAAAATTTGAAGAACCCCAAATTCTGCCACAGAACCCACACAAGGGAGAAATCTTTTGAATTCTCAGAATGTGGGAAGACATTCAGTTGGAGTAGCCATCTTCAAAAGCATCTAATAATCCACACAGGAGAGAAGCCTTTTGAATGCTCATAGTGTGGGAAAAGATTCAATCACAGTGGCTTGCTTCCAGAGCATTGAAGAACCCACACAATGTAACTCCTTAGCCCAGAGGTGTCATTTGTTATGAGGGTTGGATCTGACATAAATGTCACTTTGTTGGTCCGGGCCACATGTGCCATAAAATGTAATGCCAGGTACCAGCGATTCGAAAGGACACCGGAAATCCAATTAACGGTATTATTTTTTACTTAAAATATAAATATCCGTAAAACATTAAGAGTATTTCCTGTATTTAATGGTCTTTGATAACTGACACCTCTTGCTCTGAATCATTGCATCAAAATCTGGAGCCAATGTCTGTGCTGTAGCAATCTTGAGTATGCTCTTTAGGTATGTATCCGTATGCTGAGAACATACTTTTGATCTGACATTCATTTACAGAAAAGAGCTGTTCACAGACATAGGTTGTCCTAAAGACAGACAGAATTTTAGAAGCAAAAGCCTTGAGGAGGGGGTAATTCAGACCCCCAATGTTGGTAATATTTCCTAATGCCCACATCAAAAAGATTATCCTTCAACAACAGCATCACCCTGCTCCCCCACGTACCTGCGATTTGTGGCATCTGTTCATTGGTGGTGGGGGGGAGAAAGAAAAGTGGCTGTTCAGCAAAGATGATGATGAAGGGAAACCTGAGGGTGGGTGAAATTGTCATAGCATGTCAAAAGACTTTGTCCCACGGGACACCTGTTTTGAGAAGGAACATAAGATTCCCTTTAATCCAATGGGTATGGAGTTTACCTGTACCCCATCTAATTCCCCAACAGCAACTTCAAGTGGCTTATGATGTTTTATAAGGCTGAGAGAATGCAGTGGGTCACAAGCATGTTGCCCGGCAGAACAGCTTTTGAACTTGCGTCTCCCAGATCGTAGCCTAAAACTCTAAATGGTACACCATACTGGCTGCCATTCTTGTGTGACAAATGGTGTCATATAAGAGTGACTCCAGAGACAGTCTAGACCCAGTTGAAAAAAGGTTCAGGTCTATCATTGATACTAAAAAAAAGAAGCTCCAAGCAATGACTGATGGTGTTCTGAAGGCTGCCATTGAACCAAGAGGAGAGGCAAACAGCTCAGGCTGGCCTCCGAAAAGCATGCTTTTGTTGAGTTCTTCATGGAGATGGAAATAGCAAGCTTTGCCTCTGCCTGAAGCAGGCCCTGTGCTGAAGAAGACCAGGGATTAGTGCCGGGGGACTGCCGTAAAGTGGTGGAACAAAGGCAGCTGGATCACTGGGTCGGCCTTGGGAATTAGGCCTTAGCAAAGAGGGCTTGGAGCCGAGAGCAACAAAGAATCGGTTCTGACCTGAAGAAGAAGAGTTGGATTTACAACCCGCCCTTCCCTCGGAGTCTCAGATTGGCTTACAGTCTCCTTCCTTTCCTGTCCCGACAACACCCCCCCCCGGTGAGGGAGGTGGGGCTGAGAGAGCTCTGAGGGAACTGCTCGTGAGAGAACAGCCCTTCATGGGCCTGGACCCTCATATTTGTGAGACCGCTGCCACTGTGCACCACCACAACAGCTTCGCTCCTCTGTCTGAGGCCTTCTGCTGGAGCCAACCTGCAAATGGGCAAAATCAACCACTGCCCATACCTGTGCCTTCTCTGTTGTGGCCCCCACCTTAAGGCAAGCCCTGCCTGAGGGAGTCCGGAAGGCTCCCGCTTTTCCAGGCGGCCTGTATACCACGCAAAACAAGGATTCCAGAGAGCTTTTCTATGCATGCGATAGAGTTGCACTGTACTGAATGGCTCACAAAATTACTTGGATAAATGATTAGGGACTGTGGTCTGTGCTGCTGTGTTTAGCTTACTGAAATTAGGATCCTATGTAATTTTTGAGTCACTTAATGTGTCCTATTAAGACTTATGCTTTTGCTTAAGTGCTGCGTTTAGATATCTGACTGGTTCAACAACCTTTGTTTTGTTTATTGAATGCTCCATCTTGTTGATAGTATTGATTCAGTCTCTGTAATCTGCCATTAGTCCAAATGAGAGAGGCAGACTATGAATGAATAAATAATATCTGGCTGAGTCTCCTCATCTCCCCAAGCCCCGCCCTCTCCAAGGTTCAAACCCTACATCTCCAGGAAGTTGTCAACTTGTAACTGGCAACTCTAGAAATGCCTGGCCCCGATGAGTCCTTCAGAATGCCTGTGAAAAGGACCCCGTCCTCTCCCCTGCCTTTTACTCACAGAAACCCAGTACAGAATGCTGTGGTTGCCTAGCAACAGTCACTGAGGCAAACCATTTTGTACAGCTACAGGGGCTCTTTTTAACACACGGTGTGTGGTTTTTAAAAAACATTTCCCCCCTAATATATTTTATATTTTTCAGCAACCCTGGGGAAATTTTCAGTTTGTAGAAAGGTCTGTCTTCCCCTTTACAACTCCAGCCCATACATTCAGGCATGCTCAGATTTTGCTGACTTGGCTACTGGAATATGTGATTTTCCCTGCAGTGGAAACAAACTGTTTCTTTGCTGACCAATTGAGTCTGAGTTTTTTGCCATTGCTTGGGTTGGACTTGGGGGGGGTGGTTTACAAGGAGCTCTAGAAAGTGGCTCTGGGCAAGTGCAATATGATCCCCAAGAGCTGGAGTTTCTAAGATGTCTTCCAGGGCATACTCATGTACAGGGCTCTTTTTATAGAAAAAGCCCAGCAGGAACTCATTAGCATAATAGGCCACACCCACCACCAGGAACTTATTAGCCTATTAGGCCACACCCCCTGACAGCATGGCTTATTAGAATATTGGACCACACACCTTGTTACCAGAAGTGTGGTCATCCAGCCATATCCACCTTTTGCTTCTTATTCTGTTTACCTTGTTGTCAAAACCCAGGGCTTTTTTTGTAGCAGGAGCTCCTTTGCATGTTAGGCCACACACGCCTAATGTGTAGCCAATCCTAATGAGTTTCTGCTGTTGGGTGTGGCCTATTATGCTAACGAGTTCCCGCTGGGTGTGGCCAACTCAGGAGCCAGCCAGAACTCCCTTCCTGTGTGTTCCTGCCCCAAAATAGCCCTGCTTGTGTAGACTGCATTGCAATAGGTGCGGGGGGGGGTCAAGGTAGGGAGCCATTCTCTCTATGTACCCCATCAATTGCTTCTGGAAATTCAAATATACTTCCCAGTATATTTGTGTGTAGGGAAATTCCCATACCAGCCTCCATATTCAGTAACAGCCACAATTCGGAATACTGAATATTATTAAAAAGAGGAGTTATTCCTTCTAGGCCTTGTTAGATGAAATTCTCCATCACCCTAACACTTCTCCTGCCCTAGGATTTACCCTCCCTCTCCTAAACCCATGAGGGTGAATGCCAAACCTCCCAAAGGGGTGAGGGGCAAAGACAGGAGCAAGCCAAGCCGGGGCACCACCACCCCTTTCCCCCAAACTCCCAGCCCCACCCCACCCCCGGCACGAGTCACACGCTGTCCTCCCCCTGTCTAAGGTCCAACCCCACATTCCCCAACATGCAAAGGGAGCAAATCCCAATCCCGGCTAAGAGAGGGGCGATGCCTGGGGAAGGCCAAGGGGCATCCCGCAGATGGAGAAGGGAGGGGGGCTATGTTCCCTCTAAGCTGAGCTAGTGTGAGCTAGCTCAACAGTTTTTTAGCCTCTGGCTCACACACATTTTTGTCTCAGCTCAGGAAGGACGGCTCCAGAGCACACTAATTTATGCAGTAGCTAAATCACTGGCTCACAGCTTTAGTGCCAGCCGCTCACAAAGTAGAATTTTTGCTCACAAGACTCCGCAGCTTAGAGGGAACATTGGAGGGGGGCAGGGAAGTGAAGAGAAGCCTTTTGAGCGGGGGGGGGCGCTCTGAGAAGTCAGCCGAATGGACAGTTTCAAGAGGGAATTAGATAAACGTATGGAGCAGGAGTCCATCAGTGGCTATTAGCCACAGGGTATAGATGGGAATTCTCAGTCTGGGGCAGGTGATGCACTCTATCCTTGGTGCTGGAGGGGGCAGCAGTGGGAGGGCTTCTGGTGTCCTGGCCCCACTGCTGGACCTCCTGATGGCACCTGGTATTTTTGGCCACTGTGTGACAGAGTGTTGGACTAGATGGGCCATTGGCCTGATTCAACATTGGCTTCTCTTATGTCCTTATGTTCTTAAGTGTGGCTTTGAATGGGAGCGACAGAGAAGCACCGCTTCCTCCCTTGTCTGCATCACTGGCGCAAATCTGTCCCTGCCCTCAAAGCCGTGGACTGGAAGTCTGGCCCCGCGGAAGGGACGTGCCCCCCCCCCAAGGGCTTCCCCCCGGGAAGCACATCCCTGTGCAGAGTGACTCCCGAGCAATCCCACTGAGCTGCATTCTGGGGTGCCTCTGAGGTCAGCCGGGCCGAAGTCCAGGCCGGAGGGGAGGGGAGGTTTGAGCGCTGCTCTCGACGGGGAGGGCGAGAGGAGGAGCCTCCTCTTTCCTGGGCCTGCAGCTCTCAAAGGGTTAAAGCCGCCGAGCTCTTGGCTTGAGAGGCCGATCGAGGGAGGGAGGTGCGTTTTCGGGGAGGGGGGGGACCGGAACTGTTGGCTTCTGAGCGGGGAAAGAGAACGGGGCGGGGCTTCAGACGGGCCCGCGGCAGAGAAGAGCCCGGCAGCCGGATCCCGGGAAGGTCTCTGTTCCAGTAAGTCATCCTTCGCAGTCCGGGAAGGCGGACGGTCCGCTCTCGTGCAGCTTTGGGAAGGGGGAAAGAGGGAATCAGTAGTTTTGACAAGTGATTTTATTTCGGATGTTTCCCTTTGTGAGTCCCGTTGGGGCCCCCCCGGCAGGATCTGAAAGGCGGGATCTCAGTTCTGGAGATCGGAATAAATCCTCCGCCAGGGCGGTCGGAGGGAGGCAGCAGAGGGGAAGGGGCAGAGGGGCCTCTCCAGGCCAGGGCACGGGGGCTGCTGGGGGGCAAACAGGAGCAGGAGGAGGAGGAGGAGGAGGCAGGGATGGGGCAGAGGTCCTCAACCACTTCTTGCCTGCCGTGGTTCAATGACTAATTGAAACTGAACTGCCACAGTGACACGGGGGGGCTAGACTTCTTCACCCAAAGAGTGATTAACATATGGAATTCACTGCCACAGGAGGTGGTGGCAGCTGCAAGCATGGACAGTTTCAAGAGGGAATTAGATAAACACATAGAGCAGAAGTCCACCAGTGGCTATTAGCCACAGGGTATAGCTGGGAACTCTCAGTCTGGGGCAGGTGATGCCCTCTATTCTTGGTGCTGGAGGGGGCAGCAGTGGGAGGGCTTCCAGTGTCCTGGCCCCACTGCTGGACCTCCTGATGGCACCTGGTATTTTTTGGCCACTGTGTGACAGAATGTTGGACTAGATGGGCCGTTGGCCTGATTCAACATTGGCTTCTCTTATGTTCTTATGTTCTTAGACTAGATCAGTGCCCTGTGTACATTACATAAAACCAGTTCAGACACTCCAGCTGGTGCAGGACGCCAGGGCTCAGCCAGATGGAGGAGGCATATTACTGCCCTTCTGCAGTCTCCCTGCCGCCTCTTTGATATCTTTCCCTCTTCAAAGGCATGTGAATAAGAGTGTCTTTCCACCGTCAGAGGCGACCCAAGAGAAAGGAGAAGGAGATGGAAGAGGAGGACCCAGAAGGCCCTGGAACTGGCAAGAGATCGAGAAAAGGTCCCCATCCCATCCCAGCAGGGAGCACTGCTGGAATTTGGGAAAGAGCCGTGCCAGAGATCTTGCCTCAGGACACTGTGACCACAGATAGACGCAGCCGACGCTTCCGGCAGTTCTGTTTCCATGAGGCGGATGGGCCCCGAGAGGTTTGCAGCCAGCTCCATGGACTTTGCAACCACTGGCTGAAGCCAGAGAGGAACACCAAGAAGCAGATCCTGGACCTGGTGATCCTGGAGCAGTTCCTGGCCATCCTGCCCCAAGAAATACAACGCTGGGTCAGAGGATGCGGGCCAGAGACCAGTTCCCAGGCGGTGGCCCTGGCCGAAGGCTTCCTCCTGAGTCAGGCAGAGGAGAAGAGGCAGGCAGAGCAGGTGAGGGGTTTTCATTCACTCAGTTCAAGCAGAGACCTTATCCTAAGGCTTCCTGTCATATATTTCTGCTTCCAACTTGTAGTGACCCTATGAATTAATGTCCTCCAGAACGTCCTGTCGTTAAGAGCCTTCCTCGGATCTTACAAACTGAGGGCCGTGGCTTCCTGGACTGAGTCAATCCATCCCATGTTTGGTCTTCTTTTCCTTCCTGATTTGTCTTTTTAGTGGTCCACAGTATCCATAAAAACTCTCCTGCAATACCACAACTAGGAGCTGGTTTGGTGTAGTGATTAAGAGCAGTGGAGAACTGTGTTTGATTCCTCACACTTCAATATGCAGCCAGCTGTGTGACCTTGAGTCAGCGGCTGTTCTCTCAAGAGCAGTTTTCTCACGGCTCTCTCAGCTCCATCTACCTCACAGGGTGTCTGTTGTGGGGAGAGGAAGGGAAGGAGATTGTAAGCTGCTCTCAGACTCTCAGTAAAGGGCAGGGTATGAATCCAATTCTTCTCCTCCCCCCCCCACATATAGTAATGGGAACTACCGTGGCATGAATTAATTCTGTCTTGGTCACCAGCAACACATCCTTACACTGGAGAATCTTTTCTAGCTCCTTCTGGGCTGCCCTTCCCAGCCTCAGACTCCTGATTTCTTGCTTGTCGTCTCCCGTTTGGTTGACAGTGGAGCGAAGGAACAGAAAAACTTGAGCAATTTCAAGTTCTTCATCATTAACCCTAAATTTCTGAAATTCCAGACTAGTCATTACTTTTGTCTTCATGATGTTCAGCTGTAACCCCGCTTTGGTGCTTCCTGCTTTAACCTACATTGGTGGTTGTTTCAAGACTTCACTATTCTCTGCCAGTAAGGTGGTGTCAACTGCATATCTCAAACTGTTACTGTTCCTTCTGCCAGCTTTCACTTCTCCTTCGTCTAAATCGAATCCAGCTTTCCTTATGATATGTTCTGCGTACAGATTGAAGAGAAAGGGAGATAAAATACATCATGGTCTGACACCTTTGCCAGTTTGGAAACCATCCTGTTACTCCATCTTCTGTCCTCACACTGGCCTCTTGTTCAGAGTACAGGATGCGCATCAGTGCAAACAGTTGTTGTGGCAGACTCATTTCTTTTAAAACCAGCCATGGTTTCTCACGATCCACAGAGTCCAAAGCTTTGCTGTAATCCAAGAAACATAAACTGGTTTTATCCTAAAATTCTCCCATATGCTCCAATAACCTACCTAAATTTGCGATACGATCACAAGTACCTTCTCCTTTTCTGAGTCCAGCTTCCAACACCTGGCATTTCTCATTCCATCTATGGTATCACTGTACTCCGATGAGAAATGAATGCAGTGCACTAGTTGCTGCAGTCTTTGATGTCTCCTTTTGTCGGAATAGCAATGGAAAGTGAGTGTTTCCAGACTGTGGGCCATTCTTGTGTTTTCCATTTCTGTTAGCATATTCTTGTTAAGATTTTGAAAGACTTTTCTGTGCCTTAGAATAGTTCTATTGCTATCCCTTCTACCCCTGGTGATCTGTTTCTCCCAATGGCTCTCAGTACAGTTTTCCCTTTACTTTCTAAAATCGTTGGTTCTTCTTCAAAAGATTCTTCTGGAAAAGGAATCTGTCATCCTTTCGTCTCCTTAGTATAATTCCTCAGTGTGCTGTTCCCATCTTTTCTTCGATATTTCTACCTCTAGATATTTCACTAGCTATTTCGATTCCTTCTCTTACCTGCCTCCCTTGCTGTTGTTTTAGATGTGGGAACAATCTGTGAAGACGGAAGCGAAGCTCTCTGAAGCAGAAGGAGCTCCGTCAGAGGAAAGTCAGAGGGCCCAGGCCCAGGAGGATGCCCGAGATGCCCTGTCAAGTGGTAAGGGTGCTTCCTGCCCAGATGGGATCAGGGCACCTAGTCATGTTCTTGGACAGAAGGTTCAGGACAGGAGAAAAGGGGAATACCTTTGCAGACTACGTAGAATGGAGTTCTGGGACAGAGTGCCTTAGTATGTCATGATGGCCACTCCACTTTAACGGGGTGCAGACAAATTCATGGAGCAATTTTACATTAATTAAAATGTGCATCTCTCCCCTTCCTTCCATTAGAGAGTCTCAAGGTGGCTCAGAGAAGGAAAGGGAGAGAAATCTGGGTGCAGCTTGTAACCATGGTGAATCAGTGGAACGTCCTCATTCCCCAGACATGGATGGCCGAGGCTAGCCCAGTTTCATCAGATCTCAGAAGCTAAGCAGGGTCAGCCTGTTTGGTTCTCACACAGAAGACAACCAAAGAAGTCCAGGGTTGCTCTGCAGAGGCAGGCAATGGCAGACCAACTCTGAAGGTCTCTTGCCTTGAATAACTTGTGGGTTCACCATAAGTCAGCTGTGACTTCACAGCACTTTACAAACATCCCCCTCCCATGTTCTGGGGCAGCATACTTCTGAAACCACATTGCTAGGGGGGGAATAGTGTGGGTTCTGTGCCCCTGCTTAAAGGCTTTCCTGGGGCATCTAGTAGGCTACAGTGAGAGAGAGGATATTGAACCATGGATGCCAGATCATATCCTGGTACCCCTATGAGGTTTGAGTGTGGAGCTCGTGTTGGTTGTGATGTCAAGTCATTGTCTCATGTCACCAAATACCTGGATGCGAAGTCAGAGCATCCGCAGGTGTCCTGGAAACCCATTGGTGGTACCCCTAAGTTTTTCAGAGCCTTGGCTGATGCACTAAAAAAAAAAATCTGGGTTTTGGGCTGGAGGTGATGGCAGTGTGTCATGCAAGATGATGTCTGGTCCTCTCTTTTTCTCCTGCCAGTCCAGACTCCAGGATGGGTGGGAGGACCTGGGGTGGGGGGTGGGGGGGCAGCAGGTGGAAAAACGGGGTGCCTGGGTTTTTGGTTGGATCCAGCAGGGATGCTGCAACCTTTGGAGCTCCAGGGTGCACAGGGCACATTTCAAGTCTCACAGAAGTGCTGGCAGCATTTATAACATGCCGAGGCTCTTGGGTACCTGCTGCTTCTCTTCCGCCTCTTCCCCACCTTTGTAAAAGTCATTACAAATATTACTGAGTGTAAAAAGGACAAGGTGTCACAACCCTGGGAACAGGGATGGGTGATGCAGAATTCAAAGAAGCAAACACAAGAGGAACTTGAGGTTGACATTCATCCTTCCGATTTTGTCTCCCTTGCAGGCAGTGAAGAGATGTTGTCAACCTGTCGTCTTTTCAGAGGAGTGGAAACGGCTGCTCCACCTCTGGTCCAGGTAGGGGGGAGATTGGGGGTTGTCAAGTCCCCCTCCATTCTCATGGAGCCTTTTGGCCCTGCTGACCGAGGAGAGAGAGGCCCTGAACCCCACTCTCTTGACGCATGCCAAGTTCTATGTCCTGCACCCTCCCAGAATGCCCCCATGGAGAGTGTAGTCTCTACAAGTACTGATCTCTGACAAGGGAATCTGCTTCTCCTTCCAGGCTCCCTTTTCCTTTGAGGAGGTGGCCGTGTATTTCACCGAGGCCGAGTGGGCCTTGCTGGCTCCTGGCCAAAGAGCTCTCTACAGGGACGTCATGCGGGAGAACTACGGGAGCGTGGCCTCTCTGGGTAAGGACCTTTCATAGGTGCCAGAGGGGCAAATTGCTGCCATTGGGATGATGCATGAATCAAAATATTGAAAAGCAACATGTGGTTGGGAGGACTGCCTGGCTACCTTCCCTGCCCTCCCCGCTGGAGGCTGCAAGGAGTTGGGGTGGCAGTGAAAACGATGGTTCAGCATGGCCAGTGTTGTGGCCTCACCCAAGCCATTCCTACAGCGGTCCCCTGGATGCCTTCAGGCCTTACTATTATGTGGAAATGTGTTTGAGTGTGTTTTTTGGGAGCTGTTCTACCTTGCAGGAGTGGCCTGCAGCGTGTAGTCCCACCAGTTAACACTGCCCTCCAAGGGCAAGCGGCTTCCACCAAATCACACAGCACCCTCTGTCGTGGTGACGGGTATCAGTCCTCACCCTAAGAAGTGGGATCGTGTGCTCTTGAAGAGATTCCCACTCAGATTTTTAGCCCAGGTAACACAGAGTCAGGTTCTCAGTTGAGGCACAGTTTGTTTGAGTCACAACAGGATAGAGAAAGCACTCTAGACACCTTCCGTCTCCCCAAGAGGCAAGCAACTGACTCCTTCCCAAAGGCTAAGTCCTTTCCAGCCCCTTGAGGCAGGAAACCATCTGCCAAAAAAAAGCATAAACACATAGAAAAGCCAGGAATACCTGTCCACTCAGCGTGCCCCGATGCCCGAGTTTCTCCGAGGCCGGCCAGCACCATCCCCCCCTGTCCCCAGGGAAGAGGGTTGACAGCAATGAGAACCCTCCACTGCTCTAAGGGGTCTGCCAGACTAACTTCCCCACATCACTCTGTTCATGCTGAACACCTGGATAACTGCATGCTTGCTGTGTGTTCACTGCATTTTTCTGGTGTTTTGGGAGGATGGAACAGGACAGACTCTTCTGGGGTCTTATCTGGACTCTTTGACACTGCCTTCTCCTCTGGGGTGGGCTTCCAGTGGGCCTTACTCTACTATAACAAGTAGTCTATAATCAGTCTTCTGGCTATCTCTTGCTGACAATAAAATATACTTCTTTCTGGAGAGACTGCCTGACTCTGTGCTTCTAA
Source organism: Gekko gecko (assembly GCA_029375565.1). Classification (NCBI taxonomy): domain Eukaryota; kingdom Metazoa; phylum Chordata; class Lepidosauria; order Squamata; family Gekkonidae; genus Gekko; species Gekko gecko. Next base: position 8,233,141 of record JAPDNY010000002.1, read on the forward strand.
GAAAGGCACAACTGCCTGGATGATTCAGACACGGCTGTGCTTTAGACAATAGAGCGGCCCAGCGAAGGTGCAGAGAGCTGCTCAGAAATTGCGAAAAAAATGGCTCTGACCTTGAGAAAAGTGGCCCTACACTGCAAGGCTGGTTTTCTCATCTGTCATTACCCGCCCCTTCTAACAAACAACTCCTTTCCCAAAAACCAAGGGGCCCCCCCTTTGAACTGTGGGGTTCACTTAGGGAGCTCCTGGCTTCTCTCCTCCCCCCGGTAAACATGTATTTTGGGGAGGCTAAAAACCAGCTCCTCCTGGCTCTGTTGACAATGGGAAGGAAACACTCAGTGCAGTTGTAGGACTGGATCTCTTGATAACCTCTTGTATTTAATCGTCAAGTGCAGAGAATCAGGAGTCAGAAAGCCCGGTTAGTCAAATGGTAATGGGGGGGACACACAGTATTTTACCACGTTTCCCCTTAAAACACATATGGGGAGTTTGGGGAGGAGAAGGATAGACAGAATGGAAAGACAGCTCTAGAGGAGGGCCTGGCAGGGAAAAGGTGTGACCAGCGTCTCCGTTTGGGAGGAAAGATGATCAGGTAAAAGAAAAAAACACCCATTCCTGAGCAGTGCCTGACTGGTTCCTTGGTGTCTTGAATGGGTGATAACTGAAATTCTTTCTTTATTCCAGGAGCGAATGTAGAGGAGACAGCTGGGGAATTCCAGGGGTTCTCTTTGGAAAAAGTCAAGAATGGAGATGCCGAAGGACACTTTGGAGATGGAGGTGGACCCCAGAGGCAGGAGGGAAGCCAAGCAGGTAAGAGGAGGGGGTTTCTGTGACATCCCAGTCCAAGAAGAAAGGTCAATCAAAAAGAGACAGGACAATGGCCTCCATCCTAACCAGAGAATCCCCTCCAGGGAAACGGAAAGTGTGGCCTTTGCAAAGACCTTCAGTCAGAGAATGAACGTCATTTTGCAGGCAGAAATTCCCTTAAGACAGAAACCATATAATTGCCTGCAGTGTGGAAAGAGCTCGAGTAAAAGAAGAGCCCTTACTTCACATTTAAAAAGTTACACAGTTGGGGAACCATATAAACAGAGTCTAAACCAAGCATCTCTCATGCAGGTGGCTTCATGTCCTTTTAAAGTGTATGTCATTGTACACTTCAGCATAGAGCAGGAAGAAGCCACTGTAATATTTAGATTGTGGATGGAAATTCAGGTGCAGATCAAGACCTCCTTGCCTGGGTTCTAACTGGATCTCTTTCTTTATTCCAACAGGGGATGTTGAAAGGAATGAGGAGGACGACGAACTGCATCCTCTATCACCAGATGAAGTCAAGAATGAAGACTTGAGAGGAAACTTCAGGAACCAAGTTGGATGTAAGAGGGAGAAAAGAAGCCCCATCATCCAGAAGAGGAGTAAACACATTCCTTGCCAACAGGGGGATTTCCAAGAAGTCATTCATATGGTGAAGGAAACATGCAAGTGTTTGGCGAGTGGCATGAACTTTTCAGACGAATCCCAGTATAATGTCCATTTACAGATGCACAGTGGAAAGAAGACCCATCACTGGCTGGAGTCTGGAAAGACCATGGTTTGCAGAGCAGAACTCCTTAGACTTCAAAGAACAAGTAGGGGAGAGAAACATTATGGTCGCTCTGACTGTGGAAAGCGATTCTTAGAGCAATCAGACCTTGTTCAACACCAAAGTTTTCATACAGGAGGGAAGGTATTTATTTGCACAGGGAGTGGAATGATGTTCTCTGTGGACGGCATAGGTAACATCCGTTTTCCAAAGCACAGTATAATGAATAAATATAAATGCATCTGGTTTGGAAACTACTTCAAATACAGATCACAGCTCCTTCTGCACCAAAGAATCCACAGAGGGGAGAAGCCTTTTAAATGCTCAGAGTGTGGGAAGAGATTCAGTCGCAGTGGCTATCTTCAAGAACATCTAAGAATCCACACAGGGGAGAAGCCTTTTGAATGCTTAGAGTGTGGGAAGAGATTCAGTCAGAGTAGCCATCTTCAAATCCATCTAAGAACACACACAGGGGAGAAGCCTTTTGAGTGCTCAGAGTGTGGGAAGAGATTCAGTCAGAGTAGCCATCTGCAAACCCATCTAAGAATCCACACAGGGGAAAAGCCTTTTGAATGCTCAGAATGTGGGAAGAGATTCATTTGCACTGGCCATCTTCAAACTCATCTAAGAACCCACACAGGGGAGAAGCCTTTTGAATGCTCAGAATGTGAGAAGAGATTCAGTTGCAGTGGCCATCTTCAAACCCATCTAAGAACCCACACAGGGGAGAAGCCTTTTGAATGCTTAGAATGCGGGAAGAGATTCAGTTGCAGTGGCACTCTTCAAAGTCATCAAAGAACCCACACAGTGGAGAAGCCTTTTGAATGCTCGGAATGTGGGAAGAGATTCAGGTGCAGTGGCCATGTTCAAACCCATCTAAGAACACACACAGGGGAAAAGCCTTTTGAATGCTCAGAATGTGGGAAGAGATTTAGTGACAGTAGCACTCTTCAAAAACATCTAAGAACCCACACAGGGGAGAAGCCTTTTGAATGCTCAGAATGTGGGAAGAGATTCAGGTGTAGTAGCCATGTTCAAACCCATCTAAGAACCCACACAGGGGAAAAGCCTTTTGAATGCTCAGAGTGTGGGAAGAGATTCAGTGACAGTAGCACTCTTCAGACTCATCAAAGAACCCACACAGGGGAGACTCCTTTTGAATGCTCAGAGTGTGGGAAGAGATTCAGTCACAGTAGCACTCTTCAATTACATCTAAGAACCCACACAGGGAGAAGCCTTTTGAATGCTCAGAATGTGGGAAGAGATTCAGTCGCAGTGGTACTCTTCAAAATCATCTAAGAATCCACACAGGAGAGAAGCCTTTTGAATGCTCAGAATGTGGGAAGAGATTCAGTCGCAATGGCACTCTTCAACTTCATCTAAGAACCCACACAGGGGAGAAGCCTTTTGAATGCTCAGAGTGTGGGAAGAGATTCAGTGACAGTAGCACTCTTCCAAAACATCTGAGAACCCACACAGGGGAGAAGCCTTTTGAATGCTCAGAGTGTGGGAAGAGATTCAGTCGTAGTGGCACGCTTCAAAATCATCTAAGAACTCACACAGGGGAGAAGCCTTTTGAATGTTCAGAGTGTGGGAGGAGATTTAGTCGCAGTGGCCATCTTCAGAAACATCTAAGAACCCACACACGGGAAAAGCCTGTTGTATGCTCAGAATGTGGGAAGAGATTCAGTGAGAGTAGCACTTTTCAAGAACATCTTAGAAACTGTAGGGAAAATTGGGGGATCCAGGCCACTACCAGGGATCCCTAAGCCCATTAGCGAATTTTCCTATGGGTGGTTGGTGTCTGTCTAGGGAACTCAAGTTGTCTTTAACTTTTAAACAAATGACTTGGTCACATGCGTAAGTGACCAGGCCTATCATTCGCCTACACTACAGCATCGTTAGATCTCTTTTTATATGGAGATGATGCAGATATTCTGTTATGGACCCCAGTTGAGCTAAGAAGAGCCTTAAAGGCTCTAATACAGCATTGCAAAGAAGAGTTTCTTTCAATAAACTATCAAAAAACAAAAATAATGGCCTTCGGTAAGAAACAGAAGTCTAGAACCTGGACCATCGAAGGCCATTTTATTAAACTGGTGCAGAGCGTCAAATACCTTTGTGCAGTATTCCATGCTTCCAGCTCAAAAAAAGCACACGTTGCCCATGCAGCGGATACCGGGGAAAAGTTGGCTCACAATATACTTAGATTTGTTTGAACTAGGAATGGACATTACATCCCTGCTGCCCTAAAACTCTTCCAGGCCAAAACCTTCGCCCAACTTTTGCACAGAACTACAATAGGGCCAACATCATCTCCTTTTGCCCCTCTTCAGCGTGTTCTATCAAAGTTCTTAAGAGTAGCATTGTTGTTGTTCAGTCGCACAATCAAGTCCGACTCTTCACAACCCCATGGACCACATCACACCAGGCCCTCCTGTCTTCTGTCGTGCTCCAGAGTTTGCTTAATTTCATGTTCTTTGCATCAATAACACTATCTAGCCATCTCATCCTTTGCCATCCCCTTCTTGTTTGACCTTCGATCTTTCCCAGCATCAAGGTCTTCTCCAGTGAGTGCTCCCTTCTCATTTGGTGGCTGTTGGGAGAATGTGGTTTGTACAGGCTTTGAACCCTCTCACCCCCAGTCCAGGGAATAAGAGAGGCACAACTCCTGAACTCTGCCAGCATGTACAGGATCTTACTTCTCTCTCGCGCCCCTCCAGGAATGAGAGATACCAAAATCCCATATGCTTAAACAAACCCAAGAGTATGTCTGCACACACTCCTGGCTTATCAGTAGTCTGCCACCAAGATCTCCTACGTCAGTGCCCTCACCAAGGTTCAGAAGCAGAGATCTAAACTCCTGCCTGGTCCAGAGGACTTAACAAGTTTACCAGCTCTGTGCCAGAACTGCAGATAATTAATTAACACCCAGTGGTAGCCTTCTAGGCGAACAGCTTAGGCATAGGGTCTAGGCTTAGAACCTAGTTGCAATCCAGGACACAAACTCAGATAATATTAATTGATATTATCTTTATTTAGTACAAAGCAAGCATATAACAAGAGGCTATCCAGAAGGTGACTAAAACAAATAAGACCTATAGCTTGTTCAGCCCTAACTATACAAAGAGGTATTCATAATTACCAGTCATTCAGAGAAACCAGATAATTCAGTGTCCATTGTGGAACCAGGGGATCTTCAGGATGAACCACATGGCTGATGCAGGCAACTAGGACCAGCTTGGTTGCCTAGAAGTAAAATTCCATGTTGCAAGTATGTAATCCAAACAGGGACTCACTCACAGAAAGAAACTAACTTTCCAAGAGAACTCTGACCCTCTTTCCATAGGATGATCACTAATCACTCCCTTTCCCGTCATAATTGAATATGGCCATTTATCCAATCACAAGGGGCTTAAGAGGTGTGCTCACTATCTAGTTGCAGGCATTGCTGACGGGACTGAAGGTACGTCTGCTGAGCTTTGATGTGTTAAACATGGGACATCTGTGTCCCCTCAGCTTGAGAAGACATCTGAATGTCTACTCTTCCCAGCAAAGGTGTCAATATGGTTATGAAGCTTGGCCATCAGTGCAGGCCATCTGCTCAAGTGACAAAAGTCACATGGATATGTTAGCAGCTAGACCATTGGGGCCTAGCAAGAATGAATCAGGAAAGTCTTTTCCTATACATGGTTACACGTCTCTCTATATGTGTGTGTGTAAACCACTACCACCCTTGTTCATATGCGCCAGGTGATGCCTCCTCACCAAAGGCAGGATGAATGAGAGAAGGCTTTTAAGGCTAGTTAAAGACCATTACAAGGTTGTTTTAAAGAAAAAAACAAAATTTACTTTATTAAACCTATCAAATATCAACGCTCTCCAGGCAAGATGCTAGTTACGCGCTTTGCCAGAATTTTAAACAATAAAAGTCTTATTTCCTAAAGAGATAATAAGCAAGCAAATAAACTAACAAAGATTTCTCCTACAAAGCATGTGCACAGGAGCTCCTGGACTGACCAGTAGCCTTCCGGAGAGAAAAAGAGTCTCATTGAATCCTAAAAGTTAGTGCCGAACTGCCCAAAAGGACTCCAATTTATACAGAATTAATCAAAAAAAATTGCACAGGCTGTTACAAATGCTAAATCAACAAGAACATCACAAAGGATAAATAATGCCACCTTGTATGATTACTTAATTTTTCAAGGCACTATTTGTGTAAAGGGTCATTATCTTCTTCTACTCGTTCTTTGCAAAATTCAAGTAAGATGTCATAATTATTAACCAGGGCGCTTACAGCAAAGTGCCTAGAGAGGCATCTTACCTCGGTCATTAGCCTAAATGAAACTACGTCTCTGTCATGTTGGCAGTTTCCTCCAGTTTGGCTTTTCTTGTGCTGGATCTACAGAAGAGGGTATAAACAGTGCATATTAGACTTTCAACCTCCCTAATGATTGGGATTTTTTTCCATGCGTCATCTATTCCTAAGTCTTCTCGGTGAATTACACAGTGCTGCTCTAACAGGTGAGGAATTGATCCATGCAGAATTGCAGCAACACCATTCTGCTTTCCCAAGCATGATGGAGGCACCATCTGATGTAAACATGATCGTGCAATTCATGTCCGACTGATTCTCATTATAAAACTTCCTTATGGAGTCAACTATTGCAGCACTATTGCAAGCAGACAATTTCACAATGCCAGCAAAAACAGTTTTATGAATATCACTGCCAGTTCTCCTGAATTTGATGTACATAGTGAGCATCTTTGACGCAGTGATGTCAGTACTTTCATCGATTATGAGAGTGTGAAAAGCAGATTCCCAGATTTCGTTTAAAATTTCACTTTTGATAACACTATTTATGCATTTGATGAATTCAAAGGCATAGTTTTTACTTCTCCAGCTTGTGGGAACTTTGGCATATTTTTCCATGTGGTCATGAATTTCCTGCATAGACAGCATGGGTGCATTCAGCTTAACTGCAAGTAGCACGTCAATTAAAATCTCGACCTTTTCTGAACTTGACTTTTCTCGGTTCGCATACTCAGTTCTGGTGTTCCGATCCTCAGGGGTTTCTTGCAAGAAATTCATTAGAAATCCACAGCTCTTATTCCGGAGTTTTGTCACCACTTCTAGGTGGCATTTGTGATTTGGGTAGCACTTAAGATAATCTATTTTCCAGTCATCTCATTTCTTTCCCATGCTCCAGTCCCCATCAACTTCTGCTCTGATACATATTTTGCATCTGTCTCACGATACTCAAGGATTTCTTTTAGCTGCACATTCTTGCATCCACTGAAGTGTGGCATTGTCGTTTCAACAGAAAACTTCGTCAACCACTCAGTCTTGAAGCTGTTGCGGTTTTTCTTCATGAGTCTGCTGAAGAGTTGAACGTCAGCTTTCTGCTTTGACAATTTCCTTTTTGCTCAGGAACATTCTGGAATCTGGAATCACAGCACTGTTATTTTCGGACAACTTGGGGAACGTCCCCTGACTTCATTGAGCTAATTTTTTATTCCTTTTTGTTGGATAACAGTGCACCTGAGAGTGCACAGAGTGCCTTGCTAACCCCACTGAGCAAGCACAGGGAGGCTTTATAACCCTGGAACTGGCAGTTAAAAGGTATTTTTTATCTCTTCCTTAGTTTGAAAAAATAATTATTATAATGATCTGTGCACAACAGCTAATAAAGGTTTAAGAAGCAGACAGTGTTGAGGTTCCTAGAAAGGAGACAACTTCCTCCTTTGGGGCTCTGGCTGTCCTTCCAGCAGAGCTGGAGGGCTGGGTCTTCAGAAGACAGACTGGGGGATGCCTGGGGGGGGGGGGTAAAGGCCAGCAGGACAGGGAGGAAAAACTGCCGTAAGCTGGGCAGCCCCACAAGACAGTCTTTCTGGGTCCCACATGCAGAGCAAGGCCGGAGAGAAAGAGGTCAGGCAGAAAGCCAGGAGAGTGGGAGCCCTCCTGAGCTCCACAGGGAGGCCATTCCATAAGGTGGGGGCCACAACAAAGAAGGCACGGTCAGTTGTTGATTTGTGCCCATTTGCAAGCTGCCACCTAGAGGAGTCCCTGCTCAGTTCAGAGGAGCTGCCGTGGCAGAGCACAGGGGAAGAGGCAGTCCCACAGACCTGAGAGACCAAGGCCATGAAAGGCTTTGTGACAGCCAATCTCTTAACTGATGGGTAACCAACAGAGTGATTGCACTATGGGCATAATAGGTATCCTCCCTTTAACTCCCATCAGTAGGTGAGCTGTGGTGTTCTGCACCACCGGCCGTCTCCATGTTCCTTTTGAGGTGAGACCAACATACAGGTGTGAGGGACAAAATCTGGACCTTTCTGCTGTCCAGAAACTGGCAGCCCTTGGTCTGAAACCCCACCCATCTGTAAAGGCAGAAGCTTCACACAAGGGAGCTCATACAATGGAAAAAACAAAGACTGTTCTGTATGATTCACACTGTCTCTGGGCCTTGAATTTGCTGCCTTAGAGATGAGTCAGGCCAGCGGAGGTTGTAACAATTCTTTCTTCAAAATGTTTATTTCTTTTACAATATTGGCCAGAGAATGCTCAAACTCCACTTGGAAGCTAATTTGTTCATTATTGGGTTCTGCTCAGCTGGCTATAGCTTCAAAATAGAGATTGCTTAGACCCCCCCCAGGATGTCAGACTGGTATGAGAAAATTTGGGATCAGTTTATAATGGGGAAAATAACACACAACTTAAAAATGAAATCTCGAATTTCACAGTATTCTTTATTTACAGACAGGGCCGGCCCCAGGTGTCTGGGCGCCCTAGGCAGGCCAGCCTGTGGCGCCCACCCCATTGGGGATGCCAACCTCCCGGTGGGGCCTGAAAACTGCGGGGGGGGGCGGCGGCCCGAGTGGCAAGACAGCGCCTGGTTACCCCCCCCCACAACTGCGGGGCGCCTAGGAAAGCCAGGGAAGAGGCAAGGGTTCTAATTCCTGCCCCTTCCCTCCCAACGAAGGCTTTCCTGGGCACTCCGCGGCTGCGGGGCACCTAGGAAAGCCAGGGAAGAGGTGGGGGTTCAACCCCCCGCCCCTTCCCTCCCAGCACCGGCTTTCCTGGGCGTGCTGCAGCTGCAGGGCGCCCAGGAAAGCCAGGGAAGAGGTGGGGTTTAAACCCCCACCTCTTCCCTTTGAGCCAAGCTCCCAGCAAGCCAGGGAAGGGGTGGGGTTTAAACCCCACCTCTTCCCTTTGAGCTGAGCACCGGCTTGCCCAGGGGAGAGGGGGAGGGTGGGCAAGCTCTGCCGCCGCCGCCTCCTGAGCCCCACTGGGGCGCTCTTCGCTGGCGGCAGTGGTGGGGAGGTGGTGGTGGGCTTTTTGCGGGGGTGGGTGGGGGCAGTTTGGTGCCCCTGTGGGCCCAGCGTCCTAGGCGAGCATCTAGCTTACCTAGTGGGCGAGCCGGCCCTATTTACAGAGATGTGGCTCCTTGTATTAAGCCTTTTTGCTGAATGTGACATCTTACCTAGCAACTCAGTGTATCAGGATATAATTTTTCTATGATAGTTTATATTAGAATTTGAAACATAGCTTGACTGTTTAGCTTTTGTATTTTGTGTATTTGTTACTTGGTTATTTATTACACTTCACTAATTGTAGATTCTTGACTTGATAATCCTGTAAGATTTCATATGGAAGGTTGTTATTTTTTTGTGTTCTAATTTTTGGTTATTTTGTATTTTGATTGTTACTTAATAGGTGTATGTGAAAAATTATTACAATATAAAATCAAATAAAATTAACAAAAAGAATGTTTGCTTTCTAGAGAGCTATATTGCTGGCTAAGGAAATGCTTAGACAACTAAAATGTAATAAACTTGGGGAAAACAGCTGAGGGGCATTGATTTAAACACATCAGAATAAGGGTGTCAGTATTAATTAACGGGTTGGTTTATTCCAGGGGATCCCTACACCCCACCAAGAGGCTGGCATCCCTAAATTTCGATGACCCAGCCAACAGAAAACCCCCTGGAGAAAATGGCTCCTTTGATGGGTAGACCCAATGGTATAACCCACAGAGGTCCATCCCCTCTCTGCTCCATCACAAAATCTCCAGTAATTTCCCAACCCAGAGTTCGCAACCCTAATTGATTGATCTGTTTTGAAAAATATTCCACAGGTAGCTGGAGTTTACAGCCATTTTTTCCTATGAATAAAATGTTGTTGGTCTTAAGCATGGCTAAGAGATTTACAATGTTCACTGAATGATAAAACTCTGTTTTTATTAAAAGCTCACATTAGATTCAGCATCTCTTTGCTGTGGCGTTGTAAATCAGACTTTGGCAGCACAACAGCTTCAGGTGGCCAAGACTGTCAAACAGACGGAGCGGATGATGGCAGTTGTGAAAGAGATGCACACTGAACACAAGTCGTTGAAGAAAAGAGTAGATCAAGTGACAAATAAGCAAAATCATCAGGAAACTAGGCTGTTGTCCTTGCAAATAGAAAAAGCTAACATGATCCTCAGATTCCAGGGAGTTCCTGAATCTCCGAAGGAAGACTTGAAGAAGCACCTTAGTGATTTCATCACACCAGTAGTAGGCTTGAAAGCAGAAGAAATAATGCACAATATGGAAGCAGCATTTAGGGTGTATTCTGATTACACCAAAAAGAATAGCCTACCTGGGGAAATATCGGTTAGATTTTCAAGAAGACAAACTAGGGATGCAATTTTAAAAGCGACATCAGCAACTCCACTGAAAATGGGGAATGATACCATCAAGGTTTTAAAGGACATTCCATTTGAAATTCGTCAAAAACAGAAAAGTTACAGGGACATAATACTCTCCTTCAAACCAACCAAATTGGATATAAATGGGTCATCCCAGAAGGAGTCATCATTAAATTACATGACGAAAGAGAGAAGATCGACTCCGTGTACAAGGCTAAAGAATTTCTCAAACGCCACCAAGGAACCAAAGAGGACGGGGAAACTGGTTCGAGTGGCTCTGCACCCTCGGAGACGGATGAAGACTTGGCTGCGGAAGAAGGCGCTGTTGCCCAAAAACCAACTTATGCATTTAGGGATAGAAAGCCTAAGTAAAGGCAGAAGGACTCTGAAAATTGCCTATATGAAGCGAGTTTGGGAAATGCTCTGGAATTCTCTCATAACAAGTAATTAGCTAACTTTTAATTAGGGAAAGATAGATAGCAACTCATAGTATTCATTGGTTACTAACAATATTGTACTAACATAGATTCTAACTGGGTTAAGGATCTCCTATTCTTGGGTTTTTAATTTAGTGTGGGTTTACTTTTCTTTCTCCCTAGTGTTAGTCCCCCCCCCATTTCTTGAGTTATAGTTTGTAGTGTAATACAAAAATGCAATAAAAAATCCCCTTTGGGGGGCCAAAAAAAAAGTGCTTTGGTCCACCAGTGTACAATGGACAGGGATGTGCCCTCAACTATGAACAAAGTTTTGGTAGAATAGTAGAGAAATTACAAGCCCCAGAATCCCTGACATTTCTGAAAGACCATGTAGGGAATCTTTCCTTCTTGTGAAGAGAATCTTCTGGGAATGGCACGGAGCAGTGCTCCCAGTGGACGTGGTCAAGATATGGTGTGGCTTTCTCTAATGTATTTATATATAAATTGCCAAAATTCTTATTTATTCATTTATTTGGATTTTAAACCATCCTCCCCTATAAAAACAGGACACAGGGCGGTATACAACATGAAACAGATTCATATAATATATAATTAAATACAGTAAAAAGCAGTAAAAGCAGAACAATCAACCTAACAGATGATGAGAAAATTCCAGTTGTGCCACTGCCTCATGGGGAGGCAGGGAGTGGGAGGACCAGGAAGATGGGACCATCCCTGTTCAAAACCAAATGCCTGGCAGAACATCTCTGCTTGACGGACCCTGTGGAACTGCATCTGGTCCCACAGAGCATGGATGTCATTGGGTAGAGTTCCACCAGGTTGGAGCCAGGGTGGAAAACGCCCTGGCTCTGATCGAGGACAGCCGGATGTCTCGCAGGCCGGGGACCACCATTAAGTTCTTATCTGCTGAGCGCGATGCTCTTCTGGGGGTATACCAGGAGAGGCAGTCCCGGAGATACAGGGGTCCCAGACCGTTAAGCGCCTTGAAGGTTACCACCAAGACCTTGCACCTGATTTGATACTCCATCGGAAGCCAGTGCAGTTCACCCAGCACAGGTTGAATATGTGCCATTCACTGAGTCCCTGTGAGGATCAATGCCGCTGTGTTCTGTACCAGTTGGAGTTTCCAGGTCAGTCTCAAGGGTAGCCCCATTTGTCACATAAAACTATTTACAGTAGTCTAATCTGGAGATGACCGTTGCATGGATTACTGTAGCTAGATGACGGTGAGACAGGTAGGGAGCCAATTTTGAGCCTGCCAGAGAAATGAGGAGTCAGGCGTCTCGAGCAAGGCAGTGAGGGATGTCAGGGGCAGAGTAGTAGCAAAAACTCCAGCTCTTCTCTTAGCTGCTGCTTGTGCTGCAGGGAAGAAATAGAACAACAGTTGGGATTAAGTACTCAAACACTATAAAACCTTGCTTTTGCTTTTACAACAAGTGTATTATTTGAAGGCTATTCAGCAACCTGTAGCCTTTGGCACCAAAGACTGAAGCCAACTTAATCTTCTGTGTTCTTCTGATTTTTCAAAGTGGAAGTTGACTACTCCTTGTAAACTTTGTTAATTAGAACCAAGTGAATAAGGCAACACACCATTGATGTTCTATTGAACTCTGATTGCATCAATCATACTTCTGATGACGTTTGGAAACGAAGAAATGTGATCCGGAAAAATATTTGGACAGTGTTGATACATATTGATTTTCTGTAAATCTTTTTGAAAAATATTGGGACAGTGTTGATACATATTGATTTTCTGTAATTTTTGATGAGTTCTTTGAGCGACTCTTGTTATAAATACACTTGTTGTAAAAGCAAAAGCAAGGTTTTATGGTGTTTGAGTACTTAATCCCGTCTGTTGTTCTATGTCTTCACTGTATTGTTCAGCCGGTGATCTCTTTATACGCTTGTGCTGCAGGGACATTTTGGTGAAAAACATCAGGAGGAAATAGTGTTGGTGTATCACATATAAAACCTGCAGGCGTATCTCAAAATGTAGGCTCTGAAGCCAAAAGCTGAGGCTTTTCGATCAACAGGAAAGCACTAGGAAACGTAGAATAGGTCCGGGTGACATTAGATTGTAGATCCCTTTTAGTTCTGTGAAGAGCTGGACTTTGCAGGCCTCTCAAGAGTGTCTGTTGTAGGGAGAGGAAGGGAGGAGACTGTTAGCCATTCTGAAACTCCGAGTAAAGGGCAGGGTATAAATCCAACTCTTTTTCTTCAGGCCAGAGCTGATTTTCTGTTGCTCTCGGCTCCAAACTCTCTTGCTAATGCCTAGTTCTCAAGGCTGTTAGTCCAAATCAGGGGTCCCCGATATGTAAACCCAATTAATACACATGGAAGCGGTCAATCCCGGAAGGAATCATTCACTTTATTTGCAGATAAAGGAGGAAAAGAAGTCAAGCCCAAGGAAGGCTGTGGCTTGTATCCCTGTGTTCACATACAAAAACAGATAATTTGCATAGGAAGGTAGTTATACGTTCAGTTAGTACCTAAACAAAGACGATGTTTGTCCTGGCAGAGTTGCCACTAAAATTTTATTTTTCATTTCCTCGACCAACATTTGTCAATTTCCTTGACCACCATTCAAATATAACCACAAGTTAAAAAATGAATAGGCTGTGTTGCGTTAATGCAAGGCTTAATGAAATGTTCCACTCCACAACTACACAAGCTTCAACTGCAAAAATATTTGTCAAAGAGATTTAATATCTGCTTCTTTCAACATTAACTGCAGCAACATTCGTTTGCAACTGTACCAAAAATTACACCAAGATACAAACTTCAGTTCAAGTAAACTCTGAATGCTTTCAAACAAATGACATAACGTTTTTGTTCTTGTTTTAAAGGTACACTAAAAATTGAGCTGCGGTGGCTCAAGTGGTTAAGACGCTGAACTGCAGGCTGCGGAAGGTCAGTAGTTCAGCAGTTTGAGACCCGAGTGCCGCATGACGGAGTGAGCTCCCGTCTCTAGTTCCAGCTCCTGCCAACCTAGCCGTTCGAAAGCAAGAAATTGCAAGTAGATAAATAGGTACCACTTTGGTGGGAAGGTAACAGTGTTCCATGCGCCTTGGTGTTTAGTCATGCCGGCCACATGACCACGGAAACATTTTCGGACAGTGCTGGCTCTTTGGCTTTGAAACAGAGATGAGCACCCAAAATCGGATTCGACTGGCTTTCGAGCAAGGGAACCTTTACCTTTAAAAATTATATAAACGTTCTCTCTTAAATGATTGGTAAAGGGCATCATTAAGTTTTACTTGTATTCTGCTACTTCTCTATTCCAGTTGCCACAAGAACCGATCGTGCTCTTGCAGCAGCAGGTCAAAAATCCACTGCTTGAATATATTTTAATCACAATTTCCCTGACTTCAGACCAATTTCCCTGACAAATTTTCATTTCCCTGACTTTCCAGAAAGTGGCAACCCTGCCTGGACACATCCATCCCTCATCGAACTACAGATTACAATTGGCGTATGCGTATTTTTCATATTTAAGTCATTACGTCTCCCCCAGGAGGTATGTTTCGCAGGTCCCGTTATTAACATGCATAACTTCACATCAGCTAGCTGTAAAGTAATGGCTTTTATTAATCAACTATTAAGCCTGCCTTCTTGCCTTGAAAATGACTAAGAACACAAAGCTGCCCAATATATTCCTCTGATTATGTCGATCCTTCCTAATAAGGGATCCTATATGTCTTAATGAACTCTTTATTATAATAAATTTATGTACCTAAAACGAAGCCCATCAAGGCCGACCCAGTGATCCAGCTGCCTTGGTTCTACCACCTTGCTGCAGTCCCCCAGCACTAATCCTTGGTCTTTTTCAGCACAGGGGCTGTTTCAGGAAGAGGCAAGGCTTGCTATTCCCCTCTCCATGAAGAATTCAAAATCAATCAGCAAGCACGCTTTTTGGGAGCCAGCTGTCAACTTCACGTGCTTTCTCGGGCTTGGTTGCCATGGGGACATGAGGGAGTGAGAAGAATCTCTACTTTCACATTTGGCCACTTTGCTGTTGCTTTTCGTTGTCTTAAGCTTGGCATCATCTTTCCCCTGAGAACTATGGGCCGTTATTTCAGCAGGCCTCCAGAAACATTAAGAGTAGATCCTATCAGTGTCTTAATAAACTTTCTGTTCTTTGAATGACTGTTGTTGGGAACTGATTTCTCCAGGAGTCTGACACCAGCCTTAGTTTTGCCTTTTCTCGCAGTTCCATGGTAGCCTTCAGAACCATCAGTGGTTGTTTGGAGTTTCTGTTTTCCAGTATCGATGATAAACCTGAACCTTTTTCCAATTGGGTTTAGATCACCTCTAGAGTCATTCTTATGTGACACCATTTGTCACATAAGAATGAGAGCCAGTATGGTATACCAATTAGAGCTTTTGGCTAAGATCTGGGAGACCCAAGTTCAAATGCCATTCTGCCAGAAGACTTGGGCCCATTGCATTCTCTCAACCTTATAAAACATCATAAGCCATTTGAAGTTCCTGTTGGGGAGTTTGACGAGGCACAGATAAACTCCATACCCATCATTTTAAAGGGCATCTTATGTTTCTACTTAAAAGAGGTGCCCCATAGGACAAAGTCTTTGACACGCTATGACAATTTCACCCACCCTCAGGATTTCCTTCATCTTCTTCTTTGCTGAACAGCCCCTTTTGAGAGCCAGTTTGGTGTAGTGGTTAAGTGCGCGGACTCTAATCTTGGAGAACCGGGTTTGATTCCCCACTCCTCCAGTTGCAGCTGCTGGATGACCTTGGGCAAGCCATAGTTCCAGCAGAGGTGTTCTTGAAAAACAGCAGTTTCTGTCAGAGCTCTCTCAGCTCCACCTACCTCATAGGGTGTCTGTTGTGGGAAGGGGAAGGGAAAGGAGTTTGTAAGCTACTCTGAGACTCCGAGTGATGGGCGGGGTATAAATCCATCTCTTCTACTTTTCTTTCTTCTCCTCACCTACCAATGAATGGATGCCACAAATCGCAAGGTAGGTGGGGGAGCAGGGTGATGCTGTGTTGAAGGATAATCTTCTTGAAGTGGGCATTAGGAAATTTTACCAATTTAGGGGTCTGAATTACCCCCACCTTAAGACTTTTGCTTCTAAAATTCTGTGTTTGGGACAATGTAAGTCTGTGAACAGCTTTTTTCTGTAATAAATGCCTATAAATCAAAAGTATGTTCTCAAAAAACAGATATACACCTAAACAGAATACTCAAGATTGCCACAGCAGACATTGACTCCAGATTTTGATGCAACGATTCAGAGCAAGAGATGTCAGTTATCAAAGACCATTAAATAAAGGAAATACTCCTGTTTTAAGGATGTATTTTCAATTAAAAATAACATTGTTAATTGGATTTCCTGTATGCTTTTTGAAGTTTATATCTCTGGTACCTGGCATTATATTTTATGGTACACATGGCCCAGACCAGCAAAGTAACATTTGTATCAGATCAGGCCCTGGTAACAAAGAAGTTTGGCACCTCATAGCTTAGCGTTACATGGTGTGGGTTCATTGATGCTCTGAAGCAAGCCAAACTGACTGAATTTCTTCCCACACTCTGAGCATTCCAAAAGTTTCTCCCAAGTGTGGGTTCTTACATGATTTTGAAAGGCCCTACCATGACTGAATCTCCTCCCACACTCTGAGCATTCAAACGCTTTCTCCCCTGTGTGAGTTCTTAGATGTTTAAATCTCTTAAATCTATTTCCATACTCTGAACATTCAAACGGCTTCTCCCGTGTGGGTTCTTACATGATTTTGAAGAGCACCACTGAAATTGAATCTCTTCCCACACTCTCAGCACTCAAAAGGTTTCTCCCCTGTGTGGGTTCTAAGATGGTTTTGAAGAGTGCTACTGTCACTGAATCTCTTTCCACACTCTGAGCATTCAAAAGGCTTCTCCCGTGTGTGGATTTTGAGATGTTTTTGACGACTGCCACTCTGACTGAATCTCTTCTTGCACTCTGAGCATTCAAAAGGTTTCTCCCCTGAGTGGGTTCTAAGATGTTCTCGAAGATGGCTATTCTTAATGAATCTCTTCCCACATTCTGAGCATTCAAAAGGCCTCTCCGCTGTGTGGGTTCTTAGATGCTCTTGAAGATGGTTATTCTTACTGAATCTCTTTCCACACTCTGAGCATTCAAAAGGCTTCTCCTCTGTGTGGATTCTGAGATGTTTTTGAAGACTGCTACTGTGACTGAATCTCTTCCTGCACTCTGAGCATTCAAAACGCTTCTCCCCTGTGTGGGTCCTTTGATGACTGTGAAGATGGCTACTCTGACTGAATCTCTTCCCACACTCTGAGCATTCAAAAGGTTTCTCCCCTGTGTGGGTCCTTTGATGACTGTGAAGATAGCCACTCTGGATGAACCTCTTCCCACACTCTGAGCATTCAAAAGGCCTCTCCCCTGTGTGGGTTCTTAGATGTTCTTGAAGATGGCTATTCTTACTGAATCTCTTCCCGCACTCTGAACATTCAAAACGCTTATCCCCTGTGTGGGTTCTAAGATGATTTTGAAAATGGCCACTCTGACTGAATCTCTTCCCACACTCTGAGCATTCAAAACAATTCTCCCTAGTGTGGGTTCTTAGATGCTTTTGAAGATGGCCACTCTGACTGAATCTCTTCCCACACTCTGAGCATTCAAAAGGCTTTCCCCCTCTATGGGTTCTTAGATGTTCTTGAAGATGGCTATTCTTATTGAATCTCTTCCCACAATCTGAACATTCAAAATGCTTATCCCCTGCGTGGGTTGTTAGACGCTTTTGAAGATGGCCACTGTGACTCAATCTCTTCCCATACTCAGAGGATTCAAAAAGCTTCTCCCCTGCACTGAGCTCTGGAAAATGTATATTCCCTTTGATTCCCACAGAGAATGTCATTCCACTCTCTGAGCAAATAACTAGCTTTCCTCCTGAATGAATGCTTTGGTGTTGAACGAGGTCTGATATCTTTGAAAATCTCTTGCCAGAGTCCGAACAGCTATAAGGTTTCTCTCCTATATGTGTTCTTTGATGTCTAAGGAGGTCTGCTCTGTGAATCTTCCCACACTCCAGCCAGTGATGGGTCTTCTTTCCACTGTGTATCCGTAAATGGATATTATATTGGGATTGATCTGAGAAGTTCATTCCACACTCCAAGCACTTGTACGTTTCCTTCACTGTGTGCATTGATTCTTGGAAATCTGCCCCTTGGCAAGGAATGGGTTTACCCCTCTTCTGAGCGATGGGGCTTCTTTTCTGCCTCTTAGGTCCAGCTTGGTTTCTGAAGTTCCCTCTCAAGTCTTCATTCTTGACTTCACCTGGCGATGGAGGATGCAGCTCCTCATCCTCCTCATTCCTCTGATCATCCCCTGCTGGAATAAAGAAAGAGATCCTTTTAGAACCCAGGCAAGGAGGTCTGATCGGCACCTGAATATCCATCTGCAATCCAAATATTACAGTGGATTCTTCCCACTGTATGCTGAAGTGTACAATGACATACACTGTTGAAGTACATTAAGCCTCCTGCAGGAGAGATACTTGGTTTGAACTCTAACCGTTTATACGGTTCCCCAGATGTGTGACTTTTTTGATGTGAACCTGGTGAGAGATGTTAAAGTGATTGCACCGCTTGGGAACAGTGACCATAATGTCACTGAGTTTAACATTTGTATAAACAGCCCAAAAAGACTGACGCAACCACTTTTAACTTTAAAAGGGGTAACTATGAGGGGACATGTGAGGAAGAAATTGAAAGGAAGAGTGGAGAACGTCAGAACCATTGGGGAAGCTTGGAGATTATTTAAAAATAGAATCCTAGAAGCTCAGAAAAAATATATACCTCAGGTTAGGAAAGGCACAAATAGGTATAGAAAAAAGCTTGGATGGTTAACAAATAAAGTAATGGAAGCTGTAAGAAGGATTCCTTTAAGCGGTGGAAAGCTAGTCTCAGGTTGATAAAAGGGAACACAGACTATGGCAAATAAAATGCAAGTCTGTGATCAGGCAAGCAAAAAGGGAATATGAGGAGCATATCGCAAAAAACATAAAGGCCAACAGTAAAACTTTCTTCAAATACATTAGAAGTAGGAAGCCAGCCAGGGAGGCAGTGGGGCCCTTGGATGACCAAGGGGTAAAAGGAGTAGTGAAGGATGATAGGGAAATGGCTGAGAAGCTGAATGCATTTTTTGCCTCTGTCTTCACTGTGGAAGTGGAGAGAGAGAGACACACACAAAGAGAGAGACAGAGAGAGAGAGAGAGACGAGAGAGAGAGAGAGAGAGAGAGAGAGAGAGAGAGAGAGAGAGAGAGAGAGAGAGAGAGAGAGAGAGAGAGAGAGATGATTCCTATGTGGGGAAGGAAAGAAATCCAAGGAAGAGGACAATTTCTTCTGGAAGGACGGAAACGTGGTCAAGATCAAAGACCAGAATCCTAACCAGTATAAGGGGATGGATGGATCCTTTACTGAGCACAGTCAGTGCTGAGGGCCATAATCCCATCTAAGGGAAGGGCATTTTGTAAAGGCTGGTAACTGAGAAATTGGGATCTGGTCCCTTCCAGAGTCTTTCTGAGGGCCTCTCAGCCCTGCCTTGGCCACAGGCCAGGACACCCTTCTGGCCTGGGCAATGCCCACCACACTGACCATGCTGAACCATTGTTTTCACTGCCACTCCCACCTCCTTGAGGCCCCCAGTGGGGGTGGAGGGGGAGAGGGTTACCTGGGCAGTCCTCCCAACCACATGTAGCTTTTCAATATTTTGATTCATGCATCGTCCCAATGGCAGCAATTTGCACCTTTGGCACCTATGAGAGGTCCTTACCCAGAGAGGCCACGCTCCCGTAGTTCTCCAGCATGACGTCCCTGTAGAGAGCTCTTTGGCCAGGAGCCAGCAAGGCCCACTCGGCCTCGGTGAAATACACGGCCAGCTCCTCAAAGGAAACGGGAGTCTGGAAGTAGAAGCAGATTCCCTCGTCAGAGATCAGTCCAGGCAGAGACTACACTCGCAACGGGGGCATTGTGGGAGGGTGCAGGATGTAGAGTTTGGCATGTGCAAAGAGAGTGGGGCTCAGAGCTTGTCTCCTTGGTCAGCAGGACCAAAAGCCTCCCTTGAGAAAGGAGAGGGGACTTGACTATCCTCCAGTCTCCCCCACACACACCTGGACCAGATGTGAAGCAGCCGTTTCCACTCCTCTGAAAAGACGACAGGTTGACAACATCTCTTCACTGCCTGCAAGGGAGACAAAATTGGAAGGATAAATATTAACCTGTAGTTCCTATAGTGTTTGCTTCTTTGAATTCTACTTCACACATCCCTGTTCCCAGGACTGTGACACCTTTTCTCCTTTACACTCAAGAAAACTTGTAATGACTTTCAATAAGGTGTCACAGAGGTAGAAGAGAAGCATCAGGTACCCATGAGCCTTACGGTTTTATGTATGCTGCCAGCATTTGTGTGAGGCTTGAAATGTGCCCTGTGAACCCTTTAGACTAAAGGTTGCAGCCATCCTTGCTGGATCTGACCAAAAACCCAGGCACCCCATTTTTCCACCTGCTTCCCTCCCCCATCCTGGAATCTGGACTGGCAGGAGAACAAGAGGGGACCGTAAATCATGTTGCATGACACGTCAGCATCACACACACACACCCCAAACTCAGATGTGATTTTAGTGCATCAGCCAAGGCTCTGGAAACTTTAGGTACAACCAATGGGTTTCCAGGGCATCTGCTGATGCTCTGACTTGAGATCAAGACATTAGACCAGTTGAGACATCGATATGAGATCATGCCCACCCCATGCTCTGCCCTCAAAGCCCTAGCAATCGGGTTTCAGAGGTGTGCTGCCCCAGAATGTGGCGGCGGGGGGGGGAGTTTGTAAAGTGCTGTGAAGTCACAGCTGACTTATGGTGAACCCACAAGTTATTCAAGGAAAGAGACCTTCAGAGGTGGTCTGCCATTGCCTGCCCCTGCATAGCAACCTCAGACTTCTTCGGTGGTCTCCTCTGAGAGAACCAACCAGGGCTGACCCTGCTTAGCTTCTGAGATCTGAGGAGACCAGGATAGCCTCGGCCATCCACGTCTGGGGAATGTGGACGTTCCATTTATTCACCTTGGCTAATAGCTGCACCCTCATTTCTCTTCCTTTCCTTTTCTGAGCCACCTTGAGACCCTCTAATGGAAGGAAGGTAAAATGAGCATATTGTTATGTAATTAAGAATGGAATTGCCCTCCATGCTTCTGTCTACTCTCCCTTAAAGCGGAGTGGCCAACATGACATCCTATGGCACTCTGTGTCCCAGAACTCCATTCTATGTAGTCTGCAAAAGCATTCCCCCTTTCTCCTGTTCTGAATCTTCTGCCCAACAACTTGACTAGGTCTCCCAATCCCATCTAGGCAGGAGGCACCCTTACCACTTGAGAGGGCATCTCGGGCATCCTCCTGGGCCTGCGCCCTCTGACTTTCCTCTGACGGAGCTCCTCCTGCCTCAGAGAGCTTCGCTTCCATCTTCATGGATTGTCCCCACACCTGAAACAACAGCCAGGTAAGAGGAAGTATGGACATATCTAGCAAAACATCTAGAGGTAGGAATGTCTAACAAAAGATGGGAACAATAACTGAGGAATTATACTAAGGAGATGAAAGGATGACAGATTCCTTTCCAGAAGAATCTTTTTAAAGAACCAAACGTTTTTGAAAGTGAAGAGAAAACAGCACTGAGAGCAATGGGGAGAAACAGAGCAACAGGGGTAGATGGGGTATCAATAGAACTACTCCAAGGCATAGAAAAGGAGTCCCTCAAAATCTTAACAAGAATATGCTAACAAAGATGGAAGATGAAACAGTGGCCCACAGTCTGGAAACACTCACTTCATATTCCAATTCTGACAAAAGTAGATATCGTCTTGGAGCGTATGAAAAATTTTTAGAAGAAAATCAGTGTTTTCCATAGATTACAGCAAAGGTTTCAACTGTGTGGATCATGAGAAGCCAATGGCTGGTTTTAAAAGAAATGAGTCTGCCACAACAACTGTTTGCATTGATGCGCAGCCTGTACTCTGAACAAGAGGCCAGTGTAGTGTCAGGGCAGAAGATGGAGAAACAGAATGGTTTCCAAAGTGGCAAAGGTGTCAGATCACGATGTATTTTATCACCCTTTCTCTTCAACCTATATGCAGAACGTATCATAAGGAAAGCTGGATTCAATTTAGATGAAGGAGGAGTGAAAAGCTATGCAGTTGACACCACGTTACTGGCAGAAAATAGTGAAGCCTCGAAACAACTACCAATGTAGGTTTAAAACAGGAAGCACCAAAGCGGGGTTACAGCTGAACACCAAGAAGAAAAAAGTCTGGAATTTCAGAAATGTAAGGTTAATGATGAAGAACTTGACATGGCTCAAGACTTTCTCTTCCATGGCTTCATCGTCAACCAAACGGGAGACAGCAAGCAAGAACTCAGGAGTCTGAGGCTGGGAAGGGCAGCCAAAAAGGAGCTAGAAAAGATTCTCCAGTGTAAGGATGTGTTGCTGGTGACCAGGTTTCAGTTAATCCATGCCACAGTAGTTCCCATTACTATATGTGGGGAGGGGGGAGCAGAAAAATTGGATTTATATCCTGCCCTTTACTCAAAGTCTGAGAGCATCTTACAATCTCCTTCCCTTCTTCTCCCCACAACAGACACCCTGTGAGGTAGATAGGGCTGAGAGAGCTCTGAGGAAACTGCTCTGTTCACCCAATGGCTGCACGTTGAATGTGGGGAATCACACACAGTTCTCCAGATTAGGGACCGCCACTCTGAACCACTGCACCAAACTGGCTCCCACTTGTGGTATTGGAGGAGAGTTTTTATCGATATTGTGGACCCCCAAAAAGACAATTCAGTGGTTTCCAGATCAAATCAAACTTCAAGTCTCCCTAGAAGCTAAAATGACTAAATTTAGACTATCATACTTTGGTGACATTACAAGAAGACAAGAGTCACTGGCAAAGACAATAATGGTAGGAAAAGTTGAAGGCAAAAGGAAAAGAAGAAGACCAAACATGGGATGGATTGACTCAGTCAAGGAAGCCAGGGCCCTCAGTTTGTAAGACCCGAGCAAGGCTCTTAACAATAGGATGTTTTGGAGGACATTAATTCATAGGGTCGCCACAAGTCGGAAGGAAATTGATGGCAGCTGACACTCACACACACAGAGAAGTATCCGACAGGAAGCCTTAGGATAAGGTCTCTGTCTGAACTGAGTGAATGAAAACCCCTCACCTGCCCTGCCTGCCTCTTCTCCTCTGCCTGACTCAGGAGGAAACCTTCGGCCAGGGCCACCGCCTGGGAACTGGTCTCCGGCCCGCATCCTCTGACCCAGCCCTGCATTTCCTGGGGCAGGACGGCCAGGAACTGCTCCAGGATCACCAGGTCCAGGATCTGCTTCTTGGTGTGCCTCTCCGGCTTCAGCCAACGGTTGCAAAGTCCATGGAGCCGGCTGCAAACCTCTCGGGGCCCATCGGCCTCACGGTAACAGAATTCCCAGGAACTTCGGCTGCGTACATCTGCGGTCACAGTGTCCTGAGCCAAGATCTCTGGCACAGCTCTTTCCCAAAATTCAGCACCACTCCCTGCTGGGCTGGGCTGGGGACCTTTCCTCGATCTCTTGCCAGTTCCAGGGCCTTCTGGGTCCTCCTCTTTTATCTCCTTCCCCTTTCTCTTGAGTTGCCTCTGACTGTGGAAAAACATTCTTATTCACTTGCCTACAAAGAGGAAAAGATATCAGAAAGGCAGAAAGAAACCAAAAGAGAACTGAGTTATATCAGTGACCCGGTCCAGCCAGACCTAAGTGGATCAGAAGGAGTGTCCGTGTTGCAGTTTGCAGATCAGGGTTAATGTCATTGGGTTATATTAAGTATCAAGCTTTTTAGGTTATGCTTGTTTGGTCCTTCAGGAAAGAAAAACAGCTCTATTGGGCTCTTTAAAAATCTGCTGTGGATGACATGAGCTTGGCCTCTGATTTCTGGGGACCAGTCTGTCTAGCGGGTGCAGGTAAATGAAGCCCAGCACAAAGCAACTGGGAAGGGCTTAACCACTACAGAGAGCTCCTCCATGGGCAGGACGGCCTGGGCAAGAGCTCTGTCCAAGCAGCCAGCTGAGGGGAAGGGGCAGAGGGGCCTCTCCAGGTCAGGGCACCGGGGCTGCTGGGGGGCAAACAGGAGCAGGAGGCAGGGACGGGGCAGAGGTCAATGGCTAAGAGTGAACAAACTGAAACTGAACTGCCACAGTGATACGGAGAGTAGACTAGATCAATGTCCTGTATATTACAAAAGACAAATTCAGAAACTCCTGCTGGTGCAGAGCGTCAAGGGTCAGCTATTATGAGGAGCCAGGTGAATTACTGCCCTTCTGCAGTCCCTTGGCTGACTGGCCTGGACAGGGGCCTTCTCCCTTCTGGTCCCCACCAATGGTCCACCTGAGGGGGTCAGGAAGGCTCCCACTCGCCTGCCTTTCCACAGACTAAACAAAACTGATTTATCCAAAAGGGCTTTCGTAAGCAAGCAAGAGGGTAAAGGTAAAGGTTCCTTTGCTTGAAAGCCAGTCGAATCCGACTCTAGGGTTGCGGTGCTCATCTCCGTTTCAAAGCCGAAGAGCCAGCGCTGTCCGAAGACGTTTCCGTGGTCATGTGGCCGGCATGACTAAACACCAAGGCACACAAAACGCTGTTACCTTCCCACCAAGGTGGTACCTATTTATCTATTTGCAATTTCTTGCTTTCCAACTGCTAGGTTGGCAGGAGCTGGAACTAGAGACGGGAGCTCACTCCATCATGCCACACCTGGGTCTTGAACTGCTGAACTACTGACCTTCCACAGCCTGCAGTTCAGCGTCTTAACCACTTGAGCCACCGCAGCTCCTAAGCAAGAAGGTAGCACTGGACAAAAGGCTTCACAGGGTTTCTTGGGTACATCATTAGGACATGGGTTCTGAAAGACACTGTCTAGTTTGTTTTAAGCTGGATTCTACTATGCCTTTTGCAGCATTTCGTGGGACACGTTAACAGTTATGTTTTCCCTCAACAGTTTCTCAGCTTTCTGGTCAGTCCTCCGGACCCAAATTCTATTGCAAATTTTATCGAATGCATGGATTGTATAGCGTCTCACTAAAGGGCGGACTGTAATTAATGTAAATAAATAAAATAATGCAAATAACCCGCCGCTGGGAAACTGCAGATGGGGGGAGCACCGGCCAAAAGGCGAGGGATTTGGGCAGCGACTCGGCAGGAACGATCCCTCCCCCGGGATCACGCCTGGGGACCTCTTCCTGGGCCTCCCTCCAACCTCCCCGGCGGAGGGTTCATCCCGATCTCCAAAAGTCAGACCCCGCTTTTCAGACCCTGCTCGGGGGGCCCAACGGGACTCACAAAGGGAAAAAGTCAATCAGAAAAAATCACCTTTTAAAAGCTACTAATCCCCCCCCAAGCCACACGAGAGCGGAATTTCCGTCTTCCCAGACTACGATGATGATCTATTCAAGAGAAAAACCTTCCCAGGATCTTCTCTGCTGCGGCCCGCCTGAAGCCCCTCCCCGTTCTCTTTCCCGCTCAGAAGCCAACACTTCCGGTCCCCCTCCCGGAAGAGCACCTCCCTCCCTCGATCGGCCTCTCTAGCCAGGAGCTCGGCGGCTTTAACCCTTTCAGGGATGCAGGCCCAGGAAAGAAGAGGATCCTCCCGCCCTCTCCCTCGAAAGCAGCGCTCAGACCCCCCGCTGGGCTGGACTTGGGCCCGGCTGCTCTCAGGGGCGCCCCAGAATGCAGCTCAGTGGAATCCTCGGCTGTTCAACCCTCCCAGATAAGGGGGGGTGGGGGTTTTGATGGGGGGGAAGCCAAGGGAAGGGCTCAGGACCAGCAATCCAAAGCGGGTCTGATCAGAACCCTCCTGCTGAGGGGCAGGACGAGATTGCCCACTGGAAACAATGGGAGAGACTTGAAGGCCCACTGGAAATAATGGGAGCCAGGAATGCCAATTGACTTGCATGGGCTCCATTGAAATACATTACACAAGGAGTTGGAAAGAAAACACGGAATGGATTTTCCTTTATGTTATTTTATAGTATTGTTATCCCGCCCTCCCCGCAAGCAGGCTCGGGGTGGCTTACATTACTTGGCAGAATATACCAAGTGCACCTAAAACAATTAAAACCAGATAAAACAATCCGGTATACAATTAAAGTGCTCACAGTGTCATTAAGCACAGTAAAACATCCAAGTACCCACCTCAGCGGTCTCCCCACATATTAGGCTAATATGGCTCACTTTCCGCTACAGCCAGCCCACACCACTGATGTTAATAGTGGACGTTGATGGTAGTGGTGGGCGGCTCCTAATTGAAAGCCTCGTGGAAGAGCCCTGTGGAACTGCAAAAGATCGCACAGGGCCCTGATCTCCTCTGGAAGCTCATTCCACCAGTAAGGAGCCGCCACTGAAAAGGCTCTGGCCCTGGTGGCAGCGAGCTGGCCTCCTTGGGGCCTGGGATGACTAATCGATGTTGCGACCCTGACTTGAGGGCCCATTGGAAATAATGGGAGCCAGGAATGCCAATTGACTTGCATGGACTCCATTGAAATACATTACACAATGAGTTGGAAAGAAAACGTGGAATGGATTTTCCTTTATTTTATTTTATAGTATTTTTATTCTGCCCTCCCAGCAAGCAGGCTCAGAGTGGCTTACATTACTTGGCAGAATATACCAAGTGCATGTAAAACAATTAAAACCAGATAAAACCATCCAGTATACAATTAAAGTGCTCACAGTATCATTAAGCACAGTAAAACATCCAAGTACCCACCTCAGTGGTCTCCCCACATATTAGGCTAATATGGCTCACTTTCCGCCATGGCCAGCCCACACCATCGATGTTAATAGTGGACGTTGATGGTAGTGGTGGGCAGCTCCTAACTGAAAGCCTAGTGGAAGAGCCCTGTGGAACTGCAAAAGATCCCACAGGGCCCTGATCTCCTCTGGAAGCTCATTCCACCAGTAAGGAGCCGCCACTGAAAAGGCTCTGGCCCTGGTGGCAGCGAGCTGGACTCCTTGGGGCCTGGGATGACTAATTGATGTTGCGACTCTGACCGTAGTGCTCTCTGGGGTATGTATGGGGAAAGGCAGTCCCTCAGGTATGTTGGACCCTGGCCGTATAGGGCTTTAAAGGTAAGTACCAGCACCTTGAAGTGAATCTGGTAGACTATTTGCAGCCAGTGCAGTGCCTTCAGCACAGGCCAGATGTGCTCCTGTCTAGGGACACACATCAGCAGCCTGGCCATGGCATTCTGCACTAGCTGCAGCCTCCAGATTTGGGACAAGGGCAGCCCCATGTATAGAGCATTGCAGTAGTCTAATCTACTGTAGTCTAATCTACAGTAGCCTCTGGGCCCAGATAGACTACTCTGGGACTGGAATGAAAGGCCTGAGAGTGGAATGACAGGCCCCCAGGGTGGAATGATGACCTTTGGAAGTAGCAGAAGTGTTCTGGGACTGGAATGACAGCCTCCAGAGTGGAGTGACAGCCCCTGGAGGGTAGTGGGAGTATTCTGGGACTGGAATGACAGGCTCCAGAGTGGAGAGACAGCTTCTGGGGGTAGCAGGAATGTTCTGGGACTGGAATGACATGCCTTAGGGTGGAATAATTAGCCCCTGGAAGTGGCAGAACTGTTCTGGGTCTACAATGACAGGCACCCGGGGTGGAATGACAGCCCCTGGGGGTAGCAGGGGTGATCTGGGACTTCTACAACAGGCCCTGGACCTGCTTTCTTGGTGGCAGAAGTCAAATGGGTGTTCTTAGTGCTCCTGGCATGGAAATGAGGCACTGGAGACATTATATGCAAGCCGCTACAGTAGCAGAACTCTCAGAAGCCATGTAGCAGAGAAGAACAGTGCCAGAACTAAGGACCGTAGCCTGGAGTCAGCCAAACCTCTGCTGGTTGCATTTCACCCATGTAGCCTCCGTCTTTTCCCCTTTGGACATCTATAGCTGTGTAAGAGGTTACCTGCATGTAAGAATGCCATCTTTCAGATGAGTTTTGGAGATCTCCCATAATTATGAATGACTTCCAGACTATAATTTCCTCTGGAGAAAACAGACCTCATGGAGGGTGAGCTCTGTTGCACAACAATCTGCTGAGGTCCTTCCCCTCCCCATACTTTCCCCTCCCTCCCTCCCTCCCCCAAATCTCCAGGCATTTCCTAACCTGGAGCTGACAACCCTACTGGATATCTCACTGTATTAGCCGGTGCAAGAATGCAGCGCTTTCCTTTTAATACATTGTCGAAGGCTTTTAAGTTTCTAGCCCTCATCAGGGTTGTAAAACTGCCCTTAAAAACGCCTCCTGAAATCCCAGAAGCCGGAGGGGACTTCAAACAGGGCTTCCTTCCAGAGGGGACAAACTCTGTGCTGCAGTCCTTGAAGGAAAGACTTTTCAACATGAAAACTTGTGGCTTTTCAACATGTGCTTTTTAATTTGCTCTCAATTGTTTCTTGTCAATGGGATGTTTTCCTTTGGTGTCAGAAGTCTTTAGGGGCCTTTCAATAGAGAGACAGAGGCAGTGTACTGAAAGGAGGAAAGTTCTTTGCCCTTTTATTAAAGTGAGTGGCAAGGCTGTTCACAGGCTCCAAAAATAGAGCTGCCAGATCCTGGTTCGGAAACTCCTGGAGATGTCGGGGTGTGGAGCCTGGGGAGGAGAGGGACTTCAGTGGAGTACGGTGCCTGACAGAGTCCACCCTCCAGAGCATTCCTTTTCTCCAGGGGAAGTGAATGCTGCAGTCTGGAGAGGAGCTTGTTATGTACTGAATGTGAATCGCTCCTATCTATTCACATGTTAAGCTCGAGTCTGAATGTGGCTCTTCAGATGTCGCATTGCTATTGGTCGGTTTCTGCAAAACCTGTGTAATTACCCAATCACTGAGTGATATTGTTGCAAAGAGGGAACGGTCCTGATTGCCTTTATCCCTATATTCTGATTGGTCTTTAACTTGTTATGGGTGTGGCTTGGACAGCCCGGGAGAGTTTAAAAGAAGGAGCTGTGCTCCCCTTGTTTTTTCTTGTGTTCCTGACTTACAGTTGCTGTTTAATAAAGCTGAGATCACTTGAAGCTGAATCCTTTTTGAGTCTCATACTTAACAGAGCTGTCATTCCAGGGGATCTCCACGGTCCCACCTGGAGGCTGGCATCCCTATCAAAATCTGCTTACAGGGCAGGTGAGCCTCCCCATGATAGTCAGAGAGATTTTAAAAATGTTCATCCCTTTAAAATAGCCCCGACCCTTTGCGGAGGGATACCATCGTTTTATGTCATTTATTTGCCCTTTTCTCAGACCCACTGCTTGCATTTTCCCTCCTGGGTCCCTAAAGGGCTACAATGCTCTGTAAGCAGGGATCGTTTGGGGGCTTTCTTTTCTGGCATTATCCACCAGTGTGCTGCACCACCAGCACCTTTGAGGAGGCAGGGGTCCCACTCCTAGCCAATGCTCCCTCTAAGCTGCAGAGTCTGGGGAGCAAAAATTCTACTTTCTGAGCTACTGGCATTACAGTTGTGAGCAGGTGATCCGGCTACTGCACAAATTAGCTTGCTCCGGAGCCGTCCCTTCCTGAGCGAAGACAAAAATGTGTGAGCCGGAGGCTAAAAGACGGTGAGGTAGCTCATACTCACTCAGCTTAGAGGGAACACTGGTCCCAGCTCCTGAGGAGAGAACTGGTGGAAACGGGCACAACCTTACAGAGTACATATGGAGCAGAAGTCCATCAGTGGCTATTAGCCACAAGGTGTAGATGGGGACTCTCAGTCTGGGGCAGGTGATGCACTCTATTCTTGGTGCTGGGGGGGCAGCAGTGGGAGGGCTTCTGGTGTCCTGGCCCCACTGCTGGACCTCCTGATGGCACCTGGTATTTTCGGCCACTGTGTGACAGAGTGTTGGACTAGATGGGCCATAGGCCTGATCCAACATTAGCTTCTCTTATGTTCTTATGTTCCCAAGTCGTCTCTGCATGGAGTGTCAGCAGCCCCCTGCTCCTGAGAAGGGATCCGCAGGGATCCAGCCAGCAGGCAGATCCCCACCACCAACTCCAGGGAAGAAGGCTCAGTCGGATCCCGCCCCTCTGCAGCCAGCCAACCTCTCCTTGGAACTAAACTGCGCTCTAGGGCGGGAGAAGCCTCCTCTTTCCTCTGCCTGCAGCTCTGAAAGGGTTAAAGCCGCCGAGCTGTTGGCTAGAGAGGCCGATCGAGGGACGGAGGGAGGTGCTTTTCCGGAGGGGGGAGACACCGGAACTGTTGGCTTCTGAGCGAGGAAGGGGGGGGGCTTCAGACAGACCGCAGCCGAGAAAGATCTTTGCAGCCGGATCCCGGGAAGGTCTCCTCTCGAGTAAGTCACCATCTCAGTCTGGGAAGACGGAAGGTCCGCTCTCGTGGGGCTTGGGAATCAATACTTTTAAAACGTGATTTTCCTGTGTATGTTTTCATTTGTTACCCCAAAAGGAGAATCTGAATTTTAGACATGGAAATAAGTGATTGGGGGTGATGGGGATTGTGGGAACCCTTCCTGCCGAGTGGCTGACCAAATACCTCCCCTTTGGGCCGGTGCTCCCCCCATCTGCAATTTTCTGGGAGTGTGGGGGGGTTATTTACGTTATTTTATTTATTTACATTTTATAATCAGCCCTTTAGTGGAACTCTATACGGTCAATACATTCAGTAAATTATGCAATAGAATTTGGGTTGGAGAATCGACCAGAAATCTGAGAAACAGTGTTGAAGGAGAGCATAAATGTTAACGTGGCATAGTAGGATCCAGCTTACAGCAACCTAAACACGGTCATTCAGACCCGTGTCCTAATGATGTATCCAAGAAACCTTGTGAAGCCTTTTGTCCAGTGCCACCCTATTGCTTGCTTAGAAAAGCCCTCTTGGATAATTCAGTTGTGCTTAGTCTGTGGAAAGCCAGGCGAGTGGGTGCCTTCCTGACCCCCTCAGGCAGACCATTTGTGGGGGCCAGAGTGGAGAAGGCCCCTGTCCAGGCCAGCCAGCGGAAGGACTGCAGAAGGGCAGTAATATGCCTGCTTCATCTAGCTCCTGATAATGGCTGAGCCTGGGTGTTCTGCACCAGCTGGAGTTTCTCAATTGGTTTTATGTAATGTACAGGGCATTGATCTAGTCTAGTCCATATCACCGTGGCATGGATCCTGGTGGCTGGATCAGCTGCATCAAGGGAAGGGGTTGTTTTTTGAGCTAGGCTGAGTTGGGAGAAGCATTAACTTGCTTCTCCAACAATTAGAAAAAGAAGAAGAGATTGGATTTGTACCCCACCCTTCACTACCCAAAGGTGTCTCAGAGCAGCTTACAAATTCCCTTCCCTTCCCCTCCCCGCAACAGACACCCTGTGAGGTAGGTGGGGCTGAGAGAGCTCTGACAGAAACTGCTCTTTTTCAAAGACAGCAGTGCCAG
Source organism: Gekko gecko (assembly GCA_029375565.1). NCBI lineage: Eukaryota > Metazoa > Chordata > Lepidosauria > Squamata > Gekkonidae > Gekko > Gekko gecko. The sequence continues at coordinate 8,264,298 of JAPDNY010000002.1, forward strand.
AACTATGGCTTGCCCAAGGTCATCCAGCAGGTGCAAGTGGGGAATCAAACCTGGTTCTCCCAGATTAGAGTCCACGCGCTTAACCACTACACCAAACTGGCTCCAGTGTAACACCGAGGCTCTTAACTGAGTCAGTGAGGGTTAGTTGAAGACCATCAAAAGTGAGGAACTGAACAACATGCCCTTCCCCGAGATGGGATTACGGCCATCAGTTCTGATGGTCATCTGTGAATGATCCATTCCCCTTATACTGGTTAGGATTCTGGTCTTTGATGTTGACCATGTTTCTGTCCTTCCAGAAGAATTTTTCTTCTTCCTTGGATTTCTTTCCTTCCCCACGTAGATATCATAGACTTATAAAATCATAGAGTTGGAAGGGACGTCCAGGGTCATCTAGTCCAACACCCTGCACAATGCAGGAAATTCACAAATACCTCCCCCTCCACTGTGACCACCGTTCCATGCCCAGAAGATGAGAGAAAACCTCCAGGATCCCTGGCCAAACTGGCCTGGAGAAAAATTGCTTCCTGACCCCAAAGTGGCAATCAGCATTTCCCTGGGCATGTAAGAAAGGGCCACAAGAACTAAGCACTGAGGAACCCTTCCTGCCCTCCCTCTCATGATCTGCCTAAGGTCACAGAATCAGCATTGCTGTCAGATGGCCATCTAGCCTCTGTTTGAAAACATCCAAAGAAGGAGAGCCCACCACCTCCCGAGGAAGCCTATTCCACTGAAGAACCACTCTTAACTGCTAGGAAATTCTTCCTAATGTTTAGCCGAAAACTCTTCTGATTTAAATTCAACCCACTGGTTCTGGTCCGACATCCTGGGACAACAGAAAACAGCTCCGTACCATCCTCTATATGACTGCCCTTCAAGTATGTTTTAATATATATATATTTGATTTAATATAAAAGCTATAACAAAAAATAAGCTAAATAAACCAAGCAAAGGGGGGGAATTAGGACCTAACAGGACTTTATCCAACAAACTGGCATCTGCAATTGGATCCATCTCAAATTATTTCTTCAGTTTGAATCTTGAAGAGAAATAATTTATAAAACAATTGACTGCTTGGGTCACAATACACTGAAATAATCTGTAAATTTAAAGAAGTTCCAAAATGCAGTTTAGACACAAAAATAATGCAAAACCAGATTAGAGATATACAGATTTCAGCAATACTAATACTAATTTCTTATCTTTGAGAACAAGGGGCCAAAGCTCTCAGAATTACTAGTGTTTGATAATTTCAAACCCGGGAAATTTTACTAAGGATCGGGAAGACCTGAGTTCATATTCTAAGATCCAGTGGTCAAGAGCTTCTGAATAAGACTGTCGTTATCATTTCAAACAAAGGTTAAAGGATGCCATGGCTTCATACTTACACAGTAAAGTATAAAGAATAATTAAATAAGTAAATATTTATCATGGCAGGAGCTTTTGCTTGGTTTGGTCAGGGCTCCATTTCAGCAGTTTTTCTGTCATTTGAATCGTAGCATCTTTAGAAATTGGTGTTTTATGTCCTGGCATCACATTTCTCTATCTGCTGTTTTCTTGATATCAAGGTCTTTAAGTAAAAGAGTTGAGTTTGATTTTGAAGAGCTGGAATCAGATAACGGGGATACTTCTGTGGGCGGGGTGAGTGTCCACCTGCCGGTTTGTAGATTTGATGGGGGATGCGTTGAGTGAGGGACCATCTGCAGTTGAAGTTTCCATACGTGTCCCACTGCTGGATTCTGAAAGACTCGGGAGATTAGCCGATTCTTGTTTCATGCTAGTTGCAGGGGGGGGCAAATGCTGGTCTCGCTGTTTAATTGTGTATTAGTTGAGACAAATCTGTTTGGTGGCTCCTTCAGATCAGATGAATTAGTCGTGGATTGCTCTGCCACCTTCAGTAGTGGGCTTTTCTGGATTGTCCCATAGGTGTACGTCGGAGAAGATCCTCTAGGTCTCTTTCGATCTGATTTGGAAAGTTCTACAAAATGTGCTATATTTACCGCCCCTGTCAATAATGGGTTTTTCCATTCCTCTGCGAAGACTCTGACAGGGCTTATATGAAAGACAGCAAGAAATCTCCTCATTCTCAGCAACGTAAGAGGGATAGTAGATTGCTTGAACGTTAATGACACTCGCCAATAGGGGGGAGTGGCGGGGAGTCTCACTGTTTGCTCAGGAGCAGCTGGCTCAGTGAAAAGGTGATTTCTCTTCTGTCCACCAAACGACCTCCATTTACAGGGTTCCGAGCAATTAGCAATACTATTTGGTTGTGTTGCAGGCAGGGCTCTTTTTGTAGCAGGAACTCCTTTGCATATTAGGCGACACACCCCTGATGTAGCCAATCCTCCAAGAGCTGACAGTAGCCCCTGTAAGAAGAGTTCTGTAAGCTCTTGGAGGATTGGCTACATTAGGGGTGTGTGGCCTAATATGCAAAGGAGTCCCTGCTACAAAAGGAGCCCTGGTTGCAGGGTTAAACTGTCTGTTGTCCTGGTTGAAGGTAATCCTCCACTCCTCTGCATTTTTGCTGAAGAAGCAGTGGTTCTGTTCGGTACTCTCTGGGTGCGTTCAAACAGCGTGCTGAGTGCGGTTTAAACCGGTCCAGTTCTGACGCAATTTTAATCTGGATAATTGCGATCACACTCACCTCCTTATCCTGGCTCACCGTGTCGTCATATCGTTCCCCGCCGTCTACACTACCAACGTGTGGGAACGTGTGTCAGTGGGTTTTTTAAAAAAGAAAATCTCAGTTTGTGCATGCGCATAGGCAGTCATCCGTAGAACTGGAATCTTCGCACATGCACAGAACAACCAGCTTCCCGCTACAAGCATGCCCTGAGGTGTCTCCAACCGCTGTGACAGAACACTTCCCTTTAAACTTTTGACCCGAAACTGGCCTCCGTGAGATCCCAAACTCATCTAAACGCTAAAATGAGTCACCATTTAAACCTTGGTTTTATTAACGCGGCAGGTGATGCACTCTATTCTTGGTGCTGGGGGGAGGGCAGCAGTGGGAGGGCTTCTAGTGCCCTGGCCCCACTGCTGGACCTCCTGATGGCAACTGGTATATTTTGGCCGCTGTGTGACAGAGTGTTGGACTAGATGGGCCATTGGCCTGATTCAACATTGGCTTCTCTTATGTTCTTATGGGAGCGGAGCTCCACCTATGCGCATACCGCCAACACTTAAAAAAAAATGGTGGGCGAAAAGCAGAAGCCTCGGGCTTCCATGGCAGCTTTCCGGAGGGGAGGGGGTTGAAGTACCCGGAAGTGGCTCAACACCACAGGAGCCATCAGACTTTTTGTTAACTTCATCCAACTTATTCATAACAGGAGAGGTGCTGTTTCTTATCTCTTCTTTTAAATCTTCTTTTAAGTCTGTAAACATCTCCTGCAAATGCTTTTTAGTTAAGGAGTCTTCTCTTTTCCTTTTACTTGCCTGGGCTTCATTCATTTTCCTCCATTTCCAATGTCGGGGTGGGGGGGAGTCTTTGTCGGAAGAGTTTTGATTTTCTTGCAGTTTGGAGGAGTTCTTGCCACTTTTTGGTCCCTTAGTTTTCCCCATCGTTTTGGTGAAACTATAATATTTAAATTGAAGTTTGTTTTTTTTAATTTTAATTCTTCTGTAGGAGTTCGATGCGGAGGCAGTAACGGGTGCGAACTGCGCAGCTCAGCCGTCACTCTGCCCCCACACTTTCCCCCCTTCTTGCCCGCCTCCAGTCTTCTGGCACCTCACTTGTTCTCCAAGAATTCTCAAAAATAATGGACGGAGGCTCAGAAATTACATCTGTGAGTTCTTTTAGTACCCTTGGATGCAGTTCATCTGGCCCCGAGGACATAGTCTCGTTTAAAGAAACTAGGTGTTTATGTACTACCCCTATGCCGATCATAGGCCGCAACACCCTTCCCTCATCATGTGTTCTGTTTTTGCCATGTTGAGCACCGTTTCCCCTGCAAGAGAAGGCTGAGGAAAAACAGGAATTGGGGATTTCTTCCCTGTCTTCATCACCTGTTACGATTTCAATTTCCTGTCTCCGCAATGGGCCTACTATGTCCTTGCTCTTTTTCTTACTTTGAACATAAGAAAAGAACCGCTTTTTTGTTGTTTTGAGCATCGCCCGCTACCTTTAGCTTTCCTGACTCTCTCTCTACAAGCACTGGTTATTTGTTTATTTATCTTTTATTTATTTATCTTTCGATTTCTACCCCGCTCGAACCCCTCCCATGGGTCTCTGAGCGGCTTACACAGCTTTTGTATCATCCCTATCTATGGGCACAACGTATTAGGGGCGGGACTACCTAACGGCACCCAGTGGGATTTAGTTGACATGCCTCCAGCTCGGCATTATATTCTTCCTTGGTTATGAGCAGTGTTCCCTCTAAGCTGAGTTAGTGTGAACTAGCTCACAGTTTTTTAGCCTCCAGCTCACAAACTTTTGTCTTAGCTCAGGAAGGGTGGCTCTGGAGCAAACTAATTTATGCAGTCGCCAAATCACTCACAACTTGAATGCCAATAGCTCAGAAAGTAGAATTTTTGCTCACAAGACTCCACAGCTTAGAGGGAACATTGGTTATGAGGCCCTCCTTCCACTTTCTGAATGTTATTTCTCAAGTTTTTAGAAAGCTGTTTATGGAGCCACCTTGGCTTCTTTAGGCTCCTCCCATTTTTCCTTCTCATATGATCTCTGTCTGTCTGTCTGTCTGTGTGCCAAAGAAGCCAGGAATGTAACAGAGACTATGGTGGAGACAGACCAAGACCTTGTGTTTGAAGAATGGCTGGCGACTTTCTCAGGAAGATTGCAAGAGACTATTTCCTTCCCAGATGAGCTGGCTGCTAGTGAGTATCCTTCACGGTTATGTCAAGGGAATGGGCACAGAATAGCCGTGGGACCTCTCCTCTTCCCTTCTAAAAAACCCTTGGTTTGTTAGTTGCTGTAGACTTTCCGGGTCATGTGGCTGTGTTCTTGGCATTGTAGGACCTGTAGGACCAAGACCACGGCCACACAACCCGGAAAATCTACAGCAATGAATGGACTCTGGCCATGAAAGCCTTTGACAACCCTTTGTTTGTCAGAATTCTCAAGCCTGCTGGGTAAGGAGGGAGGGAGGTGTTCTGGGGCCTGGGATCTGGGGGCCCAGAAGTTCCTTCTGGGGCTGAGTTCGGCTGTGGCTCTTGAGTGGCTGCACTACCCTTAAATACTGGATATTCCTGGAATAGAGGGGGGGTTACCTAAGAAATAGGAGCTACGGTGGCTCAAGTGGTTAAGACGCTGAACTGCAGGCTGTGGAAGGTCAGTAGTTCAGCAGTTTGAGACCCGAGTTCAGCCGCATGACGGATCGAGCTCCCGTCTCTAGTTCCAGCTCCTGCCAACCTAGCAGTTCAAAAGCAAGAAATTGCAAGTAGATAAATAGGTACCACTTCGTTGGGAAGGTAACAGCGTTCTGTGCACCTTGGTGTTTAGTCATGCCGGCCACATGACCACGGAAACGTCTTCGGACAGTGCTGGCTCTTCCACTTTGAAACGGAGATGAGCACCGCAACCCTAGAGTCGGATTGGACTGGCTTTCAAGCAAGGGAAACCTTTACCTACCTAAGAATAGCTCTGCTGGACGAGGCCAAAGGCACATCAACCCTTTCCTACAGCAGTCCCCTGGATATCTTCAGGCCTTCCTATTAGGTGGAGATGGGTTTGAGTGCTTTCTTGGGAGCTGTTCTACCTTGCAGGGGTGGCCTGCAGCGGGTAGTCCCACCAGTTAACACTGCCACCCAAGGGCAAGTGGTTTATGCCAAATCACAGAGCACTCTCTGTTGTGGTGACGGGAGTCAGTCCTTCCCCCAAGAGAGCGGGATCATGTCTTATTGAAGAGATTCCTACTGAAACTGTCAGCCCAGGGAACACAGTTTGTTTGAGCCACAACAGGATAGAGAAAGCACTGTAGCTATCTTCCGTCTCCCCAAGAGGCAAGCGACCAACTTCTTCCCAAAGGCTCAGTCCCTTCCAGCCCCCTGAGGCAGGAAACCATCTGCCAAAGAAAAGCACAAACACGCAGAAAAAAGCCAGGAATGCCTGTCCACTCAGCGTGCTCCAACGCCTGGGTTTCTCCAAGGCCAGCTGGCACCATCTCCCCCTGTCTCCAGGGAAGAGGGTTGACAGCAATGAGAACCCCCTGCTGCTCTAAGGGTCTGCCAGACTAACTTCCCCACATTTACATTACATCACCTTGGTCATGCTGAACACCTGGATACCTTGCTGCCTGTTCACTGTGCATTGTAGGTGTTTTGGGAGGATGGAACAGGACAGACTCTTATGAGGTCTTACCTGAACTTTTTGACACTGCGTGTTCCTCTGGGAGAGGCTTCCAAAGGGCCTTGCTCTACTGTAACAAATTAATGACCTTGAGGCCAGATAATCAGTCTTCTGACTATGTCTTGCTGACAATAAAATACAGTTCTTTCCAGAGAGAGACTGGCTGACTCTGTACTTCTAGGAAAGGCAGAACTGCCGGGATGATTCAGACATGGCTGCCCATTAGGCCATAGAGAGGCCCAGCTAAGGTACAGAGAATGGCTCGGAGATAGCAAGAAAGTGGCTCTGAGCTTGAGAAAGGTGGCCCTGCACTGCAAGGCTGGTTTTCCCATCTGTCATTACCTGCCCCTCTCCAAACAAACGGAACCTTTCCCAAAACCACGGGGGTCCCCTTGGACCTGTGGGGTTCACTTGGTGAGCTCCTGGCTCCTCCCCCCACCCCGGGAAAACATGCATTTTCAGAGGCAGATGACCAGCCCCTCCTGGCTCTGTTGACAACTGGAAGGGAACTCTCAGTGCAAGTGCAAGACTGGACGTCTTGATAATTCATATTTCATCGCCAAGTGCAGAGAGTTAAAAGTTAAAAAGCTTGGAAAGTCAAATGGGAACAGCAGGGGAACAGTTTCTTCCCACTTTCCCCCTTAAAATACATATGGGGAGTTTGGGGAGGGGGGGATAGGCAGAAAATAAAAATAGCTCTATGAGGATGGCCTGGCAGGGCTAAAGTGTGACCGATTTCTCAGTTTAGGAGGAAAGATGATCGGATAAGAGAAATGCACGCCCATTCCTGAGCAGTGCCTGACTGGTGCCTTGGCGTCTTGCCTGGGTGATGATTGGAACTCTTTCTGTATTCCAGCAGCGGATGTAGAGGAGACAGCTGGGGAATTCCAGGGGTTCCCTTTGGATAAAGCCGAGAATGAAGATGTCGTAGGACACTTTGGGGATGGAGATGGACCACAGAGGCAGGAGGGAAGCCAAGCAGGTAAGAGGAGGGATAAGCCCATTTCTTGCTGAGGAGGGGGTTTCCATGAAATCCCAGTCCAAGAGGAAAGGTTAATCAAAAGAAGAAGGAGCTAGAATCTTATTTGCAACTTATTGGAAACTTCCATCAAGACTTACTGAACACGACCTAATAGTGAAGATTGTGGAATGTGCAGAAATGGACAAGCTGACCTCAATGGTAAAAGGGCAAATGGAAAAAGATGATGTTGGACTTTGGACTCCATTCTATAATTGGATAAGAAAGAAACACAAAGACGTGAACTTTCTAATATTATAATACTAAGAAGTTTTCATGAACTTTTAAACCTCTCAGCCTATCTGTGTATAGTATGAAATGACAAGTCACATGCAGAAAATCATTAGATAATATTTCTTTACCCGACCCCTTCCCCTTTCCACTTCCTTACCCTTGTATATGTTAAAAATAAAAATCTATTTAAAAAATATTTGGATTGCAGATGGAAATTCAGGTGCAGATCAGAACTCTTTGTGTGGGTTCTAACAGGAGCTCTTTCATTATTCCAACAGGGGGTGGTCAGAGGAATGAGGAGGATGAGGAACTACATCCTCTGTCGCCAGATGAACTCAAGAATGAAGACTTGAGAGGAAACTTCAGAAACCAAGTTGGACCTAAGAGGCAGAAAAGAAGCCACATCATCCAGAAGAGGGGTACAACCATTCCTTCCCAAGGAGGGGATTTCCAAGAAGTAATTCACATGGCGAAGGAAACATACAAGTGTTTGGCGTGTGGAATGAATTTCTCAGATCAATCCCAGTATAGTGTCCATTTACGAATGCACAGTGGAAAGAAGACTCATCACTGGCTGGAGTGTGGAAAGACCATGATTCCCAGAGCAGAGCTCCTTGGTCTTCAAAGAATTCATGGAGGAGGGAAACCATACAGCTGCTCAGACTGTGGCAAGAGATTCTCAGAGAAATCAAACCTTGTTCGACACGAAAGGTTGCATTCAAGAAAGAAGCTATTTATTTGCTCAGAGACTGGAATGACATTCTCTGTGGGAGGCAAAGGTAATATACATTTTCCAAAGCACAGTATAATGAATGCATGTAAATGCTTTTGGTGTGGAAACTACTTCAAATACAGATCACAGCTCCTTGTTCACCAAAGAATCCACAGAGGGGAGAAGCCTTTTGAATGCTCAGAATGTGGGAAGAGATTCAGACTCAGTAGCCATCTTCAAGAACATCTAAGAACCCACACAGGGGAGGAGCCTTTTGAATGCTCAGAGTGTGGGAAGAGATTCAGTTGCAGTGGCTATCTTCAAATTCATCTAAGAACTCACACAATGGTGAAACGTTTTGAATGCTCAGAATGTGGGAAAAGATTCAATCGCAGTAGCCATCTTCAAAATCATCTAAAAACCCACACAGGGGAGAAGCCTTTTGAATGCTCAGAGTGTGGGAAGAGATTCAGTCACAGGGACACCTTTCAAAATCATCTAAGAATCCACACAGGGGAGAAGCCTTTTGAATGCTCAGAGTGTGGGAAGAGATTTGGTCGCAGTGGCCATCTCCAAGAGCATCTAAGAACCCACACAGGGGAGAAGCCTTTTGTATGCTCAGAGTGTGGGAAGAGACTCAGTCACAGTGGTGCTCTTCAAGAGCATCTAAGAACCCACACAGGGGAGAAGCCTTTTGAATGCTCAGAGTGTGGGAAGAGATTCAGCCACAGTAGCGCTCTTCAAAATCATGTAAGAACCCACACAGGGGATAAGCCTTTTGAATGCTCAGAGTGTGGGAAGAGATTCAGTCGGAGTGGCAGTCTTCAGGAACATCGAAGAACCCACACAGGGGAGAAGCCTTTTGAATGCTCAGAGTGTGGGAAAAGATTCAGTCGCAGTGGCACACTTCAAAATCATCTAAGAACCCATACAGGGGAGAAGCCTTTTGAATGCTCAGAGTGTGGGAAGAGATTCAGTCACAGTGGGGCTCTTCAAAATCATCTAAGAACCCACACAGGGGAGAAGCCTTTTGAATGCTCAGAGTGTGGGAAGAGATTCAGTCGCAGTGGCCATCTCCTAGAACATCTAAGAACCCACACAGGGGAGAAGCCTTTTGAATGCTCAGAGTGTGGGAAGAGATTCAGTCACAGTGGTGCTCATCAAGAGCATCTAAGAACCCACACAGGGGAGAAACCTTTTGAATGCTCAGAGTGTGGGAAAAGATTCAGTCGCTGTGGTGCTCTTCAAAATCATCTAAGGACCCACACAGGGGAGAAGCCTTTTGAATGCTCAGGGTGTTGGAAGAGATTCATTAGCAGTAATACTCTTCAAGAACATCTGAGAACCTGTAGGGGAATTTTGGGTGTCCAGGCTGCTATCGGGGTTCCCCAACCCCATTAGTGTTCTTTCCTATGGGCAAGTGAAGTCTCGCTAGGGAATTCAGGCCTCCAGTGGGAGAGAAACACAGTGAGGACAGTTGCCTTAAACTAAAAATGTTATTAACTCTAAAACCATATACATTAAGGCTGTGATCACACACACAAAACAATCCACTTTTAATCCACTTTCAATGCACTTTCGAACTGGATTTTACTGTCTAAACTGGTAAAATCCAGTTGGAAAGTGCATTGAAAGGGGATTATTTCGTCTGTGTGATTGCAGCCTAAAAATATTACCTCTTAAACCATAAACAAGTAAAACTTAATAGCATATATTCAATATCAGTACCCAGTAGCATACAGAAAATTCCCATTGCCTGATATACTGTACACTTCAAAAAGAACAAGGAATCTCTGGACTGTGGACGAGTACCTCACTCAAGCCTAGGTGGGATGTTGGCCAAACAGTCTCGAGCAAATCCCAAAGCCTCCTTTTTAAATTCTTTTCTGCCAACAGGAATCGAGGGAGGAGTCAATTAAAGTATTCCAGCCTTGCCAAATACTAGCCCATCCTAAATCGATAAGATGAATTTTTGCTAACGTGACCTTTTGCCCAGATAGATTTTATTAACTGCAGTGTTAAAAAGACTTCGACAGATATGTTTAGGCTTTGGAGCCTGGCACCTGGAATTCAGGGAAAGGTACATCTACAGGACAAGGCTCTAGTTTTTACACCTAGGCGGCCAACAAAAGAGCAAAGGCGTGTGGGACTTCTGAACCAAGAAACCAAAGTCAGTTATAGCAAAACCTACATATTTTATTTATTTATTTATTTATTTATTATGGGATTTATACCCCGCCCTCCCCGCAAAGGAGGCTCAGGGCGGCTCTGAATAGCATAGAAAACTAGAAAGGCCCAGGTTCATTGAACCCCAAATTCTGCCACAGAACCCACACAGGGGAGAAGCCATTTGAACGCTCAAGAGCAGGGCTCTTTTTGTAGAAAAAGCCCAGCAGGAACTTATTAGCATAATAGGCCACACCCACCAGCAGAAAATCATTAGCATATTAGGCCACACCCCGACAGCACAGCTCATTAGCCTATTAGGCCACATCCCCATGTTACCAGAAGTGTGGTCATCCAGCCACATCCACCTTTTGCTTCTTATTCTGTTTACCTTGTTTGTTGTCAAAACCCAAGGCTTTTTTTGTAGCAGGAACTCCTTTGCATGTTAGGCCACACAGCCCTAATGTAGCCAATCCTAATGAGTTTCTGCTGTTGGGTGTGGCCTATTATGCTAAGGAGTTCCTGCTTGGTGTGGCCCACTTGGGACCCAGCCGGAACTCCGTCCCTGTGCGTTCCTGCCCCAAAATAGCCCTGCTCAAGAGTGTGGGAAGAGCTTCAGCTGGAGTGGCTTCCTTGAAAAGCATCAGAGAACCCACGCCATGTAACTGCTTAGCTCAGTGGTGTCAAACTTATTTGTTACGAGGGCCGGACGTGACATAAATGTCACTTTGTTGGTCTGGGCCAATTAATGATATTACTTTTTACTCAAAATACACACATCCTTAAAACATTTAGAGTATGTCCTTTATTTACTGGTCTTTGATAACTGACACCCCTTGCAAAAAATCATTGCATCAAAATCTGGCGCAAATGTCTGTGCTGCGGCAATCTTGAGTATGTTGTTTAGGTGTGTATCTCTACGCTGAGAGCATACTTTTGATTTATTGACTTTCATTGAAAGAAAAGAGCTATTCACAGACATAACGTTGTCCCAAACATAGATTTTGAGAAGCAAAACCCTTAAGGTGGGGGTAGTTCTGACCCCAAAAATGTCAAAAATTCCATTCGGACCCCAAAAATGTTAAAAATGTTAAAAATTCTTCAGAAAGATTATCCTTCAACAGCAGCATCACCCTGCTCCCCCACCTACCTGCGATTTGTGGCATCCATTCATTGGTAGGTGGGGAGAAGAAAGAAAAGGGGCTGTTCAGCAAAGAAGGTGATGAAGGAAGTCCTGAGGGCAGTGTTCCCTCTAAGCTGAGTTAATGTGAGCTAGCTCACAGGGTTTTAGCCTCCAGCTCACACGTTTTTGTCTTCGCTCAGGAAGGAGGGCTCCAGAGCAAACTGATTTATGCTGTAGCCCAATCGCTCGCTCACAACTTTCATGCCAGTAGCTCACAAAGCAGAATTTTTGCTCACAAGACTCCACAGCTTAGAGGGAACATTGCAGGGTGGGTGAAATCTTCATAGCTTGTCAAAGACTTTGTCCCATGGGACACCTGTTTCAAGAAGAAACATAAGATTCCCTTCAAACTGATGGGTATGGAGTTCAGAGCCAGTTTGGTGTAGTGGTTAATTGCGTGGACTCTAAGTTGGGAGAATCAGGTTTGATTCCCCACTCCTCCACTCACAGCTGCTGGATGACCTTGGGCAAGCCATAGTTCTGGCACAGCTGTTCTTGAAAAAGAGCAGTTACTGTCAGAGCTCTCTCAGACCCACCTACCTCACAAGGTGTCTGTTATGGGGAAGGGAAGGGAAAGGAGTTTGTAAGCCACTCCGAGACTCCCTTGGGTAATGAAGGGCGGGGTATAAATCCAGTCTCTTCTTCTAGCTGTACCCCATCTAACTCCCCAACAGGAACTCCAAGTGGCTTATGATGTTTTATAAGGTCGAATGCAGTGGGCCTGAGGTCACAAGCAGGTTTTCCGGCAAAATGGCATTTGAACTTGGGTCTCCCAGATCCTAGCCTAACGCTCTAACTGGTACACCGTACTGGCTGTCATTCTTGTGTGACAAATGGGGTCACATAAGAATGATTCCATAAGAATGAGTCCGGAGACAGTCTATACCCAGTTGAAAAAAGGTTCAGGTCTATCATCAACAGTGAAAAACCGAAGCTTCGAACAATGACTGATGGTTCCAAAGACTACCATGGAACTGAGAGGAGAGGCAAACAGTTTAGGCTGTCCTCCAAAAAGCATGCTTTCTGATTGATTTTGAGTTCTTCATGGAGAGGGGAATAGCGTCTAGTGCCCTGGCCCCACTGCTGGACCTCCTAGTGGCACCTGGTATTTTTGGCCGCTGTGTGCCAGAGTGTTGGACTGGATGGGCCATTGGCCTGATCCAACATTGGCTTCTCTTACGTTCTTAATAGCTAGGCTTGCCTCTTCCTAAAACAGCCCCTGTGCTGAAAAAGACCAGGTATTAGGGCTGGGGACTGCAGCAAGGTGGTGGAACCAAGGCAGCTGGATCACTGGGTCGGCCTTGAGAACTAGGCCTTAGCAAGAGGGCTTGGAGCCGAGAGCAACAGAGAATCGGTTCTGACCCAAAGAAGAGGAAGAGTTGGATTTATATCCCGCCCTTCACTCGGATTCTCAGAGTGGCTTACAGTCTCCTTCCCTTCCTGTCCCCACAATGGATACCTGGTGAGGGAGGTGGGGCTGAGAGAGCTTTGAGAGAACTGTTCCCGAGAGAACTGTGACTTACCCAAGGTCACCAAGCTGCTTCTACGTGTGAAGGAGTGGGGAATCAAACCCGGTTCTCCAGATTAGAGTCCTCTGCCCTTAACCACTACCCCAAATCGAGGTAGCCCCAATAGAGTGAGTTAGGAAATGAAGCTTAGCAGGCCTGAAGCACAACTACTTTATTGTCCCAGAACACAACTGATGAGAACGAGAAAGTCCACCCACTTCAGCAGTTCTCCAAAACTTCAGGGGCTGAAGAGGTCCAAGGAACCCCATCTGAAAGGCACAATACCCTCCAGACATCTTACGCCTTTTGCGAAGAGTCACTGAGAATTGCAACGCTCTGTTCACCCAGGCCTCCGAAGATTCACACTTAAATGCCATCATTGTGGAGAAAAGCAGCCACTGCTCTTTGCGTCCCATGTTTTCACAAACTCTGAAGTCAAAAATATTCCAGAATTTCAGACCCTCACTGCTGTGAATGGCGCTTGACTTAATTTAGAGATCTCTTGGCAGGACAGCACATATTTTTTCACACGGCAAACCCTGCGTCTTCAGCACTCTCTGAATCAGGCCATGAGGCACTGCATTCTCGCTGGATCCCCGTGGGCAGGGCAAAGGAGTGTTCAAGATGTCTCTTGTATTTAGGACCCGGCCTCTCACCCCTTCAATATACTCCCAAAGTCCATCTTGCAGAAATGGGGGGGTGGGCTGAGTCTTTCCCTCATGGCAGTTTAAAAATGCCTTTTATACAGATGGGTCATTTTATTCTTTTCCCCAGTTGATAAAATGTTTTTTTGCAGCATAGGACTTTCCCCCATTACTCCCGTTCATTTTGTTTTGTAGTTGAGCTGCTTGTTCTAACAAGAGGGCCGTTCCTCCCCTCCGGGCTTCTTCAAGCAGATTCCGGCCTTCTTAGGAAAAGCCTGTGAAGTTCAGCTCTTCACAGAAATGAAAGGGAGTTACAATCTAATGTCACCCTGACCTATTCCACGTTTCCTAGTGGTTTCCTGTTGATCAAAAAGCCTCACCTTTTGGCTTCAGAGCCTACATTTTGAGACATTCCTGTAACTTTTATATGTAATAAACACTATTTCCTCCTGATGTTTTTCACCAAAATGTCCCTGCAGCACAGACAGCGGCTAAGAGAAGAGCTGGAATTTTTGCTACTACTCTGCCTCTGACATCCCTGACTGCCTCGCTCGAAACTCCTGTCTCCTCATTTCTCTGGCAGGCTCAGTCCTGCCTCCCTCCCTGTCTTGCTCTGATCTAAGCTACAATAATCCATGTAATGGTCACCTCCAGATTAGACTACTGTAACTCGCGCTACGTAGGGCTACCCTTGAGACTAACCCAGAAATTTCAGTTGCTACAGAATGCAGTGGCGATGGTCCTCACAGGGACTCAACGAACAGCACATATTCAACCTGCACTGGCTTCCAGTAGAGTACCGGATCAGGTTCAAGGTCTTGGTGTTAACCTTCAAGGCCCTTAATGGTCTGGGACCCACCCATCTCCGGGACTGCCACTCCTGGTATGCCCTCAGAAGAGCATTGCACTCAGCAGATAAGAACTTATTGGTCGTCCTTGGCCTGCAAGACATCTGGAAGTCCTCAACCTGGTGGAACTCTCTACCAAATAACATCCATGTTCTGTGAGACCTGATGCAGTTCCGCAGGGCCTGCAAGGCAGAGATGTTCTGCCAGGTGTTTGGTTGAGAACAGCGATGGCCCCATCTTCCTGGTCCTCCCACTCCCTTCCTCCCCGTGAGGCAGCGGCCCAACTGGAATTTTAGCATCATCTGTTAGGTTGATTGTTGTGCTTTTACTGTTTTAAGCTGTTTTTAATTATATATGAATTTATTTCATGCTGTACACCGCCTTGGGCCCTGTTTTTACAGGGAAGGGTGGTTTAAAATCCAAATAAATAAATAAATAAGAATTTTGGCAATTGATATGTGATTACATTAGAGAAAGCCACACCATATCCTGACCACATCCACTGGGAGAACTGCTCTTTGCCATTCCCAGAGGATCCTCTTCACAGGCAAGAAAGGTTCCCTACATGGTCTTTCAAAAATGTCAGGGATTCTGGGGCTTGTAATTCCTCTACTATTCCACCTAAAATTTTGTTCGTAGTTGAGGGCACATCCCTGTCCAATGCACACTGGTGGTCCAAAAGACTTCTTCACCCAAAGAGTAATTAACATATGGAATTCACTGCCACAGGAAGTGGTGGTGGCTACAAGGATGGACAGCTTCAAGAGGGAATTGAATAAACATATGGATTAGAGGTCCATCAGTGGCTATTAGCCACAAGGGATAGATAGGGACTCTGGGGCAAGTGACGCTCTATATTCTTGGTGCTTGGCGGGGGGGGGCAACAATGGGAGGGCTTCTAGGGTCCTGGCCCCACTGCTGGACCTCCTGAGGGCACCTGGTAATTTTGGCCTTTGTGTGACGGAGTGTTGGGTTGGATGGGCCATTGGCCTGATCCAACACTGGCTTCTCTTATGTTCTTAAGACTTTCTGAAGGCGATGCTGGTTTTCGTGCAGGGACCAGGGATACTTGTCTCTTCTCCACGGCAGGGAGAACAAGGTGCAAATAATAGATGGAAGCTTGGAAACACAGAAGGTGCACAATTAGCATCTTGGTATCCAGAAATAGGGTTGTTTTTCTGTGAAACTATATTGTAAGTAACATGGATGGGAAAGAGTTATGAAGCCTTTGCATGCCAGTCCCACAGGGCTAAATGAAACCTTGAAAAAACACCTCTTGGCAAACGGCACCTTGAATTCATGTTTTAAAAGCAGAGAGTTAACTAGGATGGTCAGGGAAATATATAGCAGAATTCTTGTATGGAGGTCATACAGGTCAGTGAGGCTTTTTTCAACTTCTGTCGGGAGAAAAATGTCACTATTTATTCCTTAGGGAAACATTGCACCTAGCGGCTAAAAGAAGGCTGTTTCTTTACATGTGTTTGGAACCACTTGGCAAAACGGATGCCTGGTATCAAACGGTGGTATCAAATTCCTGATGCTCCCATCAAAGATCTGTTAAATCTTCTGTACAAGGTTCTCTCTTACTTGCAGCCTCTCACCTCCAGTCCAGGAGATAAGAAAGGTGCAAGCCCTTGTTACTATGCCAGCATGTGGAGAATCTCATGTCTGTCCCACGCCCCTCCAGGAGTGAGAGAAGTCAAAACCCCACATGCTTCAGGAACACTGAGATCAGTATTCTGCCACCAGGACCTATTTAAGGACGATCCCAACTCAGACAGGAGAATAGGTCCCACCTCCTGCCAGGTTTCTGGGAATTAACAACTTATCTAGAGCTGCAGGTAATTAACACACAGTAGTAGCTTTCTAGGTGAGCAGCCCCAAGCCACGAGATTTAGCCCTAGAGATCCAGTTACAGCACATCAATCCAAATCAGATCAGTTTAATCTATATAAGATCTTTATTAAGCAAAGCAGTTATATGACAAGAGACTTGCAAGGATTAGAAAACAAAGAACAATCCTATAGCTTTGTACAGCTCTTACTAAACATACAAATATATCATAATTACCAATCCTTGGTCCAGTGACCAGGTAGAACAAAGTCCATTCTCCAAGGGATCTTAAAGAGGAACCACATGCTTGCAGTGGGCAATTAAGGTCAGCTTGTTGCCCACTTGCAAAATTCAGTGTTGCAGGTTTGTAATCCAAGCAGAGACTAACTCTTAGAAAGAAGCTAACTTTTCAGGAAAACTCGGTCTCAGTTCTCATAGGTGATTCCCACTCCCTCCCTCTTCCGTCACAACTGGGTATGGCCATTTATCCAATCGCAAGAGACTTAAGAGGTGTGGTTAGCCACCATGCCTATGCTGAGGAAGGCACGTACGCTGGGCTTTGAAGTTTGGGAAGAGCCTCGATGTCTGGCTTTCCCCTCCGAGGTGCCAAAGTGGCTTTTGAAATGGATATCTAGGCCTGGCATCTGGGCATGCCATTTGGTGCAGGTGACAATTCACAAGGACATGTTATCAGCTAAGCCGTTTGGGCCTAGTCTGACTGAACCAGGAAAGTATTTTTCCTATACATCTTCCACCTGTCAGAAATACAGGATGAGCTCTGGAGGGATGGAGGTCCAACGCTAGTGTGGGGTGTGTGTTGTAGGATAGCAGAGACATGTGGCAATCACACTGTGTAACAAGCAGGGCTTTTTTTTTTTCTGGAGGAACATGACAGAACGGAGTTCTAAAACCTCTTTGACAACATTCTTTTTAAGATGTTCAAACGTTCATGACTTTTCATATACAGCTTGAAAACTTCATTCCCCTGTTGGGAGTTCTAGCACCTCTTTTATTTTATTTTTTAAAGGCCCTGGTAACAAGATGATGCCCTGCCTGGATCCATGCCATGGAGACATCCAGACTAGACTACTGTAATGCCTTGTGTGGTAGAAGAACCCCCCCCCATGGGAATTCCCCTCCCAAGTCCGACCCAAGCAAAGGGTTCAGACTAAAGTAGTCAGAAAAGAATCACCTTTGCTTCCGCTGCAGTGAAAAGCTCTCCAGCAATCAGGCCAAAAGACCTCCTGAATAGCATTACAAAAGCTTAAATACCTAATAGATTGATACAATCATGTAATAATCCAGCCCATTAATATGGACACCCTTATTCTGACATAGCTAAATCAACGCCCCTCGGCTGTTTTCCCCATGTTTATCAGATTTTAGTTGTCTTGAGCATTTCCTTAGCCAGCAATATAGCTCTCTAGCAAGCAAACATTCTTGAGGAAAGAATTGTTACAACCTCTGCTAGTCCGATTCATCTCTGGGCGCGTTCAGACAGCATGCTGGGAGCGGCGTAAATTGCTCTGGTCCGATGCGGGGTTTTTTTTAACGCAGAGAATCGCGATCACACTGACCTCCTTGTTCTGGATCACTGCGCAGCCACATCACTCCCCGCTGTTCACATGTGGGAGCGTGCATCAGTGGGGGGGGGTTTCTCTCAGTTTGAGCATGCACACAGGCAGCCATCTGTAGAACTAAAATTTTCACGCGTGCGCAGAACACCGATTTCCACACTTCCCTTTAAACTTTAAATGAACACTTTAAATGAAACTTTTACCCCCAAAACTGGCCTCCGTGAGATCCCGAACTTGTCTAAGTGCTAAAACTTTGTTGTTGTTCAGTCGCACAGTCGATTGCTTTGACCATGCGGACTTTTGTTGGCAGGGTGACGTCTCTGCTTTTTATCATGCTGTCTAGGTTTGCCATCGCTTTCCTCCCAAGGAGCAGGCGTCTTTTAATTTCATGGCTGCAGTCACCATCTGCAGTGATCTGGGATCCTAGGAACGTGAAGTCTGTCACTACTAGGCACCATTTCAACTTTGCTTTTATTAACTTAGGAGCGGAGCTCTGCCCATGCGCATACTGCCAAGGCATTAAAAAAATGGCTGACAAAGAGCAGAAGCCTGAGGTTTCCGCAGCAGCTTTCCAGAGGGGAGGGGGTTGAGGCACCCAAAAGTAGCTCGACACCGCAGGAGTAATCAGACGTCGGAAACTGCGGCTCGAAACCGGAGAATCAGGAAAACACCACTTGGGTAAGTGGAATCAAAATACTCCATTTTAAAAGGGCTTTGATCCAGAAAGTAGGGGACGGTGTGCAGATCTTGGTTGTGTGAACGCAGATATAAAATCCGTTACTGAGGCGTGCCGAAAGCAGACTAAACGGCCTGTCTGAATGCACCCTCTAAGGTAGCAAATTCAAGGCATAGAGACAGTGTGAAGCTTCTGCCTTTACAGACGGGAGGGGTTTCAGACCAAGGGCTGCCAGTTTCCCAACAGCAGAAAGGCCCAAATCTTGTCACTCACACCTGTATATTGGTCTCGCCTCAAAAGGAAAATGGAGACTGTTGTTGGTGCAGAACACCACAGCTCAGCTACTAATGGGAGGTAAAGGGAGGATACCTATTATGCCCATTGTACATAAGAACACAAGAGAAGCCAATGTTGGATCAGGCCAATGGCCCATCCAGTCCAACACTCTGTCACACAGTGGCCGAAAATACCAGGGGCCATCAGGAGGTCCAGCTATGGGGCCACTCTGCCTAGCTTTGTTGGTAACCCATCAGTTACCAGGGGAGGATGGTTTGGTGTAGTGAGAGCTGGTTTGGTGTAGTGGTTAAGTGTGCGGACTCTAATCTGGGAGAACTGGGTTTGATTCCCCACTCCTCCACTTGCACCTGCTGGATGACCTTGGGCAAGCCATAGCTCTGGCACAGCTGTCCTTGGAAAAATAGCAGTTACTGTCAGAGCTCTCTCAGCCCCAGCTACCTCACAGGGTGTCTGTTGTGGAGGGGGAGGGGAAAGGAGTTTGTAAGCCACTCTGGGATTCCTTTGGGTAGTGAAGGGCGGGGTATAAATCCAAACTCCTCTTCTTAAATTTTTCTCCTATAAATGGGAGGTTTCCACACCTTTCCTACACAACAGAACTCAGAAGCATTCTCACAATAATCCAAAAGCTGATATTTTGAGACATAACCAATCTAAGATGCACCATGGACCAGGCCTCCCTGAAGAGGTGAATGGGGCCCCTCCTTGGAGATCTCCCAGAGGCCCTGTAAGGACTGCTTGTTTGCCAGGTTTTTTTGCAGGCTTTTGAATGGGAGTCATCTTTTAAGGGGGCAAGTGGGGGGGAGATGTGACGTTTGCTATGTTGTTTTTTGGTTTTAGTTGAAAATGTATTGAAGTATTACTGTAAGCTGACTTGCACTGCAAGGAAAATGGGACATAAATGTTTTAATAAAATAAATCACATATTCTAATAGCAAAGTTGGCGAAATCTGAGCATGCCTAAATGCAGTGACTGGAGTTGTAAAGGGGAAGACAGAACTTTCTACAAACAACATTTCCCCAAAGTTACAGAAAAATGTGAAATATCTAGACAGTGTGTAACTGCAGTAAAGAAGGCCAACGCTATGCTGGGGATTATTAGGAAGGGAATTGAAAACAAATCAGCCAGTATCATCATGCCCCTGTATAAATCATTGGTGCGACCTCATTTGGAATACTGTGTACAGTTCTGGTTGCCACACCTCAAAAAGGATATTATAGCATTGTAAAAAGTGTGGAAAAGGGCAATGATAAATGGAGCACTTTCCCTATGAAGAAAGGTTAAAATGCTTGGGGCTCTTTAGCTTGGAGAAATGACAGCTGAGGGGTGACATGATTGAGGTTTATAAGATTATGCATGGGATTGAGCAGATAGAAAAAGAAGTACTTTTCTCCCTTTCTCACAATACAAGAACTCATGGGCACTCAATGAAGTTGCTGAGCAGTTGGGTTAGAACAGATAAAAGGAAGTACTTCTTCACCCAAAGAGTGATCAACACATGGAATTCACTGCCACAGGAGGTGGTGGCAGCTACAAGCATGGACAGTTTCAAGAGGGAATTAGATAAACATATGGAGCAGAAGTCCATCAGTGGCTATTAGCCACAGGGTATAGATAGGAATTTTCAGTCTGGGGCAGGTGCTGCCCTCTATTCTTGGTGCTGGAGGGGGCAGCAGTGGGAGGGCTTCTAGTGTCCTGGCCCCACTGTTGGACCTCCTGATGGCACCTGGTATTTTTGGCTGCTGTGTGACAGAGTGTTGGACTAGATGGGCCATTGGCCTGATTCAACATTGGGGATGCTCGGTCTCCTGCCTAACTTTTCCCCATCTTGAGAGATACCAGGTGTGGGGCTAGGAAAAAAATAACCATCTCCAACATTGGTACTGTGCAGTGCCAGGTCTGTTAATAATAAGACCTCTGTCCTTCAGAATACCTGTTGGAGCAAAATGTAGATCTGGCATGCGTGACCAAGACCTGGGTGAGAGATGGCAAGACTGTTGCTTTGAACCAACTTACTCCCTTGGGTTTCTCAGTCCTTTACCAATCCCGGACTAATGGGCGGGGGGGGGATGCTATGTATTTGGGCGGCTTACTCTGTCAGGGTGTTCCCCATGCCAAAAATTACCAGCATTGAATGTGTTGGCGCAGTGTGGGAAGCCAAGGAGAGTCTGGCTATCTGGCTGGTGTACCATCTGCCTAGTGCACCAGCAGATACCCTGCCAGGCCTATTGGAGGCTGTGTTGGGCTGGGCATTGGAGTATCCCAGGCTGGAGGTTTCAGTGTCCATGCTGTTGACCTGGCTTCCACCATAGGATGGAACAGTGGGCTGAGACAAATAAAATGAATTTCAATATAGGGGTGTGCATTCGGGAATCCCAAAACGGAAAAAAACCTGAAAAAAGCATTTTCGGGGTTTTTTCGGCTTTTGGGATCCCGGACAGGCTATTCACTGTAATCTTCGAATTCCAAAAAAAAAATCCCAGAAAATTCGGGATTTTTTCGGCATTTTTCAGCATTGCCGGAAAACAGCGTTGTGGGGGGTTTTAAACTGTTAAAGGGCCCGGGAATTCCTTTTCCCGCCGTTTCCCCCTCTTTCCCGCCTTTTCCTCCTGTTTCCAGGAGGGGGGGGGAAGGAGGCTCCAGACAGCCTATCACTGCAATGCATTTGCAAAATGCATTGCCGTTTGCAAGGCTGTTGTTGCTGCCTGCAGCCCAACCACCAGTTTGCTCCTTTCCCAGGGAAGGAGCACTGTGGTGGCCAATAGGGTTCTGGCATCTGCTCTCTGGCCAATCACAGAAGGTTTTTCTTTTTTGAAATTCTTCTGTGTATGCTCAGAGAGCATAAAAGGAGCCAGTCTCTGGGCTGACTCTCATTGCTGTGTTCCTGGATCCTGCTGGCTGGTGAGAGAGAGCTGCCTGGCTTGGCTATTGGAGATTGTGGCTGGCTGGCTTCTGCTGCCCCTGCTCCTGAGTCTGCCCTGCTTTCCTCCCTGCTCTTCGTGGACCTCGGATCAATACCTCAGAAGACTTCAGACTGGTTTGATTTATTAGGGCACTTTTAAATTTAATTTCTTTTCTCTTTATTTTATTCTTCCTTAGGGTTGATTTGGGAGAGACCTGGGGTTGGTGGGGTGGTGATTGCACATGGTCTGCTGCTGGCTTGGCAAACATGCCCCCTCACACCACCACCACACCTCTCAGGTTTTTTTACAGGGAGAATCTGCTTGCCTGATCCATTCCCATAGGAAACAATGGAGAACTGGGGGCACCCTCTTTGGATGCCCCTAGAATTGGACCCCCTGGTCCAATCTTTTCAAAACTTGGGGGATCTTTTGGGGAGAGGCTCCAGCAGCTACAGTCCAAATTTGGAGTCTCTACCTCAAATCCCCCCCTCTCCAGCCCCCTGCAAACTTTCCAGAAAATTTTGCCATTGAAGTCAATGGCCCCATTGGATATAATGGACCCGAATTTTTCGGGAATCCCAAAAATTTTCGGATTTCAATGCTTTACCGGTATAGGTATTCGGGTTTTTTTGGGAATACCGAAAAAATTCGGGTCCAATATGCCCAAATCCAAATTTTACCAAATTTTTTTTTTTTTGCACACCCCTATTTCAATAGAGATAAGAAGAGATTGGATTTATACCCCGCCCTTCACTTGGAGTCTCAGAGCGGCTTGCAAGCTCCTTTCCCTTCCCCTCCCCACAACAGACACCCTGTGAAGTAGGTGGGGCTGAGAGAACTCTAACACAAACTGCTCTTTCAGGAACAGCTGTGCCACAGCTTGTGACTGACTCAAGGTCACATCAGCAGGCGCAAGTGGAGGAGTGGGGAATCAAACCCAATTCTCCCAAATTAGAGTCCGCACACTTAACCACTACACCAAACTAAGTCCTACACTTAGGTACAAAAAATCAAAGGCACAGATATAGAATGGGAGGGACTTGGCTTGACAGCAGCACATGTGAAAGGGATCTGGGTGTTCTGGTTGATCACAAGCTCAACATGAGCCTGCAGTGTGATGTGGCTGTGAAGAAAGCTAATGCAATCTTAGGATGCATTAGCAGAAGCACTGTGTCCAAATCACGGGAGGTGGTAGTTCCGCTCTATTCTGCTATGGTCAGGCCTCACCTGGAGTAGTGTGTCCAGTTCTGGGCACCACATTTTAGGAAGGATGTTGACAAGCTCGAGCGTGTCCAGAAGAGGGCGACCAGGATGGTGAGAGGGCTATCTTTTGGCCATGCTCCTGCAGAGTGCAGGGGGTTGGACTAAATGACCTGCAAGGTCCCTTCCAACTCTAACAATCTATGATTCTATGACTCCCACACATCGCTTGCCAAATGTTTTCTTCTGCTTACGCTCACGTTCCACATTTTATTTCTCCATTGTTTGTATTATGGATTCACATGTATTCTCATATTCACTTGTATTCTCCTATAGTTCATACGTTGCATGCTCTAAGTGTAACCTTGCTCTTTTCCCTTGCAGTTTACCATCTCTGCTGGGAACTGGAGGGGGAGGGGGGAGAATGGATGTGTGTGGCTATCTGCTTTGCTTATTTAGTATCAGCTTGAAACAGTTCTCAAGCAGGGGTCTCCTGAGGGTGCTGGGAACACCTTGGGAAGTATGTGATCTCATTGTTCTGTGTGACCTTGTAGTCTGGGGGAGTTTCTAGATATTGTAACTGTTAGCTGGCAGGTGTTAGGGGTAGTCACAAGGGCAGGGCCGATGTGTGGTGGGCTGAATGGGAGCATTGATCGGTTGTTGGACATTTGGGGAATTTCCTGCTTTCAGTATATTGTCATAACTGGTGTCTGGAAACCAGTTCCGACACAGAAGCTGTCCATGCTTGGAACCTCTTCACCTCTTTATAAACAAATTATGCTGCTGCAAGAGTGTTTGTGAGAGTGATTGCATCCAGGACTTGGCATAGTGTCAGAACTCCTTTACTCAATGGGGCCGGTGAAAACGTATCATTCCCCCAGAGTGAATGTTGTTGGGAACTGATTTATCCAGGAGTCTGACACAAGGCTGTAAGCCCAAGTCAAGGATCCCCCATAGTTAGCCCCAATTAATACACATGGAGGCGATCAATCCTGGAAGAAATTATTTATTTGCAAATAAAGGTGGAAAAGAAGTCAAGCTTTTTCCTGACTCTCCAAGGATATATTGTGGCCTATATCTGTGTGTTCACATATAAACATAGCTAATTCGCATAGGAAGGCATACATTTAGTTAGTACCTAAACAAAGATCATGTCTTGTTCTGGACACATCCATCCCTTATCTTAGCTCAGTACAGATTGTCTATGCATTACAATCAGCGTGTCCATATCTCTCAGGTTTATTTTTAAGTCATTATGTCTCCTCCGGTAGGTATCTTTTACAGGTGCACTCTTATTAATATGCACAACTTCAGAGCGGCTAGCTGTAAAGGCAATGGTTTTAATGAATGAACTATTAAGCCTGCCTTCTTGCCTTGAACAAACTAAGAAGACAAAGCTTCTGAATGTATTCCTCTTGATTATATCGATCCTTCTTTATACGGGACCCTGGTCTTCCTTAGACCCTTATTATAATAAATTTCAATACCTAAACTGAGACCGATAAAGGCTGACCCAGTGATCCAGCTGCCCTGGTCCCATCACCTGGCTGTAGTCTTCCAGCACTAACACCTGGTCTTTTTCAGCACAGGGGCTGTTTAAAGCAGAGGCAAAGCCTGTTATTGCCATCTCCATGAAGAACTCAAAACCAATTAGCAAGCACGCTTTTTGGAGGCCAGCCTTAGCTGCTTTGCCTCTTCTCTCGGTTCCACGGTAGCCTTCGGTACCATCAGTGATTGTTGGGAGCTTCTGTTTTCCAGTATCGAAGATAAACCTGAACCTTTTTTTCAACTGGATTTAGACTGTCTCTGGAGTCATTCTTCGATTTGGGGTCTGAACTGGCAGAGACGGACCAAGAGAGAGATCTTGGAGTCGTAGTGGATAACTCAATGAAAATGTCTAGACAGTTTGTAGCTGCAATAAAGAAGGCCAACGCTATGCTGGGGATTATTAGGAAGGGAATTGAAAACAAATCAGCCAGTATCATCATGCCTCTGTATGAATCATTGGTGCGACCTCATTTGGAATACTGTGTACAGTTCTGGTCACCACATCTCAGAAAGGACATTATAGCATTGGAAAAAGTGCAGAAGAGGGCAACTAGAATGATAAAAGGGTTGGAACACCTTCCCTATGAAGAAAGGTTAAAATGCTTGGGGCTCTTTAGCTTGGAGAAACGACGGCTGAGGGGTGACATGATCGAGGTTTATAAGATTATGAATGGGACTGAGCAGGTTGAGAAAGAAGTACTTTTCTCCCTTTCTCACAATACTAGAACTCGTGGGCACTCCATGAAATTGCTGAGCAGTCGGGTTAGAACAGATAAAAGGAAATACTTCTTCACCCAAAGAGTGATTAACACATGGAATTCACTGCCACAGGAGGTGGTGGCAGCTACAAGCATGAATAGTTTCAAGAGGGAATTAGATAAACATATAGAGCAGAAGGAGCTGCGGTGGCTCAAGAGGTTAAGACGCTGAACTGCAGGCTGTGGAAGGTCGGTAGTTCAGCAGTTCGAGACCCGAGAGTGCTGCATGACGGAGTGAGCTCCCGTCTCTAGTTCCAGCTCCTGCCAACCTAGCAGTTCGAAAGCAAGAAATTGCAAGTAGATCAATAGGTACCACTTCGGTGGGAAGGTAACAGCGTTCCGTGCACCTTGGTGTTTAGTCATGCCGGCCACATGACCACGGAAACGTCTTCGGACAGCGCTGGCTCTTCGGCTTTGAAACGCATATGAGCACCGCAACCCTAGAGTCGGATTCGACTGGCTTTCGAGCAAGGGAACCTTTACCTTTACCTTTATGGAGCAGAAGTCCATCAGTGGCTATTAGCCACAGGGTATAGATGGGAACTCTCAGTCTGGGGCAGATGCTGCACTCTATTCTTGGTGCTGGAGGGGGCAGCAGTGGGAGGGCTTCTAGTGTCCTGGCCCCACTGCTAGACCTCCTGAGGGCACCTGGTATATTTTGGCTGCTGTGTGACAGAGTGTTGGACTAGATGGGCCATTGGCCTGCTTCAACATTGGCTTCTCTTATGTTCTTATGTTCATTTGTCACCTAAGAATGACAGCCAGTATGGTATATCAGTTAGAGCATTCGGCTAGGATCTGGGAGACCCAAGTTCAAACGCGATTCTGCCAGAAAACTTCCTTGTGGCCTCGGGCCCACTGCATTCCCTTGACCTTATAAAACATCAGAAGCCACATGGAGTTCCTTTTGGGGAGTTCCAGGGGTTTTTAAAGGGCATGCTATGACAATTTCACCCACCCTCAGGATTCCATTTATCTTCTCCTTTGCTGAACAGCGCTTTTTCTTTCTTCTCCCCACCTACCAATGAGTGGATGCCACAAATCGCAGGTAGGTGGGGGAGCAGTCTGAATCACCCCCACCTTAAGGCTTTCGCTTCTAAAAATCTGTCTATGTTTGGGACCATGTATGTCTGTGAACAGCTCTTTTCTGTAACATAAATGCCTCTAAGTCAAAAGTACATTCTCAACTTACAATTATACACCTAAACAGAATACTCAGGATTGCTACAGCACAGACATTGACTCCGGACTTTGATGTAATGTTTCAGAGCAAGAGGTGTCAGTTATCAAAGACCTTTAAATAGACTTCCGGTGTTGGCGATCGCCATGGCAGTCATCTTCTCCCAGGGCTCCGGGAGAAGTCTGCCAGCGTCTACGGCTGGGTGGGGGCATAAATGACTGTGTCACCCCAGGAGTCCCAGGGAGGGAGTCTCAGCCAAGGGGCACTAGAGGGACCTCCCCCCGGCACATCTAGCCGGAGAAGGGGGGCTTCTCCTTGCCCCAATGGGCCCGTCGTAGAGCGTTCCGAATGGGAACAAGATCAGCACACCAAAGCAAGCGTGCGGTGATCCAGCGAGCATAATGCGGAGAGACAACCACTGAAAGTGTGAGTCGAGTTTAAGCGAGAAGCACCCGCGCATTTGCACCCCCCTAGCAAAAACGGGGGGGGAGGAACTTCCCCCCTGATAAGGACTGCTTGCAGGCGACTTTAAGAAACCAGAAAAGGGGGAGGCGGCAAGAAAAAAGCAGGGGAAGTGAAGTAAAGAGTTTGCGTGAGTTTACCAGCGGGATTAAGATCTTCCAGAGACTTTGATGAACTTTTGCTAACGGTAAACAATCCCCAAACATGGCACCGCCGAAAGATGCGAGGGACAAGATACCGAAAGCTAAACCTTCTTCAGGAAGTTCCAGCCCTCTAAGTTCGATGCCTAGACAGGACCAAACTGTGGAACTCCAAAGGTTGCTGGCAGAGGCACTTCGCCCTCTACTGGAGAAAATTATAGCTATAGACAATAAGCTTGACGCTCAACAGGCACAGACAGCAGCAAATGCAAAGAAAATCGAAAAAGTGGAGCAGGAACTTAAAGAGATTGGTTCCAACTAAAAAAAAAATGGATAAAAAGCTGCAGGTGCTTGATAAAAAGTGCCAAATCCAAGCGTCTCGGGTATTACAGCTGCAAATGGAAAAGGCAAGCTCCATCTTGAGACTTCAAAGAGGAGAAAGGAGAGACTCTATACCAAATCGTGAGTGAGTTGTTGGCCCCTTTGGTGGATATGACACTGGACCAACTCCAAGGCAAAACAAATACGGTCTTTCAATTGTATTCCGAGTATATTCGAAAGAATAATCTGCCAGGGGAAATTACTATTAGATTCTCCCAAAGGAGAACAAGAGATCAACTCTTGAAAGCGACTAATGGGACTACCTTGAAGTGGAGAGACAAGGAAGGACATTCCATTTGAGATAAGAAGAAAGAGGAGGAAATACAGAGACTTGGTGGCATTTTTACAAGGCCAGAAGGTTGTGTACAGATGGCTAATCCCTGAGGGACTAATCTTTCGGTATGCAAACCGTAAAGAAAGGATTGATTCAATGGACAAGGCTTGTGAATTTTTGCGTCAACATGGTCGTCCACCAGGAGAGGGAGAAGGCACCCCGGACGGCATCAAGGAGAGCGAAGAAGGAGAGACTGGATCTTCCTTAGAGGACTCAGACTCTAAATTGGGAGCAGTAGCCCCCAAATCAAGCTATCATTAAGGGGGAAAAGAGGGAAAAAATAGCTTGTTAAAGATCTCTGGAAGATGCTAGTAAGAAATTTATTAGTAAAAGGCAGCTCTTTATGAAACTATATTCGTAATAGTGAGTGAAAAGAATAACATTTTAGTGAGATGATCATCTTTAGTGGAAGTCAATTCACATTTAAGAGATAGATTTGTATCTAAACTGATTGCAAGATCACCGACTCTTGAGTTTTTAGAGGTTATCTTTTCTTTCTCCCATAGATTGTAGAGCCCCACCCTGGAATTTTCTGTTGTAGTTTGCAGTAAATAGAAAAAGCAATAAAAAATCCCCTTCGGGGGGGGGAAGACCTTTAAATAAAGGAAATACTCTTAAGGTTTAGGAATGTTTGCATTTTTAATTAAAAATCACATTGTTCATTGGGTTTCCTGTATGCTTTCCAAAGTTTATATCTCTGATATCTGGAAAGTATTACATTTTATGGCACACATGGTCCAGACCAACAAAGTGACATTTATGTCAGATCCAACCCTTGTAACAAAGGAGTTTGACAACTCATAGCTAAGTAGTTACATGGTGTGGGTTCTTAGATGCTCTTGAAGCAAGCCACTCTGACTGAATCTCCTCCCACACTTTGAACATTCAAAAGCCTTCTCCCCTGTGTGTGTTCTTACATGATTTTGAAGAGTGCTACTGTGACCGAATCGCTTCCCACATTCTGAACATTCAAAAGGCTTCTCACCTGTGTGGGTTCTTAGATGTTCTTGAAGACTGCCACTGCGACCGAATCTCTTCCCACACTCTGAACACTGAAACAGCTTATCCGCTCCGTGGGTTCTTACATGATTTTGAAGAGTGCTACTGTGACTGAATCTCTTCCCACATTCTGAGCATTCAAAAGGTTTCTCCCCTGTGTGGGTTCTAAGATGTTGTTGAAGAGTGCTCTTGTCAATGAACCTTTTTTGACACTCTGAGCATTCAAAAGGCTTCTCCCCTGTGTGGATTCTTAGATGTCTTTGAAGAGTGCTACTCTGACTGAACCTCTTCCCACACTCTGAGCATTCAAAAGGCTTCTCCCCTGTGTGGATTCTTACATGTTTTTGTAGACCGCTACTGTCACTGAATCTCTTCCAACAATGTAAGCATTCAAAAGATTTCTCCCTTGTGTGGGTCTTTAGATGTTTTTCAAGAGTGCTACTGTCATTGAATCTCTTTTGACACTCTGAGCATTCAAAAGGTTTCTCCCCTGAATGGGTTCTAAGATGTTGCTGAAGAATGCTACTGTCACTGAATCTCTTCCCACACTCTGAGCATTCAAAAGTTTTCACCACTGTGTGGGTTGTTAGATGTTCTTGAAGACTGCCACTGTGACTGAATCTCTTTCCACACTCTGAGCATTCAAAAGCCTTCTCCCCTGTGTGGGTTCTTAGATGTTTTCGAAGAGTGCTACTGTGACTGAATCTCTTCCAACACTCCGAGCATTCAAAAGGCTTCTCCCCTGTGTGGGTTCTAAGATGTTGTTGAAGAGTGCTCTTGTCACTGAATTTTTTCCAACACTTTGAGCATTCAAAAGACTTCTTCCTTGCGTGGGTTCTTACATGATTCTGAAGATGGCTACTCTGACTGAATCTCTTCCCACACTCAGAGCATTCAAAAGGTTTCTCACCTGTGTGGGTTCTAAGATGTTTGTAAATACTGCTACCATCACTGAATCTCTTCCGACACACTGAGCATTCAAAAGGCTTCTCCCCTGTGTGAGTTCTAAGATGTTTTCGAAGACTGCCACCATCACTCAATCTCTTCTGACACACTGAGCATTCAAAAGGCTTCTCCCCTGTGTGGGTTCTAAGATGTTTTCGAAGACTGCCACCATCACTGAATCTCTTCTGACACTCTGAGCATTCAAAAGGTTTCTCCCCTGTGTGGGTTCTTAGATGAGCGTGAAGATGGCTACTCTGACTGAATCTCTTCTGACACTCTGAGCATTCAAAAGGCTTATCCCCTGTGTGGGTTCTTACATGATGAGTGCCACTACGACTGAATCTCTTCCCAAATTCTGAGCATTCAGTCGGCTTCTCCTCTGTGTGGGTTCCAAGTTGATTTTTAAGATGGCTACTCTGACTGAATCTCTTCCCACACTCTGACCATTTAGAAGGTTTCGCCCCTATGTGGGTTCTTAGATGCCTTTGAAGATGGCCACTGAGACTGACTCTCTTCTCACACTCTGAGTATTCAAAAGACTTCTCCCTTGCATGGGTTCCTACATGGTTTTGAAGCGTAATATTATGACTGAATGTCTTTACACATTGTGGGCATTCAAAAGGTTTCTCCCCTCTGTGGGTTCTTTGGTGCACAAGGAGCTGTGATCTGTATTTGTAGCTGTTTCCACACCTAAAGCATTTAGATGCATTCAGTATACTGTGCTTTGAAAAATGTATATTACCTTTGCCTCCCACAGCGAACGTCATTCCAGTCTCTGAGCAAATAAATAGTTTCCTTCTTGAACTAATCCTTTGGTGTCGAACCACGTCTAATTTCTCTGAGAATCTCTTGCCACAGTCTGAGCAGCTATAAGATTTATCTCTTCTATGTGTTCTTTGAAGTCTAAGGAGTTCTGTTCTGCGAATCATGGTCTTTCCACACGCCAGCCAGTGATGGGTCTTCTTTCCACTGTGCATTCGTAAATGGACATTATACTGGGGTTGATCTGAAAAGTTCATTCCACCCGCCAAGCACTTGTATGTCTCCTTCACCATGTGAATTCCTTCTTGTAAATCCCCCCCTTGGCAAGGAATGGGTTTACCCCCTTCTGGATGATGTGGCTTCTTTTCTCCCTCTTAGGTTCAGCTTGGTTTCTGAAGTTTCCTGTCAAGTCTTCATTCTTGGCTTCATCTGGTGATAGAGGATGCAGTTCCTCACCCTCTTCATTCCTCTGATCATCCCCTGCTGGAATAAAGAAAGAGATCCTGTTAGAACCCACACAAGGAAGTCTGATCTGCACCTGAATTTCCATCCACAATCCAAATATTACAGTGGCTTCTTCCCACTGTATGCTGAAGTCTACAATAACACACACTTTAAAAGTTCATTAAGCCTCCTGCATAAGAGATGCTTGTTTTGGAGTCTAACCGTTTATGTGGTTCCCCAACTGCGTGACTTTTTTGATGTGGAGTGAAGGCTCTTTTTTGACTGAAGCTCTTTCTGCACAGCAAAAAATTCCACGGTTTCGCTCCTAAGGGAATTTTTGTCGGCAAAATGACGTTCATTCTCTGAGTGAAGGTCTTTGCAAAGGCCACACTTTCATTTCCCCTGAAATGGATTCTCTGGTTCGGAAGGAGGCCTTTGTTCCTTCTCTTTTTGACTGACCTTTCTTCTTGGAGCAGGATATCATGGAAACTCCCTCCTCAGCAAGAAATGGGCTTAAAGTAAAGTAAAGGTCCCCTTGCTCGAAAGCCAGTCGAATCCGACTCTAGGGTTGCGGTGCTCATCTCCGTTTCCAAAGCCGAAGAGCCAGCGCTGTCCAAAGACATTTCCGTCGTCATGTGGCCGGCATGACTAAACACCAAGGCGCACGGAACGCTGTTACCTTCCCACTGAAGCGGGAAGTTTATCTATTTATCTACTTGCAATTTCTTGCTTTCGAACTGCTAGGTTGGCAGGAGCTGGAACTAGAGACAGGAGCTCACCCCATCATGCGGCACCCTGGTCTCGAACTGCTGAACTACTGACCTTCCACAGCCTGCAGTCCAGTGTCTTAACCACTTGAGCCACCGCAGCTCCTAGAAATGGGCTTATCCCTCCACTTACCTGCTTGGCTCCTCTCTGGCCTCTGTGGTCCATCTTCATCTCCAAAGCGTCCTCCGGCATCTTCATTCTTGGCTTTATCCAAAGAGAACCCCTGGAATTCCCCAGCTGTCTCCTCTACATCTGCTGCTGAAACAAAGAAAGAGTTTCAGTCATCACCCGTGCAAGAAGCCAAGGCACCATACAGACATTGCTCAGGAATGGGTGGGCATTTTTAAATAAGAGCTTCTTTCCTCCTAAACTGAGAAATCGGTCACATCCTATGCCTACCAGGCCCTCCTCTATATTCTGTATATTCTCCTGTTATATTCTGTCTGTCCCTCCCCTCTCCAAACTCCCCATATGTGTTTTAAGGGAGAAAGTGGCCAAGAATTGTTCCCAGTTGACTTGCCTGGCTTTTTGACTTCTGATTCTCTGCACTTGATGATTAAGTACAAGAGGTTATCAAGACAGCCAGTCCTGCAACTGCACTGAGAGTTTCCTTCCAGTTGTCAACAGAGCCAGGTGGAGCTGGTTTTCAGCCTCCCCAAAATACATGATTACCAGGGGGAGGAGAGAAGCCAGGAGCTCACCAAGTTGAACCCCACAGTTAAAGAGGACCCCCAGGGTTTTTGGGAAAGGTGCTGTTTGTTGGGGGAGCAGGTAATGACAGATGAGAAAACCAGCCTTGTAGTGTAGGGCCACCTTTCTCAAGGACAGAGACACGTCCTTGCTATTTTTGAGCCGTTCTCTGCATCTTAGCTGAGCGTGTCTATTTTCTATTACGCAGCCATGTCTGAATCATCCAGGCAGTTCTGCCTTTCCTAGAAACACAAGGTCAGCCCGTCTCTCCAGGAAGAAGTATATTTTATTGCCAGCAAGAGATAGCCAGAAGACCAATTATTAGGCCTGAACATCATTCACGTGTTACAGTAGAGTAAGGCCCTCTGGAAGCCCGTCCCAGAGGAACATGCAGTGTGAAAGAGTCCAGATAAGACCCCAGAAGAGTCTGTCCTGTTCCATCCTCCCAAAACACCTGAACTATACAGTGAACAGGCAGTGAGTGTGCAGTTATCCAGGTGTTCAGCATGATCAGGGGTGGCCTGCAGCGGGTAGTCCCACCAGTTAACACTGCCACCCAAGGGCAAGTGGCTAATGCCGAATCACACAGCACCCTCTGTTGTGGTGACGGGATATCAGTCCTCACCCCAAGAGAGTGGGATTGTGTGTTATTGAAGAGACCCTTAGAACAGTGGAAGGTTCTCATTGCTGTCAGCCCTCTTCCCTGGGGACAGGGGGAGATGGTGCCGGCCAGCCTTGGAGAAACTCGGGCATCGGGGCACGCTGAGTGGACAGGTATTCCTGGCTTTTCTATGTGCGTTAGTGCTTTTCTTTGGCAGACTGTTTCCTGCCTCAAGGGGCTGGGAGGGTCTTAGCCCTTGGGAAGGAGTTGGTCATTTGCCTCTTGGGGAGACGGGAGGTGTCTACAGAACTTTCTCTATACTGTTCTGGCTCAAACAAACGGTGCTTCAACTGAGAACCTAACTCTGTGTTTCTGGGGCTGACAGTTTCGGTGGGAATCTCTTCAATAACACACAGTCCGACTCTCTTGGGGTGAGGACTGATATCCCGTCACCACAACAGAGGGTGCTGTGTGATTCGGCATTAGCCACTTGCCCTTGGGTGGCAGTGTTAACTGGTGGGACTACCCACTGCAGTCTACCCCTGCAAGGTAGAACAGCTCTAAAGAAAACACTCAAACACATCTACAACTAATACTAAGGCCTGAAGGCATCCAGGGGACTGCTGTAGGAATGGCTTGGGAGAGCGCCACAACACTGGTCACGCTGAACCATCGTTTTCACTGCCACCCCAACCTCCTTGAGGCCCCCAGGGGGGAGGGGGGGAAGGTAGCCAGGCAGTCCTCCCAACCACATGTTATAATTCAATATTTTGATTCATGCATCGTCCCAATGGCAGCAGTTTGCTCCTTTGGCACCTATGAGAGGTCCTTACCCAGAGAGGCCACGCTCCCGTAGTTCTCCAGCATGACGTCCCTGTAGAGAGCTCTTTGGCCCGGATCCAGGAGGGCCCACTCGGCCTCGGTGAAATACACGGCCACCTCCTCAAAGGAGAAGGGAGACTGAAAGGAAAAGCAGATTCCCTCGTCAGAGATCAGTCCCGGAAGACACTACATTTCCACGGGAGCATTCTGGGAGAGTTCAGGATGAAGAGTTTGGCATGTGTCAAGAGAGCGGGGTTCAGAGCTGAGTCTCTCCTCGGTCGGCAGGACCAAAAGCCTCCTTGAGAAAGAAGTGGGGACCCGACTGTCTCTTCCCCCCTACCTGGACCAGAGGTGGAGCAGCCGTTTTCACTCTTCTGCAAAGACGACCACTTGACAACATCTCTTCGCCGCCTGCAAGGGAGACAAAATGGGACGGATGAATGTTAACCTCAAATTCCTATTTTGTTTGCTTCTTTGAATTCTACATCACCCATCCCTGCTCCCAGGGTTGTCTTCTTTACACTCCAGAAAATTTGTAATGGCTTTTAATAAGATGTCGGAGAGGTAGAAGAGAAGCACCCAGTTCCCATGAGCCTGTGGTTTTATATATGCTGCCAGCTCTTCTGTGAGGCTTGAAATGTGCCCTGTGAACCCTTTAGCTCCAAAGGGTTGCAGCATCCCTACTGGAGCAGACCAAAAGCCAAGGCGAGCCATTCTTCCCCCTGCTGGGACCTTCCACCCATCCTGGAGGCTGGACTGGCTGGAGAAAAAGACGGGACCAGAAATCATGTTGCACGACTCGTCGCCATCACATCCAGCCCAAAACACAGATGTGATTTTAGTGCATCAGCCAAGGCTCTGGAAACTGTAGCGTACCATCAATGGGTTTCCAGGGCATCTGCTGATGCTCTGACTTCACATCCAGACAATAGGTCAGTCAAGGCATCGACATGACATCACGACCAACCCCATGTTCCACCCTCAAGCCTCATGGGGGATACCAGGCCATGGCATGCCTAGTCCCATATCGTCTTTTCTCACTGTGGCCTGCCAGATGCCCCAGGAAAGCCTTTAAGCAAGGGCACAGAACCCAAATTGTTGCCCCTAGCAATGGAGTTTCAGAGGTATGCTGCCCCAGAATAGGGGGTGGGGCGTTATGAAGTCACAGCTGACTTATGGTGAATCTACAAGTTATTCAACGCAAGAGACCTTCGGAGGTGGTCTGCCATTGCCTGCCTCTGCATAGCAACCCTGGACTTCTTTGGTGGTCTCCTCTGCGAGAACCAACCAGGGCTGACCTTGCTTAGCTTCTGAGATCTGAGGAGACTGGACTAACCTCAGCCATCCACGTCTAGGGCATGTGGATGTTCCATTTATTCACCTTGGCTAACAGCAGCCCCCCAATTTCTCTTCCTTTCCTTTTTTGAGCCATTCTGAGACCCTCTAATAGAAGGAAGGTGAGATGTGCACATTTTAATTAATGTGCATGGATGAAATTGCCCTCCGTGCTTCTGTCTACTCCCCCTAAAGTGGAGTGGCCATCATGACATCCTATGGAATGCTGTCCCAGAACTCCATTCTATTCCACCCAACAGTGGGAGAGCTTCTAGAGTCCTGGCCCCACTGATGGACCTCCTGATGGCCCCTGGTATTTTTGGCCACTGTGTGACAGAGTGTTGGACCGGATGAGCCATTGGCTTGATCTAACATTGGCTTCTCTTACGCTCTTATGTAGTCTGCAGAAGTATCCCCCTTTTCTCCTGTCTTGAACCTTCTGGCCAACAACTTGTCTAGGTGCCCTGATCCCATCTGGGCAGGAGGCACCCTTACCACTTGAGAGGGCATCTCGGGCAGCCTCCTGGGCCTGCATCCTCTGACTTTTCTCTGACGGGGCTCCTCCTTCCTCAGAGAACTTTGCTTCCATCTTCACGGATCGTCCCCACATCTGAAACAACAACAAGGGAGATAAGTAAAAGAAGGGGTGGAAATATCTAGTGAAATATGTAGAGGTAGAAATATCTAAGAAAAGAAGGGAACAATATATTGAGGAATAATACTAGTACTAATAGTACTAATGTAGAATTACACAAATGTAGGGTTATTAATGATGATGAACTTGAAATTGCTCAAGACTTTCTCTTCCTGGGCTCCATGGTCAAGCAAACAGGAGGCAGCAAGCAGGAAATCAGGAGGCTGAGGCTGAGAAGGGCAGCCCAGAAGGAGCAAGAAAAGATTCTCCAGTGTAAGGATGTGTCGCTGGTGACCAAGATTGAGTTAATTCATGCCAGAGTAGTTCCCGTTACTATATGTGGGGGGGGAGGTGGAGGAGGAGGAGGAAGAAGAATTGGATTTATACCTCATCCTTTACTCAAGAGTCTCAGAGCAGCTTACAATCTCCTTCCCTTCCTCTCCCCACAATGGATACCCTGTGAGGTAGGTGGGTCTGAGAGAGTTCTTAGAGAACAGATCTGAGAGAACTGACCCAAGGAGCTGGCTGCTTGTCAAGGTGTGGGGAATCAAGCCCGGGTCTCCAGAGTACGCCGCTCTTAACCACTACACCAAACCAGATCCCAGTTGTGGTATTGGAGGAGTGGTTTTACGGATATCGTGGACCACCAAAAAGACAAATCAGTGGGTTCTAGATAGAATCAAACCTTAAATTTCTCTGGAAGCTAAAATGACTTAAATGAGGCTATCGTACTTTGGTGACATTATGAGAAGAGAAGAGTCACTGGAAAAGACAATAACGCTAGGAAAAGTTGAAGGCAGAAGAAGACCAAACATGGGATGGACTGACTCAATCAAGGAATCCGGGGCTCTCAGTTTGTAAGACCCAAGCAAAGCTGTTAACAAGAGGACATTTTGGAGGACATTAATTCATGATGTCACCATATGTCAGAAGCAACTTGATGGCAGTTCACAAACACACACACACACAGAAATATCTGACAGGGAAGCCTTAGAATAAGGTCTCTGCTTGAAGTGAGTGAATGAAAACCCCTCACCTGCTCTGCCTGCCTCTTCTCCTCTGCCTGACTCAGGAGGAAACCTTCAGCCAGGGCCACCGCCTGCGAACTGGTCTCTGGCCCACATCCTCTGACCCAGCATTGCATGTCCTGGGGCAGGACGGCCAGAAACTGCTCCAGGATCACCAGGTCCAGGATCTGCTTCTTGGTGCGCCTCTCCGGCTTCAGCTGGTGATTGCAAAGTCCATGGAGCCGGCTGCAGACCTCTCGGGGCCCATCGGCCTCATGGTAACAGAACTGCCGGAAGCATCGGCTGTGTACATCTGCAGTCACAGTGTCCTGAGCCAAGATCTCTGGCACAGCTCTTTCCCAAAATTCAGCAGCACTCCCTGCTGGGATGGGATGGGGACTTTTCCTTGATGTCTTGCCAGTTCCAGGGCCTTCTGGGTCCTCCTCTTCCATCTCCTTCCCCAGTCTCTTGGGTTGCCTCTGACTGTTGAAGACACTCTTATTCACTTCCCTATGAAGAGGGAGAGAGAAACATATCCAAAAGGCAGAAAGAAACCAGAAGAGAAAGGACTTATAGCACTGACCATGTACAAGAGACACCTAAGTGGTTCGGCATGAGTGTCCATGTTGTAGTTTGTGGATCAGGATTAATGTCATTGGGTTGTCTCAAGAAGAAGAAGAGAAGAGATTGGATTTATACCCCGCCCTTCACTGCCCAAAGGTGTCTCAGAGCAGCTTACAAACTCCTTTCCCTTCCCCTCCCCACAACAGACACCCTGTGAGGTAGACGGGGCTGAGAGAACTTCTGACAGAAACTGCTGTTTTTCAAGAACAGCTGTGCCAGACCTTGTGACTGACCCAAGGTCACATCAGCAGTTGCAAGCAGAGGAGTGGGGAACCAAACCCGGTTCTCCCAGATTAGAGTCCGCGCACTTAACCACTACACCAAACTGGCTATTAAGTATCAAGCTTTTTAGGATATGGTTGTTTGATCCTTCAGGAAATAAAAACCTCTTTACTGGGCTCTTTAAAAATCTACAGCGGATGTTATGAGCTTGGCCTCTGATTTCTGGGGACCAGTCTGTCTAGCGGGTGCATCTGCAGGTAGACTGGAGCCCAGGACAAAGCAAGTGGGAAGGGCTGAACCACTGCAGAGAGCTCCTCCATAGGCTGGGAGGGCTGGGCAAGAGCTCCGCCCCTGCAGCCAGCAGAGGGGCAGGGGCAGAGCGGCCTCTCCAGGTCAGGGCACGGGGGCTGCTGGGGGGCAAACAGGAGCGGGAGGAGGAGGCAGGGATGGGGCAGAGGTCCTCAGCTGCTTCCTGGCTGCTGTGGTTCAATGGCTCAGAGTGAACAAGTTGAAACTGAACTCTGCAAAGACAGCAGTCGTACTGGTTGGGAAAGCAGAAGTCTTGAAGGACATTCTGTTCCTCGCTTTCATCGTGCAGGGGCCATCGTACCAATCAGTGTAAGCCACCCTGAGCCTGTTGGCAGGGGAGGGTGGGATATGAATGCAATAAATAAATAAATAAATAACATTGTTCCAATTTTAATATATGTGCTGCCAAAGCGATGAGGTCCGGCTGACCCTTGCAGACTCAGTTAAGAGCCTCGGCGTTATACTGGACCCAACCCTACTGCTGGAGAAGCAAGTTAATGCCGTTGCAAGAAAGGCGCTCTCCCCACTTGGCCTAGCTCAAGAAATGGCCCCCCTTCCCTTGATATAGTTGATCCGTACCGAGAAAATGAAATGAAGAACAATAAGAATGATGGTTATAATAGCTGTGAAGATTTCATGAGAAGATCTGCCTGCAGAATATTAAATTGGGACTTTTTAGTTGATCCGGTCAACAGCAGCCATGCCACAGTGACACGGAGACTAGACTTGATCAATGCCGGGTTCATGACACAAAACCAATTGGGATACCCCAGCTGGTGCAGAAGGGCCGGGGTCAGCCATTATGAGGGAGCTGGATGGAGCAGGCGAATTACTGCCTGCCTTTCTGCAGTCCCTCTGCTGGCTGGCCTGGACAGGGGCCTTCTCCCTTCCGGCCCCCCATGAATGGTCTCCCTGAGGGGGGTCAGGAAGACCCCCACTCGCCTGGCTTCCCACAGACTAGGCAGAACTGAATTATTCAAGAGGGGTTTTCTATACAAGTAATAGGGTGGCAGTGGACAAAACACTTCAGAAGGTTATACGGATACATCATTAGGGCATGGGGTCTGAATGACTGTGTCTAGTTTCCCCTAAGTAAGATCCTACTATGCTCTCCTTCCACACTATTTCTCAGGTTTCTGGTCAGTTCTCCAACCCAAATTATCCAAGAGGGCTTTTGTAAGCAAACAGTTGGGTAAAGTAAAGGTAAAGGTAAAGGTTCCCTTGCTTGAAAGCCAGTCGAATCCGACTCTAGGGTTGCGGTGCTCATCTCCGTTTCAAAGTGGAAGAGCCAGCGCTGTCCGAAGACGTTTCCGTGGTCATGTGACCAAGGTGCACGGAACGCTGTTACCTTCCCACCGAAGTGGTACCTCTTTATCTACTTGCAATTTCTTGCTTTGGAACTGCTAGGTTGGCAGGAGCTGGAACTAGAGATGGGAGCTCACTCCATCATGCGGCACCCGGGTCTCGAACTGCTGAACTATTGACCTTCCACAGCCTGCAGTTCAGTGTCTTAACCACTTGAGCCACCGCAGCTCAACAGTTGGGTAGCACTGTACAAAAGGCTTCGCAAGGTTACTTGGGTACATCTTTAGGGCAGGTGGTCTAAATGACTGTGTTTAGATGGGTGTAAGTAGGATGCTACCAATGCTCCCTCTAAGCCGTGGAGTCTTGTGAGCAAAAATTCTACTTTGTGAGCTACTGGCGTTAAAGTTGTGAGCGAGCAATTTCGCTATTGCATAAAGTAGCTTGCTCTGGAGCCATCCCTTCCTGAGCTAAGACAAAAATGTGTGAGCCGGAGGCTAAAAAACTGTGAGCTAGCTCACACTAACTCAGCTTAGAGGGAACACTGGATGCTACTATGCCACGTTAACATTTATCTGCTTTCCTTCAACGCTGTTTCTCAGATTTTCTGGTCAGTTCTCCAATCCAAATTCTATTGCATAAGTTTACTGTATTGAATGTATTGATTGTACAGAGTCCCACTAAAGGGCGGACTGTAATTAATGTTAATAAATAAAATATTGTAGATAACACACGGCAGATGGCGGGTAAGTAAAGATAAAGGTTCCCTTGCTTGAAAGCCAGTCGAATCCGACTCTAGGGTTGCGGTGCTCATCTCCATTTCAAAGCCGAAGAGCCAGCGCTGTCCGAAGACATTTCCGTGGTCATGTGGCCAGCCTGACTAAACACCAAGGCGCATGGAAGGCTGACCCAGCTGAGCTCTGAGAAGGAGCAAGGTGTTTGAGCTGCCAGAGGGGTGAGTGGTATTTTTATTTATTTACTTTCAGCTGAGGTGCTTTAGCTGAAAAGGTACTGTGTCAGGGACTGTATTTGGGAGTGTGTGGGTGAGTTGTAACAGACTCCTGACTGCTGGAGTTAGGGTGTGAAAGGGTCATTGTTTGCCTGTAATTAAGTGCTTGGGTGAGATTGAATAGCAGACTCCTGGCTGCTGGAGTTCGAGTGTGAAAGGGGCTTTGTTTGACCGTCATTAAGTGCCTTGGGTGATTTTGAGTAGCTGCTGGCCACACCCTCTCCTGGGAGACAATTCCATTTAAGGCAGGAAGTTTGCAAGAGGCACGAGCCTCTGGCACGAGCCGAAGGGCGAGGCTCTTTGCCTGTGGCTCTTGGCCTAGGGGCTCTGTAAGAAGCCCAGGAAGAGCCAGGAAGCCAGGACCTTGGCTCCTTGGTAAGGTAAGGTAAGTAGACTCCTACAACAGGAGCCATATAAATACAAAGGGTTTTAAAAGGGGGTTATAGAAAAGTATTTGTTTAAAAACAATTATGAAGCCAGAATGCCAGCAGGGGGTTGGGGGCTATCCAGTGTTTTGCATGGAGTGTCACATGTATGACTATCTGCCCACTGGTCAGAAGTCTTGGGTGTGTGCTCGGTGCAAGGAGCTCCTGGTTCTCAGGGAGCGAGTTTGCTCCCTTGAGGCCAAGGTGGCTGACCTGGAGAAGCAGGGACAGTCAGTTAGGTGCACGGGGAAGACTCTCGGGGACTTGTTAGATATGTCCCACTCTGGATCTGGCAGCCCGGCTGCTGCCAGGGAGCATGAGGGTCAAGGGGAAAAGGGGCACCATGCTGAGGATAAGGGGAATGTGCCCTCAGAAGGGACCTCTTCTTCAGCTGGTGAACGGGTATCCTTTCGTACCAAGGAACCGTCCCTGGGAAGGGTGGGAGGGGGGCTCTTGGTAGTTGGTGATTCGATCCTTAGGCAGGTAGACAGCTGGGTGGCGAACCCGCGTACTGACCGTATGGTGACTTGCCTGCCTGGTGCGAAGGTAGCGGACATTACGCGTGTTTTAGATAGGCTGGTAGATAGTGCTGGGGAGGAGCCAGTGGTCGTGGTGCACGTCGGCACCAACGACGTGGGGAAATGCAGTCGTGAGGTCCTGGAGGAGAAATTTAGGCTGCTGGGCAGGAAACTCAAGGCCAGGACCTCCAAGGTAGCCTTCTCGGAAGTGCTACCTGTTCCACGCGCAGGGCCGGAGAGACAGGCACAGATCAGGAGTCTCAATGCGTGGATGAGGCGGTGGTGTAGGGGGAAGGGTTCAAGTTTGTTAGGCACTGGGATGCTTTTTGGGACAAGAGGGAGCTGTACAAAAGGGACGGTCTCCACTTGTCCCGAGAAGGAACCAGGCTGCTGGCGCTCAAAATCAAAAAGGTGGCAGAGCAGTTTTTAAACTGAATAATGGGGGAAAGCCGACAGGAGATGAAAAGTCTCTGGTTCGGGATGGCTCATCTCAAAGAGATGAAGGGGTAGCTATTACTTTTGTACAAGGAAATGGATTACAATTGTCCACTGAGACTGTGGCTAATGATAGGAACTGCCTGGCAAGGTCTCGAGGCAGCAAGAGGAAGGCTGTGGGCTTAACAAACGTGGGAAACTATAAGTGTTTATACACAAATGCTAGAAGTCTCCGAGGTAAAATCGGGGAGTTGGAATGCTTGGTGTTGGGGGGAAATAGACATTGTGGGTATTTCAGAAACTTGGTGGGATGAGGAAAATCAGTGGGATACGGTGATTCCTGGTTATAAATTATATCGGAAGGATAGGGGGAAAGGGTTGGAGGTGGGGTGGCTCTGTATGTCAGAGAGGGTATACCGTCCAGTAAGATTGAGAGGGTAAGAGAATTGGATTCCCTTCTGGAAATGCTATGGGTTGAAATAGTGGGTCCAAAAGGAGGCTTAACAGTGGGAGTTTGTTATCGCCCACCAGATCAAAAGATAGAGGAGGATTATAAAATGATGAATGAATTAAAGATAGCGGCTAGACGAAATAACTGTGTTGTAATAGGCGACTTTAACTACCCACACATTGATTGGGTCAATATGAGTTCTAGTCGGGAAAAAGAGATTGCGTTCTTAGACACTCTCAATGACTGTGCTGTGGAACAGATGGTCACAGATCCTACCAGGGGAGAGGCGATCCTGGATTTGGTCCTAAGTAACACCCAAGACCTGGTGAGAGATGTAAAAGTGATTGCACCACTTGGAAACAGTGACCATAATGTCATTGAGTTTAACATTTGTACAGATAGGGAGTTGCCCAAAAAGACTGACGCAACCACTTTTAACTTTAAAAGGGGTAACTTCTCTGGTATGAGGGGACATGTGAGGAAGAAATTGAAAGGAAGAGTGGAGAAGGTCAAAACCATTGGGGAAGCTTGGAGACTATTTAAAAAGACAATCCTAGAAGCTCAGAAAAAATATATACCGCAGGTTAGGAAAGGTACAAATAGGTATAGAAAAAAGCCTGCATGGTTAACAAATAAAGTAATGGAAGCTGTAAAAGGTAAGAAGGATTCCTTTAAGCGGTGGAAAGCTAGTCTTAGTGAGGTTGATAAAAGGGAACACAGACTATGGCAAATAAAATGCAAGTCTGTGATCAGGCAAGCAAAAAGGGAATATGAGGAGCATATCGCAAAAAACATAAAGACCAACAATAAAACTTTCTTCAAATACATTAGAAGTAGGAAGCCAGCCAGGGAGGCAGTGGGGCCCTTGGATGACCAAGGGGTAAAAGGAGTAGTGAAGGATGATAGGGAAATGGCTGAGAAGCTGAATGCATTTTTTGCCTCTGTCTTCACTGTGGAAGAGGAGAAGTGTTTGCCCACTCCAGAAGCACTGATTTCGGGAGGGGGTTTGAAAGACCTGAATCAGATTGCGGTGACAAGAGAGGAAGTCCTCCGACTGATGGACAATTTAAAAACTAATAAATCACCAGGCCCGGATGGCATTCATCCGAGAGTTCTGAAAGAACTCAAATGTGAACTTGTGGATCTCCTGACAAAAATATGTAATCTTTCTTTAAAATCTGCCTCCATTCCTGATGACTGGAAGGTAGCTAATGTCACTCCCATCTTTAAAAAGGGCTCCAGGGGAGATCCAGGAAATTACAGGCCAGTCAGTCTGACATCGATACCGGGTAAGTTGGTGGAAACTGTTATTAAGGAAAGAATTAGTAGGCACATTGATGAACAAAA
This sequence comes from Gekko gecko, assembly GCA_029375565.1. NCBI lineage: Eukaryota > Metazoa > Chordata > Lepidosauria > Squamata > Gekkonidae > Gekko > Gekko gecko. The sequence continues at coordinate 8,307,851 of JAPDNY010000002.1, forward strand.
ACTATTGAGGCAGACTCAGCATGGGTTCTGTAAGGGAAGATCTTGTCTCACTAACCTGTTAGTGTTTTTTGAGGAGTGAACAAACATGTGGACAAGGGGGACCCAATAGATATTATTTACCTTGACTTCCGGAAAGCTTTTGATACAGTTCCTCATCAAAGGCTCCTAAGTAAGCTCAATAGTCATGGGATAAAAGGACAAGTCCTCTTGTGGATCAAAAACTGGCTTATAAATAGGAAACAGAGAGTGAGTATAAATGGGAAACTTTCTCAGTGGAGGGTGGTAAGCAGTGGGGTACCACAGGGATCAGTACTCGGTCCCATGCTTTTTAACTTGTTTATTAACGATTTGGAATTGGGAGTAAGCAGTGATGTGGCTAAATTTGCAGATGACACGAAGTTGTTCAGGGTGGTGAAAACCAGGGAGGATTGTGAGGCACTCCAAAGGGATCTGTTGAGGATGGGTGAGTGGGCGTCAACGTGGCAAATGGGGTTCAATGTGGCCAAGTGCAAAGTGATGCACATTGGAGCCAAAAATCCTAAATATAAATACACGTTGATGGGGTCTGATCTGGCAGAGACTGACCAAGAGAGAGATCTTGGAGTCGTAGTGGATAACTCGCTGAAAATGTCTACACAATGTGTAGCTGCAATAAAGAAGGCCAACGCTATGCTGGGGATTATTAGGAAGGGAATTGATAACAAATCAGCCAGTATCATCATGCCCCTGTATAAATCATTGGTGCGACCTCATTTGGAATACTGTGTACAGTTCTGGTCACCACATCTCAAAAAGGATATTATAGCATTGGAAAAAGTGCAGAGAAGGGCAACTAGAATGATAAAAGGGTTGGAACACCTTCCCTATGAAGAAAGGTTAAAATGCTTGGGGCTCTTTAGCTTGGAGAAACGACGGCTGAGGGGTGACATGATCGAGGTTTATAAGATTATGAATGGGATTGAGCAGGTTGAGAAAGAAGTACTTTTCTCCCTTTCTCACAATACAAGAACTCGTGGGCACTCTATGAAATTGCTGAGCAGTCGGGTTAGAACAGATAAAAGGAAATACTTCTTCCCCCAAAGAGTGATTAACATATGGAATTCACTCCCACAGGAGGTCGTGGCAGCTGCAAGCATGGACAGTTTCAAGAGGAAATTAGATAAACATATGGAGCAGAAGTCCACCAGTGGCTATTAGCCACAGGGTATAGAATGAGAACTCTCAGTCTGGGGCAGGTGATGCACTCTATTCTTGGTGCTGGAGGGGGCAGCAGTGGGAGGGCTTCTGGTGCCCTGGCCCCACTGCTGGACCTCCTGATGGCACCTGGTATATTTTGGCCGCTGTGTGACAGAGTGTTGGACTAGATGGGCCATTGGCCTGATTCAACATTGGCTTCTCTTATGTTCTTATGTTCTTATGTCACCTTCCCACCGAAGTGGTACCTATTTATCTACTTGCAATTTCTTGCTTTGGAACTGCTAGGTTGGCAGGAGCTGGAACTAGAGACGGGAGCTCACTCCGTCATGCGGCACTCTCGGGTCTCGAACTGCTGAACTCCTGACCTTCCACAGCCTGCAGTTCAGCGTCTTAACCACTTGAGCCACCGCAGATGGCGGGAGCACGGGCCAAAAGGCGAGGGATTTGGGCAGCGACTGGGCACGAAGGGTTCCTCCCCCGTGATCCCACCTGGGGCTTCTTCCCGGGCCTCCCTCCGACCTCCCGGGAGGAAGATTCATTTCCATTTCCAAAACTCAGATCCCGCCTTTCAGACCCTGCCGGGGGACCCAATGGGACATCCGAAAGAAAATAATCTTTTAAAGGTATTGAACTCCTCAAACCCCCCCGCGCCGCGAGCCACAGACAGCAGAATGTCTTCCAATGTTCCCTCTAAGCTGTGGAGTCTTGTGAGCCAAAATTCTACTTTGTGAGCTGCTGGCATTAAAGTTGTGAGCAAACTATTTGGCTATTGCATGAAATTAGTTTGCTCTGGAGCCATCTTTCCTGAGAAAAGACAAACATCTGTGAGCTGGAGGCTAAAAAACTGTGAGCCAGCTCACATTAACTCAGCTTAGAGGGAACACTGCTGTCTTCCCAGACTGCGATGACTTACTCGAGACGGAGACCTCCCCAGGGTGCGGCTGCAAAGATTTTTCTTCACTGTTACGACCCCCGGAAGCCTTCCCGGTTCTCCTCCCCCCCCCGGGCCGAAGCGACCTCTCCCACCCACGCCCACCCCTTTCTCGGCCCCTCTAGCCCACACAGCTCGGCAGCTTTAACCCTTTCAGAGCTGCAGGCCCAGGAAAGAGGAGGCTCCTCCTCCCGCCCTCCCCGCCGAGAGCAGCGCCCGGACCTCTCCCCCCTCCCCTCCACGCGGGGCTGGACTCGCGCCCTGGCGGCCCTGCAGAGGCGCCCCATATATCATGCAGCTCAGTGGGATTGCTCGAGAGGAACTCCGCACAGGGCTGCGCTCCCCGGGGAAAGCCAAACTGTTCCGCCCTCTCAGAAACCCGGGGGGGGGGAGCTCTGTGCGGAGCTACTCCCGAGAAATCCCACTGAGCTGCATGATATGGGGAGCCAACCGAAGGGAGCTCAGGCCGAAAGCGGGTCTGATTCGGAATCCCTCCCGGGGGAGCGGCTCTTGACTGGGTCCGGCTTCCTCCCTGGAAAGCGGCTTTCGGGGATCGCCTTGGAAATCCGGGGCTCTTGCAGCGTCCAACACTGATTCCCCGGGACTCCCCCCCCCCCTTTTCCTTCCTTGCAGTCAGTTCTCGGCAGGGGCGGACTCCCGGGGGCCACCACCTTTTTCGGGGAGGGCTCTGCAAGTCCTGAGAGGGAATTGGGGGGGGGGGGAAGGAGGGCCACACTTTCTCTATGAGTCTTGCCCCCTCCCGTTTGTAGGGGGGAAGCCCTCGTTTGAAGGGGGGGGGTTCCCCTTCTGCCTGGGGCACAGTTTCCTTCGGAGGAGACCCCGCCTGCTGCAAAGGGGCAGGATCCGGCTGAGCCCTCTTCCTGGATGGGGCGGGGATCTCCCTGTGTCAGGTAGCCCTGCCATGATGGATGGAGGGGAGGGGAGGATGGCAATGGGCGCCATAGTGGCATGACAGGCGGGAGGTTGGAATCCGAGGGGTGTTGATTTATGTCTAGGGTGTGAGAGTGGAATGTGCATCTGGTAACCCCTATCTCTCGCAGACTGAACATTCTGACCTTGAGGAGTCAAGCTGCGAGCTTTACTATCGCTTTCAAAGCTCCGGCTTTCCTGAGAATAATGGGGGCGTTGGGAACTTCATTAGCTTAGTAACTTTCGATTCCCAGTCGCATGTTATTCCCTGATTGGTAGAAGGGGGGGTCCCCATTCACCCCCTTCTTGGTATAACCACTTGCTTTCTGTAACCAAGTCATTCTGAACAATGTACCTGTTCCAGTGACCTTTCTATTGCAGCTCTATAATAAATGCTATTCTTGCTTGAACCGCAAGGCATGGTGTTTTGCTGACTAGGTTAGGGCTTCTGACACCCTGCTGGCTGGATCCCTGAGGATCCCTTCCCAGGAGCAGGGGGCGCTGACACTCCATGGCAGAGAGACGGCTTGGGGAGACCCTAATGGAAAATCCATTCCACCTTTTTTATTCCAACTCTATTTGAGCTGCAATGTATTTCAATGGAGCTCATGGAAGTCAGTTGGCATTCCTGGCTCCCATTATTTCCAATGGGCCTTCAAGTCTTTCCCATTGTTTCCAATGGGCAATCCTGTCCTTCCTTTTAGTACATCCCCGGCTTGGGACTCTGTAAGGTTGTGCCGGTTTTCACCAATTCTCCCCTCAGGAGCTGGGACCACCCCTGCCTCCTCAAAGGTGCTGGTGCAGCACGCTGGTGGGTAATGCCAGAAAAGAAAGCCCCCAAACGATCCCTGCTTAGAGAGCATTCTAGCCCTTTAGTTGATCATCTTCTTCTTTACAGCTAGGATTTTTTTAGGCTAGGATTTGGGAGATCAAAGTTCAAATGCCAGTTCTGCTGGAAAACTTGCTTGTGACCTTGGGCCCATTGCATTCTCTCAGCCTTATAAAACATCATAAGCCATGAGAGTTCCTGTTGGGGAGTTAGATGGGGTACAGATAAACTCCATATCCATCATTTTAAAGGGCACGCTATGACACTTTCCATTTCCCACCCTCCAGCAATGAGCGGATGCCACAAATCGCAGGTAGGTGGGGGGAGCTGTCCGAATTACCCCCACCTTAAGGCTTTGGCTTCTAAAAATCTATGTTCGGGACCATGTATGTCTGTGAACAGCTCTTTTCTGTAATATGAATGCCTATAAATCAAAAGTTTGTTCTCAGCCTACAGCTATACACCTAAACAGAATACTCAAGATTGCTACAGCACAGACCTTGACTCCAGATTTTGATGCAATGTTTCAGAGCAAGAGGTCTCAGTTATCAAAGACCCTTAAAGGGAATACTCTTAATGTTTTAAGAATGTTTGCATTTTGAATTTAAAATAATATTGTTAATTGGGTTTCCTGTATGCTTTCTGAAGTTTGTATCTCTGGTAAGTATTACATTTTATGGTACATGTGGCCCAGACCAACAAAATGACATTTATGTCAGATCCAACCCTTGTAACAAAGGAGTTTGACAACTCATAGCTAAGCAGTTACATGGTGTGGGTTCTTTGATGCTCTTGAAGCAAGCCACTCTGACTGAATCTCCGCTCACACTCTGAGCGTTCAAAAGGCTTCTCCCTGTGTAGGTTCTTACATGATTTTGAAGAGCGCTACTGTGACTGAATCTCTTCCCACAACCTTTTTTAAGTTTTATTAGTTTATATATAGAAAGGGGGAAAGGGAAAAGAAGGGACAAGAAAGAATACACACACAGACACACACACATACACATACCAATTTGACATTCTGCATGCAAATCTTCTCCTAAAAGTTTCACTGGTATTATAACCATCTTTCTTATTGTTCTTCATTTAGTCTTAGTTTCTCAGTACTTACGTTTTAACCAGTCACAGAACACCCTCCGTGGTCCCATAAATTCTTCTTCCATTTTTCCTTTTAGTATATTTGTCAATCTGTCCATTTCTGCACATCCTATAATTTTTATCAACTCATTAAGCATTGGGATTTTCAATGTCCTCCACATCATTGCAAATAAGATTCTAGCTGCTGTTATAAAATGTAAAATAAAGTATCTATGGTTCTTATCTAAGTCATCTGGTAAACAGTTTAACAGAAATATTTCTGGTTTAAAAGCTATTGTAATATTCAACACTGATTGTAAAAAAGTATGTACTCCAATCTAGTATTTATGAACCTTTTAAAATGTCCACCACATACAATAGTATGATCCAACACGATTATTAAATTTCCAGCACCTGTTACTCAAGTTTTTACACATTTTAGCTAACCTATCTGGTGTTAGGTGCCATCTATAGATGAGATTTAGTCAACTTGATATTCACATTCCATAATTTACTACACTGTGACGTCTATGTTATAACCAAGATTTTGCATCCATTTAATCATACATTATTTAACTATTTCATCCTGCATTTTCAATTGCATCAGCATACCATATATTTTCTTAATAAGTTTCTCTCTTGAAGTACATAACAATTTTTCAAATTCACCTTGTTCTAAATAAAATCCATCTGTCTGTTTATCCTTACTATATCTAGATTCCACTTGTACTCTAGTCCACCAATCTAAATTTATTCCCCTTTTCTTTAATTCTTCCTGAGAATTTAAATAATTTCCATACAGACAGTACTGTGAGGGTCTGCGTGTGGTGCCTGGTCAGAGCTGCTGCTGATTTCTTCTGACCAGTCCTCTAATCAAATCTATAATAGTCTCTTTGGGGTAATTGTTTTACTTCTTGGTCAGGGATATTCGTAAGGACCACTGCTAAGGGTATTTACAATGAAGTAGATAGGCACCACAGCTTGCCAACGTTAAAACTGAACAGGCTTTATTTACAAATAACACAACAGGGGGGTGGAAGTTGTACAGAGGATAGTTTGTTTCCTTTCAGGCTTTAGCTCTTTCCCTTATGTTCACTTAGGCTGTATATTTATTACTTTCAGTTCGGTACCTAGATGTTCCTTCAGTTCACAACACACACCTCAGATCTCACTCTGCAGTCACTCCTTTAGTGGTTAACTTTTGGCTGGCCCTTTGAGTCTAACTGGTCCCCTAACCAGACTTCCAGACTCCTCTCTTCAGACCCTCTAGCCTTTGCTCAACCACTTTATAAATCCCTGTGGAGCAGTGTCTGTGACCACTCAGGTCTTATACTTTTATTCACTTCAGTATATTAGAAGAATCAATGCAGATTGCTCTCAAGCCCCAGTTCTTTAAGTAAACTGTTCACAGACTGTTTCCCCAGAGCTACAGAGATCTGACTTCTTCCATTCGCTGACAGACTCCTTGTTAGCTCTCTATCAAACAACGAACTCCTTGCAGCATCTCAACTGCCCATTCCAAAAAGAACATTTGGTCTGTTAAATGCCAATCACTGAGGGTTCCGAGCTAAATGGCCCCCTCCTCACTTAGTCATGTGACTCAGCAGTGTTCTATGTTTACTTTCTGCTGGTCCCAGATCTTTAAGTCCGTCACACCATCATCTAGCTATTCTGCGTATCTGATAACTGCTTGTTTTGAAGTCAATACTGGTTGAGAAAAAGCTTCCACTGGAGATACCCATCTTGGAATTTTAGTATATATCATCAGACATATCTTTTTCCATGTTGTCAATAATGATCTTCTTATCAAATGGTTTAAAAAATATTTATGTTCAGAAGCTTTCCCATACCATAGAAACGTGTGCCATCCGAGTTTTAAGTCATGTCCTTCTAGAGTCAGCAGAACTATGATCTCAGCCAAACCAAACTTGCTGCCCTATAGTAATTCTTCCAGTCTGGTACTCCAAATCCAGCACTATCTTTTGCATCCTGCAAGGCTTTCAATTTAATTCTTGGCTTTTCCCCTTGCCATATAAAGTGTTGTGTCAGTTTATTTAATTCATCAAAAAAGTTTTGTTTAATATATATCGACAGGGTCTGGAATAAAAACATCAAACGTGGTAAAATATTCATTTTCAAAATTGCTATTCTACCCCTTAGTGATACTTGGAGCTTTGTCCATTTCTCTAAATCTTTTTTAATGTCTTGTAACACTTTATTATAGTTATCTTTCATTCAGCTAGATTTTGCTGTAATATTTATACCCAAGTATTTTACTTTCTTTTCCAGTTGAAATCCAGTTAGTTCTTCTATTTCACATCTCTGTTTCGATGTCATGTTTTTCGTGATCATTTTTGTCTTCTGATAATTTATTTCCATTCCTGCCATTGTCCCATATTCATTAACTCAATTCATTAGTTGTACCGAATCTATTGGATCTTCTAAGATAAATACCAAATCATCAGTAAAACTTGTAATTTATATTTATTTCCTCTTATTGACATCCCTTTAATACAAGAGTCTTCCCTAATAGTTCTTGTCAGCACTTCCAACGTTAATATGAACAACAGTGCAGATATTGGACAGCCTTGTCTCGTCCCTTTTTCAATCCATATATTATCTGTTATCATTATTTACTACTATTTTCACTTTCTGCTTTGTATATATAGCTTCAATAGCCCTTAAAAAGTTAGTCCCAAACTTCATTATTTTTGTCTGTTGGATAATAAATTGCCAGTTGACATTGTCAAATGCTTTTTCAGCATCCAAGAATATTAAAGCCATTTGTTTCTCTGAATGCGCTTCATAATATTCTAATATATTTTAAACTGTTCTCACATTATTCTTCAGCTTTTAGGTAAGAAACCTGCCTGGTCCTGATGTATAAAGTCTGATAGAATTTTTTTCAACCTTGCTGCCAAGATAGTTGCAAATATTTTGTAATCACAATTCAGCAAGGAGATAATTCTGTAGTTTTTTAAATCTCTTTAGGATTTGTGTCTTCTTTATGGATCAATGTTATAGTTGCTTCAGTCCAAGATCCTGGTATTTCTGTTTTTTCTATTAGAGAAGAAATTACATTTTTATATGGTATCAGTAATACATCTTCAAATATTTTGTAATATTCAGTTGGTAATCCATCTGGTCTGGGTGCTTTATTTGTATTTTGTTTCTTAATAGGCTCTGCAATTTCCATCATTGTTATGGGATCATTCAACATTTTTCTGTTTTCTTCCGAAATTCTGGGTAGGTCCTACTCATCTAAGTATTGTTTCTGAGTTTCTTTAGATATTTCCACTCTTTTATATAATTGTGTGTAGAAGTCTTGAATTATTTCCCTTAGTCCATTCCTAGAAAATTCTTCTTTTCTCTCTTTATCATACAATGAGTGGATCATCCTTTTCTCTTTCTCTTTTCTTAACTTATAAACCAACCATCTTCCTGGTTTGTTTGCATTTTCAAAATAGTCCTGTTTAGCAAATTTAATATTTTTTGCCATTTCTTCTGATAAGAGTAAGTTGAGATGATGCTGTAATATTTTAATTTTCATCTTTAATTTCTCATTCGAAGGGTCCATCTTTAATTCTTTCGCTTTATTCTGAATAGCATCCATTATATCTTGAAATGTCTTCATTCTTTCTCTTCTTTCCTGCTGCAAATCTAATTGCCAGTCCTCTGAAAAATGCTTTCTTGTATCCCAAATTGTCTTCATGGATGTTTCTCCATTCATATTTTGTTGAAAAAAGTCTTCATTTCTTTCTTAGCCATCTCTAGAAATTGTCCATTTTTAAGTAATTGTATATTTAACCTCCATCTAAATTTTTTTGGATTGTCTTTAATCTTCAATAATAGCGGGTTGTGGTCTGCAAAGGTTTGTGGCATAATATCCATATCTTCAATTTCCTGGAAAAGATTTGATGTAATCCAGAAATTCTGGACCAAGATTTATGTCTGTCAGAATAAAAGGTATAGTTTTTTCCAGTTGGATTTCTAGTTCTCCAAACATCAATCAGTTTGTATTCCTTAGCCAATTCTAGAAAAGATCTTGGAAGCAGACCTTTGGAGGGTTTGATCTTCTTAATGGTTCTCCTGTCTATGTCTTGATCAAAAACAGATTTCAAATCTCCAATTATACAGATATCCATGTAGTCATATTTTGTTATAGTTTCCTATATCATTTCAACAAATTTATTCGGTGCATATATCACCAGATTCTTGTCTCTAATATCTATTTCAAGTAGCAGAAGTCTTCCATTTTCTGATGAGATTATCAAAATAGGTTTTATTTTTTCATTGATATATACAGCTATTCCTCTTTTCTTCATATTGTCTGATGCGGTAAATAACCTACCAAGCTTCTTATTAATCAAATAATGTTCATCTTTATGTCTAAGGTGTGTTTCTTGCAGACATACAATATCTACGTCTATCTTCTTAAGCTGTATAAATATCTTTCTTCTTTTCTCAGGTGAATTTAGTCCATTTAGATTTACCGATAGTATCTTGGTTGTTGATGAATCCATTATGATCTATTCTTATTACTACCATTTCTATTTCTCATTATCATTCTTTGTGATTTTTTGGCTGTGCTGGCTTCAAGTTCTTCATCCGAGGCTGTTAAGTAGGCTGATGCTTCCTCTTCTTTTTTGGTTGCAGTAACTTTTGTTTTTGCTTTCTTTGTTTCTTGCCTTTGTAAAAGTTTTCCATAACGATCCAAAAAGTCTTTTGCCTTAAAGATGGAGTCCAGTCTAAATCTTTGACCTACAAATGTAAAAAAAATTCCTTCTGGAGTAAGCCATTGAAATGCAATTGAATTTACTGTCAGTTTGGAGGTCAAAAATACATATTATTTCCTTCTTTGTCTTATTTTCCAGGGAATTTCTCTTATAATCTTTATTTCCTTGTCTTGTATTTTAAGAGTATTATTTTGTGCTTCTTTCCACACACGATCTCTGACCAACTTCTTAATAGATTTCACATGTACTTCCCTTGGAAGATTATTCTTCCTTGCATAGGCAGAGTTAAAGGTAAAGGTTCCGTTACTCGAAAGCCAGTCGAATCCGACTCTAGGGTTGCGGTGCTCATCTCCACTTCAAAGCCAAGGAGCCAGCGCTGTCCAAAGACGTTTCCGTGGTCATGTGGCCAGCATGACTAAACACCAAGGCGCACAGAACGTGTTACCTTCCCACCGAAGTGGTACCTATTTATCTACTTGCAATTTCTTGCTTTCGAACTGCTAGGTTGGCAGGAGCTGGAACTAGAGACGGGAACTCACTCCGTCATGCATCACTCGGGTCTTGAACTGCTGAACTACTGACCTTCCACAGCCTTCAGTGTCTTAACCACTTGAGCCACCACAGCTCCTAGGCAGAGTTAGCTCTATATAAAAAGTCAATCTCCTTCTCCATTTCTTCATATTTGAATTCCATGAAGTCCGCCAATCCTTCTGCCATAACTCTAATTAGCTCTTCTTCTTTTTTTTCATGTACATTCTGAAATTTCAGTAGGTAAGCAGCTCTATACATCTCCAATTGAAGCAGAGAGTCCAGGGTCATCTTCTGCTGTCTATCTAACCTGTCCATCCTCAATGATGCTGCTTCAGCTTTCTCGGCTTGTTGTGCCACCTCTGTTATTTCCTTATTTTTTAATAGTTGTTTGTTAAGATCAGCCATTTTAACTTTTATGTCTCCAATCTCAGTGTTTACGTTTTTCATCTGATCTATAACTTGTATTAAGGCCGCCTGCACCTGATTTAGACCTGATTGTAATCTGTCTTGCAGATCATTCTGCACCTGGCTTAAACTTGCATGAAATTTAGTTTGCATATCCTTCTGAGTTTGACTCAGGCTGGTTTGAAAGATAACCTGCATATCATTTTTAAAATCTTTCAGAGATTCTAATGTCAACAAGTTCCCAATGACTTAGTCTGTGTGGAAGGTGAAGATGCTGCAGATGCTGGGGGAGTATTTTTCGTAGCTGGTTTACTCATGTTCCTGGTTTTTTAAAAAGATCTTTTTATTCTGTTATACAACTAGTCACCCAATATCTTTGCTATTTACCCCTCCCCCTTATTTTCTGTCTTACCTGGTTCAATATTAAAATATCAGACCATACATTCAACTCAATATGATAAATATCTTCCCAATCCAGACCCCCCAAAATTTTTCACTTAAATTATTCTACCAATTTATAACACTTTAAGTCTGACATTCATCAAATAAAAAGGATCTTTTAGTACACACATACACAAACACACATAAACCCAGGGGAGAAAAAATGGATAGATTTCAGGCCTCTTCAATCATTTCTGTATCTCCTCACCAGTCCAAGCATATCCTGTTTCAGGTCTCTTCACAATTCTCCAGATCACAGTTAAGTTCCAGTTCCAAATAAGTTAGCTCCAAATATATTCCAAGTGAAAACTGAAAGGTAAGCAGATACAAAACCAATAGCAAATGGAAAATAATGAAGGAAATCCAAATTTGTTATATTACAACTAGGTAAAATCCAGGTAAAATCCAATAAAACCTAACAGGTAGGTGGAAAAATCCAGCAAAAAATGTGGAATACAGCCAGTGTTTTCCAAATTTATAATCCAAAGGTAGGTATGAGAGTATCCTGTGTTTTCCAGCTTTATAGTCCAACTAAAGTGGGCAGATTTATAATCCAACCACGGTGGGTAGCAAAATAGGTTTTAACTTCTAAATACCACTTCTAGTTACGGTCCAGCTTACATTCTGCAGTCTTCCTTTCCCCTAAAAAAAACCCAACCCAAATCCAGTTCAGATGTCCATTTCTGATTGCTTCTAACTTATTTACTCCCTTTAGAAACAGCTTTTCTCCATCTCAGGGAGATACGCAAAGTGAAAGTAAAATGCACGTAACAAGCAAAACAGGAGGGGGGGGAACAGCCTTCAGAAACTGTCTCTCATCTTTGTTCCCTCTTGAAAACTTCCTTGTCTAAAAGTATTTATAGTCAGATAGTCAAGTAGGGAGGGTAAACCTTTAAATCTTTAACTCACAGTTTATGAAGTTAGCAGGCAGATTCTCTTTGCTGTTTTTCTACATTGTTCCGTGCAAGCAGCTGAGTGCCAAGATGGCGCTGTGCCCCCTGGGATATCGAGGCTCATCTCCGGGTCTCAACCCCCAGTCTAGCCAAGAGAAATGACCCAAGAAATGCACCCCACTGTTTTCAGAGACCCCCTCCAGGTCCTCCTTGCATCTAGAGTCCTCTAGACTCCCCAAAACTGGGTCAGTTCAGAATGTCCCAGGAGCTCCTTGGACGTTACTGACCTTGCTGCTGCATCAACCAGAAATCTCTTCCCACATTCTGAACATTCAAAAGGCTTATCCCCTGTGTGGGTTCTTAGTTGTTCTTGGAGTCTGCCACTGCAATCGAATCTGAACATGCAAAATGCTTATCAGCTCTATGGGTCCTTACATGATTTTGAAGAGTGCTACTGTGACGGAATCTCTTTCCACACTCGGCGCATTCAAAAGGTTTCTCCCCCGTGTGGGTTCTAAGATGAGTTTGAAGAGTACTACTGTCACTGAACCTCTTCCAACACTCTGAGCATTCAAAAGGCCTCTCACCTGTGTGGATTCTCAGATGTCTTTGAAGAGTGCTACTCTGACTGAATCTCTTCCCACACTCTGAGCATTCCAAAGGCTTCTCCCCTGTGTGGGTTCTTAGATGTTTTTGAAGACCACTCCTGTCACTGAATCTCTTCTGACACTCTGAGCATTCTAAAGGTTTTTCCCTTGTGTGGGACCTTAGATGTTTTTGAAGAGTGCTATTCTGACTGAATCTCTTCCGACACTCTGAACATTCAAAAGGCTTCTCCCCGGTGTGGGTTCTAAGATGTTTTTGAAGACTGCTACCGTCATTGAATCTCTTCCGACACTCTGAGCATTCAAAAGGTTTCTCCCCTGTGTGGGTTCTAAGATGTTTGTGAAGACTGCTACCATCACTGAATCTCTTCTGACACTCTGAGCATTCAAAAGGCTTTTCCCCTGTGTGGGTTCTAAGATGTTTTTGAAGACTGCCACCATCACTGAATCTCTTCTGACATTCTGAGCATTCAAAAGGTCTCTCCCCTGTGTGGGTTCTAAGATGTTTTTGAAGACTGCTACCATCACTGAATCTCTTCTGACACTCTGAGCATTCAAAAGGTTTCTCCCCTGTGTGAGTTCTTAGATGAGTGTGAAGATGGCTACTCTGACTGAATCTCTTCTGACACTCCGAGCATTCAAAAGGCTTCTCCCCTGTGTGGATTCTTAGATGTTTTTGAAGATTGCTACTGTGACTGAATCTCTTCCCACACTCTGAGCATTCAAAAGTCTTATGCCCTGGTTGAGTTCTCACATGATGACTGCCAGTGCGAATGAATCTCTTCCCAAAATCTGATAATTCAATTGGCTTCTCCCCTGTGTGGGTTCTAAGATGATTTTGAAGATGGCTACTCTGACTGAATCTCTTCCTAGACTCTGAGCATTTAAAAGGGTTCTCCCCTGTGTGGGTTCTTACATGATTTTGAAGAGAGCCACTCTGACTGAATCTCTTCCCACACTCTGAGCATTCAAAGCACTTCTCCCCTGTGTGGGTTCTTATATGCTTTTGAAGATGACCACTGTGACTTAACCTCTTCCCACACTCAGAGGATTCAAAAAGCTCCTCCCCTACATGGGTTCTTACATGATTTTGAAGAGTGCTACTATGACTGAATCTCTTTACACACTTTGAACATGCAAAAGGCTTCTCCCCTCTGTGGATTCTTTGATGCACAAGGAGCTGTGATCTGTATTTGAAGTAGTTTCCACACCAAAAGCATTTATGTGCATTTATTATACTGTCCTTTGGAAAACGTATGTTACCTTTGCCTCCCGCAGAGAACATCATTCCAGTCTCTGAGAATGTAAATAGATTCCCTCCTGTATGAATCCTTTGGTGTTGAACACGTTCTGATTTCTCTGAGAATCTCTTGTCACAGTCTGAGTAGCTATAAGGTTTCTCTCCTTTCTGTGTTCTTTGAAGTCTAAGGAGCTCTGCTCTGCCAATCATGGTCTTTCCACACTCCAGCCATTGATGGGTCTTCTTTCCACTGTGCATTTGTAAATGGACATTATACTGGGATTGATCTGACAAGTTCATTCCGCATGCCAAGCACTTATATGTTTCCTTCACTGTGTGAATTACTTCTTGGAAATCCACCCTCTTCTGGGTGATGGGGATTCTTTTTTGCCTCTTAGGTCCAGCTTGGTTTCTCAAGTTTCCTCTCAAGTCTTCATTCCCAACTTCATCTGGCGAAAGAGGATGCAGTTCCCCATCCTCCTCATTCCTCTGATCATCTCCTGGTGGAATAAGGAAAGAGACCCTGTTAGAACCCAGGCAAGGAGGTCTGATCTGCATCTGAATTTCCATCCGCAATCCAAATATTACAGTGGCTTCTTCCTGCTCTATGCTGAAGTGTACAATAGCATACACTGTAGAAGTACATGAAGCCTCCTGCATGAGAGATGCTTGGTTTGGACTCTGCCCATTTATATGGCTCCCCAACCGTGTGACTTTTTTTTATGTGAAGCAAGGCCTCTTTTCTGACTGAAGGTCTTTCTGCACTGCAAGCAATTATACGGTTTCTTTCCTAACAGAATTTGTGACTGCAAAATGACGCTCATTCTCTGACTGAAAGTCTTTGCCAAGGCCACACTTTCATTTTCCCTGGAGTGGATTCTCTGGTTAGTATGAAGGCCTTTGTTCCTTCTCTTTTTGATTAACCCTTCTTCTTGGACTGGGATTTCACGGAAACCCCCTCCTCAGTAAGGAATGGGCTTATCCCTCCTCTTACCTGCTTGGCTTCCCTCCTGTTTCTGGGGTCCATCTTCATCTCCAGAGTGTCCTTCAGCATCTTCATTCTTGGCTTTTTCCAAAGAGGACCCCTGGAAATCCCCAGCGGTCGCCTCTACATCTGCTGCTGAAACCAAGAGTTTCAATCAGTACCCATGCAAGGCACCAAGGAACCAGTCAGGCACTGCTCAGGAATGGGTGGGCATTTTTTAAATAAGCTCTTCTTTCTTCCCAAATTGAGAGATCGGTCACATCTTATGCCCGCCAGGCCCTCCTCTAGATTCTGTGTATTCTCCTGTTATAATCTGTCTATCCCTCCTCTCCTCACACTCCCCATATGTGTTTTAAGGGGAAAAGTGGCAAAAAATTGTTCTCCCACTGTTCCCAGTTGACTTGCCTGGCTTTTTGACTTTTGGATCTCTGGGCTTGACGATTAAATACAAGAGGTTCTCAAGAGATCCAGGCCTACAACTGCTCTGAGAGTTTCCTTCCAGTTGTCAACCGGGAGCCAGGAGGAGCTGGTTTTCAGCCTCCCCCAAAATACATGTTTTCCGGTGGGGAGGAGAGGAGCCAGGAGCTCACCAATTGAATCCCACAGTTCAAAGGGGGCCCCATGGGGTTTTGGGAAAGGAGTTGTTTGTTAGAAGGGGCAGGTAATGACAGATGAGAAAGCCAGCCTTGCAGTGTTGGGCCACCTTTCTCAAGGTCTGAGCCACTTTCTTGCTGTCTCCGAGCCATTCTCTGCACCTTAGCTGGGCCTCTCTATTGTCTAATGAGCAGCCATGTCTGAATCATCCAGGCAGTTCTGCCTTTCCTAGAAGCGCAGAGTCAGCCTGTCTCTCCTGAAAAGAAGTGTATCTTTACTGTCAGCAAGAGCGAGCCAGAAGACTGATTATCAGGCCTCCACGTCATTCACTTGTTACAGTACAGTTAGGCCCTCTGGAAGCCCATCCCAGAGTAACACGCAGTGTCAAAAAGTCGAGATAAGACGCCAGAAGAGTCTGTCCTGTTCCACCCTCCCAGAGCACCTGAAAGATGCAGTGACCACACAGCAAGCATGCAGTTATCCAGGTGTTCAGCACGACCAGGGTGATGGAATCTAAATGTGGGCAAGTTAGTTTGGCAGACCCTTAAGAGCAGTGGAGGGTTCTCACTGCTGTCAGCCCTCTTCCCAGGGGACAAGGGGAGATGGTGCTGGCCGGCCTTGGAGAAATTCGGGCATCGGGGCACGCTGAGTGGACAGGTATTCCTGGCTTTTCTGTTTGTGTACATGCTTTTCTTTGTCAGATGGTCTCCTGCCTCAAGGGGCTGGAAGGGACTGAGCCTTTGGGAAGGAGTCAGTCACTTGCCTCTTGGGGAGATGGAAGGTACCTACAGTGCTTTCTCTATCCTATTGTGGCTCAAATAAACTGTGCTTCAACTGGGAACCTGACTCTTGTCTTTACAGGGCTGACAGTTTCAGTGGGAATCTCTTCAATAACACATGATCCTACACTCTTGGGGTGAGGACTGATTCCTGTCACCACAACAGAGGGTGTGCTGTGATTTGGCAGAAGCCACTTGCCTTTGGGTGGCAGTGTTAACTTTTGGGACTACCCGCTGCAGGCCACCCCTGCAAGGTGGAACAGTTCCAAAGAAAGCACTCAAACCCATCTCCACCTAATAGGTAGGCCTGAAGACATCCAGGGGACTGCTGTAGGAATCGTTAGATGTGCCTTTGGCCTTGTCCAGTGGGGCTGTTCTCAAATAACCCCCCCTCTTTTCCTGGAAAATCTAGTATACTGCAGCCACTCTAGAGCTACAGCTGAGCTCAGCTCCAGAAGGACTGATGAGCCTCCAGATCCCAGGCCCCAGAAGGCCTCCCTCCCTCCTTACCCAGTGGGGCTTGAGAATTTTACCGAACCAAGAGCTTCTTAGAACTGAAAAATGCCCATAGTTATTCCTTGCCCTTCCCTTGACATAACTGTGAAGGATACTTACTCGCAGTCGGTTTATGTGGGGAGGAGATAGTCACTTGAGATCTTCCTGAGAAACTCTCCAGCCATTCTTCGAACACAAGGCCTTGGTCCATCTCCACCATAGTCTCTTGGCCATTCCTGGCTTCTTTGGCAGAGAGGGAGAGGGAGGGGGAGGGGGAGGGGGAGGGGGAGGGGGAGAGGGAGAGGGAGAGGAGAGAGAGAGAGAGAGAGAGAGAGAGAGAGAGAGAGAGAGAGAGATGATTCCTATGAGGAAAGGAAAGGAAAAATCCTTCTGGAAGGATGGAACCATGGTCAAGATCAAAGACCAGAATCCTAAACAGTATAAGGGGGACGGGTCCTTTACAGATCACAGTCAGAGCTGATGGCCATAATCTCATCTCGGGGAAGGGCACGTTGTAGAGGCTGGCAACTGAAAAATTGGGATCTGGTCCCTTCCAGAGTCTTTCTGAGGGCCTCTCAGCCCTGCCTCGACCACAGGCCAGGACGCCCTAGCTGGCTTGGGCAATGCCCACCACACTGGCCATGCTGAACCATCGTTTTCACTGCCACTCCCACCTCCTTGAGGCTCTCAGCGGGGAGAGGGGGAAGGTAGCCAGGCAGTCCTCCCAACCACATGTAGCTTTTCAATACTTTGATTCATGCATCATCCCAATGGCAGCAATTCGCACCTTTGGCACCTATGAGAGCTCCTTACCCAGAGCGGCCACGCTCCTGTAGTTCTCCAGCATGACGTCCCTGTAGAGAGCTCTTTGGCCAGGAGCCAGCAAGGCCCACTCGGCCTCAGTGAAATACACGGCCACCTCCTCAAAGGAAAAGGGAGGCTGGAAGGAAAAGCAGATTCCCTCGTCAGAGATCAGTCCAGGGGGAGGGTCCAGGATGTAGAGGTTGGCATACGTAAAGAGAGCGGGGCTCAGAGCCTGTCTCTCCTCGGTCAGCAGGACCAAAAGCCTCCTTGAGAAAGAAGTGAGGAACTGATTATCCCCCATTCTTCCCCCCCCTACCTGGACCGGAGGTGGAGCAGCCGTTTCCACTCCTCTGCAGAGACGATGGCTTGAGAACATCTCTTCACTGCCTGCAAGGGAGACAAAATTGGAAGGATAAATGTTAACCTCAAGTTCCTATTTTGTTGGCTTCTTTGAATTCTCCTTCACCCATCCCTGTTCCCAGGGTTGTGACACTCTTGTCTTCTTTACACTCCAGAAAATTTGTAATGATTTTTAGTAAGGCGTGGGAGAGGTGGAAGAGAAGCATCAGGTAACCATGAGCCTCAAAGTCTTATAAATGTTTTCGAAGGCTACCTCTGAGGATGCCAGTCACAGCTACTGGCGAAACGTCAGTTCCTCCAATGCCAAGACCACGGCCACACAACCTGGAAAATCTACAGCAACTATTCTTATAAATGTTGCCAACCTTTTGTGAGACTTGCAATTTGCCCTGTGCACCCCAAAGCTCCAAAGGTTGCACCATCCCTGCTGGATGAGGCCAAAAACCCAGTCGCTCCAATCTCCCACCTGCTGGGCCTGCTGACCCATTGTGGAGTTTGGACTGGCAGGAGAAAAAGAAGAGATCAGAAATCACGTTGCATGACAAGTTGCCATCACATCCAGACCAAAACCCAGATGCAATTTTAGTGCATCAGCCAAGCCTCTGGAGACTTCAGGGTACCATGAATGGGTTTCCAGGGCATCTGCTGATGCTCTGACTTCACGTCCAGACATTAGGCCAGTCAAGACATTGAGATGACATCACGTCCACCCTGTGTTCCCCCCTCAAACCTCATGGGGGCTACCAGGCCATGGCCTAGCATGCCTAGTCCCGTATCCTTTTTCTCACTGTGGCCTGCCAGATACCCCAGGAAAGCCTTTAAGCAGGGGCACAGAAAACCCAAATTATCGGCCCTGGCAATGGGGTTTCAGAGGTATGCTGCCCCAGAACATTGGGGGAGGGGGTTGTAAAGTGCTGTGAAGTCACTGATGACTTATGGTGAACCTACAAGTTATTCAAGGTGAGAGACCTTCAGAGATGGTATGCCATTGCCTGACCCTGCTTAGCTTCTGATATCTCATGAGACTGAGCTAGTCTCTGCCATCCAGGTCTAGAGAATGTGGACGTTCCATTCATTCACCATGGCTAACAGCTGCACCCAGATTTCTCTTCCTTTCCTTTTTTGAGCAACCTTGAGAACCTCTAATGGAGGGAAGGGGAGAGAGGTACAATTTAATTAATGTAAATAAGAATGGAATTGCCCTCCATGAATCTGTCTACTCCCCTATAAAATAAAGTGGCCATCACCGCATCCTATGGCACTCTGTGTCCCAGAAATCCATTCTATGCAGTCTGCAAAAGCATTCCCCTTTTCTCCTGCCCTGAACCTTCTGCCCAACAACTTGACTAGGTCCCTGATCCCATCTGGGCAGAAGGCACCCTTACCACTTGAGAGGGCATCTTGGGCATCCTCCTGGGCCTGCGCCCTCTGACTTTCCTCTGACGGAGCTCCTCCTGCCTCTGACTGCTTTGTTTCCATCTTCACGGATCCTCCCCACATCTGAAACAATAACAACAGAGGCAGATACGAGAAAGAATGGAAATATCAAGTGGAATATCTAGAGACAGAAATATCTAAGAAAAGATGGGAACAGTACACTGAGCAATTATATTAAGGAGATGAAAGGAGGACAGATTCCTTTCCAGAATAATGTTTTGAAGAAGAAGCAATGGTGTTGGAAAGTGAAGGGGAAGCTGCATTGAGAGCAATTGGAAAAACAAATCACGAGGAATAGATAGGGTATCAATAAAACTATTCTAAGGAACAGAAAAGGAGTCCCTGAAAATCTTAACAAGAGTATGCTAACAAATATGGAAAAGAAAACAATGGCTCCCAGACTGGAAACATTCACTTTACATTGCTATTTTGACAAAAGGAGACATCAAAGATTGCAGCAACTACTGAACCTTCGCATAATTTCTCATAGGAGTAAAGTGATACTCAAAATCTTAAAACAAAGACTGTTACCATACATGGAATGAGAAATGCCAGATGCTGAAGCTGGATTCAGAAAAGGATGAGATACTTGAGATCATATTGCAAATTTAGGTTGGTTACTGGAACATACGAGAGAATTTCAGAAGCAAATCAGCTGATGTTTCACAGATTACAGCAAAGCTTTGGACAGTGAGGATCATGAAAAGCTATGCTGGTTTTAAAAGAAATGACTGTGCCACAACATCTGTTTGCATTGATGCACAGCATGTACTCTGGACAAAGCCAGTGTGAGGACAGAAGATGGAGAAACAGAATGGTTTCCAAATTGGCAAAGATGTCAGAGTACGATGTATTTTATCTCCCTTTCTCTTCAATCTCTATGCAGAACATATCATAAGGAAAGATGGATTAGATGTAAATGAAGGAGGAAGGAAAATTGGCAGAAGGAACAGTTTCAGTTTGAGATATGCAAATGATACCAGATTACGGGCAGAAAATAGTGAAGTCTTGAAACAACTACTAATGTAGGTTAAAGCAGGAAGCGCCGAAATGGGATTACAGCTGAACATCAAGAAGACAAAACTAATGATGTGTGGAATTAGGTTAATGATGAAGAACTTGAAATTCTCGTCCATGGCTCCATCCTCAACCAAAAGGGAGACGGGAAGCAAGAAATCAGGAGACTGAGGCTGGGACGGGCAGCCCAGAAGGAGCTAGAAAAGATTCCCCAGCGTAAGGATGTGTCGCTGGTGACCAAGATCCAGTTAATTCATGTCAGAGTATTCCCCATTACTATGTGTGCGGAAGAAGAGGAAGAGGAGGAGGAGGAAGAATAAGAATAAGAATTGGATTTATATCTCATCCTTTACTCGGAATCTCAGAGCGGCTTACAATCTCCTTCCCGTCCTCTCCCCACAACAGATACCTTGTGAGGTAGGTGGGGCTGAGAGAGCTCTGAGAAAACAGATGTGAGAGAACTGTCCCTAGGTCACTAGCTGGCTGCTTGTCGAGGTGTGGGGAATCAAACCTGCGTCTCCAGAGTTTGCCGCTCTTAGCCACTACACCAAACCGGATCCCAGTTGTGCTATTGGAGGAGCATTTCTACAGATACTGTGGACCACAAAAAAGACAAATCAGTTGGTTCTAGATCAAATCAAACCTCAACTCTCCCTGAAAGCTAAAATGACTAAAGTTAGGCTATCGTACTTTGGTGACATTATGAGAAGAGAAGAGTCACTGGAAAAGACAATAATGCTAGCAAAAGTTGAAGGCAGAAGGAAAAGAAGACCACCAAACATGGGATGGATTGATTCAACCAAGGAAGCCAGGGCTCTCAGTTTGTAAGACCCAAGGAAAGCTCTTAACAATAGGATGTTTTGGAGGACATTAATTCACAGGGTCGCTACAATTCGGAAGGAAATTGTTGGCAGTGAACACGCATACACACAGAAATATCTGTCAGGAAGCCTTAGGATAAGGTCCCTGCTGGAACTGAGTGAATGAAGACCCCCTCACCTGCCCTGCCTGCCTCTTCTCCTCTGCCTGACTCAGGAGGAAACCTTCGGCCAGGGCCACCGCCTGGGAACTGGTCTCTGGCCCGCATCCTCTGACCCAGCACTGCATGTCCTGGGGCAGGACGGCCAGGAACTGCTCCAGGATCACCAGGTCCAGGATCTGCTTCTTGGTGTGCCTCTCCGGCTTCAGCCAGTGGTTGCAAAGTCCATGGAGCCGACTGCAAACCTCTCGGGGCCCATCGGCCTCGTGGTAAGAGAACTGCCAGAAGCTTCGGCTGTGTATATCTGTGCTCACAGTGCCCTCAGCCAAGATCTCTGGCACAGCTCTTTCCCAAAATTCAGCAGCACTCCCTGCTGGGACGGGATGGGGACCCCTCCTCAGTCTTTTGCCAGTTCCAGGGTCTTCTGAGTCCTCCTCTTCCATCTCTTTCTCCTTTCTCTTGGGTTGCCTCTGACTGTAGAAAGACACTCTTATTCACTTGCCTATGTAGAGGGAGAGGGAAAGACATCCAAAAGGCAGAAAGAAACCAAAAGAGAACCGAGTTACATCGGTGACCTGGTCAAGAGAGAGCTAAGTGGTTCAGAAGGAGTGTCTGTGTTGTAGTTTGCAGATTAGGATTAATGTCATTGGGTTATATTAAGTATCAAGCTTTTTAGGATATGCTCGTAAGGTACTTCAGGAAAGAAAAGCATTTCTGTTTGGCTCCTTCAAAATCTACAGCGGATATTATGAGCTTGGCCTCTAATTTCTGGGGACCAACCAGTCTGTCTAGTAGGTGCACCTGCAGGTAAACTGAAGTCCCGCACAAAGTGACTGGGAAGAGCTTAAACGTATGCTGGAAAGCTGGGCAAGAGCTCTGCCCAAGCAGTCAGTGGAGGGGCAGGGGCAGAGGGGCCTCTCCAGGCCAGGGCACAGGGGCTGCTGGGGGCAAACAGGAGCAAGAGAAGGAGGCAGGGATGGGGCAGAGGTCCTCAACTGCTTCCTGGCTGCTGTGGTTCAATGGCTCAGAGTGAACAAACTGAAACTGAACCCTGGAAAGACAGAAGTTGTACTGGTTGGGAAAGCAGAATTCTTGAAGGACATTATATTCCTACTTTCGATGTGGTTCAGCTAACCCTTGCTGACTCAGTTAAGTGCCCCAAAGTTAAGCTGGACCCAGCCTTACACTGGAGAAGCAAATTAATGCAGTTGCAAAAAAACCCTTTTTCTCAACTCAGCCTAGCTCAAAATAGGGCCCCTTCCCTTGATATAGTTGATCCGGCCACCAGGATCCATGCCACAGTGACTTGGAGACTAGACTAGATCAATGCCCTGTAGGTTACATAAAACCAGCTCAGAAACTCCAGCTGGTGCAGAACGCCAGGGCTCAGCCATTATGAGGGAGCTAGATGGAGCAGGTGAATTACTGCCCTTCTGCCGTTCCTCTGCTGGCTGGCCTGGACAGGGGCCTTCTCTATTCTGGCCCCCAGGAATGATCTGCCTGAGGGGGCCAGGAAGGCTCCCACTCGCCTGCCTTTCCCCAGACTAAGCAAAACTGAATTATCCAAGAGGACTTTTCTAAGCCAGCAATAGGGTAGTACTGGACAAAAGGCTTCACGAGGTTACTTCGGGACATCATTAGGACGTGGGGGTCTGAATTACTGTGTTTAGTTTGCTGTAAGTAGGATCCTGCTATGCCAGGTTGACATTGATGCTTTCCTTCAAAACTGTTTCTCAGATTTCTGGTCAGTTAGAACATAAGAGAAGCCAATGTTGAATCAGGCCAATGGCCCATCTAGTCCAACACTCTGTTACACAGTGGTCAAAAATACCAGGTGCCATCAGGAGGTCCAGCAGTGGGGCCAGGACACTAGAAGCCCTCCCGCTGTTGCCCCCCCCAGCACCAAGAATAGAGTGCATCACCTGCCCCAGACTAAGAGTTCCCATCTATACCCTGTGGCTAATAGCCACTGATGGACTTCTGCTCCATATGTTTATCTAATTCCTTCTTGAAACTGTTCTTACTTATAGCTGCCACCACCTCCTGTGGCAGTGAATTCCATGTGTTAATCACTCTTTGGGTGAAGAAGTCCTTCCTTTTATCTGTTCTCTGACCCAAATTGTATTGCATAGTTTACTGACTGTATTCATTGTATAGCGTCCCACTGAAGGGAGGATTATAAGTAATGTCAATAAATAAAATAAGATCAATAACCCCCGCCCCCAGGAAACTGCAGATGGGGGCGGGGGGGAAGCATCGGCCAAAAGGCGAGGGATTTGGGCAGCCCCTCGGCACGAAGGATCCCGCCCCTGTAATCCCGCCTGGTGCTTCTTCCCGGGCCTCCCTCCGACCACCCTGGCTGAAGATTTATTCCGATTTCCAAAGCTCAGATCCCGCCTTTCAGCCCCTGCCAGGGGCTAACAAAGGACAACATCCGTCAGAAAACCACCTTTTAAAACTATTGATTCCCTCCCCCCAAAAAAAGCCTCAGGACAGTGGAAGGTCTGTCTTCCGAGACTGAGACGATGACTTACTCAAGAGGAAAACTTCCCAGGATCCGGCTGCAAAGATTTTTCACTGCTGTTGAACCCCCCCTTCCGGAAGCCCTCCCTGTCCTCCTTCCCCCCAGGCGGAAGCGACCTCTTCCACCCACCCCCACCCCTTTCTCGGCCTCTCCAGCCAAGAGCTCGGCGGCTTTAACCCCTTCAGAGCTGCAGGCCCAGGAGAGAAGGGGCTCCTCCTCCCGCCCTCCCCGTCGAGAGCAGCGCTCGGACCCCCTACACACGCACTGGGCTGGACTTGGGCCCGGCTGCCCGCGGAATGCAGCTCAGTGGGATTCCTCGGGAGTAACTCCGCACAGGGCCGCGCTCCCCGGGGAACCCCAGGCGGTTTCCTAAGGAAAGCCCCCACCACCACCTTTCTTCCCTCATTGCTGGAAATTCTCGGCAGGGCTCCTTCTTTTCCGAGGCGAGACTTTCGGGTATCAGCGCCTTTGGGGGGGTGGGGGGGTGTTGTTCTTCCAAGTCCTGCAGGTGAACTTGGGGGGGGGGGCAGGGCGACTTTCTCTATGAGTCTTGCCCCCTTCCCTTTGTAGAGGGGGAAGAAAAGCCTCGGCCTGTTGCATGGGCTGCAGTTGCATGGGGTTCCCCTGTTGCATGGGCTGCAGTTGCATGGGCTGCATGGGGTTCCCCTGTTGCACGGGCTGCAGTTGAGTTCCAGGCAGAGGGGCAGGAGGAATCGACGGAGCCCTCTTCCCTGGACTTGGTGGGAGGGGGAGGGAATCTGCTTGCTGGCTGGATCCCTGCGGATTCCTTCTCAGCAGCAGGGGCCCGCTGACACTCCATGCAGAGACGGCTTGGGACCAGTGTTCCCTCTAAGCTGAGTTAGTGTGAGCTAGCTCACAGTTTTTTAGCCTCCGGCTCACACATTTTTGCCTTCGCTCAGGAAGGGAGGGCTCCAGAGCCAACTAATGTATGCAGGAGCCCAATCGCTTGCTCACAGCTTTAATGCCAGTAGCTCACAAAGCAGAATTTTTGCTCACAAGACGCCATAGCTTAGACAGAGACTATAGCTTGGGACTCTGTAAGGTTGCGCCGGTTCCCGCCGGTTCTCCCCTCAGGGATTGGGAGGGGACCCCTGCTGCCTCCTCAAAGGTGCTGGTGGTGCAGCACACTGGGGAATAATGGCAGGAAAAAAGCCCCCAAACGATCCCTGCTTCCAGAGCATTGTAGTATTTCAAGCACCTAGTCAAGCTGTTGGCCCATCAGGATCCCGTCCTCGTCACCAATGAAATGTGTTTGTTGTTCAGTCACACAGTCGAGTCCGACTCTTCGTGACCCCATGGACCAGTTTACACCAGGCCCTCCTGTCTTCCGCTGTCCGCTGAAGTTTGCTCAATTTCATGTTCATTGCATTGATGATACTGTCTAACCATCTCATCCTTTGCCGTCCCCTTCTTCTTTGACCTTCAATCTTTCCCAGCATCAGGGTCTTCTCCAGTGAATGCTCCCTTCTCATTTGGTGGCCAAAGTATTTGAGCTTCAGCTTCAGGATCTGGCCTTCCAGGGAACAATCAGAGTTGATTTCTGTTAGGATTGACTGATTTGATCTCCTGGCAGTCCAAGGGACTCTCAAGAGTCTTCTCCAGCACCATAGTTCTCTCAAGAGTCTTCTCCAGCACAGTGAAATGTACTGGGCAAATAAATGAAATAAACGATGGTATCCCTCAGCAAAGGGTCGGGCCTATTTTAAAGGGATGAACATTTTAAAAATCTCTCTGACAATCGGGGGAGGGGGCTCGCCTCCCTGTGAACAGATTTTGATAGGGAGACGGTGGACTCTGTCAGGCCCTGTACCCCACTGAGGTCCCCCTGCTTCCCAGGCTCCACCCCGAAATCTGCAGGAGTTTCCCAAGGGATAGACTAAAAGGAATGACAGGATTGCCCATCGGAAAGAATGAGAGAGGCTTGAAGGCCCATTAGAAATAATGGGGGCCAGGAATGCCAGTGGATTTCCATGGGCTCCAGAATGGAATGACAGCCCCTGGGAGTAGCAGAAGCATTCTGGGATTATTGGAATGACAGGGAAGAAAGGAAGAAAGGAAATGAAAGAAAGTTGACCATTGATATGCGGTTACACCACACTATATCGTGAGCATGTCCTCTGGGAGCACTGCTCCATGCCATTCCCAGAAGATTTCTCTGCACAAAAAAGAAAGATTCCCTACTTGGTCTTTCAGAAATGTCAGGGATTCTGGGGCTTGTAATTTCTCTACTATTCCACCTAAAACTTTGTTCATAGTTGAGGGCACATCCCTGTCCAATGTACACTGGTGGACCAAAGCACTTTCTGAAGGTGATGCTGGTTTTAGTGCAGGGACCAGGGATACTTGTCTCTTTCCTCCATGGGGGGAGGGAGAACAAGGTGCAAATAATAGATGGATGTTTGGAAATAGAGAACCTATGCAATTAGCGTGGTGGTATCCAGAAATATTAGGGACCGCGGTGGCTCAGAGGTTAAGATGCTGAGCTGCAAACTGGAAGGTCTGTAGTTCGGCAGTTTGAGACCCTAGTGCCGTCTATGATGGGGTGAACTCCCATCTCTGACCAAGCTCCTGCCAACCTAGCAGTTCGAAAGCAAGAAGCTGCAAGTAGATACATATATACCACTTTAGTGGGAAGGTAACAGCATTCCGTGGCAGTCACATGAACACAGAAACATCTTCAGACAGCGTTGGCTCTTCGGCTTGGAAACAGAGATGAGCACTGCCTTCTACAGTCAGATTCAGCTAGCTTTTGAGCAAGGGAAAGCTTACCTATATCCAGAAATAGGGTTGTTTTCCTGTGAAACTATATTCTAAGGCATATTATAAACAATTTTGCTCCTGTTCCAGTGTTTTTTTACTGCATTTAACTGTTTCAACTATATTTTAAATCATTGGTATTTATGTTTATGATTATATATTATGGTTGGTTTTAATTGTATTTTATGGAATATCTGTAAGCCACGAAGCCCACCTTTTGCAGGGAGGGCAGGGTATAAATCAAATAAGTAAGTAATATAGATAGGAAAAAGTTATTAAGCCTTTACCTGCCCGTCCCACAGCAGTAAATGAAACCTTGAAAAAACACTTCTTGGCAAACGGCAGTGGGGGACTTTGGGGGGTGTTACTAGAGGGGGTGGGGGCATCCCCAACGTGATTACATCTCACAGAAGTGAAGGTCTCTTTAAACCCTGCTGGAAAGGGGGGAAGGTCTCGCACACCACTCCAAGCTCCAGATTTGGGTTTTGGAGTGCAGGTGTGCGGCCGCTGGACCTTCCAGCAGCGTTTAAAGTGTCTCTTAAAAACACTGGTGGGAAGAGGTGACTTGGTGTGCAGTTGTGCCGCCCCTGCCTCTTACCAGCAGCACTTAAAGGGTCTCTTTAAATGCTGTTGAGAAAGGGGGAGGCAGGGTGGTCACTCCAGGGGCAGGGCCTCTTCCCCACCAGCCAGCGTACTGGAGGCGGGTAGGAGACCCCTCCAAACTGGGAAACCCCTGCGCAACCAGGGGATCTGGCAGCCCTATACAAAGCCCTTCATGGCCTTGGTCTCTTGGGTCTGCGGGACTGCCTCTCCCCGTGCTCCACCATGACAGCTTCTCTACGTGGTACCCTGCAAATGGGCACAATCCACCACTGACCGGACACATGCCTCCTTGGTTGTGGCCCCCTACCTTACAAAACGGGCTGTCTGGGGAAACCAGGAAGGCTCCCACTCTAGCCAACTATGCCAAAGAGAATAATTTCTCACTGCACTGGAGGCCGGCCTGACCTCTTTCTCTGTGGCCTTGCTCTGCATGTGGGACCCAGAGAGACCCTCGTGTGGGTCTGCTCAGCCTGGGGCCGCTTTTCCTCCCTGTCCACTGGTCTTTACCCCCCCCAGACATCCCCCCAGTCTGGCTTCTCAAGATCCAGCCCCTCAGCTCTGCTGAAAGGAAAGCCAGAGGCCCCAAAGGAGGAAGTTGTCTCCTCTCTAGGAACCTCAACACTGGCTGAGTTCAGACTGGCAGTTTGCTCCGGTAGCCAGGCGTGGTAAAAAAGCCCCGGAATAAACTGTACCGGGTTTTCCCGTTCACACAGCTCGGGCTGCTGCCGGAAGATACGGGGCAGAGCCTGGCAGGAGCGTTCAGACTGCCGCGCACGGGGGGGGGGGCGCTGTATTCGGCGTTTCCCCATTAATTTGGCTGTGGGTGTATGTGCACATGAGCGCTCATGCGCATAAGCACATTTTGCCGGTTGAGGGAGGACCCCGCAGCGCCGGCACCGCATTGGGCAGTAGAGTGGAGCACGGCCAATCACACTGCTGCTGCCTCCTGCCCAACGCGGGTTGCTCCCAGCTTTTCGGCTGCGCGTTCAGACTTCCCAGAAGCGGAGAAATGCGCGATACACGCAGGCTTTCGGATTTGCTACCAGTTTTATGAGGTACCTTTTTAATCCGGCAATGATGCGCAACAGCACAGGTTGGCTACAGGTGGGGGACACCAGGCAGATGTGCCTGTGTGAACGCCCAATTTACTCTGGGATTTAATCATCGTTGGCCCGCGTCCCTACCGGGGCAAATTGCCAGTCTGAACTCAGCCACTGTCTGCTTCTTAACCCTGCTGTGCAGAGAAGAAGATAAAAGAACTATTATGATGATTATTTTTTCAAACTAAGGTTAGATATCACAGGTGCCTTTTAACTGCTAGTTCCAGGGTTATAAAGCCTCCCTGTACTTGCTCAGTGGGGTTAGCAAGGCACTCTGTGCACTCTCAGATGCACTGTCATCTAATAGAAAACTAGGCAGAAAACAAAAGGAAATAAAAAATTAAACCAGTAAAGTCAGGGAACATTTCCCAAGTCTTAGAAAAGAATAAGTTGTCCAGAAAATAACAGTGAACACTTGGTAACTAAGGGACAAATATCTTGGCAACATCAAAATGGCAGTCAACATTTTACCTGGACAACATTTATTACATACAGCTTGGAAACTGCCACATTGACCTAATATTGTATTGGCAATGGTACCTGCTCACTATTAATTTTATGAACAAAGAAATCTTTAGAAATAGAAATGCTTTAGCAGAAAAAGTAGGTACTGGAAGGGGGAAGATGTGAGGTTTGCTATGTTATTTTTGGTTTTAGCTGAAAATGTAGTACTCTCAGCTGACTTGAACTGCAAGGAAAACAGGACATAAATGTTTTAATAAAATAAATCAGATATTCCAACAGCAAAGTTGGCAAAATCTGAGCATGCCTAAATGTTGTGACTGGAGTTGTAAAGGGGAAGACAGATCTTTCTACAAACCAAATAATTCCCCAGGGTTGCAGAAAAATATGAAATATATTAGGGAAAAAAGTTTGTTTTTAAAAAAACAATATATGTTAAAAGGCGCTCCTGTAGCTTTAAGAAATGGATTGCCTCAGTGGCTTTTGCTAGGCAACCACAGCATTCCATACTGGGTTTCTGTAAGTAAAAGGCAGGGGGAGGACAGGGTCCTTTTCATAGGTGTTTCAGACTTTGAGGAAGGACTCATCAAAGTCAGGCATTTCTAGAGCTGCCAGTTACAGGTTGACAACTTCCTGGTGATTTAGGGGTTGAGCCCAACCAGATATTATTTATTCATAGTTCACCTCTCTCATTTGGACTCAAGGCAGATTGCAGAGCGTGAACCAATACAATCAACAAGTTGGAGCATTTAATAAACAAAACAAAGGTTGTCGAACCAATCAGATATCTAAAAATAGCACTAAAGCAAAAGCATAAGGCTTAACATGACACATTAAATGACTCAAAAATTACACAGTAGGATCCTAGTTTCAGTAAGCTAAACACAGCCGCACAGACCACAGTCCCTAAACATTTATGCAAATAATTTTGTGAGCCATTCAGTACAGTGCAACTCTGTCGCATGCATAGAAAAGCTCTCTGGAATCCTTGTTTTGCATGGTTTGCAGACAGCCTGGAGAACGGGAGCCTTCCGGACTTCCTCAGGCAGGGCATGCCTTAAGGTGGGGGCCACAACAGAGAAGGCACAGGTATAGGCAGTTGTTGATTTTGCCCATTTGCAGGCTGACTCCTGCAGAAGGCCTCACAAAAAGGAGCAAAGCTGTTGCGCTGGTGCATAATGGCGGTCTCACAAATACGAGGGTCCAAGCCCATGAAGGGCTGTTCTCTCAAGAGCAGTTCTCTCAGAGCTCTCTCAGACCCACCTCCCTCACGGGATGTGTGTTGTGGGGACAGGAAAGGAAGGAGACTGTAAGCCACTCTGAGACTCTGAGTGAAGGGTGGAGTATAAATTTAATTCGTCTTTGGGTCAGAACCAATTCTCTGCCACTCTCGGCTCTAAGTCCTCTAGTTAATGCCTAGTTCTCAAGGCCGACCTAGTGACCCAGCTGCCTTGGCTCCACCACCTTGCTGCAGTCCCCCAGCACTAACACCTGGTCTTTTTCAGCACAGGGGCTGTTTCAGGTAGAGGCAAGGCTTGCTATTTCCATCTCCATGAAGAACTCAACATCAATCAGCAAGCGTGCTTTTTGGGGCCCAGCCTGAGCAGTGTGCTTCTCCTCTCGGTTCGATGGCAGCCTTCAGAGCCATCAGTAATTGTTTGGATCTTCGGTTTTTCAGTGTCGATGACAGACCTGAACCTTTTTTCAACTGGGTCTAGACTGTCTCTGGAGTCATTCTTATGCGACCCCATTTGTCACACAAGAATGACAGCCTGTATGGTGTACCAGTTAGAGTTTTAGGCTAGGATCTGGGAGACCCACGTTCAAATGCCGTTCCACCAGAAAACATGCTTGTGACCTTGGGCCCGCTGCATTCTCTCAAGCTTATAAAACATCAAAAGCCACTTGGAGTTCCTGTTGGGGAGTTCGACTGGGTACAGTTGAACTCCATACCCATCGGTTTAAAGGGAATCTTATGTTTCTTCTTAAAAGAGGTGTCCAATCGGACAAAGTCTTTGACATGCTATGACAATTTCTCCCGCCCTCAGGGTTCCCTTCATCATCTTCTTTGCTGAACAGCCCCTTTTCTTTCTTCTCCTCACCTATCAATGAACGGATGCCAGAAATCACAGGTAAGTGGGGGAGCAGGGTGATGCTGTGTTGACGGATAATGTTTTTGAAATGGGCATTAGGCAATCTTACCAATTTGGGGGTCTGAATTACCCCCACCTAAAGGCTTTCGCTTTTAAAATTCTGTCTACGTTTGGGACAACCTACGTCTGTGAACAGCTCTTTTCTGTAAATGAATCTCAATCAATCAAAAGTCAAAGTGTGTGTATCTCACAAAGTGTGTGTATCTCAGCTCAAAGATACACACCTAAACAGGATACTCAAGA
The DNA here is from genome assembly GCA_029375565.1 of Gekko gecko. Classification (NCBI taxonomy): domain Eukaryota; kingdom Metazoa; phylum Chordata; class Lepidosauria; order Squamata; family Gekkonidae; genus Gekko; species Gekko gecko. The sequence goes on from JAPDNY010000002.1 coordinate 8,338,979, forward strand.
TTGCTACAGCACAAACATTGACTCCAGACTTTGATGCAATGATTCAGAGGAAGAGGTGTCAGTTATCGAAGACCATTAAATAAAGGAAATACTCTTAATGTTTTAAGGATGTTTATATTTTGAGTAAAAAATAATACCGTTAATTGGGTTTCCAGTGTCCTTTCTGAAGTTTATCTCTCTGGTACCTATCATAGTTCTGTGCAAAAGTTGGGCCGAGGTTTTGGCCTGGAAGAGTTTTAGGGCAACAGGGATGTAATGTCCTCCCTTAGTTTGAAGAAATCTAAGTATATTGTGAGCCGACTTTTGCCCAATATCTGCTGCGTGGGCAACATGTGCATGGAATACTGCACCAAGGTATTTGAAGGTCTGCGCCTGTTCAATCAAATGGACACAGATGGTCCAGATTCTAGACTTCTGTTTCTTACCAAAGGACATTATCTTTGTTTTTTGATAATTTATTGGAAGAAAGTCTTCTTTGCAATGTTGTACTAGAGCCTTTAGGGCTCTTCTTAGCCCAACAGCATATCTCCATCATCTGCATATAATAGATTGGACGATGCTGTAGTATAGGAGAATGAAAGGCCTGGTCACTTAAGCATCTGACGAAGTCATTTATCTAAAAGTTGAAGAGAGCTGGTGCTAAAATACAGCCCGGTTTCCAGCCTCTCAGAGTGGGGATGGCGTTTGAAAGATGTTCCAGCTTCCTGCATCTGACCTTCAGAGAGGTTTTTTCATGTAGGGCACGGATCAGGAAAAGCAGCCTGTGATCAATTTTAGTGGCCTCCAACTTACCCCAGAGCTTAGTTCTGGAAATAGAGTCAAATGCCACCTTTAGATCAATGTCGGTAACATATAAAGATACTACTATCATTGAAGAATATTTCTGAGATGTTGGAGGATCATACAGTGTTTTGTAGTATATCTACCTTCTCTGTATATAACTGACTTTGGTTTCTAGGTCCAAAAGTCCGAAAAGCCTTTGCTCTTTTGCTGGCAGCCTAGGCTTAAAAACTAAAGCCTCTGCCCTGTAGATGTACCTTTGCTGAATGCACATTCCATGGCCTTACAAAGCGCCAGGCTCCAAAGCCTACACATATCTGTCTAGGTCTTTTTGGCATTGCAGTTAATAAAATCTATCTGCACAAAAGTTCATGTTAGCGAAGTTTCGTCCTCTCCACTTAGGGTGGGCTGGTATCTAGCAAGGTTGGTATAATTAGTTGACTCCTCCCTCAATTCCTGCTGGCTGAAAACAATTTAACATTTTAAAGGTGGCTTTGGGCTTTCAGGCTGTTTAGCCAACACCCCACCTAGGCTTAAGTGAAGTCTTGGTACACAGTCTATGAATTCCTTGTTCTTTCTGAAGTGTACACTATACCAAGCACCGGAAACTTTCTATACACTGTTACGTATTGATATTGAATATATGCTATTAAGTTTTACTTGGGTATGATTTTAGAGTTAAAAAATACTTTTAGCGTGTTTGGTTTTAGAGTTCATAAATACATTTGGTGTAAGGCAACTATTCTCACTGTGTTTCCCTCCCTCTGGAGGCCTGAGTGCCCTAGCCAGACTCCACTCACCCATAGAAAAAACCCTAATGGGGTTGGGGATCTCTGATAGTGGCCTGGACCCCTCCAATTTCCCTACAGGTTCTTAGATATTCTAGAAGTGTACTGCTGCATCTCTTCTCACACCCTGAACATTCAAAAGGCTTTCCCCCTCTGTGGGTCCTTACATGATTTTGAAGAGAGCCACTCTGACTGAATCTCTTCCCACACTCTGAGCATTCAAAAGGCTTCTCCCCTGCGTGGCTTCTTAGATGATTTTGAATTGTTCTACTGTGACTGAATCTCTTCCCACACTCTGAGCATTCAAAAGGCTTTTCCCCTCTGTGGGTCCTTACATGGTTTTGAAGAGAGCCACTCTGACTGAACCTCTTCCCACACTCTGAGCATTCAAAAGACTTCTCCCCTGTGTGGGTTCTTAGATGTTTTTGAAGAGAGCTACTCTCACTGTATCTCTTCCCACATTCTGAGCATTCAAAAGGCTTCTCCCCTGTGTGGGTTCTTAGATGAGTATGAAGGGAGTCTCTGCGACTGAATCTCTTCCAACACTCTGTGCATTCAAACGGCTTCTCCCCTGTGTGGGTTCTTCGATGATTTTGAAGGTGGCCCCTTTGACTGAATTTCTTCCCACATTCTGAGCATTCAAAAGGCTTCTCTCTTGTGTGGGTTCTTAGATGAGTTTGAAGAATGCTACTGTCACTGAATCTCTTTCCACACTCGGAGCATTCAAAAGGTCTCTCCCCTGTGTGGGTTCTTAGATGTTTTTGAAGACTGCTATTGCATCTGAACCTCTTCCCACACTCTGAGCATTCAAAAGGCTTCTCCCCTGTGTGGGTTCTTATATGTTTTTGAAGAGTACTGCTCTCACCGAATCTCTTTCCACATTCTGAGCATTCAAAGGGCTTCTCTCCTGTGTGGGTTCTTAGATGATTTTGAAGATGGCTACTGCACCTGAATCTCTTCCCACACTCTGAGCATTCAAAGGGCTTCTCCCCTGTGTGGGTTCTTAGGTGAGTTTGAAGAGCACTATTGTCACTGAATCTCTTCCCACACTCTGAGCATTCAAAAGGCTTCTCCCCTGTGTGGTTTCTTAGATGTTTTTGAAGACTGACTCTGTGACTGAATCTCTTCCCACATTCTGAGCATTCAAAAGGCTTCTCACCTGTGTGGGTTCTTAGATGGGTTTGAAGGTGGCCACTGCGACTGAATCTCTTCCCACAATCTGAGCATTCAAAAGGCTTTTCCCCTGTGTGGATTCTTAGATGTTCCTGAAGATGGTCACCACGACTGAATATCTTCCCACACTCTGAGCACTTAAAAGGCTTCTTCCCTCTGTGGATTCGTTGGTGCACAAGGAGCTGTGATCTGTATTTGAAGTAGTTTCCACACCAAAAACATTTATGTGCATTCATTATACTGTGCTTTGGAAAACATATAATACCTTTTCCTCCCGCAGAGGATGTCATTCCACTCCCTGAGCAAATAAATAGCTTCCCTCCTGAATGAATCCTTTGGTGTTGAACAAGTTCTGATTTCTCTGAGAATCTCTTGCCACAGTCTGAGCAGGTATAAAGTTTCTCTCCTCTATATGTTCCTTGATCTCTAAGGAGCTCTGCTCTGCCAATCATGGTCTTTCCACACTCCAGCCAGTGATGGGTCTTCTTTCCACTGTGCACTCGTAAATGGACATTATACTGGGATTGATCTGAGAAATTCATTCCACACGCCAGGCACTTGAATGTTTCCTTCACCATGTGAATTACTTCTTGGAAATCCACCCCTTGGCAAGGAATGGGTTTACCCCTCTTCTGGATGATGTGGCTTCTTTTCTGCCTCTTAGGTCCAACTTGGTTTCTGAAGTTTCCTCTCAAGTCTTCATTCTTGACTTCATCTGGCGATAGAGGATGCAGCTCCTCATCCTCCTCATTCCTCTCATTATCCCCTGCTGGAATAAAGAAAGAGATCCTGTTAGAACCCACGCAAGGAGGTCTGATCTGCACCTGAATTTCCATCCACAATCCAAATATTACAGTGGCTTCTTCCCCCTGTTTGCTGAAGCCTACAATAACATACACTTTAAAAGTTCATTAAGCCCGCTGCATGAGAGATGCTTGGTTTGAAGTCTAACCGTTTATATGGTTCCCCAATTGTGTGACTTTTCTGATGTGAAATAAGGGCTCTTTCCGCACTGCAGGCAATTGTAAGGTTTCTCCTAAGGGAATTTATGTTTGGAAAATGATGTTCATTCTCTGACCGAAGGTCTTTGCCAAGGCCACACTTTCAGTTTCCCTGGAGTGGATTCTCAGGTTAGGATGGAGGCCCTTGTCCCTTCTCCTTTTGATTGACCTTCCTTCTTGGACTGGGGTTTCACAGAAACTCCCTCCTCAGCAAGGAATGGGCTTATCCCTCCTCTTACCTGCCTGGCTTCCCTCCGGCCTCTGGGGTCCATCTCCATCTCCAAAGTGTCCTTCGGCATCTTCATTTTTCACTTTTTCCAAAGAGAACCCCTGGAATTCCCCAGCTGTCTCCTCTGCATCTGCTCCTGGAAGAAAGAAAGAGTTTGAATCAGGACCCAGGCAAGAAGCCAAGGCAGCAGTCAGGCACTGCTCAGGAATGGGCGTGCATTTCTCTTATCCTATCACCTTTCCTTCCAAACAGAGACGCTGGTCACGCCTTATCCCTGCCAGGCCCTCCTGCAGAGCTGTTTTCATATTCTGTCTGTCCCTTTCCCTCTCCAAATTCCCCATATGTATTATAAGGGGGAAAGTGGCAAAATATTGTTCCCCCCCTCCCATTTTTGTTACCGTGCTTTTTGAATTTTGATTCTCTGCACTAGACAATTAAATACAAGAGATTATCAAGATCTCCAGTCCTGCAACTGCACTGAGAGTTTCCTTCCAGTTGTCAATAGAGCCAGGAGGAGCTGGTTTTCAGCCTCCCCAAAATACATGTTTTTCCGGGGGGAGGAGAGAAGCCAGGAGCTCACCAAGTGAACCTCATAGTTCAAAGGGAATCCTCAGGGTTTTTGGAAAAAGTGCGTTTGTTGTGGGGACAGGGAATGACAGACGAGAAAAACAGCCTTGCAGTGTGGGGCCATCTTTCTCAAGGCCAGAGCCATTTTCTTGCTATTTCTGAGCAGTTCTCTGCACCTTAGCTGGGCCTCTCTATTGCGTAAAGCACAGCCATGTCTGAATCATCCAGGCAGTTCTGCCTTTCCAAGAACCACAGAATCAGCCTGTCTCTCTGGAAAGAACTATATCTTTATTGTCAGCAAGAGATGGCCAGAAGACTGATTAATGGGCCTCCACATCATTCACTTACTGCAGTAGAGTAAGACCCTCTGGAAACCCGTCCCAGAGGAACATGCAGTGTCAAAAAGTCCAGATTAGAGCGAAGAAGAGTCTGTCCTGTTCCATCCTCCCCAAACACCTGAAAGACGCAGTGAATGCACAGCAAGCATGCAGTTATCCAGGTGTTCAGCAATCTAAACGTGGGGAAGTTAGTTCGGCAGACCCTTAGAGCAGTAGAGGGTTCTCGTTGCTGTTGGTCCACTTCCCTGGGGACAGGGGGAGATGGTGCCAGCTGGTCTTGGGGAAACTTGGGCTTCAGAGCATGCTGAGTGGACAGGTATTCCTGGCTTTTCTGTGTGTTTGTGCTTTTCTTTGGCAGATGGTTTCCTGCCTCAAGGGGCTGGAAGAGACAGCCTTTGGGAAGGAGTTGGTCGCTTGTCTCTTGGGGAGCGGAGGGTGGCTACAGTGTTTTCTCTATCCTCTTGTGGCTCAAACAAACTGTGCTTCGATGGAGAACCTGACTGTGTGGTAGCTGGGCTGACAGTTTCAGTGGGAATTGCTTCAAGAACACACAATCCCGCTCTCTTGGGGTGAGGATTGATTCCCGTCACCACAGCAGAGGGTGCTGTGTGATTTGGCGTTAGCCACTTGCCCTTGGGTGGCAGTGTTAACTGGTGGTACAACCCACTGCAGGCCACCCCTGCAAGGTAGAATAGCTCCACAGAGAGCACTCAAACCCATTTCCGCCAAATAGAAAGGCCTGACGACATCCAAGGGATTGTTATAAGAATGGTTATACATGCTTTTGGCCTCGTCCAGCAGGGCGGTTCTTAGGTAACCCTCCTCTTTTCCTGGAATATCCAGTATTTAACGACAGTGCAGCCACTCAAGAGCCACAGCTTAGGAGCCTCCAGATCCCAGGCCCCAGAAGGCCTCCCTCCCTCCTTACCCAGCGAGCCTGACAATTCTACCAAACCAAGAGTCACTTGGGAGTGAAGTGGAAAGGTCCCATGGCTGTTCCGTGCCCGTTCCCATGACATAATTGTGAAGGATATTGACTTGCAGCCAGTTCATTTGGGAAGGAAATAGTCTCCTGAGATCGTCCTGAGAAACTCTCCAGCCATTCTTCAAACACAAGGCTTTGGTCTGTCTCCACCACAGTCTCTGTTACATTCCTGGCTTCTTTGGCAGAGGGAGAGAGAGAGAGAGATCATATCTATGTGTGGAAGGAAAGAAATCCAAGGAAGAGGAAAAAATCTTCTGAAAGGACGGAAACATGGTCAGGATCAAAGACCAGAATCCTAGCCAGTATAAGGGGGACGGATCCTTTACAGATCACAGTCAGTGCTGAGGGCCGTAATCCCATCTCGGGGAAGGGCATGTTGTAAAGGCTGGCAACTGAGAAATTGAGATCTGGTCCATTCCAGAGTCTTTCTGAGGGCCTCAGCCCCACCTCGACCACAGGCCAGGACACCCTCTCTGGCTTGGTTGAGGGCCACCACACTGGCCATGCTGAACCATCGTTTTCACGGCCACCTCAACGCCTTGCGGCCCCCACAGAGGTGGTGGTGTAGCTGGGCAGTTCTCACAACCGCATGTTGCTTTTCAATATTTTGATTCATGCATCATTCCAATGGCAGCAATTTGCACCTTTGGCACCTATGAAAGATCCTTACCCAGAGAGGCCACGCTCCAGTAGTTCTCCAGCATGACGTCCCTGTAGAGAGCTCTTTGGCCCGGAGCCAGCAAGGCCCACTCGGGCTCGGTGAAATACACGGCCACCTCCTCAAAGGAAACAGGAGACTGAAAGGAGAAGCAGATTCCCTCATCAGAGATCAGTACCAGCAGAGGCTACACTCTTCACGGGGACATTCTGGGAGGGTGCAGGATGTAGAGTTTGGCATGCGTATAGAGAGTGGGGCTCAGAGCCTGTCTCTTCTCAATCAGCAGGACCAAAAGCCTCCTTGAGAAAGGAGGGGTACCTGTCTGCCAATCTTCCCCCCTACCTGGACCAGAGGTGGAGCAGCCGTTTCCACTCCTCTGAAAAGACGACAGGCTGACAACATCTCTTCACTCCCTGCAAGGGAGACAAAATTGGAAGGTTAAATGTTAACCTCAAGTTCCTATTTTGTTTGCTTCTTTCAATTCTGCTTCATGCATCCCTGTTCCCAGGACTGTGAAACCTTGTCTTCTTTACACTCAAGGAAACTTGTAATGATTTTTAGTAAGGTGTCGGAGAGGTGGAAGAGAAGCATCAGGTACCCATGAGCCTTGCAGTTTTATGTCTGCTGCCAACATTTCTGTGAGGCTTGAAATGTGCCCTGTGAACCCTTCAGCTCCAAAGGCTGCAGCATCCCTGCTGGATCTGACCCAAAACCCAGGCATCCTATTTTTCCACCTGCCCTCCTGCCCATCCTGGAGTCTGGATTGGCAGGAGAAAAAGAGGGGACCATAAATCATGTTGTATGACACGTTGGCATTACATCCAGACCAAAATCCAGACATGATTTTAGTGCATCAGACAAGGTTCTGGAAACTTTCAAGTGCAACTAATGGGTTTCCAGGGCTTCTGCTGATGCTCTGACTTCACATCCAGACATCAGGCCAGTTGAGACATTGACATCACATCACATGGGGACCCTAGGAATGGGGTTTCAGAGGTATGCTGCCCCAGAACATTGTTTGTAAAGTGCTGTGAAGTCACAGCTGACTTATGGTGAACCTACAGTTGTTCAAGGCAAGAGACCTCCAGAGCTGGTCAGTTACTGATAGACAGAAATGTTTTTCTACACTGGAAGTTGAATAACAGCTTATTTCTCGTATGATTCCCCCCCACACCATTCTTATGTACTTTTATGTAATGTTTGGTATGTATGTTTGACAATTTATATTAATTTTTTTTTAAATTATTAAAAAGAGATGGTATGCCTTTGTCTGCCTCTGCATAGCAACCCTGGACTTCTTTGGTGGTCTCCCATGCGGGAACCAACCAGGGCTGACCCTGCTTAGCTTCTGAGATCTGAGGAGACTAGGCTAGCCTTGGCCATCCGTGCCCGGGGAATGTGGATGTTCCATTTATTCACCCTGGCTAACAGCTGCACCCAGATTTCTCTTCCTTTCCTTTTCTGAGCACCCTTGAGACCCTCTAATGGAAGGAAGGGGAGAGAGGCACATTTTAATTAATGTAAATAAGGATGGAATTGCCCTCCATGCTTCTGTCTTCAGAGGTATGCTGCCTATAAAGTAAAGTGCCCATCACGACATCCTATGGCACTCTTGTGTCCCAGAACTCCATTCTGCATAGTCTGCAAAAGTATTCCCCTTTTCTCCTCTCTTGAACCTTCTGCCCAACAATTTGACTAGGACCCCCGATCCCATCTGGGCAGGAGGCACCCTTACCACTTGAGAGGGCATCTCGGGCATCCTCCTGGGCCTGGGCCCTCTGACTTTCCTCTGACGGAGCTCCTTCTGCCTCAGAGAGCTTCGCTTCCATCTTCACGGGTCGTCCCCACATCTGAAACAACAACCAGGTAAGAGGAGGAATGGAAATATTTAGCAAAATATCGAAGAAAAGATGGGAAGAATACACTGAGGAATTACACTAAAGAGATGAAAGGATGACAGATTCCTTTCCAGAAGAATCTTTTGTAGAAGAACCAACGGTTTTAGAAAATAAAGGGAAAACTGCACTGAGAGCAATAGGGAGAAACAGATCACCAGGGGTAGATGGGATAGCAACAGAACTATTCCAAGGCACAGAAAAGGAGTTCCTCAAAATCTTAGCAAAAATATGCTAACAAAGATGGAAGACGAAACAATGGCCCACAGTCTGGAAACACTCACTTTACATTCCAATTCTGACAAAAGTAGACATCATCTTGGCTTGTGTTTCATAGATTACGGCAAAGCTTTGGCCTGTGTGGATCATGAGAAGCCAATGGCTGGTTTTAAAAGAAATGAGTCTTCCACGACAACTATTTTCTTTGATGTGCATCCTCTGCTCTGAACAAGAGGCCACCGTTAGGACAGAAGATGGAGAAACAGAATGGTTTCCAAAGTGGCAAAGGTTTCAGACCACGATGTATTTTACTTCCCTTCAATCTGTATGCAGAACATATCTTAAGGAAGGTGGATTCAATTTAGATGAAGGAAGAGTGAAAACTGGCAGAAGGAACAGTAACCATTTGAAATATGCAGTTGACACCACGTTACTGGCAGAGTATAGTGAAGCCTTGGAACAACTACTCATGTAGATGAAAGCAGTTCACCAAAGTGGGATTGCAACTGAACATCAAGGAGATGAACATCTGGAAATGTCAGAAATGTAGGGTTAATGATGAAGAACTTGAAATACACAGCTGGATTTCATTACTTCTTGTAGATTTTCCAGGCTGTGTGACCGTGGTCTTGGCATTTTTCAGGTTGGCCCAGTTTGCACTGTCTTTCGGACGAGAATAAAAAAACATGAAAGACACTGCAGACTGGGCCAGCCTGAAAAACCAGCTGTGGCTGAACATAGCCTAACTCAAACAGGGCACAGTATCTTATTCCAAGACACTGAAACGCTGGACAACACATCCAGTTACCATGTCAGATTACACAGGGAAGCCATTGAAATTCATAAACATAAATACGACGAAGTACATACAAACTTTAATAGGCATATGTTAAGAGGTGCTTTGAATAAAATATGGGCTAACATAAAGGAGAGATGGTATAGGAAAACTCCAAAATGGGTGTCCCCCCTCGAAGCTTTTATAGCTCCAGCATTATTAACAAAAAGTAAGAAAGTAAGCTATCAAGTATTATTAAATAGAAATAATGAACTAAAAATAGAAGAAAAATTAGCAAGTGAAAGTAACCTATCATGGTGGGAACAGATAATGTTACGAGATAGATTTCAAAAGGATACGTTAAGAGGGTTTGAAGATCGAAATAATGAACTGGACAAGATTTGGTTATCATCAAATGATAAAGCAATACAAAAACTATATGGCTTCTTATTGGACGAATATGAACAGGATGAGACAATTAAAACAGTTATGATTGCTTGGATGAAAGACATGGGCGTAAATGTAGAGATAGATCAGTGGAATAAGATCTGGAAATCAATTAAGTTTATGAGAGCGATTGCTTATAAAGAGAACGTGTATAAAATGTTCTATAGGTGGCATTGGTCCCCGGATAGATTGGCTAAATGTTATTCTGGTTATTCCAGCCAATGCTGGAAATGTAAAGCCAACGTAGGGACCTTTTACCACCTATGGTGGAGATGTGATAAAATACAAGGCTATTGGAAAATGGCGCAGAGGATGATTCAAGCAATCTTGGAGAAGCACGTGGTATTAAGCCCTGAAATATATCTGTTAAATATACTACCAAATGGATATAACCAACAGGAAATTTATTTAGTATCGTATATAGTAACTGCTGCTCGCCTACTATTGGCAAAATATTGGAAATCAGAGGTAATTCCCTCAAGAGAAGAACTGACACTGAAAGTGCTAGAACTAGCACAATTAGATGAATTAAGTTTGAGGTTACAAAATAAAAATGAAAAGGTACATAATAAAAGATGGATAAGAGTGTATAAATGGATAGAAAACTTAACGAATGTATAAGACTTTAAGTTATATGTAAACGGAGTAGTTGAAATGTAATGTATTTGTAAGAAAATGAAAATAAAACTATATATAAAAAAAGAAATTCATAAACATAAACACAATTTCAACAGGAAAGAAGAGAGTTTAAAAATAAATAGGGCATGGTTTCTTGTCCTGAATAACACAAAAGGCTCTACATCTTACAATAGCACTACAGATAAGATTAGAATTTCAATAGCCAATCCATATGCAAAAGAAAGCTTCTCCATTAACCTGTCACAGTGTGGGGAACTCCTACAAGATAATGTCTCAGCCCTACCCCACCTTCCTGAGCAGATATAAATTACCTGCCTATCATTTTTCTTCTCGCCTTGACACAGAAAGTACTCATCTTTCTGTGTTATACCTCTGAGGATGCCAGTCACAGCTGCTGGCACAACATCAGGTCTTACAACGCCAAGACCATGGCCATACAGCCCAGAAAATCTGCAACAACTAACTTGAAATTGCTCAAGATTTTCTGTTCCTTAGCTCCATTGTCAACCAAATGGGAGACAGCAAGCAAGAAATCAGGAGACTGAGGCTGGGAAGGGCAGCCCAGAAGGAGCTAGAAAAGATGCTCCTGTGTAAGGATGTGTCACTGGTGACCAAGATCCAGTTAATTCATGCCACGGTAGTTCCTACCACTATATCTGGGGGGGAAGGAGGAGGAGGAGGAGAATTGGATTCACATCCTGCCCTTTACTTGGAGTCTGAGAGCAGTTTACAATCTCTTTCCCTTCCCCTCCCCACAACAGACACCCTGTGAGGTAGATGGGGCTGAGAGAGCTCTGAGAAAACTGCTCTTGAGAGAACAGCCACTGACCCAAGGTCACCCAGTGGCTGCATGTTGAGGCATGGGGAATCAAACACAGTTCTCCAGATTAGAGTCCACTGCTCTTAACCACTACACCAAACCGGCTCCCGGTTGTGGTATCGGAGGAGAGTTTTTATGGCTAATAATAATAATAATAATAATAATAATATACTTTATTGTCATTGTACATAGTACAACGAAATTAAAGTGCAATCCTCTCAGTGATCTACAACAATAATCATACACACTCACATTAAAAATTCACATAACAACTGAACCACTGATGTCACCCAATCCGATTTCATGCAGCATTTAACGCAATGATGGCTCTCGAGTAGAAACTGTTTTTTAATCTGTTTGTCCTTGCTTTAGTTGTCCTATATCTTCTGCCCGAAGGCAGCAATTCCAACAAGGAATGTTCAGGGTGCGTTGAATCCTGCAAAATGTTCTTTGCTTTTTTCAAACATCGAGAACTATTACAATTCCTCCAGGAATGGGAGAGGGCAACCAATGATCTTCTGGGCTGTGGTTGTGGATATTGTGAAGCACCAAAAAGACAAATCAATGGGTTCTAGATCAAATCAAACCTCAACTCTCCCTAGAAGCTAAAATGACTAAATTTAGACTGTCATACTTTGGTGACAAGGAGCTGCGGTGGCTCAAGTGGTTAAGACGCTGAACTGCAGGCTGTGGAAGGTCAGTAGTTCAGCAGTTCGAGACCCGAGAGTGCCGCATGACAGGGTGAGCTCCCGTCTCTAGTTCCAGCTCCTGCCAACCTAGCAGTTCGAAAGCAAGAAATTGCAAGTAGATAAATAGGTACCACTTCGGTGGGAAGGTAACAGCATTCTGTGAGCCTTGGTGTTTAGTCATGCCGGCCACATGACCACGGAAACGTCTTCGGACAGCGCTGGCTCTTCGGCTTGGAAACAGAGATGAGCACCGCAACCCTAGAGTCGGATTCGACTGGCTTTCGAGCAAGGGAACCTTTACCTTTACTTTGGTGACATTAAGAGAAGACAAGAGTCACTGGCAAAGACAATAATGCTTGGAAAAGTTGAAGGCAGAAGGAAAAGAAGAAGACCAAACATGGGATGGATTGAATCAGTCAAGGAAGCCACAAAGGCCCTCAGTTTGTAAGACCCGAGGAATGCTCTTAACGGTAGGATGTTTTGGAGGACATTAATTCATAGGGTCGCTACAAGCCAGAAGCAAATTGATGGCAATTAACATGCACACACACAGAAATATCTGACAGGAAGCCTTAGGATAAGGTCACTGGTTGAAGTAAGTGAATGAAAACCCCTCACCTGTTCTGCCTGCCTCTTCTCCTCTGCCTGACTCAGGAGGAAACCTTCGGCCAGGGCCACTGCCTGGGAACTGCTCTCTGGCCCACATCCTCTGACCCAGCATTGCATGTCCTGGGGCAGGATGGCCAGGAACTGCTCCAGGATCACCAGGTCCAGGATCTGCTTCTTGGTGTTCCTCTCCGGATTCAGCCAGTGGTTGCAAAGTCCATGGAGCCGGCTGCAAACTACTCGGGGCCCATCAGCCTCGTGGTAACAGAACTGCTGGAAGCTTCGGCAACATCTATCCATGCTCATAGTGTCCTGAGCCAAGATCTCTGGCACAGCTCCTTCCCAGAATTCAGCAGCACCCTCTGCTGGGATGGGGTGGGGACCTTTTCTCAATCTCTTTCCAATTCCAGGGCCTTCTGGGTCATCCTCTTCCTTTTGGGTTACCTCTGACTGTGGGAAGACACTCTTATTCACTTGGCTATGAAGAGGGAGAGGGAAAGGTATCCAAAAGGCAGAATGAAACCAAAAGAGAATGAAGTTATATCACTGACTCTGGACAAGAGACATCTAAGTGGATCAAAAGGAGTGTCTGTGTTGTAGTTTGCGGATCAGGATTAATGTCATGGGGTTATGCTTGTTTCGTCCTTCAGTGGAAAAAAATCTCTATTGGACTCTTGAAAATCTATAGTGGATCTTATGAGCTTGGCCTCCAGTACCTGGGGAGCAGTCTGTTTAGCGGGTGCAGGTAAACTGGGGCCCAGGACAAAGCGACTGGGAAGGGCTGAACCACTGCAGAGAGCTCCTCCATAGGCCAGGAGGGCTGGGCAAGAGCTCTGCCCAAGCAGCCAGCCGAGGGGAAGGGGCAGGGGGCCTCTCCAGGTCAGGGCACGGGGGCTGCTGGGGGGCAAACTGGAGGAGGAGGAGGCAGGGATGGGGCAGAGGTCCTCAACGGCTTCCCGGCTGCTGTGGTTCAATGGCTGAGAGTGAACAAGTTGAAACTGAACCCTGCAAAGACAGAAGTCGTACTGGTTGGGAACAATGCTCCCTTTTAAGTGTGGAGTCTTGTGAGCAAAAAGTTCTTCTTGGTGAGCTACTGGCATTAAAGTTGTGAAGGAGCAATTTGGCTACAGCATAAATTAGTTTGCTCTGGAGCCCTCCCTTCCTGAACTAAAACAAAAAATGTGTGAGTTGGGAGGCTAAAAAAACTGTGAGTTAGCTCACACTAACTCAGCTTAGAGGGAACCCTGGTTGGGAAAGCAGGAGTCTCCAAGGACCTCCTGTTCCTTACTATCCATGGGGTCCATCTAACCCCCCGCCGAGTCATAAGAACATAAGAGAAGCCAATGTTGAATCAGGCCAATGGCCCATCTAGTCCAACACTCTGTCACACAGCGGCCAAAATATACCAGGTGCCATCAGGAGGTCCAGCAGTGGGGCCAGGACACTAGAAGCCCTCCCACTGTTGCCCCCCCAAGCACCAAGAATAGAGTGCATCACCTGCCCCAGACTGAGAGTTCCCATCTATACCCTGTGGCTAATAGCCACTGATGGACTTCTGCTCCATATGTTTATCTAATTCCCTCTTGAAACTGTCCATGCTTGCAGCTGCCACCACCTCCTGTGGCAGTGAATTCCATCTGTTAATCACTCTTTGGGTGAAGAAGTCAGTTAAGAGCTTCGGCCTTATACTGGACCCAGCCTTATTGCTAGAGAAGCATCTTAATGCAACCCCCCCCTGATCACGGCTGGGGCTTCTTTCCGGGCCTCCCCACCCCCCCCGACCTCCCAGGCTGAGGGTTTACTCCGATTTCAAAGATTCAGATCCTCCCCTTCAGCCCCTGCCAAAGGGAAACATCCAGCAGAAAATCCCTTTTAAAAACTACTGAACCCCGCCCCGCCCCCCGCCAGCCACCCGAGAGCGGAACGTCCCTCTTCTTCCAAGACTGCGATGACTTACTCGAGAGGAAACATTCCCAGGTTGCGGCTTGCAAAGGGCTTTCTCCGCTGTTGCATCCTCTCCCTGTCCTCCTTCCCCCCGGGCCGAAGCGACCTTGCTTCCCCCACCCCCACCCCCTTGCTCGGCCGCTCTATACAACAGCTCGGCCGCTTTAACCCTTTCAGAGCTGCAGGCCCAGGAAAGAAGAGGCTCCTCCTCCGCCCTCCCCGTCGAGAGCAGCGCCCGGACACACACACACCCCCACCCGCGCTGGGCTGGACTTTGGCCGGGCTGCCCTGCAGAGGCGCCCCCGGAATGCAGCTTAGTGGGATTGCTCGGGAGTCACTCCGCACAGGGCTGCTCTCCCTGGGGGACTCCAGGCTGTTCAGCCCTCCCAGAACATGGGGGGTTGATGGGGGGGGGGGAAGCCGATGGAAGGGAACTCAGGCCGAGCAATTCGAAGCGGGTCTGAGCGGGACCCGGGGGGGCTTCAGTAGGTCTAGCTCACTTTTCGCCTGTTGGGCTAATTCCAGTGCTGTTGGCCGCATCTCCCTACCCCCAGTGGTCTAGGATTAGACCCCTACCAACTTCTGGAAAGCGGCTATGTTAGGGCAAAATCTATTATTTACCAACGCCTCAGAGATATCAGAGAAATCAGGAGCTGTGGTGGCTCAAGTGGTTAAGACGCTGAACCGCAGGCTGTGGGAGGTCAGTAGTTCAGCAGTTCAAGACCCGAGAGTGCCGCATGACGGGGTGAGCTCCCGTCTCTAGTTCCAGCTCCTGCCAACCTAGCAGTTCGAAAGCAAGAAATTGCAAGTAGATAAATAGGTACCACTTCGGTGGGAAGGTAACAGCATTCCGTGCACCTTGGTGTTTAGTCATGCCGCCACATGACCACGTGTAGGGAGCAGGCGATGCGATCAGCTGTAGTGCTGGCAGACCACACCGCGGCTGCGCATCCTGCTGCCCCTCTCACCCTATCAGCGGTGGACACCTTGTACTGCACTGTCCGTCCAATCCCCTCTGTACACGTTGCCCTCTGGTCTATAAATAAAGCAGCGCTCCTAAGTCGGGAGGTCAGCTTTCGCCACACTCGTCTCGTTTCTTCCCGACAAGTGGTGACCCCGACGTGATTCCTGGCGCCTCCCTGCTTGCCCGACTGTGATAGTCTACGGTGCACCTCAGCTTCGGCTCCCTTTTTTCAGGTAAGTATGGGGGAATCATTGTCCAAAGAGCAGATTGAGCATGCGACAGAACTGGCGGCGCTGATAAAAACCATGGCCCGCGACGAGACGGTGTCAGCAAAAGAGATCCAAGAGCTTCTCCGAGAGGTGGATTGCCAATGTCCTTGGTATCCCCTCCGGGGTAGCTTAAAGCCGCAGGATTGGGAAAAAATAGGGCGGGAACTTAAGGGCGAACCCCGGGCCCCCATAAACCTTCTGTTAACATGGCAGAAGGCCTTTGCAGCGGTCTGTGCATTCTCACCGGCAGAGAATGCCCTCTTACAATCTACTAAGCCGCCGCCGGACGACCCTGGGGCATCGCCGCCTCCCTACCTGTACCCTGCTCTGACTTCTTTGAATATTCCTGATCAGCCGTTGGCTCCGCAGGCTTTGCCTCAATATCCGCCACCAGCTGTACGCAGTAAAGTGGCACAGGCCATCGCTACCGCTCGTAAAGAGGGTACGTTGGACCCCACGGAAGAATGGAACGGAGAGTCACCCGCCTTCTTCCCCCTTACACGGACTAGGAACCCCAATAATGCTGACGAGCTCCAGCTTAACTGGGAGCCACTTCCGTACAGTGTGCTCAGAGAGCTCAACAAATCCATCAAAGACTTCGGCCTCAAATCCTCCTACGTGCTAGGAACTATTGAAGGCCTCTCGAATGGTTATAAAATGCTCCCACGAGACTGGAAGGATCTGTTTCGCATGGTCCTTTCCCCCTCTCAATACGTGGTTTTTGACAGCGAGTATAAGGCTGCCGCTACTGCTTCAGCCTCGGCGCAAATTACTTACGATCAGATGTATGGCGCTGGTCCATTCGAGCCGATAGAAGCCCAAGTACAGCTCCCCGACGAGCACCTCGCGGCTACTGGCCTATGTGTATTACGGGCCATCCGCCGCGTCCCCGTCACCGATCGGCCCGCCAAGTCCTTTAGTCTCATCAAACAAGGCAATGGTGAACCTTATGGTGCCTTTGTAGATCGCTTGCAGGAGGCAATAGCGCGCCAATTTGACAATCCACAGGCCCAAAACGAACTCTTGGTTAAGTTGGCTCATGAGAATTCCAACACTGACTGCAAGCGCATTCTCACCCCTATCGTCCACCGCCCGGACTACACCCTCGCTGAAATGCTTACAGCGTGTGCTGAGGTAGGGTCCAAAAGTCACGAAATGGCGCTCCTCGCCGCCGCCCTTCGAGGGGGGGGAGGAGCGGGGGAAAGCCCACCGGGAACTGCTTTAACTGCCAAAAGCCCGGCCATTTCAGAGCTCAGTGCCGCGCCCCTGGGGGTGGGGCAGCGGCTGGAAAAACACCTCTCAGCGAAACCAG
Organism: Gekko gecko; assembly: GCA_029375565.1. NCBI lineage: Eukaryota > Metazoa > Chordata > Lepidosauria > Squamata > Gekkonidae > Gekko > Gekko gecko. The sequence goes on from JAPDNY010000002.1 coordinate 8,356,077, forward strand.
CAGAAACCTAACAAGAAGTGCCCTAAATGCAATAAAGGCTATCACTGGGCTAGTCAATGCCGGTCCGGGCCGCATGGAGAGGGGGCAAAAACTAGTCTCCGGGCGTGATTCCCGCCCCGGTCAAATGGAATCTGCGTCCTCTGTCACCATTGCCCTCTCGACCATCGCACGAGCCACGCAACCCCTCCCTGGGGAAGTGACTTGCATTCCTATGCAATTCTTGGATCACGTTCCAGGCTCTCATGTGTTGGTCCTGCCGCTCTCCTCGGCGGGAGAGCAAGGAATTTTTGTAATCCCGGAGGTCAAGGCTTGCCCCGCCCCGGAGGTTCCACTCGTGGTGCAAGCCTGGAGTAATCTCCCCTTTGATCTCCCGGCGGGGGCCACTATTGCTAACTGCGTGCCCCTCACGGGTCCGCAGGGCCCAGCGCCTTCTTCTTCTTCTTCTTTGCAGATCGCTCTCGTCCGCCAGGACATCCGGACGGAAAAGCCCTTGCGTGAGTATGCTGTAAACGGGAAACGCCTCTCTGGCCTCCTGGATACGGGCGCTGACGTGTCGGTCATCACCAAGGAACAATGGGATCCGAAATGGCCACTGGAAGCCAGCCCATCTGTCTGGGGGTTGGCGGGGAAAGTAGTGCCGTGCAGAGCGCCTCTCAACTCGCAGTACGCTCTGTCCTCTCTGGTGATCTGTTGGGATATATCCAACCGGTCGTCGTCCCCATCGGCGTCAACCTGTGGGGGCGGGACTTGTTACGGCAGCTGAGAGCCCACGTCGTCCTTGATGAGTGACCCTCCCACTCCGCCCCGCGCAGTTGCGCCCGCGCAGTTGCGCTCACTTGGGTCGCCTCCGCCCCCGTGTGGGTGGAGCAATGGCCCCTGCCTCTGGACAAGCTTACGGCTCTCCATGCCTTGGTGCAAGAACAATTGGACAGTGGGCACCTTACCCCTTCCACCAGTCCGTATAATAGCCCCGTGTTTGTCATCAAAAAGAAATCAGGGAAGTGGAGGCTTCTGCACGACCTCCGAGCAATCAATAAACTCTTACAGCCTATGGGTCCCCTTCAGTGCGGGCTACCTAACCCCAATCTTATCCCCGCACGATGGGAAATGGCTATAGTGGATCTCAAAGACTGCTTTTACACTATTTCGCTGCAGCCCCAAGATCAACCATATTTTGCCTTCACGGTCCCAGCACTGAATGCGGAGCGCCCCACCCAGCGTTTTCAATGGGCCGTCCTCCCTCAGGGGATGCTCAATTCGCCCACAATGTGTCAGCTGTTTGTGGATCAAGCCCTATGTGCGTTTCGCACCCAGCACCCGCAGGTCCGGGTGCTGCATTACATGGATGACATTGCCATTGCCGCTCCAACTTTACCTCAGGAGTGGAGGTCTGATCTTCAACGTGCCCTTGCAGCTTTTGGTCTTCAAATAGCCCCAGAGAAGGTCCAAACGCATGAGCCCTTCTTATATTTGGGTCACAAGGTGTTTGCTTCATATGCTATGCCTGTTTTACCCTTTTTGACCCTGCCCAACCCATTGACATACGTTCAATTGCAGCAATTTCTGGGCTCAATTAATTGGATTCGCCCTTATTATCGGTTAACCACTGATCAGCTTGCGCCTTTATTCAGTGCTCTCCAGCGCGGTCGGCAACCCGACGATCGCATAACCCTTACGGATGCTGAACTGGCGGTCGTCACCTTACTCAATAACCACATGGCGACCCGCTGGGTTGATCGGTGTGAGCCGGATGAGCCCGTTCACCTCGCCATTATGCGGCCTCAAGCGCAATGCCTTGGATTTCTGTTTCAACAGCCTTCCCCTGGCCGCCCCTCTGTTGTCATTTTAGAATGGCTCCATCTCGCTCATACTGCGCACAATACCATCTCTACTCTGGAAGCCATGACGGCGGCTCTGATCTCTCGGGGCCGTACCCGTTCTAAAGCCCTCCTGGGACAGGAACCTGCTACAGTGGTAGTTCCTTTCCCGAAGGACCCGTGGGATCACGCCTTCCGCAACAGTGATCTCCTGCAACTTAGTCTCATTGCCTATGTCGGGGAAATATCTCACCATCTCCCCAAGGATTCCAGGATTCAGATTGTTCCCTTATGTCCCTTTCAATTTGTTCAATTGTTGTCTCCTGTTCCGCTCCGCGGCGTCACCCTCTTTACCGATGGGGGGCCCACCAGGGGAGCGGTTACATGGCAAGACGCTTCCGGCCAGTGGTGTAGCCGCCACACCGGACCCCAAATTTCTCCGCAACGTTCTGAACTTGCCGCCGCTGTCGTTGCAGCCTCGCTTTTCCCTGCTGAACCCATGAACGTCATCACTGACAGCCTCTATGTGGCCAATGTCTTGCGGCGCATTGAGGGCAGTTACGTCTCGCCCGCTTGTGACAGGAACCTCCTGTCCCTTTTCCTTTCCCTCCAACAACACCTCTCGCGTCGGACGGCTCCTTTTTACGTGGCTCACATTCGTAGCCATCAGCCGTTCCCCGGGGTGCTGACTGAGGGAAATGACCGCGCTGACGCCCTCACTAGCGCCTATCCCCTGTCGGCTATCACCGACCATGACATCCACCATCAAAACGCCAAGGCTCTGGCTCGGCAATTCGGCCTCCCTCTTTCCGAGGCACGGGCCATCGTTCAGCAGTGCCCCCAATGCTCTGGGAACTTCTCCTTTCCCTCCACGGGCGTCAACCCCCGCGGCACTGCTGCCAACGATCTATGGCAGATGGATGTCACCCACTTGCCAGGTTTCGCCCCGTGGAAGTACATCCATGTGTGTGTTGACACCTACTCTGGATACATCCATGCCACCCCGCAAAAGGGTGAGCAGGTTAAACATGTCACTTCCCACCTTTTGCGGGCCATCGCGGTCATGGGCAAGCCACTCGCCCTCAAGACCGACAATGGTCCCGCCTACTGCTCTACCCTCTTTGCCGACTTCTGTTCCAAGTGGTCCATCCGCCACACTTTTGGAATCCCCTACAACTCCACGGGCCAGGCCGTCGTCGAGCGTGCCAACCGGACCCTTAAGACGGCCCTCTCTGCTCATTCGCAGAAGGGGGAACTGCCTCCCTCCTTGCTGGCAAGGGAGTCCGCCCTTGCCTCGGTCTTATTTACGCTCAATCACTTGAACCTCTGTACGTTTAACTCTCAACTTTTTACCCGCACACAGCGTCATTTTCAGCAGGACCTCCCCTCCCTCGCGCACAGGTCCGATATCGGCGTCCACCGAGTCCCAAGTGGCTCGGTCCTGCACCGCTCATCACCTGGGGCCGTGGCTACGCCGCAATTCAAACATCAACCGGTCCCGTGTGGATTCCAGCTCGCTGTGTCAGACCGTGGAACCCGGATGGCGTGGCACAACGGCCTGGAGAATCCCATTCCGGAGTTCAACAGTCGCGCGACTCTCCGTGTTCCAGTGACGCAGCAGCGACGTCGTGAGCGAGGACATCGGGCTGCGCCCATTACCTGGGGCGCAGTCAAACGCCTCACCGACCAAGCCACTGCCCTGCTGCATGAAACTGACAAGGAAGCAACGCCCGAACATCTTTTCCTAGCCCTGATAGCTTGTATTAACAAGAACTCTTGTCTCGCCCTAATCTGTTGCTTATCCCTCCTTTTGACTCCCGCAGCAGCCTTGCCGCTTCAGCATGACGACAACCCACACCCCAACCTGTGGCTTCGTCATGCCTCGTACATGTTTCATCATCACGGGACCAATGTGACTCTTGTTTATGAGCCTCCAATGGCTGCGGCGGGCATGTCCTTTCTACCTACTCCCTTTAATGTTCCTGAACTGGTACTCAGTCACCTACAGAACTTGAATCGCTCTAATTTGTTTGTACCTCGGGTAACCCGGATGCCACCTGGCTCCGACAGTTGTTATTTGGCCTCATATCATGCGCTGCTGTCGCTATTAGCCTTTGCTGCTGTGTTCAATGTATTCCTGGCCTCGTGGCCATGCTAGGATCTTCTAAAGAAACCTTGCAACGCCGCGCTATGTATTATGCTTACCACCAGCTTAAAACAACAAAGGGGGAGATGTAGGGAGCAGGCGATGCGATCAGCTGTAGTGCTGGCAGACCACACCGCGGCTGCGCATCCTGCTGCCCCTCTCACCCTATCAGCGGTGGACACCTTGTACTGCACTGTCCGTCCAATCCCCTCTGTACACGTTGCCCTCTGGTCTATAAATAAAGCAGCGCTCCTAAGTCGGGAGGTCAGCTTTCGCCACACTCGTCTCGTCTCGTTTCTTCCCGACAACCACGGAAACGTCTTCGGACAGCGCTGGCTCTTTGGCTTTGAAACAGAGATGAGCACCGCAACCCTAGAGTCGGATTCGACTGGCTTTCGAGCAAGGGAACCTTTACCTTTACAGAGATATTGAGCTGCAAACGTCTCAGGCCGTACTCCCGCCCCTTTACAAATCTCTGAATTCTAAAAACTACATGACCGCTTCTCCATATCTAGCTGATATCTCTAACCCAAACCACAGGTGGGCTTTTTCCAGAGCCAGATTTGACACTTTTCCATGGCAGTTCTTTTTGGAAGATTCCAACGTATTCCTAGGCATTTTGAGACTGCTCATGCCCCTCCGAGTCAATTGAGACCCTTCCTCATATTTTATTTCATTGTGCTTCTTATGCCGAAGAAAGAGCTCTCTTGATTACACCTGTATTAAGGTCATTTAGGTTCCGAGGACAACTAGCGATCCACTCCGAGGAACTTGTGTTGAAATACCTATTGGAGGATAAATCCATCGAACTATCAAGGAAGGCTGCCAAATTTCTTTTTATTGCATTTACAAAGCGCAAGCACCTCCTTAATACTTCTTATGACGTTTCTCCCCTGTAATGTTGGTAACCCGGGTTTGTTCTCTGAGCCTGTATGCTGTTTGATGGGTCTTTGACCATAATAAACTTTTACCCTTCAGTGGGTCTGGCTTCCTCCCTGGAAATCTGTGCTGCAAGCTGTGGCCATGGACATGATATGGGATTTAATGGTAACTTTGGGGTGTCCCAACACAAAATCCCCAATCATCCACGAGGATCCGTGCTTCAGAACCACGTTTTTGCAGAATGGTATCACCATGAAGCCATGGATTCGTGATTTCTGCGGTGCAAGCTGTGCCCATGGACATGTTCTGTGATTTGATGGTGCGCTTGGGGTGACCCAATGCAAAAACCCCGAGCATCCATGAGGATTGGTGCTTCAGAACCATATTTTTGCTGCATAGTAGTGCCACAAAGTCTGGATTTATGATTTCTGTGGTGCAAGCTGTGCCCATGGACATGATACGTGATTTGATGGTGGTGCTGGGGTGATTCAATGCAAAATCCCTGAGGATCCATGCCTCAGAATCATATTTTTGCAGCATGGTTTTGCCACAAAGCCGTGGATCTGTGATTTTTCTGGTGATTACTGTGGCCATGGAAATGATATGTGATTTGATGGTGAGTCTGGGGTGACCCAACACAAAATCCCTGAGGATCCGTAAGTTTCCATGCTTCAGAACCCTGTTTTTGCAGCATGGAGTTGCCACCAAGCCCTGGACTCATGATTTCTGTGGTGCAAGCTGTGACTATGGGCAATACTCCCTCTAAGCTGTGGAGTCTTGTGAGCAAAAGTTCTACTTTGGGAGCTACTGGCATTAAAACTGTGAACAAGTTATTTGGCTACTGCAGAAATGTGTTTGCTCTGGAGCCACCCTTCCTGAGCTAAGACAAAACTGTGTGAGCCAGAGGCTAAAAAACTGTGAGCTAGCTCACACTAACTCAGCTTAGAGGGAGCACTGGCTATGGGTATGATATGTGATTTGATGGTGATGTTGGAGTGACCCAACTGAAAAACCCTGAGAATCCATGACTGCCAAAAGGGGTAAAAACAGATATTGATAATATTTATTTGCCCAATGATATTTGTTTGATAATGATATTTATTGGTCTAAGAGAAAGAGAGGTGAAAAGGAAAAAAAAATAAAGAGGTGGAAAGAGAGAGAGAGCCGAATAGATGGGGAGGGGGAAGGAAGGGAGAAAAAGAGAAATAAAAGTGGTCCCCTACTTTCTAGCTTTAAGCCATTACAATATAATGTTGATTTTAACCCTGAAATTCTTCGAATATACCTTTTAGAAGATAGTCAAAAATCTGTTTCTTATGCAGTGGCCAGGTTTTGTGCACTGGCTCTTAGAAAGCGGAACTATTTCTCTAAGAAAATGCTAAAGGCTGAAGCATAGATTTTAAGCATGCTGTGATTTTAATCTTTATGTACTAGTTGTCCAAGCTGTATTTTAACCTTGCTGGTCTCGACCATACTAAATTTGATTTGATTTGAAATAAAAGTGGAAAGAAAGCAAATAGATGTGGAGAGAGGAAGGAAGGAAGGGTGGAGAGAGAAAGAGAGAGAAACAAAGAAAGCTTGCTTCCTAAAACACTGGCCAAACTGGAATTAAGTAAAGGTAAAGGTAAAGGTTCCCTTGCTCGAAAGCCAGTCGAATCCGACTCTAGGGTTGTGGTGCTCATCTCCGTTTCAAAGCCGAAGAGCCAGCGCTGTCCGAAGACGTTTCCGTGGTCATGTGGCCGGCATGACTAAACACCAAGGTGCCCAGAACGCTGTTACCTTCCCACCGAAGTGGTACCTATTTATCTACTTGCAGTTTCTTGCTTTCAAACTGCTAGGGTGGCAGGAGCTGGAACTAGAGACAGGAGCTCACCCCGTCATGCGGCACCTGGGTCTCGAACTGCTGAACTACTGACCTTCCACAGCTTGCAGTTCCGCATCTTAACCACTTGAGCCACCGCAGCTCCGCAGAATTAAGAGAACCTGCTTAATAATAAATGCCGCTTCCCATAACGACAATAAAACCAGAGTGCTACTTAACTTATTCAAAGGGTTTTTCATTTGCTTGTTTTTAATAACCTCAACTAAATAACCACACTTAATGGCCAAAAATAACCCTCACCCCAACCTGCGATGCTTAGAGAACGAACCACCTGGCTGCAGCAGACGATTGTGCTTCTTGGGCCTCCACCACAAGGCAGCCTTTGGCTGCGATGGAAGCCACCAACGTGGAAGGCTGCACTGCCTGACCCCACAGGAGAGCCCCCGAGGCCGCCAGAGACTCACTCCAGTCGACCCATTAAGAAGCCTTTAGGAGCTGAAACACCCCTCGGGAGCTTAGGAAGCTGAAAGGGGGGGCCGTGCAGAGCAGAGCCAAACAGGCACAGACGACCTTTGGAATACACGGGGGTCCAGCTGGAGGACATTTCTGTGGAAGAAGCTCAGTCAGAAACTGTAGTTCGAGGCGCATAGCTTGTAAATGAGCTAAAACTGCTTCTCAAGAAGAATTATTGGGGAAAACATCCCATTTAGTGGGCCTTTGGATCCCAAGGAGTAGTTCATAAGGAGTCTTTTGCCGTCCTAAGGAGTCCCTGGCAGTGGGCCCTTTAAGACATTATTAATACTTCTCTCCACAGAGGGAAGGACATTATACCTGGAGAGGGTAGATGACAGTAAGTTCTTGGAGAGGTCCCGCCTTATCACCAAATATCTAAAACTCCACAAATCCATCAGATTACACATAGAACGACAGCTGTGCCATGGCTGGGCTGGCCATAGCTGGGAGGGCGGGGTATAAATGTAATAAATAAATAAATACTGTGAGGTTCATCAGAGCAGCAACTACCATAAATTCTGGAACAATATATTAGAGCACTTATAAGTGATCACCCAAGGGCTAATGTCTTGGTGGCAGGCAATTTGAATGCCCGATTAGGGCCCGACAACTCCTCCCTGGCTATTAAGTACAAGATAATCTTGGATACTCTAGAGGAGATGCCTGAACTCTCTTGCCAGCCACGGAGATTCAAAGATCAGAAGTCTAATTATGCAGGGGCCTGTCTAATGAAATTCATGCTTAGATTAAGTTTATAAGTTTTAAATGGCTCTGTCAGAGACAACATTCCAGGGGATTTCACATTTATAGCAGGAACCAAAACCAGTTCAGTGGACTATATGGTGGTGGACAGAGCTTTACTACCTCAGGTGAATAGCTTCCAAATTCTCCCCTATTTAGAGGGCAACCATTTTCCACTATCTTTACAAGTCTATTTAGACATTAAGACAGCGCAGTCTATATACCCTATAGATATCCTACCACTAGAACGTCAAGGTTGTCGAGTCAAACGGTCCTCAGAGCTAAAAGTGCAGGAGATTTTAACAGTTGAGACACTACAATTAATATGTGAAGCCTTCAAGGACCCCTTAAATCCTTTTTTTTAATAATAATTTTGATTATTTTCAACAAACAGACAGACATACAAACAAACATATACGAGAGTAATAATAACAACATCATATCTCTTAAATCACTTCATACATATTTATCTATATGCTATCTTTCCCACCATATGGTCACCTAGTGTTTTGCAAATCTAGATTTTGCAGTCAATATTTTTAACTATCTTATTCTATAAGTCTAACTTTGGATATACCTTAAAATTACATAATCACCAAGTTCTATAATATTTGCATCTCTATTGATTCACTTTTTTATCACTGTCAAAATTTTTAATCTGTACTGTACTGCTGGTCGTTGACTGTTACAATAAAATTGATTGATTGATTGATCATACCCATTGTTTTAAATGGCATCTTATGTTTCTTCTTAAAACAGCTGCCCCATGGGACAATGTTTTTGACACCCTATGAAAATTTTACCCACCCTCAGGATTTCCTTCCTATTCTTTGCTGAACAACTCCTTATCTTTCTTCTCCCCACCTACAAAGGAAAGGATGCCACAAATCTTTTGTCATAAATGCATAAAAATCAAAAGTACGTTCACAGCTTACAGATATATAACTAAACAGCACACTCAAGATTGCTACAACACAAACATTGACTCCAGATTTTGATGCAATGATTCAGAGCAAGAGGTATCAGCTATCAAAGACCATTAAATAAAGGAAATGCTCTTAATCTTTTAAGGACATTTGTATTTTGAGTAAAAAGTAATATTGCTAATTGGGTTTCCTGTGTCCTTTCTGAACTTTTTATCTCTGGCACACACCAGACCAACAAAGTGACGTTTATGTCAGATCTGACCCAATGAATTCAACACCTCTGAGCTGAGAAGTTACATGGCGTGGGTACTTTGATGCTCTTGAAGCAAGACAGTCTGAGTGAATCTCTTTCCGCACTCTGAACATTCAAACTGCTTCTCCTCTGTGTGGTTCCTTAGATGCTTTTGAAGACTGCTACTCTGACTGAATCTCTTCCCACACTCTGAGCATTCAAAAGGCTTCTCCCCTGTGTGGGTTCTTAGATGATTTTGAAGATGACCACTGTGACTGAATCTCTTCCCACACTGTGAGCATTCAAAAGGCTTCTCCCCTGTGTGTGTTCTTAGATGATATTGAACAGCACTACTGTGACTGAATCTCTTCCCACACTCTGAGCATTCAAAAGGCTTCTCCCCTGTGTGGATTCTTAGATGACTTTGAAGATGGCCACTGCGACTAAATCTCTTCCCACACTCTGAGCATTCAAAAGGCTTATCTCCTGTGTGGGTTCTTAGATGACTTTGAAGATGGCCATTGCGACTAAATTTCTTCCCACATTCTGAGCATTCAAAAGGCTTCTCCCCTGTGTGGGTTCTTATATGATATTGAAGAGCGCTACGGTGACTGAATCTCTTCCCACACTGTGAGCATTCAAAAGGCTTCTCCGCTGTGTGGGTTCTTATATGATATTGAAGAGTGCTACTGTCTATGAATCTCTTTCCGCACTCTGAACATTCAAAAGGCTTCTCCCCTGTGTGGGTTCTTAGATGTCTTTGAAGAGAGCTACTCCGACTGAATCTCTTCCCACATTCTGAGCATTCAAATGGCTTCTCCCCTGTGTGGGTTCTTAGATGATTTTGAAGCTGGCCACTGTGACTGAATCTCTTCTCACACTCTAAGCATTCAAAAGGCTTCTCCCCTGTGTGGGTTCTTAGATGTTTCTGAAGATGGCCACTCTGAGTGAATCCCTTCCCACACTCTGAGCATTTAAAAGGTTTCTCCCCTGTGTGGGTCCTTAGATGTTTTTGAAGAGTGCAGCTGTGACTGAATCTCTTCTCACATTCTGAGCATTCAAATGGCTTCTCCCCTGTGTGGATTCTTAGATGGTTTTGAAGATGGCCACTCTGAGTGAATCCCTTCCCACAGTCTGAGCATTGAAAAGGTTTCTCCCCTGTGTGGGTTCTTAGATGAGTTTGAAGAGTGCTGCTGTGACTGAATATCTTCCCACATTCTGAGCATTCAAAAGCCTTCTTGCCTGTGTGGGTTCTTAGATGATTTTGAAGATGGCTACTCTGAATAAATCTCTTCCCACCCTCTGAGCATTTAAAAGGCTTCTCTCCTGTGTGGGTTCTTAGATGTTCTTGAAGATGGCCACTGAAACGGAATGTCTTCCCACATTCTGAGCATTCAAAAGCCTTCTCCCCTCTGTGGATACTTTGGTGCACCAGGAGCTGTGATCTGTATCTGAAAACGTTTCCACACCAAAAGCATTTACATGCATTCATTATACTGTGCTTTGCAAAATGTTTATTGCCTTTTCCTCCCACAGAGAACATCATTCGAATCTTTGAGCAAATACATTTCTTCCCTCCTGAATAAATCCTTTGGTGTTGAACAAGGTCTGATTTCTCTGAGAATTTCTTGCCACAGTCTGAGCAGCTATATGGCTTCTCTCCTCTATGTATTCTTTGAACTCCATGGAGCTCTGCTTTGCGAATCATGGTCTTTCCACACTCCAGCCATCGATGGGTCTTCTTTCTGCTGTGCACTCGTAAATGGGCATGATACTGGGATTGATCTGAGAAGTTCATTCCACACGCCAAACACTTGTATGTTTCCTTCACCATGTGAAGTACTTCTTGGAAATCCCCCCGTTGGCAAGGAATGGATTTACCCCTCTTCTGGCTGATGTGGCTTCTTTTCTGCCTCTTAGGTCCAACTTGGTTTCTCAAGTTTCCTCTCAAGTCTTCATTCTTGACTTCACCTGGCAACAGATGATGCAGTCCCTCATCCCTCTCATTCCTCTGATCATCCCCTGCTGGAATAAAGAAAGAGATCCTGTTAGAACCCAGGCAAGGAAGTCCAATCTGCACCTGAATTTCCATCTGCAATCCAAATAACAGTGCCTTCTTCCCTCTGTATGCAGAAATGTACAATAACATATACTTTAAAAGTAATGGGCATGGAAGAGGGGTCACTGGGGGTACGGAGGGGAAGTATTTGTGAATTTACTGCATTGTGCAGGGGGTTGGACTAGATGACCCTGGAGGTCCCTTCCAACTCTATGATTGTATGCTTCTATGATATATTCATCCTCCAACATGAGAGATGCTTGGTTTAGACTCTGACCGTTTATATGGCTCCCCACCTGTGTGACTTTTCTGATGTGAAGGGCTCTTATCTGACTGAAGCTTTTTCCGCACTGCAATCAATTATATGGTTTCTCTCCTAAGGGAATTTGTGTTCATTCTCTGACTGACGGTCTTTGCCAACGCCGCACTTTCATTTTCCCTGGAGTGGATTCTCTGGTTAGGATGGAGGCCCTTGTCCCTTCCTTTTTTGATTGACCTTCCTTCTTGGACTGGGATTTCACAGGAAACCGCCCCCTTGGCAAGGCATGGGCTTATCCCTCCTCTTACCTACTTGGCTTTCCTCCTGCCTCTGTGGTCCATCTCCATCTCTGAAGTGTCCTTCGGCATCTTCATTCTTGACTTTATCCAAAGAGAACCCCTGGAATTCCTCAGCTGTCTCCTCTACATCTGCTGCTGGAATAAAGTAAGAGTGTCAATCAGCGCCCATGCAAGAAGCCAAGGCACCAACTGGGCACTGCTCAGGAATGGGTGTGCATTTCTGTTATCATCTTTCTTCTCAAACTGAGACGCTGGTCACATCTTATCCCTGCTCTTCCCTCCTGTAGAGCTCTTTTTATATTCTGTCTCTCCTCTCTCCAAACTCCCCATATGTATTTTAAGAACATAAGAGAAGCCCATGTTGGATCAGGTCAATGGCCCATCCAGTCCAACACTCTGTCACACAGCGGCCAAAAATACCTGGTGCCATCAGGAGGTCCACCAGTGGGCCCAGGACACTAGAAGTCCTCCCACTGTTGCCCCCCAAGCACCAAGAATACAGAGCATCACCTGCCCCAGACCGAGAGTTCCTATCTATACCTTGAGGCTAATAACCACTGATGGATGTCTGCTCCATGTGTTTTTCTAAGTCTCTCTTGAAGCTGTACATGTTTGTACCCCTGCCACCTCCTGTGGCAGTGAGTTCCATGTGTTAATCACTCTTTGGGTGAAGAAGTACTTCCTTTTATCTGTTCTAACCCGACTGCTCAGCAATTTCATTTAAGGGGAATGTGGCAGAATTATAAGCGTGATGCGGCAGTTCTGTAAAGCAGCCTGAATTGTCTTAGGCCCCTCTGTTTGGTTCTCTCCCATAAGGCTTTGCAAGAGGCTCTTCAGACTGACAAGGCACCCTGCACTCTGCTTTAACAGAACTGTTTACATTTCTCAGTTCCAGCCTTGAAGCCAAAACATCTCGATTTGAGGATGGGTGGCTCCAAGCGCCTGCCTTGACAGGGAGGGTGTTTTTAACCTAGGAATACAATGATTCCGGTCAGAGTCCTCTGGTCAGAAAAGGGAGGGGCCTGGGTTTCATCAGGACCGTCCGATTTCTGGATTGACAGCTAATCTGGATTCTAAAGGTATTGAACACCAGTGTTTGAAATGCTACGGGCCCTCTGCCAACACCGTGGCTAGCTGTTGCCAGAGTGGCCAGAATGCATTCCTAAATAGATAATAATTCCTAAATGTATAATAAGTGCAGTATTTGTTTATAAGTATTGGTTTTCTTTTCCCTTCCGTAAGATGAATACTGAAATTGCTACTTTCTTGTAAAGTGGTGCAGTACGGTTTTCTTTCAATAAATCACAGAGACGTTAGAAGAGGTTTTCTTCCCTCTCTCTCAAACTATGGGGTTCCTGACAGTTTCAAAAAAAACCCCACCCCCGGTTGAGCCAGGGGGGACAAGATTCCTAGGAAAAGCTCCTGGACTCTTAATTCCCCCAACAGGGACAAGTGGCAAAAAATAGTTTCCCCCCCGTTCCCATTTGACTTGCTGTGTTTTTTGGCTTTTGATTCTCTACACTTGACGATTAAATACAAGAGGTTACCAAGAAATCCAGTCCTGCAACTGCACTGAGAGTTTCCTTCCAGTTGTCAACAGAGCCAGGAGGAGCTGGTTTTCAGCCTCCCCAAAATACATCTTTTCCTGGGGGAGGAGAGAAGCCAAGAGCTCACCAAGTGAACCCCACAGTTCAAAGGGGACCCCCATGGTTTTTGGGAAAGGTGCTGTTTGTTGGGAGGGGCAGGTAATGACAGATGAGAAAACCAGCCTTGCAGTGCAGGGGCACCTTTCTCAAGCTCAGAGCCATTTTTTTGCAATTTCTGAGCCGTTCTCTGCACCTTAGTTGGGTCCCTCTATTGTATAAAGCACGGCCACGTCTGAATCATCCAGGCAGTTCTGCCTTTCCTAGAAGCACAGAGACAGCCAGTCTCTCCGGAAAGAAGTATATTTTATTGTCAGCAAGAGAGAGCCAGAAGACTGATTATCAGGCCTCCAGGTCATCAACTTGTTACAGTAGAGTAAGGCTCTCTGGAAGCCCGTCCCAGAGGAACATGCAGTGGCAAAAAGTCCAGATAAGACCCCAGAAGAGTCTGTCCAGTTCCATCCTCCCCAAACACCTGAAAGATGCAGTGACCCCACAGCAAGCATGCAGGTATCCAGGTGTTCAGCACAACCAGAGTGATGGAATCTAAACGTGGGGGAGTTTGGCAGACCCTTAGAGCAGCAGAGGCTTTTCATAGCTGTCAGCCCTCTTCCCTGGGGACAGGGGGAGATGGTGCCGGCCAGCCTCGGAGAAACTCGGGCATCGGGGCACGCTGAGTGGACAGGTATTCCTGGCTTTTCTATACTCGTTTGTGCTTTTCTTTGGCAGACCGTTTCCTGCCTCAAGGGGCTGGAAGGGACTTAGCCTTTGGGAAGGAGTTGGTTGCTTGCTTCTTGGGGAGACAGGAGGTGTCTAGAGTGCTTTCTCTATCCTGTTGTGGCTCAAACAAACTGTGCACGCCCGGCTTTTTTGGCACAGGGAGAGAGGGAGAAGGGGGGGGGGAGAGAGAGAGAGATGATATCTATGTGGGGAAGGAAAGAAATCCAAGGAAGAGGAAAAATTCTTCTGGAAGGACGGAAACATGGTCAGGATCAAAGACCAGAATCCTAACCAGTATAAGGGGGATGGGTCCTTTACAGATCACAGTCAGTGCTGAGGGTCGTAATCCCATCTTGGGGAAGGGCACGTTGTCAAGGTTGGCAACTGGGAAACTGGGATCTGGTCCCTTCCAAAGTCTTTCTGGGGGCCTCTCAGCCCCGCCTTGGCCACAGGCCAGGACACCCTCTCTGGCTTGGGTGAGGGCCACCACACTGGCCATGCTGAACCATCGTTTTCACTGCCACCCCACCTCCTTGAGGCCCCCAGCAGGGGGGGGCGGGGGAGAGTAGCCGGACAGTCCTCACCACCACGTGTTGCTTTTCAATATTTTGATTCATGCATCGTCGCAATGGCAGTAATTTGCACCTTTAACAGAATCATAGAATCATAGAGTTGGAAAGGCCCTCCAGGGTCATCCAACCTCCTGCACAGTGCAGGAAATTCACAAATGCCCCACCCCTCCACACCTGCAGTGACCTTTGTTCCATGCCCAGAAGATGACAAAAAACCTCAAGGATCCTGGCCCAACCGGCGTAGAGAAAAATGACTTCCTGACCTCAAAGTGGCAATCAGCATTTTCCTGGGCATGTAAGAAAGGGCCACAAGAACTAAGCACTGCGGCAACCCTTCCTGCCCTCCCTCTCATGATCTGCTGGAGTTCACACCATCAGCATTGCTGTCAGATGGCCATCTAGCCTCTGTTTGAAAACCTCCAAAGAAGGAGAGCCCACCACCTCCTGAGAAAGCCTGTTCCACTGAGGAACCGCTCTAACTGTCAGGAAGTTCTTCCATATGTTTAGCCGAAAACTCTTCTGATCTAATTTCAACCTGTTTGTTCTGGTCCAACCTTCTGGGTCAACAGAAAACAACTCCATACCATCCTCTAGATGACAGCCCTTCAAATACTTGAAGATGGTCATCATATCACCTCTCAGTTGTCTCCTCTCCAGGCTAAACACACCCAGCTCCTTCAATCTTTCCTCATAGGACTTGTTCTCCAGACCCCTCACCGTCTTCGTTGCCCTCCTCTGGACACATTCCAGCTTGTTTATATACTTCTTAAATTGTGGTGCCCAAAACCAAACACAATATTCTAGGTGAGATCTAACCAGACCAGAGTAAAGTGGTACCATCACATCTCATGATCTGGATGCTATACTTCTGTTGATACAACCCAAAATTGCATTTGCCTTTTTAGCAGCTGCATCACACTGCTGACTCATGTTCAGTGTATGGTATACTAAGACCTCTAGATCCTTTTTGCACATACTACTGCCAAGACAAGTCTCACCCAACCTATAATTATGCATTCAATTTTTCCTACCTAAATGCAGAACTTTACATTTATCCCCATTGAAATTCATTTTATTTGTTTTAACCCAGTTTTCCAGCCTGTCAAGATCATCCTGTATCCTGACTCTGTCTTCTACCATATTTGCTACCCCTCCCAATTTAGGATCATCTGCACATTTATTAAGCATTTCCTGTATTCCTTCATCCAAACCATTGATAAAGATGTTGAACAAAACAGGTCCCAGGACAGATCCCTGAGGCACTCCACTTGTCACTCCTCTCCACGAAGATAAGGAACTATTCACAAGCACTCTTTGGGTGCGATCTGTCAACCAGTTACAGATCCACCTAACAGTCATAGGATCCAAACCACATTTTTCCAACAAGAATATTATGTGGACCCTTATCAAAAGCCTTCCTGAAATCAAGATAAACTATGTCTACAGCATTCCCCTGATCCAGCAAGGTAATAACTTTCTCAAAAAAGAGATAAGGTTAGTCTGACATGACTTGTTTTTGAGAAACCCATGCTGGCTCTTCATAATCACGGCCATCCTTTCTAAATGCTCAAGAACTATCTGGTGATTTGTTCTAAAACTTTCCCAGGTATAGATGTCAAGCTGATGGGTCAGTAGTTACCCAGATCCTCCTTTTCCCCTTCTTGAAGATGGGGACAACATTCGCCCACCTCCAATCTTCTGGCACCTCACCTGTTCTCCAAGAATTCTCAAAAATAATGGACAGAGGCTCAGAAATTATGTCCATGAGTTCTTTTAGTACCATTGGATGCAGTTCATCTGGCCCTGAGGACTTAGTTTCATTTAAAGAAACTAGGTGTTTATGTACTCCCTTCCCTCATCATATGTTCTGTTTCTGTCATATTGAGCACCGTTTCCCTTGCAAGAGAAGACTGAGGAAAAGTAGGAATCGAGCAGTTCTGCCCTCTCTTCATCACCTGTTATGATTTCACTTTCCTGTCCCTGCAATGAGCCTACCATGTCCTTGCTCTTTTTCTTACTTCGGACATAAGAAAAGAACTTTTTTTGTTGTTTTTAGCATCTCTCGCTAGCTTTCCTAACTCTCTCTCTACAAGCACTAGTTGTTTGTTTCTCTTCTTCCTTGGTTATGAGGCCCTCCTTCCACTTTCTTAATGAGTCTTTTTTGTTTCTCAAGTCTTTAGAAAGCTGTTTATGGAGCCACCTTGGCTTCTTTAGGCTCCTCCCATTTTTCCTTCTCATAGGAATCGTTTGTGATCGTGCCTTCAGTATTTCAGTTGTGAGAAACTCCCATCCCTCTTGAACTCCCTTCTCCTTAAGTATTTCTGACCATGGGATTCTATCCAGCATAACTTTAATTTTGTCAAGATTTGCTTTCCTGAAGTCCAACCTATATGTCTGACTATGTACAGCTTTTACCTTCCCAAGGACTGTAAATTCCAAAATTACATGGTCACTACTACCCACTACGTTTACCTCATCAACCGGTTCTTCCCTGTTGGTAAGAATCAAGTCCAAGATAGCAGATCCCCTTGTTTCCCTTTCCACTTTCTGGAAAATGAAGTAGTAAGGAAACAAGTCAGGAATTTATTGGATCTTTCATTTTTTAGCAGAGTTGGACTTCCAACAGATATCCAGGTCACTGAAATCTCCCATGACTCTTTGAGAACTCTGTAATCTTTTCTACGAGTGTCTCATCCAAATCCTCTGTCTGGCTTGGTGGCCTATAGCAGACCCTCACCATGAGATCAGTATTATTTCTTACTCCTTTTATTTTTACCCAGAGACTCTCAAGTGGACTTTCATGCTCAGATTCACGTATTTCCTCACAAGTACATACCTCCTTTACATAATGTGACTCCCCCGCCCTTCCTTATTTGTCTGTGCCTTTTAAATAAGTTATACCCCTCAATCCTAATATCCCAACGCAATCCTAATATTCCCACACCTTTGAAAGATCCTTACCCAGAGAGGCCACACTCCTATAGTTCTCCAGCATGACGTCCCTGTAGAGAGCTCTTTGGCCCGGAGCCAGCAAGGCCCACTCAGCCACGGTGAAATACACGGCCACCTCCTCAAAGGAAACGGGAGACTGAAAGGAGAAGCAGATTCCCTCATCAGAGATCAGTCCGGGCAGAGCGTACAGTCTCAACAAGGGCATTCTGGGAGGGGGCAGGATGCGTAAAGAGAATGGGGTTCAGAGCTTGTCTCTCCTCGGTCAGGAGGACCAGAAGCCTCCCTTGAGAAAGGAGAGGGGACCTGACTATTCCCCCAATCTAACCCCCTACCTGGACCGGAGGTGGAGCAGCCGTTTCCACTCCTCTGAAAAGACGACAGCTTGACAACATCTCTTCACTGCCTGCAAGGGAGACAAAATTGGAAGGGGTAATGTTAACCTCAAGTAACTATTTTGTTTGCTCCTTTGAATTCTGCTTCAGTCATCCCTGTTCCCAGGATTGTGACACCTTGTCTTCTTTACACTCAAGAAAATTTGTACTGATTTTTAGTGAGGTGTCAGAGAGGTGGAAGAGAAGCATCAGCTACCCATGAGTTTTGACATAAATGCTGCCGATACTTCTGTGAGACTTCAAATGTGCCCTGTGCACCCTGGAGCTCCAAAAGCTGCAGCATCCCTGCTGGAAGAGACCAAAAGCCCAGGCCTGCCATTCTCCCCCATGCTGGGGCCTCCCACCCATCCTGGAGTCCAGGCTGACAGGAGAAAAAGAGAGGACCGGAAATCCTGTTGCATAACACATCACCATCACATCCAGCCCAAAACCGAGATTTTTTTCAGTGCATCAGCCAAGGCTCTGGAAACTTTAGGGTACCACAAGTGGGTTCCCAGGATGCCCGCTGATGCTCTGACTTCACATCCAGGTATTTGGTGAGATGAGACATTGACTTGACATCACAACCAACCCAAGCTCCACCCTCCAACCTCATGGGGGGTACCAGGCCATGGCCAGGCATCCCTAGTCCAGTACCCTCTCTCTCACTGTGGCCTGCCAGATGCCCCAGGAAAGCCTTTAAGCAGGGGCACAGAACCCACACTATTGCCCCCTAGCGATGAGGTTTCAGAGCTATGCTGACCCAGAATATGGGGGGTGGGGTTGTAAAGTGCTGTGAAGTCACATCTGACTTATGGTGAAGCCACAAGTTGTTCAAGGCAAGAGAACTTCAGAGGTGGTCTGCCATTGCCTGCCTCTGCAGAGCAACCCTGGACTTCTTTGGTGGTCTCCCGTGTGAGAACCAACCAGGGCTGACCCTGCTTAGCTTCTGAGATCAAAGGAGACTGGGCTAGCCTCGGCCATCCATGTCTGGGGAATGTGGACGTTCCATTGATTCACCGTGGCTAATAGCTGCACCCTCATTTCTCTTCCTTTCCTTTTCTGAGCCACCTTGAGACTCTCTAATGGAAGGACGGGGAGAGAGGCATATTTTAATTAATGTAAATAAGAATGGAATTGCCCCCCATGAATCTTACTTCCTTTTAAAGTAAAATGGCCATCGCAACATCCTATGGCACTCTGTGTCCCAGAACTCCATTCTATGTAGTCTGCAAAAGCATTCCCCTTTTTCTCCTGCCTTGAACCTTTTGGCCAAGAACTTGACTAGGTGCCCTGATCCCATCCAAGCAGGAGGCACCTTTACCACTTGACAGGGCATCTCGGGCATCCTCCTGGGCCTGCACCCTCTGACTTTCCTCTGACGGAGCTCCTCCTGCCTCAGAGAACTTCGCTTCCATCTTCACAGATCGTCCCCACATCTGAAACAACAGCCAGGTAACAGGAGGAATGGAAATATTCTAGTGGAATATCTAGAGGTAGAAATGTCTAAAAAGGATTGGAACACTACACTGAGGAATTATACTAAGGAGATGAAAGGATGACAGATGCCTTTCCAAAAGAATCTTTTGAAGAAGAACCAACGCTTTTAGAAAATAAAGGGAAAACTGCACTGAGAGCCATTGGGAGAAACAGATCACTAGGGGTAGATGGGATGTCAATAGAACTATTCCAAGGCACAGGAAAGGAGTCCTTCAAAATCTTAACAAGAATATCCTAACAAAGATGGAAAACAAAACAATGGCCCACAGTCTGGAAACATTAATTTTACATTGCTATTCTGACAAAAGGAGACATCAAAGACTGCTGCATTTAATGGACCTTCACATTAATTTCTCATGGGAGTAAAATGATACTCAAAATCTTACAACAAAGACTTTTAACATACATGGAATGAGAAATGGCAGGTGCTGAAGCTGTATTCAGAAAAGGACAAAGTACTTGAGTTGTGGTATTGGAGGAGAGTTTTTATGGATACTGTGGAGCCCAGGGTACGCTCTTAACAATAGGATGTTTTGGAGGATATTAATTCATAGGGTCGCTACAATTCGGAAGCAAACTGATGGCAGTGAACACACACACACACAGAAATATCTGACAGGAAACCTTAGGATAAGCTTGACCTGAGTGCATGAAAACCCCTCACCTGCCTCTTCTCCTCTGCCTGACTCAGGAGGAAGCCTTCGGCCAGGGCCACCGCCTGGGAACTGGTCTCTGGCCCGCATCCTCTGACCCAGCACTGCATTTCCTGGGGCAGGACAGCCAGGAACTGCTCCAGGATCACCAGGTCCAGCATCTCCTTCTTGCTGCGCCTCTCCGGCTCCAGCCAGTGGTTGCAAAGTCCATGGAGCCGGCTGCAAACCTCTCGGGGCCCATCAGCCTCGTGGTAACAGAACTGCCGGAAGCGTCGGCTGCGTACATCTGTGCTCACGGTGTCCTGAACCAAGATCTCTGGCACAGCTCTTTCCCAGAATTCAGCAGCGCTCCCTGATGGGATGGGAGGGGGACCTTTTCTTGATCTCTTGCCAGTTCCAGGGTCTTCTGGGTCCTCCTCTTCCATCTCCTTCTCCTTTCTCTTGAGTTGCCTCTGACTGTGGAAAGACACTCTTATTCACTTGCCTATGAAGAAGGAGAGATATCAAAAAGGCAGAAAGAAACCAAAAGAGAACTGAGTTATATCAGTAACCTGGTCAAGATAGACCTAAGTGGATCAGAGGAAGTGTCCATGTTGTAGTTTGCTGATCAGGATTAAGGTCACTAGGTTATATTAAGTATCAAGCTTTTTAGGTTATGCTTGTTTGGTCCTTCAGGCAAAATGTCTCTACTGGGCTCTTTAAAAATCTGTTGTGGCTCTTAAGAGCTTGGCCTCCAGTACTTGAGGGCCAGTCTGTTTAGTGGGTGCAGGTAAACTGGAGCCAACTGGTAAGTGCTTAACCACTGCAGATAGTGCCTCATTAGGCCGGGAGGGCTGGGCAAGAGCTCTGCCCAAGCAGCCAGTGGAGATGAAGGGGCAGAGGGGCCTCTCCAGGTCAGGACACAGGGGATGCTGGGGGCAAACAGGAGCGGGTGAAGGAGGCAGGGATGGGGCAGAGGTCCTCAACTGCTTCCTGGCTGCTGTGGTTCAAAGGCTGAGAGTGAACAGATTGAAACTGAACTGCCACAGTGACCGGGAGACTAGACTAGATCAGTGCCCTGTACATTACAAAAGACCAATCCAGAAACTCCAGCTGGTGCAGAACAATAGGGCTCAGCTGTTATCAGGACCTAGATGGGGCAGGCAAATTACTGCCCTTCTGCAGTCCTTCCACTAGCTGACCTAGACAGGGGCCTTCTCCACTCTGGCCCCCCACGAATGGTCTACCTGAGGGGGTCAGGAAGGCACCCACTCGCCTGCCTCTCCACAGACTAAGCAAAATTGAATAATCCAAGAGGGCTTTTCTAAGCAAGCAATAGGGTGGCACTGGACAAAAGACCTTCACAAGATTACTTGGGTACATCTTTGTGGCATGGGGGTCTGAATGACTGTTTAAAGGTAAAGGTAAAGGTTCCCTTGCTCAAAAGCCAGTCAGATCCGACTTTAGGGTTGTGGTGCTCATCTCCGTTTCAAAGCTGAAGAGCCAGCGCTGTCCGAAGACGTTTCAGTGGTCATGTGGCCGGCATGACTAAACACCAAGGCGCACAGAACCCAGGACTGTTTAGTTTGCTGTAGACAGGGTCCTACTATGCCACCTTAACACGTATGCTTTCCTTCAACACCGTTTCTCAGATCTCTGGCCAGTTCTGCAACCCAAATTCTATTGCATAGTTTACTGAATGTACTGATTGTACAGAGTCGCACTAAATGGCGGACTATAATTAATGTAAATAAATAAAATAAGGTCGATAACCCCTCCCGGAAACCGCAGATGGGGTGGGGGGGAGCACCGGCCAAAAGGCGAGGGATTTGGGCAGCCCCTGGGCACGAAGGATCCCTCCCCCGTGGTCAGGGCTGGGACTTCTTCCCGGGCCACCCTCCGACCTCCCTGGCGGAGAGTTCGTGCCGGTTTCCAAAACTCAGATCTTCCCTTCCAGCCCCTGCCCAGAGGCGCCGCGAGCGCTAACAAAGGAAAACATCCATAAGAAAAAAGGTACGTTTTAAAACTACCGATCTCCCCCCCCCCCCCCCAGCGCCACACGACAGCGGCATGTCTGTCCCCCAAGACGGAGACGTCTTACTCGAGGGGAGACCTTCCCAGGGTCCGGCTGCAGAGATTTTTCTCGGCTATTGCACCCCCGGAAGCCCCCCTCCTGGTTCTCCTTACCCATGCAGAAGGGAGCCCTTCTTCCGCTTGCTCGGCGGCTTTAACCCGCTCAGGGCTGCAGGCCCCGGAAAGAAGGGGCTTCTCCTGCCCTCCCCGTCGAGAGCAGCGCCCAGACCCCACCCACCCCACCTCTGGGCAGTCAGCCTCCATGCCCTGTAATAATGCAGCCCAGTGGGATTGCTCCGGAGTAACTCTGCGTCGGGTGGGGCGGCTCCCGGGGAAAGCCCAGGCTCTTCAGCCCTCTCGGAACACGTGGCGGTTCGGGGGGGGGAAGCAACCCTAAGCGGGCTCAGGCCCAGCGATCCTGAAAAGTACTGAGGCTGAGGAGTGATTTCAGCTCTCGCATACTTTAATAGAAACAGGAACAAGGCAACTAAGCCTGCTGGCAGGCTGGCTTTTATCCCCAAGTGAACCCACACCCCCAAAGACACGTAACACCCCTGATTGGCTATTTACAGTTAATTGAGTGACCTCCGGGCTCCCCGATTGGAAGAATGCCAGGAGCCTACATTCTATTGTTCTAAATGTGGAGTCTTGTGAGCAGGAGTTCTACTTTGTGAGCTCCCCGCATTAAAGTTGTGAGCCAGCGATTGGGCCGCTGCATCAGTTAGCTTGCTCTCTAGAGCCATCCCTTCCTGAGCCAAGACAAAAAAAATCTGTGAGCTGGAGGCTAAAGAACTGTGAGCTAGCTCACACGAACATCGGCTTAGAGGGAACACTGCGTGACCCCGGGAAGTGGGGCGGGGGAGGACGACTCTTGACTGGGTCCGGCTTCCCCCAGGAAAGCGGCTTTCGGGGATCGCCTTGGAAATCCGGGTTTTTGCAGCGTCCTTCCCCGATTCCCAAAACGGGACTCTTGGCAGGTGGGGAGGGGTCCTAAGGAAAGCCGAGGGGGAAAGGGGGGGAGGCAGGCAGCAGGGCGACTGTCTCTATGAGTCCTGCCTCCTCCTCTTTGTAGTGGAGGGAAAAGCCCCGGTTTGCGGGATTACTTTTATGCACGGGGCGCAGTTTTTAGTTCCGGGGGGACCCCGACTGCCGCAGAGGGGCAGGATCCGATGGAACCGACTTCCCTGGACGGCGCGGGGATCTGCCTGCTCGGAAGGATCCCTCTTCTCAGGAGCAGGGAGGCCCGCAGACTTACTGTAGAGAGACTTGGGAGACTCCTTTGGGGGGAGGTCGGAGTCCCTCGGCCTGAAATCCAGCCGGGGCCACGTCCCTTCCGCGGGGCCAGATTTCCAGTCCGTGGCTTTGATCATGGCAGGGACAGAATTGCGCCAGTGATCCAAACAGAAGAAGAAGATGAAGACGAGGAGATTCATTTGTTGCATCGATGACACTGTCTAACCATCTCATCCTTTGCCGTCCCCTTCTTCTTTGACCTTCAACCTTTCCCAGCATCAGGGTCTTCTCCAGTGACTGCTCCCTTCTCATTGGGTGGCCAAAGTATTTGAGCTTCAGGATCTGGCCTTCCAGGGAGCAATCAGGGTTGATTTCTTTTAGGATTGACTGATTTGATCTCCTTGCAGTCCAAGGGACTCTCAAGAGCCTTCTCCAGCACCATAGTTCAAAAGAATCTATTCTTCGGCGCTCGGCCTTCCTTATAGTCCAGCTCTCGCAGCCATACATTACTACGGGGAATACCATTGCTTTGACCGTGCGGACTTTTGTTGGCAAGGTGATGTCTCTGCTTTTTATCATGCTGTTTAGGTTTGCCATCGCTTTCCTCCCAAGGAGCAGGCATCTTTTAATTTCATGGCTGCAGTCACCATCTGCAGTGATCTGGGATCCCAGGAACGTGAAGTCTGTCACTACTTCTAGGACTTCCCCTTCTATTTGCCAAGGAGTGATGGGGCCAGATGCCATGATCTTAGTTTTTTTTGATGTTGAGCTTCAAGCCCACTTTTGTGCTCTCCTCTTTCATCCTGAGCAAGAGGCTGTTTAGGTCCTCTTCACTTTCTGCCATCAGAGTGGTATCGTCTGCATATCTGAGGTTATTGATCTTTTCCCCTTCTTATGTAAAAGATAATAAACATCTCACACAAACCCTAGAAGGCATAACAGTCCCTGGTTCATCATTATTAGTCACTCTTGATGTTGGAGTCTTATATACCAACATCCCCCATGAAGAAATAAGGATAGTAGTTGAGAACTTACTGGAATCAAAGACAAGATCTTAGTGTGCCCACTTTCTTTCTCATAGAGATTCTAGACATCATCTTAGAAAAAAATTAGTTCAGATTTTGCAATGATTTTTATTTGCAAATCTGTGGGGTTCCCATGGGAAGCCCGTGTGCTCCCAGTCTGGCCGTTTCCATGAATCTTTTTGAATCCAAACATATTTTGAATAATGAGTCAAACAGGTTTGGAAAATATATTCACATTTACCGCAGATTTGTTGATGATTGGTTGATCTTTACTGAACCTGCTTTTTTGAGGATTTTTTGA
This sequence comes from Gekko gecko, assembly GCA_029375565.1. Lineage (NCBI taxonomy): Eukaryota > Metazoa > Chordata > Lepidosauria > Squamata > Gekkonidae > Gekko > Gekko gecko. The sequence goes on from JAPDNY010000002.1 coordinate 8,380,795, forward strand.
AGTGGCTTAACAGTTTACCCCCTACTATTACGTTTGAGGGTAAAGCCGATGAGATTGAAATCAATTTTTTTGGATACCATCATTTATAAGGACCATTTGAACAAATTGGCATTTAAACCTTATAAAAATCCCACTGATAGAAATACATATTTACATTTCAAATTGTATAATCCTATCCACCTCAGAAATAATTTACCATATGGTCAGTTTCTGCACATTAAAAGGAATTCCACCAACCCTCCCGATTATAACAATTAAGCCAAGATTATGGAAGCCCATTTTCTTGAGTGAGGATACCCAGAAGATGTAGTAACCAAGGCCGAGAGAAGAGCAGGACATACTGGTAGGAAGACTCTGCTTCAGGATAAATGTATTCAAAAGGCTATGGGTTTGTCTTTTGCTTTTGATTTTTCACCAATAATTAAACAGATTAATCACATCATTAATAAAAATTGGCATTTAGTGTCAGGAATTGATGGATGTTCAGGGATTCCAAATATTGGATATAGAAGGGGTAGAAATATAAGATAAATTATTATTAGATCTGAATTGATGGATGTTCAGGAATTGATGGATGTTCAGGGATTCCAAAAATTGGATACAGAAGGGTAGAAATATAAGATAAATTATTATTAGATCTGATTTTCAGACGGAGAATAAGGTGACCCCAGTCACATTAGGGTATCATAAATGTTTTCAGAATTGTGCAGCCTGCAAATATTCTTTGGACATTAAGGCATATGCACATCCACAAAAGGGATATATGATTCAACTTCCACATTACTCTAATTGTAGAACACGCCGATCTGTGTACTTTTTGGAATGTGAGTGTAAAAAGCAATATATTGGCACTTCCATGCTTATGATTAAAGTTAGAATTTTGGAACATCTTTCTCGCATTAGGAATTCTATTATGTCAGCTCCCCTTGTTGAGGATTTTGTTATAATCCATCCACCATGACCCAGAGAAGTTGAAATTTTTTGTAATTTACAAATATACACCACAGAAATACAATTGTCATGATATATAGAAATTTTTATTGCAAAAAGAAGGCAAGGTACATCTTTGAATACAGAACTTTTTCACCTTATGGTTTAAATAGTGAACTTGACTTTTCCTCCTATTTGTAGTCTTATACTTTGTGTTAAATATACTCTGTGACTTTAAATGTGTTCTGTGATCTGAAATGATTCAGGCACAATTAGCCTTAAGTATGCAAGCTGAGGCACTGCATGCAAGAACTATTTGCCATCAGGAGTGTAATGAGCCCATTTGGGAGAAAGAGAAGGCATGCAAAATATGTAAACTGTGTGGGTAGGTTGGGTTTCAGATTGTGAAACAACCAATTTTTGAAGTGGTTTATCAATATTTGTATACTAGATGTTTTGCTTGCTTTGTTATTACATTATTTCCATAAGAATATTGGCTCCGCAGAAGAAAACAGAATCGAAACTCTCTCGTCTGACAGGAGACGTCAGCCAGCCTGGTATAGCCTCCCTGCAGACGTGGAAGTTGGCAACTTAGAAACAGCCAAGAAGACCACAGTGTATTCAAGGACTGTGCACAGCCTAGTTACCGGTCTTGCTTGGGAAGGTTTTCTCTGTATTATTTCAAGCCTTAGTGCTTTAATAAGTTATAAGTAGTAGTGGAGCATACTAGAATATTTACAGTTCATTTCATGTATTGTGTTTGAGACTTTAAGTAAAAACTTTGTGTGTCATTAGACCTTGAGCAATTGTTATCTCCACAGGATATTTTGGTTTGGTTTGTTACTGTGTATAGTATCTTCATGGTCCCGCTGTGTTTAGTGTTAACAAATTGAGTAGAACAAACATGTGGCACTCCACAGATTGTACTTTTATAATCGTACTTAGATAGACGGTTCTTAATCATTCTCATGGCTTCTTGTCTGGTAACTGAATAAAGGGAATCCAAGGAAAGGCTGAGGAACTGTAGTAATCTGTGTACTGTGTACAGTTCTGGTCACCACATCTCAAAAAGGATATTATAGCATTGGAAAAAGTGCAGAGAAGGGCAACTAGAATGATAAAAGGGTTGGAACACCTTCCCTATGAAGAAAGGTTAAAACGCTTGGGGCTCTTCAGCTTGGAGAAACGACGGCTGAGGGGTGACATGATCAAGGTTTATAAGATTATGAATGGGATTGAGCAAGTTGAGAAAGAAGTACTTTTCTCCCTTTCTCACAATACAAGAACTCATGGGCACTCCATGAAATTGCTGAGCAGTCGGGTTAGAACAGATAAAAGGAAATACTTCTTCACCCAAAGAGTGATTAACATTTGGAATTCACTGCCACAGGAGGTGGTGGCAGCTGCAAGCATGGACAGTTTCAAGAGGGAATTAGACAAACATATGGAGCAGAAGTCCATCAGTGGCTATTAGCCACAGGGTATAGATGGGAACTCTCAGTCTGGGGCAGGTGATGCACTCTATTCTTGGGCTGGAGGGGGCAGCAGTGGGAGGGCTTCTAGTGTCCTGGCCCCACTGCTAGACCTCCTGATGGCACCTGGTATATTTTGGCCGCTGTGTGACAGTGTGTTGGACTAGATGGGCCATTGGCCTGATTCAACATTGGCTTCTCTTATATTCTTATGTAATCTCTCAACAAATTTAACCCAGTGGGAAACATAGGGGTGCTCTCTGACTAAGTCTAGGTATCCCTCTTGGATGTCAGAGTGGATAATTTTAACTTTAAGGGGAAAAGCCTTCAACCAGGCCAGAGTTTCAAGAGGGTTCTCCTAATTCAGCTTCAAGGACTACCTCCGCTACACAATTCGCAATTCTACACAAGATTTAAGGATTGAACTGAAGGATTCTCCTATTTTGTCACTCCATATACCAGCCCCATATAAACTTTGCACGGCCACCTTGGCATTAAACAGCTTGATGGTGGCTCGGATATGCTGAGATGAATAAAAGAAACCACTGATGAGATTTGATGCTGCTGTAGCCAATCTTAGCCCGTCTTTTAACGTGAGCACCTCGCACTACTGACCAAGTTCCTCTCTGGTCAAAGCAGACCCCCTAAGGGCTTCCGGTCGGAGTTAAAATGGCGAATTGACACACTTTGCGACTTGTGCAGAGTGCACAGCTGTATCTGACGACAGTCTGGGCTTTACCTGGCCCAGCGCAGCACTCCCCAGACGGGGGTGGCAAGCACGCAGCCAAGCCTGAGAGGAAGTTGAGATTGGTGTGGATAAGCTTCGGAGGAAGCTTGTTTACACTTTGATCCCCTTCCGCGAAGAGGGCAGTTGCCAATCAGCACTACAGATACCAGCTGGGCTGAGAATTCAGCATAAATTCGTCATCTACCGACCTCTTTAACATCAAGATTGACATCGATTACAGAAGAAGCACTGCGAAACCCCGAGATTACAAGTAAGGTAACAAAAGAACATTTGCTTACCGGTTTAAAGAAGAACGTGAAATCGAAACGTACGGATAAGCGTAGAAAGCTTTGATGAACTATTCCGCTTGATTTAAAAGTAAAAAGAAAGCTTTCCTTTAGAGAAAACGGCCGAAAAGTGACTTTGTTTTGCATTCCTGTGGTCAGCTAAGTCTAAACTCTACGTAGCAGAAACGAAACTGACTGTGACTCTGTGATACAGGAAGTGGGCTAGAGTGGATGTTTTTCTAAGTTGCCGTGCCGGAAGTAGACGGTTGTTTTAGTGTGTGACACCATCACCACCGGAAGTTGGATTACAGTGACGGACAAACAAACAGGAAGTTCGGAAAGAGCCTACTCTAGCCAGAAAATCATAGAGAAATTGCGCCCGACATTTTGAGGGGGACTAAATTTTACAAAGTCATTTTTAAGCCAAAAAAGCACTGGAAAAAGTTTTAAAAGTGGCGATTTGGCTTGCAGATTGTTAATACAAAGATTGATTAGCCCGGAAGTCGCTTCCAAGACGGATTTGAGATCAAGACCAAGAGCTGCCTCATCACCCAGCCCAAGAATGACTGCAAAGGAAAAAAAAGAGTGGCAGGCCGCAATAGAAGCGATGGAAAAACGGATGACTGAAGTGGTGCAGAGTTTGGGAAAGCAAATAGAATCACAGCTACAACAACAGTTGCAACAACAACTGCAATTACAATTGGAGCAAATAGAGCAACTACAAGTCCAAATACAGAAAAAAAATATGGAAGAATTAAAAGAACTGGTACTAACAGAAGTGGCAGGGATAAAAAAAGAAACGGAAGAAGTTAAAAAAGAGGTCAAAAGTCTGGTGACAAAATCAGAAGAAATGGATCAGAAAGTTAAAAGGACCCTGTTAGAAAGTACAAGACTGGAGTCCATGATGGAATACAGAGCCACGCAGAATCATCTGAGACTGAGAGGGATAGAAGAGGAAGAAGATCAGGATTTACGGGCTCTAGTAATTAATACATTGACAACTTACATAGGGGAAGATGTTGGAGATTTGGATCCAGACTTTGATCTGATTTACAGAGTAAACTCAGCTTATGCTAAAAGAAAGCAATTACCCAGAGATGTGATTGTTCAATTTGTGACCACAAAAATGAAGGAAGACGTTTTCAAGAAGCAATTTACACAACCTTTGGAAATTAATGGAAAAAAAATAATAATCTTGAGAGAAATTCCGAGATCGATCTTACAAGACAGAAAGAAATTCAAGAAATTAACAGACAGATTAAAAGAAATGAATATCAGGTTTAGATGGGAGATCCCATATGGATTATCATTTGTCTACAACTCGGCGAGATTTACTCTCAAAACGGAAGGAGATATGTACAGATTCAAAGAGAACAACTTTGATGACTTTAAAGATATTTAATTCAAAACAACTATGGATTACAAATTTTTATCTTGGAACGTAAATGGACTAAATTCACCAAACAAAAGAAGATTAGTGAGTCATTGGTTAGAGAAACAAAAATGTAATATAATCTGTTTACAAGAAACGCATATTAGAAAACAAGATAATAAATACTTAATTAATAAAAAATTGGGAGAAGAATTTCATTCCTCAGCAATCAATAAGAAAAAAGGAACAGTGATATATGTTACAAAAGAATTGGAACCTAAACAAATCTTCTCTGACAAAGAAGGAAGATATATTGGCGTGGAAATAATGATGAACAGAAAAAAGACATTGCTTGTAAATGTATATGCACCCAATGGTGCAAAAGAGACTTTTTTTAAGGATTTGACTGAAGAGTTGGACTGTTTAAATTATGATCAAATGGTCCTTGCAGGAGACTTTAATGGTACAGTGAACAATGTATTGGACAGAAAATCCAAAGCAAGTGGAGAGACGGTGGGAAAGTTGCCAAAAAATTTTTTTCAGCTAATGAAGCAAGAGAAACTAGAAGATGCGTGGAGGAAGTGGAATCCCAAGACAAAGGATTACACGTTTTATTCTAATAGACATAGTTCCTTTTCTAGAATTGATATGATTTGGATGTCAGAGGAGATGGCACAAAAAACTCACAAAATACAAATTTTACAGAAAACTAATTCAGATCACAACCCCTTACTTTGGATATCTAAAGAAAAACCCAAACAATTATATTGGAGAATTAATGAGGACTTATTGGATCAAAAATTAATTAATGAAACTTTAAAAAAAGAAACAAAAAGTTTCTTTGAACTGAATTTAAATAAAGGTACTGATATACAAGTTGTATGGGATACATACAAAGCGGTAATGAGAGGCTTGCTTATCTCTCTGAACTCTAAAGACAAAAAACAAAAGATACAACAACAAAATGACCTTTATGAAAAAATTCGACAAAAAGAAAAGGAATTAAAGAAAAGACCAGGGAAGAAAAAGATTATTAAAGAGATCCACTTGCTGCAGGATCAATTGAATGTTCTACTAAACAGAGAATTATACTGGAATCTGAAGAAACTACAGCAAAAAGCATTTGAGGGTGCAAATAAACCAGGAAAATTTTTATTGTGGCAATTGAAAAATAAAAAAGAAAGGAATTTTATAAGTAAAATCACTGAAGATGGAAAGGATGTTATGAATTTGAAAGGCATAAAAAGAGTCTTCTTCAAATATTACGCCAAACTGTTTAAAAAGAAAGGAATTGATCAACAGAAAATTAAGAAATATTTGGAGACGATTGAAGTTCCAGAGCTGGGAAAACAAATTAAAGAGTTATTAAATGGCTTAGTAACGAAGGAAGAAGTTACAATGGCGATAGAAGATGCAAAGTTGGGCAAAGCTCCAGGTCCAGATGGTTTTACTGCAAAGTTTTATAAGAAATTTAAAGAGGAGCTAACCCCTATCTTAGTACTTCTGTCGAACGAGATAAGAAAGACTAAACGGGTCCCAGATTCATGGAAAGAAGCAAATATTTCATTGATACCTAAAGAAGGTTTGGACTTAACTCAAGTTAAGAATTATAGACCAATATCGCTATTAAATAATGATTATAAATTATTTGCAAAAATAATTTCGGAAAGACTGAAAAAATATTTGAAAGACAATATAGCGGAAGAACAAGCTGGTTTCCTACCAAATAGACAAATCAGAGACAATTTAAGAGTGGTGATTGATGCAATTGAATACTATGACAAACATCCAGAAAAAGAAGTTGGATTCCTCTTCCTAGATGCGGAAAAAGCTTTTGATAATTTAAACTGGGAGTTTATGCTGCAAGTTATTGAAAAAATGGACATAGGACAATCGTTTGTAAACATGATTGTGGCAATATACTCAGAACAGAAAGCGACTTTGAATATAAATAAAGAAAGAACAGATTTCTTCCAGGTCCAAAAGGGAACACGTCAAGGCTGCCCACTATCCCCGTTGTTGTTTATTTGGATATTAGAGATATTATTGACAGCGATAAGAAAAGACAACAGCATTGAAGGGCTTACAGTGAAAGGTTTTACATATAAATACAGAGCATTTGCAGATGATGTAATGTTTATGATCCAGGATCCAATTGAGAAAATACCACAATTGATGGAAAAAATTGAGGAATTTGGAGCAGTTGCGGGATTTTATGTCAATAAAAATAAAACTAAGGTGATGTGTAAAAATATGACGAAGCAAAGACAAACAGAACTTCAAGAGAAAATTCAATGTGAAGTAGTTACAAAGACTAAATATTTAGGAATTGAATTAACCATGAAAAATATTGATCTGTTCAAAAATAACTATGAAAAGGTGTGGTACAAGATTCAGTAAGACATGAAGAAATGGGATACGTTGAATTTATCACTATTGGGAAGAATCGCAACTGTAAAGATGAATATCTTACCGCGTCTGATGTTCTTATTTCAGACTATTCCAATATTAAAACAGAGGAAAGTATTGGATACGTGGCAGAAAGAATTATCTAAATTTGTATGGGCAGGGAGAAAACCAAGGATTAAAATGAAAATCTTATGTGATGCAAAGGAAAGAGGAGGTCTACAACTACCAAATTTAAGATTGTATTATGATGCCGTCTGTTTAACATGGTTGGAACAGTGGATTAACCTTGAGAATAAGAAGCTATTGGCTTTAGAAGGGCATGATAACAAGTTTGGATGGCATGCATACTTATGGTATGGAAAAGTAAAAATGGACAAATTCTTCAAACACCACTTTATAAGACGATCACTGTTCGAGACTTGGATGAAATATAGAAAATTCTTCTCAGAAGAAAGACCACTGTGGATAGTACCAGCAGAAGTGATTAATCCATATTCAAGAAATCAAGGGTTAGATTGGCTACCTTATAAAAGTCTTTTGAAATCAGAAGGGAAAAACTTTGTGTTAAAAGATAGATCTGATGTGGAATTTGAATATGATTGGTTGAAGTATAGACAGATATATGACTTATTTAAGACCGATAAAAGAGAACATGGTTTTAGAGAACATAATATGGAAATTGAAAATGTATGGCTTGAAAAGGGGAAAAAAATGATTTCTAAATTGTACAAGGTTTTATTGAAATGGTATACTGAGGATGAAGTTGTAAAAGAGCAAATGATAAAATGGGCGGTAAATGTTAATAATGAGATATTAATGGCATCTTGGGAACACTTGTGGAAAAAGTCAATGAAAATTTCAACTTGTGTAAATGTTAAAGAGAATTGTTATAAAATGATGTACAGATGGTATATGACGCCTAAAAAAATTGCTATTATAAATGAAAGTATATCTAACAAATGTTGGAAATGTAAGAAACATGAAGGGTCTTTTTACCATATGTGGTGGACATGTGATAAAGCAGTAAGATATTGGACTGAGATCCACAATGAGTTACAAAAAATTTTGAAATGTACTTTTAAGAAAGACCCACAGATGTTATTGTTAGGTCTTAAAATGGAAGAAATAAATGTAGCCAAGAGAACACTACTGTGGTACTTGATTACAGCAGCTAGACTGATTTTTGCTCAATGTTGGAAACAAGATAAAGTACCTGAAACATGGGAATGGATTAAAAAGACGTTGTTTATGGCAGAAATGGACAAACTAACAAGAAAGTTAAACAACGAAGAAGATGAAACTTCTTTTGAAGACTGGAAAGACTTTCAAGAATACCTGTTGAAAAACTGGGATATTAAACGTGGTTTGATTTGTTTTGATAGTTAAGAAGAAAATGAAAAAGAGTTAGACTTTTGAATTGTTACCGTTAGTAAGAAAAATAAGTTTAGATGTAATGGTAAGAGAATAAGGGAGACATTAATGGGGTTGGAGCAGTGCGGGAAGCCTTGTTTTGGGGGGAGTGGGAGAAACAAAAATGGGTATGTAGTGGTTTGTTTAAATTGTATGAACATGTGATATATCCAATAAATTGTATTTACAAAAAAAAAAGCAGACCCCCTAAGTATTTAAAATGGGGGGCCAAAAAATAACACTTGATGTTACTTGGGAACTAAGGCACGAATATCTTGGCAGCACCAAAATGGCAGTCAACATTTTACCTGAACAACATTCATTACAGTTTGGAAACTGCCACATTGACTTAATATTGTATTGGCAACGGCACCTACTCACTATTCATTTTACAAAAGAAGAAATCTTTAGAAATTGAAATGCTTTAGCAGAAAAAGAAGGTACTGGAATGGGGCGGGGGGGAGATGTGAGGTTGGCTATGTTATTTTTGGTTTTAGCTGAAAATGTATTACTGTGACCTGACGTGAACCGCAAGGAAAACGGGACATAAATGTTTTAATAAAGTAAATCAGATATTCCAACAGCAAAGTTGGCAAATTCTGAGCATGCCTAAATGTAGTGACTGGAGTTATAAAGGGGAAGGCAGATCTTTCTACAAACCAAAAAAATTTGTCCAGGGTTGCAGAAAAATATGAAATATACTAGGAAAAAAATGTTTTTTTCTAAAAAAACCCCACTGTATGATAAAAGGAGCACCTGTAGCTTTAAGAAATGGATTGCCTCAGTGGCTGTTGCTAGGCAACCACAGCATTCTATACTGGGTTTCTGTGAGTAAAAGGCAGAGGAGAGGACAGGGTCCTTTTTCATAGGCATTTTGACCTTTGAGGAAGGATGCATCAGGGCCAGGCATTTCTAGAGTTGCCAGTTACAGGTTGACAACCTCCTCGAGATTTAGGGGCTGAGCCTTGGAGAGGGCAGGGCTTGAGGAGATGAGGGGACTCAGCCAGATATTTATAGCTCGACTCTCTCATTTGGACTCAAGACAGATTTGAACCAATACAATCAACAAGATGGAGCATTCAAAAAACAAAACAAAGGCTGTAGAACCGATCAGGTATCTGAAAACAACACTAAAGCAAAAACATAAGTCTTAACAAGACACATTGAATGACTTGAAAATTACGCAGTAGGATCCTAGTTTCAGTAAGCTAAACACAGCAGCACAGACCACAGTCCCTAAACATTTATGCAAGTAATTTTGTGAGCCATTCAGTACAGTGACCTCTATCGCATGCACCCAAAAGCTCACTGGAATCCGTTTTGCATAGTTTGCAGACAGCCTGGCAAAGCTGAAGCCTTCCGGACTTCCTCAGGCAGGGCATGCCTTAAGGCGGGGGCCACAACAGAGAAGGCTCAGGTATGGGCGGTTGTTGATTTTGCCCATTTGCAGGTTGGCGCCTGCAGAAGACCTCACACGGGAGTAAAGCTGTGGTGGTGGTGCACAGTGGTGGCAGTCTCACAAATACGAGGGCCCAGGCCCATGAAGGGCTGTTCTCTCAAGAGCAGTTCCCTCAGAGCTCTCTCAGCCCCACCTCCCTCACCGGGTATGTGTTGTGGGGACAGGAAAGGAAGGAGACTGTAAGCCACTCTAAGACTCGGAGTGAAGGGCGGGGTATAAATCCAACTCTTCCTCGGGTCAGAACCAATTCTCTGTTGCTCTCGGCTCCAAGCCCTCTTGCTAAGGCCTAGTTCTCAAGGCCAACCCAGTGATCCAACTGCCTTCGTTCCACCACCTTGCTACAGTTCCCAGCACTAATCCCTGGTCTTCTTCAGCACAGGGCCTGCTTCAGGCAGAGGCAAGGCTTGCTATTGCCATCTCCATGAAGAACCCAACATCAATCAGGAAGCATCCTTTTCGGAGGACAGGCTGAGCTGTTTGCCTCTCCTCTCAGTTCGATGTAGCAGCCTGCAGAACCATCAGTAATTGTTTGGAGCTTCTGCTTTTCACTATCGATGACAGACCTGAACCTATTTTCAACTGGGTCTTGACTGTCTCTGGAGTCATTCTTGTGTGACCCCATTTGTCACACAAGAATGACAGCCAGTATGATGTACCAGTTGGAGCTTTAGGCTAGGATCTGGGAGACCCAAGTTCAAATGCTGTTCTGCCAGGCAACCTGCTTGTGACCTTGGGCCCACTGCATTCTCTCCACCTTATAAAACATCAAAAGCCACTTGAGAGTTCCTGTTGGGGAGCTAAACTCCATACCCATCAGTTTAAAGGGAATCTTATGTTTTTTCTTAAAACAGGTGTCCCATGGGAGAAAGTCTTTGACAAGCTATGAAGATTTCACCCTCCCTTCATCATCTCTTTTGCTAAACAGCCCCTTTTCTTTCTTCTCCCCATCTGCCAATGAATGGATGCCACAAATTCCAAGTAGGTGGGGGAGCAGGGTGATGCTGTTGTTGAAGGATAATCTTTTTGAAGTGGGCACTAGGAAATCTTACCAATTTGGGGGACTGAATTACCCTCACCTTAAAGCTTTTGCTTCTAAAATTTTGCCTTTTTTGTTTGGGACAATGCATGTCTGTGAACAGCTCTTTTCTGTAAATGAATATGAATAAATCAAAACCCATGTCCTCAGCTTACGGATACGGACCTCAGCAGCATACTCAGGATTGCTACAGCACAGACACTGACTCCAGATTTTGATGCAAGGATTCAGAGGAAGAGGGGTCAGTTATCAAAGACCATCAAATAAAGGAAATACATTAAATAAAGGAAATAAAAAAGGTAATGTTTTAAGGCTGTTTCTATTTTGAGTAAAAAATAGCACTATTCATTAAGTTTCCAGAGTCCTTTCTGAAGTTTACATCTCTGGTACCCGGCATCACATTTTATGGCACACGTGGCCCGGATGAAATGCCACTTATGTCATATCCGACCCGCATAACAAATGAGCTTGACACCTCTAAGCTAATGAGTTCCATGGTGTGGCTTGTTTGATGCTCTTGAAGGAAGCCACTGCGGCTGAATCTCTTCCCAAACTATGACCGTTCAAAAGTCTTCTATCCTTTGTGGATTCTTAGATGGATATGAAGATGGCTACTCTGACTGAATCTCTTCCCACATTCTGGGCATTCAAAAGGCTTCTCCCCTGTGTGGGTTCTTAGATGTCTTTGCAGGTTGCATCTTTTACTGAATCTCTTCCCACACTCTGAGCATTCAAAACGCTTCTCCCCAGTGTGGGTTCTTACATGATTTTGAAGAGCGCTACTGTCACAGAATCTCTTCCCACACTCTGAGCATTCAAAAGGCTTCTCCCCTGTGTGAGTTCTTAGATGAATTTGAAGAGTGTCTCTGCGACTGAATCTCTTCCCACATTCTGGGCATTCAAAAGGCTTCTCCCCTGTGTGGGTTCTTTGATGTTCTTGAAGACTGCCACTCCTACTGAATCTCTTCCCACACTCTGAGCATTCAAAAGGCTTCTCCCCTGTGTGGATTCTTACATGATTTTGAAGATGGCCACTGCACCTGAATCTCTTCCCGCATTGTGAGCATTCAAAAGGCTTCTCCCCTGTGTGGGTTCTTCGATGGGTTTGAAGATGGCCACTACAACTGAATCTCTTCCCGCATTGTGAGCATTCAAAAGGCTTCTCCCCTGTGTGGGTTCTTTGATGGGTTTGAAGATGGCCACTGCAACTGAATCCCTTCCCACACTGCGAGCATTCAAAAGGCTTCTCCCCTGTGTGGGTTCTTTGATGTTTTTGAAGACGGCCACTGTGACTGAATCTCTTTCCACACTCTGAGCATTTAAAAGGCTTCTCCCCTCTGTGGATTCGTTGGTGCATTAAGAGCTGTGATCTGTATTTGAAGTAGTTTCCACACCAAAAGCATTTACATGCATTCATTATACTGTGCTTTGGAAAACATATATTGCCTTTTCCTCCCACAGAGGATGTCATTCCACTTCCAGAGCAAATAAATATCTTCCGTCCTGTATGAATCCTTTGGTGTTGAACAAGGTCTGATTGAGAAATCAGATTATTGAACAAGGTCTGATTGAAAAATCTGATTGAGAATCTCTTGCCACAGTCTGTGCAGTTATAACATTTCTCTCCTGTATGTGTTCTTTGAAGTCTAAGGAGCTCTTCTCTGCCAGTCATGGTCTTTCCACACTCCAGATAGTGATGGGTCTTCTTTCTACTGTGCATTCGTAAATGGACATTATACTGGGATTGGTCTGAGAAGTTCATTCTGCCCGCCAAGGACTTGTATGTTTCCTTCACCATGTGAATTACTTCTTGGAAATCCCCCTTGGCAAGGAATGGATTTACCCCTCTTCTGGATGATGTGGTTTCTTTTCTGACTCTTAGGTCCAGCTTGGTTTCTGAAGTTTCCTCTCAGGTCTTCACTCTTGACTTCATCTGGTGATAGAGGATGCAGTTCCTCGTTCTCCTCATTCCACTGACCATCCCCTGCTGGAATAAAGAAAGAGATCCTGTTAGAACCCACAGAAGGAAGTCTGATTGGCACCTGAAGTTCCATCCACAATCCAAATATTACAGTGGCTTCTTCCCGCTGTATGCTGAAGTCTACAATAACATACCATTTATATAGTTCCCCAAATGTGTAACTTTTTAAATGTGTAGTAAGGGCTCTTTTTTGACTGAACCTCTTTCCGCGCTGCAAGCAATTACTCGGTTTCTCTCCTAAGGGAATTTGTGTCTGCAAAATGTCGTTCATTCTCTGACTGAAGGTCTTTGCCAAGGCCACACTTTCTGTTTCCCTGGAGTGGATTCTCTGGTTAGGATGGAGGCCATTGTCCCTTCTCTTTTGAACTGACCCTTCTTCTTGGACTGGCATTGCATGGATACCCCCTCCTCAGTAAGGAATGGGCTTATCCCTCCTTTTACCTGCTTGGCTTCCCTCCTGCCTCTGGGGTCCACCTCCATCTCCAAAGTGTCCTTCGGCATCTTCATTTTTCACTTTTTCCAAAGAGAACCCCTGGAATTCCCCAGCTGTCTCCTCTGCATCTGCTCCTGGAAGAAAGAAAGAGTTTGAATCATCACCCAGGCAAGAAGCCAAGGCACCAGTCAGGCACTGCTCAGGAATGGGCATGCATTTCTCTTATCTGATCATCTTTCCTCCCAAACTGAGACGCTGGTCATATATTATCCATGCCAGGCCCTCCTGTATAGCTGTTTTTATATTCTGTCTTTCCCTCCCCTCCCCAAACTCCCCAATATGTATTTTAAGGGGGAAAGTGGCAAAAAAATCCCCCCCTCCATTCCCGTTTGACTGGCCATGCTTTTTGACTTCTGATTCTCTGCACTTGACAATTAAATACAAGAGGTTATCAAGACATCCGTTCCTGCAACTGCACTGAATGTTTCCTTCCCATTGTCAATAGAGCCAGGAGGAGCTGGTTTTCAGCTTCCCCAAAATACACATTTTCCAGGGGGAGGAGAGAAGCCAAGAGCTCACCAAGTGAACCCCACAGTTCAAAGGGACCCCCCATTGTTTTTGGAAAAGTTGTCATTTATTAGGGGGGCAGGTAATGACAGATGAGAACACCAGCCTTGCAGCGTAGGGCCACCTTTCTCAAGGTCAGAGACATTTCCTTGCTATTTCTGAGCAGTTCTCGGCACCTTAGTTGGCATGTCTGTTGTCTAAAGCACAACCACATCAGAATCATCCAGGCAGTTCTGCCTTTCCTAGAAGCACAGAGTCAGGAGCCTGTCTCCCCAGAAAGAAGTGTATTTTATTGTCAGCAAGAGAGAGCCGGAAGACTGATTATCAGGCCTCCAGGTCATCAACTTGTTACAGTAGAGGAAGGCCCACTGGAAGCCCGTCCCAGAGGAACACGCAGTGTCAAAAAGTCCAGATAAGACCCCAGAAGAGTCTGTCCTGTTCCACCCTCCCAAAGCACATGAAAGATGGAGTGACCACACAGCAAGCGTGCAGTTATCCAGGTGCTCAGCATGACCCGGGTGATGGAATCTAAATGTGGGGAAGTTAGTCTGGCAGATCCTTAGAGCAGTGGAGGGTTCTCATTGCTGCCAGCCCTCTTCCCTGCGAACAGGGGGAGATGGTGCTGGCCAGCCTTGGAGAAACTCGGGTATCGGGGCACGCTGAGTGGACAGGTATTCCTGGCTTTTCTTTGTGTGTACATGCTTTTCTTTGGCAGATGGTTTCCTGCCTGAAGGGGCTGGAAGGGACTTGGTCGCTTGCCTCTTGGGGAGACAGAACGTGTCTACGGTGTTTTCTCTATCCTGTTGTAGCTCAAAAAAAACCTATGCTTCAACTGAGAACCTCAGTCTGTCTTTATTGGACTGACAATTTCAGCGGGAAACTCTTCAATAACATGCGATCCCGCTCTCTTGGGGTGAGGACTGTTTCCTGTTACCACAACAGAGGGGGCTGTGTGATTTGGCGGAAGCCCCTTGCCCTTGGGTGGCAGCATTAACTGGTGGGACTACACGCTGCAGGCCACCCCTACAAGGTAGAACAGCTCCAAAGAAAGCACTCAAACCCATCTCCAGCTAGTAGTAAGGCCTGAAGGCATCCAGGGGACCGCTGTAGGAATGGCTTGGGTGAGGGCCACAACACTGGCCATGCTGAACCATCCTTTTCACTGCCACCCCAACTCCTTGAGGACCCCCAGCGGAGGGGGGAGAGGTAGTCAGGCAGTCCTCCTAACCAGGTTGCTATTCTACATTTTCATTCATGCACCGTCCCAATGGCAGCAATTTGCCCCTTACCCAGGTCCATATGAAAGGTCCTTACCCAGAGAGGCCACGCTCCTGTAGTTCTCCAGCATGACGTCCCTGTAGAGAGCTCTCTGGCCAGGAGCCAGCAAGGCCCACTCTGCCTCGGTGAAATACACGGCCACCTCCTCAAAGGAAAAGGGAGCCTGAAAGGAGAAGCAGATTCCCTCGTCAGAGATCAGTCCCGGCAGAGACCACACTCCCCACGGGGGCATTCTGGGAGGGTGCAGGACGTAGAGTTTGGCATGCATCAAGAGAGTGTTCAGAGCTTCTCTCTCCTCGGTCAGCAGGACCAAAAGCCTCCTTGAGAAAGGAGGAGGGACCTGACTATCCCCTATTCTTCCCCCACACAAACCTGGACCAGCTGTGGAGCTGTCGTTTCCACTCCTCTGCAGAGATGACAGGTTGACAACATCTCTTCACTACCTGCAAGGGAGACAAAATTGGAAGGATGATTGTTAACCTCAAGTACATATTTTGTTTGCTTCTTTGAATTCTGCTTCAGACATCCCCAGGGTTTTGACGCTTTGTCTTCTTTACACTCAAGAATATTTGTAATGACTTTTAGTAAGGTGTCAGAGAGGTGGAAGGGGAAGCACCAGGTACGCATGAGCCTTGAGGTGTTATAAATGCTGCCGACACTTGTGTGAGATGTGAAATGTGCCCTGTGCACCCTGGAGCTCCGAAGGCTGCAGCATCCTTGCTGGATCAGATCAAAAGCCCAGGCCTGCCATCCTCCCGCCTGCTGGTGCCTCCCTCCCACCCGTCCCGGAGTCCGGACTGGCAGGAGAAAAAGAGGGGACCGGAAATCATGCTGCATGACACATCACCATCACATCCAGCCCAAAACCCAGATTTTTTGGGGGGCATCAGCCAAGGCTCTGGAAACTCTGGGGTACCACCAATGGGTTTTCAGGATGCCTGCTGATGCTCTGACTTCACATCCAGGTATTCGGTGAGATGAGACATCGACATGACATCACAACGCCATTCTATGTCTTCTGCAAAAGTATTCCCCTTTTCTCCTGTCCTGAACCTCTTGCCCAACAACTTGACTAGGACCCCCAATCCCATCTGGGCAGGAGGCACCCTTACCACTTGAGAGGGCATCTCGGGCATCCTCCTGGGCCTGCGCCCTCTGACTTTCCTCTGACGGAGCTCCTCCTTCCTCAGAGAGCTTCGCTTCCATCTTCACGGATTGCCCCCACACCTGAAACAACAGCCAGGTAAGAGGAGGAATGGAAATATCTAGTGAAACATCTAGAGGTAGAAATATCTAAGAAAAGATGGGAACAACATACTGAGGAATTATACTGAGATGAAAGGATGACAGATTCCTTTCCAGAAGAATCTTTTGAAGAAGAACCAATAGTTTTAGAAAGTAAAGGGCAAACCGCACTGAAAGCCATTGGGAGAAACAGATAACCAGGGGTAGATGGGATATCAACAGAACTATTCCAAGGCACAGAAAAGGAGCCCCTCAAAAAAATATGCTAACAAAGATGGAAGATGAAACACTCACTTTACATTCCAGTGCCAACAAAAGGAGACATCGTATTGGAACATACAAGATAATATATTTTAGAAGAAAACCAGCTTGTGTCTCATAGATTACAGCAAAGGTTTCAACCGTGTGGATCATGAAAAGGCATGCCTGGTTTTAAAAGAAATGAGTCTGCCACAAGAACTGTTTGCATTGATGTGCAACCTGTACTCTGAACAAGAGGCCAGCGTTAGGACAGAAGCTGGAGAAACAGAATGGTTTCCAAATTGCAAAAAGTATCAGACCACAATGTATTTTATCTCCCTTTCTCTTCAATCTATATGCAGAACATACCATAAGGAAAGGCCGATTCGATTTACATGAAAGAGGAGTGAAACCTGGCACAAGGAACATTAACTGTTTGAGATAGGCAGTTTTATGTATCAAACTAAGAATACCTAACTGGCACGTATAATTCAAGAGTGGTAAAGATTTAGCTGTTTTATGTATATAATGTGATGATGAAGGTCTCTGTTACTATATTCTTGCGTTTATTTGATGGGAGGATGATGTACTTCCTTTTCTCAGTTCTTTTTAAAAACCAATAAAAAAATTAAAAAAGAGAGAGAGATGCAGTTGACACCACATTACTGACAGAGAATAGTGAAGTCTTGAAAGAACTACCAAGATAGGTTAAAGCAGGAAGTGCCAAAGTGGGGTTACAGCTCAACATCAAGAAGGACAAAAGTAATGACTAGTCTGGAGATTCAGAACTGTAGGGTTAATGATGAAGAACTTGAAATTGCTCGAGATTTTCTGTTCCTTCGCTCCATCGTCAACCAAACGGGAGACAGCAAGCAAGAAATCAGGAGTCTGAGGCTGGGAAGGGCAGCCAAAAAGGAGCCAGAAAAGATTCTCTAGTGTAAGGATGGGTCGCTGGTGGCCAAGACAGAGTTAATTCCTGGCACAGTAGTTCCCATTACAATAGGTGAGGGGGAAGGAGGAGGAGGAGGAGAATTGGATTTATATCCTGCCCTTTACTTGGAGTCTGAGAGCAGCTTACAATCTCCTTCCCTTCCCCTCCCCACAACAGACACCCTGTGAGGCAGATGGGGCTGAGAGAGCTCTGAGAAAACTGCTCTTGAGAGAACAGCCACTGACCCAAGGTCAACCAGTGGCTGCATGTTGAATGTGGGGAATCAAACATGGTTCTCCAGATTAGAATCCACCGCTCTTAACCGCTATGCCAAACTGGCTCCCACTTTTGGTATTGGAGGAGAGTTTTTATGGATACTGTGGACCACCAAATAGACAGATCAGGAAGGAAAAGAAGACGACCAAACATGGGATGGATTGACTTAATCAAGGAAGCCACGGCCCTCAGTTTGTAAGACCTGAGGAAGGCTCTTAATGATAGGATGTTCTGGAGGACATTAATTCCTAGGGTGGCTACAAGTCGGAAGTAGAAATATCTGACAGGAAGCCTTAGGATAAGGTCACTGCTTGAACTGAGTGAATGAAAACCCCTCACCTGCTCTGCCTGCCTCTTCTCCATTGCCTGACTCAGGAGGAAGCCTTCGGCCAGGGCCACTGCCTGGGAACTGGTCTCTGGCCCGCATTCTCTGACCCAGCACTGCATGTCCTGGGGCAGGATGGCCAGGAACTGCTCCAGGATCACCAGGTCCAGGATCTGCTTCTTGATGTGCCTCTCCGGCTTCAGCCAGTGGTTGCAAAGTCCATGGAGCCGGCTGCAAACCTCTCGGGGCCCATCAGCCTCATGGTAACAGAACTGCCGGAAGCATCGGCTGCGTACATCTGTGCTCACGGTGTCCTCAGCCAAGATCTCTGGTACAGCTCTTTCCCAAAATTCAGGACCAATCCCTCCTGAGATGGGATGGGGACTTTTTCTTGATCTCTTGCCAGTTTCAGGGCCTTCTGGGTCCTCCTCTTCCATCTCCTTCTACTTTCTCCTGGGTTGCCTCTGACTGTGGAAAGACACTTTTATTCACTTGCCTACGAAGAAGGAAAGATATCAAAAAGGCAGAAAGAAACCAAAAGAGAACGGAGTTATATCAATCACCAGGTCAAGATAGACCTAAGTGGATCAGAGGAAGTGTCCGTGTTGTAGTTTGTGGATCAGGATTAAGGTCACTGGGTTATATTAAGTATCAAGCTTTTTAGGTTATGCTTGTTTGGCCCTTCAGGAAAGAAAAACAACTCTCTTGGGCTCTTTAAAAATCTACAGTGGATGTTATGAGCTTGGGGAGAAGTCTGTTTAGTGGGTGCAGGTAAACTGAAGCCCAGCACAAAGCAACTGGTAAGAACTTAACCAACTGCAGACAGCTCCTCAATAGGCTGGACAGGCTGGGCAAGAGCTCTGCCCAAGCAGCCAGCCAAGGGGAAGGGGCAGAGGGGCCTCTCTAGGTCAGGGCACAGGGGTCTGGGGGTGAGCAGGAGAAGGAGGCAGGGATGTGGCAGAGGTCCTCAACTGCTTCCTGGCTGCTGGGGTCCAATGGCTAAGAGCAGTGTTCCCTCTAAGCTGAGTTAGTCTGAGCTGGCTCACAGATTTTTAGCCTCCGGCTCACACATTTTTGTCTTGGCTCGGAAACGATGGCTCCAGAGCAGATTCAATTTATGCAGCAGCCAAATCGCTCACTTACAATTTTAATGCCAGTAGCTCACAAAACAGACTTTTTGCTCAGAAGACTCCACAGCTTAGAGGGAGCATTGGCTGAGAGTGAGCAAACTGAAACTCAACAGCCACAGTGATGCGGATACTAGACTAGATCAATGCTCTATACCTTACAAAAGACCAATCCAGAAACTCCAGTTGATGCAGAACGCCTGGGCTAAGCCATTATGAGGAGCTGGATGAATTACTGCCCTTCTGCTGTCCCTCCGCTGGCTGGCCTGGACAGGGGCCTTCTCCGCTCTGGCCCCCCAGGAATGGTCTGCCTGAGGGGGTCAGGAAGGCCCCCACTCGCCTGCCTCTCCACAGACTAAGCAGAACTGAATTATTCAAGAGGACTTTTCTAAGCGAGCAAGGGGGTGGCACTGGACAAAAGGTTTCACACGGTTACTTGGGCGAATCATTAGGACATGGGGGTCTGAATGACTGTGTTTAGTTTGCTGTAAGCCGGATCCCGCTATGCCACGGTGACATTTATGCTTTCCTTCAACTCTGTTTCTCAGGTTTCTGGTCGGTTCTCCAACCCAAATTCTGTTGCACAGTTTATCGAAGGTAGTGATTGCACAGCGTCCCACTAAAGGGCGGACTATAATTAATGTAAATAAGTAAAATAAGGTCAATAACTCCTCCCGCGGAAATTACAGACAGGGGAACACCAGCCAAAAGGTGAGGGATTTGGGAAGCCCCTCGGCAGGAAGGATTCCCCCTCCCACCCCCGGGACCCCGCCTGGGGCTTCTTCCCGGGCCTCCCTCCGACCTCCCCAGAACTCAGATCCCGCCTTTCAGACCCTGGGGGGGGGGGGGGGGCAACCAGTGTTCCCTCTAAACTGAGTTAGTGAGAACTAGCTCACAGTTTTTTAGCCTTTGGCTCACACATTTTTGTCTTAGCTCAGGAAGGAGGGCTCCAAAGATAACTAATCTATGCAGTAGCCAAACTGCTTGCTCACAACTTTAATGCCAGCAGCTCACACAGTAGAAGTTTTGCTCACAAGACTCCACAGCTTAAAGAACATAACATAAGAACATAATAGAAGCCAATGTTGAATCAGGCCAATGGCCCATCTAGTACAACACTCTGTCACACAGCGGCCAAAATATACCAGGTGCCATCAGGAGGTCCAGCAGTGGGGCCAGGACACCAGAAGCCCTCCCACTGCTGCCCCCTCCAGCACCAAGAATAGAGTGCATCACCTGCCCCAGACTGAGAGTTCCCATCTATACCCTGTGGCTAATAGCCACTGATGGACTTCTGCTCCATATGTTTATCTAATTCCCTCTTGAAACTGTCCATGCTTGCAGCTGCCACCACCTCCTGTGGCAGTGAATTCCATATGTTAATCACTCTTTGGGTGAAGAAGTATTTCCTTTTATCTGTTCTAACCCGACTGCTCAGCAATTTCATGGAGTGCCCACGAGTTCTTGCATTGTGAGAAAGGGAGAAAAGTACTTCTTTCTCAACCTGCTCAGTCCCATTCATAATCTTATAAACCTCGATCATGTCACCCCTCAGCCGTCGTTTCTCCAAGCTAAAGAGCCCCAAGCCTTTTAACCTTTCTTCATAGGGAAGGTGTTCCAACCCTTTTATCATTCTAGTTGCCCTTCTCTGCACTTTTTCCAATGCTATAATATCCTTTTTGAGATGTGGTGACCAGAACTGAGGGAGCATTGGCCCCAACCCGACTCACAAAGGAAAACACGTGTCAAAACTACTGAACTCCACCCCACCCCCCGCCCCACGAGAGCGAACCTCCTGCCTTCCCAAGACTGAGCTGGTGACTTACTCGAGAGGAAACCTCCGCAGGATCCGGCTGCCGGGCTCCCCTGTCTGGAGCCTCTTCTCTTCCCCGGCTCAGAAGCCAACACTTCCGGTGTGTCCCCCCCCGCGGAAAAGCACCTCCCTTCCTCTCTCTCTCTCGGCCCCTCTAGCCAAGATCTCTGTTGCTTTAACCCCTTCAGAGCTGCAGGCCCAGGAAAGAAGGGGTTTCTCCTCCCGTCCTCCCTGTCGGGAGCAGCGCCCAGGCACACACTCCTCCCCCCGCTGGGCTGGACTCCAGCCCGGCTGCCCGCAGAAGCGCCCCGGAATGCAACTCAGTGGGATTCCTCGGGAGTCACTCCGCACAGGGCTGCGCTCCGCAGGGGAACCCCAGGCGGTTCAGCCCTCCCAGAAGACGGGGTTCTCGGGGAGTTCTGATGGGGAAGGGAAGCCAACCCAAGGGAGCGCGGGCCGAGCCATCCGAAGCGGGTCTGATCGGAATCCCTCCCGGGGGGGTCGGAGGGGGTCTCTTGACTGGGTCCGGCTTCCTCCCAGGAAAGCGGCTTTCGGGGATCGCCTTGGAAATCTGGGTTCTTGCGACGTCTTCCCTGATTCCCAAAACGGGACTCTGGTCAAGTCTCAGGAAAGCCCCCCCCCCCCCCACCTTTGCAGGCAGTTCTGGGCAGGGGGCTTCTTCTTTGGTGGTGGTTGCTGTTGTTGCTCAGTGGCACAGTCAGGTCCGACTCTTTGGCAAGGCCATGGACCACATCAGGCCAGACCCCCCCCCCTCCCGTCTTCCACCATCCTCAGGAGTTTGCTGAATTTTATTTATTTATTTACTAGGAAGAAGGCCCCTTGTGGAAATAAATACAAAGGGCTCTAGAAAGAGGCTCTGGGAGAGTGCCCCGGCTTTGGGCACTCAGTGACAATTTGCTGTGGCAATCTCAGCAGGGTATAATGACAGAATCCACCATTTTCTCCAGAGGAACTGATCTTTGCTACCTGAAGAGCAGTTGTAATTTTGAGTGCTCTCCAGCCCCCACCTGGAGATTGGCAACAATGGTTCCACATCAGGGAATGGCTGGATTGGAGGGTGGAGTCTATGGCATCGTACCTGTCTGAGGTGCCACCCCTCTTCAAACCTCACCCTCGCCAGGCTCCATTCCTCAAATCTCCAGGAATTGCCCACCTGGAGTTGGCAACCTGATCAGGACTGGGCCCAATGAGTTTTCTCCCAAAGGCCAACATAGGTGTGGAAATGGCCTTTTACTGACAGAGGAGAAAGTACAGGTGCCAACTCTGATTAGGGAAATACCTGGAGATTTGGGGGGGTAGATCCTGTGGAGGGCAGCATTTGGGGTGTGTGCGGAAGGACTCAGCAGGGTATAATGCCATAGAGTCTACCCTCCAAAGCAACCATTTTCTCCCGGGGAACTGATCTCTGTCATCTGGAGGTCAATTGTAACAGTGGGAGATCTCCAGGTCCTACCTGGAGATTGGCAGCCCTAGGGGAAAGTCAGCCACACAGCGGGGAGTTGAAGAAAATGGTCTGATGGTCGCTGGCCCACCTCGTTAGCCAGCCAGCCATGCTGAAGCTAAGCAGGAGAAAGAGCTTTTTTCCATTTATTCTGACAGGAAAGTGGCCGTTGAGGAGGGGGTTATGGGTGGGGGAGGGGTTATACTGAAAGTCCTTTGTTTTTTTACTCACAGAACCAAGCTTGGGTGCCTATGGACAGCCACTGAGGGGACAGTCCCTCACAGGAGTCAAGAGAACTATCTTCCTCAGGAGAGAGAGTTGGTCTGCCAGTAAATCTGACATGCAAAAGGGGGAGTGGGTGGGGAAGAGGAGCAGACCCAGCACCCGGCCAATGGCACGCGAGTACTCTTGAGTGGCAGCTGATGGGCCAATGGCTGAGGGAGGGCATTTTACAGCCAATGGGAGCGCATGGAATCTTATGAAACCAAAAGATAAATATTATAAGGAGAGATACCTTCAGCTTATATACCGCCCTGACCCCAGAGGGTCTCTGGGCGGTTTACATAGAGGTTCTAACCAACCAATTTTAACCTAACTAGGGCCACATAGTCTATAGGGTGGTGACTGCCTACCAGCACCCCGGACTAGTTGTCATCCGGCTTCCTTCCGCGGCTTCAGATATTGGCTTTCGTTGCCTCAATCACACTGTCTAACCATCCAGGGCCGGCTCCAGGTGTCTGGGTGCCCTAGGCAGGACAGCCTGGGGCGCCCCCCACCGGGGATGCCAACCTCCCGGTGGGGCCTGAAGACCGGGGGGCGGCGGGGCGCTGGCTTTCCTGGAGGCTCCGCAGCTGCGGGACCCCCAGGAAAGCCAGGGAAGGGGGCGGGGGTCCAGCCTCCACCCCCTCCCTCCCGGCACCGGCTTTTCTGGGGGCTCCGTGGCTGCGGGACCCCCAGAAAAGCCGGGAAGGGGGCAGGGGGGTCTAGCCTCCGTCCCCTCTCTCCCGGCGCCGGCTTTTCTGGGGCCCCCGCGGCTGCTGGGAAGGGGGTGGGGGTCTGGCAGCGCCAGCGGGCACCGGGTTAGGGCGGCGGGGGGGCACTTTTTTGGGGGGGAGTGGGGCGCCATTTGGCGCCCCTCAGGCCGGGGCGCCCTAGGCAGGCGCCTAGTTCGCCCTATGGGTGATCCGGCCCTGTAACCATCTCATCCTTTGCCGCCCCTTCTTCTTTGACCACAGGAAAACCAACCCATTACCAACTTACAGGTTTGCTGTCCCGGTGCAGGACTCCCACTGAATGAAGGGCTTCTACGGATTCTAGAATCTGCTTGCCTAATCAGGGGTTTGGGCTCAGTGTCAATATTGGAGGACACCCTCCTCATCTGGTCTGCCCTGACCACCTTTGGCAATCACCAGGGGTGTCCGTGACTGCTATGTTGGGGGGAAGGCCAACATGCAGAATCCTACCACTGTCACCTGTAATTGGGGAGAGGGGGGATGCATTATGCTGCATTATCCTGATCACGCTTTTATCTTCCTTCTGAATTTGCAGGTGAGGAACGGCTTTGCGGCATTGGGCTTCCCCTGGCTGCCATATTTAGATTTGGATGGGCTGCCCGCATATGCCAATCTGGGGAGAACATTAACAGGAAGGGCTTCTTCTCAATGCTTCTACAGGGAACACTGGATCTCCAAGGAAGGTTCATAAATGTTTGTGTGGGACACAGTGGGAAGAAGAAGAAGAAGAAGAAGAGATTGGATTTATACCCCGCCCTTCACTGCCCAAAGACGTCTCAGAGCGGCTTACAAACTCCTTTCCCTTCCCCTCCCCACAACAGACACCCTGTGAGGTAGGTGGGGCTGAGAGAACTTCTGACAGAAACTGTCCTTGAGAGAACAGCTGTGCCAGAGCTTGTGACTGACCCAAGGTCACATCAGCAGGTGCAAGCGGAGAAGTGGGGGAATCAAACCCGGTTCTCCCAGATTAGAGTCCGCACACTTAACCACTACACCAAACTGGTCATGATGCCTATGTGTTCCGTAGTTCAAACTTGTGCAGAGGCATGGACGAGGGGGTCTTTGTGCCCGGTAACCCTACCGTCACTCTGGAAAGTATTGAGATTCCTGCACCAATAGTGGCGGATGCGGCCTACCCGCTTGGAAAATGGCTGATCACTCCATCCACAGGAGTCCCGTCTCCTGAGACGGGCGGCGTTCAACGAGATCCATAGTTAAGCAAATAACATTGTGAAGCGTGCCTTTGGAAGGTTGAAGGCCAGGTGGTGTTGCCTGTCATTGAAGATGCCAATTCAGGAGAAGAATGTGGTCCCTGTCATATCTGCATTCACTGTTTTGCATAACATTTGTGAGGAGTGTGGCCATGGAATGATTTCATGGGTGGCTGATGAGAGGCACCTTCGAGAGGGGAAGGCTGTACGATTGGCGCTAACACAGTGGCTGCTCGGGAGGTGTCCTTGCCGATGAATGGCCTTATCCATGGTTGGGCATGTGGACTTATCAGTTTTTGGAGTATGGACACTGAAACAGAGCAAACGTTTACTTTTTCAATGAGGAAAAGATATGCACACGTTTCGTTGTTGTTGTTGTTCCAATAAATGTTCTTGTTAGTTAAAACCGGAGTGTGATTTTCTCCTGTCCCCGCCTCCTCCCTGCCCACCTCTCTCTGGGTCATGTGTTATGCAATGATAGTCCCCCCTCCACAGATGCTGGATAAGGCAGCCACATTGCAGTTTCTGGAGGTTTTGAACAGGTCTTTTGTGCATGCCATTACTCTAGGTGGCCCCTTTACAGTGTGACATACTCAGTAGATGGGTGCTAATTTTTCCTTAAAGGTATATGCAGCACTCAACGTGGCCTATATTCATGATATCCAGCAATACCACAACCAGCTGCATGTGGTGTTATACAGCCCATGCCAACACAGCATCAAAAAATGGAAGAAGACAACTATGAGGATTGGCCAACCTTTTGACTGAAACACCTCGGTTTGGGACTAACGGCAATCGCAGGGTTTTTCTGTACACACATCTGCAGTTCTTCCCCAGCCTGGAGATGGCATCGGGCCAAAGGTTGAGTGCTCCCTGAACCTGGGAGGCCACATTTGATTACAGGAACACTCCTGACCCATGTTTTTTTTGGGGGGGACAGCAACTCTAAGGTTATGTTAACATACTTAGATAAAGGTAAAGGTTTCCCTTCCTCGAAAGCCAGTCGAATCGGATTCTAGGGGTGCAGTGCTCATCTCCGTTTCCAAGCCGAAGAGCCAGCGCTATCCGAAGACATTTCTGTGGTCATGTGGCTGGCATGACTAGATGCCGAGGTGCACGGAACACTCTTATCTTCCCACCGAAGTGCTACCTATTTATATACATGCAATTTCTTGCTTTCGAACTGCTACATTGGCAGGAGCTGGGACCAGAGACGGAAGCTCAGCCCATCATGCAGCACTCGGGTCTCGAACTGCTGAACTATCGACCTTCCACAGCCTGCAGTTCAGCATCTTAAACACTGAACCACCACAGACTTGGCCCCTACCTAAAATTGTTTCCACATAAGCGGACACAGTTGGTGAAGTACAATGAGATCTACTTCCCTAGAACG
Source organism: Gekko gecko (assembly GCA_029375565.1). Classification (NCBI taxonomy): domain Eukaryota; kingdom Metazoa; phylum Chordata; class Lepidosauria; order Squamata; family Gekkonidae; genus Gekko; species Gekko gecko. The sequence continues at coordinate 8,407,192 of JAPDNY010000002.1, forward strand.
TCCTAACCAACCCCATATTCCAGAAATAATTGTCCATCTTACCAATAGCAGTAGTCCAGCTTTTCCTAAACAGGAAACAGGATTCGGGGATGTGTGAGCTGGGTAATCACATTCCCTTTGGAAGGGGCCCTCCTCGGTGACATGGACATACTGATCTACCCTCATCTTGCATTTCCTGGTACAATACAGCATTCCAGTCCTTCTACACTAGCACTTTGTGTGTAGGCAATTTGTAGGATGAGCAAAACCCATAAGTGTTGCATTGCTCGGGACACGATGCATACCTGTCTTTGAACAGCCTCAGCTGTATTCCCAAAATGCTCCAAAGGCTTCCTGACTTTCAAAACAATGAAGAATAGTGATGTTCCCCTAGGCTAGCTAAGTGAGAAAAACAGGGAAAAACAAGGAGAGGGCTAAACCTTCACGGAGGTTGTGGAGACGAAGTTGTTGTGTGTGTGTGGGGGGGGACTTCTGCGGAGATCGAAGGGGAAGCGTTTGGAGGCAATGAAGCAAGTAAAATCATGGAAAGAAAGGGGCTGACCTCTCCACAGGTTCCTGGAATGTCCAAAACCTTACCAGGGCTGGTGTTTTCCTGAAAATAACACTGGCGTCTTATCCAAATGCGCTCCACCCTAGGTTCAATTGGCTCGGTCCACTCTGTGTCGATTAAGGAACCTCCTAGGGCGTGCGCTTGATAATACCTGCACGCAACCGCTCAGCGCCAAAATAGTAGAAATGGCTTCGAGCACTGCCCTTTCAACAAGGAGGTGGGGCTCATACTGGGGATCCTGCATGACCCAGAGGCTGGACCGAGGGTCATGCCAAGCACCGTGTCGGTCTTCCAGGAGGTTGCCAGGCTGCTGACCCGGGAGGGCCTCCGAAGAACTGCCTCTCAATGTAGAGCAATGAGAAAAGGTGGCCTTTTTGAATCCCTGGAAGACTGGGAAGGCTCCCCCCCCCGACACGGTCCTCCCCGTTTCCAATTTTTGGCCCACTTGTGGGAACAGGAAGACCCAGCTGGATGTCCCTCCTGTGAATATCTCAACAACTTGAACTGTGTGGCACCGAAGCAAACTGTTGCAGTCATAGAATCATAGAATGTTAGAGTTGGAAGGGACCTTGCAGGCCATCTAGTCCAACCCCCTGCACTCTGCAGGAGCGTAGCCGAAACCCCTACATACCTACAATAAACCCAAAAGATGGTTGTCCAGTCTCCTCTTGAAAACGTCCAGCGAAGGAGCATCCACCACCTCCCGAGGCAGTCTGTTCCACTGCTCAACCACTCTTACAGTCAGGAAGTTTCTCCTGATATTAAGCCGGTAACGACTCCCTTGTAATTTCCACCCATTAGATCTAGTCTTGCAATCCGGAGCGAGAGAGAATAGATCCACTCCATCTTCTGCATGACAGCCCTTCAAATACTTGAAGACTGCAATCATGTCCCCTCTAAACCTTCTCTTTCCCAGGCTAAACATACCCAACTCCCTCAGCCTTTCCTCATAAGACTTGGACTCCAACCCTCTCACCATCCTGGTCGCCCTCCTCTGGACCCCTCTTCCAGTGTACCCTTACCAGACTTCCCCTTAAGGAAAGAACAACTTTTTTTTTTTAAGTGTAGCATGGGTGGGAATATAGAATGATTTTAATTCAGATTATTCATATATTTTTCTGACTTTATAAACTTTGATATTAAGATTGTATTAGGATTTAATAAGAGTCTATTAGGTTGTAAGAAGAGAGAGAGAAGAAGAGTTTGGAGTTATACCCCGCCCTTCACTGCCCAAAGGCATCTCAGAGCGGCTTACAAACTCCTTTCCCTTCCCCTCCCCACAACAGGCACCCTGTGAGGTAGGTGGGGCTGAGAGAACTTCTGACAGAAACTGTCCTTGAGAGAACAGCTGTGCCAGAGCTTGTGACTGACCCAAGGTCACATCAGCAGGTGCAAGTGGAGGAGTGGGGAATCAAACCTGGTTCTCCCAGATTAGAGTCCCCACACTTAACCACTACACCAAACTGGCTCTCTTTTGTGGGTTGGAGTGTCTTTTTAGCTGATGCTAGCAGACAAGAAGTGGTTTGGATGGAATCGCTGTCTAGCTGGTCCGGCAGTTCTAATAGGCCTTTAGCGTAGCATTGCCTGGTGAAGTGGAGGGTGGGTTTTTGAATAGACTGACTTCTTATTCAAAGTGCAGAGTTCATGGTTTCAGTTCTTCACGAGTGCGGAGACGAGGAGGGTCAAGGTGAGCCGGGAGACTAATTATCATCCTCCTCTGGGGAGTCAGTGCAGGAAGATCCCGGTGGAAGACCATCCTCTGGTGAGTCCGCTCACTGCTCATTGACTGTTGGCGCCATGCGCCGCGTACTCATGCATCTGGATTATGGAGTGACAGCACATTTCTTACCTTTAATTTCTGTTCAACATTTAACCCTGACCTGAGCATTTCCCCATCCTCCTTTCGATCCAGCCATACCCAGCCAGCCAGCTCCACCGGCCGAGAGCGTTACGATACATTCGGGGGACACTGCCGAAGGTGGGGTGGAATGACACCGCAGCTGTTCACGTCCTGCTGCTGCTGTGTGTGTTTTCATTGGTCAATAAGGCTATAATCAGGGATCCCAATGTAATGTCCCTTGTCTGCAAGAGGAGAAAGTGACACATGGTGGGTGGTTGTTAAACCAACCAGGAGACAATCCAGGTAAACATACCTTTTTTTTAAATTAAATTTTTATTGGATTTTCACACAGTAAATACAGGCAATAAAGGACAGGAAGGGTAAGGGGTATGGGTTAAGACATAAGGAAATTCCTTCTAATTTATATTATAGCTGTTACAAGTTTCTACTTTTGTTTTCAAATCTTTCTTTTATATAATTATTAAAGTTATTATCAGTTACGTCTATTCGCTGAAATCTTCTCTTATGAATCGTGTAGAATTTAAGCGTAACATAGTTCAAATTCGGGTTTCTCAAAGATTATAGTGTTTAAGTTCATTCTTCTTGATCTTCAGAGTTTCTTTCTACCCAGTCATAAAAATGGTATCCAAATATCTTTCCCTTTTTGCTTACTTCTGTCTTTCTTTCTTTTTTTTTATCAAAACCCTCCTAAAAAGGAGAGGAGTTTATTCTTTTTATACATAGAAAAAGGTAGGGTATATAGAGGGATAAAGAAAAGAGCGGAGTGAGTATTCTGTTAATCAAGGTTAGTTTAAATCAATATAGATACAGTTTTTGGCAATCTCCGTGATTTGAGAGTCTTCTTTTCATCTAACAAAAATTCAAAATAACTCTGTTAATGAGGTTAGTAATGTCCTTTGGGGTTAGTTGTGAGTCATCTCCTTTTTCTTACTTCTGTCTTTCGAACAGTTCAATAGTATGTCCATTTCTGCTGTCTCAAAATTTTTTGTCAAAAGGTCACTTTCCGTTGGTATCTCTGATTTCTTCCAATACTTAGCATATAATATTCTTGCTGCCGTGACTATAATGTATAATTAAATGTTTAACTTGCTTATCTTTAACATCAGGCATAATATTAGGTAGAAACATTTCAGGTTTAAATGGCAACGTTACCAAACATAGTATTTGTAATGTCTCATGAACCCTTCTCCAATATAGTGACACATCTTTACACTTCCACCAAATGTGGAAAAAACATTCCCACCCGTGTCTTACATTTCCGACATTTATCAGACATTCCATGATACATTTTAGCTAGTTTTTCTGGTGTTATGTACCACCTATAAAACATTTTATATAAGTTCTCTTTAAAAGCAACTGATTTTGTTATTTTTACATTTGTTTTCCACATTTGCAACCAATGGTCGAGATCAATATTATAATTCACATTTTGGACCCACTAACATACAATCTTTAATCAACTCATCCTCCATCTTTATCCGTAACAAAAACATATAAAACTTCTTAATCAATTTATCTTTTGTTTCACATAAAAGTATATCAAATTCCGATTGTTCTGCCTGAAACCCTTGGAGTTTATCTTTAATGTATCTTGATTCTAACTGTGCACTTGTCCACATAAATACCCTGTTCCTCTAGTTCTCTTTGGAATTCAACTTGTCTTCCTTTCCAAAGTCTGCATTGGGTAAGATCATCCTCTAATCACCTAGTGGGGAATGCACGTCATGCTCCGGGTCTTAGCTGTACTATATTTGGCCCTAGGTCAAGCAACAATGTCAAGCCCCCCCCCTCCCCCGCCGCCGCTGTGGCGGCGCAGGAACTAGGGCTCTGCTGCAGCTGCCAAGCGCTGGCACACAGGATCAATGCGTTTGAGTCAAGGATGGATACCCGATGTAAGTGCCACATGTTCAGACTTTCTAGGCACCCCTTTGCAATTCATATTCTGGAACTGTCTTCAAAAACAGCGACCTGCCTGAGCATTCAGGGCACATGGCTGTGAAGACAAGTTTTTCCTGAACTACCAGTTCCTTATAGTGGCCAAAGCAGGCTGATTTTATGTGGACATCTGATTGATACAGCTATCGATAATCACGTGGGGAATCCCCATCAAGGCCTTCTCAAACACTGCCCCCCCATTTTCCCTTCACACAATTCATCACACGAGACACCTGAGCGGCATGCTGCATCAGGTGTTCTGGCCTCTGAGAACAAACGTGGCACAGCTATCGCACTCAATGGAAGCAGCTGGTGAGAAGTTCCAACCTGCCGCAGCAGCCAAAGATGATGAAGACTAGTTTAATGTTTAGTTGTTTGTTTGAAATATGCACTTGTTGACTTCTGGTTATCAGCGCAGCGATGGCGGTCGCTCTCCCCGATACTCAGGAAAGCAATTCGCACGCCAGCAGCATGGAGGGAAGCCGTTGATGCGGTTTCCCCACGGAGCCCTAGGGATAGGCTCCAAGCCATAGGGCTTTTTGAGGGGTAGCCTCTTCGACGGTGCAATGCTGGAGAATTGAGGCACCCCTCCGTCCTGATGGTCCTGCCACCGTGTGGCTTTCGGGCACTAACTGGGCTGACCGAAACAAGCGCTGGAGAGCAAGGCGGAATTGACAGGAAGTAAATGCAGTCAAATGAGACTGACAATGAACGTGAGTTGGATGTAAACAAACTTTAAGAACAAGCAGAAAAACCCTTATCCCCCCTATCTTTAAAGCGAAAGAGAGGAGGGACGCCTCCTACTCATATGAACAGATAAGCGAAAACGAAGGGGGGGACGGGAAAAATAAGCAACTGGCTTGTTTTGAGAGACTTACCAGAGCAGATTTAGTTCGGAAGTGATTTTCAGAGGTGGTGAAACAGTGGTGGCTTCGGTAAACAATTCGCCATGATGGTGGGCACGCAGAAAAAAGGAACGAAAGTGAAACCAGCAGGCAGCCAGAGTCCAAGGCCAGAAAAGGGAGTAGACATCATGAAACTCCTGGCGGATACTATCAAGCCCATGATGGAACAACTTGCTGGTATTAACCAACAGTTGGTCATGCTTAATCAAAACTTCGCATCACAGCAACTCCAGTTGGCGGAAACGTCCAAAAAGATGGAGCAAACGGTAGAAGTAGTGAAAGAGATGTACGCCACAAATAAGAATATGAAGAAAAAGATGGGAGAATTAGTGAACAAGCAGAACTACCAGGAAACTCGTTTGCTGCAATTACAAATGGAAAAAGCTAACATGGTCCTTAGATTCCAGGGAGTTCCTGTATCATCCAAAGAGGACCTGAAGAAAATACTCAGTGAAATTATCGCACCAGCAACAGGCCTGAAAGCGGAAGAAATTATACATGATATGGAAGTGGCTTATAGGGTGCACTCCAAATACATAAAAAAAAATAGCCTGCCTGGGGAAATAATGGTCAGATTCTCAAGAAGACAGACCAGAGATGCAATTTTAAAAGCAACATCAGCAACTCCACTGAAATTGGGAAATACAACTATTAAGACTCTAAAAGACATTCCATTCAAAATTCGTCAAAAAAGAAAGAACTATAAGGATTTAATGCTTTTTCTTCAAACCAACCAAATTGCATACAGGTGGGCGGTGCCAGAGGGTGTCATCTTTAAAATCAACAACAAGAGAGAGAAGATTGACTCCATCTTCAAAGCCAAAGAATTCTTAAAACGCCATCTGGGTTCTAAAGAAGAAGGAGAAACTGGATCAAGTGGCTCTACCCCCTCGGAGACGGATGAAGACTTGGCTGCGGAAGAGGGAGCTACTGCCATCAAATCATCTTATTACGTTAGAGATAGAAAGCCTAGATAAAGGCAGAAGGACTCCAAAAATTGCCTTTATGAAGCGAGCTGGAGGAGATGCTCTGGAGCCTCCCCATAACAAGTAACAAGCTAATAACTTAGCTGAGACAGACAAGAACTCACAATATTCATTGTTCATTAACACTAAAATATTAACATTTAGCTTAACACGGATATGATCTCCTTCTCTTGGGGTTTTAGTATAGTGTACATTTGCTTTTCTTTATCCCTAGATGTAGTTCCCTTTCCCTTTTTTTCTTTTGTAGTTTTTAGTAGTATATATAAAAAATCAATAAAAAATCCCCTTCGGGGGACCAAAAAGAAAAAAGAAAAATGCACTTGTTTACAGTTACAAAACATTCTTTATTGTTAAATTAAAATTCACTATAAACTGTCTGTACTTGTTCTAAAGAGCCTCCTCTGTCGATTCTGTCCTGGCCAACTGCAACGGAACCATCCCACCCACCACCATCATCGGCTTCCTGAGGTAGAGTTTTCCATCATAAGTTACCCAAAGTATTACAAATTAACAAGTAAAGGCTGTATCATTAAGAAAATGAACCGGGGTGAATCAGGAGACAGCCCACTCCCAGGCCTGATCGCTGACAAAAAAGAAAAAGTTAAAACTGATATTAGTGAAAAAACAACACAAACTAAAATAGACAATAATATAAATAGACAGTAAGATAAATGGGTGGTATTTACATAAACCCCGATAACGAAAGCAGCTGGCGGATTTTATAGGCTGTTGCACAAAATTTTCTAACTGATGTTGTAGTTGTTGGATTTCCGTCTTCTAGGAGTACCGTAACATATCCCAAGCTTGTTCTTCAAGATATTCCATTGATCAAAGGAGAGATGGTCTGGTTGCGAGCATCTTAATAGAAGGGACAACATAGAAGAATGTGATCTACAGTCTCAATTTCTCCTTCACTGCAGGGGCAAAACCTGTTCCCATGGGGGGATTCTATTAACCTTCCCCTCTAAAATGGCAGAAGGGAACACAGCACACCTTGCAAGTGTGAAGGCCCTCCTGTGACTATGCACCTCCAAGAGGGTCAGATAGGCTTGAGTATATATCTGGTGTTCAAAGGGAACAAGAAACTAGGGACCCTCCCGAAATCAAGCTGGCGTTCAGTGTCCAATGTCCTTTGTTTTATGGTTCGTTTTGCCTGCTCAAGGCCCATAGTTAAAATCAGGGAAGGTGAAAATCCCAGGCTCGCAAGTTTGCAAATGACTCTGTAAACCCATACAGATTGATATTTATCCAAGAGGAGCAGTGGGGTCCAACCCTGCTGAACATTGCTAATCTTGAGCTAGTAATATAGGGAGGCAAGGCTCACCTTGTCTTCCACTCTGACAGTGCCGGTCTCCAAACGTAGCAAGGTACGCAATTGGGGACTTGTAATGCTGCTCTTAGGAACTTTGACTGAACATGCTCAAGTGGGGCAAAAGAAGATGATGATGGCCCTATCATAATACTGTGCAAAACTTGGTCCAAGGTTTTGGCCTGGAAGAGTTTTAGCACAGCAGGGATGTACACCCTTAGTTCAAAGAAATCTAAGTATACTGTGAGCTGACTTTTGCCTGGTATCTGCTGTATGGGCAACGTGTGCTTTTCTTGAGCCGGAAGCATGGAATACTGCAGCAAGGTATTTGAAGGTCCGTACCTGTTCAATCAAATGGCCATCAATGGCCTCGGTTCTAGACTTCTGTTTCATAACAAAGGTCATTATCTTTGTTTCTCAATAGTTTATTGGAAGAAAATCTTCTTTGCAATGCTGTACTAGAGTCTTTAGGGCTCTTAGCCCAACTGGGCTCCTTGACAGAATATCTACATCATATGCAAATAATAAGAGATCTGACGATGCTGTAGTATAGGACAATGAAAGGCCTGCTTACTTAAGCATTTGACCAAGTCCTTTATGTAAAAGTTGAAAAGACCCTGAGATCCCTAGATAGACTCCAACCACCCATAGGAAAGAACCCTAATGAGGTTGGGGATCCCTGGTAGTGGCCTGGACCTCCCAAATTTTCCTACAGGTTGTAAGATGTTCTTGAAGATTGCCACTGTGACTGAATGTCACCCCACACCCTGAGCATTCAAAAGCCTTCTCTCCCGTGTGGGTTCTTAGATGGGTTTGAAAAGTGCTACTGCGACTGAATCGCTTCCCACACTCTGAGCATTCAAAAGGCTTCTCCCCTGTGTGTGTTCTTAGATGGGTTTGAAGATGGTCACTGCGACTGAACCTCTTCCCACACTCTGAGCACTCAAAAGGCTTCTCCCCTGTGTGGGTTCTTATATGAATTTTAAGAGTGCTACGGTGACTGAATGTCTTCTCACACTCAGAGCATGTAAAGGGCTTCTCCCCTGTGTGGGTTCTTTGATGTTTTTGAAGAGTGCTGTTGTCGTAGAATCTCTTCCGACACTCAGAGCATGTAAAGGGCTTCTCCCCTGTATGAGTTCTTTGATGTTTTTGAAGAGTGCTACTGTCGTGGAATCTTTTCTCACACTCAGAGCATTCAAAGGGCTTCTCCCCTTTATGGGTTCTTTCATGTTTTTGAAGAGTGCTACTGTTGTTGAATCTTTTCTCACACTCTGGGCATTGAAAAGGGTTCTCCCCTGTGTGGGTTCTTAGATGATACTGAAGATGGTCACTGGAATGAAATCTCTTCCCACACTCTGAGCATTCAAAAGGCTTCTCCACTGTGTGGGTTCTTAGATGTTTTTGAAGATTACTACTCTCACTGAATCTCTTCCCACAATCTGAGCATTCAAAAGGCTTCTCCCCTGTGTGGGTTCTGTGATGCTTTCGAAGAGTGCTACTCTTACTGAATTTCTTTCTACACTCTAAGCATTCAAAAGGCTTCTCCCCAGTGTGGGTTCTTTGATGTATTTGAAGATCACCACTGCAACTGAATCTCTTCCCACACTCTGAGCACTCAAAAGGCTTCTCCCCTGTGTGGATTCTTACATGGCTTTGAAGAGTGCCACTGCGACTGAATCTCTTCCCACACTCTGAACATTCAAAAGGCTTCTCCCCTGTGTGTGTTCTTAGATGGGTTTGAAGATGGCCACTTTGACTGAATCTCTTCCCACACTCTGAGCATTCAAAAGGCTTCTCCCCTGTGTGGGTTCTTAGATGGGTTTGAAGATAGCCACTGCGAATGAATCTCTTCCCACACTCTGTGCATTCAAAAGGCTTCTCCCCTGTGTGGATTCTTTGATGTTTTTTAAGAGTGCTACTGTCTCTGAAACTCTTCTCACATTCTGAGCATTCAAAAGGCTTCTCCCCTGTGTGGGTTCTTAGATGTATTTGAAGAGTGCTACTGTCACAGAATCTCTTCCCACACTCTGAGCATCCAAAAGGCTTCTCCCCTGTGTGGGTTCTTAGATGGGTTTGAAGATGGCCACTGCAACTGAATCTCTTCCCACACTCTGAGCATTCAAAAGGCTTCTCCCCTGTGTGTGTTCTTAGATGGGTTTGAAGATGGCCACTGTGACTGAATCTCTTCCCACACTCTGAGCATTCAAAAGGCTTCTCCCCTGTGTGCGTTCTTAGATGAGTTTGAAGAGTGCTATTCTGACTGAATCTCTTCCCGCATTGCGAGCATTCAAAAGGCTTCTCCCCTGTGTGGGTTCTTAGATGTTTTTGAAGATGGCCACTGCAACTGAATCTCTTCCCACATTCTGAGCATTCAAAAGGCTTCTCCCCTGTGTGTGTTCTTAGATGGGTGTGAAGATGGCCACTGTCATGGAATCTCTTTCCACACTCTGAGCATTCAAAAGGCTTCTCCCCTGTGTGTGTTCTTAGATGGGTTTGAAGATGGCCACTTTGACTGAATCTCTTCCCACACTCTGAACATTCAAAAGGCTTCTCCCCTGTGTGTGTTCTTAGATGGGTGTGAAGATGGCCACTGTCATGGAATCTCTTCCCACATTGCGAGCATTTAAAAGGCTTCTCCCCTGTGTGGATTCTTAGATGGGTTTGAAGAGTGCTACTGTGACTGAATCTCTTCCCGCATTGCGAGCATTCAAAAGACTTCTCCCCTGTGTGGGTTCTTAGATGTTTTTGAAGAGTGCCACTGTGACTGAATCTCTTCCCACACTCTGAGCATTCAAAATGCTTCTCTCTTGTGTTGGTTCTTAGATGAATTTGGGGACTGCCACTGTGACTGAACCTCTTCCCACATTCTGAGCATTCAAAAGCCTTCTCCCCTGTGTGGGTTCTTACATGGTTTTGAAGGGTGCAGCTGTGACTGAATCTCTTCTCACACTCTGAGTACTCATAAGGCTTCTCCCCTGTGTGGGTTCTCTGATGCTTTTGAAGGCTGCCTAGGGCACTAAATCTCTTTCCACACTCTGTGCTTTCAAAAGCCTTGTCCCCTGCATGGGTTCTCTGATGGTCTTGAAGATGGCCACCACGACTGAATCTCTTCCCACACTCTGAGCATTTAAAAGGCTTCTCCCCTCTGTGGATTTGTTTGTGCACCAAGAGCTGTGATTTGTATTTGAAGTAGTTTCCACACCAAAAGCATATACATGCATTCATTATACTGTGCTTTGGAGTTACATTTATATTATGTTTTCCTCCCACAGAGAACATCATTCCACTCACTGAGCAAATAAATAGCTTCCCTCCTATATGAATCCTTTGGTGTTGAATAATGTCTGTTTTCTCTGAGAATCTCCTGCCACAGTCTGAGCAGCTACAAGGTTTCTCTCCTCTACATGTTCTTAGAAGTCTAAGGAGCTCTGCTCTGCGAATCATGGTCTTTCCACACTCCAGCCAGTGATGGGTCTTCTTTCCACTGTGCATTCGTAACTGGACATGATACTGGGATTGAGCTGAGAAGTTCATTCTACACGCCAAGGACTTGTATGTTTCTTTCACCATGTGAATGACTTCTTGGAAATCCCCCCCTTGGCAAAGAATGGGTTTACCCCTCTTCTGGGTGATGTGGCTTCTTTTCTGCCTCTTAGGTCCAGCTTGGTTTCTGAAGTTTCCTCTCAAGTCCTCATTCTTGACTTCATCCTCCTCTTTCCTCTGATCATACCCTGCTGGAATAAAGAAAGAGATCCTGTTAGAACCCACGCAAGGAGGTCTGATCTGCAACTGAATTTCCATCAGCAATCGAAATATTACAGTCGCTTCTTCCTCCTGTATGCTGAAGTGTAAAATAACATACACTTTAAAAGTACATGAAACCTCCTGCATGAGAGAGGCTTGGTTTAGACTCTAACCATTTATATGGTTCCCCAACTATGTAAATTTTTATTTGAAGAATTCTTTTTTGACTGAAGCTCTTTCGCAGTTCAAGCAATTACATGGTTTCTCTCCTAAGGGAATTTGTGCCTGCAAAATGATGTTCATTCTTTGACTGAAGGTCTTTGCCAAGGCCACCCTTTCTGTTTCCATGGAGTGGATTCTCTGGTTAGTATGGTGGCCTTTCTCCGTTCTCATTTTGATTGACCTTTCATCTTGGACTGGGATGTTACAGAAACCCCCTCCTTGGCTAAGAATGAGATTATCCCTCCTCTTACCTGCTTCGCTTCCCTCCTGCCTCTGTGGTCCCTCTTCATCTCCAAAGTGTCCTTCAGCATCTTCATTCTTGGCTTTATCCAAAGGGAACCCCTTGAATTCCCCAGCTGTCTCCTCTACATCCGCTCCTGGAATAAAGAAAGTTTCAATCATCACCCATGCAAGAAGCCAAGGCACCAGTCAGGCACTGCTCAGAAATGGGTTTCCCTTTACATAAGAACATAAAGAGAAGCCAATGTTGGATCAGGCCAACAGCCCATCCGGTTCAACATTCCGTCACACAGTGACCAAAAATACCAGGTGCCATCAGGAGTTCCAACAGTGGGGCCAGGACACTAGAAGCCCTCCCACTGTTGCCCCCCAGTACCAAGTATACAGAGCATCACTTGCCCCAGCCTGAGAGTTCCTATCTATACCTTGTGCTCCATTAGCTTATCTAATTCCCTCTTGAAGCCATCCATGCTTGTAGCTGCCACCACCTCTTGTGAATTCCATGTGTTGATCACTTTTTGGGTGAAGAAGTACTTCCTTTTATCCGTTCTAACCCGACTGCTCAGCAATTTCATTGAGTGCCCACATGTTCTTGTATTGTGAGAAAGGGAGAAAAGTACCTCTTTCTCAACCTGCTCTATCCCATGCATAATCTTATAAACCTCTATCATGTCACCCCTCAGCCGTCGTTTCTCCAAGCTAAAGAGCCCCAAACATTTTAACCTTTCTTCATAGGGAACACGTTCCAACCCTTTTATCATTCTAGTTGCCCTTTTCTGCACTTTTTCTAATGCTATAATATCCTTTTTGAGGTGTGGTGACCAGAACCGTACATAGTACTCCAAATGAGGTCGCACCATTGATTTATACAGGGGCATTATGATACTGGCTGATTTGTTTTCAATTCCCTTCCTAATAATCCCAGGATAGGATAGGCTGTTTTTATTGCAGTTGCACACTGCCTAGGTATGTTCATTGAGTTATCTACAACTCCAAGATCTCTCTCTTGGTCAGTCTCTGCTAGTTCAGACCCCATCAACGTGTATTTATATTTAGGATTTTGGGCTCCAATGTGCATCACTTTGCAGTTGGCCACATTGAACCCCATTTGCTATGTTGATGCCCACTCGCCCAACCTTGACAGATCCCTTTGGAGTGCCTCACAATCCTCCCTGGTTCTCACCACCCTGAACAACTTCTTGTAATCTGTAAATTTAGCCACTTCACTGCTTACTCCCAACTCCAAATCATTAATAAACAAGTTAAAAAGCATCAGATCGAGTATTGATCCCTGTGGTACCCACTGCTTACCACCCTCCACTGAGAAAATTTCCCATTTATATTTACTCTGTTTCCTATTAATTAGCCAGTTTTTGATCCACAAGAGGACTTGTCCTTTTTATCCCATGACTATTGAGCTTACTTAGAAGCCTTTGATGAGGAACTTTATCAAAAGCTTTCTGGAAGTCAAAGCAAACAATATCTATTGGGTCCCCCTTGTCCACATGTTTGTTCACTCCCTCAAAAACACTAATAGGCTAATGAGACAAGATCTTCCCTTACAGAACCCATGCTGAGTCTGCCTCAGTAGAATTTGTTCATTAATGGGCCTACTAATTCTTTCCTTAATAACAAGTTTCCATGAACTTACCCCGTATCAATGTCAGCCTGACTGGCCTGTAATTTCCCAGATCTCCTCTGGAACCCTTTTTAAAGATGGGAGTGACATTAGCTGTCTTCCAGTCCTCAGGAATGGAGGCAGATTTTAATGAAAGATTATATATTTTTGTCAGGAGATCCACAAGTTCACATTTGAGTTCCTTCAGAACTCTCAGATCTATATCATCTGGGCCTGGTGATTTATCAGTTTTTAAGTTGTCTATCAGTCGTAGGACCTCCTCTCTCATCACCTCAATCTGACGCAGGTCTTTCAACACCCCTCCCGAAATCAGCGGTTCTGGAGTGGGCAAGCACTTCTCATCTTCCACAGTGAAGACAGAGGCAAAAAATGCATACAGCTTCTCAGCCATTTCCCTATCGTCCTTCACTACTCCTTTCACCCCTTGGTCATCCAAGCACCCCACTGCCTCCCTGGCTGGTTTCCTGCTTTGTGCCTTTTCTAACCCGCGGTATATATTTTTTCGGAGCGTCTAGGATTGTAGTTTTAAATAGTCTCCAAGCTTCCCCAATGGTTTTGACCCTTTCTACCTTTCCTTTCAGTTTCTTCCTCAAATGTCCCCTCATATTAGAGAAGTTACCCCTTTTAAAGTTAAAAGTGGTGGTGTCAGTCTTTTTGGGCAACTCCCTATTTATACAAATGTTAAACTCAATAACATTATGGTCACTGTTCCCAAGCGGTGCAATCACTTTTACATCTCTCACCAGGTCTTGGGCGTTACTTAGGACCAAATCCAGGATTGCCTCTCCCCTGTTATCCAATCGTCTTTTCTCCCAAACTGAGATGCGGGTTCCACCGTATCCCTGCCAGGCCCTCCTGCAGAGCCGTTTTTATATTCTGTCTGTCCCTCCCCTCCCCAGTTTCCCCATGTGTATTTTAAGGGGGAAAGTGGCAAAATATTGTTCCTCCCTGTTCCCATTTGACTCAACGTACTTTTTGACTTTTGATTCTCTGCAGTTGACAATTAAATACAAGAGGCTATCAAGATCTCCAGGCCTGCAGCTGCACTGAGAGTTTCCTTCCAGTTGTCAACAGAGCCAGGAAGAGCTGGTTTTCAGCCTCCCCAAAATACATGTTTTTGGGGTGGGGGGGCAGGAGAGAAGCCAGGAGCACGTTTATGGACAAAGCCATTTTTTTGCTGTTTCTGAGCCATTCCTTGCACCTTCACTGGGCCTCTCTATTGTCTAAAGCACGGCCATGTCTGAATCATCCAGGCAGTTCTGCCTTTCCTAGAAGTACAGAGTCAGCCAAGCTCTATGAAAAGAAGTATATTTTATTGTCGGCAAGAGAGAGCCAGAAGACTGATTACGAGGCCTCAACGTCATGAACTTCTTACAGCAGAGTAAGGCCCTCTGGAAGCCCGTCCCAGAGGAACATGCAGTGTCAAATAGTCCAGATAAGACCCCAGAAGAGTCTGTCCAGTTCCATCCTCCCCGAACACCTGAAGGATGCAGTGAACACAGAGCAGGCATGCAGGTATCCAGGTGTTCAGCATGACCAGGGTGATGAAATCTAAACGAGGAGAAGTTAGTCTGGCAGATCCTTAAGAGCAGTGGAGGGTTCTCCTTGTTGTCAACCCTCTTTCCTGGGGACGGGGGGAGATGATGCTGGCCGGCCTTGGAGAAACTCGGGCATCGGGGCAGGCTGAGTGGACAGGTATTCCTGGCTTTCCTGTGTGGTTGTGCTTTTCTTTGGCAGGTGTTTTCCAGCTTCAAGGGGTTGGAAGGGACTTAGCCTTTGGGAAGGAGTTGGTCGCTTGCTTCTTGGGGAGATGGAGGGTGGCTGCAGTGCTTTCTCTGTCCTGTTGTGGCTCAAACAAACTGTGCTTCAACTGAGAACCTGACTCTGTCTTTACTGGGCTGACAGTTTCAGTGGGAATCTCTACAATAACACAAGGGTGTCTTGGGGTGAGGGCTGATTCCCGTCACCACAGCAGAGTGTGCTGTCTGATTTGGTGTAAACCACTTGCCCTGGGATGGCAGTGTTAACTGGTGGGACTACCCACTGCAGGCCACCTCTGCAAGGTAGAACAGCTCCAAAGAAACCACTCAAACACATCTACAACAAATACAAAGGGCTGAAGGCATCCAGGGGACTGCTGTAGGAATGGCTTGGGTGGGGGCCACAACACTGGCCACGCTGAACCATCGTTTCCACTGCCACCCCAACACCTAGAGGCCCCCCGGGGGGGGGGGAGCCAGGCAGTCCTCAGAACCACATCTTGCTTTTCAATATTTTGATTCACGCATCGTCCCAATGGCAGCTATTCGCACCTTTGGCAGCTATGAAAGGTCCTTACCCAGAGAGGCCACGCTCCCGTAGTTCTCCAGCATGACTTCCCTGTAGAGAGCTCTCTGGCCAGGAGCCAGCAAGGCCCACTCGGCCTCGGTGAAATACACGGCCACCTCCTCAAAGGAAACAGGAGACTGGAAGAAAAAGCAGATTCCCCCGTCAGAGATCAGTCTGGGCAGAGACTGCACTCTCGACGGGGGCATTCTGGGAAGGTGGAGGATGTAGAGTTTGGCATGCGTCAAGAGAGTGGGGCTCAGAGCCTGTCTCTCCTCAGTCAGCAGGACCAAAAGCCTCCTTGAGAAAGAAGTGGGGACTAGACTATCCCTCAATCTTCCCCCCCTACCTGGGCCGGAGGTGGAGCAGCCGTTCCCGCTCCTCTGAAAAGATGACAACATCTTGACAACATCTCTTCACTGCCTGCAAGAGAGACAGAATTGGAAGGCTTTTCCCCAGTGCTATAAAAATTCTTTTTGAGGTGTGTGTGGTGTGAGTGGTCCAATGAGGTTGCAGCATCAATTTATACATCTATAAATGTTGTTCCTTTTGGTCTTTTGGGGTTTCTGTGTGGCACTGTGCCATGCTTGCACTGCCACAGTGCCACTCGTTCTGGAGTGTGCCACTTGTTCTCATGGCAAACAAGCACCTCCCAAGACAGTTCACTTTCCCTGAGATTCTCTGGGAGAGTCTGACTGCTGGGTGGCTGCCTGCTTGCCTTGCCTTAAGTGCCGCAGGCTGGGTTTCCCATTGGAAACAATGGAGGTAATGGGGGTAACCTGTTTGGGTGCCCACAGAATTAGGCCCATTGGTCCAACTGCTTTGAGACGTGGGGGTGTATGTGGGGAGAGGCTCCCAAAGCTACCCTGAAAATTTGGAGCCTCCCCCTCAAACCCCCTCTCCCCCTAGAGCTACTAACAGCACCATGGGAAAAAGTAACTTTTTTCCCACTATAGAGAACAATGGAGGGAATGGGGGCAACCTGTTTGGGGGCCCATAGAATTGGACCCCCTGGTCCAATGTTCTTGAAACTTGGTGGGTATCTTGGGGAGAGGCTCCAACAGCTACCCTGTGAGTTTGTAGCCTCTTCCTCAAATCCCCTCCTCCCCAGCCCCCAGAATATACCCTATGTTTTCGCCATTGCCTTCAATGGCCCATAGGATATAATGGGGCTGAAATGGACATTCAGGCGCTGGCCTAAAGACTCCTGAATTGGCTTGTATGGCCGAAACTGACATGCAGGAGCCTTTCTGCCCTCCAAAGCTGCTGGAGCTGTGCTCCGGTGTGCTCCCCCGCCCAAAAGACCCCTGTCTCTACTCCCCCTTAGAGTGGAGAGGCCATCACCACATCCTATGGCACTCTGTGTCTCAGAACTCCACTCCATGTAGCCTGCAAAAGCATTCCCCTTTTCTCCTGTCCTGGACCTTCTGCCCAATAACTTGATGAGGTGCCTTGATCCCATCAGGGCAGGAGGCACCCTTACCACGTGAGAGGGCATCTTGGGTATCCTCCTGGGCCTGCGCCCTCTGACTTTCCTCTGACGGAGCTCCTTCTGCCTCAGAGAACTTCGCTTCCATCTTCACGGATCGTCCCCACATCTGAAACAACAGCAACGGAGGCAGGTAAGAGAAGGAATGGAAATATCTAGAGGTAGAAATATCTAAGAAAAGATTGGAATACACTGAGTAATTATACTAAGGAGATGAAAGGATGACAGATTCCTTTCCAGAAGAATCTTTTGAAGAAGATCCAATGGTTTTAGAAAGTAAATGGAAAACTGCACTGAGAGCAAGTGGGAGAAACAGATCACCAGGGGTAGATGGGATATCAATAGAACTATTTCAAGGCACAGAAAAGGAGTCCCTCAAAATCCTAATGAGAATATGCTAAAAAAGATGGAAAACAAGGCAATGACCCACAGTCCAGAAATACTCACTTTACATTCCAGTTTCGACAAAAGGAGACATCAAAGACTGCAACAACTGCTGGACCTTCACCTTAATTTCTCATGAGAATAAACTGATACTCAAAATCTTACATCGAAGACTGTTACCATACACAGAATGAGAAATGCCAGGTGTTGAAGCTGGATTCAGAAAAGGACAAGGTATTTGAGATCATATCACAAATTTAGGTCGGTTATTGGAGCGTACGAGAGAATTTTAGAAGAAAATCAGCTTAGGTTTCATAGATTACAGCAAAGCTTTGGACTGTGTGGATCGTGAAGAAACGAGTCTGCCACAACAACTGTTTTCTTTGATGTGCATCCTCTACTCTGGACAAGAGGCCAGTGTTAGGACAGAAGATGGAGAAACAGAATGGCTTCCAAACTGGCAAACATCTCAGACCACAATGTCTTTTATCTCCCTTTCTCTTCAATCTGTATGCGTCTCTGCAGAGTTTAGAATGTTTTGACCTGCTCAGTCTGGAGGAAGTGGACAGACGGCTCGTAACTGTGCGCCCAACCACATGCCGCCTTGATCCGTGCCCTTCCTGGCTCATTAAAGCAGGCCATGAGGGATTTCTAGGTGCCATAAGGGAGATTATCAACAAGTCCCCCTCTGAGGGGCGGTTCCCAGTGGCACTCAAGGAGGCGATGGTCCGCCCTCTCCTGAAAAACCCAACTCTGGACCTGGCTGAATTGGCCAACTATCGGCCAGTGTCCAATTTGCCCTATTTGGGCAAACTGATTGAGAGGGCGGTGGCGACACAGCTTCAGAGCTTTCTGGATGACGCTTCTGTCCTTGATCCATTTCAGTCTGGCTTTCGCCCAGGCCATGGGACGGAGATGGTGCTGGTTGTCCTTACTGATCACCTCCGGAGGCATCTAGATCGAGGCAGCGTGGCGGCACTGTTGCTGTTAGATCTGTCGGCCGTGTTCGATACGGTCAACCACCAGTTGCTGACCCACCGCCTCGCCGACGTGGGGATACAGGGGCTCGCTCTTCGATGGCTTGCCTCTTTTCTCCAAGGTCGGGGACAGAGGGTGGTGATAGGGGAGGAGCAGTCCCGGAGGCACCCACTTGAGTGTGGGGTGCCTCAGGGGTCAGTGCTTTCCCCAATGTTGTTTAACATCTACATGCGCCCCCTCGCCCAGATTGCGAGGAGGTATGGGCTGGGTTGCCATCAATATGCAGATGACACCCACCTCTATCTGATGTTGGGCGGCCAGTCCGGCTCTGACTCAGAAGATCTGACCCAGGTATTACACGCAGTGGCTGAGAGGCTCAGGCTGAGCCAGCTGAAACTAAACCCAGTGATAATGGAGGTCCTGTGCCTGAGTTGGAACGGATCGGGGTTGGGGATCCCTCTCCCGACCTTCGATGGGGCGCCATTGGTGCCAGCGTCAGAGGTTAGGAGCCTGGGAGTGCGCCTGGATCCCTCCCTAAATTTGGAGGCCCAGGTGGCAGCCACTGTCAAATCGGCATTTTATCATCTTAGGCTGGTTTGGCAGTTGGTCCCCTTCCTCGACCGTGACGACCTGGCTACGGGGATCCATGCGACGGTCACCTCGAGCTTAGACTACTGTAACATTCTCTACATGGGGCTGCCTTTGGTGCAGATTCGGAGGCTGCAGCTGGTGCAGAATGCGGCGGCCAGGCTGATGATGGGTCTCCCCAAGTAGGAGCACATCCGGCCTGGGCTGGAAGCGCTGCACTGGCTGCCAATAGCCTACCGAATCTGTTTCAAAGTGCTGGTACTTGCCTTTAAAGCCCTATATGGCCAGGGGCCGACTTACCTGAGGGACCGCCTTTCCCCATATATACCCCCAAGAGCACTTTGGGCGGGGACACAACATCGCCTGGTGATTCCAGGCCCCCGGGAGGCAAGGCTCACCACAACCAGGGCCAGATCCTTCTTGGTGGTGGCCCCTACCTGGTGGAATGAGCCCCCGGAGGAAATCAGGGCCCTGCGGGACCTTATGCAATTCTGCAGGGCCTACAAGACGGAGCTCTTCCACCAGGCTTTCGCATAGGGGCCGCAACTGCCACCACCATCAATGGTGTGGATAACAACGGGGCTACTGATGGCCCCAGGAAGATCTTCTATAACACCATGTGGCACTGGTACCACCAGACTTACTTGGGACCAACTACAGGACAAGATCACCCCCAAAGAACTGATTGTTACCATCACGAGATTTATTCGGGGACCATCGTGTTTTATGGAGCACTTTACTTTTATCTGTGTTAGCTAATGGTTTTACTGCTTTTATTATGTTTTATGTGGGCTCTGCCCCTTGTAAGCCCCCCTGAGCCCGCTTGCGGGGAGGACGGGGTAAAAATGTTAAAAATAAATAAAAATAAACATATCATAAGGAAAACGGGATTCGATTTAGATGAAGGAGGAGTGAAAAATGACAGAAGGAACAGTAACTGTGTGAGGTATGCAGATGACACCACGTTACTGGCAGAGAATAGTGAAGTCTTGAAACAACTACGAATGTAGGAACAACTACTAAAGCAGGAAGCGCTAAAGTAGGATTACAGCTGAACATCAAGAAAACAAAAGTAATGGCTAGTCTGGAATTTCAGAAATTCAGGGTTAATGATGAAGAACTTGAAATTGCTCAAGACTTTCTCTTCCTTGGCTCCATCGTCAACCAAACGGGAGACAGCAAGCAAGGAATCAGGAGACTGAGGCTGGGAAGGGCAGCCCAGAAGGAGCTAGAAAAGATTCTCCAGTGTAAGGATGTGTCGCTGGTGGCCAAGACAGAGTTAATCCATGCCAGAGTAGTTCCCATTACTATATGGGGGGGGAAGAGGAGAAGGAGGACTGGATTTATATCCTGCCCTTTATTTGAAGTCTGAGAGCAGCTTACAATCTCCTTCCCTTCCTCTCCCCACAACAGACACCTTTTGAGGTAGATGGGGCTGAGAGAGCTCTGAGAAAACTGCTCTTGAGAGAACAGCCAAGGTCACCCAGCTGGCTGCATGTCAAGGCATGGGAATCAAGCATGGTTCTCCGGATTAGAGTCCGCCACTCTTAACCACCACACCAAACCGGCTCCCAGTTGTGGTATCGGGAGAAGAATTTTTACGGATCTCGTGGACCACCAAAAAGGCAAATCAGTGGGTTCTAGATCAAATCACACCTCAACTCTCCCTAGAAGCTAAAATGACTAAAATTAAACTATGGTACTTTGGTGACATTACGAGAAGACAAGAGTCACTGGCAAAGACAATAATGCGAGGAAAAGTTGAAGGCAAAAGGAAAAGAAGAAGACCAAACATGGGATGGATTGAATCAATCAAGGAAGCCACGGCCCTCAGTTTGTAAGATCCGAGGAAGGCTCTTAACGATAGGATGTTTTGGAGGACTAAGTCATGGGGTCGCTACAAGTCGGAAGCAACTTGATGGCAGTTGACACACACACAGACAGAAATATCTGACAGGAAGCCTTAGGAAAAGGTCACTGCTTGAACTGAGTGAATGAAGACCCCCTCACCTGCTCTGCCTGCCTCTTCTCCTCTGCCTGACTCAGGAGGAAACCTTCGGCCAGGGCCACCGCCTGGGAACTGGTCTCCGGCCCACATCCTCTGACCCAGTCCTGCATTTCTTGGGGCAGGATGGCCAGGAACTGCTCCAGGATCACCAGGTCCAGGATCTGCTTCTTGGTGTGCCTCTCCGGCTTCAGCCAGCGGTCACAAAGTCCATGGAGCTGGCTGCAAACCTCTCGGGGCCCATCGACATCATGGTAACAGAACTGCCGGAAGCTTTGGCTGTGTGTATCTGTGCTCACAGTGTCCTGAGCCAAGATCTGCGGCACAGCTCTTCCCCAAAATTCAGCAGCACTCCCTGCTGGGATGGGATGGGGACTTTTTCTCAATCTCCTGCCAGTTTCAGGGCCTTCTGGGTCCTCCTCTTCCATCTCCGTCTCCTTTCTCTTGGGTTGCCTCTGACTGTGGAAAGACACCCTTATTCACTTGCCTATGAAAAAGGAAAGATATCAAAAACGCCAAAAGAATCCAAAAGGGAACTGAGTTATATCAGTGACCTGGTCAAGACAGACCTAAGTGGATCAGAAAGAGTGTGTTGTAGTTTGTGGATCAGGATTAACGTCACTGGGTTATTTTCAGTATCAAGCTTTTAAGGTTATGCTTCTTTGGTCCTTCGGGAAAGAAAAACATCTCTGCTGGGCTCTTTAAAAACCTGCTGTGGATGTTATGAGCTTGGCCTCTAGTACCTGGGGGCCAGTCTGTTTAGTGTGTGCAGGTAAACTGGAGTCCAGCACAAAGTGACTGGGAAGAGCTTAACCTTAGGCCAGAAGTGCTGGGCAACAGCTCTGCCCAAGCAGCCAGCTGAGGGGAAGTGGCAGAGGGGCCTCTCCATGCCAGGGCACGGGGGCTGCTGGGGCAAAGAGGAGGAGGAGGAGGCAGGGATGGGGCAGAGGTCCTCAAGGGCTTCCTGGCTGCTGTGATTCAATGGCTGGAACGAACAAATTGAAACTGAACTGCCATAGTGGACGTGAAGACGGGACTAGATCAATGCCCTGTACATTATGTAAGAGCAATTCAGACACTCCAGCTAGTGCAGAACACCTGGCCTCAGCCATTATGAAGAACTAGGTGAATTACTGCCCTTCTGCAGTCCCTCTGCTGGCTGGCCTGGCAGGGGCCTTCTCCGTGCTGGCCCCCACCAATGGTCTGCCTGAGGGGGTCAGGAAGGCACCCACTCGCCTGGCTTTCCCCAGACTAAGCAGAACTGAATCGTTCAAGAGGACTTTTCTAAGCAAGCAATGGGGTAGCACTTGAGAAAAGGCTTCACAAGGTTAATTGGGCGCATCATTAGGACATGGGGGTCTGAATGACTGTGTTTCGTTTGCTGTTAAGTAGGATCCTGCTATGCCATGTTAACATTCATGCTCTCCTTCAACACTGTTTCTCAGGTTTCTGGTCGGTTCTCCAACCCAAATTCTATTGCATAATTCATTGAATGCATTGACCGTATAGAGTCCCGCTAAAGAGAGGACTATAATTAATGTAAATAATTATAAATACATAAAATAACGTAAATACCCCGCCGCCTTGAAATTGCAAATGGGGGGGGGGCACCGGCCCAAAGGCGAGGCATTTGGGCAGCCCCTCGGCAGGAACGATCCCTCCCCCGTGATCCCGCCTGGGGCGTCTTCCAGGGCATCCCTCCGACCTCCCCGGAGGAAGATTTATTCCGACCTCCAGGACTCAGATCCCGCCTTGCAGACCCGGCCGGGGGACCCAACGGGGACTAACAAAAGGAAACATCCGTAAGAAGATCGCGTGTCAAACGTATTGATTTCCCCACCCGCAGAGGGACCTTCTGCCTGAGTAAGTCACTGAGCTGGTGACTTACTGGAGAGGAGACCTTCCCAGGATCCGGCTGCCGCGCTCCTCTCCGCCACGCCTGTCCGGACCCGCCCCTCCCGGTTCTCTTTCCCGGCTCGGAAGCCAGCACTTCCGGTCCCCCCTCCGCCCGGAAGAGCACCTCCCTCCCTCCCTCGGCCCCTCTAGCCAACGGCGGCTTTAACCCTTTCAGAGCTGCAGAGGGAGGAAAGAAGAGGGTGGTAAGCAGTGGGGTAGCACAGGGATCAGTACTGGGTCCGATGCTTTTTAACTTGTTTATTAATGATTTGGAATTGGGAGTAAGCAGTGAAGTGGCTAAATCTGCAGATGACACGAAGTTGTTCGGGTGGTGAAAACCAGAAGATGGGTGAGTGGGCGTCAACGTGGCAAATGGGGTTCAATGTGGCCAAGTGCAAAGTGATGCACGTTGGAGCCAAAAATCCTAAATATAAATACACGTTGATGGGGTCTGAACTGGCAGAGAGGGACCAAGAGAGAGATCTTGGAGTCATAGCAGATAACTCAATGAAAATGTCTAGACAGTGTACGACTGCAATAAAAAAGGCCAACGCTATGCTGGGGATTATTAGGAAGGGAATTGAAAACAAATCAGCCAGTATCATCATGCCCCTGTATAAATCATTGGTGCGACCTCATTCGGAATACTGTGTACACATCTGGTCGCCGCCCTGAGCTACCGGATAGGGCGGGGTATAAATCCCAAAATAAATAAATAAATAAATAAAAAGGATATTATAGCATTGGGAAAAGTGCAGAGAAGGGCAACTAGAATGATAAAAGGGTTGGAACACCTTCCCTATGAAGAAAGGTTAAAACACTTGGGGCTCTTTAGCTTGGAGAAACGACGGCTGAGGGGTGACATGATTGAGGTTTATAAGATTATGAATGGGATTGAGCAGGTTGAGAAAGAAGTACTTTTCTCCCTTTCTCACAATACAAGAACTCGTGGGCACTCCATGAAATTGCTGAGCAGTCGGGTTAGAACAGATAAAAGGAAATACTTCTTCACCCAAAGAGTGATTAACATATGGAATTCACTGCCACAGGAGGTGGTGGCAGCTACAAGCATGGACAGTTTCAAGAGGGAATTAGATAAACATATGGAGCAGAAGTCCATCAGTGGCTATTAGCCACAGGGTATAGCTGGGAACTCTCAGTCTGGGGCAGGTGATGCACTCTATTCTTGGTGCTGGAGGGGGCAGCAGTGGGAGGGCTTCTAGGGTCCTGGCCCCACTGCTGGACCTCCTGATGGCACCTGGCATATTTTGGCCGCTGTGTGACAGAGAGTTGGACTAGATGGGCCATTGGCCTGATTCAACATTGGTTTCTCTTATGTTCTTATGTTCCTCCTCCGCCCTCCCCGTCGAGAGCAGCGCCCAGACCTCCCCCCCCGACTCCGGCCCGGCTGCCCTCAGGGGCGCCCCCCATAATGCATCTCAGTGGGATTCCTCTGGAGAACTCCGCACCCAGCTGCGCTCCCCGGGGAGTCCCAGGCTGTTCAGCCCTCTCAGGAAAGGCAGGGGTGGGGGGTGATGGGGAAAGCCAACCGAAGGGCGCTCAGGCGGAGCCATGCGAAGCGGGTCTGATCGGAATCCCGGGGCGGGAGGGGGGACGACTCTTGACTGGGTCCGGCTTCCTCCCAGGAAAGCGGCTTTCGGGGATCGCCTTGGAAATCGGGACAGGGTAAAAGCGGGCCGTTCCGGGCCGTTCGGGCTTTCACCCTGTCCCGCTGTAATGCATGCCACTGTTTTTTGCGGCACTATTGTTTGTTTAGTGCCCGTTCCGGGCCGTTCCGGCTTTTACCCTGTCCCTTGGAAATCCGGGTTCTTGCAACATCTTCCCTGATTCCCCAAACCGGACTCTTTTCAGGTCTCAGGAAAGCCCCCCCCCTCCTTCCATCCTTCCAGGCAGTTCTTGGTGGGGCGGGACTCGTGGGTGGTACCAGGAGCTTTTTCGGCCGGGTGGATG
Source organism: Gekko gecko (assembly GCA_029375565.1). Lineage (NCBI taxonomy): Eukaryota > Metazoa > Chordata > Lepidosauria > Squamata > Gekkonidae > Gekko > Gekko gecko. The sequence goes on from JAPDNY010000002.1 coordinate 8,432,219, forward strand.
TTCTGCCAAGTCCTGCTGGTGGAATTGGGGGGGGAGGGGCACACTTTCTCTCTGAGTCTTGCCCCCTCCCCTTTGTAAAGAAGGGGAAGCCCTGGTTTGAAGGGGGGGGTTCCCCTTCTGCCTGGGGCGCGCAGTTTCCTTCCGAGGGGACCCCGCCTGCTGCAGAGGGGCAGGATCCGACGGAGACCTCTTCCCTGGACGGGGCGGGGCGGGGATCTGCCTGCTGGAAGGAACCCCCGGGAAGGATCCCTCTTCTCAGGAGCGGGGGGGGGTGTTTCGGATTCCCTCGGCCTGCAATCCGGCCAGGGCCAGGTCCCTTCCGCGGGGCCAGACTTCCAGTCCACGGCTTTGAGGGCAGGGACAGATTTGCGCCCGTGATGCAAACAGGGGGAGGAAGCGGTGCTTCTCTGTCGCTCCCATTCAATGCCACACTTCTCACAGCCTTCCCCCCCAAAAAAAGGCTTCTTTTCTTTTCCCTGCCCCAACCCCTCCCTCCTCCATCTGCGGGATCCCCCCTTGGAGTTCCCTAGGCAGAGCCCCTCCCTTAGCCGGGACTGGGATTGGGGTTGGGAATTGCTCCCTTTCCATGTTGGGGGAAATTGGGGTTGGACCCTCGATGGGGGGAGGACAGTGTGTGACTCGTGCCGGGGTGTGTGGGAAGGGAGGGTGCCCAGGCTTAGCTTTCGCCTGTCTTTGCCCCTCCCTCACCCTTTTGGGAGGTTTGGCATTCACCCTCATGGGTTTAGAAGAAGAAGAAGAGAAGAAGAGATTGGATTTATACCCCGCCCTTCACTGCCCAAAGGTGTCTCAGAGCGGCTTAGGAACTCCTTTCCCTTCCCCTCCCCACAACAGACACCCTGTGAGGTAGGTGGGGCTGAGAGAGCTCTAACACAAACTGTCCTTGAGAGAACAGCTGTGCCAGAGCTTGTGACTGACCCAAGGTCACATCAGCAGGTGCAAGTGAAGGAGTGGGGAATCAAACCCGGTTCTCCCAGATAAGAGTCCGTGGACTTAACCACTACACCAAACTGGCTCTCTTTAGGAGAAGGGAGGGTGTTATACTGAATTCTAGATGCATTGCAGTGATCCTCTAGCTTATTCAGTGATTTCAGCAAACTATAAGACAACACTAGCCCCCAACTGCGCTGGAAAAATAAGAACATAATAGAAGTCAATGATGAATCAGGTCAGTGGCCCATCTAGTCCAACACTCTGTGTCACACAGCGGCCAAAAACACCAGGTGCCATCAGGAGATCCAGCAGTGGGGCCAGGACACCAGAAGCCCTCCCACTACTGCCCCCTCCAGCACCAAGAATAGAGAGCATCACCTGCCCCAGACTGAGAGTTCCCATCTATACCTTGTGGCCAATAGCCACTGATGGACCTCTGCTCCGCATGTTTATCTAATTCCCTCTTGAAACTGTCCATGCTTATAGCTGCCACCACCTCCTGTGGCAGCGAATTCCATGTGTTAATCACTCTTTGGGTGAAGAAGGACTTCCTTTTATCTGTTCTTACCCGACTGCTCAGCAATTTCATGGAGTGCCCATGAGTCTGAACCCAGAGCCGGTCTCTTGGAGTCTCTTACCCTGCAGGGCTATTTTTGGGCAGGAACGCACAGGACCGGAGTTCCAGCTGGCTCCCAAGTTGGCCACACCCAGCAGGAACTTCTTAGCATAACAGGCCACACCCGACAACAGAAACTTATTAGAATTGGCTACATTAGGGGTGTGTGGCCTAACATGCAAAGGAATTCCTGCTACATAAAAACCCCTGGGTTTTGACAACAAACAAGGTAAATAGAATAAGAAGCAAAAGGTGGGTGTGGCTGGATGACCACACTTCTGGTAACATGGTGTGTGTAGCCTAATATTGCTAATGAGCTGTGCGGTTAGGAGTGTGGCCTAATAAGCTAATAAGTTTCTGCTGTTGGGTGTGGCCTATTATGCTAATGAGTTCCTCCTGGGCATTTTCTACAAAAAGTCCTGTTACCCTGTAAGTATGGAAGACGGAAGGGCCTTGAGGCAGGGCCCCATTGCCAGTCATAGACAGAAGGGGGAGACCATTGTGGCAAGCCTCTCCCACCTGAGAATTCAGGCATCGGAGACTGGCATGGGCCCGTCAGTGCTGGCAGACCCAAGGTTTTGGGTCGTTCTCCAGCCGGCCCTCGACTGTGCTGAAAACACCCAACAGAGATCTACTGGGTCTGAACCCAGAGCCGGCCTCTTGGAGTCTCTTACCTGTAAGTAAGCTGCGGTGGCTCAAGTGGTAAGTTGGAGCTGCGGTGGCTCAAGTGGTTAAGACGCTGAACTGCAGGCTGTGGAAGGTCAGTAGTTCAGCAGTTCAAGACCCGGGTGCCGCATGACGGGGTGAGCTCCCGTCTCTAGTTCCAGCTCCTGACAACCTAGCAGTTCGAAAGCAAGAAATTGCAAGTAGATAAATAGGTACCACTTCAGTGGGAAGGTAACAGCGTTCCGTGCGCCTTGGTGTTTAGTCATGCCGGCCACATGACCACGGAAATGTCTTCGGACAGCGCTGGCTCTTCGGCTTTGAAACGGAGATGAGCACCGCAACCCTAGAGTCGGATTCGACTGGCTTTCGAGCAAGGGAACCTTTACCTTTACTTACCTGTAAGTATTGTTGCATGCAGTATTTATGAAACTGTTATACACTTTGTACTCTGCCACTGACTAGCAGGTTAACTTAGTAGGTGCACTTAGCATATAATGTGCTAAGTGCCATTTATGATTTTAACTACACAAACAGAAATCAACCATGGATATATTCAGATCTTAACTTTGGTTTATTGTTTAAACGCATGCTGGGAGAAAAATACTGACCTGACACTACTCTGCTAAAGGCTTATGGCCTTCATTGCCTAGCAACAGTGGCACAGGTTTCTGATACCAGCCTAGCAAATGAAGGAGAATAACAGCCGGTGACTATATCAGTTCGATAGATACTTTTAAGAGTCTCGCAGTTTAAGAAGCAGTGCCTATTGTTTAGCTAAAAAGAAAAAAAACTTTATTTGGGAAAAGCCAACCCACAGGTCTTAGCCCAATTAGAAATTTGCGACAAAGTTTGATGGAACCAATAGTTATGCTTCTGTTTGTTGATGTCATATATGGAGTATAAAATTCTATGCCATCCGTTGTAACACTTGAAGAGTCTGTTGGGTATTCAGGGGTTCCAAACTTTGACATCTGTACTCTTCCTTTATTAATTAGTATTTTAGTGTTTCCTCTCTACAGGACTGCTTCGTGTGTTTTCTCAAACTGAGTTGGGGAAACACAGCCGGGGACATGGGTTGTGTCTGACAGTATGGAAGATGGAAAAGCCTTGAGAAAGGGCCCCATTGCTGGTCTTAGAAAGGAGGGGAGACCATTGTGGCAGGCCTCTCCCGTCTGAGGATTCAGGCATTGAAGACTGGCACGGGCCTCTGTTGGTGCTGCCAGATCCAAGGCTTTGAGTCGTTTCTGCAGCCAGCCCCTGGTTGCTCTGGAAAAACCCAGCAGAGCTCTACTGGGTCCAACAACCATGAGGAGATCGCGGCGTCTGGCCTGCCCCATACAGACTTGGAGGCTTCCAGGTCTAGTAAGAGTGAGAGGGTTGGAGCTGAAGGTCAGATTCCCCCCCTCCGGAGATAGGGGCAGTGGGGTGAGGACCCCCAAGGTGAACAAAGGGCTAATCCAAGGGGCAGCGCAAGAACCGCATGTTTTATTTATTTGTTCAAAGTCATCCCATTGTGTGCCCCTCTTCAATTCAGTCATTTCACTCCCACCTCCCACCCCATGTCGCATTATTTTTAGTGTGGTAGCCAACCTCCAGGTTGTGGCTGGAGATCTGGTATTAAAACTGATCTCCAGGCAACAGAGAAAATAGCTGTTTTGGAAGGTGGACTCTACGCCTCATTGAAGTCCCTCCCCTCCCAAAGCTTGAGAGTCCCGAGATCAGCTAGGTCTTGTGAGGCTTTGGGGAAGCTGATTGTGCTCATGTAGTCTTGCCACAGTGGCCTGACAAAGACTAATAATAAGGAGTTTTGGATTTATACCTTGGAGTCTCAGAGCAGCTTACAATCTCTTGACCTTCCTCTCCCCACAACAGACACCCTTGTGGGACTGAGAGGCCTCTGAAGAACTGCTCTGACAGAGCTGTGACTAGCCCAAGGCCTCCCAGCTGGATGCATATGGAGAAGTGGGGAATCAAACCCGGTTCTCAGATTAGAGTCCACCACTTAACCACGGCACCGAACTGGCTTAGAAGGACAGGGTTTAGAAGCACACACCAGTGAGGAGGTGGCGCAGTGTATTTAAGGGGAGTGGAGCACCATCAGTTTTCATCTTTCCTGATTTTAAAGTAGTTTTATACATTTGGTCATTTTTCTAGGGAGTTATGGCTGATTAAAAAAAACCCATCTGGAGCTCAGTTCCACAGACAAAAGGCAGAAAGAGCCAAGGAACAAGCCAAGCAAAAGATGTCCTTTGAAAATTGGCGGGGCGCACGGGGGGGGGGGGAGAAGGTAGTTTCATCTAGTGTGCAAAAAACCCAGCACTGGCCCTGTCTGGAGCGCCCCCACACTGCTTTCTCTGCCCATCCGCTTTCTTTGCCCTCTTTCTCTCCCTCCCTTTTTCTTTTCCTTCCTTCCTCCCCGTCTTTCTTTCTTTCCCATTCTTTGCCCTCTTTCCCTCCCTTCCTCCCCATCTCTCTCTCCTTTTTTCTTTCCCAAAGTTCTTTGCCCTCTTTCCCTCCCTATTTCTCTCTCTGTGCCTCTCTCTCGCTTTCTTTCCCATTTTTTGCCCTTTCCCTCCCTTCCATCCCATCTCTTTCCCTCTTTTTCCCCCTTTCTTTGCTTCTTTCCCAAAGTTCTTTGCCCTCTTTCCTCCCCTCCCCATCTCTCTGTCTCTTTCTTTTTCCCCATTCTTTCCCTTCCTTCCCATCTCTTTCCCTCTTTCCCCCCTTTCTCTCTCTCTTCTCTTCTTTCCTTCTTTCCCAAAGTTCTTTGCCCTCTTTCCCTCCCTCCTTCTTCCTTCCTCCCCATATTTCTCTTTTCTTTCTCACCAACTCGCCATACTTCCAGTGATGTGGCATATGCCAATGAGTTATGCTAATGAGCTCTTGCACCTCTTTTTCTGCTAAATGACCCCTGCTAATGAGCTCCTGCACTTCTTTTTCTGCTAAATGACCCCTGCAGAAAAGTGTATCAAATTCCAATTGTTCTGCCTCAAACCCTTGGAGTTTATCTTTAATGTATCTTGATTCCAATTATGCACTTGTCCACCAGTCCAAATAAATATCCTGTTCCTCTAGTTCTCTTTGGACTTCAGCTTGTCTTCCTTTCCAAACTCTGCATTGGGTAAGATCATCCTGTAATCACCTGGTGGGGAATGCATGTCATGCTCCGGGTCTTGGCTGTACTATATTTGGCCCTAGGTCAAGCAGCGACATCAAAAACAAAAACAAAACCCGGCTGCTGTGATTGTGCAGGAACCAGGGGTCTGCTGTGGCTGCCAGGCGCTGGAGCACAGGACCAATGCGTTTGAGTCCCCCCGATGTAAGTGCCACACGTTCAGACTTTCTAGGCACCCCTTTGCAAGTCATATTTGGGACTGTCTTAAAAAACGGCAACCTGCCTGAGCATTCAAGGCATGTGGCTGTGAAGATATATTTTTTCCTGAACTACCAATTCCCACCCGATGGCCCACTTATAGTGGCCAAAGCAGGCTGATTTTATGTGGACACCTAATTGATACAGCTATCGATAATTACATGGGGAATCCCTATCAAGGCCTTCTCTGATACTGCCCCCCCATTTCCCCTTCACACTACAATTCATCCCATGAGACACCTGAGCGGTATGCTGCGTCAAGTGTTCCGGCCTCTGAGAACAGACGTGGTGCGGCTATCGCACCCAATAGAAGCAGCTGGTGAGAAGTTCCAACCTGCCGCAGCAGCCAAAGAAGATGATGAAGACTAGTTTAATGTTTAGTTGTTTGTTTGAAAAATGCACTTGTTTACAGTTACAAAACGTTCTTTATTGTTAGATTAAAATTCACTATAAACTGTTCGTACTTGTTCTAAAGAGTCTCCTCTGTCGATTCCTTTCTGGCTAACTGCAACGGAACCATCCCACCCACCACCATAATTTTCGGCTTCCTGATGTAGAGGGTTCCATCCTAAGTTACCCAAAGTATTACAAATTAACAAGTGAAGGCTGTATCATTAAGAAAATGAACCAAGGTAAATCAGGAAATGGCACGCTCCCAGGCCTGATCGCTGACAAAAAAAACTGATATTAGTGAAAAAATAACACAAACTAAAATAGACAATAATATAAATAGAGAGTAAGATAAATGGGTGGTATTTAAATAAACCCTGATAATGAAAGCAACCGGCAGATTTTATAGGCTGTTACACAAAATTTCAGCAGACAGCGGAAGACAGGAGGGCCTGGCGTAATCTGGTCCATGGGGTCGCGAAGAGTCGGACTCGACTGTGCGACTGAACAACAACAACACAAAATTTTCCAACTGATGTTGTAGTTGTTGGATTCCTGTCTTCTAGGAGTAACCTAACATATCCCAAGCTTGTTCTTCAAGGTATTCCATTGATCAAAGGAGTGATGGTCTGGATGCAAGCATCTTGACAGAAGGGACAACATAGAAGAATATGATCTACAGTCTCAATTTCTCCTTTTTTGCAGGGGCAAAACCTTTTCCCATGGGAGGATTCTATTAAACTGCCCCTCTAAAATGGCAGAAGGGAACGCAGCACACCTTGCAAGTGTGAAGGCCCTTCTGTGACTATGAACCTCCAAGACTATGCTTGACTATATATCTGGTGTTCATAGGGAACAAGAAACTAGGGACCCTCCCGAAATCAAGCTGGTGTTGAGTGTCCAATATCCTTTTTTTATGGCTCATTTTGCCTGCTCAAGGCCCATAGTTAAAATCAGGGAAGGTGAAAAGCCTAGGCTCGCAAGTTTGCAAATGACTGTCTAAAGCCATACAGATTGATGTTTATCCAAGAGGAGCAGTGGGGTCCAACCTTGCTGAAAATTGCTAATCTTGAGCTAGTAATATAGGGAGGCAAGGCTCACCTTGTCTTCCACTCTGACAGTGCCGGTCTCCAAACGTAGCAAGGTACGCAATTGGGGACTTGTAATGCTGCTCTTAGGAACTTTGACTGAACATGCTCAAGTGGGGCAAAAGAAGATGATGTTGGCCCTATCATAATTCTCTGCAAAACTTGAAACAAAGTTTTGGCCTGGAAGAGTTTTAGCGCAGCAGGGATATAAACCCTTAGTTCAAAGAATCTAAGTAAATTGTGAGCCGACTTTTGCCCGGTATCTGCTGTGTGGGCAACGTGTGCCTTTCTTGAGCCGGAAGCATGGAATACTGCAGCAAGGTATCTGAAGGCCTGCACCTGTTCAATCAAATAGCCATCGAAGGTCCAGGTTCTAGACTTGACAGAATATCTGCATCATATGCATATTATAAGAAATCTGACGATGCTGTAGTTTACGAGAATGAAAGGCCTGCTCACTTAAGCGTTTGACCAAGACATTTAAATAAAAGTTGAAGAGAGTCTGAGTTCCCTAGACAGACTCCAACCACCCATAGGAAAAAACCCTAATGAGGCTAGGGATCCCTGATAGTGGCCTGGACCCCCAAATTTCCCTACAGGTACTAAGATGTTCTTGAAGATTGCCACTGTGACTGAATCTCTTCCCACACTCTGAGCATTCAAAAGTCTTTTCCCCTGTGTGGGTTCTTAGATGGGTTTGAAAAGTGCTACTGTAACTGAATCTCTCCCCACACTCTGAGCATTCAAAAGGCTTCTCCCCTGTGTGGGTTCTTAGATGGGTTTGAAGATGGCCACTGCGACTGAATCTCTTCCCACACTCTGAGCATTCAAAAGGTTTCTCCCCTGTGTGGGTTCTTAGATGGGTTTGAAGATGGCCACTGTGACTGAATCTCTTCCCACACTCTAAGCATTCAAAAGGCTTCTCCCCTGTGTGGGTTCTTAGATGGGTTTGAAGATGGCCACTGTGACTGAATCTCTTCCCACACTCTGAGCATTCAAAAGGCTTCTCCCCTGTGTGGGTTCTTAGATGGGTTTGAAGATGGCCACTGCGACTGAATCTCTTCCCACACTCTGAGCATTCAAAAGGTTTCTCCCCTGTGTGCGTTCTTAGATGGGTTTGAAGATGGCTGCCGTTACTGAATCTCTTCCCACACTCTGAGCATTGAAAAGGCTTCTCCCCTGTGTGGGTTCTTAGATGATTTTTAAGAGCACTATGGTGACTGAATCTCTTCCCACACTCTGAGCATTGAAAAGGCTTCTCCCCCGTGTGGGTTCTTAGATGGGTTTGAAGAGTGCTACTCTGACTGAATCTCTTCCCACATTCTGAGCATTGAAAAGGCTTCTCCCCTGTGTGAGTTCTTAGATGTTTTTGAAGAGTGCTACTGCGACTGAATCTCTTCCCACACTCTGAGCATTCAAAAGGCTTCTCCCCTGTGTGGGTTCTTAGATGTTTTTGAAGAGTGCTACTGTCAATGAATCTCTTCCCACACTCTGAGCATTCAAAAGGCTTCTCCCCTGTGTGGGTTCTTAGATGTTTTTGAAGAGTCCTACTATCAATGAATCTCTTCTCACACTCTGAGCATTCAAAGGGCTTCTCCCCTGTGTGGGTTCTTAGATGTATTTGAAGAGTGCTAGTGTTACTGAATGTCTTTCTACACTCTGAGCATTCGAAAGGCTTCTCCCCTGTGTGAGTTCTTATATGATATTGAAGATGGCCACTGGAACGAAATCTCTTCCCACATTCTGAGCATTCAAAAGGCTTCTCCCCTGTGTGAGTTCTTAGATGTTTTTGAAGATTGCTACTGTCACTGAATCTCTTCCCACACTCTGAGCATTCAAAAGGCTTCTCCCCTGTGTGGGTTCTTTCATGTTTTTGAAGAGTGCTACTATTACGGAACCTTTTTCTACAATCTGAGCATTCAAAAGGCCTCTCCCCTGTGTGCATTCTTAGATGTATTTGAAGACTGCTACCGTCACAGAATCTCTTCTCACACTCTGAGCATTGAAAGGGCTTCTCCCCTGTGTGGGTTCTTTGATGTATTTGAAGAGCGCTACTCTGACTGAATCTCTTCCCACACTCTGAGCATTCAAAAGGCTTCTCCCCTGTGTGGGTTCTTAGATGTCTTTGAAGACTGCTACTGCCACAGAATCTCTTCCCACACTGTGAGCATTCGAAAGGCTTCTCCCCTGTGTGGATTCTCTGATGTTTTTTAAGGGTGCTATTGTCACTGAAACTCTTCCCACACTCTGAGCATTCAAAAGGCTTTTCCCCTGTGTGGGTTCTTATATGTATTTGAAGACTGCTACTGTCACAGAATCTCTTCCCACTCTCTGAGCATTCAAAAGTCTTCTCCTCTGTGTGGGTTCTTAGATGAATTTGAAGAGTGCCACTGCGACTGAATCTCTTCCCAAACTCTGAGTATCCATAAGGCTTCTCCCCTGTGTGGGTTCTCTGATGCTTCTGAAGGCTGCCTAGGGCACTAAATCTCTTTGCACACTCTGAGTGTTCAGAAGCCTTGTCCCCTGCATGGGTTCTCCAATGTTCTTGAAGATGGCCACTGCGACTGAATCTCTTCCCACACTCTGAGCATTTAAAAGGCTTCTCCCCTCTGTGGATTTGTTGGTGTACAAGGAACTGTGATCTGTATTTGAAGTAGTTTCCACACCAAAAGCATTTATATGCATGTGTTATACTGTGGTTAGGAATTACATTTATATTACGTTTTCCTCCCACAGAGAACATCGTTCCACTCCCCGAGCAAATAAATCGCTTCCCTCCTGTATGAATCCTTTGGTGTCGAACAAGTTCTGATTTCTCTGAGAATCTCTTGCCACAGTCTGAGCAGCTATAAGGTTTCTCTCCTCTATGTGTTCTTTGAAGTCTAGGGAGCTCTGCTCTGCAAATCATGGTCTTTCCACACTCCAGCCATTGATGGGCCTTCTTTTCACTGTGCATCCGTAAATGGACATTATACTGCAACTGATCTGAGAAGTCCATTCCACATGCCAAGGACTTGTATGTTTCCTTCACCATGCAAATTACTTCTTGGAAATCCCCTCCTTGGCAAGGAACGGGTTTACCCCTCTTCTGGATGATGTGGCTTCTCTTCTGCCTCTTAGGTCCAACTTCCTTTCTGAAGTTTCCTCTCAAGTCTTCATTCTTGACTTCATGTGGCAATAGAAGATGCAGTTCCTCATCCCCCTCATTCCTCTGATCATCCCCTGCTAGAATAGAGAAAGAGATCCTGTTAGAACCCAGGCAAGGAGGTCTGATCTGCACCTGAATTTCTATATGCAATCCAAATGTTACAGTGGATTCTTCCCGCTGTATGCTGAAGTGTACAATAACATACACTTTAAAAGTACATGATGCCTCCTGCATGGGAGAGGCTTGGTTTAGGCTCTAACCATTTATATGGTTCCCTGTGTAAATTTTTATGTGAAGTAAGAGCTCTTTTTTGACTGAAGCTCTTTCCGCAGTTCAAGCTGTTATACGGTTTCTCTCCTAAGGGAATTTGTGCCTGCAAAATGATTTTCAAACTCTGACTGAAGGTCTTTGCCAAGGCCACCCTTTCAGTTTCCATGGAGTGGAGTCTTTGGTTCGTGTGGAGGCCTTTGTCCCATCTCATTTTGACTGACCTTTCTTCTTGGACTGGGATTTCACGGAAACCCCCTCCTCGGCAAAGAATGGGCTTCTCCTTCCTCTTACCTGCTTGGCTTCCCTCCAGCCTCTGGGGTCCATCTCCATCTCCAAAGTTTACTTCAGCATCTTCATTTTTTACTTTTTCCAAACAGTACCCCTGGAATTCCCCAGCTGTCTTCTCTACATCTGCTCCTGGAATAAAGAGTTTCAATCATCACCCATGCAGGAAGCCAAGGCACCAGTCAGGCACTGCCCAGGAATGGGTGTGCATTTCTCTCATCCAATCATCTTTCCTCCCAAACTGAGACGCTGGTCACACCTTAGCCCTGCCAGGCCCTCCCATAGAGCTGTTTTTATATTCTGTCTGTCCCTCCCTTCCCCAAATTCCCCATATGTATTTTAAGGGGGAAAGTGGCAAAAGATTGTCCCCCCCCGTTCCCAGGTGACTTACCATACTTCTTGACTTCTGATTCTCTGCATTTGACAATTAAATATAAGAGGATATTAAGATATCCAGTCCTGCAACTGTACTGAGAGTGTCCTTCCAGTTGTCAACAGAGCCAGGAGGAGCCGGTTTTCCGCCTCCCCAAAATACACGTTTTCCGGGGGGAGGAGAGAAGTCAGGAGCTCACTAAGTGAATCCCACAGTTCAAAGGTGGCCCCCATGGCTTTTGGAAAAGGTGCCATTAGTTGGGGGCAGGTTATGACAGATGAGAAAACCAGCCCTGCAGTCTTTCTTATGGACAGAGCCATTTTTTCCTATTTCTGAGCCATTTTATGCACCTATTGTCTAAAGCACAGCCATGTCTGAATCATCCAGGCAGTTCTGCCTTTCCAAGAAGAACAGAGTCAGCCTGTCTCTCCCCAAAGAAGTATATTTTATTGTCAGCAAGAGAGAGCCAGAAGACTGATTGTTATCAACTTGTTACAGTAGAGTAAGGATCTCTGGAAGCCCGTCCCAGAGGAACACGCAGTGTCAAAAAGTCCAGATAAGACCCCGGAAGAGTCTGTCCTGTTCCACCCTCCCAAAGCACCTGAAAACATGCAGTGACCCCACAGCAAGCATGCAGTCATCCAGGGTGTTCAGCATGACCAGGGTGATGGAATCTCAACGTGGGGAAGTTAGTCTGGCAGATCCTTAGAGCAGTGGAGGGTTCTCACTGCTGTCAACCCTCTTCTCTGGGGACAGGGAGAGATGGTACTGGCTGACTTTGGAGAAATTCGGGCATTGGGGCATGCTGAGTGGACAGGTATTCCTGGCTTTTCTCTGTGTGTTTGTGCTTTTCTTTGGCAGATGGTTTCCCGCCTCAAGAGGCTGGAAGCGTCTTTGCCTTTGGGAAGGAGTCGGTCGCTTGCCTCTTGGGGAGACGGGAGGTGTCTACAGTGCTTTCTCTATCCTCTTGTGGCTCAAACTGTGCTTCGATGGAGAACCTCCCGGAGTTGGCTTTCGTTTCGTTCACAACTTCATCTGAACACCCTGAAGCACCTTACAAAATGACATAAAGATTTATTTATTTTTAAAATGTAATCCAAATTATACATCTATTAGTTATTTTTATATGCAATTGTTTCTCTTCCCTCTTCAATTAGCAGTGGAGTTTTGAAGGTTTTAATAAGGCTTTTAGCCAGTTGTTAAGATTAAAGATGAAATAAATAAGTAGTGCAGTTGTTTTGTATTATTTGTTGTATACGTAGTTGGGAGTTATAATTGCTGAGTAGTTACTGCAGAAGTCATAAGGTTTCCTTTAATAGTCCTATGTGAACATCTGTTAAGGCGGATTGATTTGTTTGCATGCCCGGGACAAGATTTTCCAGTAAAATGGATGAGAGTGGGTTGTAAACCTTAAAGAATAAAAGTTTTTTTGTATGCACTGTATAAAATGCTTTCTGTATAAATGTGCATGGTAATGTTGAAGTGACTTTATGTATGTTTTTGTAGATACATTCTAGCAATTGAAAGCATGTCATGGAATATCATGTGAAGACAGTATGAACAGTAGGTTTTCAAGAGAGATTACCACGGTACATTGTCTCATAATATTTTACTGTACAGAAACAATTGCATATAAAAATAACTTTAATAGATGTATAATTGGGATTACATTGTTAAAAAAAATTATGCCATTTTTGTAAGGTGCTTCAGTGTGTTCAGATGAAGCTGTGAACGAAACGAAAGCCAACTCCGGGGAGTTTCGTCAACCCACTTTTTTCTGTACTTATGGTGTGCTTACGAAAAAAGAATATACAACAACGTGGATATGTGAATAACTGTCATAAAATAACTTTGTTAAATATAGTAGAGAAATTGTATTTATTTCATCTTAAAGCGCTGAGTGTCAGCCTGTTTTCTGGTTTATTAGTTGTTCTGGACTGTTGTTTCAACGGAGAACCTGACTGTGTGTTAGCTGGGCTGACAGTTTCAGTGAGAATCTTTTCAAGAACACATGATCCCGCTCCCTTGGGGTGAGGACTGACTCCTGTCACCACAACAGAGGGTGCTGTGTGATTTGGGTAAACCAGTTGCCCTTGGGTGGCAGTGTTAACTGGTGGGACTACCCGCTGCAGGCCACGTCTGCAAGGTAGAACAGCTCCAAAGAAAGCACTCAAACCCATCTCCACCTAATAGTAAGGCCTGAAGGCATCCAGGGGGCCGCTGTAGGAAAGGCTTGGGTGATGGCCGCCACACTGGCCATGCTGAACCATCGTTTTCACTGCCACCTCCTTGAGGCCCCCAGCGGAGGGTGGTGGTGGTGATAGCACGGCAGTCCTCACAACCACATGTTGCTTTTCAATATTTTGATTCATGCGTCATCCCAATGGCAGCAATTTGCCCTTTTGGCATCTGTGAAAGATCCTTACCCAGAGAGGCCACGTTCCCATAGTTCTCCAGCATGACTTCCCTGTAGAGAGCTCTTTGGCCAGGAGCCAGCAAGGCCCACTCGGCCTCGGTGAAATACACGGCCACCTCCTCAAAGGAAACGGGAGACTGGAAGAAAAAGGAGATACCCTCGTCAGAGATCAGTCCAGGCAGAGACTACACTCTCCACGGGGGCATTCTGGGAGGGTGCAGGATGTAGAGTTTGGCATGCGTCGAGAGAGTGGGGCTCAGAGCCTGTATCTCCTCGGTCAGCAGGACCAAAAGCCTCCCTTGAGAAAGGAGAGGGGACCTGACTATCCCCCAGTCTTCCCCCATACCTGGACCAGAGGTGGAGCAGCTGTTTCCACTCCTCTGCAAAGACGATGGCTTGACAACATCTCTTCACTGCCTGCAAGGGAGGCAAAATTGGAAGGATGAATGTGAACCTCAAGTTTCTATTTTGTTTGCTTCTTTGACTTCTGCTTCAGCCATCCCTCAAACCGGGATTGTGACACGTTTTCTTATTTAGACTCAAGAAAATATGTCATGACCTTTAGTAAGGTGTCAGAGAGGTGGAAGGGAAGCACCTGGTACCCATGAGCCTTGGCATAAATGTTGCCAACCCTTCTTTGAGACTTGAAATGTGCCCTGTGCACCCTGGAGCTCCAAAGGCTGCAGCATCCCTGCTGGAAGAGACCAAAAGCCCAGGCCTGCCATCCTCCCGCCTGCTGGGGCCTCCCACCCGTCCTGGCGCCCGTCCTGGCAGGAGAAAAAGAGAGGACCGGAAATCCTGTTGCATGACCCATCGCCATCACCTCCAGCCCAAAACCCAGATTTTTTTTTTAGTGCATCAGCCAAGGCTCTGGAAGCTTTGGGATACCACCAATGGGCTTCCAGGACGCCTGCTGATGCTCTGACCTCACATCCAGGCAGGCCCGTCGCCAGGAATTTCTAAGTTGGGGGGCATTTTAATTCCTCAGGGGGCACTGGCTAAATCAATTAATGATAATTTACATAAGAACATAAGAGAAGCCAATGTCGAATCAGGCCAAGGGCCCATCTAGTCCAACACTCTGTCACACAGCGGCCAAAATATACCAGGTGCCATCAGGCGGTCCAGCAGTGGGGCCAGGACACTAGAAGACCTCCCACCGCTGCCCCCTCCAGCACCAAGAATAGAGGGCAGCACTAACTCCTGACCGAGAGTTCCTATCTATACCTTGTGGCTAATAGCCACTGAGGGACTTCTGCTCCATATGTTTATTCAATTCCCTCTTGAAACTGTCCATGCTTGTAGCTGCCACCACCTCTTGTGGCAGGGAATTCCATGTGCTAATTAACGCACGATCATCAGTCTGTGGGAGGAGTCTCGCTCACCACCCGCTGTCTCCTTCGAAGGGGGCAGCAGGGTTGTTGGACAGCTGAGATCTCGGCGGAGCGCTTTCTCGGGTTGATTTCCTTTGGAGGAGAGAGAGCAGCAGAGACGAATGGGAGCCCGTCCCTCTCCATCCTGGCCCTTGGGCGAGGCAGGGACCCGCTTCCGCCAGGCCCGCTAGAGAGGCGCTCCTTGCTGCTGGCGGGAACCCAGGCATAGCATCCGGCACGATGAGGGCTATAGGGGCTTCTTGCGTCGAAAAGGGGGGGCCGCTCAGCCTCGGGGCAAGGGAGGACGCTGCGGCTGGCTGCCCGGGGAGGAGAACGGCCAGCCCGCTTGCTTCTCTTCTCAGGTCTGCAGCTTTCCCTTCTCCACGGAGGTAGGGCTCCCTCCCTCCCGGGCTCCCTGCTCATCCTCCAGCAGCCCGTCCATCCCCACAGGCTGGGTTCAAGAGACATGCTCTGGAGTCGGGGCTGGGGGCGGCCTGAGGACGGCTGAGAGGAGGGGAGCTTCGGGGTGGCCTCCCTTGTTGTATGTTAATCTCCAGCAGCTAGATCATTAGTAGCTAGTGTCAGCTGATGTACTCAGAGGACAAGTCCCAACTTGTTCTGCCTGGCACTGAACAGTGTGCAGTCACTGTGACTCAGCAGTCCACTGATTGGTGGGGGTTTGTATATAAGTCTTTGTACTACTGCCATACTTTTCCCTTCTGTATATTGGATGCCTGGCGTAGCACTTTGCTTGTGAATACTGTGAATAAAACTCTTGTATGTAGTATACCACTGGACTGCCTTTGTGTGGTTACTATAAGAGGTTCCTCTGCTGGATCTACAGTGCAAGCAGGTGAGAGACTGAGGTGGCTGGGAAGTCCTAGTAAAGGTTGGAGGCTTGAACTGTTAAGACACGCACTCCCCAACATCCCTGTCCTTGGCGCGCGCAGCCCCCTCTTTCCTCTTTTCCCGGCAGGCAAACTGGAGAGCTGAGGAAAAGCGGGCTCGGGCCAGGCTCCCTTCCCTCCCAGCCAAGGCAGCTGGTGCAGGACGGGGTGGGGTGGGTGGGTGTGGAATTATTGAGCGACAGCACAGAGGATAAGGATGCCGAGGGAGGAAGCCCGCGTGATGGCAGTGCTCCAGCTGGCCCCACTTTTGTCCCCAGAGAGAGTACACGAGGAGAAGCGGTGTCCACGGCAGCACAGGGGGAGTTTGCTGTCAACACTGAATCTTGCCAGAGAGTCGGGGGGGGGACTGAATGGAAGTGGTGGGGCCTTGGCAGGAAGTCGGGGGGGGGCGGCAGGCCCCCAAATACCCCAATGTAGCTACAGGCCCGCATCCAGGTATTTGGTGACATGAGACATCGACATGACACCGCAACCAACCCAAGTTCAACACTCAAACCCCATGGGGGTCCCCGGCCATGGCCTGGCATCTGTAGTCCAGCATCCTCTGTCTCACCGTGGCCTGCCAGATGCCCCTGGAAAGCCTTTAAGTGGGACACAGAACCCACACTATTGCCCCCTAGCAATGCGGTTTCAGACGTCTGCTGACTGAGAATATGGGGGGGGGGGGTTGTTGTTGTAAAGTGCTGTGAAGTCACATCTGACTTATGGTGAAGCCACAAGTTGTTCAAGGAAAGAGTCCTTCGGAGGTGGTCTGCCATTGCCTGCCTTTGCAGAGCAACCCTGGACTTCTTTGGTGGTCTCCCGTGTGAGAATCAACCAGGGCTGACCCTGCTTAGCTTCTGAGATCCGTGGAGACTGGGCTAGCCTTGGTCATCCATGTCTGGGGAATGTGGACGTTCCATTGATTCACCGTGGCTAATAGCTGCACCCTCATTTCTCTTCCTTTCCTTTTCTAAGCCACCTTGAGACCCTCTAATGGAAGGAAGGGGAGACAGGCACATTTTAATCAATGTAAATAAGAATGGAATTGCCCTCCATGAATCTGTGTACTCCCCTAGAAAGTAAAGTGGCCATCACCACATCCTATGGCACATTGTGTCCCAGAACTCCATTCTATGTAGTCTGCAAAAGTATTCCCCTTTTCTCCTGTCTTGAACCTCTGCCCAACAACTAGGTGCCCCAATCCCATCTAGGCAGGAGGCACCCTTACCACTTGACAGGGCATCTTGCGCATTCTCCTGGGCCTGCGCCCTCTGGCTTTTCTCCAACAGAGCTCCTTCTGCCTCAGAGACCTTCGCTTTTATCTTCACGGATTGTCCCCACATCTGAAACAACAACAACAACAGAGGCAGGTAATAGAAGGAATGGAAATATCTAGAGGTAGAAATATCTAAGAAAAGATGGGAACACTACTCTGAGGAATTATACTAAGGAGATGAAAGGATGACAGATTTCTTTCTAGAAGAATCTTTTGAAGAAGAATGAACGGTTCTAGAAAGTAAAGGGAAAACTGCACTAAAAGCAACTGGGAGAAACAGATCACCAGGGGTAGATGGGATACCAATAGAACTACTCTAAGGAACAGAAAAGGAGTCCCTCAAAATCTTAACAAGAATATGCTAACAAAGATGGAAAAGTAAACAATGGCCCACAGTCTGGAAACACTCACTTTAGATTGCTATTCTGACAAAAGAAGACATCAAAGACTGCAGCAACTTCTATTTATTAATTTATTTGATTCGATTTATACCCCACCCTCCCAACCAAGACAGGCTCAGGGTGGCTTACACAAATGTGTAAAAATACAATTAAAATTCATCATAACCCAAGGTGGGCTGGAGATGGTAAGGCCAGGATACAGGGTCTCTTCTTGGATGTCACACGCGGCTCCTAATTGAAAGTCTAGTGGAAGAGCTCCATCTTGCAGGCCCTGCGGAACTGTAAAAAGGTCCCACAGGGCCCTGATCTTTCCTGGGAGCTCATTCCACCAGTGCGGAGCCGCTACTGAGAAGGCCCTGGCCCTGGTTGTCGCCAACCTAGCGTCTTTGGGACTTGGGCAGGCCAGCCAGTTTTGGACCCCTGAACACAGTGCTCTCTGGGGAACATATGGAGAAAAGCAGTCCCTTGGGTATGCTGGACCCTGACCATAGAAGGCTTTAAAGGCCAAAACCAGCACCTTCAAGTGAATTCAGTAAGGTATTAGCAGCCAGTGTAGTGCTTTCAGCATGGGCTGGATGTGTTCCCGTATGGAAAGACCCATCAACAGCCTAGCCACAACATTTTGCACTAGCTGCAGCTTCCGGGTTTGAGACAAGGGCAGCCCCATGTAGAGAGCATTACAGTAGTCTAACCTCAAGGTGACCATTACATGGATCACTGTTGCCAAGTCGTTGCATTTGAGGAAGGCAACCGACTGCCTAATCAGCCGAAGGTGATAAAAGGCTGACTTGGCAGTGGCTGTTACCTGGGCTTCCACTGTTAGAGAGGCATCAAGGAGCACTCCCAAGCTCCTAACCTCCGATGCTGACTCCAACTGCACCCCATCGAAGGTCGGGAGTGGGATTCCTACCCTTGGACTGCCCCGATTCAGGCACAGGACCTCCGTCTTTGTAGGATTCAGTTTCAGTCGACTCAGTCTAAGCCAACCAGCCACGGCTTGTAACGCCCAGTCCAGATCTTCCGGGTTAGAGTCAGACTGGCCACCCAACAACAGATAGAGCTGGGTGTCATCCGCATATTGGTGACACCCAACTCATGCCTCCGTGCCATCTGGGCAAGGGGGCACATACAGATGTTGAACAGCATCAAGGAAAGTACTGCCCCCTGAGGCACTCCACATATCAGTGGGTGCCTACAAGACAGCTGTTCCCCTAGTGCAACCCTTTGTCCCCGACCTTGAAGGAAGGATGCAAGCCATTGCAAGGCAAGCCCTGAACCCCCACATCAGCGAGGTAGTGAGTCAGTAGCTGATGGTCGACTGTGTCGAACGCTGCCGACAGGTCTAACAGCAACAGCACTGCAGTCCAGTGCAGTCTCCATTCCATGACCTGGGCGAAAGCCGGACTGGAAGGGGTCTAAAATGGAAGCATCATCCAAAAAGCTCTGCAACTGGACTGCCACAGCCCTCTCAATCAGCTTGCCCAAATAGACCTTCACATTAATTTCTCATGGGAGTAAAGTGATACTCAAAATCTTACAACAAAGACTGTTATCATACATGGAATGAGAAATGCCAGATGTAGAAGCTGGATTCCGAAAAGGACAAGGTACTTGAGATCATATTGCAAATTTAGGTCTATTATTGGAGCATATGAGATAATTTTGGCCACTGTGTGACCAAAATCTGATATAACAGATAAAAGGAAACTACCAGACTCATGGAATCAAGCACTGATTACCCTGATATATAAGCCAGACACAGATGAAAAAGAAATCCGGAACTATAGACCAATTTCATTGTTGAATGTGGACTACAAGATTTATGCATCCATATTAGCTAAAATATAGAAAAGATTCCTGATACAGATAATACATCAGGATCAATCAGGATTCTTGCCAAACAGGCAAATGAGACACAATGTAAGAATAATTCTGAATGTACTGGAATATTTTGAAGCCCACCCTGAAAAACACATGGTTTTAGTCTTTTTGGATGCAGAGAAGGCATTTGATAATCTGACTTGGTTCTTTATATTGGAACAATTACAATCATGGAAATGTGGAGACTACTTTTTTGCAATGGTGAAAGCAATATATACATGTCAGTCTGCTAAAATAATGGTGAATGGAGATCTTTCACAAAATATAGAAATACGAAAAGGAACTAGACAAGGGTGCCCCCTATCTCCTCTTTTGTTCATCTTTGCTTTAGAGGTGCTATGCGAAAGAGTAAGGAGACTTAATTCCATTAGAGAACTCAGAATTAAAGGGGAAGAATATGAATTTCAAGCTTTCGCAGATGATCTGGTTTTTTATCCTGGAAGAGCCACAAACAACAACAGACCCTCTCCTGCAGACTATAAAAGAATATGGTCGGCATGCTGGATTGAAAATCAACTTTAAAATTACTAAAATACTATTAAAGAACTGTACCAAAAACCAAGCTCAAAAGATACAGGAATGCTCAGGAATGGAAGTAAAGAAGAAAATAAAGTATTTGGGAATAAACTTAACAAACAGATATAGCTCTCTATTCAAAGAAAACTATGTAAAACTAATGGAAACTATCAAGAAGGATTTACAAAATTGGAAACAGTTAAACCTCTCATTTATGGGAAGAATAGCGACAGTGAAGATGAACATCTTACCAAGAGTGATCTTTTTATTTCAAACAATACCTATAATAAAAAATCTACAATATTTTAAAGAACTTGATAAGCTAATGAGACAATTTATCTGACAAGGGAAAAAACCCAGAATTAAACTAAAAATATTGCAAGATAAACAAGAAAGAGGAGGATTTGTCCTACCAGACTGGCAATTATATTATAAAGCAGATAGCATAACATGGATGAAAGAATGGCTTACTCTAGAAGATTCAAGACTGTTAAAGTTGGAAGGCCATGATCTACAACCAAGTTGGTATGCTTTTGTGTGGTACAGGAAAAGTAAGGCCCATAAATATTTTAATCAGCATATGCTAAGAGCAGCATTACTGAAACAATGGGATGAAGTACAGAACCTATATTATACTAAAATACTTAAATGGGTTTCGCCACTAAAAGCATTTGTACATCCCAAGACATTTTCAAAAGCTTTAGCCTGGACATATTAAGATTTATTGAATAAACAAAACCAACTTCAAACTCAAGAAGAACTTAAAGAAAGAGGTATACAGCTGAACTGGTGGGAAAGAGCACAACTAGATTCTAGATTTGCTAAAGATAATGTAACTGGTTTCTACAATTCACCTGCAGAGCTTGATAAGATCATGTTTGAGAAAGATTGTAAATATATAAAATGAATTTATAATGTCTTAACGAGATATGAGAATGCAGGAAGAAGTGGTAAAAGAAGCTATGATTAAATGGGCACAAAATATAGGTCAAATGGATGCATGGTCTAAGGTATGGAAACTAAACACAAAATTTACAAAGGCAAGTTCTTATAAAGAAAACTTAGCTAAGTGGTATCTGAATATGTCAAATACATGTTGGAAATGTAAAAGTAAAACTGGATCATATTATCATATCTGGTGGACATGTAAGATTGCTAAAACATACTGGATATGGATACATACAATGTTACAAAAAATGTTCGCCAAAACCATACCGTTTAATCCTGAATTATTTTTATTAAACATTATTCCTGATTCCCTTACAAAGATACATACATATGTAATTGTACATGTTGTAACCGCAGCAAGAATTTTATATGCAAAGTACTGGAAAAAAGAAGTGCCTACAAAAGAAGAAATCATAAATAAACTGTTTGAAGCAGCAGAAATGGACAATTTAACTCTCCATTTAGAAGGCAAAAAAGAAGGATCTTTCAAAAATACTTGGTGTGAACTCTATAGATGGCTTGATGGCTATATACAGAAATTATGAAGATTTAAGCAACATGTTGTACCATGTAAAATTGATTACATAATCAAGGAAAGATGCATAAAACTAGACAAGATGTGATCAGATTATGCAAATTCAACTGGATAACAAGTATGAGCTCCACTACTGTAGTGTATGTTTGTGTAGTGGTTGTCGTTGTAGTAATGTGTTGTTATTTCTTTGTCTTGTTGTTTTAATGTGTAGTATCTTTTCTTTTTTCTAAAAAATAAAATGGCCCAGTTTTTGCTGGGTTCACTCCAAAAAAAAAAAAAAAATTTGACAGAAAGCCTTAGGATAAGGTCACTGCTTGAACTGAGTGCATGAAAACTTCTCACCTGCTCTGCCTGCCTCTTCTCCTCGGCCTGACTCAGGAGGAAGCCTTCGGCCAGGGCCACCGCCTGGGAACTGGTCTCTGGCCCACATCCTCTGACCCAGCACTGCATGTCCTGGGGCAGGACGGCCAGGAACTGCTCCAGGATCACCAGGTCCAGGATCTGCTTCTTGGTGTGCCTCTCCGGCTTCAGCCAACGGTTGCAAAGTCCATGGAGCCGGCTGCAAACCTCTCGGGGCCCATCGGCCTCATGGTAACAGAACTGCCGGAAGCTTTGGCTGCATGTATCTGTGCTCATAGTGTCCTGAGCCAAGATCTCTGGTACAGCTCTTTCCCAGAATTCAGCAGCACTCCCTGCTGGGATGGGATGGGGACTTTTTCTCGATCTCCTGCCAGTTCCAGGGCCTTCTGGGTCCTCCTCTTCCATCTCCTTCTCCTTTCTCTTGGGTTGCCTCTGACTGTGGAAAGACACTATTATTCACTCGCCAAGGAAGAGAGAAAGATAGGGGATCAGTGGTCCCGGAGACACCCCATTGAGCGTGGGGTGCCTCAGGGGGCCGTGCTGTCCCTGATGTTGTTTAACATCTACATGCGCCCCCTCGCCCAGATTGCCCGGAGTTGCGGGCTTGGATGTCATCAGTATGCAGATGATACCCAGCTCTATCTGATGCTGGGTGGCCGATCGAACTCTACCCTGGATGACCTTCATCGGGCGTTACAGGCTGTGGCTGGATGGATTAGACTGAGTTGGCTGAAACTAAACCCAGCAAAGACGGAGATCCTGGTCCTGAGTTGGATCGGTTCAGGGTTGGGGTTCCCTCTCCCGACCTTTGACGGGGTGCTGTTGGTGCCGGTGGTGGAGGTTAGGAGTCTGGGTGTGCTCCTGGACTCCTCTTTAACGATGGATGCCCAGGTAGCAGCCACTGCCAAGTCAGCCTTTTACCACCTTCGGCTGGCTCAGCAGCTGGTCCCCTTCCTTGACCGCAACGACCTGGCCACTGTGATCAATGCGACGGTCACCTCAAGGCTAGACTACTGTAACGCTCTCTACTTGGGGCTGCCTTTGTCGCAAATCCGAAAGCTGCAGCTGGTGTAGAATGCTGCAGCCAGGCTGTTGATGGGTCTCTCTAGGAGGGATCATATTCGGCCTGCGCTGAAAGCGCTGCACTGGATGCCAATAGCGTACCAGATTCGCTTCAAAGTGCTGGTCTTGACTTTTAAAGCCCTGTATGGCCAGGGTCCGGCCTACCTGAGGGACCACCTTTCCCCATATGTTCCCCCAAGGGAACTTCGGTCGGGGAGTCAACAGCTCCTTGAAATTCCAGGCCCCAGGGAAGTAAAATTTGCTGCCACTAGAGCCAGGGCTTTTTCGGTGGCGGCTCCCACCTGGTGGAGGGAGCTCCTGGAAGAGATCCGGGCCCTGCGGGACCTTGCTCAGTTCCGCAGGGCCTGTAAGACAGAGCTATTCTGCCGGGCCTATGATTAGGAGCTGCTGCCATGGTTAGCCATCCGCCATCATACTACTGTCATCACTGAGTGTGGGGCGGCCCTGGCAGGAGGGGGGGTGACGAGCTACTGTTCAGCTGTTGTTTGGCTACTGGCGGTTAATTTCTGCCGGGGGCTACAATCTGCCCCATCTTGTTCTACTGCTTGTGCTATAATGTTTGGATGTTGTTTATATGTTTTTTGGTTTCATATTGTTGAACCTGTTTTAAAGTTGGCATGCGTGCCTTGCTGTTAGCCGCCCTGAGCCTCCGGGGAGGGCGGGATACAAAAAGAAAGAAAGAAAGAAAGAAAGAAAGAAAGAAAGAAAGAAAGAAAGAAAGAAAGAAAGAAAGAAAGAAAGAAAGAAAGAAAGAAAGAAAGAAAGAAAGAAAGAAAGAAAGAAAGAAAGAAAGAAACCAAAAGAGAACTGAGTTGTATCAGTGACCTGGTCAAGACAGACCTAAGTGAATCAGAGGAAGTGTCCGTGGTGTAGTGTGTAGATCAGGATTAACGTCATTGGGTTATATTACGTATCAAGCTTTTTAGGTTATGCTTGTTTGGTCCTTCAGGAAAGAAAAACATCTCTACTGGGCTCTTGAAAAATCTGCTGTGGATGTTATGAGCTTGGCCTCCGGTACCTGGGGACCAGTCTGTTTAGCAGGTGCAGGTTAAGGGCTTAACCACCTCACACAGCTCCTCCATAGGCTCTGCCCAAGCAGCCAGCCGAGGGGAAGGGGCAGAGGGGCCTCTCCAGGTCAGGGCACGGGGGCTGCTGGGGGTCAAACAGGAGCAGGAGAAGGAGGCAGGGATGGGGCAGAGCTTGGCTGAGAGTGCAAGGAAAATGGGACATAAAGAGAGTGCAAGGAAAACAGGGCAGGGGTGGCCAAACTTGGTCAAATGGCTGAGAGTGAACAAATTGAAACTGAACTGCCACAGTGACATGGAGACTAGACTAGATCAATGCCCTGTACCTTACATAAAACCAATCCAGAAACTCCAGCTGGGGCACAATGCCAGGGCTCCACAATTATTAGGAGCTAGATGGGGCAGCCGAATTACTGCCCTTCGGCAGTCCCTCCGCTGGCTGGCCTCGACAGGGGCCTTCTCCCTTCTGGCCCCCGGGGAATGGTCTGCTGAGGGGGTCAGGAAGGCTCCCACTCGCCTGACTTTCCACAGTCCAAGCAAAACTGAATTATCCAAGAGGGCTTTTCTAAGCAAGCAATAGGGTAGCACTGGAGAAAAGGCTTCACAAGTTTACTTGGAGACATTGGAGGATGGGGTCTGAATGACTGTGTTTAGTTTGCTGTAAGTAGGATCCTACTATGCCACCTTAACATTTATGCTCTCCTTCAACAAAGTTTCTCAGATTTCTGGTCAGTTCTCCAACCCCAATTCTATTGCATAGTTTATTGTATTGAATGTATTGATTGTATAGAGTCCCACTAAAGGGTGGACTATAACTAATGTAAATAAATAAAATAGGGTCAATAACGCCCCCACACACACACCAATGTTCCCTCCAAGCTGTGGAGTCCTGAGAGCAGAAATTCTACTTTGTGAGCTACCAGCATTAAAGTTGTGAGCAGGTGATTTGGCTACTGCATAACTTAGTTTGCTCTGGAGCCATCCTTCCTGAGCTAAGACAAAAACGTGTGAGCCAGAGCCTAAGAAACTATGAGCTAGCTCACACTAACTCAGCTTAGAGGGAACACTGCCCCCCCCCCCCAGGGAAATTGCAGATGCGGGGAGCATCGCTCAAAAGGCGAGGGATTTGGGCAACGACTGGGCACGAAGGATTCCTCCCCTGCGATCCCGCCTGGGACTTTTTCCTGGGCCTCCCTCCGACCTCCCTGGCGGAGGATTTACTTCGATTTCCAAAGCGCAAATCCCGCCTTTCACCCCTGGCAGGGACTAACAAACCAAGGAAAACATCCGTCAGAAAACCACGTTTCAGAAGTACTGATCCGATCCCCGCCCCGCCGCCGCCGCCGCCACTTGAGAGCGAAACGTCCGTCTTCCCCGACTGCGAATGATGACTTACCCGGGAGGAGACCCTCTCAGGCTCCGGCTGCAAAGATCTTCCTTTACTGTTGCACCCCCGGAAGCCCTTCCGGATCTCCTTCCCCATGCAGAAGGAAACTCTTCCGCGCCCCCGCCTCTTTGTCGGCCTCTCTAGCCAACAGCTCTGCTGCTTTAACCCTTTCAGAGCTGCAGCGTTAGGAGCAGAGCCCGCTGCGGGGCGAGACTTCCAGCCGCCCCTTAGGAAGAGGCCGCGGCATTGATGGCAGGGACAGATTTGCGCCGGTGATGCAAATAGAGGAGGAACATAAGAACGTAAGAGAAGCCAATGATGAATCAGGCCAATGGCCCATCTAGTCCAACACTCTGTCACACAGCGGCCAAAATATATCAGGTGCCATCAGGAGGTCCAGCAGTGGGGCCAGGACACTAGAAGCCCTCCCACTGCTGCCCCCTCCAGCACCAAGAATAGAGTGCATCACCTGCCCCAGACTGAGAGTTCCCATGTATACCCTGTGGCTAATAGCCACTGATGGACTTCTGCTCCATACGTTTATCTAATTCCCTCTTGAAACTGTCCATGCCTGTAGCTGCCACCACCTCCTGTGGCAGTGAATTCCATATGTTAATCACTCTTTGGGTGAAGAAGGACGTCCTTTTATCCCACCTAACCCGACTGCTCAGCAATTTCATGGAGTGCCCACGAGTTCTTGCATTGTGAGAAAGGGAGAAAAGTAACTTGTCTGTTATGTATATATAAGAAAAATACAAATATACAGAAGATAATATAATACTGTAACACTGTAAGGAACAATTCTGCAGCTCCGATTCAATCCCACATTTCTCAGACACCCCCCCCCCAAAAGGCTTCTCTTCACTTCCCTGCCCCACCCCTCCCTTCTCCATCTGCGGGATTCCCCTTGGGAGTTCCCCAGGCATCGCCCCTCTCCTAGCCTGGATTGGGATTGGGAATTGCTCCTTTTCCCTGTTGGGGAAAGTGGGGTTCGGCCCTGGATGCGGGGAGGACAGCGTGTGACTCGTGCAGGCGGAGGGGCTGGGAGTTTGGGGGAAGGGAGGGTGCCCCGGCTTGGATTGTTCCTGTCTTTGCCCCTCACCCCATTGGGAGGTTTGGCATTCACCCTCATGGGTTTCGGAGAGGGAGGGTAAATCCTAGGGCTGGAGAAGTGTTAGGGCAGGGGTTGCCAAACTTGCTTAAAGTAAGACCGGGGCAGAATAAATCTCAGCTGTCTGAGAGTTGCAAGACATGTTCAAACATCACACGTTTTGATTGGAAAATATGCAAATTTGCTTTTTTTAATTGACATTAAATGAGACTGCCAAAAATGCAAACAAAAGGGGTAAAAACAGGTATTGATAATATTTGTTTGCCCCATTATATTTATTTGTTTGCTAATGATATTTATTTATTTAAGTTATCCAAAGTATTACAAATTAACAAGTAAAGGCTGTATCATTAAGAAAATGAACCACGGCGAATCAGGAAATGGCACGCTCCCGGGCCTGATCATTGACAAAAAAAAGAAGTTAAAATTGATATCAGTGAAAAAATAACACAAACTAAAATAGACAATAATATAAGTAGACAGTAAGATAAATGGGTGGTATTTACATAAACCTGGATAACGAAAGCAGCTGGCGGATTTTATAGGCTGCTGCACAAAATTTTGCAACTGATGTTGTCGTTGTTGGATTTCTGTCTTCTGGGAGTAACCTAAGTATCCCAAGCTCATTCTTCAAGGCATTCCATCGATCAAAGGATTGGTGGTCTGGATGTGAGCATCTTGAGAGAAGGGACAACACAGAAGAATGTGATCTACAGTCCCAAATTCGCCTTCATTGCAGGGGCAAAACCTTTTCCCATGGGGGGGATTCTATTAAACCGCCCCTCTAAAACAGCAGAAGGGACCGCAGCACACCTTGCAAGTGTAAAAGCCCTCCTGTGAGTATCCAAGAGGCTCAGATAGGCAACCAGCTTGACGATATATCTCGTGTTCATAGGGAACAAGAAAGGAGGGACCCACCCTAAATCAAGCTGGTGTTCAGTGTCCAATATCCTTTGTTTATGGCTTGTTTTGCCTGGTCAAGGCCCATGGTTAAAATCATGGAAGAGGAAACGCCCAGGATCGCAAGTTTGCAAATGACTGTCTTAAGCCATATAGACTGACGTTCATCCAAGAGGAGCAGTGGGGTCAAACCTTGCTGAAAATTGCTAGTCTTAAGCCAGTAATTTAGGGAGGCAAGGCTCACCTTGGCTTCCACTCTGACAGTGCCGGTCTCCAAATGTAGCAAGGCATTTGTTACACAATTGGGGACTTGTAATGCAGCTCTTAGGAACTTTAATCGAACATGCTCAGGAGGGGCAAAAGAAGATGACGTTGGCCCTACTGTAGTCCTGTGCAAAAGTTGGGCCAAGGTTTTGGCCTGGAAGAGTTTTAGGGCAGCAGGGACGTAATGTCAATCGTAAGTTCAAAGAAATCTAAGTATATGGTGAGCCAACTTTTGTCCGGTATCTGCTGCGTGGGCAACGTATGCATCGAATATCGCATGAAGATATTTGAAGGTCTGCACCTGTTCAATCAAATGGCCATCGATGGTCCAGGTTCTAGACTTCTGTTTCTTACCAAAGACCATTATGTTTGTTTTTTGATAGTTTACTGAAAGAAAGTCTTCCTTGCAAGGCTGTACTAGATTCTTTAGGGCTCTTCTTAGCACAGCTGGGGTCCTTAACAGAATATCTGCATCATCTGCATATAAGAAGAGACTTATCTCTCCCCTCTACTGTCCCATGATCCCAATTAGAAGGTTTGGAAGTAGGAGTTATAGTGCTGATAGCTGCAGCCCCTGCATTCCCTTTTGCTCTTCCATCAGTCTCACAGATAAAACGAGCCTTATCTAAAACTAATCGCTACTCCTCAGGAGAAAGAATCTGATTCAAAATCTGCTGTACATCCATCCATGTAGGCTGATACATGTTACACAGATCTTCAAATTCTTGGACAACCTTTTCCGGATTTTCCCTATGGCAACCCCATCTTCCATGTCAATAAATCAGTATTAGGGAAAAGACAATATAAAAAGGCAAGTTCCCCACCAGGAGCTATGGTTTCCCTCAAAGACATAACAGAATGAGCAAATGTAGCAAGCTGCGTTTTTAATTTACCCCCATCAGGAGAAGAAGCCAGAATTACAAAGTCACATCTGGTGTAACAGTAGATTCCTGCATCTGTATGTCTTCCTTGGTAGATTATTTGAGAAGGTAACTACCAACCTCCTCCTTTCCTTTCTTCCCCCAGGAGTTACAAATTCCACTTTAGGAGTGACAGGCAGATCAAGGAAAGACTCTGGAGAAGGCAGATCAGATAAACCAGAAAGATCAAAATCGTCAAATTCTCTCTTCACTATATGCTGAATCCCAGAATGTCTCCCCCCGTTCCCTTTAAAGCTTTGTGTGCTGGAGAAGTCAGAGGAGAAGAAAAACTCCCCCCCAGCAACCTCCCCCTTTTTGATTCTGCCCCTTTCATTTTCCCTTTCCTCCTCTGTTCTAAAGTGCGCACTTTGACAGACCTGGGAGACAGGCTGGCAGAGCTATATTTGAGATTTTCCCTCAAAGTAACTTGCAAAGATTTTTGACAGAGGGACATTATTATCTAACAATGTTCCCCTGGCCATTGCAGATAGCCAAAATTTGATGTGATCATATTCTTCCCATTTTTCACGGGTTTTACAATATACCCGCAAAGCTGTCACAAGCTGTAAATCAAAAGAACCGTGAGCTGGCCGCTTTCCCTTCTCAAGTGGATATCCTGGTCAAGCTGTCATACAAAATTTAGCAAGCTTATCAACTGGATATTGCAGATCCTTAAATCTCCTTCCCCCCCTCCTCCTGACCTACAATAGCATTCCAGTTCTGAACCATGCACATCAAAGGAGTCCGAACTTTAATCTTACTTCCCCGGTTTCCCATCTTGGCACCGAGAACACACAAACCACAGACAAGTAAGACTAGACCACAGACGGGAAACAACAACTCACACACACAAAAGACCACAGACACCACAGAAACCCAGCCACTAAAACTGAATCCTCCCAATACTTTAGTAAAACCAGGAACACCACAGGTGGCACACCAATGCTCCCAAATAAGGAAGACTGACAAAGGGTTTACAGACCCACCCAAAAAGGTACCTTTAGCCAGCTTACAGAAACCTGGTTCCTCGTCACTGGACTTCAGGGATCTGCCTACTGATGCCCAAGACAGCCACTTCCATGAGCAGGCCTGAGGCCAAAGGACAGTTGAAAAGACAGCCAGGTGCACCACACCTTAAAGCATCTGCCCCCACCCTGTTCCAGCAGCAAAAATCAGAGTCACCAATAGTAAAGTCCCATGGGTCGCCAAATTCTATTATACAAATAGAATCCCAGTCAAAAGAAGAAGAAGAAGTCAAAATGAGGAGGAAGGCTCTTGGTGTTTTAATTTCAGTCAAGACACCTGAAAACAGTCAGGCCAAACCAGCCTATCAAAAACTGACTGCTTTCTGAACACAATCAGGAAGTACATGAAATTTTATACTTGAAATGACATAGTCGTGAAGATAACATTCAAAAAGCATAACTGGTTACAAAGGACAGTGCATCGTTTGAGTAATAAGTCCACTCATTGGTCGAATATGAGAAAAGGTGTGCCTACATAATATCTTAAGTGTTTACTTAACCTAACCTGGATAATATTGTCCAAGCATTCTTCATACCCAGACAAAGATGTTTTTTCCTGATAAGAAGCTAAAATCCTTTTTGACTCGGACACTGCAAAGTTTTACCCTAAACAACTAAAAACCATGAACTCGATGCCCATCTTCTATACCAAAAGAATGTTGTTTTCTTGTCCGCTAGCATCAGCTAGAAAAATAATCTAACCTACAAGAGAAAAGTCCTACCATTTAGTCGGCCTTCATCACATCCTAAAAATCTATAAAACCAGAAAAATATGAATAATCAGAAAGAAAAAAATCTTTATATTCCCATTCATACTGTACCCCCCTTGGTACAGTGACCATATACAGGCTCACTGCTACCATTATAAATCTCTATGCGACATCCTGATGTGGTTCCCTGAGGGAGCAGATGATGGGAATAATGCCTGGCAACAATTTGAACAAAAAGGAAGGCAATGGATACAAAAGCAAACTCCAAAAAGAAGCAGAATTCCAAATAAAAACAAGGCACGTTTTCATAGTTGCTCGCAAACCACTGAACCAGTCCCCAAACCAGTCATTCCACCATTTATTATCTGAGATAGTCACCCTATGCATCAAGTCTTTCAGATCTTTAATGCGACTTTCAATAGATCACTAAGATTCAGACAGCACATCCCTTCAAATTCTTCACAGCCATGATTAGTAAAAGATAATCTATAGCCGTATGATTCTGCATAGCAGCTTTCTCAGTAGCTTGCAAGTCACATAACATTTCTCCCAAAGCTTGAGAAGTATCATTATGCTGCGAAGCAACAAACAGGCTATAGCATTTAAATTCCTGGAAGTCTTAATAGTTAATCCAGGAACTCCAATGAGAGAAGCTGCTAAAACTACAGTCTCACTTCAAGTGAGTAAATGAACATCAGGATTACAATTCTCATCTAAATGTCTAAGGCCCCTTTTTTTCTCTAGTGATGTTAAATGTTTCATCCAAGGCCCTAGAAGTGGCATTAGTCGACCAAAACTACAAAGTCCACCCTCAGCAAAAGCTGGAATATAAGAATATGCCATTTTCCCACAAAGAAGAAACCTTCCAGTGGGTAAAACGATATGCCATGCTGCTGCAGGGGAATTATTATAGGACTTATTGCAATGTAAATCTGTATTAGACACATTAAGACACATTAGCTGACATCCTGAGAAACTAACACACAATTGGGCCGGGATCACAGGTGTAAGTTGAACTGTAAGTGTATTCTTATCCAGGGGAGGTGTAAAATTCCCCCATCTATAAATAGAACTCTGAATGGTGTTCTCCTGTAAATACTCAAAACTAGTGGGAATCCCCCATAAACATGAAGTAAAAACATCCTTGGCATCCAGGCCATTATGAAGACAAAAGGCAGAAAACTTCAGACGGTATGCCAGATTCAACCAAACACTGTGCAAATGATCCCATTCAAACTGGTGTGTGTGTGTGTCTGTAAAACAAAAACTTCTAAGATAATTCCATTCCATCTTCCCAGTTTGTAACCAGATGACACCAGGTGGATAAATGAGGATGTTCCTATAATCTGTTGATGACCTATCACGTCTCAGAATTCCTCTGGGAGTTATATACTGGCTACACCAACAGTAAAAACAGTCATATCACCAGTCACTCCACCATTCCTGCCCATGTGTGGTACTGATATCTAAAAAAGACTCTGTTTCCCAATCGGTAGGGTAAAAATCAAAAATATCCCAAGGGGCCGTTTCACAAGCAGAAAAAGGACTAAAGGATTCTTTCTACTCTATTTTCCAAGTTCCCTTATAGCTTTCCCAATCACTATATCCATCGAGTAACAGGACGTAAAAAGTAAAGGTAAAGGTTCCCTTGCTCGAAAGCCAGTCGAATCCGACTCTAGGGTTGCGGTGCTCATCTCCGTTTCAAAGCCGAAGAGCCAGCGCTGTCCGAAGACGTTTCCGTGGTCATGTGGCCGGCATGACTAAACACCAAGGTGCACGGAACGCTGTTACCTTCCCACCGAAGTGGAACCTATTTATCTACTTGCAATTTCTTGCTTTCGAACTGCTAGGTTGGCAGGAGCTGGAACTAGAGACAGGAGCTCACTCCGTCTTGCGGCACCCGGGTCTTGAACTGCTGAACTACTGACCTTCCACAGCCTGCAGTTCAGCGTCTTAACCACTTGAGCCACCGCAGCTCAAGGACATACTTCACCCTAAAATTCCAAAAATCAGCAGGGTAGTGTCTGTCATACCAAGTACACTGCAAAAGAGTCCCATTCCAGTTATATATCAGGTCCCACTCACACTTAGCATGTGGACATACAACAACAGTACGTAGTTTTTTCCACCTAATCCTAGCACCTGGTCTCCAAAAATTGATCAAAAAATATTAAAAAAAACATTCTTCTCCAGTCAGGTTAACCTCTTCCTGTGGGGAAGTGAGTTCTTCTTCCTGACTAGCCTCCATTTTGACAGACAAGACTGCAGGGCAGATACATGCTCAGCAAGAATTTTATCCCCAATCTCAACATTCACCTCCCCTTTTCCCAGGTCTGTCAAGGGATACGGCTGTCCATATATTAACTCAAAAAGAGATAATCCCAATTTACCCCGAGCTGCTACCCTGATTTGTGTAAGTCTCCATACAAAATTTAGTCAAAGTCGTATTTAAAGTTCTGTTCAAACGTTCTACTTGGCTACAAGACTGGGGTCTCCAGGCAGTATGTCCACTCAGTCCCCAGGGCTTGTGTCACCTGCTGCATAATTTGTGAGGTAAAAGAACTTCCATGATCTGAATCTAACCCCTTTGGCAACCAAACCTTGGTATGATGTCCTTCATAAGAACATAAGAGAAGCCAATGTTGAATCAGGCCAATGGCCCATCTAGTCCAACACTCTGTCACACAGCGGCCAAAATATACCAGGTGCCATCAGGAGGTCCAGCAGTGGGGCCAGGACACTAGAAGCCCTCCCACTGCTGCCCCCTCCAGCACCAAGAATAGAGTGCATCACCTGCCCCAGACTGAGAATTCCCATCTATACCCTGTGGCTAACAGCCACTGATGGGACTTCTGCTCCATATGTTTATCTAATTCAGTAAACGTTTAGCTACATTGCAAACGGATGGGGTGGTACAGGGAAATTTTTCAGGCCATCCTGTTAACTGATCTACAAAAACAAGGAAATATTTGCATTTCCCAACTCTAGGAAGTTCAGTATAATCAACTTGAAAAAACTCAAAAGGACATGAGCCCCGGGTCTGGCTCTTGGAGGCACTGAAATTCCTTTCTTTGCATTAACCTTCTGGCAGGTGGGCTATGCTTGAGCTTCTCTTTCTGCTTCCTGAAAAAGACCAGGAACAATTATTCATCTGCTTAAAGTTCTCCCCATTATAGTCCCACAGTGATGCATGGAATGATGAAAATCTCGAAGAATCTTTGAAAGGAGAGCACGTCGCACCCAAACCCTGCCATCAGAATTAATAAGCCATCCATCCTTTGTGCTGTCTCCCATTCCTCAAGAAGGTAAACAGGCTTGTCACGTAACTCAAAAGATGGAAACAGTGCCATCAATAAAGTCTCAGGTGGCCTTAAGGCAATTTTCTTTGCAGTCTTATCTGCCAGGCGATTTCCTCTCGCTTCAAGAGTGTCCAATTTCTGACATCCTTGGATGTGCACAACAGCAATCTCTGCAGGGAGATAAATATCCTCCAAAACCATTAGAATTTGCTTCTCGTGAGCTAGAGGTTTCCCTCCCACTGTCAAAAAACCACATTCTTTCCATAGAGGTCGAAAAGCGTGGACTACTCCAAAAACATACTTAGAGTCTGTGTATTGTGACTGAATCTTCTTCCACACTCTGAGCATTCAAAACACTTCTCCCCTGTGTGGGTTTTCAGAGGTTTTTGAACAGTGCTACTGAATCTCTTTTCACACTCTGAGCATTGAAAAGGCTACTCCCCTGTGTGGGTTCTTTGATGTATCTGAAGAGTGCTACTGTCAAGGAATCTCTTCCCACATTCTGAGCATTCAAAAGGCTTCTCCCCTGTGTGGGTTTTTAGATGAGTTTGAAGAGTGCTACTGCGACTGAATCTCTTACCGCACACTGAGCATTCAAATGGCTTCTCCCCTGTGTGGGTTCTTAGATGAGTGTGAAGAGGGCTACTATGACTGAATCTCTTCCCACACTCTGAGCATTCAAATGGTTTCTCCCCTGTGTGGGTTCTCACATGATTTTGAAGCGTGCCACTGCGACTGAATCTCTTCCCACAGTCTGAACATTCAAAAGGCTTCTCCCCTGTGTGGGTTCTTCGATGTTTTTGAAGAGTGCTACTGTCACTGAATCTCTTCCCACACTCTGAGCATTCAAAAGGCTTCTCCCCTGTGTGGATTCTAAAATGATTTTGAAGAGTGTCACTGCGACTGAATCTCTTCCCGCATTCTGAGCATTCAAAAGGCTTCTCCCCTGTGTGGATTGCTAAATGATTTTGAAGATTGCCACTGCGACTGAATCTCTTCCCACATTCTGAGCATTCAAAAGGCTTCTCCCCTGTGTGAGTTCTTAGATGTATTTGAAGACTGCTACTGTGACTGAATCTCTTCCCACAGTCGGAGCATTCAAAAGGCTTCTCCCCTGTGTGGGTTCTTACATGAGGTTGAAGAGTGCTACTGTGACTGAATCTCTTCCCACACTCTGAGAATTCAAAAGACTTCTCCCCTGTGTGGGTTCTTAGATGGGTTAGAAGGTGGCCACTGTACCTGAATCTCTTTCCACATTCTGAGCATTCAAAAGGCTTCTCCCCCGTGTGGGTTCTTAGATGTTTTTGAAGAGCGCCTCTGTGACTGAATCTCTTCCCACATTCTGAGCATTCAAAAGGCTTCTCCCCTGTGTGGGTTCTTAGATGGGTTTGAAGATGGCCACCACGACTGAATCTCTTCCCACATTCTGAGCATTCAAAAGGCTTCTCGCCTGTGTGGGTTCTTAGATGAGTTTGAAGAGTGCTACTCTGACTGAATCTCTTCCCACATTCTGAGCATTCAAAAGGCTTCTCCCCTGTGTGGGTTCTTAGATGGGTTTGAAGACGGCCACTGCAACCGAATCTCTTCCCACATTGTGAGCATTCAAAAGGCTTCTCCCCTGTGTGGGTTCTTAGATGAGTTTGAAGAGTGCTACTCTGACTGAATTTCTTCCCACATTCTGAGCATTCAAAAGGTTTCTCCCCTGTGTGGGTTCTTAGATGTTTTTGAAGATGACCACTGCAACTGAATCTCTTTCCACATTTTGAGCATTCAAAAGGCTTCTCCCCTGTGTGGGTTCTTAGATGGGTTTGAAGATGGCCACTGCAACCGAATCTCTTCCTACATTCTGAGCATTCAAAAGGCTTCTCCCCTGTGTGCGTTCTTAAGTGAGTTTGAAGACTGCTACTCTGACTGAATCTCTTCCCACATTCTGAGCATTCAAAAGGCTTCTCCCCCGTGTGGGTTCTTAGATGTTTTTGAAGAGTGTCTCTGTGACTGAATCTCTTCCTACATTCTGAGCATTCAAAAGGCTTCTCCCCTGTGTGGGTTCTTAGATGGGTTTGAAGATGGCAATCGTGACTGAATCTCTTCCCACACTCTGAGCATTCAAAATGCTTCTGCCCTGTGTGGGTTCTTAAATGGGTTTGAAGATGGCCACTGCAACTGAATCTCTTCCCACACTCTGAGCATTTAAAAGACTTCTCCCCTCTGTGGATACTTTGGTGCACAAGGAGCTGTGATCTATATTTGAAGTACTTTCCACACCAAAAGCATTTACATGTATTCATTATACTGTCCTTTGGAAAATGTGTATTACCTTTTTCTTCCATAGAGAACGTCATTCTACTCCCTGACCAAATAAATAGCTTCCCTCCTGTATGAATCCTTTGGTGTTGAACAAGGTCTGATTTCTCTGAGAATCTCTTGCCACAGTCTGAGCAGCTATAAGGTTTCTCTTCTCTATTTGTTCTTTGACGTCTAAGGAGCTCTGCTCTGCCAATCAGGGTCTTTCCACACTCCAGCCAGTGGTGGGTCTTCTTTCCACTGTGCATTTGTAAATGGACGTTATACTGGGATTGATCGGAGAAGTTCATTCCACACACCAAGGACTTGTATGTTTCCTTCACCATGTGAATGGCTTCTTGGAAATCCCCCCCTTGGCAAGGAATGGGTTTACCCCTCTTCTGGATGATGTGGCTTCTCTTCTGCCTCTTAGGTCCAGCTCGGTTTCTGATGTTTCCTCTGAAGTCTTCATTCTTGACTTCATGCTCCTCATTCCTCTGCTCATCCCCTGCTGGAATAAAGAAAGAGATCCTGTTAGAACCCATGCAAGGAGGTCTGATCTGCACCTGAATTTCCATCTGCAATCCAAATATTATGGTGGTTTCTTCTGTATGCTGAAGGCTACAATAACATACACATTAAAAGTACATGGAGCCTCCTGCATGAGAGATGCTTGACAGTTTATATGGTTCCCCAACTGTGCAACTTTTTTATGTGAAAGGCTCATTTTTGACTGAGGCTCTTTCCACACTGCAGGCAATTGTACGGTTTCCCTCCTAAGGGAATTTGTGCCTGCAAAATGATGTTCATTCTCTGACTGAAGATTATTGCCAAGCCCACACATTCAGGTTCCCTGGAGTGGATTCTCTGATTAGTATGGAGGCCCTTGTCCCTTCTCTTTTTGACTGACCTTTCTTCTTGGACTGGGATTTCACGGAAAACCTCTCCTCCGCAAGGAATGGGCTTATCCCTCCTCTTACCTGCTTGGCTCCCCTCCGGCCTCTGGGGTCCATCTCCATCTCTGAAGTGTCCTTCGGCATCTTCATTCTTGACTTTTTCCAAAGAGAACCCCTGGAATTCCCCAGCTGTCTCCTCTGCATCTGCTCCTGGAATAAAGAAAGAGTTTCAATCATCACCCAGGCAAGAAGCCAAGGTACCAGTCAGGCACTGCTCAGGAATGGGCGTGCATTTCTCTTATCCGATCATCTTTCCTCCCAAACTGAGATGCTGATCATACTTTATCCCTGCCAGGCCCTCCTGCAGAGCTGTTTTTATATTCTGTCTTTCCCTCCCCTCCTCAAATTCCCCATATGTATTCTACGGGGGAAAGTGGCAAAGTATTGTCCCTCCCTGTTCCCATTTGACTTACCGAGCGTTTTGACTTCTAATCCTCTGCATGTGATGATTAAATACAAGAGGTTATCAAGACATCCATTCCTGCAGCTGCACTGAGAGTTTCTTTCCAGTTGTCAACAGAGTCAGGAGGAGCTGGTTTTCAGCCTCCCCAAAATACATGTTTTCTGGGGGGAGGAGAGAAGCCAGGAGCTCACTAACTGAAACTCACAGTTCAAAGGGGACCGCCTTGGTTTTCGAGAAAGGCGCCGTTTTTTGGGGGGGAGGTTATGACAGATGAGAAAAACAGCGTTGCAGTGTAGGGGCACCTTTCTCAAGGGCAGGGCCATTTTTTGCCATTTCTGATCAGTTCTCTGCACCTTAGCTGGGCCTCTCTTAAGCACAGCCACGTCTGAATCATCCAGGCAGTTCTGCCTTTCCTAGAAGCACAGAGTCAGCCAGTCTCTCCAGAAAGAACTATATTTTACTGTCAGCAAGAGATAGCCAGAAGACTGATTATCAGGCCTCCAGGTCATCAACTTGTTACAGTACAGTTAGGCCCTCTAGAAGCCAGTCCCAGAGGAACATGCAGTGTCAAAAAGTCCAGATAAGACCCCAGAAGAGTCTGTCCTGTTCCATCCTCCCAAAACACATGAAAGACGCAATGAACACACAGCAAGCATGCAGTTATCGATGTGTTCAGCATGACCAGGGTGATGTAATCTAAACGTGGGGAAGTTAGTCTGGCAGACCCCTTAGAGCAGTGGAGGGTTCTCTCTGCTGTCAACCCTCTTCCCTGGGGACAGGGGGAGATGGTGCCGGTCAGCCTTGGAGAAATTCGGGCATTGGGGCACGCCGAGTGGACAGGTATTCCTGGCTTTTCTGTGTGTGTTTGTGCTTTTCTTTGGCAGATGGTTTCCTGCCTCAAGGGGCTGGAAGGGGCTTAGCCTTTGGTAAGGAGTTGGTCGCTTGCCTCTTTGGGAGATGGAGGGTGGCTACAGTGCTTTCTCTATCTTGTTATGGCTCAAAAAGTCCTTCAAATGAGAACCTGACTCTGTCTTTAGAGGGCTGACACTTTCAGTGGAATCTCTTCAATAACACAAGATCCTGCTCTGTTGTGGTGAGGACTGATTCCCGTCACCACAGCAGAGTGTGCTGTGTGATTTGGTGGAAGCCACTTGCTCTTGGGTGGCAGTGTTAACTGGTGGGACTACCTGCTGCAGGCCACCCCTGCAAGGTAGAACAGCTCCAAAGAAAGCACTCAAACCCATCGCCACCGAATAGGAAGGCCTGAAGACATCTAGGGGACCTCTGTAGGAATGGTTGTATGTGCCTTTGGCCTCATCCAGCAGGGCGGTTCTTAGATAACCCTCCTCTTTTCCTGGAATATCCAGTATTTAATGACAGTGCAGCCACTCAAGACCCACAGCTTATGAGCCTCCAGATCCCAGGCCCCAGAAGGCCTCCCTCCCTCCTTACCCAGCGAGCCTGATAATTCTACCAAACCAAGAGTCACTTGGAAGTAAAGTGGAAAGGTCCCATGGCTATTCCGTGCCCGTTCCCATGACACAACTGTAAAGGGTACTCACTTGCAGTCAGTTCATTTGGGAAGGAAATAGTCTCCTGAGATCGTCCTGAGAAACTCTCCAGCCATTCTTCAAACACAAAACTCTGGTCCATCTCCACCACAGTCTCTGTTACATTCCTGGCTTCTTTGGCAGAGGGAGAGAGAGAGAGTGATCATTCCTCTGTGGGGAAGGAAAGAAATCCAAGGAAGAGGAAAAATTCTTCTGGAAGGATGGAACCATGGTCAAGATCAAAGACCAGAATCCTAA
Source organism: Gekko gecko (assembly GCA_029375565.1). NCBI lineage: Eukaryota > Metazoa > Chordata > Lepidosauria > Squamata > Gekkonidae > Gekko > Gekko gecko. Next base: position 8,471,149 of record JAPDNY010000002.1, read on the forward strand.
CCAGTATAAGGGGGGCGGGTCCTTTACAGATCACAGTCAGTGCTGATGGCCATAGTCCCATCTGTGGGAAGGACGTGTTGTAAAGGCTGGCAACTGGGAAACTGGGATCTGGGCCCTTCCAGACTCTTTCTGAGGGCCTTTCAGCCCCACCGTGACCACCCGCCAGGACACCCTCTCTGGCTTGGTTGAGGGCCACCACATTGGCCATGCCGAACCATCATTTTCACGGCCACCTCAACACCTTGCAGCCCCCACAGGGGTGGTGGCATAGCCGGGCAGTTTTCACAACCTCATGTTGCATTTCAATATTTTGGTTCATGCATCGTCCCAATGGCAGCAATTTGCACCTTTGGCACCTCTGAAAGGTCCTTACCCAGAAAGGCCACGCTCCTGTAGTTCTCCAGCATGACGTCCCTGTAGAGAGCTCTCTGGCCAGGAGCCAGCAAGGCCCACTCGGCCTTGGTGAAATACACGGCCACCTCCTCAAAGGAAAAGGGAGCCTGGAAGGAGAAGCAGATTCCCTCGTCAGAGATCAGTCCAGGCAAAAACTACACTCTCAAGGGGGGCATTCTGGGAGGGTGCCGGATGTAGAGTTTGGCATGCGTCAAGAGGGTGGGGTTCAGAGCCTGTCTCTCCTCGGTCAGCAGGACCAAAAGCGAGAAAGGAGAGGGGATCTGACTATCCCCCGATCTTCCCCCCTACCTGGGCCAGAGGTGGAGCAGCCGTTTCCACTCCTCTGAAAAGACGACAGGTTGACAACATCTCTTCACTGCCTGCAAGGGGGACAAAGTTGGAAGGATGACTGTTAACCTCAAGTTCCTATTTTATTTGCTTCTTTGAATTCTTCTTCATGCATCCCTGTTCCCAGGACTGTGAAACCTTGTCTTCTTTACACTCAAGAAAACTTGTAATGACTTTTAGTAAGGTGTCAAAGAGAAGCATCAGGTACCCATGAGCCTCGCAGTTTTATGTATGCTGCCAACATTTCTTTGGGGCTTGAAATGTGCCCTGTGGACCCTGGTGCTCCAAAGGTTGCAGCATCCCTGCTGGATCTGACCAAAAACCCAGGCACCCCATTTTACCACCTGCTGTCCCTCCCACCCTGGGCCCTCCAATCCATCCTGGAGTCTGGACTGGCAGGAGAAAAAGAGGGGACCGTAAATCATGTGGCACGACATGTCTGCAATGCATCATATCCCCCCCCTCAACCCAGACACGATTTTACCGCGTCAGACAAGGCTCTGGAAGCTTTCAGGTACAACCAATGGGTTCCCAGGGTGTCTCCTGATGCTCTGACTTCAAATCCAGACATTAGGCCAATTAAGACGTCGACCTGACATTTATTCACCTTGGCTAAAAGCTACACCCTCATTTCTCTTCCTTTCTTTTTCTGAGCCACCTTGAGACCCTCTAATGGAAGGAAAGTGAGAGATGCATATTTTAAATGTAAATAAGAATGGAATTGCCCTCCATGAATCTGTCTAGTCCCCTATAAAGTGGAGAAGCCATCATGACATCCTATGGCACTCTGTCCCAGAACTCCTTTCTATAAAGTCGGCAAAAGTATTCCCCTTTTCTCCTGTCCTGAACCTCCTGCCCAATAACTTGATGAGGTGCCCTGATCCCATCTGGGCAGGAGGCACCCTTACCACTTGAGATGGCATCTTGGGTATCCTCCTGGGCCTGCGCCCTCTGACTTTCCTCAGACGGAGCTCCTTCTGCCTCAGAGAGCTTCGCTTCCATCTTCATGGATCGTCCCCACAGCTGAAACAACAGCAAGGGAGGCAGGTATGAGAAGGAATGGAAATATCTAGTGAAACATCTAGAGGTAGAAATATCTAAGAAAAAATGGGAACAGTACACTGAGGAATTATACTAAGGAGGTGAAAGGATGACAGATTCCTTTCCAGAAGAATTTTTTGAAAAAGAATGAACGGTTCTAGAAAGTAAAGGGAGAACTGCACTGAGAGCAATGGGGAGAAATAGATCAGGAGTAGATGGGATATCAATAGAACTATTCCAAGGCACAGAAAAGGAGCCCTTCAAAGTCTTAACAAGAATATGCTAACAAAGATGGAAAACAAAACAATGACATTGGACACCGGATAAAATAGCAAAATGTTATAAATAAGCTTCAGACATATGCTGGAGGTGTAGGAAGAGTGTAGGAACTTATCTGCATATTTGGTGGGAATGTGAAAAAATTAAAAAGTTCTGGCAAATGATTAATAAAATTATAGAAGAAACTATTAATGTCAATCTAGAATTTAAGCCCAAAGTCTTCCTACTTAACATCCTACCAGTAGGAATTAAAAAAGATGACGTAAGAATTATACTTTATACAATCACGATGTCAAGGATTGCAATTGCTAAGTGTTGGAAAAAAGATACTACCCCCAATAAAGAAGAAATAATAGACAAATTGATGGAAGTAGCTGAATCAGACAAGTTAAATCTGTTACTCCTAGGAAGGGACGAGTCAATACATCAAAATAGATGGAAAAAAATCCATAAGTGAATTGAAAAAAATAGTAACTACCTATTTTGACCTCAAACTAATTTATGTATGTTACCAGGAACTTATATAATTCTTTTTTCTTTTTCTTTTCTTTTCTGTATATTGAAAATGTATATAAATAAAATCTTAAAAAAACAAAAGTAGAACTATTCCAAGGCACAGAAAAGGAGTCCCTCAAAATCTTGACAAGAATATGCTAACAAAGATGGAAGATGAAACAATGGCCCAAAGTCTGGAAACACTCACGTTACATTCCAAATCCAAGAAAAGGGGACATCGTATTGGAGCATACAAGATAATTTTAGAAGAAAATCAGAGATGTTTCAGAGATGACAGCGAAGATTTTGACTGTGTGGATCGTGAAGAGCTACGGCTGGTTTTAAAAGAAATGAGTCAGACACAACAAGTGTCTTCTTTGATGTGCATCCTCTACTCTGAACAAGGGGCCAGTGTTAGGGCAGAAGATGGAGAAACAGGATGGTTTCCAAAGTGGCAAAGGTGTCAGACCACGATGTATTTTATATCCCTTTCTCTTCAACCTATGTGCAAAACGTATCATAAGGAAAGCTGGATTCGATTTAGATGAACGAAGAGTGAAAACTGGCAGAAGGAACAGTATCTATTTGAGATATGCAGTTGACACCACATTACTGGCAGAAAACAGTGGAGTCCTGAAACGACTACTAATGTAGGTTAAAGCAGGAAATGCCAAAGTGCGATTACAGCAGAAGATCAAGAAGAAAAAAGTCTGGGATTTCAGAAATGTAGGGTTAATGACAAAGAACTTGAAATGGCTCAACAGCTTCTCTTCCATGGCTCCATTGTCAAGCAATCGGGTGACAGTAAGCAAGAAATCAGGAGACCGAGGCTAAGAAGGGCAGCCCAGAAGGAGCTAGAAAAGATTCTCCAGTGTAAAGATGTATCACTGGTGACCAAGGCGGAGTTAATTCCTGCCACAGTAGTTCCCATTACAATAGGTGGGGGGGAAGAGAAGTAGGCGTAGGAGAAGAAGAAGGAGAAGAATTGGATTTATATCCTGCCCTTTACTTGGAGTCTGAGAGCAGCTTACAATCTCCTTCCCTTCCTCTCCCCACAACAGACACCCTGTGAGGTAGGTGGGGCTGAGAGAGCTCTCAGAAAACTGCTCTTGAGAGAACAGCCACTGACCCAAGGTCACCCTGTTGAGGTATGGGGAATCAAATGCAGTTCTCCAGATTGGAGTCCACCGCTCTTAACCACTACACCAAACTGGCTCCTAGTTGTGGTATTGGAGCAGAGTTTTTATGGGTACTGTGGAGCACCAAAGAGACAAATCAGTGGGTTCTAGATCAAATCGAACCCCAATTCTCCCTAGAAGCTAAAATGACTAAAATTAGACTATTGTACTTTGGTGACATTAAGAGAAGACAAGAGTCACTGGCAAAGACAATCATGCGACGAAAAGTTGAAGGCAGAAGGAAAAGAAGATCAAACATGGGAGGGACTGACTCAATCAAGGAGTTTGTAAGACCCAAGGAAGGCTCTTAATTACAGGATGTTTTGAAGGACGTCAATTCATACAGTCGTTAGAAGTCAGAAGCAAATTGGTGGCAGTGAAATATCTAACAGGAAGCCTCAGGTTAAGGTCTCTGCTTGAAGTGAGTGAATGAAAACCCCTCACCTGCCCTGCCTGCCTCTTCTCCTCTGCCTGACTCAGGAGGAAACCTTCGGCCAGGGCCACCGCCTGGGAACTGGTCTCTGGTCTGCATTCTCTGACCCAGCGTTGCATGTCCTGGGGCAGGACGGCCAGGAACTGCTCCAGGATCACCAGGTCCAGGATCTGCTTCTTGGTGTTCCTCTCCAGCTCCAGCCAGTGGTTGCAAAGTCCATGGAGCCGGCTGCAAACCTCTCGGGGCCCATCAGCCTCATGGTAACAGAACTGCCGGAAGTGTTGGCTGCATACATCTGCGGTCACAGTGTCCTGAGCCAAGATCTCTGGCACAGCTCTTTCCCAAAATTCAGCACCACTCCCTATTGGGATGGGATAGGGACCTTTTCTCAATCTCTTGCAAGTTCCAGGGCCTTCTGGGTCCTCCTCTTCCATCTCCTTCTCTTTTCTCTTGGGTTGCCTCTGACTGTGGAAAGACACTCTTATTCACTTGCCTACAAAGAGGGGAAAAGATCAAAAAGGCAGAAAGAATCCAGACGAGAACCGAGTTATATCACTGACCTGGTCAAGACAGACTTAAGGGGATCAAAAGGAGTGTCCGTGTTGTAGTTTGCGGATCAGGATTAACGTCATTGGGTTACATTAAGTATCAAGCTTTTTAGGTTTAGTATCATGCTTGTTTGGTCCTTCAGGAAAGAAAAACATCTCTACTGGGCTCTTTAAAAATCTGCTGTGGATGTTATGAGCTTGTCCTCCGGTACCTGGGGACCAGTCTGGTTAGTGGGTGCAGGTAAACTGAAGCGAAGGAGAAGGAGGAGGAGAGGAGGAGATTGGATTTATACCCTGCCCTTCAGTCAAAGTCTCAGAGAGGCTTACAAACTCCTTTCCCTTCCCCTCCCTACAACAGACACCCTGTGGGGTAGGTGGGGCTGAGACAGCAACTGACAGAAACTGCTCTTTTTAAGAACACCTCCGACAGAACTTTGGCTTGCCCAAGGTCATCCAGCAGCTGCGAGTGGAGGAGTGGGGAATCAAATCCGGTTCTCCCAGATTAGAGTCTGCACACTTAACCACTACACCAACTAGTAAGGGCTTAACCACTGCAGAGAGTTCCTCAGTAGGCTGAGAGGGCTGGGCAAGAGCTCTGCCCAAGCAGCCAGCCGAGGGGAAGGGGCAGAGGGGCTGCTGGGGGGCAAACAGGAGCAGGAGAAGGAGGCAGGGATGGGGCAGATGTTGCTATGGTGAAATGGCTAAGATTAAAGAAATTGAAACTGAACTGCCACAGTGACCTGGGGACTAGACAAGATCAGTGCCCTGTAGGTTACATGAAACCAATTCTGACACTCCAGCTGGTGCAGAACGCCAGGGCTCAGCCAGTATCAGGAGCTAGATGGAGCAGGCGAATTACTGCCCTTCTGCAGTCCCTCGGCTGACTGGCCTGGACAGGGGCCTTCTCCACTCTGGCCCCCAGGAATAGTCTGCTTAAAGGGGCCAGGAAGGCTCCACTCGCCTGCCTTTCCACAGACTAAGCAGAACCGAACTATTCAAGAAGACTTTTCTAAGGAAGCAATAGGGTAGCACTGGAGAAAAGTCTTCACAGGGTTTCTTGGAGACATCTTTAGGGCTGGGGGGTGTCCGAATGACTGTGTTTAGATTGCTGTAAGGTGGATCCTGTTATACCATTTTGCAGCATTAGTGGGTCGTGTTAACCGTTATGGTTTCCATCGGGCAGCTGTTCCTCCGCTGCGATCCCGCCTGGGGCTTCTTCCTTGGCCTCCCTCCGACCTCCCAGACCTGTAGCTACAGTGGGGCATTTTGGGGCCTGGCCCCCTGACTTCCTGCCAAGGCCCCCTGACTTCCATCCAGCCCCCTGGCTCTCTGGGCCACCCAGAGGACTACCAACTCTCTGGGCCACCTGGAGGACTCCCCACCACTGCCCCTTCCCCAAGCCTGGCTTGCTTCCCCATGTAGGCAAGGAGAGTACAAACACTGCAAAAATGAGTTTTTAAATTTTTTTACACTTTTGTGACACTGATGTGACCCCCTGACTTATTTAAAGGTCCCTTGAATTACAAAATCCTGGCTACGGGCCTGCGACCTCCACCGCTGAGGGTTTACTTCGATCTCCAGAACTCAGATCCCCCCTTTCAGACCCTGCCGGGGCCCTTAGAGGGGCTAACAGAGGAAAACATCCGACAGAAGACCACCTTTTGAAGCTACTGAATTCTCCCCCCCCCACCCCTGCAAAGCCACCCCAGAGCGGAACGTCCGTCTTCCCAGATTGCGATGATGACTTACTGGAGAGGAGACCTTCCCCGGATCCGGCTGCAAAGATCTTTCTCTGCCGCGGCCTGTCTGAATTCCCCCGCCCCCCGTTCCCTCTGCCAGCTCAGAAGCCAACATTTCCGGTGTCCCCCAGCCAAAAAAGCACCTCCCTCCCTCGGCCCCTCTAGCCAAGAGCTCTGCTGCTTTAACCCTTTCAGAGCTGCAGGCCCAGGAAAGAGGCTTCTCCTCCCGCCCTCCCCGTCGAGAGCAGCGCCCGGACCCCCTGCTGGGCTGGACTCGGGCCCGGCTGCCCTCGGAGGCGCCTCCGCAGAATGCAGCTCAGCGGGATTCCTCGGGAGTCACTCCGCACAGGGCTGCGTTCCCCGGGGATTCCCAGGCTGCTCGGCCCTCCCAGAAAACCCGGGCGGTGGAGTTGGAAAAAAAGGGGAAAGCCATCCGAAGCAGGTCTGATCGGGACCCTCCCCGGGTGGCTCTTCAGTGGGGCTGGCCTTCCTCCCAGGAAAGTGGCTTTCGGGGATTGCGGTGGAAATCCAGGTTCTTGTTTGGGAATTGCTGCTCCCTTTCCGTGTTGGGGAAAGTGGGGTTGGACCCTGGATAGGGGGAGGACAGCGTGTGTGACTGGTGCAGGGGGCTGGGAGTCTGTGGGAAGGGAGGGTGCCCCGGCTTGGCTTTTTCCTGTCTTTGCCTCTCTCATCAATGCTCACTCTAAGCTGTGGGGTCTTGTGAGCAAAAATTCTCCTTTGTGAGCTACTGTCATTAAAGTTGTGAGCGAGCGACTTAGCTAGTGCATGAATTAGTTTGCTCTGGAGCCATCCTTCCTGAGCTAAGACAGAAATGTATGAGCTAGAGGCTAAAAAACTGTGAGCTGGCTCACACTAACTCAGCTTAGAGGGAACATTGCCTCTCACCCCTTTTGGGGGGTTTGGCATTCACCTTCATGGGTTTCAGAGAGGAGGGCGAATCCTAGGACAGGGGTGGCCACTTACTTAATGTAAGATCCCGACAGAATACCAGCAAAAGGGGTAAAAATAGATATTGATATTTATTTGCCCAATGATGTTTGTTTTCTAATGATATTTATTGGTCTAAGAGAGAGAGAGGTGAAAAAAAATGAAAGAGATGGAAAGAGAGAGAGAGAAACCAAATAGATGTGGGGGGGGGAAGAAAGGGAGAAAAGGAGAAATAAAAGTGGAAGGAAAGCAAATAGTTGGGGAGAGAGGAAGGAGGAGAGAGAAAGCACAGGGAAGGGGAGGGAGGATGGAAAGAAGGGAGTAAGAATGAAGGGTGGAAAAAAAGAAGAGAGAGAAAAAGAAATGGATACAAAGGAAGCAAATAGATGAGGGGGAGGAAGAAAGGGAGAGAGAGAAAGAAAGCAAATAGATGAGAGAAGGGGGAAAGGAAAATAGAAAGAGAGAAAGAAAGAGAAAGGTGAAAAGAAAGAGATGGAAAGAAAGCAAATAGATGGGGGAGGGATGGGGAAAAGTGGGGGTAGAGAGGTGGAAAGAAAGCAAATAAATGGGGACAGAGGGAGGTGGAAAGAAAGCAACTTTAACTTTAAATGTGTTCTCAGCTCTCTTTTTATCCTCCCCAGCTCCAGGGTATACCATGGAGCTAGTTTAGCACAAAGGTGGAGAGGGTGCCAGGGAGCGATCTCGTCAATGGTTTTGGAGAGTCAGCTATGCCAATCCTCCACAAGCTCATTTAACGAGTCTCCAGGTGGCATCAGTTCCCACAGACTTTCCTGGAACCTAATGGGGTCCATTCGACTCCACAGGCGAGCATAAATCCGCTTGCCACCTAAACAAGGAGGGTTCAACCTACTCAGACAAGCCCTTAGGGTGAAGTGGTCTGACCATGGTACTGCCTCAGCAGCTTCCACATCCACATCTATCCCCACGCCAAAAAAATTAGGTCCAGCATGTGACCCGCTTGATAGGTGGGAGTCAATACAAACGGGGAAAGTCCTAGTGCCGAGACGGGTATTTTTTCCTAACCCCACACCCGGTATCTCTCGAGATGGGACAAAGGTAGGAAGGAGACTGAGCTGCCTCTGTATGTCTCCGTCTCCTTCCCTCACACCACCTTGTCCCACCGTCATACCTTCTCCACCCCGGGCCTAGCATGGCCTCCTCCACTGGATGTTATTGATCCAAACTGGATACCGCTAAGCACTCAACTCAAGTCTACCACTAAACTCAGGGGCTGCTTCCTAAAACACTGGCCTAACTGTAATTAAGAGAACCTGCTTAATAATAACTGCAGCTTCCCATAACTACAATAAAACAGAGTGTTACTTACTTTATTCAAAGAGTTTTTTGTTTGCCTGTTTGTTTTTAATAACCTCAACTAAATGACCACACTTAATGGCCAAAAATAACCCTCACCCCAACCTGCGATGCTTAGAGAACGAACCACCTGGCTGCGGCAGATGACTGTGCTTCTTTGGGCTCCACTACAAGGCGGCCTTTGGCTGCGATGGAAGCCACCAACGTGGAAGGCTGCACTGCCTGACCACACAGGAGAGCCCCCGAGACTCACTCCAGTCTACCAATTAAGAAGCCTGCAGGAGCTGAAACACCCCTCGGGCGCTTGGGAAGCTGAAGGGGGAGCCGCATAGAGCAGAGCCAAGCAGGCAGAGATGACCTCGCAAAAACTTCAAACATCCAACCTAAGCCAGCCCCCCAAATGATGTGGGGCTGGCCAGCATGGTCAACTCAGGCTCCTGCCTTTGCCAACCTGTTGGGTGGGGAGGAGCAAGGTACAGTAAGGGTGCATCGCAGGCTGGATTAAAGCCCCGGATGGGCCTGTTCCGGCCCGCAGGCTACATGTTTGACACCTCCGATGTAAAGCGTTGTAAAGAGCTGGAATCTGCACAGAAACCTTACCCCAACTGGGAAGAAATGTTGTAAATGCTGGGACTGTGGAAGGCCACATTCGAAACCTCACATAGATCCCAAGGGAAGAAAGCAAGGATGGGGATGGGCTCTGTGGGTTGAAGGATCAGCTGATATCTCCTTAGCGTCAAGGAATCCAGGGGAGGAACCTCATCAATGCTCAGTGTGGCAAGAGCCTGAGGCACCGACCTGACTTTCATGTTCCTCAGAGAATCCATATGAGGGTGAACTTATATAGGAATAGCTGGTTCTGATGAGTGTCTTCTTCATATGCTCAAGCGTTGGAGGTTCAAAAAGGCTCAGAAAGTAGTTACACAAAAGAGAGCCTTTTGCAGCGTTCCCTCTAAGCTGAGTGACTATTAGCCACAAGGTATAGATAGGAATTCTCAGTCTGGGGCAGGTGATGCACTCTATTCTTGGTGCTGGAGGGGGCAGCAGTGGGAGGGCTGCTAGTGTCCTGGCCCCACTGCGGGACCTCCTGATGGCACCTGGTATATTTTGGCCGCTGTGTGACAGAGTGTTGGACTAGATGGGCCATTGGCCTGATTCTCTTAAGTTCTTATGGCTTCTCTTATGTTCTTATGTTCTTATGAGTTAGTGTGGGCTAGGTCACAGTTTTTTAGCCTCCAGCTCACACATTTTTGTCTTGGCTCAGGAAGGATGGCTCCAGAGCAAATTAATTTATGCAGCAGCCAAATCGCTTGCTCGCAACTTTAATGCCAGTAGCTCACAAAGTAGAATTTGTGCTCACAAGACTCCAAAATTTAAGAGGGAGCATTCTGTGAAACACACTAGTTCAGGTTATCTGCCAAGCTAACTCGTTCTGAAATCTACAATTCAGAGTGTTGGCTATTCCATACAAAGCCCTTCAAGGCCTTCGACCCTCATATTTGTGAGACCACTGCCACTATGCACCACAACCATAGCTTCGCTCCTCAGTGTCAGGCCTTCTGGAGGAGCCAGTCTGCAAATGGGCAAAATCAACCACTGCCCATACCTGTGCCTTCTCTGTTGTGGCCTCCACCTTAAGGCATGCCCTGCCTGAGGAAGTCTGGAAGGCTCCCGCTCTCTGGCTTTCTGCACACTATACAACAAGATGATTCCAGAGAGCTTTTCTATGCATGCAGTATAGTTGCACTGTGCTAAATGACTCACAAAATTACTTGCATAAATGATCAGCGACTGTGGTCTCTGCTGCTCTGTTCAGCTTACTGAAACTAGGATCCTACTATGTGATTTCCGAGTCATTTAATGTGTCATGTCATGTTAAGACTTACACGTTTGCTTTAGTGCTGTTTTTAGGTATCTGATTGGTTCTACAACCTTTGTCTATTGAATCCTCCGTTGATAGTATTGATTCACTCTCTGTAATCTGCCTTGAGTCCAAATGAGAGAGGCGGACTGTAAATAATGTAAATAAATAAATAAAATCTGGCCGAGTCTCCTCATCTCCCCAAGGCCTGCCATCTACAAGGCTCAACCCTTAAATCGTCAGGAAGTTGTCAACCTATAACTGACCAGTCTAGAAATGCCTGGGCCCCATCAGTCCTTCCTCAAAGGCCAAAACATTTATGAAAAGGACCTTGTCTTCTCCCCCTGCTTTTACTCACAGAATCCCAGTATGGAATGCTGCAGTTGCCTAGCAACAGTCACTGAGGCAATCCATTTTTTAAAGCTACAGGTGCTCCTTTTATCATATGTTTTTTTTTAAAAAAACCCATTTTTTCCTAAATATGTTTCACATTTTTCTGCAACTCTCAAAAAATGATCCGTTTGTAGAAAGATCTGTCTTCCCCTTTACAGCTCCAGTCACCGCATTTAGGCATGCTCAGATTTCGCCAACTTTGCTGTTGGAATATCTGATTTATTTTATTTAAACTTTTATGTCCCGTTTTCCTTGCAGTTCAAGTCAGCTTACAGGAATACTTAAATACATTTGCAGCTAAAACCAGAAATGACATAGCAAACCTCACATCTTCCCCCCCCTTGCCCCCTTAAAAGATGCCTGCCATTCAAAAGCCTGCAAAAAACCCTGGCAAACAAGCAGTCCTTGCAGGGCCTCTGGAAGATCTCCAAGGAGGGGCCCCACTCACCTCTTCAGGGAGCTCTGGTCCATGGTGCATCGTAGATCGGTTGTGTGACAAAATATCAGCTTTTGTGTGAGAATGCTTCTGAGTTCTTTTGTTGTATAGGAGAGGTATAGAAACCTCCCATTTATAGGAGGGAAAAAAGAGAGAAGCAGCATCAGTCCCTAGGTTGAAACATCTGGATGTGGGTTCCTTCCCTATCCATGTTTCAGGCATGTTTTTGAAGTTGCAACTGCTTCAGTGGCTGTGAGGGGGGACACCTGTTCTGGAAAAGAGGGAGTGAAGAGCGTCCCAGCTGACTCTCCCTCGATACCATGGACAGTGGGTATCCTTTTCTGCCAAGTAGGTGAAATGGTAATTGGGGGCATCATCCTCTGGTGGTTCCAGTCCTTTCTGACTGATGGGCCCCCAAAGTGGGTCTAGGGGACCCCTACTTGATATGTAATAAAATAGAAACCAATCAGTAACGTGGATTTTCCAAGCGTGTATAAAAACAAAACTGACATCAGTTGGCTACACGGCAGAGCACTGGCAGAAAAATTACTGCTCTACAGGAAAGTGATAACATTTGGAAATGGGTTTGATGTTATCTACTGAGACAAACTTGGGTTTCACGACTATGATGTAAAGGTGGAAGTTCCAATACTCCTCTGGACGGGACTGAGAGAATCTATCCAGGTTTCCTGTATCGTGGGCTGAGAGAGGCAGGATTTGGGCTGCCATTCCAGAACAGAATCTCCCACACGGGGGTCCAGCTGGAGGACATTTCTGAGGAGGAAGCTCAGTCAGAGACTGTAGTTTGAGGCGCATAGCTTGTAAATGAGCTAAAACTTCTTCTCAGGAGGAATTATTGGGAAAAACATCCCATTTAGTGGGCCTTTGGATCCCAAGGAGTAGTTCATAAGGAGTCTTTTGCCGTCATAAGGAGTCCCTGGCAGTGGGCCCTTTAAGACACTATGGGTGCGTTCAGACAGCATGCTGGAGCGGTTTAAACTGCTCCGGCATGATGCGTGTTTTTTTTTTAAACTGGAGAATCGCGATCACACTGACCTCCTCCGTAGAGGCTCCCCGCCGTCCTCATGAAGGTGGGGTTTTCCCCCCTCTCATTTGAGCATGCACACAGGCAGCCCTCTCCAGAACAAAAAGTTTGGCGCGTGCGCAGAACAGATTTCAACTGGTCCCTTTAAAGTTTAAATGAAGACTTCTGCTTAAAATTTTCACCCTGAAACTGGCCTCCCCGAGATCCCGGACTCGTCTAAATGCCTAAACTAAGCACCATTGAAGCTTTTCTTTATTTAACTTAAGTGCGGAGCTCCGCTCAAGCGCACACCGCTAAGGCAAAAAAATAAAATAAAAATGGTGGACTAAAACCGGAAGCCGGAGGCAGCTTCCCAGAGGGGAGGGGGGTTGAAGCACCCGGAAGTGGCTTGACGGAGCGATCAGACAGCGGAAAGTGCTGCTTGAAACGGAGAATCAGGAAAACACCACTTGGTAAGTGGTGTCAAAATACTCCAGTTGACAGAGGGTTTGCTCCAGAAAGCGATGGCTGGGGACGGTGCGCAGATGTTGGGCGTGTGAACGCGTACGTAAAAGCCGTTTCTGAGGCGTGCCGAAAGCGGCTCAAACGGAGCGTCTGAATGCACCCTATTAATACTTCTCTGCACAGAAGGAAGGACTTTATACCTGGAAAGGGTAGCTGACAGTAAGCTTTTGGAGAAGTCCCACCTTACCACCAAATACCTAAAACTCCACAAATCCAGTAGATTGCGCATAAAATGGATAACTGTGTTGTACTGTGAAGTTCATCAGAGCAGCAACTGCCATAAATTCTGCTGAAGCGAAATCAGGACCCCCGTCTGTGGAGATGGGCCTTTCCTTTCTAGCGGCACACCCTAGAGGGTCAGCCTGTCCTCACAGAGAGATAAGAAGGTAGTCTTCACACACAGGTATCAAAGTGAACAGGAACTTGGCTAATTGCAAGAAGGTGGGATGGTTTGGGAGGGATAGGGAGGGTGAGCTTTGCTGGTAGATATCTTGTTTCTTCTACTATGATCTCATATATGCAAAAAGAGAGGGGGAAGGGGAGAAAATAAAACGCTGCTCCACTCTTCAGTGGGGAGAGCTTCTGCAGAGAGCTGTGTCTATGTGGTTCTTGACCCTCAGAGCCTATAGAGGCAACAATTGCCTATAGAGAGGCAACACCCGTCTGGGTGGACCATCTGCATTGTGTCAATACTGATACAAGGCCTTAAAGCCGTGACCAAAGCCCTAGCCGCCAACTCCTTCTGGACAACGATCCACGTAAATTTTGACAGAGAAGTTACAATGACCAGACAGTATCTGTAGCCGTGTGCCAGAGGCAGTGGCCCCATGTGACCCATGTAAAGAATCTCAAAAGGTTGAGTGCCCTTGGGGAGGGAGCCTGGGTGAGGGTTTGGCTATAAGAACATAAGAGAACCAATGTTGAATCAGGTCCAATGGCCCATCTAGTCCAACACTCTGTCACACAGCGGCCAAAATATACCAGGTGCCACCAGGAGGTCCAGCAGTGGGGCCAGGACACCAGAAGCCCCCTCCCACTGCTGCCCCCTCCAGCACCAAGAATAGAGTACATTACCTGCCCCAGACTGAGAGTTCCCATCTATACCCTGTGGCTAATAGCCACTGATGGACTTCTGCTCCATATGTTTATCTAATTCCCTCTTGAAACTGCCCATGCTTGTAGCTGCCACCACCTCCTGTGGCAGTGAATTCCATATGTTGATCACTCTTTGGGTGAAGAAGTATTTCCTTTTATCTGTTCTAACCCGACTGCTCTGCAATTTCATGGAGTGCCAATGTCTGAGGGATTACAACTCTATGTCTGAGGGATTACAACGCAGGTGTAAGTTTGGGGATCACCCTGAGTTTGACGTGCTTTTACGGCATAAACATAAAGTTGCTTCCTCTCATAAAGGTCAGCCCATCGTTACCAGATCCATTTGGCTTTCATTGGCTTGCCCCTGGGATCACAGAAGCCATATTGCTTCCAAAATGCCTGAAGGGGCAGCTTCCACCACTTCCAGAACCACCAGCAATTCAGCACGCTGGGCTGTAACATCTGGTGCTGGACAAATTTCTTTTCCAGGAAAACAAATTTCTCTGTGTGAGTAAAGAAACCCATAATGTACGCACATCCAGCCAAATATAGGTGCTTTCTTCCTAAGGCTTGGACGCTGCTCCCATCTGTATAAAAAAACAGCCATGAGGGAAAGAGTCAGCAGGGAGATGGACTTTGGGAGTATTTTGAAGGGGTGATAGGCCGGGTCATAACTAAAAGAGACATCTTGAGCACTCCTTTCCCCCCCCACTGGGATCCAGCGAGAATGCAGTGTCCCATGGCTTGATTCAGAGTGCCGAAGACGCAGGGATCGCAGTGTGAAAGAAATACGTGCTGCCCTGCCACGAGATCTCTAAATTAAGTCAAGTGTCATTCACAGCAGCGAGGGTCTGCTCTTCTCGAATGATTTTGAGTTCGGGGTTTGTAAAAACATGGGCTGCAATGAGGAGTGGCTGCTCTTCTCGATAATGGGGGCATTGAGGCTTGAATCCTTGGAGGCATGGGTTAAGAGAGCCTTGCAGTTCTCAGTGACTCTTTGCAGAAAGTATAATGTATCCAGAGGGTATTGTGTGTTTCAGTTGGGGTTGTCTGGACCTCTTCAGCCCCTGAAGTTTTGGAGAACTGCTGAAGTGGGTGGACTTTCTTGTTCTTGTCAGTTGTGTTCTGGGACAATAAAGTAGTTGTGCTAAGCTTCATTTCCTGACTCACTCTATTGGGACTGCCTCGGTTCGGTGTAGTGGTTAAGAGCAGCAGGTTCTAAACTGGAGAACCTGGTTTGATTCCCCATTTCTCCAGCTCAGTAACCTTGGGTCAGTCACAGTTTTGTCAGAGCTGTTCTCTCAGAGCTCTCTCAGCCCCACCTCCCTCACCGGGTGTCTGTATTGGGGACAGCAAGGGAAGGAGCGTGTAAGCTGCTCCGAGACTCTGACTGAAGGGCAGGGTATAAATCAGTCTCCCAGCACTCATACCTGGTCTTTTTCAGCACAGGGGCTGTTTCAGGCAGAGGCAAAGCTTGCTCTTGCCATCTCCACGAAGAACTCAACATCCATCAGCAAGCATAGTTTTGGAGCCCAGCCGGAGCAGTTCGCCTCTCCTCTCAGGTCCATGGTAGCCTTCGGAACCATCAGTAATTGCTTGGAGCGTCTGCTTTTCAGTATCGATGATAAACTTGAACCTTTTTTCTATTGGGTCTAGACTGTCTCTGGAGTCACTGTTATGGGACACCATTTGTCACATAAGAACGACAGCCAGTATGGTGTACCAGTTAGAGCATATGGCTAGATCTGGGAGACCCAAGTTCAAATGCCATTCTGCCGGAAAACTTGCTTGTGACCTTGGGCCCATTGCATTCTCTCAACCTTATAAAACATCCTAAGTCACTTAGAGTTCCTGTTGGGGAGTCAGATGGGGTACAGATAAACTCCATACCCATCGTTTTAAAGGGAATCTTATGTTTCTCCTTAAAACAGGGGCCCCATGGGACAAAGTCTTTGACATGCTATGAAAATTTGACCCACCCTTCATCTTCTTTGCTGAACAGCCCCTTTTCTTTCTTCTCCCCACCTACCAATGAATGGATGCCACTAATCGCAGGTAGATGGGGGAGCAGCGTGATGCTATGTTGAAGGATAATCTTTCTGAAGTGGGCATTTGGAAATTTTACCACTTTTGGGGTCCAAACGACCCCCACCTTAAGGGTTTTGCTTCTCAGAATCTATGTTTGGAACAACGTATGTCTGTGAACAGCTCTTTTCTGTAAATGAATGTCAATAAATCAAAAGTACGTTCTCAGCTTACAGATACACACCTAAACAGCATCCTCAAGATTGCTGCAGCACAGACATTCGCGCCAGATTTTGATGCAATGAGTCATTGCAAGAGGTAAAAAGTAAAGGTTCCCTTGCTCGAAAGCCAGTCAAATCCGACTCTAGGGTTGCGGTACTCATCTCCGTTTCAAAGCCGAAGAGCCAGCGCTGTCCAAAGATGTTTTGGTGGTCATGTGGCCAGTATGACTAAACACCAAGGTGCACGGAACGCTGTTACCTTCCCACCGAAGTGGTACCTATTTATCGTCTTGCAATTTCTTGCTTTCGAACTGCTAGGTTGGCAGGAGCTGGAACTAGAGACGGGAGCTCACTCCGTCATGCGGCACTCTCAGGTCTCGAACTACTGAACTACTGACCTTCCGCAGCCTGCAGTTCAGCGTCTTAACCACTTGAGCCACCGCAGCTCCTCATTGCAAGAGGTGTCAGGTATCAAAGATCATTAAATAAAGGGAATACTCTTAATGTTTTAAGTATGTTTGTATTTTGAGTAAAAAGTAATATCATTAATTGGGTTTCCAGTGTCCTTTCTCAAGTTTATATCTCTGGTACCTGGTACTACATTTTATGGCACAGATGGCCTGGACCAACAAAGTGACATTATTTCAGGCCCTTGTAACCAATGAACTTGACACCTCTGAGCTAAGCAGTTACGTGGTGTGGGTTCTCTGATACTTTTGAAGCAAGCCCTTCCAGCTGAATCTCTTCCCACACTCTGAGCATTCAAACAGCTTTCCCCCCGTGTGGATTCTGTGGCAGACTTTGGGGTTCAATGCTGGACCTTTCTGTTTTTCTATGCTATATAGGTTTTGCTATAACTGACTGGTTTCTTGGTTCAGAAGTCCCATAAGCCTTTGCTCTTTTGTTGGCAGCCTAGGCGTAAGTACTTCTTCACCCAAAGAGTGATTAACATATGGAGTTCATTGCCGCGGGAGGTGGTGGCAGCTACAAGCATGGACAGTTTCAAGAGGGAATTAGATAAACACAAGAAGAGGGACCCGCGATATTCGCGGGGAAGGCTCTGGTGATGTCCTCTCCTCCACCCCCCCCGCTCTGGCGATCACCTCCTCCCCACCCCTGGCCCTAGCAATCTCCTCTGCTGCCACCGCCAATCTCCTCCCCCCCACCCCGGCTCCAGCTATGTCCCCCTCCTCCCCCCACCCCCCGGCTCCGGAGGCGAGGGCCCGAGCGGCTTCCAGCCGCCGGGCCCGCCGATCTCCTCCCCCCCCCCCGGCGATCCCCCTCCTCCCCCAACCCCCGGCGATCCCCCTCCTCCTCCCCCCCTCGGCTCCGGAGGCAAGGCCCGAGCGGCTTCCAGCCGCCGGGCCCGCCGATCTCCCCCCCTTCAGCTCTCTCCTCTCCCCCCCGGCTCCGGTGGCGAGGACTGAGCGGCTTTTAGCCGCCAGCCGCCGCAGAGTTCCCGCTCTTACTTTTTTGGGGATTCTGATATCCCCCTAGACTTTTAAACACTTTTTAGATTTTTCTGCAGACGCGGGGACTGCCCCACGTGCGCAGGAAAATCTCCCTGCCCCCCAGGTGCCCCCGATGTGCGGATTTAGATATCCGCACACAGGGGGCCACTTGGGAATTAGATATATAGATATGGAGAAGTCCATCAGTGGCTATTAGCCACAGGGTATAGATGGGAACTCTCAGTCTGGGGCAGGTGATGCACTGTATTCTTGGTGCTGGGTGGGGGGCAGCAGTGGGAGGGCTTCTAGTGTCCTGGCCCCACTGCTGGACCTCCTGATAGCACCTGGTATTTTTGGCCGCTGTGTGACAGAGTGTTGGACTAGATGGGCCCTTGGCTTGATTCAACATTGGCTTCTCTTATGTTCTTATGTAAGAACTAAAGTTTTGCCCTGTAGATATACCTTTCCCTGAATTCACATTCCACGGCCTCCCAAGTGCCGGGTTCTAAAGCCTAAACTTGTCTAAGTCTTTTTAAGACTGCAATTAATAAGATCTATCTGGGCAAAAGTTCATGTTAGCGAAGGTTCGTCTTATCAGTTTACGATGGGCTGGTATCTGGCGAGGTTGGAATATTTTAATTCATTGCTCCCTTGATTCCTGTTGGCTGAAGAGGAGGCTTCCCGTTGGTTTAAAAAGGCGGCTTTGGGCATTGTTCAAGGCCAACATCCCACCTAGGCTTGAATGAGGTCTTTGTCCACAGTCCAGGAATTCCTTGTTCTTTCTGAAGTGTACACTATATCAGGCAAAGGGAATTTTCTGTATGCTATTGGGTACTGATATTGAATATATGCTATTTTTACTTGTGTATGGTTTTAGAGCTAATAAATACTTTTAGTGTGTATGGCTTTAGAGTTAATAAATAATTTAAATTTAAGGCAACCATCCTCACTGTGTTTCTTTCCCTTTGGAGGCCTGCATTCCCTAGCCAGACTCCACCCACCCATAGGAAAGAACCCTAATATGGGCAAAAGAAAAGAAGGTTGTGGTCTGAGAATAAAACTGTTAAACAAAACCATTGATCCTTCAATACCGTATAGTGGATTATAAAATTTGGGAAATATTCATCTTATTTGGCTTTGAGTTTCAAGAAGCAAGAGTATATCCTCCTCTTGGAATTACAAATAAATTATTTGGAACTATATGAAGACACCTCAAAGAATTACAATTAATTATCATTTAATAATGACTGCAATTAAAAAGAAGAGGAACCAATAAGAACTATTAGGAACTCATTCTGAATTTTGTTCACCCATATTCTCCTAACAAAATTTGCTTTTATTTGTTGAAATTATAAAAGTACACTTTGTCCTCTCTCCACTCAACAATTAAGACTGCTGGCTTTGGCTGAAATTGCCTCAGTCCTTTAGTATAACTATAACAGTTATTGTTTTGCGAACACTGAAGTGGGGTGACTGTAAGGTTTTATTGAAAGGTAATTTGAGAGACTCTCTGCTTTTATCTTGGGAATGCTCTTGTTTTTCTTTTTCTTTTTTTAATGTAACCATAATAAAACCTGCTGTGTAAGTATAGACAGCTGTGTGACTGTAGAGGCTGTATTGACAAAGAGTTGGAGAGATTCTCTGTTTTTAACACAATACCTTAAAAATGGCTGGTGCTGATAAAGAAACACTGTTGACTGCAGATTTCTAACTACTAAATCATTAAACTATCACAGCAGCGGTTAAAATAGCTGTGGAAAAAGCTATGAATCCTATGCAACCTAAGTTTGACCTGCTTATACAACAGATCAATCTGATGGAAGAACAAACTGACATGACATTTACTTTTCTGAAATATATTGACACAGAAGATACAGATGAAGTCTACAATCCAATTGATATGGCCTACAGAAGATACCTAAAAAGAGACAAACGGACTGAAGAACTGAACATGACCCCATGAAAAAATGACAAGAGATGAAATGATTGAAGCAGCAAATGAAATATCTCTTCAAAGAGAGAAAAGAAAAGAATATTTAATTCAATTCAATTTATTTCAGGTCTGTATGACCGAAGTCTTGACCGGGAAAAGGGGAAGGAAAGAAAGAAAAGAATATATGGAACCTCAAACTATTTTGACTACAGATATCTATCTTCAGAAGATACCTATCTCACCTACAAGGGGAAAAGGCACAGAATTTTGAGACTTAAGAGGAGAAATCAGAGACTGAAGATGATAAAAGCCTATGAAAAAGCTCCAAAATTTCTTGGATAAGGGAGAATACACACACTCCAAGGGAGAATGCACAAGTCCCTCAAGATTTTATAAATCACTGAACAATATAATCATTATATAGCTATTCAAGACTCCACAAACAAACTGAAATTCTTGAAAATATATTAAGAGTATAAAAACCTTACTTTATAAATATATGTGAAAGATTACTATAAGAATATAAGGTGAAACATGGAAAAGAAATATGGTATGAGGTATTCAAACATGTAATTTGATGAGGTAATGAACACCTCCCCCCCATTTATACATCTATGTGTGTCTGATGTTGGTTTATAAAAACTGAAACTGCATGGTCAAGATTTTGACATCGATTGAAGAACACAGTAGATAAAATATACAGACCTACAACCTCTTATAGAATGCAAAAACTTTATTTTTAAAATATGCAAGAGACTTTTGGAAGAACGTAAAGTGGAACATGGAAAACAAAAATGGTATGAAGTGCTTAAAGATGTAAATTGAGGGTGAAATGGCACACCCCATTTATGTATTTGTGTGTTTGCGCGACGTCTGTCTTAATAAAAAGTAAAATGGTTAAAAAAAATAAAAAACCCTAATAGGGTTGGGGGTCCTTGGTAGTGGCCTGGACCCCCCAAATTTCCCTATAGGTTATCAGATGTTCTTGATGAGTGCTACTGCTCTAAATCTTTTCTGACACCCTCAGTATTCAAAAGGCTTCTCCCCTGTGTGGGTTCTTAGATGATTTTGAAGAGTGCCACTGCGACTGAATCTCTTCCCACACTCTGAGCATTCAAAAGGCTTCTCCCCTGTGTGGGTTCTTAGATGCTCTTGAAGAGCGCCACTGTGACTGAATCTCTTCCTACACTCTGGGCATTCAAAAGGCTTCTCCCCTGTATGGATTCTTAGATGTTCTAGGAGATGGCCACTGCGACTGAATCGCTTCCCACACTCTGAGCATTCAAAAGGCTTCTCCCCTCTGTGGATTCTTAGATGATTTTGAAGAGCACCACTCTGACTGAATCTATTCCCACACTCTGAGCATACAAAAGGCTTTTCACCTGTATGGGTTCTTAGATGATTTTGAAGAGTGCCACTGCGACTGAATCTCTTCCCACACACTGAGCATTCAAAAGGCTTCTCCCCTGTGTGGGTTCTTAGATGTTCTTGAAGAGTGTCACTACGACTGAATCCCTTCCCACACTCTGAACATTCAAAAGGCTTCTCCCCTGTGTGGGTTCTTAGATGATTTTGAAGAGTGCTACTGTGACTGAATCTCTTCCCGCATGCTGAGCATTCAAAAGGCTTCTCCCCTGTGTGGGTTCTTAGATGCTCTTGAAGAGCGCCACTGTGACTGAATCTCTTCTCACACACTAAGCATTCAAAAGGTTTCTCCCCTGTGTGGGTTCTTAGATGTTCTTGGAGATGGCCACTGCGATTGAACCTCTTCCCGCATGCTGAGCATTCAAAAGGCTTCTCCCCTGTGTGAGTTTTTAGATGATTTTGAAAATGGCCACTGCGAATGAATCTCTTCCCACACTCTGAGCATTCAAAAGGTTTCTCCCCTGTGTGGGTTCTTAGATGGGTTTGAAGATGGCCACTGTAACTGAATCTCTTCCCACATTCTGAGCATTCAAAAGGCTTCTCCCCTGCGTGGGTTCTTAGATGTTCCTGAAGATGGCCACTGTAACTGAATCTCTTCCCACACTTTGAGCATTCAAAAGGCTTTTCTCCTATGTGAGATCTTAAATGGGTTTGAAGGTGGCTACCGTGACTGAATGTCTTCCCACACTCTGAGCATTCAAAAGGCTTCTCCCCTGTGTGGGTTCTTAGATGTTCCTGAAGATGGCCACTGTAACTGAATCTCTTCCCACACTCTGAGCATTCAAAAGGCTTTTCCCCTGTGTGAGATCTTACATGGGTTTGAAGGTGGCTACTGCGACTGAATCTCTTCCCACACTCTGAGCATTTAAAAGCCTTCTCCCCTCTGTGGATTTTTTGGTGAACAAGGAGCTGTGATCGGTATTTGAAGTAGTTTCCACACCAAAAGCATTTACATGCATTCATTATACTGTGCTTCGGAAAATGTATATTACCTTTGCCTCCCATAGAGAACGTCATTCCAGTCTCTGAGCAAATAAATAGCATCCCTCCAGAATGCATCCTTTCATGTCGAACAAGGTTTGATTTCTCTAAGAATCTCTTGCCACAGTCTGAGCAGCTATATGGTCTCTCTCCTCTAAGTGTTCTTTGGAGTCTAAGGAGTTCTGTTCTGCGAATCAGGGTCTTTCCACGCTCCAGCCAGTGATTGGTCTTCTTTCCACTGTGCATTCGTACATGGACATTATATTGGGATTGGTCTGAAAAGTTCATTCCGCACACCAAGCACTTGTATGCTTCCTTCACCATCTGAATGACTTCTTGGAAATTCCCCCATGGCAAGGAATGGGTTTACCCCTCTTCTGGATGACGTAGCTTCTTTTCTGCATTTTAAGTCCAAATTCATTTCTGAAGTTTCCTCTCAAGTCTTCATTCCTGACTTCATCTGGCGATAGGGGATGCAGTTCCACATCATCATTCATCTGATCTTCCCCTGCTGGAATAAAGACAGACATCCTGTTAGAACCCAGGCAAGGAGGTCTGATCTGCACCTGAATTTCCATCCACAGTCCAAATATTACAGCGGCTTCTTCTCACTGTATGCTGCAGTGTGCAATGACATACACTTTAAAAGTAAAGCGTATGTCATTGTAGCTGTGAATTAAGCCTCCTGTATGAGAGATGCTTGGTTTGGACTCTGACTGTTTAGGTGGCTCCCTACCTGTGTGACATTTTTGGTGCAAAGTAAGGGCTGTTTACCGAAGGAAGCTCTTTCCGCACTGCAGGCAACTGTACGGTTTCTCTCCTAAGGGAATTTGCGCCTGCAAAAAGATGTTCGTTCTCGGACTGAAGATCTTTGCCAATGCCACACTTTCATTTTCCCAGGGTGGATTCTCTGGTTAGGACGGACGCCTTTTCCCATTCTCTCTTTTTCAATATATTTTTTTTAAAATTTCATTTTTCTGGTTAAGGGGAAGACAAGAAGGTGAGGGCAGCGAGGGCGATTCAGACGCCTGCAGAGGGGAATGTGAGCGCCTGTAGGAGTCTGGCAGTGACGGGGGGTGGGGGTGGAGGAGAGGGAAGGCATGAATTCCCCTTCTCTTTTCGATTGACCTTTCTTCTTGGACTGGGATTTCACGGAACCCCCCCTCCTCAGTAAGGAATGGGCTTATCCCTCCTCTTACCTGCTTGGCTCCCCTCCGGCCTCTGGGGTCCATCTCCGTCTCCAAAGTGTCCTTTGGCATGTTCATTCTTGACTTTTTCCAAAGAGACCCCCTGGAATTCTCCAGCTGTCTCCTCTACATCCGCTGCTGGAATACAGAAAGAGTTCCAATCATCACCCATGCAAGAAGCCAAGGCACCAGTCAGGCAGTGCTCAGGAATGGGTGTGCATTTCTGTTATCAGATCATCTTTCCTCCAAAACTGAGAAACTGGTCACATCTTAACCCTGCCAGGCCCTCACATAGAGCTGTTTTTATTTTCTGTCTATCCTTCCCCTGCCCAAACTCCCCATATGTATTTTAAGGGGAAAAGTGGCAAAAAATTGTTCTCCCACTGTTCCCATTTGACTTGCTGTGCTTTTTGACTTTGGAATCTCTGCACTTCGTGATGAAATACAAGAAATTATCAAGACATCCACTCTTGCACTTGTACTGAGAGTTTCCTTCCAGTTGTCAACAGAGCCAGGAGGAGCTGGTTATCAGCCTCCCAAAAGACATGTTTTCCAGGGAGTGGGGGGAGAAGCCAGGAGCTCACCAAGTGAACCCAACAGTTCCAAGGAGACCCCCATGGTTTTTGGGAAAGGTTCCGTTTGTTTGGAGAGGGGTAGGTAATGACGGATGAGAAAACCAACCTTTCAGTGTAGGCTTTCTCAAGCTCAGAGCCATTGTCTTGCTATATCCGAGCCTTAGCTGGGCCAGTCTATTGTCTAATGGGCAGCCATGTCTGAATCATCCAGGCAGTTCTGCCTTTCCTAGAAGTAGAGTCAGCCAGTCTCTCTAGAAAGAACTGTATTTTATCATCAGCAAGACATAGGGGAATTTCAGACAGATGATATAATCCGGAAGAGGAACGGTTCCCAAACGGTTTCTGGTCTGGCATTTCAGACAGAACCGTTTTAGAACCGGTTCCCTACTGGAATATATTTGTAATTTCACACAGAATCGCTTCTGTCCCGTTCAGGAAACGGGGCTGAAGCGTTTTGCCTGTCAACCGCTTCCAAGTAGTCGTCAGTTTCTTCTCCCGGATCCGATACGCTTTTTTCCCACCTTTTTTCGCCCGCGCAGGCGATCTCCGGCTTTTTTTTTTTTGAACGTTCGCTTTAGAGCGCTATAGCACTATAGCACAATAGCATCATAGCAACCCCATTGGAATGCCTGCAGTGTTGTTTTATAGTGCTATAGCGCTCTAAAGCGAACATTTTTTTAAAAAAGGCGTGGCGGGAACCGGCGGGAAAACAAAGCGGTGCAATCTGAATTGCCAAACCGCTTCTGATTCGGCTCTTTTCCGGTCAGGGAAAGCCATGTGTGAAATGGCAGCCCTGTACCGGTTTACTTCAAGACGAATCAGAAACGGCTTCAAACCGACAGAGTCTCGGTAATGTGAAATTCCCTATAGCCAGAAGACTGATTATCTGGCCCCAAGGTCATTAATTTCTTACAGAAGAGCAAGGCCCATCTCAAAAAGGACATTATAGCATTGGAAAAAGTGCAGAGAAGGGCAACTAGAATTATAAAAGGATTGGAACACCTTCCCTATGAAGAAAGGTTAAAACGCTTGGGGCTCTTTAGCTTGGAGAAACGACGGCTGAGGGGTGACATGATCGAGGTTTATAAGATTATGAATGGGACTGAGCAGGTTGAGAAAGAAGTACTTTTCTCCCTTTCTCACAATGCAAGAACTCGTGGGCACTCCATGAAATTGCTGAGCAGTCGGGTTAGAACAGATAAAGGGAAGTACTTCTTCACCCAAAGAGTGATTAACACATGGAATTCACTGCCACAGGAGGCAGTGGCAGCTACAAGCATGGACAGTTTCAAGAGGGAATTAGATAAACATATGGAGCAGAAGTCCATCAGTGGCTATTAGCCACAGGGTATAGATGGGAACTCTCAGTCTGGGGCAGGTGGTGCACTCTATTCTTGGTGCTGGAGGGGCAGCAGTGGGAGGGCTTCTAGTGCCCTGGCCCCACTGCTGGACCTCCTGATGGCACCTGGTATATTTTGGCCGCTGTGTGACAGAGTGTTGGACTAGATGGGCCATTGGCCTGATTCAACATTGGCTTCTCATGTTCTTATAGAGGCCCATCCCAGAGGAACACACAGTGTCAAAAAGTTCAGGTAAGACCCCATAAAAGTCTGTCCTGTTCCATCCTCCCAAAACACCTACAATACAGAGTGAATAGGCAGCAAGCATGCAGTTATCCATGTGCTCAGCACGACCAGGGTGATGGAATCTCAACATGGGGAAGTTAGTCTGGCAGATCCTTAAGAGCAGCAGAGGATTCTCACTGCTGTCAACCCTCTTCCCTGGGGACAGGGGGAGATGGTGCTGACCAACCTTGGAGAAACTCGGACATCGGGGCACATTGAATGGACAGATATTCCTGGCTTTTCTCTGTGTGTGCTTTTCTTTGGCAGATGGTTTCCCGCCTCAGGGGGCTGGAAGAGACTTAGCCTTTGGGAAGGAGTTGGTCGCTTGCCTCTTGGGGAGACGGGATGTGTCTACAGTGCTTTCTCTATCCTTTTGTGGCTCAAACAAACTGTCCTTCAACTGAGAACCTGAATCTGTCTTTACTGGGCTGACACTTTCAGTGGAAATCTCTTCAAGAACACACAATCTCGCTCTCTTGGGATGAGGACTGATTCCCGTCACCACAACAGAGGGTGCTGTATGATTTGGCGTAAACTACTTGCCCTTTGGTGGCAGTGTTAACTGGTGGGACTACCCACTGCAGGCCACCCCTGCGAGGTAGAACAGCTCCAGAGAAAGCACTCAAACCCATCGCCACTGAATAGGAAGGCCTGAAGACATCTAGGGGACCACTATAGGAACGGGTTGATGTGCCTTTGGACTCATCCAACAGGGCTGTTCTTAGGTAACACCCCCCCTCTTTTCCTGGAATATCCAGTATTTAAGGGTAGAGCAGGGCTGGCTGGAGGTGTTTTCTGCGCCCTAGGCGGTACGCAGATGCCAACCTCCCGGTGAGGCCTAAAGACCCGCCATGCCACCCCCCACCTCCTCTCCCCCCGAGAGGGGAGGGGGAGGGAGGGCGAGCTGCAAGCCAGGGAAGGGGCGGGGGATAAACCCCCGTCCCTTCCGTCCCAGCGCTGGCTTGCCTGCGTGTCCCACAGCTGCGGGGCCCACTGGCAAGCTAGGGAAGGGGCGGGTTTTTTTGGTGGGGGCGGGGGGCTTTGAGTGAGCCGGCCCTGGGGTAGTGCAGCCACTCAAGAGCCACAGCTGAGCTCAGCCCCAGAAGGAGCTTCCGAGCCCCCAGATACCAGGCCCCAGAAGGCCTCCCTCCCTCCTTACCCAGCAAGCTTGAGAATTCTACCAAACCAAGGGTTGTTTAGAAGAGGAAAGGTCCCATGGCTATTCCGTGCCCATTCCCTTGACATAACCATGAAGGATACTCACTTGCAGCCAGCTCATCTGGGAAGGAAACAGTCTCTTGCAATCTTCCTGAGAAACTCGCCAGCCATTCTTCAAACACAAGGTCTTGGTCTGACTCCACCATAGTCTCTGTTACAATCCTGGCTTCTTTAGCACAGAGGGGGAGAGAGAGAGATATCATATGAGAAGGGGAAATGGGAGGAGCCTAAAGAAGGTGGCTCCATAAACAGCTTTCTAAAGACTTGAGAAATGAAAAAGACTCATTCAGAAAGAGGAAGGAGGGCCTCATAACCAAGGAAGAATATAAACAAATAACCAGTGCTTGTAGGGAGAGAGTCAGGAAAGCTAAAGCTAGCTAGAGATGCTCAAAACAACAAAAAAAGTGGTTATTTTCTTATGTTCGAAGTAAGAAAAAGAGCAAGGACATGGTAGGCCCATTGCGTGGACAGGAAAGTGAAATTGTAACAGGTGATGAAGACAGGGCAGAAATCCCCAATTCCTGCTTTTCCTCAGTCGTCTCTTATAGGGGAAATGGTGCTCAACATGGCAAAAACAGAACACATGATGAGGGAAGGGAGTTGCAGCCTAGGAT
Source organism: Gekko gecko (assembly GCA_029375565.1). Classification (NCBI taxonomy): domain Eukaryota; kingdom Metazoa; phylum Chordata; class Lepidosauria; order Squamata; family Gekkonidae; genus Gekko; species Gekko gecko. The sequence goes on from JAPDNY010000002.1 coordinate 8,498,475, forward strand.
CAGCATAGGGGTAGTACATAAACACGTAGTTTCTTTAAATGAGACTGTGTCCTCGGGGCCAGATGAACTGCATCCAAGGGTACTAAAAGAACTCACAGATGTAATTTCTGAGCCTCTGTCCATTATTTTTGAGAATTCTTGGAGAACAAGTGAGGTGCCAGAACACTGGAGGCAAGCAAATGTCCCCATCTTCAAGAAGGGGGAAAAGGGTAACTACCGACCCGTCAGCTTGACGTCTATACCTGGGAAAGTTTTAGAACAAATCATCAAACTGACAGTACTTGAGCTTTTAGAAAGGATGGCTGTGACTACTAAGAGCCAGCATGGGTTTCTCAAGAACAAGTCATGTCAGACTAACCTTACCTCTTTTTTTGAGAAAGTTACTACCTTGCTGGATCAGGGGAACGCTGTAGACATAGTTTATCTTGATTTCAGGAAGGCTTTTGATAAGGTTCCGCATAATATTCTTGTTGACAAATTGAAAAAATGTGGCTTGGATCCTACGACTGTTAGGTGGATCTGTAACTGGTTGACAGATCGCACCCAAAGAGAGCTTGTGAATAGTTCCTTATCTTTGTGGAGAGGAGTGACAAGTGGAGTGCTGCAGGGATCTGTCCTGGGACCTGTTTTGTTCAACATCTTTATCAATTATTTGGATGGATAGAGGGAATGCCTATTAAATTTGCAGAAGATACTAAATTGGGAGAGGTAGCAAATATGGTAGAAGATGGAGTCAAGATACAGGTTGATCTTGACAGGCTGGAAAACTGGGCTAAAACAAATAAAATGAATTTCAATAGCGATAAATGTAAAGTTCTGCCATTTAGGTAGGAAAAATCAAATACATAATTATAGGTTGGGGGAGACTTGTCTTGGCAGTAGTATGTGCAAAAAGGATCTAGCGGACTTAGTAGACCATGCACTGAACATGAGTCAGCAGTGTGATGTGGCTGCTAAAAAGGCAAATGCGATTTCAGGCTGTATCAACACAACTATAGTGTCCAGACCACGCGAAGTGATGGTTCCACTTTATTCTGCTCTAGTTTTTTTTACCTCCCCTAAGACAAAAGCTGAAGATAGGGATGCACTAAAAGAACAAAGAACTCAAATGCTACAACGAAGTACTCAAATGAGAACGATACAGCAGGGATCAAAAGAGAGAAAGCTGTTTGCCACCCAGCGGCTAATCTACAGACCATTAATTTAGATATGGCAGCTCCGGGAGAAAATGTGGGAGAAACACTCAAAGATGATATGCTGAAGTCTGCAGGAGGCCAACGTATACTCACTGCAGACACCGTGGTAGCTATTTTCCAACAACGTAACAAAATCTCAACTAAACTGGATGCCCTTAGAGATGAGCTAAATGAATTTGGAATGCCTGGTGCAATCAGTCAGAGAGTACCGAACAGAACCATTGCCTCCTCAGCAGAAATGCAGAGGAGTGGAGGATTACCTTCAACTACTCGCAGATCTCAACTAGGACAACAGACAGTTTAACCCTGCAACACAACCAAATAGTATTGCTAATTGCTCGGAACCCTGTAAATGGAGGTGGTTTGGTGAACAGAAGAGAAATCACGTGTTCACTGAGCCAGCTGCTCCTGAGCAGACAGTGAGACTCCCTGCCACTCCACCCCATTGGCAAGTGTTATTAACATTCAAGCAATCTACTATCCCTCTTAGGTTGCTGAGAATGAGGAGATTTCCTGCTGTCTTTCATATAAGCCCTGCAGAGTTCTTTGCATAGGAACGGAAGAACCCATTTACTGACAGGGGCGGTAAATATAGCACATTTTGTCGAGCCTTCCAAATCAGATCGAAAGAGACTTAAAGGCAGTGATGGTCCGCCCTCTCTTGAAAAAACCATCTTTGGACCCGGCCGAATTGGCCAACTATCGGCCGGTCTCTAATTTGCCCTATTTGGGCAAATTACTTGAGAGAGCAGCGGCGATTCAGTTGCAGAGCTTTATGGATGACACTTCCACGCTTGACCCGTTCCAGTCCGGCTTCCGACCAGGCCATGGGACTGAGATGGCACTGTCAGGGACAGAGGGTGGCGCTAGGGGAGCAGACGTCCCAGAGGTACCTGCTGGTTTGCGGGGTTCCTCAAGGGGCGGTACTGTCCCCGATGTTATTTAACATCTATATGCGCCCGCTCGCCCACATTGCCCAGAACCACAGGCTAGGGTGTCATCAAGAGGCAGATGACACCCAGCTATATCTGTTGCTGGGCAGCTGGTCTGACTCTACCCCAGAGGACCTGGAGCGGGCGCTTTGCGACGTGGTGGGTTGGCTGAGGCTGAGTTGCTAGAAATTGAATCCAACGAAGACGGAGGTCCTGTGCCTGAGTCGGAGCGGATCGGGGGTAGGGATCCCACTCCCGACCTTCGATGGGGCGCCACTGGTGCCAGCACCAAGGGTTAGGAGTTTGGGAGTGCTGCTGGGTGCCGCCTTAACAATGGAGGCCCAGGTAGCAGCCACTGCCAAGGCGGCCTTTTTCCATCTGCGGCTGATTAGGCAGCTGGTTCCCTTCCTCAAACGCAATGACCTGGCAACAGTAATTCATGCTATGGTCACCTCGAGATTAGACTACTGCAGCGCTCTCTACATGGGGCTGCCTTTGTCTCAGATCCGGAAGCTGCAGCTAGTGCAGAATGCGGCGGTCAGGCTGCTGATGGGGGTCTCTCTATACGAGATCACATCCAGCCTGTACTGAAGGCACTGCGCTGGCTGCCAATAGCTTACCGAATTCGTTTCAAAGAGCTGGTTTTGACCTTTAAAGCCCTGTATGGTCAGAGGCCTGCCTACTTGAGCGACCGCCTTTCCCCATATGTGGCCCAGAGAGCACTGAGGTCAGGGACTCAGAGTTGCCTGGCTCTTCCTGGCCCAAGAGATGCCAGGTTGGCTGCTACCAGAAGCCAGGGCCTTCTCAGTGGTGGCTCCATACTGGTGGAATGAGCTCCTGGATAACATCAGGGCCCTGCGGAACCTTTTACAGTTCTGCAGGGCCTGTAAAATGGAGCTCTTCCACCAGACTTTCGACTAGGAGCCGCCACTGACCAACGTGCCACCGGAACATGCTGTGACCTACATGAATATCATTTGGATACTGCTTTCTGTGAGGGGATTGTCTACTGATGCCGCCATCATTTGTACTGTGTTGTTAGATTTTATGATGTTAGGGATCTGTCCATGTATATTTTATTGTATTTTATTGCATTGAGTGTTTTACTGTTTTAATGTTGTCCGCCGCCTTGAGCCAGCTCCTGGCAAGGCGGGATATAAATTGAAAATAATAAATAAATAAATAAATAAATAAATAAATAAAGGCTCTTCTCCAACGTACACCTTTGGGACAATCCAGAAGAGCACACTACTGAAGGGGGCAGAGTAATCCACAACTAATTCATCTAATCTGAAGGAACCTTCGAACACATTTGTCTCAACGAATACACTATTAAGCAGCAAGACCAGCATTTGCCCCCCGCCGTCCCCCTCGCAACTAGCATGAAACAAGAATCGGCTAATCTTCTTTCAGAATCCAGCAATAAGAACATAAGAACATAAGAACATAAAGAGAAGCCAATGTTGAGTCAGGCCAATGGCCCATCCAGTCCAACACTCTGTCACACAGCGGCCAAAATATACCAGGTGCCATCAGGAGGTCCAGCAGTGGGGCCAGGACACTAGAAGCCCTCCCACTGCTGCCCCCTCCAGCACCAAGAATAAAGTGCATCACCTGCCCCAGACTGAGAGTTCCCATCTATATGGGAATATAGCAATGGGACGCATATGGAAACTTCAACTGCAGATGGTCCCTCACTCACCACATGCCCCATCAAATCTACAAACCGGCAGGTGGACACTCACACGCCCACAGAAGTTTCCCAGTTATCTGATTCCAGCTCTTCAAAATCAAACTCAGCTCTTTTACTTAAAGACCTTGGTTTCAAGAAAACAGCAGATAGAGAAATGTGATGCCAGGACATAAAACACCAATGTCTAAAGATGCTACGATTCAAATGACAGAAAAACTGCTGCAACTGAGCCCTGACCAAACCAAGCAAAAACTCCTGCCATGCAAATCGCGCCAAGATTTTTTATAAATACTTAACAATTATTCTCTATACCTTATTCTATAAATATGAAACCATGGCATCCTTTAACCTTCGTCTGAAGTGAGAATGACAGTCTTATTCAGAAGTTCTTTTCCACTGGACTTTAGAATATTAAATCAGGTTCCCCCAATCCTTAGCAAAATTTCCCAGGTTTGAAACCATCTAATACTAGTAATTCTGAGAGCTTTGGTCCCTTGTTTTCAAATATAAGGAATTAGTATTAGTATTGCTGAAATTTGTATCTCTCTAATCTGGTTTTGCATTATTTTTGTGTCTAAACTGCATTTTGGAACTTTTTTAAATTTACAAATTATTTCAGTGTATTGAGACCCAATCAGTCAATTAATTTTTTTAATTATTTCTCTTCAAGATTCAAATTGAAGAAATAATTTGAGATGGATCCAATTGCAGATGCCAGCTTGTTGGATAAAGTCCTGTTAAGTCCCGTGTTGAAATTTTTCTTCTCTATTTGTTTAGCTTTTTTTGGTTATAGCTTTTATATTAAATTATGCACACATTAAAATGTGTGTCCCTTTGCATTGTCCCTTCCAACTCTATGATTCTATGATATCTATGTGGGGAAAGAAAGAAATTCAAGGAAGAAGGAAAATTCTTCTGGAAGGATGGAAACATGGTCAACATCCTGGAGTACTGGTGTTGTGCCGGAAGACTGGAGAAGAGCGAATGTTGTCCCTATCTTCAAGAAGAGAAAAAAGACGGACCCAGGAAATTACAAGCCTGACAGCTTGACATCAATACCAGGGAAAATTCTAGAGCAGATTATCAAACGCTCTGTCTGTGAGCACCTTGAACAGAATGAGTTAATTGGTAGTAGCCAGGATAGGTTTATCAAGAATAAGTCATGCCAGACCAACCTTATCTCCTTTTTTGACAGAGTTACTAAAATGGTTGACTCTGGCAATGATCTAGTGTATCTAGATTTCAGTAAAGTATTTGACAAAGTTTCTTATGATATTCTTGAGGATAAGCTGGTTAAGTGTGGGCTGGATGGAGCAACCTTTGGATGGATTCATGGTTGGTTGAAAAATCATACCCAACGAGTGCTCGTAAATGGCTCTGCGTCTGTGTGAAGGGAGATCTTGAATGGAGTGCCGCAGGGCTCGGTCCTTGTCCCGGTGTTGTTCAATGTTTTTATAAATGACCTGGAGGGAGACATAGAGGGGATGCTTATCAAATCTGCAGATGGCACAAAGCTGGGTGGGATTGCTAATTCTGAAGAAGAGAGTCAAGATTCAAAATGATGTAGATAGGCTGGAACAGTGGACTGAGGCAAATGAAATGAAATTCAATAGAGATAAGTGCAATGTCCTACACCTAGGCACAAAAAATCAAAGGCACAGATATAGAATGGGAGGAAGGATGTTGACAAGCTCGAGCGTGTCCAGAAGAGGACAACCAGGAAGGTGAGAGGGTTGGAATCCAAGTCTTATGAGGAAAGGCTGAAAGAGTTGGGTATGTTTAGCCTGGGAAGGAGAAGACTTAGAGGGGACATGATTGCAGTCTTCAAGTATTTGAAGGGCTGTCATGTAAAAGATGGAGCAGATCTATTCTCTCTTGCTCCGGATTGCAAGACTAGATCTAATGGGTGGAAATTACAAGGGAGTTGTTTACCAGCTAGATATCAGGAGAAACTTCCTAACTGTAAGAGTGGCTGAGCAGTGGAACAGTCTGCCTCAGGAGGTGGTGGATGCTCCTTCCCTGGACATTTTCAAGTGGAGGCTGGGCGGCCATCTTTTGGGTATGTTGTAGGTATGTAGGGCTCCTGCAGAGTGCAAGGGGTTGGCTATGCTCCTGCAGAGTGCAAGGGGTTGGACTAGATGACCTGCAAGGTCCCTTCCAACTCTAACATTCTATGATTCTATGAAAAAAAACTTGCAGTCATATAGAGGATGCAGCAGAGCTGTTTTCTGTTGCCCCAGAAGGTCGGACCAGAACCAACAGGCTGAAATTAAATCAGAAGAGTTTTCGGCTAAACGTTAGGAAGAACTTCCTGACAGAGCGGTTCCTCAGTGGAACAGGCTTCCTTGGGAGGTGGTGGGTTCTCCTTCTTTGGACGTTTTCAAACAGAGACTAGATGGCCATCTGACAGCAATGCTGATTCTGTGAACTTAGGCACATCATGAGAGGGAGGGCAGGAAGGGTTGCCTCAGTGCTTAGTTCTTGTGGCCCTTTCTTACATGCCCAGGGAAATGCTGATTGCCACTTTGGGGTCAGGAAGCAGTTTTTCTCCAGGCCAGTTTGGCCAGGGATCCTGGAGGGTTTTTCTCATCTTCTGGGTGCAGAATGGTTGGTCACGGTGGAGGGGGAAGAACTTCTGAATTTCCTGCATTGTCCCTTCCAACTCTATGATTTTATGATATCTAGGAGGGGAAGGAAAGAAATTCAAGGAGGGGGAGGCACTTCTGAATTTCCTGCATTGTCCCTTCCAACTCTATGATTTTATGGTATCTATGAGGGGAGGGAAAGAAATTCAAGGAAGAAGAAAAATTCTTCTGGAAGGATGGGAACATGGTCAACACCAAAGACCAGAATCCTAACCAGTATAAGGGGATCCTTCACAGATCACAGTCAGAGCTGATGGCCATAATCCCATCTCGGGGAAGGGCTTGTTGTTCTGTTCCTCACTTCTGATGGGCTTCAGCTAACTCTCGCTGACTCAGTTAAGAGCCTTGGTGTTACACTGGATTTAATTTTATTGCTGGAGAAGTAAGTTAATGCTTCTCCCAACTCAGCCTAGATCCAAAAATAATCCCTTCCCTTAATGTGGCTGATGTAGCCACCAGGATCCAGGCCACAGTGACGTGGAGACTAGACGAGATCAATGCCCTGTACATTACCTAAAACCAATTCAGACACTCCAGCTGGTGCACTCCAGCTGGTGCAGAATACCCAGGCTGCGCCATTAACAGGAACTGGATGTAGCAGGCATATTACTGCCCTTCTGCAATCCCTCTGCTGGCTGGCCTGGGCAGGGGCCTTCTCCCTTCTGGCCCCCAGGAATGGTCTGCCTGAGGGGGTCAGGAAGGCACCCACTCGCCTGGCCTTTCCACAGACTAAGCAGAACTGAATTGTCCAAGAGGACTTTTCTAAGCAAGGAAGAGGGTGGCAGAGTGGACAAAAGGCTTCACAATCATTAGGATACATCATTAGGACATGGGGATCTGAACGACTGTGTTTAGTTTGCTGTCAGTAGGATCCTACTGTGTGCCACGTTAACATTTATGCTTTCCTTCAACACTTGTTTCTCAGGTTTCTGGTCGGTTCTCCGACCCAAATTCTATTGCATAATTTACTGAAAGTATTGACTGTATGGAGTTCCACTAAAAGGCAGACTGCAATCAATATACATTCAATATTGTAAATAAAGCCCACACCCGGGGAAACTGCAGATTGGAGGGGCACCGGCAGACTAGGGGAGCACCCAAAGGGGAGGTATTTGGGCAGCCCCTCGGCCCGAAGGGTTCCCACCCAGCCGGCCACCCACCCCCACCCCGTGATCACGCCTGTAATCTTCTTCCGGGGCCTCCAAAATTCAGATTCTCCCTATGGGGTAAAAGTACTGAATCCCGCCCCAAAGCCCCACGAGAGCAGAACGTCTGTCTGTCGAGACTGCGATGGTGACTTACCCGAGAGGAGACCTTCCCCGGATCCGGCTGCCGGGCCCTTCTCCGCCGCGGCCTGTCTGAAACCCCTCCCTGCTCGGAAGCCAACACTTCCGGTCCCCCCCGGAAAAACACCTCCCTCCCTCGCTCGGCCTCTCTAGCCCACAGCTCGGCCGCTTTAACCCTTTCAGAGCTGCAGAGCCAGGAACGAGGAGGCGCCTCCGCCCGGCCTCCCCGGTCGAGAGAGCAGCAGCGCCCAGGCACCCCCAACCCCCCCCCGCTGGGCTGGACTCCGGCCCGGCTGCCCTGCAGAGGCGCCCTCCGGAATGCAGCTCAGCGGGATTCCTCGGGAGTCACTCCGCACAGGGGCGGTTCAGTGGGAAAAAGGGGAAAGCCGACCGAAAGGCGCCCTGGCCGAGTAATCCAAAGCGGGTCTGATCGGAGCCCTCCCCCGGGGGGGGGGGGGGTTCTCTTGACTGGGTCGGGTTTCCTCCCAGGAAAGCGGCTTTCGGGGATCGCCTTGGAAATCCGGGTTCTTGCGACGTCTTTCGATACTTAAAACAGGACTCTTTGTCAGGTGTGTCTGTGTGTGTGTGTGGGGGGGTCTCCTAAGGAAAGCCCCCCCCCTTTCTTCCCTCCTTGCAGGCAGTTCTCGGCGGTGCTTCTTCTTTTCCGAGGCGGGACTCCCGGGGACCAGCAACTTTTTTTGGGGGGGGCAGGGTTGTTCTGCCAAGCAGGCCCCTAGCCAGGATTTTGTAATTTGGGGGGCCTTTAAATAAGTCAGGGGGCACTGACATCACAAAATAAAAATACAATTTTTAAAAAACTCATTGTTGCAGCATTCGCACTCTGGCTGGGGAAGCAAGCCACGTTTGGGGAAGGGGCAGCGGTGGTAACATAAGAACATAAGAGAAGCCAATGTTGAATCAGGCCAATGGCCCATCTAGTCCAACACTCTTGTCACACAGCGGCCAAAATATACCAGGTGCCATCAGGAGGTCCAGCAGTGGGGCCAGGACACTAGAAGCCCTCCCACTGCTGCCCCCCAGCACCAAGGATAGAGTGCAGCATCTGCCCCAGACTGAGGGGAATTTCAGACAGATGATATAATCCGGAAGAGGAACGGTTCCCAAACGGTTTCTGATCTGGCATTTCAGACAGAACCGTTTTAGAACCGGTTCCCTACCGGAATATATTTGTAATTTCACACAGAATCGCTTCTGTCCCGTTCATGAAACGGGGCTGAAGCGTTTTACCTGTCAACCGCTTCCAAGTAGTCATCAGTTTCTTCTCCCGGATCCGATACGCTTTTTTCCCGCCTTTTTTCGCCCGCGCGGGCGATCTCCGGCTTTTTTTTTTTTGAACGTTCGCTTTAGAGCGTTATAGCGCTATAGCGCTATAGCGCAATAGCATCATAGCAACCCCATTGGAATGCCTGCAGTGTTGTTTTTATAGCACTATAGCGCTATAGCGCTCTAAAGCGAACATTTTTTTTAAAAAAAGGCGTGGCGGGAACCGGCGGGAAAACAAAGCGGTGCAATCTGAAATGCCAAACCGCTTCTGATTCGGCTCTTTTCCGGTCAGGGAAAGCCATGTGTGAAATGGCAGCCCTGTACCGGTTTACTTCAAGACGAATCAGAAACGGCTTCAATCCGGCAGAGTCTCGGTAATGTGAAATTCCCTTGAGAGTCCCCATCTATACCCTGTGGCTAATAGCTACTGATGGACTTCTGCTCCATATGCTTATCTAATTCCTTCTTGAAACTGTCCATGCTTGTAGCTGCCACCACCTCCTGTGGCAGTGAATTCCATGTGTTAATCACTCTTTGGGTGAAGAAGTACTTCCTTTTATCTGTTCTAACCCGACTGCTCAGCAACTTCATGGAGTGCCCACGAGTTCTTGTATTGTGAGAAAGGGAGAAAAGTACTTCTTTCTCAACCTGCTCAATCCCATTCATAATCTTATAAACCTCAATCATGTCACCCCTCAGCCATCGTTTCTCCAAGCTAAAGAGCCCCAAGCATTTTAACCTTTCTTCATAGGGAAGGTGTTCCTCCCGGTGGCTCAGAGACTCAGGAGTCCTCCAGGCAGCCCAGAAAGTTGGGGGGCCAGGGGGCTGGATGGAAGTCAGGGGGCCTTGGCAGGAAGTCAGGGGGCCAGGCCCCGAAATGCCCCACTGTAGCTACAGGCCTGCTGCCAAGTCCTGCAGGGGGAATTGAATGGGGGGCGGGGAGCAGGTGGACTTTCTCTATGAGTCCTGCCCCCTCCCCTTAATACGGGGGGAGTCTTGGTTTGAGGGTCCCCCCTTCTGCCTGGGGCGCAATTTCCTTCCGAGGGGACTCCGCCTGCTGCAGAGGGGCAGGATCTGACGGAGCCCTCTCCCCAGGACGGGCGGGGATCTGCCTGCTCGCTGGATCCCTGCGGATCCCTTCTCAGGAGAGAGCCAGTTTGCATCCCTGATGGGGAGAAATGTGGGAGATGTCGTTTGTGGTGTAGTGGTTAAGTGCGCGGACTCTAATCTGGGAGAGCCGGGTTTGATTCCCCCACGCCTCCACTTGCACCTGGCTGGATGACCTTGGGCAAGCCTAGTTCTGATAAGAGTTGTTCTCTCAAGGGCAGTTTCTGTCAGAGCTCTCTCAGCCTCACCTATCTGTTGTGGGGAGGGGAAGGGAGTTTGTATGCCGCTCTGAGACACCTTTGGGTAGTGAAGGGTGGGGTATAAATCCAATCTCTTCTCTTCTTCTGCCTCACAGGGTGTCTGTTGTGGGGAGGGGAAGGGAGTTTGTAAGCTGCTCTGAGACACCTTTGGGTAGTGAAGGGCGGGGTATAAATCCAATCTCTTCTCTTCTTCTGCCTCACAGGGTGTCTCTTGTGGGGAGGGGAGGGGAAGGGAGTTTGTAAGGTGCTCTGAGACACCTTTGGGTAGTGAAGGGCGGGGTATAAATCCAATCTCTTCTCTTCTTCTGCCTCACAGGGTGTCTGTTGTGGGGAGGGGAGGGGAAGGGAGTTTGTAAGCTGCTCTGAGACACCTTTGGGTAGTGAAGGGCGGGGTATAAATCCAATCTCTTCTCTTCTTCTACCTCACAGGGTGTCTGTTGTGGGGAGGGGAGGGGAAAGGAGTTTGTAAGCTGCTCTGAGACACCTTTGGGTAGTGAAGGGCGGGGTATACATCCAATCTCTTCTCTTCTTCTTCTTATAAGTCAAATCGGGCCTAATATAAATGAAATGCATACACATGTCCATTCTAGCACGCTTCGAAGGGCAAGGGCGAAAAGGAAAAGTGGTCCCATGGCTGAGACTGTCGTAGGGGTGGTCACATTATGAGAAGACAGGAAAACACAATACTGTCAGGAAAAGGTGGAAGCAGTGGGAAGAAAGGACATGGGATGGACTGACTCAGTCGAGGAGGCCACTGCCTTCAGTTTGCAAGATGTGACATTTGGGGGGACATTAACTCATATGGTTGCCAGAAGTTGGAAGCAACTTGGCTGCACTTCACACACACACACAGAGTCCATGGGCAGGCCCAGAAGACCTACGTCTGTTGAAAATTATAGTAAAATATGAACTTCTTAAGTCTTCTGAAGCACCACATTACTGTAGATCCATTTTGCTGCAGCAGACAAACTTGGCATATCATAGATTCCGGTGGGTGGCCATGTTGGTCTGAAGCACCGGAACAAAGTTTGGGAGCTGACGCACCTTGGAGACCAACAAAGTTTTATTCCCGGTATAAGTTTTCATGAGCGTGCGCACTCCACCTGATGTGTGCCTGCATGTGTTCCTTTGGAAGGCAAGTGTGATACGCTGTGATAAACTGACAGCCATGGAAGCTTGTACTAGGAACAAAACTTTGTTGGTCTCCAAGGTGCCTCTGGATTCAGACGTTGACACATCACGTGCATTCCCTGGCTTCCTTGTGAAAGGAAGGCCTGCTCACCAAAAGCCACTGCCCACATTCAACACATAAATGGAAGAATGTGTGAATGGATTCTCCTTTTGCATCAGGTTTCATCAGTCCCCACAACTAACTCTGTTTATTTACTTCATTTATAGATGACCTTCCTCCCCAATCTGTGCAAAAGGGCTTTTATCATTCTCCTCTATTTTATGCTCACAACAGCCCTGCGAGGTAGGTTAGGCTGAGAGGGCGTGTCTGGCCTGAGGTCACTCAGCGAGCTTCCATGGCAGAGTGGGGATTCGAACCTGGGACTCCTAGATCCTAATCCAGCACTCCAAGCACTACCCCACCCTGGCTTTCTGTAACTTGGTGAGCCATGAGTGCAGCAGCCCAAATGGGGGTCTCCAGCCTCTCTGAGCCTGGGGGCACCTTTGGAATTCTGACACAGCGTGGGGGCTGCAGGCACAAAATGGCTGCCCCCAAACGGCTGCTGCAGCAGGCAAACCCAGTGAGAAAGCAGGTGCCACATCTTCCCTTCAGTCACACAGTGAGCATCCTGGAGGAAGCCATTGAAATTCATAAACATAAACACAATTTCAGCAGAAGAGAGTTTAAAAATAAATAGGGCATGGTTTCCTGTCCTGAAAAACACAAAGTGCTCTACAGCTGACAACAGCACTACATATAAGATTAGAGTTTCAATAGCCATTCCGCACACAAAAGAACCTCCTCAGGAAACAGGAAACCTCCTCAGGAAACAATCCATAGACAAAAGAACCTCCTCAGGAAAGCTCCCCATTAGCATGTTCATAGCCTGGAGAACTTCTACAAGATCATGACTCAGCCCTACCCCACCTTCCTGGGTAGATATAAATTACCTGCCTACCATTGTTCTGCTCACCTTGACACAGAGAGGACTCCATCTTTCTGTGTTATACCTCTGAGGATGCCAGTCAGGACTACTGGTGAAACGTCAGGTCCTACAATGCCAAGACCACGGCCATACAACCCGGAAAATCTACAGCAGCTAATATCTTTATACTGTTTGTGGTAGCGGCTGCGAAAGCAAAGTCTACCAAAATCCGCACAGCCAGTCAAACGTATAATGACTAATCAGAAATCATGCTGGGCACAATTGGCCGCCTGATCATGCCCACTTTCCAAAAACATCTGGCGGGCACCAGGAAAGGTGTCAGCAGATGCCACAGCACCCGTGAGTTCCATGCTGGAGACCCCTGATTTAGAAGTCTGCAGGGACAAAATCTGTTGGCCAAAAAAGCTTGTGGTTAAACCTTCATTCATAATTCACTTCAGGGCTGCTAGTTCATTCACCTCAGGGCCGCTAGCTCCAGGTTGGGAAATTCCTGGCTATCTGGGGGTGGAGCCTTGGGACAGTGAGTCTTGGGGAGGCAAGCCGCCTCAGCAGGGTAGAATGCCTGAGACTCCACCCTCCAAAGCAGCCATTTTATCCAGGGTTCTGTCCCCTGCACAACAGTTGTAATTCTGAGTGATCTCCAGCCCTCACCTGGAGGCTGGCCATGGTCATTCTCATGAAGGAAATGGCTGGTTTGGAGGGTGGAGTCTATGGCATCGTACCAGTCCGAAGTTCCTCCCCTCCTTAAACCCCAACCTCCCCAGGCTCCACCCCTCAAATCTCTAGGAACTTCCCAACTTGGAGGTGGCAAACCTGTCTCCTTCCCACCCAACAGCCAATCTTTTATCTGCATTCAGCTTACCGTCTTCACCCCCCTCCCCCACAGCCTCTACCTTGGAAGATTTCTCCACAGTGGGGAATAATGCACCTTCCGTTATTCGCTCCTTTTCACCTGCACAACAACCCTGTGAGGTTGATTAGGATGAAAGTATGTGACTGGTCCAAAATCACCCAGTCAACTTCCACCGCAAGATGGGGATCTGAACCCGGGTCTTGCAGCCCCTGTTTTGAAGCTCTGGCTGCTGAACCACACTGGCTTTCAGAGAGTGGCTGCCGATGAACAGGAGCAAGCAGCCGGGCCTAGCCAAGTCATGGAAATCAGCAGTATCAAGTCACCCAGAGGGTGCTGCCTAGGGATGCCAGCCTCCAGGTGGGACCTGGGGATCCCCTGGAAGTATTGCTCATCTCCAGACTACAGAGATAACTTCCCATGGAGAAAATGGATGCTTTGGAGGGTGGGCTCTATGGCATTGTACCTCACTGAGGTCCCTATCTTCCCCAGGGTCCACCCCCAAATCTCCAGGAGTTTCCCAGCCTGGATCTGGCAACCTTACCCCCCATTCCCTGCTGGTGGCCAAGGGGTCCTGGCAACACTAGACTGCTGCCAGGCCTAGAGTTACCAACCTCCAAGTGGGACCTGAAGACCCCCAGAATTACAACTGAACTCTAGACAGCAGAGATCTGTCTCCCTGGAGAAAATGGCTGCTTTGGAGGCTGGACTCTGTGGCATTATACCCAGCTGAGACCTCTCCCTTCCCCAAGCCCAGCCTTCCTTAAAATCCACCACAAAACCTCTAGGAATCCCCCAGCCTGGCACTGGCAACCCTTGTCAGGCCAGGTCCCAAGGCTCCCTCCCTCAAAGGCCAAAAGGGCCCTTCCCCCTCCGCTTTTACTGATAGAGCCAGTTAGAAGCCTCCCCCCACAACATTCTAACCTCTCACCATTGATGCCTGGAGGAGATCCCTGCAGAGGCCATTTCAAAAGGTATTGCGGGGAGATTCAACCCTCCCTAAGGTTTTTTCCCCCACTTTTTGGATTTTTCTGCAGCCCCAGGAAGTCCCCTCAATCTGTAGAAAAAGCTGTTGGGGGAGAGTGAGCCCTCTTTTGGTGGAAATAAGTATCCACACGGAGTTTGGCTATTAGATATATGGATATATATATAAATGGCTAGCTGTGATCCCAATGACTCACCTTCTACCTGATTGGTCAGCCTTTCAAGGTCATTTGCATATACAGGCTGATTGGACCTCACTCCATTCCATACATCATCATTCCCGTCATAGCCAGTCAGAACACAGAGGTGGTTTGCATATGCGACCTGATTGGCCCTCGCAACCAACATTCTAAATAGTTTGCTGTTGCTGTTGGGAATCATTGAATGTGTCCCGAGGTAAAATACATCTCCCAATCTTCCTCTAAATGTTCACTGGGGTTGCCAATCTCTTTGAGAAGCCTGTAGATCTCCCGGAAATATTCCCCAGCCACAGCACGTCATTTCCCCTACAGAAAACGGGTGCCTTGATGCACATACTCTACAGCAGCCCATAATATAAGCATACCATGCCAAAAAAGACAGAGCCCACCACAAGCACACACTGAGACTAAATGCCACAAGGCTGAAAATGACAGGAAAAGGCGCCAGCAGATGAAAGGAATGCTGAGCTTCAGAGTCTAATAATGAGTCTAACACTGCAAGAAACTTATGTAAATTAATGTGTTCTGTTTATAATTAACATTCTATAAAGTACATTGGGTATTCTTGTAACATCCTAATCAGGTATATATATTCAGTACATTCAATATAGCAATAACATACAATTCATACAATATAACAACTACCAGTCAATTTTGCATCAGCATTTTAAAAGTCAAAGCCCAATGGGAGTTTCCAGAATTACAAGCCTGCTTCTACTTGCATAGAGTCTTCCAGAAGGGAGAAAGCTTTCATTTATAGTTGTGTTGATGCTTATTGCTGGTCCTGAAAAAGACTGTTTAAAAGACATAATTCATAAGTCTAAAAGTTATGCAATATTTCTAGTATAGCTTGGCTTCATAAGTTTTCTTACCACATTGTGCAGCTAAGATTCATTCTCAAGGTTGCATAGTGATGACCTCTGGTCATTAAATCTTACAACACCTGTTAGCAGTTATTGCGAATGTTCTCTAATTAAAGAGACAGTAGCAAAAATCCACATTCCACTTATTAAAAGTATACATAATGTATTTCAGTCCAAAGCAGGTCTAGACTTTATTTTGATATTTAAATGGGACATTCTCCCCCCTTTTTTGGGTAGTCTAAGTAAGATGGTAATCCATTGTTTGGTTCATTCCCTCTGTGTTCAATGTATGAAGCTTGTGAATCCAAAAGTTTTCTTTGCAGAGAAGAATCTTCTTAGTGTCTTGTTGGTTGAGGCTTTGGTTCTCATATTTGTAGATCACGAAGAATTTTAAGTCCTCAAAACAATGTTGTACTGACATACAATGCTCTACCATAGGTGCGTCCAAAATGTTATTTTTCAATCTTGATTTATGTTCCATAACATGTATTTTTAATGAACGTGGGGAACTGTTGACATAATATTTTGGACACCCACAAAAGGCTATATATACAATGTTTTTGCTAGCACAGGTGGAGAAGTGTGGCAATCGGTAATGTTTCAAATAAGATTCCAAATAATTTTTTTACTTCAAAACAATTATTACATATAGAACAGTTTTGACATTTGAAACGTCCATATGTTTGTATAATATTTTGCTTTATATATTTTACCAGAATATCTCTAATGGTTCTAGCCCGTTTGTATCACTAGAGGGAATTGTTGGCATCCTGGTATATGGGATGCTACATGCCAATACCTGTTCAGGATTTTTCTAATCTGTGTGGAAAGATTATTAAACTGGAATGCACATGAAATTCTAGAGCTTGTCTGTGTTGTTCTTTCTGTTTATAAAATTTCTCTTCTGTTCCTAGAGTGTCTCCCAGCTGAATCTATAACAGTTATAGGATAACCCCAGTTTTTCAGTTGTTTTGTTAACATTTCACTTTCACCAATAAAGTCTTTCTCTTCAGTACAATTTATTTTCATTCTGAGGAATTGACCATATGGTACATTGGTCTTAAGATGCCATGGATGATTGGAATCGAAGTGCAATAGAGCATTTTTGTCTGTTAATTTCCTAAAGACTCTAACGCCCAATTTATGTTTTTCTCTCCTGAATATTATGGTATCTAAAAGTTAATCGCTTGTTCATTGACTTCATATGTACATTTTATAGTTGGGTGGATGTTATTTATCCATATCGTGAATTTATCTAGTTCTGATTTATTTGTAAAAATCATAAAAATATAATCCAAAACTCTTTAATACCACATTATGTCTCCAAAAAAAGGATTATTAGTAGGATTCAGAGTCTGCCTAATCGTCATCATACTATGATGCCACAGCAAAGAGACGCTGAATCTAAGGTGAGCTTTTAGTAAAAACCATTTTTTGAATCATTCAGTGAACATTGTAAATCTTTTAGCCAATTTGGTGTAGTGGTTAAGTGCGCGGACTCTAATCTGGGAGAACTGGGTTTGATTCCCCACTCCTCCATTTGCACCTGGCTGGATGACCTTGGGGCAAGCCATCGTTCTGATAAGAGCTGTCCTTGAAAAAAAGGAGTTTCTGTCAGAGCTCTCTCATCCCCACCTATCTCACAGGGTGTCTGTTGTGGGGAGGGGAAGGGAAAGGAGATTGTAAGCCGCTCTGAGACATCTTTGGGTAGTGAAGGGTATAAACCCAATCTCTTCTCTTCTTCTCTTTAAGACCAACAACATTTTATTCGGGGTAAAAAAACCCCCAGATGTAAACACCAGCTGCCTGTGGAACATTTTTCAAAACAGATCAGTCAGTTGGGGTTGCCAACTCTGGGTTGGGAAATTCCTGGAGATTTAGAGGGGATGGACCTCCGTGGGTTATAATCAATGTTCCCTCTAAGCTGTGGAGTCTTGTGAGCAAAAAATCTACTTTGTGAGCTACTGGCATTAAAGTTGTGAGTGAGCAATTTGGCTGCTGCATAAATTAGTTTCCTCTGGAGCCCTCCTTCCTGAGCTAAGGCAAAAATCTGTGAGCTGGAGGCTAAAAAACTGTGAGCTAGCTCACACTAACTCAGCTTAGAGGGAACACTGGTTATAATGCCATTGGGTCTACCCGTCAAAGAAGCCATTTTCTCCAGGGGGTTTTCTGTTGGCTGGGTCATCAAGACTTAGGGATGCCAGCCTCCAGGTGGGGTGTCGGGATCCCCTGGAATTACAGGTCATCTCCAGACAACAGAGAGCAGCTTCCTTGGAGAAAAGCGATGCTTGGAAAGGTGAACTCTATAGCACTAAAGGGATGCTTGGAAAGGTGAACTCTATAGCACTGTACCCCACTGTCACTGCTCACACAGCTCAAGAGTCTGGGAGTTGCCCTGGACCCAGCATTATTGCTGGAGAAGCAGGTTAATTCTGTTGCAAAGAAAGTGTTTTCTTCCCTCTCAGCCTGGAGAATGGCTCCTGATCTTGACCCGGCCACACCTATTGCATGAGTATGCCCTGGAAGACATCTTGGAAACTCCAGCTCTTGCAGATCATATTGCACTCACCCAGAGCCACTTTCTAGAGCTCGTTGTATTTATTCCCACCACGGGCCTTACTCCTGGTATAACAATATTTGTATGGAACTCATTCAAGTCAATGAAACTTTTTTCAACTCTTGTCAAGGAGGGGGGGAATCACTATATATTCCTTAGGGAAATATTGCATCTAGTGGCTAAAAGAGGTTCTTTCTTTACATGTGTTCGGAAACACCTGGCAAAATGGATACCTGGGATCAAACAGAGGTAACAAACTCCTGATGCTCCCATCAAAGATCTTTTAAATCTTCCGCCTGTCAGAAATACAAGACAAGAGCTCTGGATGGATGGAGGTCTGATGTTAATGTGTGTGTGGGGGGTGTTGTGGGACAGCAGACACATGTGGCTATTCGGTGGGGTAAGGAGAGATGCCCGGCCTGGATCCACACCACGGTGACATCCAGGCTAGACTACTGCAATGCCCTGTGTGGTAGGAGACCCCCCCCCAGTGGGAGTCCCCCCCAAATCTGACCCAAGCAACAGCAGAAGATTCAGACTTGTGGTCAGGAAAGAAACAGCTTCGTTTCCACTGCAGTGAAAAGGTCCCCAGCAATCAGGCCAAAGGACCCCCAGAGCAGCATTAGGTTTCCCTTGCTCGAAAGCCAGTCGAATCCGACTCTAGGGTTGCGGTGCTCATCTCCGTTTCAAAGCCGAAGAGCCAGCGCTGTCCAAAGACATTTCCGTGGTCATGTGGCCGGCGTGACTAAACACCAAGGTGCATGGAACGCTGTTACCTTCCCACCAAAGTGGTACCTATTTATCTACTTGCAATTTCTTGCTTTTGAGCATTACAAAAGCTTAAATACCTATTAGATCGATACCAGCCCATTAATTAATATTGACACCCGTATTCTGACGTATTAAAATCAACGCCCCTCAGCTGTTTTCCCCATGTTTTAGTTGTCTAGGCATTCACTTAGCCAGCAATATAGCTCTCTAGCAAGCAAACATTCTTGAGGAAAGAACTATTACAGCGTCCAATAGCCTGACTCCTCTCTAAGGGAGCAAATTCAAGGCACAGAGACAGTGTGAATTATACAGGACAGTCTTTGTTTTTGTCCACTGCATGAGCCCCCTTGTGCGAAGTTTCTGCCTTTACAGACGGGAGGGGTTTCAGACCAAGGGCTGCCAGTTTCCCAACAGGAGAAAGGCCCAGATCTTGTCCCTCACACCTGTATATTGGTCTCACCTCAAAAGGAACACGGAGACGGCCGTTGGTGCAGAACGCCACAGCTCAGCTATTAGCGGGAGTTAAAGGGAGGATACAAATTATGCCCATTGTGCAGTCACACAGAAGTGATGTCATCACGTTGGGGAGCAGCAGCCCCTGCCTCTGTAACAGAGAGCCAGTTTGGTGTAGTGGTTAAGTGCGCGGACTCTAATCTGGGAGAACTGGGTTTGATTCCCCACTCCTCCGCTTGCACCTGGCTGGATGACCTTGGGTGAGTCACAAGCTCTGGCACAGCTGTTCCTGAAAGAGCAGTTTCTGCCAGAGCTCTCTCAGCCCCACCTACCTCACAGGGTGTCTGTTGTGGGGAGGAGAAGGGAAAGGAGTTTGTAAGCCGCTCTGGGACTCCAAGTGAAGGGTGGGGTATAAATCCAATCTCTTCTTCTTCTTCCCAGCAGCACTGAAAGGATCTCTTTAAAAACTGCTGGGAAGGGGGTTGGGGAGGCCACACACGACTCCACTCCCAGCCCTGTATTCAGGGCTTGGGATGCCGGCACACGGCCCCTGCCTCTTCCCAGCAGCATCTAAAGGGTCTCTTTAAACGCTGTTGGGGGTGGGGAGGCCTCGCATTCGCTCTTGGGGGACAGGGCTTCTCCCCCGCCAGCCAGCTGGCTGGAGGCGGGTAGTTGCTCCCCCAAATTGGGAAAACCCTACATAACCAGGGGGTCTGGCAACCCTATGCAAAGCTTTTCATGGCCTTGGTCTCTCTGGTCTGTGGGACAGCCTCTCCCCCTGTGCTCTGCCACGACAGCTTCTCTCATCTGAGCAGGGACTCCTCTAGGTGGCACCCTGGAAATGGGCACAAATCCACAACTGACCGTCCACAGTGCCTTCTCCGTTGTGGCCCCCAACTGATGAAATGGGCTGCCTAGGGAAAAGCCAGGAAGGCTCCCACTCTCCTGGCTTTCTGCAAACCATGCCAAGCGGAATCATTTCCCACTGCTCTGGAGGCTGGGCTGACCTCTTTCTCTCTGGCCTTGCTCTGCATGTGGGGCCCAGAGAGACCCTCTTGTGGGGCTGCTCAGACTGGGGCAGCTCTTCCTCCTGTCCCGCTGGTCTTTACCCCTCCCCGGCATCCCCGGTCTGGCTTCTCAAGATCCAGCCCTCCACCTCTGCTGGAAGGAAAGCCAGAGTGCCCCAAAAGAGGAAGTTGTCTCCTCTCTAGGAACCTCCACACTATCTGCTTCTTAACCCTTTACTAGCTGCTGTGCAGAGAAGGAAATAGAAGAATTATTATAATGATTATTTTTTTCAAACTAAGGAAGAGATAAAAGGTGACTTTTAACAGCCAGTTCCATGGTTATAAGTCTTGTGCTTGCTCACTGGTATAAGAAGGCACGCTCAGAAAGGCAGAAAACAAAAGGGAGTTAAAAATTAGCCCAGTAAAATCAGGGAACATTCCCCAGTTCTTAGAAAAGAATAAGTTGTCAAAAAAATAACAGTGAACACTTGGTGACTAAGGCATTAATATCTTGGCAACACCAAAATGACAGCCAGCTTTTTACCTAAACAACATTCTTTACAGTTTGGAAACTGCCACACTGACCTAATATTGTATTGGCAACGGCACCTGTTCACTATTAATTTTACGAAAGAAGAAATCTTTAGAAATGGAAATGCTTTAGCAGAAAACGAAGGTACTGGAAGGGGGGAGGGAGATGTGAAGTTTGCCATGTTGTTTTTGTTTTAGCTGAAAATGTATTACTGTAAGCTGACTTGAACCGCAAGGAAAATGGGACATGTTCTAATAAAATAAATCACATATTCGAACAGTAAAGTGGGCAAAATCTGAGCACACCTAAATGCAGTGACTGGAGCTGTAAAAGGGAAGACAGAACTTTCTACAAATCGAAGATTTCCTCAGGGTTGCAGAAAAATATGAAATATATTGGGGGGGAAATCAGATATCTAAAAACAGCACTAAAGCAAAAGCATAAGGCTTAACATGACACATTAAATTACTCAAAAATTACACAGAAGGATCCTAGTTTCGCTAAGATAAACACAGCCGCACAGACTACAGTCCCTAATCATTTATGCAAGTAATTTTGTGAGTCATTCAGTACAGTGCAACTCTATCGCATGCACACAAGAGCTCTCTGGAATCAGAATTTTGCATGGTTTGCAGACCGCCTGGAAAAGCGGGAGCCTTCCGGACTTCCTCAGGCAGGGCATGCCTTCAGGCGGGGGCCACAACAGAGAAGGCTCAGGTATGGGCAGTGGTTGATCTCACCCATTTGCAGGTTGGCTCCTGCAGAAGACCTCACATTGAGAAGCAAAGCTGTTGTGGTGGTGCACAGTGGTGGCAGTCTCACAAATACAAGGGTCCAAGCCCATGAAGGGCTGTTCTCTCAAGAGCAGTTCCCTCAGAGCTCTCTCAGCCCCACCTCCCTCACCGGGCGTGTGTTGTGGGGACAGGAAAGGAAGGAGACTGTAAGCCACTCTAAGACTCGGAGTGAAGGTCGGGGTATAAATCCAACCCTTCCTCTTCCTTGGGTCAGAACCAATTCTCTGTTGCTCTCGGCTCCAAGCCCTCTTGCTAAGGCCTAGTTCTCGAGGCCGACCCAGTGACCCAGCTGCCTTGATTCCATTGCCTTGCTGCAGTCCCCCAGCACTAACACCTGGTCTTCTTCAGCACAGGGGCTGCTTCAGGCAGAGGCAGAGCTTGCTATTCCCATCTCCACGAAGAACCCAACAAGAGCATGCCTTTTAGAGGACAGCCTGAGCTGCTTGCCTCTCCTCTCGTTCTGATGGTAGCCTGCAGAACAATCAGTCATTGTTTTGAGCCTCTGCTTTTCACTATTGATGATAGACCTGAACCTTTTTTCAACTGGGACTAGAGTGTCTCTGCAGTTATTCTTATGTGGACACCATTTGTCACACAAGAATGACAGCCACTATGGTGTATCAGTTAGAGCATTCGGCTAGAATCTGGGAGACCCAAGTTCAAATGCCGTTCTGCCAGAAAACCTGCTTGTGACCTTGGGCCCACTGCATTCTCTCAACCTTATAAACCATCCTAAGCCACTTGTTCCTGTCAGGGAGTTAGAGGGGGTGCAGCTAAACTCCATGTCCATTGGTTTAAAGGGAATCTTATGTTTCTTCTTAAAACAGGTGTCCTATGGGACAAAGTCTTTGACATGCTATGACAATTTCACCCACCATCAGGATTCCCTTCATCATCTTGTTTGCTGAACAGCCCCTTTTCTTGCTTTTCCCCAGCCTACCAATGAATGGATTCCACAAATCACAAGGTAGGTGGGGGAGCAGGATGATGCTGTGTTGAAGGATAATCTTTTTGAAGTGGGCATTAGGAAATTCTACTAATTTGGGGGTCTGCATTACCCCCACCTTAAGGCTTTTGCTTCTAAAATTCTGTCTATGTTTGGGACAACCTATGTCTGTGAACAGCTCTTTTCTGTAAAAGAATGTCAATAAATCAAAAGTACGTCCTCAGCTTATGGATACACAGCTAAACAGCATACTCAAGATTGCTAAAGCACAGACATTACCTCCAGATTTTGATGCAATGATTCAGAGGAAGAGGTGTCAGTTATCAAAGACCATTAAATAAAGGAAATACACATGATGTTTTAAGGACGTTTATATTTTGAGTAAAAAATAATACCGTTAATTGAATTTCCGTTGTCCTTTCTGAAGTTTATATCTCTGGTACCTGGCATTACATTTTATGGCATACGTGGCCCAGACCAACAAAGTGATATTTACGTCAGATCGGACCCTCGTAACAAGTGAGCTCAACATCTCTGAGCTAATGAATTCCATAGTGCTCTTGAAGTAAGCCATTATGGCTGAATCTCTTCCCACACTCTAACCACTGAAAAGGCTTCTATCCTGTGTGGGTTCTTAGATGTTTTTGAAGATGGCTACTCTGACTGAATCTCTTCCCACACTCTGAGCATTCAAAAGGCTTCTCCCCTGTGTGGGTTCTTAGATGGGTTTGAAGAGTGCTATTGTCACTGAATCTCTTCCCACACCCTGAGCATTCAAAAGGCTTCTCCCCTGTGTGGGTTCTTAGATGTAGTTGAAGAGTGCTTCTGTGACTGAATTTCTTCCCACACTCTGAGCATTCAAAAGGCTTCTCCCCTGTGTGGGTTCTTAGATGGGTTTGAAGAGTGCTATTCTGACTGAATCTCTTCCCACACTCTGAGCATTCAAAAGGCTTCTCCCCTGTGTGGGTTCTTAGATGTCTATAAAGACGGCTACTCTGACTGAATCCCTTCCCACACTCTGAACACTCAAAAGGCTTCTCCCCTGTGTGGGTTCTTTGATGAATTTGAAGAGTGCCACTGCGACTGAATCTCTTCCCACATTCTGAGCATTCAAAAGGCGTCTCCCCTGTGTGGTTTCTTAGATGGTTTTGAAGAGTGCTACTGTGACTGAATCTCTTCCCACACTCTGAACATTCAAAAGGCTTCTCCCTCGTGTGGGTTCTTTGATGAGTCTGAAGAGTGCTAAAGTCACTGAATCTCTTCCCACACCCTGAGCACTCAAAAGGCTTCTCCCCTGTGTGGGTTCTTAGATGGGTTTGAAGATGGCTACTGCAACTGAATCTCTTCCCGCATTCTGAGCATTCAAAAGGCTTCTCCCCTGTGTGGGTTCTTACATGTCTACGAAGACGGCTACTCTGACTGAATCCCTTCCCACACTCTGAGCATTCAAAAGGCTTCTCCCCTGTGTGGGTTCTCAGATGGTTTTGAAGATGACCAATCTGAGTAAATCCCTTCCCACATTCTGAGCATTCAAAAGGCTTCTCCCCTGTGTGGGTTCTTAGATGGGTTTGAAGATGGGCACTGCGACTGAATCTCTTCCCACACTCTAAACATTCAAAAGGCTTCTCCCCCGTGTGCGTTCTTAGATGAGTTTGAAGAGTGCTACTGTCACTGAATCTCTTCCCACACTCTGAGCATTCAAAAGGCTTCTCCCCTGTGTGGGTTCTTAGATGGGTTTGAAGATGGCTACTGCAACTGAATCTCTTCCCGCATTCTGAGCATTCAAAAGGCTTCTCCCTTGTCTGGGTTCTTAGATGTTCTCTGTGGATTCGTTGGTGCACAAGGAGCTGTGATCTGTATTTAAAGTAGTTTCCACACCAAAAGCATTTACATGCATTCATTATACCATCCTTTGGAAAACATATATTACCTTTGCCTCCCACAGAGAACTTCATTCCACTCCCTGAGCAAATAAGTAGCTTCCCTCCTGTATGAATCATTTGGTGTTGAACAAGGTCTGATTTATTTGAGA
Source organism: Gekko gecko (assembly GCA_029375565.1). Lineage (NCBI taxonomy): Eukaryota > Metazoa > Chordata > Lepidosauria > Squamata > Gekkonidae > Gekko > Gekko gecko. The sequence continues at coordinate 8,522,984 of JAPDNY010000002.1, forward strand.
ATCTCCTGCCACAGTGTAAGCAGCTATAAGGTTTCTCTCCTCTATGTGTTCCTTGATCTCTAAGGAGCTCTGCTCTGTGAATCATGGTCTCTCCACAGTCCAGCCAGTGATGGGTCTTCTTTCCACTGTGCATTTGTAAATGGGCATTATACTGGGATTGATCAGAGAAGTTCATTCTGCAAGCCAAGCACTTGTATGTTTCCTTCGCCGTGTGAATTACTTCTTGGAAATCCGCCCCTTGGCAAGGAATGGGTTTACCCCTCTTCTGGATGATGTGGCTTCTTTTCTGCCTCTTAGGTCCAAGTTGGTTTCTGAAGTTCCCCCTCAGGTCTTCATTCTTGAATTCATCTGGCGATGGAGGATGTAGTTCCTCATCCTCCTCATTCCTCTGATCATCCCTTGCTGGAATAAAGAAAGTGATTCTGTTAGAACCCAGGCAAGGAGGTCTGATCTGCACCTGAATTTCCATTCGCAATCCAAATATTACAGTGGCTTCTTCATGCTTTATGCTGAAGTCTACAATAACATACACTTTAAAAGCACATGAAGCCTCCTGCAGGAGAGAAGCTTCATTTGGACTCCATTTGTTTATATTGTTCCCCAACTGTGTAACTTTTTTCATTTGAAGTAACCTCTTTCTGCACTGCAAGCAGTTACACGGTTTCTCTCCTAAGGGAATTTGTGTCTGCAAAATGATGTTCATTCTCTGACTGAAGATCTTTGCCAAGGCCACCCTTTCAGTTTCCTTGAGTAGCTTCTGGTTAGGATGGAGGCCTTTGTCCCATCTCTTTTTGATTGACCCTTCTTCTTGGATTGGGATTTCACGGAAACCCCCTCCTCAGTAAGGAATGGGCTTATCCCTCCTCTTACCTGCTTGGCTTCCCTCCTGCCTCTGGGGTCCATCTCCATCTCCAAAGCGTCCTTCGGCATCTTCATTTTTGACTTTTTCCAAAGAGAACCCCTGGAATTCCCCAGCTGTCTCCTCTACATCTGCTCCTGGAATAAAGAAAGAGTTCCAATCATCACCCAGTCAAGAAGCCAAGGCACCAGTCAGGCACTGCTGAAGAATGGACGTACATTTCTCTTACCTGATCATCTTTCCTCCCAAACTGAGACGCTGATCACACCTTTTCCCTGCCAGGCCCTCCTGTAGAGCTGTTTTTATATTCTGTCTGTCCCTCCCTTCCCCAAATTCCCCATATGTATTTTAAGGGGGAAGGTAGCAAAATATACCCCCCCATTCCCATATGAGTTATCATGCTTTTTGACTTTTGATTCTCTGCACTTGACGATTAAATAAAATTGGTTCTCAAGACTTCCAGTCCTGCAACTGCACAGAGAGTTTCCTTCCAGTTGTCAACAGAGCCAGGAGGGCTGGTTTTTAGCCTCCCCAAAATATATTTTTTCTGGGGGGAGAAGCCAGGAGTTCACCAAGTGAACCCCACAGTTCAAAGAGAGGCCCCCTTGGTTTCTGGAAAAGGTGCCATTTGTTTGGAGAGGGGTAGGTAATGACAGATGAGGAAACCAACCTTGCAGTGTAGGGGAACCTTTCTCAAGGTCACAGCCATTTTTCTGCAATTTCTGAGCAGTTCCCTGCACCTTAGCTGGGCCTTTGTCTGGGACAGACAAAGCGCAGCCATGTCTGAATCCTCCAGGCAGTTCTGCCTTTCCTAGAAGTCAGCCAATCTCCCCAGAAAGAAGTATATTTTATTGTCAGCAAGAGAGATCCAGAAGACTGATTATCAGGCCTCAACGTCATCAACTTCTTCCAGCAGAGTGAGGCCCTCTAGAAGCCCACTCCAGACGAAAACACAGTGTCAAAAAGTCCAGATAAGACCCCAGAAGAGTCTGTCCTGTTCCACCCTCCCAAAACACCTGAAACATGCAGTGACCACACAGCAAGCATGCAGTTATCCAGGGTGTTCAGCATGACCAGGGTGATGGAATCTAAATGTGGGGAAGTTAGTCTGGCAGAACCTTAGAGCAGCAGATAGTTGTCCTCGTTGTCAACCCTCTTCTCTGGGGATGGGGTGGTGGTGGTGCCGGCCGGCCTTGGAGAAACTCGGGCATTGGGTCACGCTGAGTGGACAGGTATTCCTGGCTTTTCTATGCCTGTTTGTGCTTTTCTTTGGCAGACGGTTTCGTGCCTCAAGGGGCTGGAAGGGGCTGGGCCTTTGGGAAGGAGTTGGTTGCTTACCACTTGGGGAGACAGGAGGTGCCTACAGTGCTTTCCCTATCCTGTTGTGGCTCAAACAAACTGTGCTTCGACGGAGAACCTGACTGTGTGTTAGCTGGGCTGACAGTTTCAGTGGGAATCTCTTCAATAGCACGTGACCCTGCTCTCTTGGGGTGAGGACTGATTCCCGTCACCACAACAGAGGGTGCTGTGTGATCTGGCGGAAGCCCCTTGCCCTTGGTGGCAATGTTAACTGGTGGGACTACCCGCTGCAGGCCACCTCTGCAAAGTAGAACAGCTCCAAAGAAAGTACTCAAACCCATCTTCGGCTAGCAGTAAGGCCTGAAGGCATCCAGGGGGCCGCTGTAGGAATGGCTTGGGTGAGGGCCACAACACTCGCCATGCTGAACCATCGTTTTCACTGCCACCCCAAATCCTTGAGCCCCCAACTGGCGGTGGGGAAGATAACCAAACAGTCCTCCCAACCACATGTTGCTATTCAATATTTTGATTCATGCATCATCCCAATGGCAGCAATTTGCCCCTTTGAAAGGTCCTTACCCAGAGAGGCCACGTTCCCGTAGTTCTCCAGCATGACGTCCCTGTAGAGAGCTCTTTGGCCAGGAGCCAGCAAGGCCCACTCGGCCTCGGTGAAATACACGGCCACCTCCTCAAAGGAAAAGGGAGCCTGGAAGGAGAAGCAGATTCCCTCGTCAGAAATCGGTCCAGGCAGAGACCGCACTCTCCACGGGGGCATTCTGGGAGGGTGCAGGACGTAGAGTTTGGCATGTGTCAAGAGAGTGAGGTTCAGAGCCCGTCTCTCCTCGGTCAGCAGGACCAAAAGCCTCCCTTGAGAAAGAAGTTGGGACCTGACTATCCCCCAGTCTCCCCCTCCTACCTGGACCAGAGGTGGAGCAGATGTTTCCTCTCCTCTGAAAAGATGGTGACAGGTTGACAACATCTCTTCACTGCCTGCAAGGGAGACAAAATTGGAAGGATGAATGTTAACCTCAAGTAACTATTTTGTTTGCTCCTTTGAATTCTGCTTCACGCATCCCTGTTCCCAGGGTTGTACCTTGACTTCTTTACACTCAAGAATATCTGTAATGATTTTTAGTAAGGTGTCAGAGAGGTAGAAGGGAACCACCCGGTGCTCATGAGCCTCGGCATAAATGCTGCCAACCCTTCTGTGAGACTTGAAATGTGCCCTGTGCACCCTGGAGCTCCAAAGGCTGCAGAATCCCTGCTGGAACAGACCAAAAGCCCAGGCCTGCCATCCTCCCGCCTGCTGGGGCCTCCCACCCGTCCTGGAGTCTGGACTGGCAGGACAAAAAGCGAGGACCAAAAATCCTGTTGCATGACACATCGCCATCACATCCAGCCCAAAACCCAGATTTTTCTTTAGTGCATGAGCCAGGCTCTGGAAACTTTAGGATGTGGGTTTCCAGGATGCCTGCTGAGGCTCTGACTTCACATCCAGGTATTCGGTGAGATGAGACATCGACATGACATCACAACCAACCCAAGCTCCACACTCAAACCTTATGGGGGTCCCCTGGGCATGGCCCGGCATCTGTAGTTCAGTATCCTCTCTCTCATTGTGGCCTGCCAGATGCCCCTGGAAAGCCTTTAAGCAGGGGCACAGAACCCACACTAATGCCCCCTAGCAATGCGGTTTCAGAGGTCTGCTGACTGAGAATATGGCGGGGGTGGGGTTGTAAAGTGCTGTGAAGTCACAGCTGACTTATGGTGAAGCCACAAGCTGTTCAAGGCAAGAGGCCTTCAGAGGTGGTCTGCCATTGCCTGCCTCTGCAGAGCAACCCTGGACTTCTTTGGTGGTCTCCAGTGCGAGAACTAACCAGGGCTGACCCTGCTTAGCTTTTGAGATCCGAACAGACTGGGCTAGCCTTGGCCATCCACATCTGGGGAATGTGGACGTTCCATTGATTCACCATGGCTAATAGCTGCACCCTCATTTCTCTTCCTTTCCTATTCTGAGCCACCTTGAGACCCTCTAATGGAAGGAAGGGGAGAAAGGCACATTTTAATTAAGGTAAATAAGGATGGAATTGCCCTCCATGAATCTTACGTCCCTTTAAAGTGGAGTGCCCATCACTACATCCTAGGGCACTCTGTGTCCCAGAACTCCATTCCATGTAGTCTACAAAAGCATTCCCCTTTTCTCTTCTCTTGAACGTTCTGCCCAACAACTTGACAAGGTCCCCCAATCCCATCTAGGCAGGAGGCACCCTTACCACTTGAGAGGGTATCGTGGGCATCCTCCTGGGCCTGTGCCCTCTGACTTTCCTCTGACGGAGCTCCTCCTGCCTCAGAGAGCTTCGCTTCCATCTTCACAGATCGTCCCCACATCTGAAACAACAGCAAGGTAAGAGGAGGAACGGAAATATCTACTGGAGTATCTAGAGATAGAAATGTCTAAGAAAAGATGGGAAGAATACACTGAGGAATTTCACTAAGGAGATGAAAGGATGACAGATGCCTTTCCAGAAGAATCTTTTGAAGAAGAACCAACTGTTTCAGAAAGTAAAGGGAAAACTGCACTGAGAGCAATGGGGACAAACAGATCACCAGGGGTAGATGGGATATCAATAGAACTATTCCAAGGCACAGAAAAGGAGTCCTTCAAAGTCTTAACAAGAATATGGAAAACAAAACAATGGCCCAAAGTCTGGAAACATTCACTTTACATTGCTATTCCAACAGAAGGAGACATCAAAGACTGCAGCAACTACGGGACCTTCACATTCATTTCTCATGGGAGTAAAGTGGTATTCAAAATCTTACAAGAAAGACTTACCATACATGGAATGAGAAATGCCAGGTGCTGAATCTGGATTCAGAAAAGGACAAGGTACTTGAGATCATTATCACAAATTTAAGTTGGTTACTGGAGCATACAAGAGAATTTTAGAAGAAAACCAGCTCGTGTTTCATAGTTACAGCAAAGCTTTGGACTGCATGGATCATGAGAAGCTATGGCTGGTTTAAAAAGAAATGAGTCTGGCACAACAACTGTTTCCATTGATGCGCAACCTGTATTCTGAACAAGAGGCCAGTGTTAGGACAGAAGATGGAGAAACAGAATGGTTTCCAAACAGGAAAAAGTGTCAGACCACGATGTATTTTATGTCTCTTTCCCTTCAATCTATATGCAAAACATATCATAAGGAAAGCTGGATTCGGTTTAGATGAAGGAGGAGTGAAAACTGGCAGAAGGAACAGTAACTACCTAAGATATGCAGTTGACACCACATTACTGGCAGAAAATAGTGAAGTCTTGAAATTACTACCAATGTAGGAACAACTACTAAAGCAGGAAGCACCAAAGTGGGATTACAGCTGAACATCAAGAAGACAAAAGGATTGACTAGTCTGGAACTTCACAAATTTAGATTTAATGATGAAGAAATTGCTCAAGATTTTCTGTTCCTTGGCTCCATCGTCAACCAAACGGGAGAGAGCAAGGAAGAACTCAGTAGACTGAGGCTGGGAAGGGCATCCCAGAAGGAGGTTAAAAAAGATTCTCTGGGAGAAGGAGGAGGAAGAGGAGAAGAATTGTATTGATATCCTGCCCTTTACTCGCAGTCTGAGAGCACCTTATAATCTCTTTCCCTTCCTCTCCCCACAACAGACACCCTGTAAAGTAGATGGGGCTGAGAGAGCTCTGAGAAAACTGCCCTTGAGAGAACAGCCACTGACCCAATGTCAGCCAGGTGGCTGCATGTGGAATGTGGGCAATCAAACACGGTTCTCCAGATTAGAGTCCACCGCCCTTAACCACTATGCCAAACCGGATCCCAGTTGCAGTATTGGAGGAGAGTTTTTATGGATACCGTGGACCACCAAAAAGACAAATCAGTGGGTTCTAGATCAAACCAAACCTCAACTCTCCCTAAAAGCTAAAATGACTAAAATTAGACTATTGTACTTTGGTGACATTACGAGAACTCAAGAGTCACTGGCAAAGACAATAATGCTAGGAAAACTTGAAGGCAGAAGGAAAAGAAGAAGACCAAACGTAAGAGGGATTGACTCCATCAAGGAAGCCACGGCCCTCAGTTTGGAAGACCCGAGCAAGGCTCTTAACGATAGGATGTTTTGGAGGACATTAATTCATAGGGTCGCCATAAGTTCAAAGGAAATTGATAGTCTGGTATGAAAAAAATATATACAGATGTGTGCTAGATGCCCACAGAATGAATACAGTAACAATAGAGACTAGATTAAAGCCATAATGTCATTTAGTGTCTGATAATAAAAAACCACCACTTATTCCTTCATAGAAAAGATACAAAGGTCGATGCAATTACACATAGCCGTCTGCTCCAGACTCTCTCAGTCAATATCCCTCTAACAGTCTTGTATTCTCAAAAGCAGTCTGCTCCAAATTCAACCTCTCTTTCAACAGTTTTTCCGGATATTTAAGCGTTTCAGACCTCTGGTCTTTCCTCAGGAACAAATCCTATATAGGAATCTTACATTCAGTGTGACATTCAAGTTGACGCTTTCACTGATTTACTCTTCTGTTAATCTACTTGGCCAAGGTCTCCTCACTTATGCCAAAGTCAAATGGATTGTCTTGGGATCCAGAGGAATCCCAGACAAGCAAACTGATGGTAGTTGACATGGACCCACAGAGAAATATTTGACAGCAAACATTAGGAAAAGGTCACTGCTTGAACTGAGTGAATGAAACCCCCTCACCTGCTCTGCCTGCCTCTTCTCCTCTGCCTGACTCAGGAGGAAACCTTCGGCCAGGGCCACCGCCTGGGAACTGGTCTCTGGCACACATCCTTTCACCCAGCACTGCATGTCCTGGGGCAGGACAGCCAGGAACTGCTCCAGGATCACCAGGTCCAGGATCTGCTTCTTGGTGTGCCTCTCCGGCTTCAGCCAGTGGTTGCAAAGTCCATGGAGCCGGCTGCAAACCTCTCGGGGCCCATCGGCCTCGTGGTAACAGAACTGCCGGAAGCATCGGCTGCGTACATCTGCGGTCACAGTGTCCTGAGCCAAGATCTCTGGCACAGCTCTTTCCCAGAGTTCAGCACCACCCTCTGCTGGGATGGGGTGGGGACCTTTCCTCAATCTCTGGCCAGTTCCAGGGCCTTCTGGGTCCTCCTCTTCCATCTCCTCCTTTTTCTTCAGTTGCCTCAGACTGTGGAAAGACACCCTTATTCACTTGCCTGTGAAGGGGGAAAGATATCAAAAGGGCAGAAAGAAACCAAAAGGGAAAGGAGTTATATCACTAACCCTGGACAAGAGACAACCTAAGTGGATCAGAAGGCGTGTCCATGTTGTAGTTTGTGGAACAGGATTAACGTCATTGGGTTATATTAAGTATCAAGCTTTTTAGGCTATGCTTCTTTGGTCCTTCAGGAAAGAAAAACATCTCTTTTGGGCTCTTTAAAAATCTGCTGTGGATGTTATGAGCTTGGCCTCCAGTACCTGGGGACCAGTCTGTCTAGTGGGTGCATCTCAAGGTAAACTGGGGCCCAGGACAAAGTGATTAGTAAGGGCTTAAGCACTGCAGAGAGCTCCTTAATAGGCTGGAAGGGCTGGGCAAGAGCTCTGCTCAAGCAGCCAGCCGAGGGGAAGGGGCAGAGGGGCCTCGCCAGGTCAGGGCACGGGGACTGCTGGGGGCAACCAGGAGCGGGTGAGGGAGGCAGGGATGGGGCAGAGGCCCTCAACGGCTTCCTGGCTGCTGTGGTCAAGTGGCTGAGAGTGAACAAAGTCGTACTGTTTGGGAAAGCAGAAGTCTTGAAAGACATTATGTATTTATGTTTGTCGCTTTCGAGTGGGTTCAGCTAATCCTCGCCGACCCAGTGAAGTGACTTGGAATTATGCTGGACCCAACCGTATTGCTAGAGAAGCAAGTTACTGCAGTTGCAACAAAGGCTTTCTCCCAACTCAGCCTAGCTCAAAAAATGACCCCTTCCCCTGATACAGTTGATCCGGCCATCAGGATCCATGCCACAGTGACATGGAACTAGGCTAGATCAATGACCTACACACTGCATGAAATCAATTCAGACACTCCAGCTGGTGCATTATGAGGCGCTAGATGAATTACTGCCCTTCTGCAGTCCCTCCACTGGCTGGCCTGGATAGGGGCCTTCTCCATTCTGGCCCCCAGGAATGGTCTGCCTGTGGAGGTCAGGAAGGCACCCACTTGCCTGGCTTTCAGCAAGTTATGCAAAACTGAATTATCCAAGAACATAAGAGAAGCCAATGTTGAATCAGGCCAATGGCCCATCTAGTCCAACACTCTGTCACACAGTTGCCAAAAATACCAGGTGCCATCAGCAGGTCCAGCAGTGGGGCCAGGACACCAGAAGCCCTCCCACTGCTGCCTCCCCACCCAGCACCAAGAATAGAGTGCATCACCTGCCCCAGAATGAGAGTTCCTATCTATACCTTGTGGCTAATAGCCACTGATGGACTTCTGCTCCATATATTTATCTAATTCCCTCTTGAAACTGTCCATGCGTGTAGCTGCCACCACCTCCTGTGGCAGTGAATTCCATATGTTAATCACTCTTTGGGTGAAGAAGTACTTCCTTTTATCTCTTCTAACCCGACTGCTCAGCAATTTCATTGAGTGCCCACGAGTTCTTGTATCGTGAGAAAGGGAGAAAAGTACTTCTTTCTCAACCTGCTCTATCCCATGCATAATCTTATAAACCTTGATCATGTCATCCCTCAGCCATCGTTTCTCCAAGCTGAAGAGCCCCAAGCATTTTAACCTTTCTTCATAAGAAAAGTGTTCCAACCCTTTTATCATTCTAGTTGCCCGAGAGGACTTTTCTTAAGCAAGCAATAGGGTGGCACTGGACAAAAGGCTTCACAAGGTTTCTTGGATATATCATTTGGGCAGGGGGGTCTAAATTACTGTGTTTAGTTTACTCTTAAGTTGGATCATGCTGTACCATTTTGCCACGCTTTGTGGGTCATGTTAACATTTTTGCTTTCCCTCAGTACTATTTTTCACAGTCCTGGTTGGTTCTCCAACCCAAATTCTATTGCATAGTTTACTGAATGTATTGATTGTACAGAGTCCCACTGAAGGGTGGACTATAATCAGGGCTCTTTTTGTAGCAGGAACTCCTTTGCCTATTAGCAACAGGCCCCTAATGTAGCCAATCCTCCAAGAGCTTACAGAGCTCTTCTTACAGGGGCTACTGTCAGCTCTTGGAGGATTGGCTACATTGGAGGGGGGGGGTATCACCTAATATGCAACAGAGTTCCTGCTACAACAAAAAGAGCCCTGATAATGTTATTAATAAATAAAATATAGTAAATAACCCCCCCTCCCTTGGGAATCTGCAGATGGGGGGAGCACCGCCCATTCCTGATCCCACCTGGGGCTTCTTCCCGGGCCTCCCTCCGACCTCTCTGACGACGGAGAGTTTATTCTGATTTCCAAAACTCAGATCCCGCGTTTCAGAGAAGTCAACTGACATTCCTGGCTCCCATTATTTCCAATGGGCCTTCAAGTCTTTCCCATTGTTTCCAATGGGCAATCCTGTCCTTCCTTTTAGTACATCCCGTTTCAGGCCCTGCCAGGGACCCCCAAGGGGACTAACAAAGGAAAACATCCTTCAGAAGATCAGGTGTCAAAAGTATTGGAAAACATCCCTCCCCCACGACCGGAATGTCTCTTCCGAGACTGCGATGATGACTTACTCGAGAGGAAACCTTCCTAGGATCCGGCTGCAAAGCTTTTTCTCTGCTGTTGCACCCCCGGAAGTCCTCCCTGTTCTCCTTCCCCTCCCACCAGGACGAAGCGACCTCTTCCACCCACCCTATCCCTTTTCTCGGCCTCTCTAGCCCACAGCTCGGCTCCTTTAACCCTTTCAGAGCTGCAGAGCCGGGAAAGAGGAGGCTCCTCCTCCCGCCCTCCCTGTCGAGAGCAGCGCCCGGACCGCCCCCCCCCCCCCCCGCTGGGATGGATCTTGGGCCGGCGGCCCTGCAGAGGCGCCCCATAACATGCAACTCAGTGGGATTCCTCGGGAGTCACTCCGCACAGGGCTGCGCTCCCCGGGGAACCCCAGGCTGCTCAGCCCTCCCAGAAGACGGGGGTGGGGGGATTGGGCGGAAAGCCAACCGAAGGGCGCTCCGGCCGAGCAATCCGAAGCGGGTCTGATCGGGACCCTCCCGGGGGTGGGGATCCCCTCTTGTCTGGGTCCGGCTTCCTCCCAGGAAAGCGGCTTGCGGCGATCGCCTCGGTTCTTGCAACGTCTTCCCTGAGTCTCAAAACGGGACTCTTCTTCGGTCTAAGGAAAGTCACCCCCCTCTTCTTCCCTCCTTGCAGGCAGTTCTCGGCGGGGTGGGGGGGCTTCTTCTTCCAGTTTGGTGTAGTGGTTAAGTGCGTGGATTCTTATCTGGGAGAACCGGGTTTGATTCCCCACTCCTCCGCTTGCACCTGGCTGGATGACCTTGGGTGAGTCACAAGCTCTGGCACAGCTGTTCCCTCAAGGACAGTTCCCGTCAGAAGTTCTCTCAGCCCCACCTACCTCACAGGGTGTCTGTTGTGGGGAGGGGAAGGGAAAGGAGTTTGTAAGCCGCTCTGAGACTCCCTTGGTAGTGAAGGGCGGGGTATAAATCCAATCTCTTCTTCTTCTTCTACTACCTCACAGGGTGTCTGTTGTGGGGAGGGGAAGGGAAAGGAGTTTGTAAGCCACTCTGAGACTCCCTTGGGTAGTGAAGGGTGGGGTATAAATCCAATCTCTTCTTCTTCTTCTACTACCTCACAGGGTGTCTGTTGTGGGGAGGGGAAGGGAAAGGAGTTTGTAAGCCACTCTGAGACGCCTTTGGGCGGTGAAGGGCGGGGTATAAATCCAATCTCTTCTTCTTCTTCTACTACCTCACAGGGTGTCTGTTGTGGGGAGGGGAAGGGAAAGGAGTTTGTAAGCCACTCTGAGACGCCTTTGGGCAGTGAAGGGCGGGGTATAAATCCAATCTCTTCTTCTTCTTCTACTACCTCACAGGGTGTCTGTTGTGGGGAGGGGAAGGGAAAGGAGTTTGTAAGCCACTCTGAGACGCCTTTGGGCAGTGAAGGGCGGGGTATAAATCCAATCTCTTCTTCTTCTTCTACTACCTCACAGGGTGTCTGTTGTGGGGAGGGGAAGGGAAAGGAGTTTGTAAGCCACTCTGAGACGCCTTTGGGCAGTGAAGGGCGGGGTATAAATCCAATCTCTTCTTCTTCTTCTACTACCTCACAGGGTGTCTGTTGTGGGGAGGGGAAGGGAAAGGAGTTTGTAAGCCACTCTGAGACGCCTTTGGGCAGTGAAGGGCGGGGTATAAATCCAATCTCTTCTTCTTCTTCTACTACCTCACAGGGTGTCTGTTGTGGGGAGGGGAAGGGAAAGGAGTTTGTAAGCCGCTCTGAGACGCCTTTGGGCAGTGAAGGGCAGGGTATAAATCCAATCTCTTCTTCTTCTTCTACTACCTCACAGGGTGTCTGTTGTGGGGAGGGGAAGGGAAAGGAGTTTGTAAGCCACTCTGAGACACCTTTGGGCAGTGAAGGGCGGGGTATAAATCCAATCTCTTCTTCTTCTTCTACTACCTCACAGGGTGTCTGTTGTGGGGAGGGGAAGGGAAAGGAGTTTGTAAGCCACTCTGAGACGCCTTTGGGCAGTGAAGGGCGGGGTATAAATCCAATCTCTTCTTCTTCTTCTACTACCTCACAGGGTGTCTGTTGTGGGGAGGGGAAGGGAAAGGAGTTTGTAAGCCACTCTGAGACGCCTTTGGGCAGTGAAGGGCGGGGTATAAATCCAATCTCTTCTTCTTCTTCTACTACCTCACAGGGTGTCTGTTGTGGGGAGGGGAAGGGAAAGGAGTTTGTAAGCCGCTCTGAGACGCCTTTGGGCAGTGAAGGGAGGGGTATAAATCCAATCTCTTCTTCTTCTTCTACTACCTCACAGGGTGTCTGTTGTGGGGAGGGGAAGGGAAAGGAGTTTGTAAGCCGCTCTGAGACGCCTTTGGGCAGTGAAGGGAGGGGTATAAATCCAATCTCTTCTTCTTCTTCTTCTACCTCACAGGGTGTCTGTTGTGGGGAGGGGAAGGGAAAGGAGTTTGTAAGCCGCTCTGAGACGCCTTTGGGCAGTGAAGGGAGGGGTATAAATCCAATCTCTTCTTCTTCTTCTACTACCTCACAGGGTGTCTGTTGTGGGGAGGGGAAGGGAAAGGAGTTTGTAAGCCACTCTGAGACGCCTTTGGGCAGTGAAGGGAGGGGTATAAATCCAATCTCTTCTTCTTCTTCTACTACCTCACAGGGTGTCTGTTGTGGGGAGGGGAAGGGAAAGGAGTTTGTCAGCCGCTCTGAGACTCCTTTGGGTAGTGAAGGGCGGGGTATAAATCCAATCTCTTCTTCTTCTACTACTACCTCACAGGGTGTCTGTTGTGGGGAGGGGAAGGGAAAGGAGTTTGTAAGCCACTCTGAGACACCTTTGGGCAGTGAAGGGCGGGGTATAAATCCAATCTCTTCTTCTTCTTCTACTACCTCACAGGGTGTCTGTTGTGGGGAGGGGAAGGGAAAGGAGTTTGTAAGCCACTCTGAGACGCCTTTGGGCAGTGAAGGGCGGGGTATAAATCCAATCTCTTCTTCTTCTACTATCTCACAGGGTGTCTGTTGTGGGGAGGGGAAGGGAAAGGAGTTTGTAAGCCACTCTGAGACGCCTTTGGGCAGTGAAGGGCGGGGTATAAATCCAACAATCTCTTCTTCTTCTTCTACTACCTCACAGGGTGTCTGTTGTGGGGAGGGGAAGGGAAAGGAGTTTGTAAGCCGCTCTGAGACGCCTTTGGGCAGTGAAGGGCGGGGTATAAATCCAACAATCTCTTCTTCTTCTTCTACCTCACAGGATGTCTGTTGTGGGGAGGGGAAGGGAAAGGAGTTTGTAAGCCGCTCTGAGACGCCTTTGGGCAGTGAAGGGCAGGGTATAAATCCAACAATCTCTTCTTCTTCTTCTACTACCTCACAGGGTGTCTGTTGTGGGGAGGGGAAGGGAAAGGAGTTTGTAAGCCACTCTGAGACGCCTTTGGGCGGTGAAGGGTGGGGTATAAATCCAATCTCTTCTTCTTCTTCTTCTACCTCACAGGGTGTCTGTTGTGGGGAGGGGAAGGGAAAGGAGTTTGTAAGCCGCTCTGAGACGCCTTTGGGCAGTGAAGGGTGGGGTATAAATCCAATCTCTTCTTCTTCTTCTTCTACCTCACAGGGTGTCTGTTGTGGGGAGGGGAAGGGAAAGGAGTTTGTAAGCCGCTCTGAGACGCCTTTGGGCAGTGAAGGGTGGGGTATAAATCCAATCTCTTCTTCTTTTGTGGGGCGGGAGTGAGTGGGCGACAATGTGGCAGATGAAGTTCAGTGTCGGTAACTGTAAGGTGATGCACAGCAAGACAAAAATACCACAACCTCAGCTATATGGGGCCAACGGGGTCTGAACTTGCTGAGTCTGAGTGGAAGAAAGATCTCAGGGTGGTAGTGGATGCACCCACGCAGTGTACTGCAGCAGTGAAAAAGGTAAAGCCTGGGTTAGGGATTATTAAGAAAAGGGCTGGCACTAAAGTGGCAGATATTATAATGTTCCTGTATAGATCTATGGTGTGGCCTCCTTTGGAAAACAGTGTACATTTCTGGTCACTATATCTCAAAAAGTTTTTTTTAAATATACCCCGTTTTTCACTACCCAAAGGAGTCTCAGAGGGGCTTGCAATCACCTTTCCTTCCTGTTATGTCCTGAAGCTAGAATCTGTCCTATCTTTTTAACATGTTAAGCTTCAGACCTAGATGGGATTGTAAATTGTAGCTTTCCCATTGGCCGGTTTCTGTGAAACCTTGTAAAGAACCAATCCTGAGTGTAAATAGCTTCTTGGAGGGAACAGACCTTATTGGTCTTTATCCGTGTATGCTTATTGGTTGTTAACTTATTTATGGGTGTGGCTTTGACAGCCCAGATCATTTAAAAAGGGAGCTGCGCTCCACTGTTCTGTGTGGGTGTTGTTGAGTTTGCTGTTACAATAAAGCTGAAATCGCTTTTGCTGAAATCCAATAGTGTTGAGTTGCATAACACTTCCTCTCCCCATAGCAGACACCCTGTGAAGTAGGTGGGGCTGAGAAAGCTCTGAGAGAACTGGGACTTCACGTGGAACTGACTTCCTGTGGAGGAGTAGGGAATCAAACTCGGCTCTCCAAGATTAGAGTCTGCCGCTCTTAACCACTACACCAAATTGGCTCTCTCTTAAGCGGTATTGCAGAGCTGGGGAAAAAGTCCCGCAAAGGGCAACCAAGGCCCCATTCATACTGAGCATTTGCCCCGCTGAAGGCACGGGAGCCCTGCGGACTTTCCATGCGCGATCATACAAGCACATCTGGGAGGCGTAGTGCTCCCGTGGCCAACCTGCGGCTTCCCGTGGAAAACGCGGAGTAAAAAACTACTAGGTCCGAAGTACTCGTTTCCGGAAACCCCGGGGCAAAGGCTGGCGTCTGATCGCGGGAGCTCCAGTATCCCGCGGCTTCTGACGCCCGCCCATATCCCCGGGGTTTCCGGATGTTGTAAGTTTCCATGGGATGCGCACCAACACTGAACAGCGCATGCGCACACACAAGACACCGACAGTGGCCCGCCCCCCCAATGGCGCATGTGCACTTCGCAACACTTCGCACTTGCGTGGTCTGCTGCGCTGCTTTTTTGCCATGCTGCAGCAGCATAGTGTGATCGGGGCACAGAGCTGGAGCATGGCAACCTGGTGGCCCCTGTGATTGGGCTACCGTGCCTTATTTAGCTCCGGGGCGAACTGCCACGCCTCTCCCCCGCGTTTTCTGGCCTGTATGACTGGGGCCAAGATGATTAAAGGATTGGAGCACGTTCCATAGGAGGAAAGGCTGAGGAGCTGGGGGCTCTTCAGTTTAGAAAAGAGACAATGGTGGGGACATGCTAGAACTTCATACAATTACTAGGAATAAGGCCCATTGTGGAAATAAATATAACAAGTGCTAGAAAAAGGCTCTGGGTGGGTGCCTCGGCCTTGGCCACTCAGCGTCAATTTGCTGTGGTGATCTCAGCAGGGTATAATGACGCAGAATCCACCATTTTGGTGTAGTTTGGTGTCGTGGTTAGGAGCAGAGACTAATATGGGAGAACTAGGTTTGATTCCCGACACCTTCACATGCAGCTGCTAGGGTGACCTTAGGTCAGTCACAAGTTCTCTCAGAGCTGTTCCCTCAAGAGAGGTTCTTGAGAGAGCTCTCTTAGCCTCACCTACCTCCCAGGGTGTCTGTTGTAGGGAGGGGAAGGGAAGGGGATTGTAAGCCGTTCTGAGATTCCTTTGAGTAGTGAAGGGTGGGGTATAAATCCAATCTCACATGGAATTCACTGCCACAGGAGGTGGTGGCGGCTACAAACGTTGATGATTCAAGAGGGAATTGGATAAACTTATGGAGCAGCAGGCCATCAGAGTCTATTAGCCACAAGGTATAGATAGGAATTCTTGGTTTGGGGCAAGTGATGCTCTGTATTTTTGGTGCTTGGGTGGGGCAACAGTGGGAGGGCTTCTAGTGTCATGACCCCACTGCTGGACCTCCTGATGGCACCTTGTATTTTTGGCCACTGTTGCATAGTGTTGGACTGGATTGGCCATTGGCCTGATCCAACATTGGCTTCTATTATGTTCTTCATTTTCTCCAGGGGAACTGATCTCTGTGAACTGGAGAGCAGTTGTAATTCTGAGTGATCTCCAGCCCTCACCTGGATATTGGCAACAGTGGTTCCACAGGAGGAAATGGCTGGTTTGGAGGCTGGATTCTATGGCATTGTGGCTGTCTGAGGTCCCACCCCTCCTCAAACCCCACCCCTTCCAGGCTCCAGCCCTCAAATCTCCAGGAATTTCCCAACCTGGAGGTGGCAACCCTATCTCCTTCCCAGCCAACCATCAATCTACCTTTATCTGCCCCTGTGACTTCAGCTTTCCATCTCCCCCCCCACCTGCAGCCCCTACCTAGAAAAAGTGCAGTCTTTCTCCGCAGTGGAGACCCAAGCAGAAGGGAAGTGACCTCAGCAGGGTAAATTGACACAAAGGCCATCCTACAAAGCACCGCACCTCCCATGGCCGCGGTGGGTCCTGGTGAGGGGGGTCGGCCAGTCCTGGGAGCCAGAGCTCACTAAAGGTGTGGGCGGGGAGGTGTTGGGGCCTCAGAAAGGCAGGAGACAGTGTTAACTGCACCCCGCAAGTCCCTCTGCCTGCGTGCATCGGTTCCCTTCAGCTCAGCATCCCCAAGGACTCTCTTCCTCTTTCTCACTGGGTCTTCTCCAAGCATACTCCTTCTTCCCTGGCCCCTTCGCCTTCCCCCTCCTTTATCCCCAGCCCCGCCCTCTGTTCTCACCTCTTCCCCGTCCTCCCAGCCCCGCCCCCGTGATAAGCTCAGACGCTGACCCTTGTGCCCGTTGTCAGCCTCTCCTGGGCTGCCCTTGAGTTGCCGGCTTCCCTCGCGGCTCTCTGGGGCTCCCTGTGCTGCGGATACCGGTGGCGATGTTGGCCGCCGCTGCACTGCTCCCTCGTTGCGGTTCCGTCCTCTGCTCTGTTGCCGCCACTGTCTGGCTGGGTGAGTAAGCTATCTGGGGGGGTCCCTGGGGGTGGTGTGCTACGTCCCAGGACCTCAAAATCGGGACACTCAGCTTACGGATACACACCTAAACAGCATACTTAAGATTGCTACAGCACAGACATTGACTCCAGATTGCAATGCAATGATTCAGAGAAAGAAGTGTCAGTTATCAAAGACCATTTAAATAAAGGAAATACTCTTAACGTTTTAAGGATGTTTATATTTTGAGCAAAAAATAATACCATTAATTAGGTTTCCGGAATCCTTTCTGAAGTTTGTATTTTCGGTACCTGGCATTACATTTTATGGCATACATGGTCCGGACCAACGAAATGAGATTTATGTCAGATCCAATACTCATAAAAAAACGAGCTCGACACCTCTGAGCTAAGCAGTTACATGGCGTGGCTTCTTTGATGCCCTTGAAGCAAGCCACTGTGACTGAATCTGTTCTCACACTCTGAGCATTCAAAAGGCTTCTCTCCTGTGCAGATTCTTAGATGCTTTTGAAAACGGTTACTCCAACTGAATCTCCTCCCACACTTTGAGCATTCAAAAGGCTTCTCCCTTGTGTGGGTTCTATTGCAGAATTTGGGGTTCTTCAAATGTTACTGTATGGTCAAAGACCAGCATAGATAAATCACTACCCAAAAAAAGAGCGGAAATTGTTATGAGTAAAAAATAACACAAACTAAAATAGGCAATAATATAAATGGTAATATAAATGAGTGGTATTTACAGAAACCCTGATAACAAAAGCAATTGTTCCATTTTATAGGCTCTTACACAAAATTTTGCAACTGATGTTGTAGTTGTTGGATTTCCATCGTCTAGGAGTATCCTAACATATCCCAAGCTCGTCCTTCAAGGTATTCCACTGGTCAAAGGAGTGGTGGTCTGGATACGGCCATCTTGATAGAAGGAACAATGTAGCAGAATATGATCTACAGACTCAATTTCTCCTTCATTAGAGGGGGAAAACCTTATCCCATGGGGGATTCTATTAAACTGCCCCTCTAAAATGGCAGAGCAGGTAACAGTACACCTTGCAAGTGTAAAGGCCCTTCTGTGACTATGCACCTCCAAGAGGATCAGATAGGCAGCTGGCTTATGTATCTGGTGTTCATAGGGAACAACAAAGGAGGGACCCTCCCTAAATCAAGATGGCGTTCAGTGTCAAATATCCTTTGTTTTATGGCTCCTTTTCCCTGGACAAGGCCCATAGTTAAAATCATGGAAGGTGAAAAGTCTATGCTCGCAGGTCTGCAAATGACTGTCTTAAGCCATACAGATTGGTGTTCATCCAAGAGGAGCAGTAGGGTCAAGCCTTGCTGAAAACTGCTCATCTTGAGCCAGTAATTTAGGGAGGTAAGGTACACCTTGGCTTCCACTCTGACAGTACCAGTCTCCAAATGTAGCAAGGCATTTGGTAAGCAATTGGGGACTTGTAACGCTGCTCTTAGGAACTTTGATTGAACATGCTCGAGAAGGGCAAAAGAAGATAATGTTGGCCCTATTGTAGTCCTGAGCAAAAGTTGGGCCATGGTTTTGGCCTGGAAGAGTTTTATGGCAGCAGGGCTGTAATGTCCACCCTTAGTTCGAAGAAATCTAAGTATACTGTAAGCCGACTTTTGCCCGGTATCTGCTGCGTGGGCAACGCGTGCTCTTCTAGAACTGGAACCATGGAATATTGCACCAAAGTACTCTGCACCTGTTTATTCAAATGGACATCAAATGGGTTCTAGACTTGTTTCTTACCAAAGGCCATTAATTTTGTTTTTTGATAGTTTATTGAGAGAAAGTCTTCTTTGCAACGCTGTATTAGAGCCTTTAGGGCTCTTCTTAGCCCAACGGAGTATCTGCATAATCTGCATATAAGAAGAGATCTGACAATGCTCTAGTACAGTATATGAAAGACCTGGTCATTTAAGCATTTGACCAAGTCATTTATATAAAAGTTGAAGAGAGCCTGCGCTAAATTACAGCCCTGTTTCACACCTCTAAGAGTCAGGATGGCGTCTGAAAGATGTCCTGGCTTCCAGCATCTGACCTTAAGACAGGTGTTTTTATGGAGGGATCGGGAAAAGCAGCTTGTGATAGATTTTAGTGGCCTCCAACTTACCCCAGAGCATCGTTCTGGAAATAAAAGTCAAATGCCACCTTTAGATCAATGTAGGCGACATGTAAAGATATTACTCTCCTTGAAGAGTATTTTCCTATGAGACGATGGGAGGAACATACCGTGATCTGTAGTATATCTACTTTCTCTGTAACTGACTGACTTTGGTTTCTAGGTTCAAAAGTGCTGGCAGCCTAGGCGTAAAAAATAAAGCCTTGCCCTGTAGATGTACCTTTCCTGAATGCAGATTCCATGACCTTACAAGTGTTAGGTACCAAAGCCTAAACATATTTGTGTACATCTTTTTGACATGGCAATTAATATAATATATATGGGCAAAAGTTTATGTTGGCGAATGATCATCTTATCAACTTGGGGTGGGCTGGTATTCAGAAAGGTTGGTATATTTTAATTGACTCCTTTGTTGATTCCTCTTGGATGAAAACAATTTAATATTTTAAAAGGAGGCTCTGAGCTTTGTTGGAGGCTATTGAGCCAACACCCCGCCTAGGCATAAGTGAGATCTTGGTCCACAGTCCAGGAATTCAGTGTTCTTTCTGAAGTGTACACTATATTGAGCACTACGAATTTTCATTTTGCAATCAGGGATAATATATGCTATTAAGTTTTACTTGGCTATGATTTTAGAGTTAATAAATTCTTTTAGTGGGTATGGTTACAGAGTTCATAAATACTTTTGGTATAAGGCAACTGTTCTCGTTGTGTTGCTCTCCCTCTGGAGGCCTGAGTTCCCTAGCCAGACTCCACCCACCCATAGCAAAGAACCCTAATGGGGTTGGGGATCCCTGGTAGTGGCCGGAACCCCCCCAAAGTTCCCTACAGTTTCTTGGATGTTCTTGAGGAGTACTACTCCTACTTCCCACACCCTGAACGTTCAAAAAGCTTCTCCCCCGTGTGGGTTCTCTGATGGCTTTTAAGATGGCCACTGCGACTGAATCTCTTCCCACACTCTGAACAAAGGCTTCTACCCTGTGTGGGTTCTCTGATGTTTTTGAAAACTCCTACTAAGACTGTATCTCTTCCCACACTCTGAACATTCAAAAGGCTTCTCCCCTGTATGGGATCTTTCATGTTCTTGAAGAGTGTCACTGCGACTGAATCTCTTACTACACTCTGAGCATACAAAAGGCTTCTCCCCTGTGTGGGTTCTTAGATGTCTTTGAAGAGTGCTACTGCGACTGAATCTCTTCCCACACTCTAAGCATTCAAAAGGCTTTTCCCCTGTGTGGGTTCTTAGATGGGTTTGGAGGAGGCCCCTTTGACTGAATCTCTTCCCACACTCTGAGCATTCAAAAGGTTTCTCCCCTGTGTGGGTTCTTAAATGTATTTGAAGAGTGCCACTCTGACTGAAGCTCTTCTCACACTCTGAACATTCAAAAGGCTTCTCCTGTGTGTGGGATCTTTGATGTCCTTGAAAAATGCCACTGTGACTGAATCTCTTCCCACACTCTGAGCATTCAAAAGGCTTCTCCGCTATATGTGTTCTCAGATGAGTGTGAAGATGGCCACTGTGACTGAATCTTTTCCCACAGTCTGAGCATTCAAAAGGCTTCTCCCCTGTGTGCGTTCTTAGATGATTCTGAAGATGGACACTGCAACCGAATCTCTTCCCACACTCTGAGCATTCAAAAGGCTTCTCCCCTGTGTGGGTTCTTAGATGTCTTTGAAGAGCGCCACTGTGACTGAACCTCTTCCCACAGTCTGAGCATTCAAAAGGCTTCTCCCCTGTGTGGGTTCTTAGATGTCTTTGAAGAGCACCACTGTGACTGAATCTCTTCCCACACTCTGAACATGCAAAAGGCTTCTCCCCTGTGTGGGTTCTTAAATGGGTTTGAAGATGGCCACTGCGACTGAATCTCTTCCCACAGTCTGAGCATTCAAAAGGCTTCTCCCCTGTGTGGGTTCTTAGATGTTCTAGGAGATAGCTACTCTGACTGAATCTCTTCCTGCACTCTGAGCATTCAAAAGGCTTCTCCCCTGTGTGGGTTCTTAAGTGATTTTGAAGTTGGCCACTACGACTGTATCTCTTTCCACACTCTGAACATTCAAAAGGCTTTTCCCCTCTGTGGGATCTCTGATGTTGTTGAAGAGTGCCACTGTGACTGAATCTGTTCCCACACTCTGAGCATTCAAAAGGTTTCTCCCCTGTGTGTGTTCTTAGATGGCTTTGAAGAGGGCTACTATGACTGAATCTCTTCCCACAATCTGAGCATTCAAAAGGCTTCTCCCCTGTGTGGGTTCTTAGATGTTTCTGAAGATAGCCACTGCGATGAAATCTCTTCCCACACTCTAAGCATTCAAAAGACTTTCCCTCTGTGTGGGTTTTTACATGTATTTGAAGAGTGCCATTGTGACTGAATTTCTTCCCACACTTTGAACATTTAAAACCCTTCTCCCCTCTGTGGATTCTTTGGTGCACAAGGAGCTGTGATCTGTATTTGAAGTAGTTTCCACACCAAAAGCATTTACATGCATTCATTATACTGTGCTTTGGAAAATATATATTGCCTTTGCCTCCCACAGAGAATTTCATTCCACTCCCTGAGGAAATAAATAGCTTCCCTCCTGTATGGATCCTTTGGTGTTGAACAAGGTCTGATTTCTCTGAGAATCGCTTGCCACAGTGTGAGCAGTTATAACGTTTCACGCCTCTATGTGTTCTTTGAAGTTTAGGGAGCTCTGCTCTGAGAATCATGGTCTTTCCACACTCCAGCCACTGATGGGTCATGTTTCCACTGTGCATTTGTAAATGGACATTATACTGGGATTGATCTGAGAAGTTCATTCCACACACCAAGCACTTGTGTGTTTCCTTCACCATGTCAATTACTTCTTGGAAATCCACCCCTTGGCAAGGAATGGGTTTACCCCTCTTCTGGATGATGGGGCTTCTTTTCCGCCTCTTAGGTCCAGCTCGGTTTCTGAAGTTTCCTCTCAAGTCTTCATTCTTTACTTCATCTGGCAACAGAGGATCCAGCTCCTCTTCCTCCTCATTCCTCTCCTCATCCCCTGCTAGAATAAAGAAAGAGATCCTGTTAGAACCCACACAAGGAATTCTCACCTGCACCCAAATTTCCATCCGCAATCCAAATATTACAGTGGCTTCTTCCCGCTGTATGCTGAAGTCTACAATAACATACAATTTAAAAGTACATCAAGCCTTCCGCATGAGAGACTCTTGACCGTTTATATGGTTCCCCAATGTTGTGACCTTTTTGAAGTACAGTAAGGGATCTTTTTTGACTGAAACTCTTTCCGCACTGCAAGCAATTACACGGTTTCTCTCCTGAGGGAACTTGTGTCTACAAAATAACGTTCATTCTCTGACTGAAGGTCTTTGCCAAGCCCACACATTCAGGTTCCCTGGAGTGGATTCTCTGATTAGTATGGAGGCCTTTGTCCCTTCTCTTTTTGATTGACCTTCCTTCTTGGACTAGGGTTTCACGGAAACTCCCTCCTCAGCAAGAAATGGGCTTATCCCTCCTCTTACCTGCCTGGCTTCCCTCCTGCCCCTGGGGTCCATCTCCATCTCCATCTCCAAAGTGTCCTTTGGTATCTTCATTCTTGACTTTTTCCAAAGAGAACCCCTGGAATTCCCCAGCTGTCTCCTCTGCATCCGCTCCTGGAATAAAGAAAGAGTTCCAATCATCACCCAGGCAAGAAGCCAAGGCACCAGTCAGGCACTGCTCAAGAATGGGTGGGCATTTCTGTTATCCTATCATCTTTCCTCCCAAACTAAGACGCCAGTCATACGTTGTCCCTGCCAGGTCCTCCCATAGAGCTGTTTTTATATTCTGTCTGTCCCTCCCCTCCCGAAATTCCCCATATGTATCTTAAGGGGGAAAAGGGCAAGATATTGTTCCCCGTCATTCCCATTTGAGTTACTGTGCTTTTTGACTTTTGATTCTCTGCACTTGATGATTAAATACAAGAGGTTCTCAAGATATCCAGTCCTGCAACTGCACTGAGAGTTTCCTTCCAGTTGTCAACAGATCCAGGAGGAGCTGGTATTCGGGGGGGGGAGAGGAGAGAAGCCAGGAGCTCACCAAATGAACCCCACAGTTCAAAGGGGGCCCCCATGGTTTTTGGAAAAGGTGCCGTTTGTTGGAAGGGGGCAGGTAATGACAGTGTAGGGGCACCTTTCTCAATGTTAGAGACATTTTGTTGATGTTTCTGAGCAGTTCTGTGCACCTTAGCTGGGCATATCTATTGTCTAAAGCACAGCCATGTCTGAATCATCCAGGTAGTTCTGCCTTTCCTAGAAGCACAGAGTCAGCCTGTCTCTCCAGAAAGAAGTGTATCTTTATTGTCAGCAAGAGATAGCAAGAAGACTGATTATCAGGCCTCCAGGTCATTAACTTGTTACAGTAGAGTAAGGCCCACTGGAAGCCCATCCCAGAGGAACACGCAGTGTCAAAAAGTCCAGATAAGACCCCAGAAGAGTCTGTCCTGTTCCATCCTCCCAAAGCACCTGAAACATGCAGTGACCACGCAGCAAACATGCAGTTATCCAGATGCTCAGCATGACCGGGGAGATGGAATCTAAACATGAGGAAGTTAGTGTGGCAGACCCTTAGAGCAGTGGAGGGTTCTCCTTGCTGTCAATCCTCTTCCCTGGGGACAGGGGGAGATGGGGCTGTCCAGCCTTGGAGAAACTTGGGCATTGGGGCATGCTGAGTGGACAGGTATTCCTGGCTCTTCCTTGTGCTTGTGCTTTTCTTTGGCAGATGGTTTCCTGCTTCAAGGGGCCAGAAGGGACTTCGCTTTTGGGAAGGAGTTGGTCGTTTGCCTCTCAGGGAGATAGGAGGTGTCTACGGTGCTTTCTCTATCTAGTTGTGGATCAAACAAACTGTGCTTCAACTGGGAACCTGATTCTGTTTTGCCTGGGCTGACAGTTTCAGTGGGAAACTCTTCAACAGCACACGACCCCGGTCTCTTGGGGTGAGGACTGATTCCCATCACCACAACAGAGGGTGCTGTGTGATTTGGCGTAAGCCACTTGTCCTTGGGCGGCATGTTCACTGGTGGGACTACCCTCTGCAGGCCACCCCTGCAAGGTAGAACGGCTCCAAAGAAAGCACTCAAACCCTTCTCCACCTCATACTAAGACCTGAAGGCATCCAGGGACTGCTGTAGGAACGGCTTGGGTGAGGGCCCCAACATTCGCCATGCTGAACCATCATTTTTACTGCCACCCCAAATCCTTGAGGCCCCCAGCGGGGGTGGGGGGTGGGGGGTGGTAGCGAGGCAGTCCTCCCAACCACATCTTGCTTTTCAGTATTTTGATTCATGCATCATCCCAATGGCAGCAATTTGCCCCTTTGAAAGGTCCTTACCCAGAGAGGCCACACTCCCGTAGTTCTCCAGCATGACATCCCTGTAGAGAGCTCTTTG
Source organism: Gekko gecko (assembly GCA_029375565.1). Classification (NCBI taxonomy): domain Eukaryota; kingdom Metazoa; phylum Chordata; class Lepidosauria; order Squamata; family Gekkonidae; genus Gekko; species Gekko gecko. The sequence continues at coordinate 8,547,311 of JAPDNY010000002.1, forward strand.
GCCAGGAGCCAGCAAGTCCCATTCGGCCTCGGTGAAATACACGGCCACCTCCTCAAAGGAAAAGGGAGGCTGGAAGGAAAAGCAGATTCCCTCGTCAGAGATCAGTCCCGGCAGAGACTCCACTCTCCATGGGGGCATTCTGGGCGGGTGCAGGACGTAGAGCTTGGCATGCATCAAGAGAGTGGGGTTCAGGGCCTTTCTCTCCTTGGTCAGCAGGACCAGAAGCCTCCTTGAGAAAGAAGTGGGGACCTGATTGTCTCCCTGGACCAGATGTGGAGGAGCCATTTCCACTCCTCTGAAAAGACGACAGGTTGACAACATCTCTTCACTGCCTGCCAGGGGGACAAAATTGGAAGGATGAGTGTTAACCTCAAATTCCTCTTGTGTTTGCTCCTTTGAATTCTGCTTCACCCATCCCTGTTCCCAGGGTTGTGACACCTTGACTTCTTTACACTCAAGAATATCTGTAATGATTTTTAGTAAGGTGTCAGAGAGGTAGAAGGGAACCACCAGGTGCTCATGAGCCTTGGCATAAATGCTGCCAACACTTCAGTGAGACGTGAAATGTGCCCTGTGCACCCTGGAGCTCCAAAGGCTGCAGCCTCCCTGCTGGAAGAGACCAAAAGCCCAGGCCTGCCATCCTCCCGCCTGCTGGGGCCTCCCACCCATCCTGGAGTCCGGACCGGCAGGAGAAAAAGACAGGACCGGAAAACCTGGTGCATGACACATCGCCATCACATCCAGCCCAAAACCGAGATTTTTTTCAGTGCATCAGCCAAGGCTCTGGAAACTTTAGGGTACCACCAATGGGTTTCCAGGACGCCCGCTGATGCTCTGACTTCACATCCAGGTATTCAGTGAGATGAGACATCGACATGACATCACAACCAACCCAAGCTCCACCCTCCAACCTCATGGGGATCCCAGGCCATGGCCTGGCATCCCAAGTCCAGTATCCTCTCTCTCACTGTGGCCTGCCAGATGCCCCTGGAAAGCCTTTAAGCAGGGGCTCAGAACCCACACTATTGCCCCCTAGCAATGCCGTTTCAGAGGTATGCTGACCCAGAATAGGGGGGTGTTGTTGTAAAGTGCTGTGAAGTCACAGCTGACTTATGGTGAACCCACAAGTTATTCAAGGCAAGAGACCTGCAGAGGCAGTATGCCATTCCCGGCCTGTGCATAGCAACCCTGGACTTCTTCAGTCATCTCCCAAGCAAAAACCAACCAGGGCTGACCCCGCTTAGCTTCTGAGGTCTGAGGAGACTGGGCTAGCCTCGGCCATCCACGTCTGGGGATGTGGACATTCCATTGATTCACCATGGCTAAGAGCTGCACCCAGATTTCTCTTTCTTTCCTTTTCTGAGCCACCTTGAGACCCTCTAATGGAAGGAAGGGGAGAGATGCACGTTTTAATTAATGTAAATAAGAATGGAATTGCCCTCCACGAATCTGTCTACTGCCCTATAAAGTGGAGTGGCCATCACGACATCCTGTGGCAGTCTGTGTCCCAGAACTCCATTCTATGTACTCTGAAAAAGGATTCCCCTTCTCTCCTGTCTTGAACCTTCTGCCCAACAACTCGACAAGGTCCCCTGATCCCATCTGGGCAGGAGGCACCCTTACCACTTGAGAGGGCATCTCGGGCAACCTCCTGGGCCTGCGCCCTCTGACTTTCCTCTGACGGAGCTCCTTCTGCCTCAGAGAGCTTCGCTTCCATCTTCACGGATCGTCCCCACATCTGAAAAAACAGCAAGGGAGGCAGGTAAGGGAAGGAATGAAAATTTCTAGTGAAATATCTGGAGCAAGAAATAGCTAAGAAAAGATGGGAAGAATACACTGAAGAATTATACTAAGGAGATGAAAGGATGACAGATGCCTTTCCAGAAGAATCTTTTGAAGAAGAACCAACAGTTTTAGAAAGTAAAGGGAAAACTGCACTGAGAGCAATGGGGAGAAACAGATCACCAGGGGTAGATGGGATATAAATAGGACTATTCCAAGGTAAAGAAAAGGAGTCCTTCAGATTCTTAACAAGAATATGCTAACAAAGCTGGGAAACAAAACAATGGTCCACAGTCTGGAAACACTACATTGCTATTCCAACAAAAGGAGACATCAAAGACTGCAGCGACGACTGGACCTTCATATTAATTTCTCATGGGAGTAAAAGTGATACTTACAACAACAAAGACCATACATGGAATGAGAAATGCCAGGTTTTGAAGCTGGATTCAGAAAAAGAACAAGGTACTTGAGATCATATTGCATATTTAGGTCTGCTATTTGAACATACAAGAGAATATTACAAGAAAATCAGCTTGTGTTTCATATATTACAGCAAAGCTTTGGACTCTGTGGATCATGAGAAGCTATGGCAGGTTTTAAAAGAAATGAGTCTGCCACATCAACTGTTTGCATTGATGCGCAATCTGTACTCTGAACAAGGGGCCAGTGCGAGGGTAGAAGATGGAGAAACTGAATGGTTTCCAAACTGACAAAAGCGTCAGACCACAATATATTTTATCTCCCTTTCCCTTCAATCCATATGCAGAACATACCATAAGGAAAGCTGGATTCCATTTAGATGGAGGAGTGAAAATTGGCGGAAGGAACACTAACTATTTGAGATATGCAGTTGACACTACATTACTGGCAGAGAATAGTGAAGCCTTGAAACAACTACTAGTGTAGCTTAAAGCAGGAAGCGCTAAAGTGGGATTACAACTCAACATCAAAAAGACAAAAGTAATGACTAGTCTGGAATTTCAGAAATTCAGGGTTAATGATGAAGAACTTGACATGGCTCAAGACTTTCTCTTCCATGGCTTCATCATCCACCAAACGGGAGATAGGAAGCAAGATAGGAATAGAAAATAGGTATAGAAAAAATAGGTATAGAAAAAAGCCTGCATAGTTAACAAATAAAGTAATGGAAGCTGTAAAAGGTAAGAAGGATTCCTTTAAGCGGTGGAAAGCTAGTCTTAGTGAGGTTGATAAAAGGGAACACAGACTATGGCAAATAAAATGCAAGTCTGTGATCAGGCAAGCAAAAAGGGAATATGAGGAGCATATCGCAAAAAACATAAAGACCAACAATAAAACTTTCTTCAAATACATTAGAAGTAGGAAGCCAGCCAGGGAGGCAGTGGGGCCCTTGGATGACCAAGGGGTAAAAGGAGTCGTGAAGGATGATAGGGAAATGGCTGAGAAGCTGAATGCATTTTTTGCCTCTGTCTTCACTGTGGAAGAGGAGAAGTGTTTGCCCACTCCAGAAGCACCGATTTCGGGAGGGGGTTTGAAAGACCTGAATCAGATTGCGGTAACAAGAGAGGAAGTCCTCCGACTGATGGACAATTTAAAAACTAATATATCACCAGGCCCAGATGGCATTCATCCGAGAGTTCTGAAAGAACTCAAATGTGAACTTGTGGATCTCCTGACAAAAATATGTAATCTTTCTTTAAAATCTGCCTCCATTCCTGAGGACTGGAAGGTAGCTAATGTCACTCCCATCTTTAAAAAGGGCTCCAGGGGAGATCCGGGAAATTACAGGCCAGTCAGTCTGACATCGATACCGGGTAAGTTGGTGGAAACTGTTATTAAGGAAAGTATTAGTAGGCACATTGATGAACAAAAACTATTGAGGCAGACTCAGCATGGGTTCTGTAAGGGAAGATCTTGTCTCACTAACCTGTTAGTGTTTTTTGAGGGAGTGAACAAACATGTGGACAAGGGGGACCCAATAGATATTATTTACCTTGACTTCCGGAAAGCTTTTGATACAGTTCCTCATCAAAGGCTCCTAAGTAAGCTCAATAGTCATGGGATTAAAGGACAAGTCCTCTTGTGGATCAAAAACTGGCTTATAAATAGGAAACAGAGAGTGAGTATAAATGGGAAACTTTCTCAGTGGAGGGTGGTAAGCAGTGGGGTACCACAGGGATCAGTACTCGGTCCGATGCTTTTTAACTTGTTTATTAATGATTTGGAATTGGGAGTAAGCAGTGATGTGGCTAAATTTGCAGATGACACAAAGTTGTTCAGGGTGGTGAAAACCAGGGAGGATTGTGAGGCACTCCAAAGGGATCTGTTGAGGATGGGTGAGTGGGCGTCAACGTGGCAAATGGGGTTCAATGTGGCCAAGTGCAAAGTGATGCACATTGGAGCCAAAAATCCTAAATATAAATACACGTTGATGGGGTCTGATCTGGCAGAGACGGACCAAGAGAGAGATCTTGGAGTCGTAGTGGATAACTCGCTGAAAATGTCTACACAATGTGTAGCTGCAATAAAGAAGGCCAACGCTATGCTGGGGATTATTAGGAAGGGAATTGATAACAAATCAGCCAGTATCATCATGCCCCTGTATAAATCATTAGTGCGACCTCATTTGGAATACTGTGTACAGTTCTGGTCACCACATCTCAAAAAGGATATTATAGCATTGGAAAAAGTGCAGAGAAGGGCAACTAGAATGATAAAAGGGTTGGAACACCTTCCCTATGAAGAAAGGTTAAAATGCTTGGGGCTCTTTAGCTTGGAGAAACGACGGCTGAGAGGTGACATGATCGAGGTTTATAAGATTATGAATGGGATTGAGCAGGTTGAGAAAGAAGTACTTTTCTCCCTTTCTCACAATACAAGAACTCGTGGGCACTCTATGAAATTGCTGAGCAGTCAGGTTAGAACAGATAAAAGGAAATACTTCTTCACCCAAAGAGTGATTAACATATGGAATTCACTGCCACAGGAGGTCGTGGCAGCTGCAAGCATGGTCAGTTTCAAGAGGGAATTAGATAAACATATGGAGCAGAAGTCCATCAGTGGCTATTAGCCACAGGGTATAGATGGGAACTCTCAGTCTGGGGCAGGTGATGCCCTCTATTCTTGGTGCTGGAGGGGGCAGCAGTGGGAGGGCTTCTGGTGCCCTGGCCCCACTGCTGGACCTCCTGATGGCACCTGGTATATTTTGGCCGCTGTGTGACAGAGTGTTGGACTAGATGGGCCATTGGCCTGATTCAACATTGGCTTCTCTTATGTTCTTAAGAACTCAGGAGTCTGAGGCTGGGAAGGGCAGCCAAAAAGGAGCTAGAAAAGATTCTCCAGTGTAAGGATGTGTTGCTGGTGACCAAGACTGAGTTAATTCCTGCCACAGTAGTTCCCATTACTATATGTGGGGGGAAGGTGGTGGAGGAGAAGAACTGGATTTATACCCTGCCCTTTACTTGGAGTCTAAGAGCACCTTACAATCTCCTTCCCTTCCTCTCCCCACAGCAGACACCCCCTGAGGTAGATGGGGCTGTGAGAGCTCTGAGAAAACTGCTCTTGAGAGAACAGCCACTGACCCAAGGTCACCCAGTGGCTGCATGTGGAAGCACGGGGAATCAAACATGGTGCTCCAGGTTAGAGTCTGTCGCTCTTAACCACTACACCAGACCAGATCCCAGTCGTGCTGTTGGCAGACAGTTTTTACAGATACGATAGACCACCAAAAAAACAAATCAGTGGGTTCTAGATCAAATCAAACCTCAACTTTCCCTAGAAGCTAAAATGAGTACAGTTAGACTATCATATTTTGGTGACATTACGAGAAGACGAGAGTCAGTGGAAAAGACAATAATGCGAGGAAAAGTTGAAGGAAGAGAAGACCAAATGGGATGGATTGACTCTATTAAGGAGGCCGTGGCCCTCAGACTGTAAGACCCGAGGAAGGCTGTTCACAATAGGACGTTTTGGAGGACATTAATTCATAGAGTCACTACAAGTCAGAAGCAAATTGATGGCAGTTGACACGCACACAGACAGAAATATCCGATGGGAAGCCTTAGGAAAAGGTCACTGCTTGAGCTGAGTGCAGGAAAACCCCTCACCTGCTCTGCCTGCCTCTTCTCCTCTGCCTGACTCAGGAGGAAACCTTCGGCCAGGGCCACCGCCTGGGAACAGGTCTCTGGCCCACATCCTCTGACCCACTGTTGCATGTCCTGGGGCAGGACGGCCAGGAACTGCTCCAGGATCACCAGGTCCAGGATCTGCTTCTTGGTGTGCCTCTCCGGCTTCAGCCACTGGCTGCAAAGTCCATGGAGCCGGCTGCAAACCTCTCGGGGCCCATCAGAATCGTGGTAGCAGAACTGCCGGAAGCATCGGCTGTGTATATCTGTGCTCACAGTGTCCTGAGCCAAGATCTCTGGCACGGCTCTTTCCCAGAATTCAACACCACTCTCTGCTGGGATGGGGTGGGGACCTTTCCTTGATGTCTTGCCAGTTCCACGGCCCTCTGGGTCCTCCTCTTCCATCTCCCTCTGTTTTTTCTTGGGTTCTCTCGGGCTGTGGAAAGACACTTTTATTCACTTGCCTATGAAGAGGGAAAGATATCAAAAAGGCAGAAAGAAACCAAAAGAGAACTGAGTTATATCAGTGACCTGGTCAAGACAGATCTAAGTGGATCAGAAGGAATGTCCATGTTGTAGTTTGCAGATCGGGATTAATGTCATGGGGTTATATTAAGTATCAAGCTTTTTAGGTTATGCTTGTTTGGTCCTTCAGGAAAGGAAAACATCTGTATTGGGCCCTTTAAAAATCTGCTGTGGATGTCATGAGCTTGGCCTCTGGTACCTGAGGACCAGTCTGTCTAGTGGGTGCAGGTAAACTGGAGCCCAGCACAAAGCGACTGGTCAGGGCTTAACCAGTGCAGAGAGCTCCCCCATAGGCCGGGAGAGCTGGGCAAGAGCTCTGCCCAAGCAGCCAGCCGAGGGGAAGCGGCAGAGGGCCCTCTCCAGGTTAGGGGCTGCTGGGGGCAAACAGGAGGAGGAGGCAGGGATGGGGCAGAGGTCCTCACCTGCTTCCTGTTTGCTGTTATCAAACGGCTAAGAGTGAAGAAATTGAAAGTGAACCCTGCAAAGACAGGTCCTACTGGTTGGGAAAGCAGAAGTCTTGAAAGACATTATGTATTTATGTTTGTCGCTTTCGAGTGGGTTCAGCTAATCCTTGCCAACTCAAGTGACTTGGAATTATGCTGGACCCCACCCTATTGCTAGAGAGGCAAATTACTGCAGTTGCAAAAAAGGCTTTCTCCCAACTCAGCTTAGCTCAAAAAGTGGTCCCTTCCCTTGATATAGTTGATCCAGCCACCAGGATCCCTGCCACAGTGACATGGAGACTAGGCTAGATCAATGTCCTATAGGCTGCATGAAACCAATTGAGACACTCCAGCTGGTGCAGAACACCCAGGCTCAGCCATTATCAGGAGCTAGATGGAGCAGGCGAATTACTGCCCTTCTGCAGTCCCTTGGCTGGCTGGCCTGGACAGGGGCCTTCTCTGTTATGGCCCCTGTGAATGGTCTGCCTGAGGGGGTCAGGAAGGCACCCACACGCCTGCCTTCCCGCAAACCATATAAAACTGAATTATCCAACAGGCCTTTTGTAAGCAAGCAATAGGGTAGCACTGGACAAACGGCTCCACGGGGTTTCTTGGATACATCATTAGGGCGCGGGGGACTAGATTGCTGCGTTTAGTTCGCTGCAAGTTGGGTCCTGCTGTGCCATTTTGCAACACTTGGTGGGTCACGTTAACATTTATGCCTTCCCTCAATACTGTGTTTCAGATTTTCTGGCTGGTTCCCCACCCCAGAATTCTCTTGCATCGTTTATTGTATGTCTCGATTGTACAGAGCCCTACTGAAGGTTGGACTATAATCAATGTTAATAAATAAAATATCGTGAATACACCCCCCCCCTTGGGAGTCTGCAGATAGGGGGAGCACCGCCCAGTCCTCCCCTGGGATCCCGCCTGGGATTTCTTCCTAGACCTCCTTCTGACCTTTCTGGAGCAGAATTTATTCCGATCTCCAGAACTCAGATCCCGCCTTTCAGACCCTGCCGGGGGGGCCCCCAATAGAACTAGCAAAGGGAAACATCCAGCAGAAGACCACGTGTCAAAACTACTGATCCCCCCCCACACCCCCAAAGCCCCACGAGAGCGGACCTTCTGTCTTCCCAGACGGAGAGGGTGACTTGCTGGAGAGGAGATCGGCTGCCGGGCTCTTCTCCGCCGCCGCCTCTCCCAATCCCTCCTGTTCTCTTTTCCCGCTCAGAAGCCAACAGTACCCGGTCCAACCCCCCACTCCGCGGAAAAGCACCTCCCTCCCTCGATCGGCCTCTCTGGGAAACAGCTCGGGGGGGGGGAGTTAACCCTTTCAGAGCTGCAGGCTCAGGAGAGAAGAGGCTCCTCCTCCCGCCCTCCCCGTCGAGAGCCGCAGCGCCCCAGACGCCCCCCCTCCCCACGCTGGGCTGGACTTGGGCCCGGCTGCCTTCAGAGGCGCCCGATATCATGCAACTCAGCGGGATTCCTCGGGAGTCACTCCGCACAGGGCTGTTCAGCCCTCCCAGAAAACTGGGGGGGGGGGGGGGGGGCGGTTTGATAAGCGAGGGGGTGGGAGAGGAGAAAGCGTCCCATTGAGAAGAACCAGTTGGGAGCAAATGAAAAAGCACGTGTTGCAAAATCGCGGGTTTCCACGTCGAAAAGCAAACGGGAGCCGCAGGAGGAGGAGGCGGCGGCGGCAGGGATGGGGGGCGCCGAGGTCCTCTCCTGCTTCCCGGCCGCTGAGGCCGAATGGCTGAGAGGGAAGAAGAAAGTGAAACCGAGCCTGCCCCAGTGACCTGGAGGCTGGACAGCGGGGAAGCAGCCTTCGGGGAGCGCCTTGGAAATCAGGCTTCCCCTCCCGTCTTCCCCGACTCGCAAACGGGATGTACTAAAAGGAAGGACAGGATTGCCCATTGGAAACAATGGGAGGTGCTTGAAGGCCCATTGGAAATAATGGGAGAGTAGTAACCTATGGAATTCACTGCCACAGGAGGTGGTGGCAGCTACAAGCATGGACAGTTTCAAGAGGGAATGAGATAAACATATGGAGCAGAAGTCCACCAGTGGCTATTAGCCACAGGGTATAGATGGGAACTCTCAGTCTGGGGCAGGTGATGCACTCTCTTCTTGGTGCTGGAGGGGGCAGCAGTGGGGGGCTTCTGGTGTCCTGGCCCCACTGCTGGACCTCCTGATGGCACCTGGCTGGGGGAGGGGGGGGTGACACTTCCAGCCCCTTCCCCGCATTGGGGAGGGGGCCTTGTTGCCAGGGATTTCGATTGGAAATTAGCCACAGGGTATAGATGGGAACTCTCAGTCTGGGGCAGGTGCTGCCCTCTATTCTTGGTGCTGGAGGGGGCAGCAGTGGGAGGGCTTCTGGTGTCCTGGCCCCACTGCTGGATCTCCTGATGCCACCTGGTATATTTTGGCCGCTGTGTGACAGTGTTGGACTAGATGGGCCATTGGCCTGATTCAACATTGGCTTTTCTTATGTTCTTAAAACAGGAGTCCCATGGGACAAAGTCTTTGACACGCTATGACAATTTCACCCACCTTCAGGATTCCCTCCATCTTCTTTGCTGAACAGCCCCTTTTCCTTCTTCTCCCTACCTACCGATGAAAGGATGCAACAAATCCCAGGGAGGTGGGGGAACAGTGTGATGTTGTGTTGAAGGAAAATGTTTCTGAAGAATCTTTCTGAGGATAATCTTTCTTTCACTGAGAAATTTTACCAATTTTGGGGTCTGAATTACCCGCACCTTAAGGTTTTTGCTTCTAAAATTCTATGTTTCGGACAAATAGAGTGACATTCGTGTCAAATCCGACCCTCGTAACAAAAACCTCTGAGCTGAAGAGTTATATGTTGTGGCTTCTTTGACACTCTTAAAGCAAGCCACTGTGGCTGAATCTCTTCCCACTCTCTGACCATTCAAAAGGTTTCTCTCCTGTGCAGTGTTCCCTCTAAGCTGAGTTAGTGTGAGCTAGCTCACAGTTTTTTAGCCTCCGGCTCAGACATTTTTGCCTTCGCTCAGAAAGGATGGCTCCGAAGCAAATTAATTTATGCAGTAGCCCAATCGCTCGCTCACAACTTTAATGCCAGTAGCTCACAGAGCAGAATTTTTCCTCACAAAACTCCACGGCTTAGAGGGAACATTGCTCCTCCTGTGTGGATTCTTAGATGCTTTTGAAGATGGCTACTCCGACTGAATCTCTTCCCATACTCTTGAGCATTCATAAGGCTTCTCCCTTGTGTCGGTACTGTGGCAGAATTTGGGGTTCTTCAAATTCCATTGTACGGCCAAAGACCAGCATGGATAAAATACCACCAAAAAGAAAGCAAAAAGTAAGAAATTCCACAAACTAAAATAGACAATAATATAAATAGTAATATAAACGGGTGGTATTTACATAAACCCTGACAACAAAAGCAACTGACGGATTTTATAGACTGTTGCACAAAATTTTCCAACTGATGTAGTTCTTGAATTTCCGTCTTCTAGGAGTAACCTAACGTATCCCAAGCTTGTTCTTCAAGGTGTTCCATTGATCAAAGGAGTGGTGGTCTGGATGCGACCATCTCGATAGAAGGGACAACATAAGAACATAAGAGAAGCCAATGTTGAATCAGGCCAATGGCCCATCTAGTCCAACACTCTGTGTCACACAGCGGCCAAAATATACCAGGTGCCATCAGGGGGTCCAGCAGTGGGGCCAGGACACTAGAAGCCCTCCCACTGCTGCCCCCTCCAGCACCAAGAATAGAGTGCATCACCTGCCCCAGACTGAGAGTTCCCATCTATACCCTGTGGCTAATAGCCACTGATGGACTTCTGCTCCATATGTTTATCTAATTCCCTCTTGAAACTGTCCATGCTTGTAGCTGCCACCACCTCCTGTGGCAGTGAATTCCATGTGTTAACACAGAAGAATGTGATCTACAGTCTTAATTTCTCCTTCATTGCAGGGACAAAACCTTTTCCAATGGGGGATTCTATTAAACCACCCCTCTAAAACAGCAGAGGGGACTGCAGCACACCTTGCAAATGTAAAGGCCCTCCAGTGACCATGCACCTCCAAGAGGGTCAGATAGGCAGCCGGCTTGACTGTTTATCTGGTTTCAGAGGGAACAAGAAAGTAGGGGCCCCCTCTAAATCAAGATCACATTCAGTGTCCAATATCCTTTGTTTTATGGCTCATTTTGCCTGGTCAGGGCCCATGGTTAAAATCATGGAAGGTGAAAAGCCCGGGATTGCAAGTCTGCAAATGACTGTCTTAAGCCATACAGACTGATGTTTATCCAAGAGGGGCAGTGGGGTCAAACCTTTCTGAAAACTGCTAGTCTTAAGCCGGTAATTTAGGAGGCAAGGCACACCTTGGCTTAGCGGTATTGTTAGCCGCCGCAAAAAATAGCAGAGCACCTCTGTTTCTTTATACAGAGTATTTACATTTATTTACACTGGACATATTTACACAGAGCTTCAGTAGCAATTTCTGGATACAGACCGACAAAGTGCTACACAGGCAGTTGCTCTCCACAAAGGAGTGTAGATGGTTGAACAGGCTGCAATATATATTTACATCAACCAATCAGTGCACAGTATGTACATTAGTTGAGTCATCGTGACTGTCTAGAAATGTGACACAGCTTTAGTCACCTGACCTCTCTAGCTGTCAGTTTAGCTCAACATGATCTGACACAAGAGTCCATAGCTGACTGACATCTTGCCAGCAATATAACCAAACGCTGTCATGGATTCCACTCGGACAGTGCCAGTCTCCAAACGCAGCAAGGCATTTGGTATGCAAGATGATGTTTGCCCTATTGTAGTTCTCTGGAAAAGTTGGGCCAAAGTTTTGGCCTGGAAGAGTTTTAGGGCAGCAGGGATGTAATTTCCACCCTTAGTTAGAGGGAAATCTAAGTATATTGTGAGCTGACTTTTGCCCAGTATCTGCTGCGTGGGGAATGTGTGCTTTTCTTGAGCCGGAAGCATGGAATACTGCACCAAGGTACTGCACCAGTTCAATCAAATGCCCACCGATGGTCCAGGTTCTAGACTTCTGTTTTTTAACAAAGGCCATTGTCTTTGTTTTTTGATAATTTATTGAAAGAAAGTCTTCTTTGCAATGCTGTACTAGAGCCTTTAGGACTCTTCTTAGCCCAACAGCATATCTCCATCATCTGCATATAACAGATCTCACAATGCTGAAGTATAGGAGACTGAAAGGCCTTGTCACTAAAATGTTTGACCAAGTCATTTATATTAAGGTTGAAGACAGCCTGAGTTCCCTAGACAGAGTTCAACCACCCATAGAAAAGAACCTTAATGAGGTTGGGGATCTCCAGTAGTGGCCTGGCCACCCCAAATTATCCTACTGGTTCTAAGGTGTTCTTGAAGCGTACTACTGTGACAGAATCTCCTCCCACACTCTGAGCACTCAAAACGCTTCTCCCCTGTGTGGGCTCTTAGATGCTCTTGAAGATTACTACTTTGACTGAATCTCTTCCCACACTCTGAACATTCAAAAGGCTTCTACCCTCTGTGGGTTCTTATATGTTTATGAAGAGTGCTTCTTTGGCTGAATCTCCTCCCACACTCTGAACATTCAAAAGGCTTCTCCCCTGTGTGGGTTCTTAGATGGGTCTGAAGATGGCCACTACACCTGAATCTCTTCCCACACTCTGAGCATTCAAAAGGCTTCTCCCCTGTGTGGGTTCTTAGATGTTTTTGAAGATTGCCGCTGTAACTGAATCTCTTCCTACACTCCAAGCATTCAAAAGGCTTCTCCCCTGTGTGGGTTCTTAGATGATTTTGAAGAGCGCTTCTCTGGCTGAATCTCATTCCACATTCTGAGCATTCAAAACACTTCTCCCATATGTGGGTTCTTAGATGTTTTTGAAGAGTGCTACTGTCACTGAATCTCTTCCCACACTCTGAGCATTCAAAAGGCTTCTCCCCTGTGTGGGTTCTTAGATGGGTTTGAAGATGGCCACTACACGTGAATCTCTTCCCACACTCTGAGCATTCAAAAGGCTTCTCGCCTGTATGGGTTCTTAAATGTTTTTGAAGAGAGCCACTGTCACTGAATCTTTTCCCACAATCTGAGCATTCAAAAGGCTTCTCCCCTGTGTGGGTTCTTAGATGTCTTTGAAGAGTGCTACTGTCACTGAATCTCTTCCCACACTCTGAGCATTTAAAAGGCTTCTCCCCTGTGTGGGTTCTTAGATGTTTTTGAAGATTGCCACTGTAGTTGAATCTCTTCCTACACTTCGAGCATTCAAAAGGCTTCTCTCCTGTATGGGTTCTTAGATGTTTTTGAAGATTGCCACTCTCACTGAATCTCTTCCCACACTCTGAGCATTCAAAAGGCTTCTCCCCTCTGTGGGTTCTTAGATGTTTTTGAAGATTGCCACTGTCACTGAATCTCTTCCCACACTCTGAGCATTCAAAAGGCTTCTCCCCTGTGTGGGTTCTTAGATGATTTTGAAGAATGCCACTGCGACTGAAATTCTTCCCACATTCTGAGCATTCAAAAGGCTTCTCCCCTGTGTGGGTTCTTAGATGTGTTTGAAGATGGGTACTGCGACTGAATCTCTTCCCACACTCTGAACATTCAGAAGGCTTCTCCCCTGTGTGCGTTCTTAGGTGAGTTTGAAGACTGCTACTCTGACTGAATCTCTTCCCGCATTCTGAGCATTCAAAAGGCTTCTCCCCCGTGTGGGTTCTTAGATGTTTTTGAAGAGTGTCTCTGTGACTGAATCTCTTCCTACATTCTGAGCATTCAAAAGGCTTCTCCCCTCTGTGGGTTCTTAGATCATGTATTTGAAGAGCACTCCTTTCATGGAATCTCTTCCCACACTCTGAGCATTCAAAAGGCTTCTCCACTGTGTGGGTTCTTAGATGGGTTTGAAGATTGCCACTGTGACTGAATCTCTTCCCACACTCTGAGCATTCAAAAATCTTCTTCCCTGTGTGGGTTCTTAGGTGAGTTTGAAGAGTGCCACTGCAACTGAATCTCTTCCCACACTTTGAGCATTTAAAAGGCTTCTTCCCTTTGTGAACTGTTTGGTGCACAAGGAGCTGTGATCTGTATCTGAAGTAATTTCCACACCAAAAGCATTTACACATTTCCATTATACCATGTTTTGGAAAATGTACATTACCTTTTCTTTGCATAGAGAACATCGTTCCACTTCCTAAGGAACGCAATAGCTTCCCTAGAGAATGAATCCTTTGGTGCTGAACAAGGTCTGATTTCTCTGAGAAGCTCTTGCCACAGTCTGAGCAGCTGTAAGGTTTCTCTCCCATATGTTTTCTTTGATATCCAAGGAGCTCTGCTCTGCGAATCATGATCTTTCCACACTCCAGCCATTGATGGGTCTTCTTTCTATTGTGCACTCGTAAATGGACGTTATACTGGGATTGATCTGAGAAGTTCATTCCACACACCAAGCATTTGTGTGTTTCCTTCACCATGTGAGTGACTTCTTGGAAATCCTCTCCCTGACAAGGAATGGGTTTACCCCTCTTCTGGATGATGTGGCTTCTTTTCTGCCTCTTAGGTCCAGCTCGGTTTCTGAAGTTTCCTCTCAAGTCTTCATTCTTGACTTCATCTGGCGATAGAGGATGCAGTTCCTCATCCCTCTCATTCCTGTGACCATCCCCTGCTGGAATAAGGAAAGAGACCCTGTTAGAACCCACGCAAGGAGGTCTGATCTGCACCTGAATTTCCATCCGCAATCCAAATATTACCGCGGCTTCTTCCCACTGTATGCTGAAGTGTACAATAACACACACCTTAGAACTACATCAAACTTTGCAGGAGAGATGCTTGGTATACTCTCTTGACTGTTTATACAGTTTGTGTGATTTTTAATGTGTAGTAAGGGCTCTTTTTTGACTGAACCTCTTTCCACACTGCAAGCAATTACACGGTTTCTCTCCTAAGAGAATTTGTGTCTGCAAAATGATGTTCATTCTCTGACAGAAGGTCTTTGCCAGGGCCACACTGTCAGTTTCCCTGGCGTGGATTCTCTGGTTAGTATGAAGGGTATGGAGGAGCAGGTCTGTTCTGACTTACAGACCCTGTTCTGCCAGCCCCCTCCTTGGCTTATGCCAATTCCTGGGGGGTGCTATTCCACTTCTTCCCACTAGGGTACCGCTGCCACCACTGTCCTGTTGGGGCCTTCCTGCCAGGAGGGACAGACTCCCGACACCCCTTCTCAAACTGAGGCTCTGCCTGTGGTCGCCTGCTACCCAGCTCCTGCTTAACACAGGGACCCAATCCCTTCTTTGGGGGATCCCTGGAGGATTGGCAGCAAGTACCTTGACTGCTTGCCTCCCTCCCTTCCTGGGACTCCCCTCTTACACTAGCACAGTCCAAGGCAGTTGGGGGACTATGTGGTCCAGAGCAGTGCTCCCGCTAAGCTGTGGAGTCTTGTGAGCAAAAATTCCACTTTGTGAGCTGCTGGCATTAAAGTCGTGAGCGAGCGATTTGGCGACTGCATAAAATTAGTTTGCTCTGGAGCCCTCCTTCCTGAGCAAAGGCAAAAATGTGTGAGCTGGAGGCTAAAAAAACCTGTGAGCCAGCTCGCACTAACTCAGCTTAGAGGGAACACTGGTCCAGAGAACACTGCCAGTTTCAAAGAGTAAAACATTTATTAAAAAGAGAAAAAGGTTACAAGCATGCTCTTAGCACAGCACCTGATCAGCAACCAGAAGGACAAAGAAAAGTTGGTCATAATTGCATCCTTCTTTCCCTGGTTCTAAAAACTTACTCTACTAGATGTTGAAATAGAGTAGGCAATTTCAAGCTTAGCAAGTTACAAAAGGTTCTTAAGAGGTTTCATTCCCTAGGCTCTCTGCAGCCAGCAGGCCAGGCCACATGGCTGATGGCTCCTGGCCTGTAGATCAGAGCCCAGCCCTCTGTCCTCTCCCAGACATCAGCACCAAGATTAAAAGCAAGAGACCCCCTCCCTCCTGAGAGCAAGCACTTTTATTAAACCTCTGACTCCACCCATTCTACATCACTCTCCACCCCCTTTGACCTGGTCCACCCAGGGAACCCAAGTGGACCCTGGAATACACAGGTGCATCCTGGGAGCCCTCCTTGCAGGCATTCTGGGAGATCTCCAGGAGTCACCTGGAGATTCCTAACACCAAATCCCTCAGTTCCTTTGCAAGTCAAGCTATTTGCATAACTATGACAGGTAATCACCCTAGCTTCCTGCCCTTCCAAAGGGAAGAGAAAAAACCCAGGAACACTTTAAAAACTCAGAATGGGGGGGGGGGGGTTTCTCCTCAGAGGGCTTTGTCCCTTTTCTTTTTGACTGACGTTTCTTCTTCGACTGGGATTTCACGGAAACCCCCTCCTCAGTAAGGAATGGGCTTATCCCTCCTCTTACCTGCCTGGCTTCCCTCCTGCCTCTGGGGTCCATCTCCATCTCCGAAGTGTCCCTCGGCATCTTCATTCTTGACCTTTTCCAAAGAGAACCCCTGGAATTCCCCAGCTGTCTCCTCTACATCTGCTCCTGGAAGAAAGAAAGAGTTTCAGTCATCACCCAGACAAGAAGCCAAGGCACCAGTCAGGCACTGCTGAAGAACGGACGTGCATTTCTCTTATCCGATCATCTTTCCTCCCAAACTGAGATGTTAGTCACATCTTATCCCTGCCAGGTCCTCCTGCAGAGCTGTTTTCATATTCTGTCTGTCTCTCCCCTCCCCAAATACCCCATATATATTTTAAGGGGGAAAGTGGCAAAATATTGTCTGTCCATCCCCCATTCCCATTTGACTTACTGTGCTTTTGGACTTCAGATTCTCTGCACTTGACAATTAAATACAAGAGATCCAGTCCTGCAACAGCACTGAGAGTTTCCTTCCAGTTGTCAACAGAGCCAGGAGGAGCTGGTTTTCAGCCTCCCCAAAATACATGTTTTCCGGGGGGAGGAGAGAAGCCAGGAGCTCACCAAGTGAACCCCACAGTTCAAAGGGAGCCCCCAAGGTTTTTGGAAAAGGTGCCGTTTGTTGGGGTGGGGGAAAGTAATGACAGATGAGAAAACCAGCCTTGCAGCGTAGGGCCACCTTTCTCACGGGCAAAGCCATTGTTTGCCATTTCTGAGCCGTTCCCTGCACCTTAGTTGGGCCTCTCTATTGCCTAAAGCACAGCCACGTCTGAATCATCCAGGCAGTTCTGCCTTTCCTAGAAGCACAGAGTCAGCCAGTCTCTCTCGAATGAAGTGTATTTTATTGTCAGCAAGAGCGAGCCAGAAGACTAATTATCAGGCCTCAAGGTCATCCACTTGTTACAGTACAGTTAGGCCCTCTGGAAGTCAGTCCCAGAGGAACGCGCAGTGTCAAAAAGTCGAGATAAGACCCCAGAAGAGTCTGTCCTGTTCCATCCTCCCAGAGCACCTGAAGGACGCAGTGACCACACAGCAAGCATCCAGTTATCCAATCCATGTGCTCAGCACGACCAGGGTGATGGAATCTAAACGTGGGGAAGTTAGTCCGGCAGACCCTTAGAGCAGCAGGGGGTTCTCATTGCTGTCAGCCCTCTTCCCTGGGGACAGGGGGAGATGGGGCTGGCCGGTCTTGGAGAAACTCGGGCATCAGGGCACGCTGAGTGGACAGGTATTCCTGGCTTTTCTCTCTGTGTTTGTGCTTTTCTCTAGCAGATGGTTTCCTGCCTCAAGGGGCTGGAAGGGACTTTGCTTTTGGGAAGGAGTCGGTCGCTTGCCTCTTGAGGAGATGGGAGGTGTCCACAGTGCTTCCTCTATTCTGTTGTGGCTCAAACAAACTGTGCCTCAACTGAGAACCTGACTCTGTCTTTATTGGGCTGACACTTTCAGTGGGAATCTCTTCAATAACACACGATCCTGCAGTTTTGGGAGATGACTGATTCCCAACACCACAACAGAGGGTTCTGTGTGATTTGGAGGAAGCCACTTGCCCTTGGGTGGCAGTGTTAACTGGTGGGACTACCTGCTGCAGGCCACCCCTGCAAGGTAGAACAGCTCCAAAGAAAGCACTCACACCCATCTCCACCTAAGAGTAAGGCCTGAAGGCATCCAGGGGACTGCTGTAGGAATGGCTTGGGAGAGGGCCACAACACTGGTCACGCTGAACCATTGTTTTCACTGTCACTCCAATTCCTAGAGGCCCCCAGTGGGGAGGGGGGAGGTAGCCAGGCAGTCCTCACAACCGCATGTTGCTTTTCAATACTTCGATTCATGCATCATCCCAATGGCAGCAATTTGCCCCTTTGGCACCTATGAAAGGTCCTTACCCAGAGAGGCCACGGTCCCGTAGTTCTCCCGCATGACGTCCCTGTAGAGAGCTCTTTGGCCAGGAGCCAGCAAGGCCCACTCAGCCTCGGTGAAGTACACGGCCACCTCCTCAAAGGAAAAGGGAGCCTGAAAGGAGAAGCAGATTCTCTCATCAGAGATCAGTCCCAGGAGAGACTACACTCTCAAGGGGGGCATTCTGGGAGGGTGCAGGACGTAGAGTTTGGCATGCATCAATAGAGTGGGGTTCAGGGCCTCTCTCTCCTTGGTCAGCAGGACCAAAAGCCTCCCTTGAGAAAGGAGAGGGGACCTGACTATGCCCCAATCTTCCCCCCTACCTGGACCAGAGGTGGAGCAGCTGTTTCCGCTCCTCTGAAAAGATGACAGCTTGACAACATCTCTTCACTGCCTGCAAGGGAGACAAAATTGGAAGGATGAATGTTAGCCTCAAGTTCCTATTTTCTTTGCTTCTTTGAATTCTGCTTCACCCATCCCTGTTCCCAGGGTTGTGGAACCTTCTCTCTTTTACACTCAAGAATATATACATATTATTTACACACACACACACACACACATATTGGATTTCTATCCTGCCCTCCCCTCGAACAGGCTTAGGGCGACTTACACTTAAGGGCACCATGTGCCAAAGTATATAAACTAGAATGATAAAAGGGTTGGAACACCTTCCCTATGAAGAAAGGTTAAAATGCTTGGGGCTCTTTAGCTTGGAGAAACGACGGCTGAGAGGTGACATGATCGAGGTTTATAAGATTATGAATGGGACTGAGCAGGTTGAGAAAGAAGTACTTTTCTCCCTTTCTCACAATACAAGAACTCGTGGGCACTCCATGAAATTGCTGAGCAGTCGGGTTAGAACAGATAAAAGGAAGTACTTCTTCACCCAAAGAGTGATTAACATATGGAATTCACTGCCACAGGAGGTGGTGGCAGCTGCAAGCATGGACAGTTTCAAGAGGAAATTAGATAAACATATGGAGCAGAGGTCCACCAGTGGCTATTAGCCACGGGGTTTAGATGGGAACTCTCAGTCTGGGGCAGGTGATGCACTCTATTCCTGGTGCTGGAGGGGGCAGCAGTGGGAGGGCTTCTGGTGTCCTGGCTCCACCGCTGGACCTCCTGATGGCACCTGGTATATTTTGGCCGCTGTGTGACGGAGTGTTGGACTGGATGGGCCGTTGGCCTGATTCAACATTGGCTTCTCTTATGTTCTTATGTTCTTATAAAACTTATAAAAGCATAAAGTGCTCAGAATAATGTTGGCCTTCCAGTCAGATTTAAGATGGCGTACTGTAGGTGGATCACAAAGTCCCGATTCAGCCGTTATCTGTCTCGCACGATACTGTGGCCCGATCTCCGTATTTGCAATGACTCTTAGTAAGGTGTCAGAGAGGTGGAAGGGAAGCACCAGGTACCCATGAGCCTCGACATGTTATAAATGCTGCCAACCCTTCTGTGAGACTTGAAATGTGCCCTGTGCACCCTGGAGCTCCAAAGGCAGCAGCATCCCTGCTGGAAGAGACTGAAAGCCCAGGCCTGCCATCCTCCCCCCTGCTGGGCCCTCCCACCCATCCTGGAGTCCGGCCTGGCAGGAGAAAAAGAGAGGACTGGAAATCATCTTGCATGACACATCGCCATCACATCCAGACCAAAACCCAGATATTTTCTTTTAGTGCATCAGCCAAGGCTCTGGACACTTTAGGGTACCACCAATGGGTTTCCAGGGTGTCTGCTGAGGCTCTTTCACATCCAGGTATTAGGCCAAGCAAGACATCGACATGACATCATGTCCATCCCATGCTCCACACTCAAACCTCATAGGGGTACCAGGGGGTATCATGGCATCCCTAGTCCAGTATCCTCTTTCTCACTGTGGCCTGCCAGATGCCCCTGGGAAGCCTTTAAGCAGGGGCACAGAACCCAAATTATTGCCCCTAGCCATGGGGTTTCAGAGGTAAGCTGCCCCAGAACATAAGGGAGGGTTTTTTGTAAGGTAGTACGAAGGCACAGCGGACTTATGGTGAACCCACAACTTGTTCAAGGCAAGAGACCTTCAGAGGTGGTTTGCCTTTGCCTGCCTCTGCGTAGCAACCCTTGACTTCTTTGGTAGTCTCCTGTGTGAGAACCAACCAGGGCTGACCCTGCTTAGCTTCTGAGATTTGAGGAGACAGGGCTAGCCTCGGTTCTCCATGTCTGGGGAATGTGGACATTCCATTGATTCATCCGGGCTAATAGCAGCACCCAGATTTCTCTTCCTTTCCTTTTCTGAGCCACCTTGAGACCCTCTAATGGCAGGAAGGTGAGAGATACACTGTAATGATTTCATGTTTTGGTGTGTGTGTGTGTGTCTTTAAATGTTTAGTTTGACTGCAGTAATGTCAGGAGAGCAATAGGGGGAGATGAGTGTGATGTGATTGGCTGATGACTGACAGTGTGGGTGGAGATGTTCTGAGAGGAATCTGTGTGTGTGTTTATGAGGAGATTCTGTGATATGACAGAGACAATTATAGAAGAGTTTTGAAGAGAGTACGTGTGACTCTGAGTTTTATGACAAGAGTTCTGTGTGGGAAGTTTGAAGAAACAACATAGTCTGTGTGACTATGGAGTTTTGAGTGTAATTCTGGGTGAAAAAGACCAATAGTTTAGTCTGTGTGACTAAGAGAGAGATTATACTGAGAGTCTATGCCTGTCAGAGTGAAGTCTGAGAGATTGTTTGTAACACCAAGCTTTGCCAGTTATATTTACAAGTTCCTTTTTCCAGTAACAGTTCAAGATAACCAGAAACCTATTTTGTTCTTTATTCAATAAATCAAATTTTGTTTCAACATATCCCAGAAATCAGTTCAGTACTTTCTCAGGGCCACATAGTCCTCTGAAGTGCCCTGACCCTAGGTCGTTCTACCAGCAGCAGAGAGTTTTGGAATTTTTAATTCCTGGTGGCAGCAGAAATCTACCAAGTTGAGGTACATAAAGTGTGTTTAAAGGCAAAACAGTCTCCCTATAAGCAAGCACATCTCAGAGTGGTTCTAAAGGAGAAACAGTCTCCCCAAAATAGCAAGAACCTCACATGCACATTTTAATTAATGTAAATAAGAATGGAATTGCCCTCTATGAATCTGTCTACTCCCCTATAAAGTAAAGTAGCCATCACAACATCCCATGGGATGCTGTCCGAGAACTCCATTCTAGTAGTCTGCAAAAGCATTCCCCATTCCTCCTGTTCTGAACCTTCTGCCCAACAATTTGACTAGGTCCCCTGATTCCATCTAAGCAGGAGGCACCCTTACCACTTGACAGGGCATCTCGGGCATCCTCCTGGGCCTGCATCCTCTGACTTTCCTCTGACGGAGCTCCTTCTGCCTCAGAGAACTTTGCTTCCATCTTCACGGATCGTCCCCACATCTGAAACAACAACAATGGAAGCAGTTAAGAGAAGGAATGGAAATATCTAGTGAAATATCTAGAGATAGAAATATCTAAGAAACGATTGGAACAGTACACTGAGGAATTATACTAAGGAGACGAAAGGATGACAGATTCCTTTCCAGAAGAATCTTTTGAAGAAGAACCAACGGTTTTAGAAAGTAAAGGGAAAACTGCGCTGAGAGCAATTGGGAAAACAGATCACCAGGGTTAGATGGGATATCAACAGAACTATTCCAAGGTACAGAAAAGGAGTCCTTCAAAATCTTAACAAGAATATGCTAACAAAGATGGAAAACAAAATAATGGCCCACAGTCTGGAAACACTCACTTTACATTGCTGTTCCAACAAAAGGAGACATCAAAGACTGCAGCAACTACTGGACCTTCACATTAATTTCTCATGGGAATACAGTGATACTCAAAATCTTATTACGAAGACTTACCGTACATGGAATGAGAAATGCCAGGTGCTGAATCTGGATTCAGAAAAGGACAAGGTACCTGAGATCATATCACAAATTTATGTCGGTTATTGGAGCATACGAGAGAATTTTAGAAGAAAATCAGCTTATGTTTCAGAGATTACGGCAAAGCTTTGGACTGTGTGGATCATGAAAAGCTATGACTGATTTTAAAAGAAATGAGTCTGCCACAACAAGTGTCTTCTTTGATGTGCATCCTCTACTCTGAATGAGAGGCCAGTGTTTGGACAGAAGATGGAGAAACAGAATGGTTTCCAAACTGGCAAAGGTTTCAGACCACGATGAATTTATCTCCCTTTCTCTTCAATCTGTATGCAGAACATATCATAAGGAAAGCTGGATTCAATTTAGATGAAGGAGGAGTGAAAACTGGCAGAGGGAACAGTAGCTATTTGAGATATGCAGTTGATACCACGTTACTGGCAGAAAATAGTGAAGTCCTGAAACAATTACCATGTAGGTTAAAGCAGGAAGCGCCAAAGTGGGATTACAGCTGAACATCAAGAAGACAAAAGTAATGACTAGTCTGGAATTCAGAAAGTTAGGGTTAATGATGAAGAACTTGAAATTGCTCGAGATTTTCTGTTCCTTGGCTCCATCATCAACCAAAAGGGAGACAGCAAGCAAGAAATCAGGAGACTGAGGCTGGGAAGGGCAGCCCAGAAGGAGCTAGAAAAGATTCTCTAGTGTAAAGATGTGTCACTGGTGACCAAGAAAAAGTTAATTTCTGCCACAGTAGTTCCCAGTACTATATGTGGTGGGAAGGAAGAGGAGAAGAATTGGATTTATATCCTGCCCTTTGCTTGGAGTCTGAGAGAAGCTTACAATCTCCTTCCCTTCCTCTCCCCACAACAGACACCCCGTGAGGTACATGGAGCTGAGAGAGCTCTGAGAAAACTGCTCGTGAGAGAACAGCACTGACTCAAGGTCATCCACCTGGCTACATATTGGTGTATGGGGAATCAAACACAGTTCTCCAGATTAGAGTCCGCTGCTCTTAACCACTACACCAAACTGACTCCTAGTTGTGGTATTGGAGAAGATTTGATGGATACTGTGGACCACCAAAAAGACAAATCAGTGGGTTCTAGATCAAATCAAACCTCAATTCTCCCTAGAAACTAAAATGACTAAAATTAGACTATCGTACTTTGGTGACAATATGAGAAGACGAGAGTCACTGGCTAAGTCAATGATGCTAGAAAAAGTTTAAGGCAGAAGGAAAAGAAGACCAAAAATGGGATGGATTGACTCAATCAAGGAAGCCACGGCCCTCAGTTTGGAAGACCCAAGGAACGCTCTTAATGATAGGACATTTTGGAGGACATTAATTCATGGGGTCGCTACAAGTCAGAAGCAAATTGATGGCAGTTAACACACACAAACACAGAAATCTCCGACGGGAAGCCTTAGGATACGGTCACTGCTTGAACTGAGTGAATGAAACCCCCTCACCTGCTCTGCCTGCCTCTTCTCCTCTGCCTGACTCAGGAGGAAGCCTTCGGCCAGGGCCACTGCCTGCGAACTGGTCTCTGGCCCGCATTCTCTGACCCAGCGTTGCATTTCCTGGGGCAGGACATCCAGGAACTGCTCCAGGATCACCAGGTCCAGGATCTGCTTCTTGGTGTGCCTCTCCGGCTTCAGCCAACGGTTGCAAAGTCCATGGAGCCGGCTGCAAACCTCTCGGGGCCCATCGGCCTCGTGGTAACAGAACTGCCGGAAACGTCGGCTGCATATATCTGTGCTCACGGTGTCCTGAGCCAAGATCTCTGGCACAGCTCTTTCCCAAAATCCCACAGCACTCCCTGCTGGGATGGGGTGGGGACCTTTTCTTGATCTCTTGCCAGTTCCAGGACCTTCTGGGTCGTCCTCTTCCATCTCCTTCTCCTTTCTCTTGAGTTGCCTCTGATGTGGAAAGACACTCTTATTCACTTGCCTACAAAGAGGGAAAGATATTGAAAAGGCAGAAAGAAACCAAAAGAGAACTGAGTTATATCAGTGACCTCATCAGGACAGACCTAAGTGGATCAGAAGGAGTGTCCGTGTTGTAGTTTGCGGATCAGGATTAACGTCATTGGGTTATATTACGTATCAAGCTTTTTAGGTTATGCTTGTTTGGTCCAACAGGAAAGAAAAATATCTCTATTGGGCTCTTTAAAAATCTGCTGTGGATGTCATGAGCTTGGCCTCGAGTACCTGGGGACCACTCTGTTTAGCGGGTGCAGGTAAGCCAGAGCCCAGGACAAAGCAACTGGGAAGGGCTTAACCCCTGCAGAGAGCTCCTCCATAGGCCTGACGGGCTGGGCAAGAGCTCTGCCCAAGCAGCCAGCAGAGGGAAAGTGGCAGAGGGGCCTCTCCATGCCAGGGCACGGGGGCTGCTGGGGGGAAACAGGAGCAGGAGGAGGCAGCTCCTCCCCTGCTTCCTGGCTGCTGGGGTGAAATGGCTGAGAGTGAACAAATTGAAACTGAACTGCCACAGGGACATGGAGACTGGACTAGATCAATGCCCTGTGCCTTACAAAAGGCCAATTCAGACACTCCAGCTGATGCAGAACGCCCGGGCTCCATCATTACGAGGAGCTGGATGAATTACTGCCCTTCTGCAGTCCCTCCACTGGCTGGCCTGCACCGTGGTCTTCTCCATTCTGCCCCCCATGAATGGTCTGCCTGAGGGAATCAGGAAGGTACCCACTAGCCTGCCTTTCCACAGAGGAAGCAAAAATGAACTATTCAAGAGGGCTTTTCTAAGCAAGCAATAGACTAGCACTGGACAAAAGGTTTCAGAAGGTTTCTTGGAGACATCATTAGGACATGGGATGTAAAAAATAGGTCACTCTGCTTTGATAACTATTAAGAATAGAAATCAAAAAGTTACGATTGAATATTAATTAAAATGTTACCTAGGAGTGAGATAGAGACTGAAAATATGGTAAAAGAAGAATTGAAGATAGAATAAGTTTTTATTGTTTGTGAATATTGACTGGAATATTATGGGGGTGGAGCATTGCTGGAAGCCAAGGGGGGGGGGAAGGGGAGAATAGATAAGGATATTCTTAAAAATATTGTGAAATGTTTGAACCTGTCAATATATTCTGTTAATAAAAGTGTGGTGTTTTGTTTTTTTTAAAAAAAGGACATGGGGGTCTGAATGACTGTGTTTAGTTTGCTGTAAGCTGGATCCTACCATGCCACGTTAACATTTATGCTTTCCTTCAACAAAGTTTCTCAGATTTCTGGTCAGTTCTCCAACCCAAATTCTATTGCATAATTTACTGAATGTACTGATTGCATAGCGTCCCACTAAAGGGCGGGCTATAATTAATGTAAATAGATAAAACAACGTAAATAACCCGCCGCGGGAAAATTGCAGATTGGGGGGGGGGAAGCATCGGCCAAAAATGCGAGGTATTTGGGCAGCCACTCTGCAGGAAGGGATCCCTCCCCCGTGATCCCGCCTGGGGCTTCTTCCCCTGCCTCCCGCCGACCTCCCGGGTGGAGAGTTCATTCCGATCTCCAGAACTCAGATCCCGCCTTTCAGACCCTCCCGGGGACCCCAACGGGACTAACAAAGGAAAACATCCGTCAGAAAACCACGTGTCAAAACTGCTGGTTCCCTCCCCACCCCCAAAGCCACAGGAGAGCGGACCGTCCGTCTTCCCAGACTGAGAGGGTGACTTACTGGAGAAGAGGCCTTCCCAGGATCCCGCTGCAAAGATCTTTCTCTGCTGTTGCACCCCCGGAAGCCCCCCTGTTCTCTTCCCCCCTTGCAGAAGCGACCTCTTCCACCTCCCCTCCCTCGCTCGGCCACTCTAGCCAACAGCTCGGCTACCTTAACCCTTTCAGAGCTGGCGGCCCAGGAAAGAAGCGGCTTTTCTCGCCCTCCCCGCCGAGAGCAGCAGCGCCCGGAACTCCCCCCCCCCGCGCGCTGGGCTGGACTTGGGCCCGGCTGCCCTCAGAGGCGACCCCCGGAATGCAGCTGAGTGGGATTCCTCTGGAGCAACTCCGCACAGGGCTGCGCTCCCCGAGGGATCCCCGGCTGTTCGGCCCTCCCAGAAAACGGGGTGGGGGGGGGGATTGAAGGGGGGCGGGAAGGCAAAGTAAAGGGAAAAGCAAAATGTAAATAGAAAGTAAAGGCAAAGTAAAGGAGAAAGCGAAATGTAAAGGCAAAGTAAAGGCAAAAGCAAAATGTAAATAGAAAGTAAAGGCAAAGTAAAGGAGAAAGCGAAATGTAAAGGGAAAGTAAAGGCAAAAGCAAAATGTAAAGGGAAAGTAAAGGCAAAGTAAAGGGGAAAGCAAAATGTAAAGGGAAAGTAAAGGCAAAGTAAAGGGGAAAGTAAAATATAAAGGTAAAGTAAAGGGAAAAGCAAAATGTAAAGGGAAAGTAAAGGGAAAAGCAAAATGTCAAGGGAAAGTAAAGGCAAAGTAAAGAGGAAAGCAAAATGTAAAGGGAAAGTAAAGGCAAAAGCAAAATGTCAAGGGAAAGTAAAGGCAAAGTAAAGGGGAAAGCAAAATGTAAAGGGAAAGTAAAGGCAAAGTAAAGAGGAAAGCAAAATGTAAAGGGAAAGTAAAGGCAAAAGCAAAATGTCAAGGGAAAGTAAAGGCAAAGTAAAGGGGAAAGCAAAATGTCAAGGGAAAGTAAAGGCAAAGTAAAGGGGAAAGTAAAATGTAAAGGTAAAGTAAAGGCAAAGTAAAGGGAAAAGCAAAATGTAAAGGGAAAGTAAAGGGAAAAGCAAAATGTCAAGGGAAAGTAAAGGCAAAGTAAAGAGGAAAGCAAAATGTCAAGGGAAAGTAAAGGGAAAAGCAAAATGTCAAGGGAAAGTAAAGACAAAGTAAAGGGGAAAGCAAAATGTCAAGGGAAAGTAAAGGGAAAAGCCGAGCGATCCGAAGCAGGTCTGATGATCAGAACCCTTGGGGCGGGCGGCTCTTGACTGCGTCCGGCTTCCCCCAGGAAAGCGGCTTTCGGGGATTGCCTCGGAAATCTGGGTTCTTTGACAGTTCCCTGACTGTCAAAACGTGACTCTTGTCACATCGGGGGTCTAGTAAGGAAAGCCCCCCCCTTCCCCTCCTTGCAGGCAGTTCTCAGCTGGGCTTCTTCTTTTGTGGGACGGAACTCCCGCGAACCAGCACCTTTTCCGCTGGGGGGGGGGCGGTTGTTCTTCTGCCAAGTCCTGCAGGGGGATTGGGGGGGAGGCACTTTCGATATGAGTCCTGCCCCCTCCCTTTTTGGGCGGAGGGTCTCCCCTTCTGCCTGGGGCGCAGTTTCCTTCCGAGGGGACCCCCGCCTGCTGCAGAAGGGCAGGATCCGACGGGGCGGGGAGCTGCGTGCTCGACGGACCCCCCATATCCCTCTTCTCAGGAGCCAGGGGGGCCCTGAGGCGCCATGCAGAGAGGCTGGGGAGACTCCTGGGGGGGGGGTCGGAGTCCCTCGGCCTGAATCCAGCCAGGGCCACGTCCCTTCCGCTGGGCCAGACTTCCAGCCGCCGGTTAGAAAGAGGCCAGGGCTTTGACGGCAGGGACAGATCTGCGCCAGTGATGCAAAGGGGGGAGGAAGCGCTGTTTCTCTGTCGTTGCGATGCGATGCCACACTTCTCCAAGCACCCCCCCCGCTCAAAAGGCTTCTCTTCACTTCCCTGCCCCCCCGCCTTCTCCGTCTGCGGGATTCCCCTTGGGAGTTCCCCAGGCATCCCCCTCTCTTAGCCTGGATTGGGATTGGGAATTGCTCCCTTTCCCTGTTGGGGAAAGTGGGGTTGGCCCTTTGATGGGGACGGGGGGGACGGGACAGCGTGTGACCCGGGCGGGGGTGGGGCTGGGAGTTTGGGGAAACGGAGGGTGTCCTGGCTTGGGTTTCTCCTTTCTTTGCCCCTCGCCCCCTTGGGGGAGTTGGCATTCACCATCATGGGTTTCGGAGAGGGAGGGTAAATCCTAGGGCTAGGGCAGGGGTGGCCAAATTGGCTTAAGGAGGTAAGAGTGGGATAAGCACCAGCTGTCTGAGAGTTCATATCATAGAATGTTAGAGTTTGGAAGGGACCTTACAGGTCATCTAGTCCAACCCCCTGCACTCTGCAGGAGCATAGACAAAAGATAGCCCTACATACCTACAACATACCCAAAAGATGGTCGTCCAGCCTCCTCTTGAAAACGTCCAGCAAAGGAGCATCCATCACCTCCCAAGGCAGACTGTTCTACTGCTCAATCACTCTTACAGTTAGGGAGTTGAAAGAAATGAAAAAATATTACACCCACACATGTTTGGATTGAAAAATATGCACATTTGCTTTTTATTAACATTAAACGAGAGTGCCCAAAATGAAAACAAAAGGGGTAAAAACAGATATTGATATAACTTATAATTTGGATAGTTGTTGTTTCTGCTGGTTGTCGGAGAGCACAGTGGTTGACAGCACCGATGAAGGGGGGGAGCCATGCAGGGGTCAGGGATACCAGTGATTATGGGGCGGTGGGCATAGGTGCTCTTCCATTAATGGGAATGGAAGGAGTCGGAGATATGGAAATGCTCGGACTTCTTCCCCCCCTATGTCCCATCCCAAGAGATGTTGGTTGTGGGGCTAGGAAAACTTACCCTTCTCCAACACTGGTGTCACTCAATGCCAGGTTTATTAATAATAAGACTGATGTGCTCCATGATTATCTCATGGAGTCACAGGTAGACCTGCCTTGGGTGACCGGGGCTTGGGTGAGGGATGGTGAAACTGTCTTCTTGAACCAACTTGCCCCACCTGGGTTCTTGGTCTTTCATCAGTCACGGAGGTATGGGCAGGGTGTGTGCAGGGCTGGCCCCAGATGTCTCCCAGTGGGGCCTGGAGACCAGGGGATGGTGGTGGAGCGCTGGCTTTCCTGGGCACTCTGCAGCTGTGGGGCCCCCAGGAAAGCCAGGGAAGGGGGCGGGGGTTCTAGCCCCCTCCCCCCCAGCGCCGGTTTGGTGCCCCTGCGAGCCCGGCGCCCTAGGCAAGCGCCTAGCTCGCCTAGTGGGCAAGCCGGCCCTGGGTGTGTGTGTGTGTCTGCTCATCTGTGAATTTTATTCCTTCAGGTCACTATCTGGTTGGTGTACTGACTGCCTAACGCACCAGCAGATACCCTGTCCGACCTGTTAGATGCTGTATCAGGCTGGGCACTGGAATATCCTAGTCTTGGGCTCTTTAGCTTGGAGAAATGACGGCTGAGGGGTGACATGATCGAGGTTTATAAGATTATGCATGGGACAGAGCAGGTAGAGAAAGAAGTGCTTTTCTCCCTTTCTCACAATACAAGAACTCGTGGGCACTCCGTGAAATTGCTGAACAGTTGGGTTAGAACGGATAAAAGGAAGTCCTTCTTCACCCAAAGAGTGATTAACATATGGAATTCACTGCCACAGGAGGTGGTGGCAGCTACAAGCATGGGCGGTTTCAAGAGGGAATTAGATAAACATTTGGAGCAGAAGTCCATCAGTGGCTATTAGCCACAAGGTATAGTTAGGAACTCTCAGTCTGGGGCAGGTGATGCACTCTGTTCTTGGTGCTGGAGGGGCAGCAGTGGGAGGGCTTCTAGTGTCCTGGCCCCGCTGCTGGACCTCCTGACGGCACCTGGTATTTTTGGCCACTGTGTGACAGAGTGTTGGACTAGATGGGCCATTGGCCTGATCCAACATTGGCTTCTCTTTATGTTCTCTCTTTATGTCTATGTAGTCTTCTGATCCTAGGTGACTTCAGTGTCCGTGCTGATGATGCAGCATCTGTCCAGGCCAGGGACCTAGTGGCGTCCATGGAGGCACTGGGATTCTCCCAGTTTATTTCGACTCCCACGCACCAAGCGGGCCACACACTGGGTTTCATTTTTGGGACGGGGATACATGTGGATCTGATGACTACGGATGTAGTCCCATGGTCTGATCACTTCGCCCTAAAGGTCCGGCTGAGCATACCATGCCCACCCTGTTTAGGCGGCGAGCGTATTTATGTTCACCCATGGAGCCAAATGGACCCTGGTCGGCTTCAGGAAGCTCTGTGGGATCCAATGCCCCCTGGCACCTCGTTGGCTGAGCTGCTGGAGGACTGGGATAACCGGTTCTCTGAAGCCATCAACAAGATTGCCCCCCAGCATCCTCTACACCCTTGCACCAAAGCAGCGACATGGTATTCCACAGAGCTGCGGAGGATGAAGTGGGAGCTAAGACGGCTAGAGCGAAGCTGGTGGCATGCTCGTGACGAAGTATCACAAACATCTCACAGGACGTTTTTGAAGGCCTACTATGAGATGGCAGTGAAGGCTGCAAAAGAAGGATTTCTACGCGGCCTCCGTTGTGTCTGTGAGCTCGCGCCCAGCCCAATTGTTTAGAGTTATTCAGTCTATTACAACCCTGCCTCAGGGCCGACCAAATAGTAGGGAATTGGCCATTGGCTGCGAGGCATTTGCGAGCTATTTCGCAGACAAGATCGTGACACTCCACCAGGACCTCCCGGCCACAATTGAGACACTAAAAGAACAGGAGGCCCCTTATCTGTCTTCTGGTCTGGCACTGGATCACTTCGATTGAATCTCTCAGAAGTTGACAGGATCCTGGCAGCGGTGAGACCTACTACCTGCCTCCTTGACCCATGCCCCTCCTGGCTAGTTAAATCTTGTGGGGAGAGCATTTGGGCTCCTCTGGGAGAAATGATCAACTTGTCCCTCTCCATTGGGACTTTCCCAGAGGCTTTGAAGGAGGCAATGGTCCGTCTGCTCTTGAAAAAGCCATCACCGGACCCAATGATCCAGACCAACTACCACCCAGTATGGAACTTACTGTTCCTGTGTAAGGTGATTGAGAGAGTGGTGGCCGAACAACTTCAGTTTGGTGTAGTGGTTAAGACTGCGGACTCTAATCTGGGAGAACTGGGTTTGATTCCCCACTCCTCCACTTCCACCTGCTGATGTGACCTTGGGTCAGTCACAAGTTCTGGCACAGCTGTTCTTGAAAAAGAGCAGTTTCTGTCAGAGCTCTCTCAGCCTCACCTACCTCACAGGGTGTCTGTTGTGGGGAGGGGAAGGGAAAGGAGTTTGCAAGCTGCTCTGAGACTCCCTTGGGTAGTGAAGGGCGGGGTATAAATCCAATGTCATCTTCTTCTTCCAGGTTTTCCTGGATGACGCTTCTGTCCTTGACTCCTTCCAGTCTGGCTTCCGCCCCGGCTATGGGACGGAGACAGCTCTGGTCGCCCTCACAGATGACCTCCATAGACACCTGGACCAAAGCGGATTGGCGCTATTAGACCTGACGGCAGTGTTTGACACGGTCGATTACAATCTTAAAACCCACCGCCTCGCCATTGTAGGAGTTCAAGGGATTGCCTTGAAATGGTTTTCTTCCTTTCTCCATGGTCGGGGACAGAGGGTGGCGCTTGCCAAGAGGGTCTCCCCACAGTACCCGCTAGACTGTGGAGTGCCAAAGGGGGGGCATCCTCTCGCCAATGTTGTTTCAGATCTATATGCGCCCCCTCACCCAGTTCGTCCAGAGTTACGGGCTGGGCTGTCACCAATATGCTGATGACACCCAGCTCTGTCTGTTAATGGGCAGCCATCCGTCTTCTGTTCCCGAAAAGCTGGGTGAGGTTTGGAAGCTGTGCCTGGATGGTCGTGGCAGAGTCGGCTGAAATTAAATCCATCGAAGACGGAGGTCCTGTACCAGGGTCGAGGGAGCATGGATGTGGGCACCAGGCTTCCCACACTGGAAAGGGCACCTTTGGTGCCATCCGAAACAGTGTGGAGCCTGGGAGTAACACTGGATGCCTCCTTGTCTATGGAGGCCCAGGTTGCCGCCAGTTGCCAGATCTGCATTCTTCCATCTTAGGCAGATCAGGCTACTTTTCTCCCTTTCTCACAATACAAGAACTCGTGGGCACTCTATGAAATTGCTGAGCAGTCGGGTTAGAACAGATAAAAGGAAATACTTCTTCACCCAAAGAGTGATTAACATATGGATTTCACTGCCACAGGAGGTGGTGGCAGCTGCAAGCATGGACAGTTTCAAGAGGGAATTAGATAAACATATGGAGCAGAAGTCCCCCAGTGGCTATTAGCCACAGGGTATAGATGAGAACTCTCAGTCTGGGGCAGGTGATTCTTGGTGCTGGAGGGGGCAGCAGTGGGAGGGCTTCTAGTGTCCTGGCCCCACTGCTGGACCTCCTGATGGCACCTGGTATTTTTGGCCACTGTGTGACAGAGTGTTGGACTAGATGGGCCATTGGCCTGATTCAACATTGGCTTCTCTTATGTTCTTACTGAAGCCATATCTTTCCCCCCAAGATATGCAGTGGTCACCTCCAGGCTTGATTACTGCAATTCACTCTACACAGGCTTACCCCTGAGGCTTTACAAGTGCCAGGCTCCAAAAGCCTATCTGTCTAGGTCTTTTTGACATCACAGTTTGTAAAATCTACCTGGGCAAAAGTTCATGTTAGCGAAAGTTCATCTTACCAACTTAGGATGGGCTGGTATTTGGCAAGGTTGGTATATTTTAATGGACTCCTCCCTTGATTCCTGTTGGCTGAAAAGAGTTTGAAAATGAGGCTTTGGGCTTTGTTCGAGGCTGTTTAGCCAACGCCCCACCTAGGCTTGAGTGAGGTCTTGCTCCACAGTCCAGGAATTCCTTGTTCTTTCTGAAGTGCACACTATATCGAACATTGGGAATTTTCTATATGCTATTGGGTATTGATATTGAGTATGTGCTATTAAGTTTTACTTGTGTATCATTTTAGAGTTAATAAATACTCTTTGTATTTGTTTTTAGAGTTCATAAATACTTCTAGTTCAAGGCAACTGTTCTCACTGTAGCATGGATGGGTATATATAATGATTTTTTAAAATTCAGATTATTCATATGTTTTTCTGATTTTATGGATTTTTATATTAAGATTTTATTAGGATTTAATAGAAGCCTATTAAGTGGTAAGGCCTCTGCTTTGTAGGTTAGAGTGTCTTTTTTAGCTGATGCTAACAGACAAGAACAGCGTTCCGCGCGCCTTGGTGTTTAGTCATACCGGCCACATGACCACGGAAACTTCTTCAGACAGCGCTGGCTCTTCGGCTTTGAAACGGAGATGAGCACCACAACCCTAGAGTCGGATTCGACTGGCTTTGAGCAAGGGAACCTTTTACCTAATAGACAAGAAATAACATTCCCCCCCCTCCTTTAAATTGTTTGGATAAAATAGCTATCTGGCTGTTTGGTGTTTTAAACAGATTTTAAGTGCAATATTGCTAATACAGCAGAAGATAGGTTTTTCAGTAGATGTATTCACCTGAAGTACAGAGTTCATGGTTCTAGTTGTTTGGGGTAAAAACTCTGCAGTGTCTGGGTCAACAAGAGCTTTAATTTCATTTCAGAAAACAACACCTTCTGTCTGGGTATGAAGAATCCTTGGGTAATATTAATAAGTTGAGGTTAAATAAACATTTAAGATATCATGTAGGCACACCTTTTCCTGTAACTGACCAATGAATAAATGACTACTCAGATGATGCTCTGACATTTTGTAACCAATTATGATTTCTGGATGTTATCTTTTTGACTATGTCATTCAGGGTATAAAATTTCATGTACTACCTGATATTCCTCAGAAAGCAGTCAGTTTTTGATAGGCCGGTTTGGCCTATTGTTTAATTGCAATTAAATAATCAACGAACATTCCTTCTCATTTTGACTTCTCTTTTTGGCTTGGGAATCTATTTGTAGAACATCACTGTGTTTCCCTCTGGAGGCCTGAGTTCCTAGCCAGACTCCACCCACCCATAGGAAAGAATCCTAAAGGGATTGGGGATTCCTGATAGCGTCCGGGACCTCCAAAATTCTCCTACAAGTTCTTAGATGTTCTTGAGGAGGGCTACTGCTAGTGAATCTCTTCCCACACCCTGAACATTGAAAAGGCTTCTCCCCTGTGTGGGTTCTTAAATGATTTTGAAGAGTGCTACTGCGACTGAATCTCTTCCCACACTCTGAGCATTCAAAAGGCTTCTCCCCTGTGTGGGTTCTTACATGATTTTGAAGAGCACCACTGTGATTGAATCTCTTCCCACACTCTGAGCATTCAAAAGGCTTCTCTCCAGTGTGGGTTCTTAGATGATTTTGAAGAGTGCCACTGCGACTGAATCTCTTCCCACACTCTGAGCATTCAAAAGGCTTCTCCCCTGTGTGGGTTCTTAGATGTTCTTGAAGATTGCCACTGCGACTGAATCTCTTCCCACACTCTGAACATTCAAAAGGCTTCTCCCCTGTGTGGGTTCTTACATGATTTTGAAGAGCACTACTATGACTGAATCTCTTCCCACACTCTGAGCATTCACAAGGTTTCTCCCCTGTGTGGGTTCTCTGATGTTCTTGAAGAGTGCCACTGTGACTGAATCTCTTCCCACACTCCAAACATTCAAAAGGCTTCTCCCCTGTGTGGGTTCTTAGATGTTCTTGAAGATTACCACTGCGACTGAATCTCTTCCCACACTCTGAGCATTCAAAAGGCTTCTCCCCCGTGTGGGTTCTTAAATGATTTTGAAGAGTGCCTCTGTGACTGAATCTCTTCCCACATTCTGAGCATTCAAAAGGCTTCTCTCCTGTGTGAGTTTTTAGATGATTTTGAAGATGGCCACTGCGACTGAATCTCTTCCCACACTCTGAGCACTCAAAAGGCTTCTCCCCTGTGTGGGTTTTTAAATGATTTTGAAGATGGCTACTGCAACTGAATCTTTTCCCACACTCTGAGCATTCAAAAGGTTTCTCCCCTGTGTGGGTTCTTAGATGACTGTGAAGATGGCCACTGCAACTGAATCTCTTTCCACATTCTAAGCATTCAAAAGGTTTCTCCCCTGTGTGGGTTCTTAGATGTTCCTGAAGAGTGCCACCGCGACTGAATCTCTTCCCACATTCTGAGCATTCAAAAGGCTTCTCCCCTGTGTGGGCTCTTAGATGTTCTTGTAGAGCACCACTCTGACAGAATCTCTTTCTACACTCTGAGCATTCAAAAGGCTTCTCCCTGTGTGGGTTCTTAAATGTTTTTGAAGAGTGCTACTTTCACTGAATCTCTTCCCACACTCTGAGCATTCAAAAGGCTTCTCCCCTGTGTGAATTCTTAGATGAATTTGAAGAGTGCCACTGCAACTGAATCTCTTTCCACATTCTGAGCATTCATAAGGCTTTTCCCCTGTGTGAGTTCTTAGATGAGTTTGAAGATGGCCACTGCAGCTGAATCTCTTCCCACACTCTGGGCATTCAAAAGGCTTCTCCCCTGTGTGGGTTCTCAGATGTTCCTGAAGATGGCCACTGCGACTGAATCTCTTCCCACACTCTGAGCACTTAAAAGGCTTCTCCCTTCTGTGGATTCTTTGGTGCACAAGGAGCTTTGATCTGTATTTGAAGTAGTTTCCACACCAAAAGCATTTACATGCATTCATTATACTGTGCTTTGGAAAGGATACATTACCTTTTCCTCCCACAGAGAACTTCATTCTACTCTCTGAGCAAATAAATAGCTTCCCTTTCGTATGAATCGTTTGGTGTCGAACAAGGTGCAATTTCTCTGAGAATCTCTTGCCACAGTCTGAGCAGCTATAGAGCTTCTCCCCTGTATGTGTTCTTTGAAGTCTAAGGAGCTCTGCTCTGTGAATCATGGTCTTTCCACACTCCAGCCATCGATGGGTCTTATTTGCACTCTGCATTCGTAAATGGACATGATATTGGGATTGATCTGAGAAGTTAATTCCGCACGGCAAGCACTTGTATGCCTCCTTCACCATGTGAATTACTTTTTGGAAATCCCCCCCTTGGCAAGGAATGGGGTTATCCCTCTTCTGGATGATGGGGCTTCTTTTCTGCCTCTTAGGTCCAGCTTGGTTTCTGAAGTTTCCTCTCAGGTCTTCATTCTTGACTTCATCTGGCGATAGAGGATGCAGTTCCTCATCCTCCTCATTCCTCTCGTCATCCCCTGCTGGAATAAAGAAAGAGATCCTGTTAGAACATCCTGTTTTCTGACTGAAGCTCTGTCCGCAATTATACGGTTTCTCTCCTAAGGGAATATGTATCTGCAAAATGACATTCATTCTCTGACTAAAGGCCGCACTTTCAGTTTCCCTGGAGTGGATTCTCTGGTTAGGATGGAAGCCTTTGTCCCTTCTCTTTTTGATTGACCTTTCTTCTTGGACTGGGATGTCACGGAAACCCCCTCCTCAGTAAGGAATGGGCTTATCCCTCCTCTTACCTACTTGGCCTCCCTCCTGCTTCTGGGGTCCATCACCATCTCCAAAGTGTCCTTCAGCATTTTCATTCTTGACTTTTTCCAAAGAGAACCCCTGGAATTCCCCAGCTGCCTCCTCTACATCTGCCACTGGAATAAAGTAAGAGTGTCAATCATCACCCATGGAAGAAGCCAAGGCGCCAGTCGGGCACTGCTCAGGAATGGGGGTGCATTTCTGTTATCATCTTTCCTCCCAAACTGAGACGCTGGTCACATCTTATCCCTCCCAGGCCCTCCTGTAGAGCTGTTTTTATATTCTGTCTATCTCTCCCCTCCCCAAATTCCCCATATGTATTTTAAGGGGGGAAGTGGAAAAAAAATTGTTCCCCCCTGTTCCCATTTGACTTGCTGTGGTTTTTGATTTTTGACTCTCGGCACTTGATGATTAAATACAATACGATATCAAGACATCCAGTTCCTTCCAGTTGTCAACAGAGCCAGGAGGAGCTGGTTTTCAGCCTCCCCAAAATACATGTTTTCCGGGGGGAGGGGGGAGCCAGGAGGTCACCAAGTGAACCCCACAGTTCAAAGGGGACCCCCTTGGATTTTGGGAAAGGTCCCATTTGTGGGGGGGGGGGCAGGTAATGACAGGTGAGAAAATCAGCCTTGCAGTGTAGGGCCACCTTTCCCAAGGTCAGAGCCATTTTCTTACTATTTCTGAGCTGTGCTCTGCACCTTCGCTGGGCCTGTCTGTTGCCTAAAGCACAGCCAGATCTGAATCATCCAGGCAGATCTGCCTTTCCTAGAAGCACAGAGTCAGCCAGTCTCTCTGGAATGAAGTGTATTTTATTGTCAGCAAGAGAGAGCCAGAAGACTGAGTCTCAGGCCTCAATATCAACTTGTTATAGTGGAGTATGGGCCCTCCAGAAGCCCGTCCCAGAGGAACACAGCATGTAAAAAAGTCCAGACAAGACCCCAAAGAAGTCTGTCCTGTTCGAGCCTCACAAAACACCTGAAAGATGCAGTGAACACACAGCAAGCATGCAGTTATCCAGGTTATCTAGCATGATCAGAGTGATGTAATGTAAACATGAGGAAGTTAGTGTGGCGGACCCTTAGAACAGTGGAGGTTCTCACTGTTGTCAACCGTAATCCCTGGGGACAGGGGGAGATGGAGCTGGCCGGCCTTGGAGAAATTCGGGCATCGGGGCAGGCTGAGTGGACAGGTATTCCTGGCTTTTCTATACGCGTTTGTGCTTTTCTTTGGCAGGTGTTTTCCAGGTTCAAGGGGCTGGAAGGGACTTAGCCTTTGGGAAGGAGTTGGTCGCTTGCCTCTCGGGGAGACGGAGGGTGTCTACAGTGCTTTCTCTGTCCTGTTGTGGCTCAAACAAACTGTGCTTCAACTGAGAACCTGACTCTGTCTTTACCGGGCTGACAGTTTCAAGGGCAGGTGGCTTCCTCCAAATCCTCTGTTGTGGTGACAGGAATCCTTTTCAATATTTTGATTCATGCATCGTTCCAATGGCAGCAATTTGCACCTTTGGCACCTATGAAAGATCCTTACCCAGAGAGGCCACGGTCCCGTAGTTCTCCAGCATGACGTCCCTGTAGAGAGCTCTTTGGCCAGGAGCCAGCAAGGCCCACTCGGCCTCGGTGAAATACACGGCCACCTCCTCAAAGGAAAAGGGAGCCTGGAAGGAAAAGCAGATTCCCTCATCAGAGATCAGTCCCGGCAGAGGCTACATTCTCAATTGGGGCATTCTGGGAGGGTGCAGGACGTAGAGTTTGGCATGTGTCAATAGAGTGAGGTTCAGAAACTGTCTCTCCTCAGTCAGCAGGACCAAAAGCCTCCTTGAGAAAGGAGAGGACCTGACTATCCCCCAACCTCCCCCCTACCTGGACCAGAGATGGAGCAGCCGTTTCCACTCCTCTGAAAAGACGACAGGCTGACAACATCTCTTCACTGCCTGCAAGGGAGACAGAATTGGAAGGATAAATGTTAAGCTCAAATTCCTATTTTGTTTGCTTCTTTGAATTCTGCTTCACCCATCCCTGTTCCCAGGGTTGTGAAACCTTGTCCTTCTTTACACTCAAGAATATCTGTAATAACTTTTAGTAAGGTGTCAGAAGTGGAAGAGAAGCACCAGGTACCCATGAGCCTCAGCATGTTATAAATGCTGCCAACCCTTCTGTGAGACTTGAAATGTGCCCTGTGCACCCTGGAGCTCCAAAGGCTGCAGCATCCCTGCTGGAACAGGCCGAAAGCCCAGGCCTGCCATTCTCCCCCCTGCTGGGCCCTCCCACCCATCCTGGAGTCCGGCCTGGCAGGAGAAAAAGAGAGGACCGGAAATCATCTTGCATGACACATCGCCATCACATCCAACCCAAAACCCAGATGTGATTTTACTGCATCAGCCAAGACTCTGGACACTTTAGGGTACCACCAATGGGTTTCCAGGGCATCTGCTGATGTTCTTTCACATGCAGGTATTAGGCCAATCAAGACATCGACATGACATCATGTCCATCTCATGCTCCACACTCAAACCTCATAGGGGTACCAGGGGGTACCATGGCATCCCTAGTCCAGTATCCTCTTTCTCACTGTGGCCTGCCAGATGCCCCTGGAAAGCCTTTAAGCAGGGGCACAAAATCCAAACTATTGCCCCTAGCAATGCGGTTTCAGAGGTAGGCTGACCCAGAAGAGGTGTGTGGGTTTGTAAAGTGCTGTGAAGTCACAGCTGACTTATGGTGAACCCACAAGTTATTCAAAGCAAGAGACCTTTGGAGTTGGTATGCTGTTGCCTGCCCCTGCATAGCAACCCTGGACTTCTTCGGTGGTCTCTGATGCAAGAACCAACCAGGGCTGACCCTGCTTAGTTTCTGAGGTCTGAGGAGACTGGGCTAGCCTCGACCATCCACAACTGGGGAATGTGGACGTTCCATTGATTCACCTTGGCTAAGAGCATCACCCAGATTTCTCTTCCTTCCCTTTCTTTCCCCCCCCCATATCACTTTTTATTGCATATTGTTCAAGCATTACAGAATAAAATGCAGTGTAGATATTAAAACAATGTCAAAAACGGTATATAACAGACAATGAATAACAAGTTAAACCAAAAATTGCAGATGAGAGCAACTTATTTTGTGCTTAACTGATCTATATCAAATAGTCATGAGCTGTGATGAGCTGCAGTGTACAATAAACTGACTAATCCAGTATTACTTATAAATACAACCATTTTTGATAGATTTGATTTGAAGGGAGGAAGTCTTGAGCCACCATATATTCTAATACGTGAGCCTTCCCTTTCTTTTTCTGAGCCACCTTGTGACCCTCTAAAGGAAGGAACGTGGGAGAAGCATATTTTAATTAATGTAAATAAGAATGGAATTACACTCCATGAATCTGTCTACTCCTCAATAAAGTGGAGAGGCCATCACGACATCCTACGGCACTCTGTATCCCAGAACTCCATTCTATGTACTCTGCAAAGGTATTCCCCTTTTCTCCTGTCCTGGACCTTCTGCCCAACAACTTGACTAGGTCCCCCGATCCCATCTAGGCAGGAGGCACCCTTACCACTTGACAGGGCATCTCGGGCAACCTCCTGGGCCTGCGCCCTCTGACTTTCCTCTGACGGAGCTCCTCCTTCCTCAGAGAGCTTCGCTTCCATCTTCACGGATCGCCCCCACATCTGTAACAACAGCGAGGGAGTCAGGTACGAGAAGGCATGGAAATATCTTGTGAAATATCTAGAGGTAGAAGTATCTAAGAAGAAATAGGAACAATGCACTGAGGAATTATACTAAGGAGATAAAAAGATGACAGACTCCTTTCCAGAAGACTCTTTTGAAGAAGAACCAACCGTTTTTGAAAGTAAAGGGGAAACTGCACTGAGAGCAATGGGGAGAAACAGATCACCAAGAGGAGATGGGGTATCAATAGAACTATTCCAAAGCACAGAAAAGCAGTCCCTCAAAATCTTAACAAGAATATGCTAACAAAGATGGAAAACAAAACAATGGCTCACAGTCTGGAAACACTCACTTTACATTGCTATTCTGACAAAAGGAGACATCAAAGACTGCAGCAACTACTGGACCTTCACATTAATTTCTCATGGGACTAAAGTGATACCCAAAATCTTACAACCAAGTTTGTTACCATACATGGAATGAGAAATGCCAGATGTTGAAGCTGGATTCAGAAAAGGATGAGGTACTTGAGATCATATTGCAAATAGGTCGGTTGCTGGCCCATATGAGAGAATTTCGGAAGAAAATCAGCTTGTTTTTCAGAGATGACAGCAAAGCTTTGGACAGTGTGGATCATTAAAAGCTATGGCTGGTTTTAAAAGAAATTAGTCTGCCACAACAACTGGTTGCACTGATGCACAACCTGTACTCTGAACAAGAGGCCACCGTTAGGACAGAAGATGGAGAAATGGAATGGTTTCCAAATCGGCAAAGGTGTCAGACTACGATGTATTTTATCTCCCTTTTGCTTCAATTTAGAAGCAGAACATATCATAAGGAAAGCTGGACGAGATTTTAGGAGTGAAAATTGGCAGAAGGAACAGCAACAATTTGAGATATGCAGATGACACGATGTTCCTGGCAGAAAACAGTGAAGCCTTGAAACGACTATCAATGTAGGTTAAAGCAGGGACCGCCAAAGTGGGGTTACAGCTGAACATCAAGAAGACAAAAGTAATGACTAGTCTGGAATTACACAAATGTAGGGTTAATGATGAGGAACTTGAAATTGCTCAAGACTTTCTGTTCCTTGGCTCCATCATCAACCAAACCGGAGACAGCAAGCAAGAAATCAGGAGACTGAGGCTGGGAAGGGCAACCCAGAAGGAGTCGCTTGTGACCAAGATTGAGTTAATTCATGCCAGAATATTCACCATTACTATGTGTGGAGGAGGAGAGTTGGATTTGTACCCCGCCCTTCACTTGGAGTCTCAGAGTGGCTTACAAACTCCATCCCTTCCTCTCCCCAGAACAGACACACTGTGAGGTAGGTGGGGCTGAGAGATCTCTGAGAGAACTGCTCTTAACAGAATAGCTCTGAGAGAACTGTGACTGACCCAGAGTCACTCAGTTGGCTGCAGTTGGGGGAGTGGGGAATCAAACCCGGTTCTCCAGATCAGAGTCCACTGCTCTTAACCACTACACCAACCGGCTCCCAGTTGTGGTACTGAAGGAGAGTTTGTACAGATACCACCAAATAGACAAATCAGTGGGTACTAGATCAAATCAAACCTCAATTCTCCCTAGAGACTAACATGACTACAATTAGGTTATCGTGCTTTGGTGACAGTATAAGAAGAGTCACTGGAAAAGACAATAATGCTAGGAAAATAGAAAGCAGTAGGAAAAAATGAAGACAACACATGGGATGGATTGACTCAATCGAGGAAGCCCCGGCCTTCAGTTTGTAAGACCCGAGGAAGGCTGTTAATGGTAGGACATTTTGGAGGACATTAATTCATAGGGTCTACAAATGTGGAAGCAACTTGATAGCAGTTCACACACACACCCGGAAATATCTGGCAGGGGAGCCTTAGGGTAAGGCCACTGCTTGAACGGAGTGAATGAAAACCCCTCACCTGCTCTGCCTGCCTCTTCTCCTCTGCCTGACTCAGGAGGAAACCTTCGGCCAGGGCCACCGCCTGGGAACTGGTCTCTGGCCTGCATCCTCTGACCCAGCCCTGCATTTCCTGGGGCAGGACGGCCAGGAACTGCTCCAGGATCACCAGGTCCAGGATCTGCTTCTTGGAGTGCCTCTCCGGCTCCAGCCAGTGGTTGCAAAGTCCATGGAGCCGGCTGCAAACCTCTCGGGGCCCGTCGGCCTCGTGGTAACAGAACTGCCGGAAGCGTCGCCTGCGTCTATCTGTGGTCACAGTGTCCTGAGGCAAGATCTCTGGCACAGCTCTTCCCCAAAATTCCACAGCACTCCCTGCTGGGATGGGATGGGGACATTTTCTCAATCTCTTGCCAATTCCAGGGCCTTCTGGGTCCTCCTCTTCCATCTCCTTCTCCTTTCTCTTGAGCTGCCTCCGACCCTGGAAAGACACTCTTAGTCACTTGCCTATTAAGAGGGAAAGCTATTAAAAAGGCAGGAAGAAACCAAAAGAGAAAGGAGTTATATCACTGACCCTGGACAACAGACACCTAGTGTCTTATCACCTAGCTTGCTGATCAGGATTAACATCATTGGGTTATATCAAGTATCAAGCTTTTTAGGATATGCCTGTTTTTCAGATTTCTGGTCGGTTCTCCAACCCATATTCTATTGCACACTTTATTGAATGTATTGATTGTGTAGAGTCCCACTAAAGGGCGGGGTATAATTAATGTAAATAAATAAAATGATGCAAATACCCCCCCCCGAGAAACTGCAGGTGGGAGGAGCGCCGGGCAAAAGGCGAGGTATCTGGGCAGCCTGGCTGAGAGTTTATTCCGATCTCCAGAACTCAGATCCCGCCTTTCAGCCCCTACCAGCAAAGGAAGACATCCGTCAGAAGATCTAAAACTACCGAATCACCCACCCACCCCGGCAAGCCACAGGAGAGCGGAATGACTGTTTTCCGAGACTGAGATGATGACTTACTCGAGAGGAAACCTTCCCAGGATCCGGCTGCAAAGATATTTCCTTACTGTTGCACCCCCGGAAGCCCTCCCTGTTCTCCTTCCCCACTGCGGAAGAGACCTCTTCCACCCACCGCCATCCTCCTTGCTCGGCCTCTCTAGCCAACAGCTCGGCTGCTTTAACCCTTTCAGAGCTGCAGAGCCAGGAAAGAGGAGGCTCCTCCCGCCCTCCCCCTCAAGAGAGCAGCACCCGGACATCAGAACATAAGAGAAGCCAATGTCGAATCAGGCCAATGGCCCATCCAGTCCAACACTCTGTCACACAGCGGCCAAAATATACCAGGTGCCATCAGGAGGTCCAGCAGTGGGGCCAGGGCACCAGAAGCCCTCCCACTGCTGCCCCCTCCAGCACCAAGAATAGAGGGCATCACCTGCCCCAGACTGAGAGTTCCTATCTATACCTTGTGGCTAATAGCCACTGATGGACTTCTGCTCCGCATGTTTATCTAATTCCCTCTTGAAACTGTTCATGCTTGCAGCTGCCACCACCTCCTGCGGCAGTGAATTCCATGTGTGAATCACTCTTTGGGTGAC
Source organism: Gekko gecko (assembly GCA_029375565.1). Lineage (NCBI taxonomy): Eukaryota > Metazoa > Chordata > Lepidosauria > Squamata > Gekkonidae > Gekko > Gekko gecko. The sequence continues at coordinate 8,590,766 of JAPDNY010000002.1, forward strand.
GAAGTATTTCCTTTTATCTGTTCTAACCTGACCACTCAGCAATTTCAGGGAGTGTCCACGAGTTCTTGTATTGTGAGAAAGGGAGAAAAGTACCTCTTTCTCAACCTGCTCTATCCCATGCATAATCTTATAAACCTCCATGCATAATCTTATAAACCCGATGGGCTGGACTTGGGCCCGGCTGCCTTCAGAGGCTCCCCATATCATGCAGCTCAGTGTGATTCCTCAGGAGTAACTCCGTACCGCGTTGCGCTTCAGAGGGGAAACCCCAGGCTGTTCAGCCCTCTCAGGAAACGAGGTTGGGGTTTTTTTTGATGGGGGGTGGGGGAAGCAAACCAAAGGGACCCCGGGTCGAGCGATCCGCAGCGGGTCTGATCGGAAGAGGACTCTTGTCAGGTCTAAGGAAAGCCTTTTGCATCTAGCGTAGTTCTACATACCTGTATTATACAAAGATAATTTTTTTTAAAGCCTTCTGCCAGGTACCTCACTAAAGACTCCTGAGAAAAGGCAGAAGTCATGGGGAAATTGGGCAGGTTCGCTTAGGGACTGAAATGACAGGCAACGCAGAGCAGGAATAGATGGACCATTCTGAGGGAAGTAACGTGGAGTTTCCACAAGGATCAGTATTGGGGCAGATACTATCTAATATGTTCATAAAGGTAAAGGTAAAAGGTTTCCCTTGCTCAGAAGCCAGTCGAATCCGACTCTAGGGTTGCGGTGCTCATCTCCGTTTCCAAGCTGAAGAGCCAGCGCTGTCCGAAGACGTTTCTGTGGTCATGTGGCCGGTATGACTAAACGCCAAGGCGCACAGAACACTATTACCTTCCCACCAAAGCGGTACCTATACAAGATCGCAAACTAGGGATGAGTAGTGTAGTGACAACAGGTCCATAGCCAGAAAATTTTCGATGGGGGCACCGGGGAGGCATATGACTAGTCACTTCTGACGTCACAAAAATAATAAAATTAAAATAAATACAAACTCCTTTCCCTTCCTCTCCCCACAACAGACACCCTGTGAAGTAGGTGGGGCTGAGAGAGCTCTGAGAGAACTGTGACTGACCCAAGGTCACCCAGCATGTGGAGAAGTAGGGAATCAAATTCAGTTCTTCAGATTAGAATCCACCACTCGTAACCACTACACCAAACCAGCCCTCTCTCAAAGGGTATTGCAGAACGGGGAAAAGTCCCGCAAAGGGCAACCAAGATGATTAGAGGATTGGAGCACCTTCCCTAGGAGCAGGGTTCCCTCTAAGCTGAGTTAGTGTGAGCTAGCTCACAGATTTTTAGCCTCCAGCTCACAGTTTTTTAGCCTCCAGCTCACACATTTTTGCCTTAGCTCAGGAAGGATGGCTCCAGAGCAAACTAATTTATGCAGCAGCCAAATCACTTGCTCACAATTTGATGCCTGTAGCTCACATAGTAGAATTTTTGCTCACAAGACTCCACAGCTTAGAGGGAACATTGCCTAGGAACACAATTCTCTCTCACTAACCTCTGCTCAGAATACATTCTACATCCAGGGCCGGCTCCAGGTGTCTGGGCACCCTAGGCAGGACAGCCTGGGGTGCCCCCCACTGGGGATGCCAACCTCCTGGTGGGGCCTGGAGACCGGTGGGCGGTGGCGGAGCGCTGGCTTTCCTGGAGGCTCCGCAGCTGCAGGGTCCCCAGGAAAGCTGGGAAGGGGCGCCCCCTCCATCCCAGCGCCCGCTTTTCTGGGGGCTCCGGGGCTGCGGGGGGGGCAGGAAAGCCGGGAAGGGGGCAGGGGTCTAGCTGCCACCCCCTCCCTCCCAGCACCCGCTTTTCTGGGGGCTCCGCGGCTGCAGGGCCCCCAGGAAAGCTGGAAAGGGGGCGGGGGTCTAGCGGCGGCGGGGGGGACCCAGTTAGGGTGGCGGGGGGGCACTTTTCGGGGGGGAGTGGGGCGCCATTTGGTGCCCCTGAGGCCGGTGCGCCCTAGGCGAGTGCCTAGTTCGCCCTATGGGCGATCCGGCCCTGTCTACATCCCAAAAAGAAAGACAAAACCGTGAAGCCCTTCCCTTTGAGATAGTGGGGCTCCAGTCCTTGAGAGCCAGTTTGGTGTAGTGGTTAAGTGCGCGGGCTCTAATCTGGGAGAATTGGGTTTGATTCCCCACTCCTCCACTTGCACCTGCTGGATGACCTTGAATAAGCCATAGATCTGGCACAGCTGTTCTTGAAAAAGAGCAGTTCCTTTCAGAGCTCTCTCAGCCTCACCTGCCTCACAGGGTGTCTGTTGTAGGGAGGGGAAGGGAAAGGGGTTTGTAAGCCGCTCTGAGACTCCCTTGGATAGTGAAGGGTGGGGTATGAATCCAATCTCTTCTTCTTCGTCGTCTTCTTCTGTTCATCTGTTCCTGTGTTCTTAAGGACATATTGTAAAGACGTGTGCAACTGAGAAGTCAGTTTGCAGCCTCTTCCAGAGTTTTTTTGAGGGCCTCTCATACCTGCCTTGGCCTCAGCCTCTCTGGCTTGGGTGATGGCCACAACACTGGCCTCCGTTGCCCCCTGGCAAAAATATCTTCCATCAGTAGGTGGCACTGCTGGACTGCTTTTAATACACCATCTGCCTAAAGGTGAAGATCCACTGGGCAAAGGGGGTCCTCCAGGAAACACTTCTGGGTAGTGATGTGTGTCCACAGATCCTGGAACACACCTGAACTGCAAGCTAAATGTGAGCAGTCAGTGTGATGCAGCAGCAAAAAAAGGCGAATGTCATCTCAGCACATTTCAGCAGAGGCATAACATCCACATTGTGAGATGTCATATAATCCCACTGTCCCCGGCATTGGTCAGGCCACCCTGTGTGCAGTTCTGGAGGCCTCACTTCAAAAAAGAACATGGACAGAATGGAGCGGGGGCAGAGGAAGAGTGACCGAGATGAACCTTCCTTCCTTCTATATGTTGTCGAAGGCTTTCACAGACGGAGTTCATTAGCTGCTGTAGATTTTCCAAGTTGTGTGGCCGTGGTCTTGGCACTGAAGGACCTGTGTTTCGCCAGTAGCTGTGACTGGCATCCTCAGAGGTATAACACAGAAGAAAGGTGGAGGACTCTCTGTCAAGGTGAGCAGGAAAAAGTAGGCAAGTAATTTATATCATCTACCCTGATGCCAGTCACAGCTACTGGCATAAGAACATAAGAGAAGCCAATGTTGAATCAGGCCAATGGCCCATCTAGTCCAACACTCTGTCACACAGCGGCCAAAAATACCAGGTGCCATCAGGAGGTCCAGCAATGGGGCCAGGACACTAGGAGCCCTCCCACTGCTGCCCCCTCCAGCACCAAGAATAGAGGGCATCACCTGCCCCAGACTGAGAGTTCCCATTTATACGATGGACTTCTGCTCCAGATGTTTATCTAATTCCCTCTTGAAACTGTCCATGCTTGTAGCTGCCACCACCTCCTGTGGCAGTGAGTTCCATATGTTAATCACTCTTTGGGTGAAGTAGTACTTCCTTTTATCTGTTCTAACCCGACTGCTCAGCAATTTCATGGAGTGCCCACGAGTTCTTGTATTGTGAGAAAGGGAGAAAAGTACTTCTTTCTCAACCTGCTCAACCTGCTCAATCCCATTCATAATCTTATAAACCTCGATCATGTCACCCCTCAGCCACCGTTTCTCCAAGCTGAAGAGCCCCAAGCATTTTAACCTTTCTTCATAGAAACGTCAGGTCCTACAATGCCAAGACCACGGCCACACAACCCGGAAAATCTACAGCAACTAACTAACTAACTAACCAACCAACCAACCAACCAACCAACCAACCAACCAACTAACTAACTAACTAACTAACTAACTAACTAACTTCTCGCTGAAGCTCTGCTTGCATTTCTCCACCTGGCTCCCTTGAAGGGCTGAAATGCTCTCCAAGCAGGGGTTGTTTCCACGGGAACGTGTGGCACTTCTCACTAGTGGGCTGTACCAGTGCTTTTCGGGGGTGTCCTAATTCCTAAGAGGGGAAACTGGCGTGCAGAAACCAGCGCAACCTTATGTATGAGTCCACTTTTCCTTCCCCCCCCTTTTACAAAACGAGCACCGTCTCGAAGGGTTAAGGACAGACAGAGAGAGAGATCCGCAGTCCTAGAAAGGCACGGGGGGGGGGGCTGTACGGGGGGGGAGGGCGTGAAAGGGCCTCTGAGATTATTGCAGGTTTCTGCTTGAACGGAGGGAATCCGGTGAGCTGAAAGAGGGTTTTGGAGGGAGGGAAATATTATGGGTTGGGGGCTGCAGTGCCAGTGCAAGACCCAAAGCAGAGAGAAAGGAGGGGGGATGTAGCAGGGGGTGAAAGAGAGCACCTGCCCCACAATTGCTTCCTTGCTTCCCTGTCCCCCCTCCCCGCTCCTGCCCCACGGAGAGCCGGCTTGTCCCCTTTGCGCTGAGCCGCGTGGTTCCTGCAGCAGACTTGAGCGCAGGATCCGAATCCGGCACCTTTGGCGATTGGAGGAAGTTCAAGTGGCTTCCAGAGGCACCTTTAGGTAGGCGTGCGGGTGGGGGGGCTGAGAGGGAGATTTGGGGCGAAGGAGAAGGAGGGAGCAGATCAAGGAGGGGGGAAGGAGTGGGAGGAGATTTGGGGGGCAGCAGGGAAGGTTGAGGGAGCTGGGAAGGGCGGTTAAGGGCAGGGTTCCCTCTGAGTTGGTGTGAGCCAGCTCACAGTTTTTTAGCCTCCAGCTCGCACATTTTTGTCTTGGCTCAGGAAGGGATGGCTAGTTTATGCAGCAGCCAAATCGCTCGCTCAGGACTTTAATGCCAGGAGCTCACCCAGTAGAATTTTTGCTCACAGGACTCCACAGCTTAGAATTTTGGAAACAAGGCAGGATGGCTGCCATTTCAATCTCCCCCATCCCACCCCCAGTGGCAGCTGTTTTCCCTTCCTTGGGTATGGGTGGGTGGGTTCAGTTTTGTTTTTTTACTTTGGCAGTCGACTAGGGTCTTGGTATAACCACGCCGCTATCTGCCTATAAGGGAAAAGGTAAATGTTTCCCTTGCTCGAAAGCCAGTCGAACCCGACTCTAGGGATGTGGTGCTCATCTCCGTTTACAAGCCGAAGAGCCAGCGCTGTCCGAAGACATCTGCTTGGTCCTGTGGCCAGCATGACTAGATGCCAAGGCGCACGGAACGCTGTTACCTTCCCACTGCAGCGCTACCTATTTATCTACCTGCAGTTTCTTGCTTTCGAACTGCTAGGTTGGCAGGAGCTGGGGCCAGAGATGGGAGCTCACTCCGTCATGCGGCACTCGGGCCTCGAACTGCTGAGCTACCGACCTTCCAGTCTGCAGCTCAGCATCTCAACCACAGTCCCTGTATCCGCCTACACCAATATATTAATACAGAACGGGTTGTTTTTAAAACACTGGAACAGTCCACTATTGGGGAGGGGAAGAGAGAACTGCAGGGAATTTGGGGCAGGCAAAATGCAGGGAAACCTGCCTCCCTGGGGCAGAGACATAAGCTGATGGAGTGGACAGGACTCATTTGCACTTTTCCTCCCTTGCTTTGTGACGCGTGGATTCAAGGCAGCTTCACTTGAGACTGCAGGGGAGGAACACATTTTGGGGGGCTAAAGGTAAAGTAAAGGTAAAGGTTCCCTTGCTCGAAAGCCAGTCGAATCCGACTCTAGGGTTGCGGTGCTCATCTCCATTTCAAAGCCGAAGAGCCAGCGCTGTCCGAAGACATTTCTGTGGTCATGTGGCCGGCATGACTAAACACCAAGGTGCAAAGAACGCTGTTACCTTCCCACTGAAGTGGTACCTATTTATCTACTTGCAATTTCTTGCTTTCGAACTGCTAGGTTGGCAGGAGCTGGAACTAGAGCCGGGAGCTCACTCCGTCATGCGACACTCTCGGGTCTCAAACTGCTGAACTACTGACCTTCCACAGCCTGCAGTTCAGCGTTTTAACCACTTGAGCCACCGCAGCTCCTTTTTGTGGGGCTACCGTCCACTAAAATCTCCCAGCTACAGAAACGAATCATGGCCAGCCCAGGCAGAGAGTGCAAAAACTTTTCTCTGCAGGGCTAGTATTAGGAGAGGCCAAGAATAGGCAGCCCCCCCCTCCCCCGAGACCAAGTCTAGGGGAGAAACACTCAAGGCTTTTTTGACAGAGCATACAGTCTTTATTAAGGAGGATCATCCTGGTCCCTGCAAGAACAGAATCCTTTACCAGGTAAAACAGGCAAAAGGTCAGGGTTTAGAATGCCAAAGGCAGTTCATCAGTTTTGTTCCCAAGCACAATTCTCTCTCACTAACCTCTGCTCAGAATACATTCTACATCCCAAAAAGAAAAACAAAACCGTGAAGCCCTTCGCTTTGAGATAGCAGGGCTCCAGCCCTTGAGAGTCAGTTTGGTGTAGTGATTAAGTGCGCGGACTCTAACCTGGGAGAATCGGGTTGGATTCCCCACTCCTCCACTTGCAGCTGCTGGATGACCTTGAGCAAGCCATCGTTCTGGCACAGCTGTTCTTGAAAAAGAGCAGTTTCTGTCAGAGCTCTCTCAGACCCACCTACCTCACAGGGTGTCTGTTGTGCAGAGGGGAAGGGAAAGGAGTTTGTAAGCTGCTCTGAGACTCCTTCGGGTAGTGAAGGGCAGGGTATAAATCCAATCTCCTCCTCCTCCTCCTCCTCTTCTTCTTCTCCAGCCCTTGAGAACCAGTTTGGTGTAGTGGTTAAGTGCGCGGACTCTAATCTGGGAGAACCGGGTTTGATTCCCCACTCTTCCACTTGCACCTGCTGATGTGGCCTTGGGTCAGTCACAAGCTCTGGCACAGCTGTTCCTGAAAAAAGAGCAGTTTCTGTCAGAGCTCTCTCAGCCCCACGTACCTCACAGGGTGTCTGTTGTGGGGAGGGGAAGGGAAAGGAGTTTGTAAGCCACTCTGACTCCTTTGGGTAATGAAGGGCAGGGTATAAATCCAGTCTCCTCCTCCTCCTCCTCTTCTTCTTCTTCTTCTTCCTCAAAATGAACAGATCCATGGGGCGGGGTGGGGGGGTCAGGCAGGAATACGACGTTTCTAAAAGTTGACAAAACACCGAGGAGTGACCCTGTGCCCTGGTTTTACCACCTTCAGCCTATCTTGCCGCATAAATTGAGCCGATCTGAGAATGCCCTCAGGACTGTCACCTAAGTAGTGGTGTGGCTTGATGTTGGAATCTCCGCTCTTGCACTTTAATTGGTTCCGGCGTTTTAGGACTATGGATAATTGATTGTTTATGGATGTTTTCTGTATGTTTTTAACTGTATCTATATATGCATTCTATGTAAGCTGCCCTGAGCCCACCTTGGCGGGGAGGGCAGGATATAAATCGAATTAATAAAATAAAATAAACATAGGCTCATAATGATAAGACATGTAAGATTCCTGAACAGCTAGTTTTCTGTGTGCAGGGGGAAATTCATTCCAAGCTGGTGTCTCTCACCTGCTGCCTCGAGTCAGTCACTCCATCCCATCCCATCGGGCCTCCCCCACATTCCCAGCACATTCTCCTAAGGCGGGGGGGGGGCAGGAGGGTCTTGGCCTCCCGCAGAGGGGAGGAGGGAGGGGGTGTGGCTTCAGGCAGGGAAAGGAGCTCATCTCCCAGGAAGGGGTTGGCAGAGGTTGCGAGGAAGGATTTCTAGGAGAGGAGGGGGATGGTTGGATCGCAGCCCCCCCCCCACATAGAATGGCTGGTTGAGGGCTGGGGCCAAACACTCCTGAGCCTTGATAGATCCAATCCAGTATCTTGAATTGTGCCCTGAATCCAATCTGGAGAGAGATTCACTCCAGGGACTGGCACAGAAAATGTGCGTGGAGCAAAAAAGGGTTTCCCATCAATGCTCCCTCTAAGCCGTGGAGTCCTGAGAGCAAAAATTCCACTTTGTGAGCTATTGGCATTAAAATTGTGAGCGAGCGATTTGCCTGCTGCATAAATTAGTTTGGCTCTGGAGCCATCCCTTCCTGAGCTAAGGCAAAAATGTGTGAACCAGAGGCTAAAAAACTGTGAGCCAGCTCACACTAACTCAGCTTAGAGGGAACACTGTTTCCCGCCCTCTTTCTTTCTCTCCCTCCCAGGCAGGAGCGGAAGGACACCCCGGATGCCTCCTCCACCATCTCCTCTGGGCACTGAAGGGAAAAGAGCCGCCATGCAGCCAGCTGAGGTATTGGGGGGCATCATTGGGGAGATGTGCGGCAGGCAGTAGGGAAGGGATGCTTTCTTCTCTGTTGTAATGCTCACAGCATCAGGCTCCTTCCCACTGATTCTAGTATTCCCCACTGGGAAGGCAGAAAAATGTTCACCCCTGACTAGGATGGTTTTTGTAGAGAAACAAGACCATTAGAACCGTACAATTCATTTGGGCCAGCTCCAAATGTCTCCATAACAATACTGCATTTCCCACCGAAAACTATTTAGTCCTTTATCATATGGACACCTCTGGCCTCTTTCACAGCCAGTTTGGTGTTGTGGTGAAGTGGGCGGACTCTAATCTGGGAGAACCAGGTTTGATTCCCCACGCCTCCACTTGCAGCTGCTGGATGACCTTGGGCAAGCCATATTTCTTTCAGAGGCGTTCTTTAAAAGAGCAGTTTCTGTCGGAGCTCTCTCAGCCCCACCTATCTCACAGGGTGTCTGTCATGGGAAGGGGAAGGGAAAGGAGTTTCTAAGCAGCTCTGAGACTCCGAGTGAAGGGCGGGGGTATAAATCCAATCTCTTCCTCCTTCTTCCTCTTCCCCATAAGGCTGCTAGCCCACTGCGGCTGAGGACGGCCCCTCTAGTGCCAAGATTCTCCCAAGGAGGGCTGCAGGGTGGAGGGAGATGTCTCCATGGGGCTCTTTTCGCCACCTCTGCAGCCTGCTCTTCCCCTATGAATCAACTCTCTCTGTTTTTGCTTCCCCTCATGGACCAGCTTTCCAGTGATGAAAAGAGATGCTTCCTTCTCCTTCTTGCAGGCTGCTGGGGTGTCCTTTGAAGAGGTGGCCGTGCATTTCACCCTGGGGGAGTGGGCCCTGCTGCGCCCAGCCCAGAGAGCTCTCTACAAGGAAGTCATGCTGGAGAATTTCGGGAACGTGGCCTTTCTGGGTAAGGAGGATCCTTTTCTCCTTCTTGCAGTGAGACGTGACGGTAATGTAGCCCTTATGATGGAAGGACGTGGGCAGGCGTTCTGCCCTGGGTGCAGTGGTTAGTCTGTACGGTGGCTCCCTCCTTTGAGGTGGAAAGGTCTGTGCGGTGGCTCTATGCTCCCTCCTTTGAGGTGGAAAGGTCTGTGCGGTGGCTCTACGCTCCCTCCTTTGAGGTGGAAAGGGTTCTGTGCTCTCCTTGCTGAGAGGAAGCCCCTGTCTGACAGGTCTGTGTCTGAGCCAAGTGAGAGGGAATCAGAAGACGTTACAAGGGAGGCCTGGGCTCAAGATTTGGGGGGGGTCTAAGCAGGGGCTTCCTTCCAGTCTGGGCCTGGCCTTCCCTGGGCTGAGATGTGGCCGGGGAGGGAACTCCGCTGTCTTTTCTGTCATTTTCTCTCGCAGCTGGCTATCCTTGAAAAAGAGCAGTTTCTGTCAAAGCTCTCTCAGCCCCACCTAACTCACAGGGTGTCCGTGGTGGGGAAGGGGAGGGAAAGGAGTTTGTAAGCTGCTCTGAGACTCCTTCAGGTAGTTAAGAGTGGGATATAAAAACCAATTCTTCCTTCTCTTCCTCTTCTTCCTCTTGATTCCCCACTTTTCCACGTGATGCCTGCTGGGTGACCTTGGGTCAGTCACGGTTCTCTCAGAGCTCTCTCAGCCCCACCTCCCTCGCAGGGTGTCTGTTATGGGGAGGGGAAGGGAAAGGAGTTTGTAAGCCGCTCTGAGACTCCTTTGGGTAGTGAAGAGTGGGGTATAAAAATCAATTCTTCCTCCTCTTCCTCTTGATTCCCCACTTTTCCACATGATGCCTGGTGGATGACCTTGGGTTAGACACAGTTCTCTCAGAGCTCTCTCAGCCCCACCTACCTCACAGGGTGTCTGTTGTGGGGAGGGGAAGGGAAAGGAGATTGTAAGCCGCTCTGAGACTCCTATGGGTAGTGAAGAGTGGGGTATAAAAACCAATTCTTCCTCCTCTTCTTCCCTTCAGTCTATCTCTTTTTGGTGAATAAAAATCAACCCTTTTAAGAGAAACGTCTCACTATTTTGTGGAGAAATGCTGCCCCTGTCTGCAATCTGTGCCTACAGAGGCAGAGGTCCCAAGAGGCCCGGAGCTGGGTATACATGTGTGCATGGCCACATATCCACGCCCCTACAGAGTTTCAGGATAATAAAAGGGGGAAGAGTCTTGACCCCCTACGGTACTCCATTAGACCCCTATTACTTGCCTGTTGGGTGTTTCTGGAGGGACAGTCAGTCTGGCTTGGAATGGCTGAATGTACGGGAACACAGAAGAGTGCATCGTGATACAAGCAGCCTGAGCCACCCGTACAATATCAGATCGGGATCGACCACTAGGATGGCACGGAAGTCTGAGCGCCATCTCAGATGTCCTGTTAAATTGTTATCTGTTTGATGGTAATCGGATTATTATTGTTAGCACCTTTTAATGTTGCGATTGTTATATGTTTTTATGAATATTATACTATTTGTTGTTGTTTTTATGCTGCTGTAAACCGCCCTGAGACGGCCATGGCTGGGAGGGCGGGGTATAAATGTAAGTAATGATGATGATGATGATGATAGTAATAATAAATATAATTTTGGGTGTCCGTCCGTCCGTCCCCGATAAACAGGACCTCCAATTGTGAAACCTGACCTCATATCCCAGCTGGAAGAAGAGGAAGGGCTGTTTCTCCCAGGCTCTGATGAAGAGGAGGGATTGGCAGGTAGGGGCCTTCAGATACCGTCAGTCTCCCCCCACCCCATGTCTACTGTTCACTATCCCCCCCGCCCCAGTTTCTCAACCCCTCTCCCCACACCTTTCCATGTGCTTCAACATCAATGCTAGATCATCTCACAGGTGCAACCGGAGACCTTCAAAGCTGTCCCTTCACCTTCCCTCCCTCTCAGCAGGGGCTCACGGGCCAGATAAGAGCCCCGGATGGATCAATTCCGGTCTGCAGGCCATATGAGGAAGAATAAGAATAAGAGAAGAAGAGATTGGATTTATACCCCGCCCTTCACTACCCAAGGGAGTCTCAGAGTGGCTTACAAACTCCATTTCCCTTCCCCTCCCCACAACAGACACCCTGGGAGGCAGGTGGGGCTGAGAGAACTCTGACAGAAACTGTTCTTTTTTAAGGACAGCTCTTGTCAGAACTATGGCTTGCCCTAGGTCATCCAACAGTTGCAAGTGGAGGAGTGGGGAATCAAACCCGGTTCTCCCAGATTAGAGTCCGTGCACTTAACCACTACACCAAACTGGTTTAACACCCCAGCTTTAGATTTTTTTAAAGCGAGGGCAGAGACTTAATGATACCAATTCCTGTGATTGAAGTGTAGCACACCAAAAAAAACAAACCCACACAGTTGTACACCATGAGACTAAAATATCTGACCATAGGGAAATCAAGTATGTAAAAACACATCTAATTTCCCCACACATAACTTTCCTCAGTGACGTTTAAAGAGGGAGGCAAATGTAACTTATTGGATCCCAGTTTGCTATTCAGATTAAAAATTATCCTAGTTGCTTTCTTCATGCGGCCGATCATGTCTCTGGCCAAGTCCTGGTTTCTCTTGGTTCCCCTTGTCAATTGCTTCTGACTGCCTTCTCAAGCCCCTCTGCCAACCCAAAGACTGGCTGGCCCCCTTTTTAATACCCATGTATCTCTCCCCATAAATCCCAGGGCAGGAAAACCCCAAGATTTCACCATTTCAGAAGCAATTAGGCCAGAGAGTCACTTCTCCTTTGTCTCTCAGGCAGTCACTGTCCCAGTTAAATCTAATTGCCACAAGCTTGTTGTTGTTCAGTCGCACAGTCGAGTCCGACTCTTCGCGACCCCATGGACCAGATTACGCCAGGCCCTCCTGTCTTGCGCTGTCCGCTGAAGTTTGCTCAATTTCATGTTCGTTGCATCGATGACACTGTCTAACCATCTCATCCTTTGCCGTCCCCTTCTTCTTTGACCTTCAGTTTTTCCCAGCATCAGGCTCTTCTCCAGTGAATGCTCCCTTCTCATTTGGTGGCCAAAGTATTTGAGCTTCAGCTTCAGGATCTGGCCTTCCAGGGAACAATCAGGGTTGATTTCTTTTAGGATTGACTGATTTGATCTCCTTGCAGTCCAAGGGACTCTCAAGAGTCTTCTCCAGCACCATAGTTCAAAAGAATCTATTCTTCGGCGCTCAGCCTTCCTTATAGTCCAGCTCTCGCAGCCATACATTACTACGGGGAATACCATTGCTTTGACCATGCGGACTTTTGTTGGCAAGGTGATGTCTCTGCTTTTTATCATGCTGTTTAGGTTTGCCATCGCTTTCCTCCCAAGGAGCAGGCGTCTTTTAATTTCATGGCTGCAGTCACCATCTGCAGTGATCTGGGATCCTAGGAACGTGAAGTCTGTCACTATTTCTATGACTTCCCCTTCTATATGCCAAGGAGTGATGGGGCCAGATGCCATGATCTTAGTTTTTTTGATGTTGAGCTTCAAGCCCACTTTTGCGCTCTCCTCTTTCACCCTGAGCAAGAGACTCTTTAGGTCCTCTTCACTTTCTGCCATCAGAGTGGTATCGTCTGCATATCTGAGGTTATTGATCTTTTCCCCAGCAATCTTAACTCCAGCTTGTGATTCATCCAGGCCAGCATTTCGCATGATGTACTCTGCATATAAATTAAATAAGCAAGGTGACAATATACATCCTTGTCGTTCTCCTTTTCCTATGCTAAACCAATCAGTTGTTCCATATCCAGTTCTAACTGTTGCTTCTTAACCCTTATACAGGTTTCTCAGGAGACATGTGAGGTGGTCCGGTACTCCCATCTCTTTAAGAACCTGCCATAATTTATTGTGACCCACACAATCAAAGGCTTTAGCATAGTCAATGAAGCAGAAGTAGACCAGACTCCCAACCAAGACATTGGAAGTGTTTTTCCAGACACCAACCCTTGATTTCTTGGCTTCTCTGTGTGTCTGTGTGTGCTTGCCAGTGAGTCTCTTCCGACTTATGTTGACCCTATGAATTAACATCCTTCAAAATGTCCTATCATTAAACAGCCACTCTCAGTTCTTGTGAACTGAGGGCCGAGGCTTTCTTGATGAAAGCAATCCATCTCCTGTTCGGTCTTCCTCTTTTCCTTCTACCTCCCTCTTTTCCTAGCATGATTGTGTTTTTCAATAACCCGTGTCTTCTCGTGATGGGAGTAAAGCACAATAGCCTCACTTGAGTCATTTTGGTTTCTAGGGAGAGTTTTGTCAGCCTGCCCCCTTCCTGGGCTTGGTTGCCATGGAGATGTGGGGGGTGAGCACAAGAATATATACTTTCGTTTCTGGCCACTATGCTGTTATCTGTCTTGACTCAGCCCTGTAACTTTGAGACCTAACTGTCCCTGGAATCCTCTTTCCCCTGAGAATTATATGCCGTTATTCAGGCAGGCTTTTAGCTTAGTTGCGATTGGCCAAGAGCCGTTAATGTCCTGTTTGATTTCAGTAGGATTACTTGCTTCGCGCGTTCAGCCTCAGTTCTAGCAAAGAACCGTTAAGAGTCCAGATCATAAGAGCATAAGAGAAGCCAATGTTGAATCAGGCCAACGGCCCATCTAGTCCAACACTCTGTCACACAGCGGCCAAAATATACCAGGTGCCATCAGGAGGTCCAGCAGTGGGGCCAGGGCACCAGAAGCCCTCCCACTGCTGCCCCCTCCAGCACCAAGAATAGAGTGCATCACCTGCCCCAGACTGAGAATTCCCATCTATACCCTGTGGCTAATAGCCACTGATGGACTTCTGCTCCATATCTTATATTCTAATCCCAGACTTTTTTTTTCCTGTGCAGATACCTATTCCCTCCAACAGGGGCCTCACTGTCCCCCAACAGCTTTTCCTACATAGTCAGTAGACTTCCTGGGTTTGTAGAAAAATCTGAAAAGTAAGGAAATCCCTTCAGGGACGGTTGAATTACCCAAAAGCCTTTTGAAATGGCCTCTGCAGGGACCTGACTCCAGGCAGCAACGGTGAGAGATTAGAACGTTGATGGGGAGGGGGGAGAGGAGGCTTCTAACTGGCTCTGTCAGTCAAAGGGTGGGGGGAAGGGCCCTTTCTTTCCAGGCCTCTTTCGGCCTTGGAGGGGGGGAGGTCGCCTTGGGGCCAGGCTGGGGGATTCCTAGAGGTTTTGGGGTGGAGTGCAAGGATGGCAGGATTTGGGGAAGGGAGAGGCCTCAGCTGGGTATCATGCCACAGAATCCACCCTCGAAAGCAGCCATTTTCTCCAGGGAGACAGATCTCTGTTGTTCACAGATCTCTGGAGTTCACTCTCCAGGCCCCACTTGGAGGTTGCCAACCCTAGGCCTGGCAGCAGTATAGGGTTGCCAGGCACTGGCAGGGGATGGGGTAGTGGGGTTGCCAGCTCCAGGTCTGGAAACTCCTGGTGATTTGGGGATGGAGCCTGGGGAGGACAGGGACCTCAGTGGGGTACAATGCCCTAGAGTCCACCCTCCAAAGCATCCATTTTCTCCAGGGGAAGTTATCTCAGTAGTCTGGAGCTGAGCAGTAATTCCAGGGGATCCCCAGATCCCACCTGGAGGCTGGCATCCCTAGGCAGCACCCTCTGGGTGACTTGATACCACCTAATTTGCATGACTCAACTTGGCCTGGCTGCTTGCTGCTGTTCAGCAGCCACCCTATGAAAGCCAGCAGTGATGCAGCAGTTAGAGCCTCAGAGTAGGGTCTGCAAGACCCAGGTTCAGATCCCCATATTGCGGTGGAAACTGACTGGGTGATTTTGGACCAGTCACATACTTTCAGCCTAACCAACCTCACAGGGTTGTTGTGCAGATAAAAAAAGGAGGTGAGAATAATGTAAGCTGCTTTGGTCCCCACTGTGGAGAAAGACTATAATTTTCCTTGGTAGAAGCTGTGGGGGAGGGGGGTGGAGACAAAAAGCTGAAGACAGATAAAGGCAGATAAAGGTTAAGTTGGCTGTTGGGTGGGAAGGAAATAGGGTTGCCAACTCTGGATTGGGAAACTCCTGGACATTTAAGGGGTGGATCCTGGGGATGGTGGGGTTTGAGGAGGGGAGGAACTTCAGACCAGTATAATGCCATAGACTCCACCCTCCAAACCAGCCATTTCCTCCATGAGAACTACCATTGCCAGCCTCTGGGTGAGGGCTGGAGATCACCCAGCATTACAACTGTTGTCCGGGTGACAGAGATCAGTCCCCCTGGATAAAGTGGCTGCTTTGGAGGGTTGAGTCTGTGGCTCCACCCCCAGAAGGGAGAAAGAGTGTGAGATAGGTAAGGGTAGAGGGGAGGAAGCAAAGGTGTGAGGAATGGGATGACCATCCCGCAAGTTTCTTGCGGGTCTCCACTTGTCCTTATTCTAATAGCCAAAAAGTGCGGATACCTATTCCCTCCAACAGGGGCCTCACTCTCCCCCAACAGCTTTTCCTACATAGTCAGTAGACTTCCTGGGTTTGTAGAAAAATCCGAAAAGTGAAGAAATCCCTTCAGGAACTCTTGAATTCCCCAAAAAGCCTCTTGAAATGGCCTCTGCAGGGACCTAACTCCAGGCATCAACGGTGAGAGATTAGAACGTTGGGGGGGAGGGGGAGGGAGAGGCTTCTGACTGGCTCTGTCGGTGAAAGGAGGGAGCCTTGGGGCCAGGCCTCACAAAAGTTGCCAGGGCCAGGCTGGGGGATTTCTAGAGATTTTGTGGTGGACTCTAAGGATGAGGGCTGGGTTTGGGAAGGGAGAGGCCTCAGCTGGGTATCATGCCACAGTTTCCACCCTCCAAAGCAGCCATTTTCTGCAGGGAGACAGACCTCTGCTTTCTAGAGTCCAGTTGTAATTCTGGGGGGTCTCCAGGGCACATTTGCAGGTTGGCCACTCTAGGCCTGGCAGCATTCTAGGCTTGCCAGGTCCCCCTGATTTGCATGACTCACCTAGCCTCGGCTGCTTGCTACCATTCATCAGCAGCCACCCTATGAAAGCCAGTGAGGTGCAGCAGTTAGAGCTTCAAAGTAGGATCTGCAAGACCCAGGTTCAGATCCCCATCTTGCAGGGGAAGGTGACTGTGTGATTTTGGACCAGTCACATATTTCAGCCTAACCAACCTCACAGGGTTATTGTGCAGATAAAAAGGAGGAGGGAATAATGAAAGCTGCTTTGGCCCTCACTGTGGAGAAAGACTGTAATTTTCCTAGGTAGAGGCTGGGGGTAAAGATGGAAAACAGGAGACAGAGAGGCAGATAAAGGTAGGTTGGCTGTTGGTTGGGAAGGAAATAGGGTTGCGAACTCCAGGTTGGGAAATCCCTGGACATTTGAGGGGTGAAGCCTGGAGAGGGTGGGATTTAAGGAGGGAGGAACTTTGGACTGGTGTAATGCCATAGACTCCACCCTCCAGCCATTTCCTCCATGAGAACCACCATTGCCAACCTCTGGGTGAGGACTGGAGATCACCCAGAATTACAACTGTTGTCCAGGAGACAGAAATCAGTTCCCCTGGATAAAATGGCTGTTTTGGAGGGTTGAGTCTATGGCATCATACCCTGCTGAGGCTGCTTGCCTCCCCAAGCCTCACTGTCCTAAGGCTCCACCCCCAAATCTCCAGGAAATTCCCAACCTGGAGCTGGCAACCCTAAGGTGAATTGATCTCTGTAGCTGGGAGATCCATTGTGATTCCCAGAGTGCTGCCACTGCTGCTGTGGGGGGGAGAGAAAGCAGGTGGGTGGCTGAGAGCACTGCCACCACTGCTACTGCTGCTCTGCGGAGTGGGGGAAGAAGGAGGCTGGGAGAGAGGCTGGGGGCAGAAAGCAGCCAGGAGGCTGGGGGCAGAAAGAAAGAATGATGGGGTGGGGGGCAGAAAGAGAGAGAAAGAGTGATGAAGTGGGGAGGCAGAAAAACAAAGAGAAAGATGACAGATCAGAAAGAGAGAGGAAACCACATGCATGGAGCAGAAATAGAGTAAGAAAAGGGGGGCAGAGGGGAGAAATAGTGTGAGAGAGGTAGGGGGTGAGCAGAGGAAGCAAAGGTGTGACGAATGAGATAACCATCCCGCAAGTTTCTTGCGGGTCTCCACTTGTGTTTATCTAATTCCCTCTTGAAACTGTCCATGCTTGCAGCTGCCACCACCTCCTGTGGCAGTGAATTCCATATGTTAATCGATCTTTGGGTGAAGAAGTATTTCCTTTTATCTGTTCTACCCCGACTGCTCAGCAATTTCATGGAGTGCCCACGAGTTCTTGTATTGTGAGAAAGGGATAAAAGTACTTCTTTCTCAACCTGCTCAATCTTATAAATGTCAATCATGTCACCCCTCAGCTGTCGTTTCTCCAAGCTAAAGAGCCCCAAGCATTTTAACCTTTCTTCATAGGGAAGGTGTTCCACCCCTATTATCATTCTAGTTGCCCTTCTCTGCACTTTTTCCAATGCTATAATATCCTTTTTGAGATGTGGTGACCAGAACTGTACACAGTATTCCAAATGAAGTCGCACCAATGATTTATACAGGGGCATGATGATACTGGCTGATTTGTTTTCAATTCCCTTCCTAATAACCCCCAGCATAGCGTTGGCCTTCTTTATTGCAGCTACACACTGTCTAGACATTTTCATTGAGTTATCCACTACGACTCCAAGATCTCTCTCTTGGTCCGTCTCTGCCAGTTCAGACCCCATCAACGTGTATTTATATTTAGGATTTTTTGCTCCAATGTGCATCACTTTGCACTTGGCCACATTGAACCCCATTTGTCACGTTGATGCCCACTCACCCATCCTCGACAGATCCCTTTGGAGTGCCTCACTCTCCTCCCTGGTTTTCACCACCCGGAACAACTTCGTGTCATCTGCAAATTTAGCCACTTCACTGCCTACTCCCAATTCCAAATCATTAATAAACAAGTTAAAAAGCATCGGACCGAGTACTGATCCCTGTGGTACCCCACTGCTTACCACCCTCCACTGAGAAAGTTTCCCATTTATACTCACTCTCTGTTTCCTATTTATAAGCCAGTTTTTGATCCACAAGAGGACTTGTCCTTTTATCCCATGACTATTGAGCTTACTTAGGAGCCTTTGATGAGGAACTGTATCAAAAGCTTTCCGGAAGTCAAGGTAAATAATATCTATTGGATCCCCCTTGTCCACATGTTTGTTCACTCCCTCAAAAAACACTAACAGGTTAGTGAGACAAGATCTTCCCTTACAGAACCCATGCTGAGTCTGCCTCAATAGTTTTTGTTCATCAATGTGCCTACTAATTCTTTCCTTAATAACAGTTTCCACCAACTTACCCGGTATCGATGTCAGACTGACTGGCCTGTAATTTCCTGGATCTCCCCTGGAGCCCTTTTTAAAGATGGGAGTGACATTAGCTACCTTCCAGTCCTCAGGAATGGAGGCAGATTTTAAAGAAAGATTACATATTTTTGTCAGGAGATCCACAAGTTCACATTTGAGTTCTTTCAGAACTCTCGGATGAATGCCATCCGGGCCTGGTGATTTATTAGTTTTTAAATTGTCCGTCCTATCAATGTCTCAATAAACTTTAATTCTTCTGAATGACCGTTGTTAGGAACTGATTTCTCCAAAGCTCTGACAAGTTACAGCTTGACTTAGTCTGGATCCCATTTATTTGCCTTTTTGGCAGTGCGCCATATCCATAAACCTCTCCCCCCACACCGCAGTTCAGAGGCATGTAATTCTTGTCAGCGTTCTGCATTGTCCAACTTTCACCCCCGTACATAGTAATGGGGAATACTATGGCATGACTTAACCTCATCTTGGTCGCCAGCAACACACCGTTACTCTTAAGGATCTTTTCCAGCTCCTTCATGGCTGCACTTCTTAGTTTCAGTCTCCTTCTGATTTCCTGGGTGCAGTCTCCCTCTTGGTTGACGATGGAACCAGGGAGGAGCTGAACTGGGACCAGCTGTGGAGGGGTGCCAGTCAGCTCTATGGCTCACCCAGCCTCTGCTCTGCCGCCATCCCTCACCTGGCCACCCACCAGGACATCTGAGTACAAGGGAACTCAAAAGGGGGGTGGGAATCCCTTTTTCCCTGGATCTAAAACTTGTGATGTTAAAGAGAAAATACTTCAGACCCTATGCCGTATGTGCTAAAGAGTGGTGTGGCTAAATCCCCCTTATTTGTATTTTTGGTGGTCAAAAGTATGCGTAACACCACTTTGGTGTAGTGGTTAAATGCACGGACTCTAATCTGGGAGAACCGGGTTTGATTCCCCACTCCTCCACTTGCACCTGCTGGATGACCTTGGGCAAGCCATACTTTTGTCAGAGGTGTCCTTGAAAAAGAGCAGTTTCTGTCAGAGCTCTCTCAGCCTCACCTACCTTACAGGGTGTCTGTTGTGGGGAGTGGAGGGAAAAGGAGTTTGTAAGCCACTCTGAGACTCCTTTGGGTAGTGAAGGGCGGGGTATAAATCCAGTCTTCTTCTTCTCCTGCTTCTTCTAAAACGATCCTCCAACACCACATTTCAAAGGAGTTTACTTATTACCGAGGGATTTACTTTCTTCTTCGTGGTCTTAGTAGAAGGCGGTAAGAAGTTGCCCATTTCCAAGTCCTTTCCCTCTCCATTCCTTTTACAGTTGGAGATTACTGTCTGGTGCCACTGTGTGGCTTGAACTAGACTTCCACTCGGTCAGCTGGCAATCACACCATAAAAGAATCAGTCAATGTTCCCTCTAAGCTCCACAGTGTTGTGAGCAGAAATTCTACCTCGTGAGCGAAAAAAGCTAGTAGCATTAAAGTTGTGTGAGCGAGTATACATTTGACTATTGTGCAAATTAGTTTTTAGATGACTTCCATAACCTTGTAAAAATTTCAGAATACATTCTTTTAAATTATATTTAAGCTATATTTTAAGAACAATTTAAACTTTATAAGAGAAAACAGAATCAAGTCAAATTTCACCCACCCCTTTCTACTATATTGAAGAACAGAATCATAGAATCATAGAATGTTAAGAAGGGACCTTACAGGTCATCTAGTCCAACCCCCTGCACTCTGCAGGAGCATAGCCAAAAGATAGCCCTACATACCTACAACATACCCAAAAGACGGTTGTCCAGCCTCTGCTTAAAAATGTCCAGCGAAGGAGCATCCACCACCTCCCGAGGCAGACTGTTCCACTGCTCAGCCAGTCTTACAGTTAGGAAGCTTCTCCTGATATCTAGCTGGTAACGACTCCCTTGTATTTTCCACCCATTAGAGCTAGTCTTGCAATCCGGAGCAAGAGAGAATAGATCTGCTCCATTTTTTACATGACAGCCCTTCATATACTTGAAGACTGCAATCATGTCCCCTCTAAGTCTTCTCCTTCCCAGGCTAAACATACCCAACTCTTTCAGCCTTTCCTCATAAGACTTGGATTCCAACCCTCTCACCCTCCTGGTTGTCCTCTTCTGGACACGCTCGAGCTTGTCAACATCCTTCCTCAAGTGTGGTGCCCAAAACTGGACTCCAGGTGAGGCCTGACCATAGCAGAATAGAGCGGAACTACCACCTCCCGAGATCTGGACAAAATGCTTCTGTTAAGGCATCCTAAGATTGCATTAGCTTTCTTCACAGTCACATCACACTTCAGGCTCATGTTGAGCTTGTGATCAATCATAACACCTAGATCCCTTTTACATGTGCTGCTGTCAAGCCAAGTCCCTCCCATTCTATATCTGTGCCTTTGATTTTTTGTGCCTAGGTGTAGGACTTTGCACTTATCTCTATTGAATTTCATTTTATTTGCCTCAGCCAACTGTTCCAGCCTATCTAGATAATTTTGAATCCTGACTCTGTCTTCTTCAGGATTAGCAATCCCACCCAGCTTTGTGTCAACTGCAAATTTGATAAGCATCCCCTCTATGTCTTCCTCCAGGTCATTTATAAAAACATTGAACAACACCGGGCCCAGGACCGAGCCCTGTGGCACTCCACTCGAGACTTCCCTCCACGTAGACGCAGAGCTATTTACGAGCACTCGTTGGGTACAATTTTTCAACCAGCCATGAATTCATCCAACGGTTGCTCCATCCAGCCCACACTTAACCAGCTTATCCTCAAGGATATCATGAGAAACTTTGTCAAATGCTTTACTGAAATCTAGATACACTATATCCACAGCATTGCCAGAGTCAACCGTTTTAGTAACTCTGTCGAAAAAGGAGATAAGGTTGGTCTGGCATGACTTAGTCAAACAAACAGGAAGTTGCTTAAATGTTATCAACCTGCCCAAACTACTTATTTATTCAACTATTTATATCCCACTTTTCCCTGTGACTCAAGGCAGCTTACAAATCATACTGAAAAGCATAATAGGGGAGTGCAAAAAAAAATATCATTTTTTCCCAGCTCCATTGTAGCCTATGGGGACCATTATCGTTAATAGGACCCATAGGCTATAATGAAGACTCAATCTGGGGGTATCTGGGACTTGGGATGGGTGCTGTTTTTTTTAGGTAGAGGCACCAGATTTGCAGCATAGCTGCAATCAAGTACCCGAATCAAAGTATTCTGAATCAAATATGGCAAAGGGAGCCTTGACCCCAGAAAATCTTATTAGTCTTTAGGTGCTACTGGACTCAAAATTAGATATTAGTGGAAAGTATCATATCATCACACTAGCTATTCCTTTCTTTCAGCAGGAGACATGTGGCAGTCAGCAAATGAAGCAGAAGAAGACCGATTGATGGAAAAAGAGGATACATATTCAGATGTGACAGAGAAATCTGAAGATTTGGATGCACTGAGGAAGGAAGAGGGAAAGCACCCGCCTAAACGGAGGAGGAATTCCAGTCTTTTACATGGTGATGACTCTCTCTGGCAAAAAATATGTCAAGGAGACAACAATAACAAGTGCACTACAAGCAGGAATACTTTCACTGAAATATCGGTTACTAGGCAACAAAGAACATGTAACAAAAAGAAAATATATAAATGCCTGGAGTGTGGAAAAAGTTTTGGAAGAAAAGATAGCCTCATCTCCCATCAAAGAATTCACACAGGGGAAAAACCATACAAATGCCTGGAATGTGGGATAAGCTTCAGTCGCAGTTCATACCTTAGTGTTCATCAGAGAATTCACACAGGGGAGAAACCATATAGATGCCTGGAGTGTGGGAAAAGCTTCAGCCAGAGTTCCAGTCTTATGTCCCATCAAAGAATTCACACGGGGGAGAAACCATATAAATGCCTGGAGTGTGGAAAAAGCTTCAGTCGCAGTTCACCCCTCAGTGTCCATCAGAAAATTCACACAGGAGAGAAACCATATAAATGCCTAGAGTGTGGGAAAAGCTTCAGTCACAGTGGAAGCCTTACTTCCCATCAAAGAATTCACAAAGGGGAGAAACCATATGAGTGCCTCGAGTGTGGGAAAACCTTCATTCGGAGTTCAGACCTTAATGGCCATCAAAGAATTCACACAGGGGAGAAACCATATAAATGCCTGGAATGTGGAATAGGCTTCTGTCAGAGTGGACACCTTACTGTCCATCAAAAAATTCACAGAGGTGAAAAGCCATATAAATGCCTGGAGTGTGGAAGAAACTTCCGTGAGAAAAAAACACTTACTTTCCATCAAAGAACTCACACAGGGGAAAAACCATATGAATGCCTGGAGTGTGGAAAAAGCTTCAGTCGCAGTTCATCCCTTAGTGTCCATCAAAAAATTCACACAGGGGAGAAACCGTATAAATGCCTAGAGTGTGGGAAAAGCTTCAGTCACAGTGGAAGCCTTACTTCCCATCAAAGAATTCACAAAGGGGAGAAACCATATGAATGCCTGGAGTGTGGGAAAAGCTTTGGTCACAGCTCCAGCCTTAGTTCTCATCGAAGAATTCACACAGGTGAGAAACCATACAAATGTATGGAGTGTGGGAAAAGCTTTGGTCATATGAACACACTTACTTTCCATCGAAGAATTCACACAGGGGAGAAGCCATATAAATGCCCGGAGTGTGGGAAAAGCTTCAGTCGGAGTGACAGTTGTATTTCCCATCAAAGAATTCACGCAGGGGAGAAAGCATAAAAACGCCTGCAGTGTGGAAAAAGGTTCCGTCAGAGTGCACACCTTACTTCCCATGAAAGGACTCACACAGGGGAGAGGAAATAAGTTGCATATTCATGATTATAATTATATTTATGAATGTTTATGCATTATGTGTTTTCATAACCTCTTTAAAATTTAATTCTTGACTGCCTCTCAACCTTGACAGTTCATTAGGATAACTGAAAAAATAGGAGATTTATTTATCTGGAATGAACAACTGCTGTCTTTTGTCTTATAACCTTACTCTGAGAATTTAATGGCAGTTATCAAGATGTATTCTAGTCTACCTAGTATAGTTACTCCTTTGCACAATTGTTTTTGTTGTTGTTGTTCAGTCACACAGTCGACTCCAACTCTTTGCAACCCCATAGACCACATCATACAAGGACTTCCTGTCTTCTGTCGTCCTCTAGAGTTTGCTCAATTTCATGTTTGTTGCATCGATAACACTGTCTAACCATCTCATCCTTTGCCGTTCCCTTCTTTAGTTACCTTCAATCTCTCCCAGCGTCAGGGTCTTCTCCAGTGAGTGAACATAAGAACATAAGAACATAAGAGAAGCCAATGTTGAATCAGGCCAACGGCCCATCTAGTCCAACACTCTGTCACACAGCGGCCAAAATATACCAGGTGCCATCAGGAGGGCCAGCAGTGGGGCCAGGACACTAGAAGCCCTCCCACTGCTGCCCCCTCCAGCACCAAGAATAGAGTGCATCACCTGCCCCAGACTGAGAGTTCCCATCTATACCCTGTGGCTAATAGCCACTGATGGACTTCTGCTCCATATGTTTATCTAATTCCCTCTTGAAACTGTCCATGCTTGCAGCTGCCACCACCTCCTGTGGCAGTGAATTCCATATGTTAATCACTCTTTGGGTGAAGAAGTATTTCCTTTTATCTGTTCTAACCTGACTGCTCAGCAATTTCATGGAGTGCCCACGAGTTCTTGTATTGTGAGAAAGGGAGAAAAGTACTTCTTTCTCAACCTGCTCCCTTCTCAGCTGGTGGCCAAAGTATTTGAGCTTCAGCTTCAGTATCTGGCCTTCCAGGGAATAGTCAGGGTTGATTTCCTTTAGGATTGACTGATTTGATCTCCTTGCCGTCCAAGGGACTCTCAACAGTCTTCTCCATCACCATTATTCAAAACCATCTGTTCTTTGGTGCTCAGCCTTCCTTATGGTCCAACTCTTGTAGCCATAAATTGCTTCTGGGAATACCATCACTTTGACTACAGAGACTTTTCTTAGCAGGGTGATGTGTCTACTTTGTATTATGCTGTCTAGGTTTACTGTAGCTTTCCTCCCAAGGAGGAGCCATCTTTTAATTTCATGGCTGCAGTTGTAAAAGATCCTCTTCACTTTCTGCCATTAGAGTGGTATCATCTGCTTATCTGAGACTGTTGATTTCCCCCCCGGCAATCTTAATTCTGGCTTGTGATTCATCCAGGCCTGCATTTCGCATGATGTACTCTGCATATAAATTGAATAAGCAGGGTGAAAATATACATCCTTGCCATACCCTTTCCTATTCTAAACCATTCAGTTGTTCCATATCTGGTTCTAACTGTCACTTCTTGACCCTTATACAGGTTTCTCAGAAGACATTTCAGGTGGTCAGATAATCCTCTTTAAGGACTTGCCACAGTTTGTTGTGGTCCACACAATCAAAGGCTTTAGCATAGTCAATGAAGCAGAAGTAGATGTTTTTCTGGTACTCCCTTGCTTTTTCCATAATCCAGCGAATGTTGGCAGTTTGGTCTCTCATTCCTACCTCTTCGAAACCCACGTACTGCTGAAGTCTAGATTGTAGGATCTTGAGCTTGACCTTGCTAGCATGTGGAATAAGTGCAATTATGCAATAGTTTGAACATGTAAACTGACCTTTTCCAATCCTGTGGCCACTGTTGTGTTTTCCAAATTTCCTGGCATATACAGCATCATCTCTTAAGACTTTGAATAGCTCAGCTGGGATACCATCATCTCCTCTAGCTTTGTTGTTAGCAATGCTTTCTAAGGCCCATTTGACTTCGCACTTCAGGATATCTGGCTCGAGGTCAGAGATCACACTGTCGTCGTTGTCAAGGACATTGAGATTCTTCTTGTATAGTTCTTCTGTGTATTCTTGCCACCTCTTCCTAATCTCTTCTGCTTCTGTAAGGTTCCTACCGTTTTTATCCTTTATCATGTCCAGCTTTGCATGGAACTTTCCCTGGATTTCTTCAATTTTCTTGAAGAGATCTCTAGTCCTTCCCATTCTACTGTTTTCCTCTAATACTTTGCATCATTCATTCAGGAAGGCCTCCTTATCTCTTCTTGCTGTTTTCTGGAAATCTACATTCAATTGGGTAAATCTTCCCTTTTCACGTTTGCCTTTCACTTTCCTTCTTTCCTCTGCTATTTGTAAAGCCTCATCAGACAGCCACTTTGCTTTCTTGCATTTCTGTTTCTTTGGGATGGTACTGATTGCTGCCTCCTATACAGTGTCACAGACTTCCGTCCATAGTTCTTCAGGCACTCTATCAACTCTAGTCCCTTATACCTATTCTTCACCGCCACTGTGTATTCATAAGGGATGTGGTCTAGGTCAAACCTGAATGGCCTAGTAGTTTTCCCAACTTTCTTCAGTTTAAGTCTGAATTTTGCAATGAGCAGCTCATGATCTGAGCCGCAGTCAGCTCCAGGTCTTGTTTTTACTGACTGGATAGAGCTTCTCCATCTTTGACTGCAAATGATATAATCAATCTGATTTCGATGTTGCCCATTTGGTGATGTCCATGTGTAGAGTCACCTCTTAGATTGTTGGAAGAGGGTGTTTGCTATGACCAGCGTGTTCTCTTGACAAGATTCTGTTAGCCTTTGCCCAGCTTCATTATGTTCTCCAAGGCCAAGCTTGTCCGTTATTCTGGTTACCTTTTGACTTCCTACTTTAGCATTCCAGTCCCCTATGATGATGAGGACATCTTTTTTTGGTGTTAGTCCTATGAGTTGTTGTAGGTCTTCATAGGACCAGTCCACTTCAGCCTCTTCTGCGTCAGAGATTGGGGCATAGACTTGGATTACTGTGATGCTGAATGGTTTGCCTTGGATTCGGACCAAGGTCATTCTGTCGTTTTTGAGATTGTATCCCATTACTGCCTTTCTCACTCTCTTGTCGACTACAAAGGCCACACCATTTTTTCTATGGGATTCTTGGCCACAGTAGTAGTTATAATGGTCTTCTGGGTTAAATTCGCCTATTCCCATTCACTTTAGTTCACTGATACCCAAGATGTCGATGTTCAGCCTTGCCATCTCATTTTTTACCACATCCAACATACCTTGATTCATAACATCTTATATTCCAGGTTCCTATGCAGTATTGTTCTTTCCTTTCACCATCAGATGCATCCACCGCTGAACGTCCTTTCAGCTTTGGCCCAGCCACTTCATTCTTTATAGGCTACTTTGCCCTCTGGTCTTCTCCAGTAGCATATTGGACACCTTCCGACCTGAGGCTCATCTTCCAGCGTCATATCTCTTAGCCTTTTGCTATTGTCCATGGGGTTTTCTCGGCAAAGATACTGGAGTGGGTTGCCATTTCCTTCTCCAGTGGATTGCGTTTTGTCGTGAGGGTCCAATTGCTTCATTTCGAGGACAACCATGTGTTTAAAAGTTTAATTTCTCATCCTCTGTCATTTCTATCAGAAGTGTCCTGTAAGGGTCTAAACAGGCTTTCTACTGGTGGCTTCCAATCAGAAAAGATTATATTGGGTGAGCATATCATATGTGCCGGGCTTCCCCTTGTACATAGCCTTCTGCCTATCAACTTAAACTTTCCTACATCTTAGAGAATTGTAATGCTTATGTCTTTAACTAAGTTTGAGAAAGTAGACCTGATTTTTATTTTGTGCATTTCTCTGTACTTGTATGATTAACTTTCCCCTCTTCCATCAAATTATTGCCTAATACAAAGAGCATGCTTTACTTTAAATAAAATTATTCTAAGAATTTCACTCTTTGTTCTACTGACACTAGACCTGGACACTGACCTCTAATATTTCATTGTATTGGAAGAGATAAGTCTTTTGCTCAGTAAAACCCTAAAGGGTGATTCTGCAACTGAGTTCAGCTAATGAGGCTTTCATTTCTGGAAGAGCTGGGTTCAGTGCAAATCCCTAGGTAGGGTGCAAATTAAATAATTCAGCACAGCAGTTTCAGCAATGGATAGAGAAAAAAGGTATAGATAGGAACTTGGTCTGGGGCAAGTGATGCTCTGTATTCTTGGTGCTGGGGGGGCAACAGTGGGAGGGCTTCTATTGTCCTGGCCCCACTGGTGGACTTCCTGATGGCTCCTGTTTTTTTTGGCCGCTGTGTGACAGAGTGTTGGACCCGATGGGCCATTGGCCTGATTGAACATTGGCTTCTCATGTTCTTATGGCCTTTTCTTGGGGAAAATCAATCCTCTTGCAAAGATGTCTTGCTGACTGCCTCCATGAAGCTGCTGCTTTCCAGTTTGGTGTAGTGGTTAAGTGCACAGACTCTAATCTGGGAGAACCGGGTTTCATTCCCCACTCCTCCACTTCCACCTGCTGGATGACCTTGGGCAAGCCCTAGTTCTGGCACAGCTGTTACTTGAAAACGGGCCATTGGTACTTACCCGTGAAGGGCCCTTCTCCTCTGAGATTAAGGAGGACATCTTGCTGGGTGTTTCCCACCCTATCCTTAGGGAGGCAGGAACAAACTTGACTTCCTGTCCTCTCGGTGGGACACTCCCTTCAGCTTCAGTTTAGGAACTCCGAATAGCAGTAAGATCTAAAAAACTAGGATATAACTAAGAAAAATATGAATCTATAACGTGATAACACTTGCACAGCTTTAACAAGAGGAACAGGAAGACAGAGGCACAATACCAACAGTCAGAACAAGAATAACAATCAGGAAGAGTCACAGGAATTGAAGTCAGGGTCCAAGAACCAGGAGGATAAGACGATGAATTCGGGAGGGCCCAAGATGTCCTCCTTAATCTCAGAGGAGAAGGGCCCTTCACGGGTAAGTACCAATGGCCCGTTCTCCCCTGAGAGGAGGACATCTTGCTGGGATCTCCTAGAGCAGTGACATAGATTGGGTGGGTCATCGTCTAATCCTCCAGAACCTGTTGTAACACTCTCCGACCGAAAGCGGCGTCCGCTGAGTCGAAGATGTTGATTCTGTAGTGTTTAATAAAGGTAGAGGCCGATGACCATGTAGCTGCCCTGCAAATCTCAGACACCGATGCACGATTAGCAAATGCTGCAGAGGTAGCAGCACTACGAATGGAATGTGCTGTGATACTGGCTGGAGGTACCACCTTCTGGGATTTGTAAGCTTCTGTGATGCATAGCTTTAGTGTGGAACTGATTGTCGAGGTGGACATTTTGTGTCCCTTGTTAGGTGGAGAAATCGAGATAAGTTAGAATTGAAAGGGGAAAGTAGCAGGGAAAAGGATCAAAGAAAAAAGGAAATAAGCTTTGAAGAAGCACAAGTGCCAATGCTGTGCTGCTCTCCCTAACGAGGCAGGAACTAAACTGAAGCTGAAGGGAGTGTCCCACCGAGAGGACAGGAAGTCAAGTTTGTTCCTGCCTCCCTAAGGATAGGGTGGGAAACACCCAGCAAGATGTCCTCCTCTCAGGGGAGAAAGAGCAGTTTCTGTCAAAGCTCTCTCAGCCCCACCTACCTCAGAGGGTGTCCATTGTGGGGAGGGGAAGGGAAAGGAGTTTCTAAGCTGCTCTGAGACTCCCTTGGGTGGTGAAGGGCAGGGTATAAATCCAATCTCCTCCTCCTCCTCCTCTTCTTTTTCCACAGCTGCAGGAGACAGTCTCCAGAGGGTTAATTTCCTTTAGCTAGTTTTCACAGCCCAAAAGTGAGGGCCAGGGAGAGAAGCTGCTGTGTTTGTCCCACATACGTCTCCCATTATCAGGCTCAATTCAAGTGACTGGCCGTCAGAGACAAAGCCCGTCACAGCCTGGGTCCCTCATAGCTACAGTACCGCCTCTCCCCCTCTGCTCCACTATGGCAGCTGCCTTGTATCCCAGAGCACATCGTCAGACTCTAGAGCAGGGCTGGGGCCTGGTGGGCTCATAACCAGCAGTGAAGCGAGCAGTCAAGAGTCCCAATCAAGGATCCTTTCAAGGTAACAGAGCTTTCTTGAAACCAGCGCGGCATCCTACACTGACCTCATCACACTCCTACTCACCCAAGGGTGAGTTGGCCAGACCCTATGACAGTCTGCTGTCAACCATTCTAATCCAGTCTGCTGGGTTAGAAATAGGGCATTTCAGATCTTAGAATCATAGAATGTTAGAGTTGGAAGGGACCTTGCAGGTCATCTAGTCCAACCCCCTGCACTCTGCAGGACCGTAGCCAAAAGATAGCCCTACATACCTACAACATACCCAAAAGATGGTTGTCCAGCCTGTGCTTGAAAACGTCCAGGGAAGGAGCATCCACCACCATCTTATACACAAGCTGTGACAACAGCAGATCTCAGTTGGGAAACTCCTGGAGATGTGGGTGAAGACGGGGGAGGAAGAGGACCTCAGAGGGGCATCCATTTTCTTCACGGGGACTGTAGTCGAGATGAGCTGTCATTCCAGAGGTTCCCTAGGGCCCACCTGGAGGCTGGCATCCCTATGACTAAACATCAAAACCTATTCACAGAGAGGCAAACTCCCCCCCCCCCCCATGATAATCAGAAATATTTTTTATCTTCATCCCTTTGAAATCTGCCTGGCCCTTTAAGGCGGGGGGGGATCATAAGTTTATTTCACTGATTTGCCCTTCCGTCAGGCGCGCTGCTTGCAGGATCTCTCTTGGCTCCCGTCAGGGCTGGCCCCAGCTGTC
This sequence comes from Gekko gecko, assembly GCA_029375565.1. Lineage (NCBI taxonomy): Eukaryota > Metazoa > Chordata > Lepidosauria > Squamata > Gekkonidae > Gekko > Gekko gecko. Next base: position 8,620,773 of record JAPDNY010000002.1, read on the forward strand.
TGGGTGCCCTAGGCAGGACAGCCTGGGATGCCCACCCCACCGCGGATGCCAACCTCCTGGTGGGGCCTGGAGATGGCCCAGCGCCATTTTCCTGGGTGCCTGGCAGCTGCGAGGCACCCAGGAAAGCCAGGGAAGGGGCAGAGTTAGAACCCTCACCCCTTCCCTCCCAGCGCCGGCTTTTCTGGGCGCCTCGCAGCTGCAAGGCACCCAGGAGAGCCAGGGAACGGATGGGGTTAGAACCCTCACCCCTTCCCTCTCAGCGTCAGCGACGGCTTTTCTGGGCACCTCACAACTGCGAGGCACCCAGGAAAGCCAGGGCTGCTGGCGCTGGGCGGGAAGGGGGCTTTTCACTTGGGGGCGGGGGGCATTTTGGTGCCCCTGCAGGGCCAGTGCCCTAGGCAAGCGCCTAGCTCGCCTAGTGGGTGAGCCGGCCCTGGCTCCCGTGAAGGGCTGAAATCCTCTAGACTGTTGGGGGCCTTTTCTGTGGCCTTGTTCACCGGTGTGCTGCGCCAGCGCCTTTTGGGGTGGTCCCAATTCCTGAGTGGGGAATTGGCGGAGATCCGTGCCACCCCCGTGACCAGTGTCCCCTCTCAGCTGAGTGAGTGTGAGCTAGCTCATAGTTTTGTAGCCTCCGGCTCACACGTTTTTGTCTTGGCTGAGGAAGGGATGGCTCCAGAGCAAACTAGTTGATGCAGACATCAAATCGCTCGCTCACAACTTTAATGCCAGGAGCTCACAAAGGAGAATTCTGGCCCACAAGACTCCACAGCTTAGAGGGAGCGTTGACCGTGACCTTGTACGTAAGTAACGCCGCCTTTCCTTTTTTTTCTTTTACAAAACGAGCACCGTCCGGAAGGGTTAAGGAGAGCGAGAGCGAGAGCGCCCCAGTCCTAGAGAGGGACACGGTTGCGCTGGGGGGGGCATTTCCTCCTCCTCCTCCTCCGCCCCCGGCAAGAAGGCGCCTCTGAGTCCTCCTGACGGGCCCGGGAGGGGATCCGGTAATCTCGCAGAGGCTTTGCGGGGGGGGGGGAATATGGGTCGGGGGCTGCAATGCACGATCCAAAGCAGAGAGAAAAGAGGGGAAGTAGCAGCAGGTGAAAGAGAGCAGCCCCCCGCCCCAGTTTCTTCCTTGGCTCCCCCCCCCCACCGGCCCTCCCGCCCCACGGTGATCACCTTTGGAGATTGGCTTCAATTGGCTTCCAGAAGCACCTTTAGGAAGGAGGGGGGGAAGAGTGAGATTTGGGGCGGGGGAGAAGGAGGGAGCAGATCAAGGAGTGGGGGGGGGCTGAGGGTTAAATGTGGGGGGGCAGAGGGGCTAAAGATCAGGCCAAGAGACCTGGCTGGGAAGGGGGGACAGGGACTGGCCCTCGGAAGACCCCCCCCCAATAAAGAATATGGTTGCCAGGTCTGGGTTGGAAAATACCTGGAGACTTTGGGGGTGGAGCCAGGAGAGGGCGGGGTTTGGGGAGGGGCCTCAGCAGAGCCAGTTTGGTATAGGGGTGAAGTGCGCTGACTCCAGTCTGGGAGAACCGGGTTTGATTCCCCAGGCCTCCACTTGTACCTGCTGGATGACCTTGGGCAAGCCAGAGTTCTGGCACAGCTGTTCCTGAAAAAGAGCAGTTTCTGTCAGAGCTCTCTCAGCCCCACTTAACTTACAGGGTGTCTGTTGTGGGGAGGGGAAGGGAAAGGAGTTTGTAAGCCGCTCTGAGACTCCCTTGGGTAGTGAAGGGCGGGGTATAAATCCAATCTCCTCTTCTCTTCTTCTTCTTCATAGTACAATGCCATAGAGTCCACTCTTCAAAGCAGCCATTTTCTCAAGGGAAGCTGATCTCTGTCAGCTGGTGATCACTTGTAAAAGCGGGAGATCCCCAGGCCCCACCTGGAGGCTGGCAGCCCTACCCCACCAACATGCCCCCCCAGGATCTGAAGCATGCAAAGGGGGATTTTTGGAGAAATTATCCGCCTCTCAAAGCCCTTTGGTCTTGGGGAAGTGGAAGCAGAAGTGTCAGCACTTCTTCCCACAGGTGATTTGCTCCGGGTTCAGTATCTTGAATTGTGCCCTGGATCCAGTCTAGAGAGAGGTTCACTCCAGGGACTGGCCCAGAAAATGTGTGTGGAGCAAAAAGGGTTTCCCGCCTTCTTTCTTTCTCTCCCTCCCAGGTACGAAGCAGAAGGACATCCTTGATGCCTCTTCCGCCATCTCCTGAAGGGAAAAGAGACATCATGCAGCCAGCTCAGGTATGAGGGTGATCGCTGGGGAGACGTGCGGCAGACAGCAGGGATGCTTTTTTCTCCTTTGTAATGCTCAGAGGGTCGGGCTCCTTCACATTAACTCTCATGTTAAGACAGGAAAACGTCACCCCCTGTCTAGGATGACTGTTTGCTGAGAAACAAGACAATTAGAATATAACTTTTTTGTGGCGGGATTTTATTTTGAAGTTTATAACAAAGAAATGAAAACGAACTGATAAAAGATAAGGGTAAAGACAAAAATACAAAGAAGGGGGAAAGGAAAAATACAGAAAAAGATGAGAGAGAGATGATAGGTAGGTGGGTAGATTAGATGAGATAGATGATAGGTAGGTAGGTAGTAGGAAGGATAAGGGAAAAATACAAAGAACTATAAAGAAAAGACTTATGATTTTCTTTGCGACAAATATAAGTAAGATTTGCAAACATAACACTCTGCTATTGCAACAAAATTTTAATTATCTTTTCCTATTACTTTTTTCCCCTTTCCCCTTAATTGTAAAATCCAAAAGTCATCAGTTCATTTCTTTCCATTTCATGCAAAAAGTCTATAAGGGGTTTCCAGTTGGTGATAAAGGTAAATAGTGGCTTTTCTCTGAACCAAGGAAAGTAAGTTTAGCCATCTCTGCAAGTTCCATTATCCTCACCAACCATTCCTCTGTTGTGAGTAATGTTGAACTTTTCTATTTTTGTGCACATAGTAATCTCGCTGCCGTTGTCATGTGCAAAAACAGAGTTCCATGACTTTTTTCAGACTGTCCATTAGACCCTAAAGAAACACCTGTGGTTTCATTTGTGCCTTACCAGTCTTGAAAAACTTCTGAATTGATGAATGTGTTTGTATCCAGAATTTTTTAGCCTTATTGCAAGTCCACCATAAAAGATAAGATGTCCCTTCATGTGTGTCTACGTGGGTGTCTTGTTATGATAAAAGCTCAATAAATACAATTTAAAAATATATGTATAAATAAATTATATTTATTGAGATATTCTAGCTAATTTCTCTTGATATATACCATCAGTACATCATTTTATAAAAACTCTCTCTAAGACAAGAACTTTAAGGTAAATTTAAGACCTTCCTTCCACATATATTCCCATTGTTCCATTTGGATATTATATCCAAACATTTTCACCCATTTTCCCATACATTCTTTCACTTGTTCTTCCTCTGTCTCAAATTTCAATAGTAGTTTATACATTTTAGCAGTAAGATACTCATCGTTTGTACATAGTTCTGTTTGAAATTCAGTTTTAGCTTGTTCAAAACCATTAAATTCTTTGTCTGTTTTAAACCTTTCTAATACTTGTACATAAAAAACATTGACAAGTATATCCTTCTATTGTCATTTTACATTCCTCTTGAGAGAAATCTAATATATCACAGTATGTTGATCAATTATGCTTAGTTATCATTTCTCATCTGTAAAAAGCTTCTTGTGTAGCTAGCCACAGAGGTGTTTTTGGACATAACCTAAGTTTATATTGATTCCAAATTCTCAGGTCGGCACGTCTAATATAATGATTTTTTAAATGGACATTAGCTGTAACTTTATCATACCACAGATAGCCATGCCAACCAAACCTCAGATGGTGGCCTTCTAATTCCAACAGCCTTCTGTTTCTCAACAGCACCCCTTCTTTCATCCAAACTAAACAACAAGTGGCAAAATACAGTTTCAAGTCAGGCAAAGCCAGCACTCCTCTTTCCCTTGCGTCCTGTAAAACCTTTGATTTAACTTGTAGGATTTCCCCCCCTGCAATATAAATTTAGATACTTCCGTCTGGCCGTTGTTCAAATGGCACATCAGTTGTCAGAACAGGCAGAGTCTGGAACTGAAATAGCATTCCGAGTATGACATTCGTCTGAATCACAGACGTCCTCCCCAACAGAAACAATCGCACTTTATCCCATTTTAACATCTCTTGTTTTGATTTCACTCCATGTCTTGACATAATTATTTTGAAATAACCTACAGTTCATGTCTGTTTACTTAAAATGAAAACCTGCAGGCCGGGGTGTCCTTCGAGGAGGTGGCCGTGGACTTCACCCGGGGGGAGTGGTCCCTGCTGCGCCCAGCCCAGAGAGCTCTCTACAAGGACGTCATGCTGGAGAATTTCGGGAACGTGGCCTCTCTGGGTAAGGAGGATCCTTTTCTCCTTCTTGCAGTGAGGAGGGACTGTAAGGAAACCTTTAAGGAGGAAGGACGTGGTCAGCCTGCCTTCCCCGGTCCCAGCAGATGATCTCTAATACCCTCTGTGATCCTTCCTCTGAAGAAGGAAGGGTCCTGTGCTCTCCTTGCAGGGAGGGAACTCCTGCCTGGCAGTCCTGGGCCTGGGCCACCTGGGAGGGCATCAGAAGAGGTGCCCGGGGAGGCTTGGTCTGGAGATGGTGGGCAGGGTCCAAGCAGGGGCTTCCCTCCGGTCCGGCTTTGGCCGTACCTGGGCTGAGATGTGGCTGTGGAAGGATCTCTGCTCTCTTTTCTGTCATTTTAGTTCTCAGCTGGCCTTTCCATCGCAGCTTGACAGGGAACAGGCACAGAATTGCCACTGCCAGTGTTCTGCCAGCACTCCTCTAGTTGCCTAGAGCCTCCGTCTGCCCCACAAGATTAAAAAAGAAAAGGTTTAGCTTTAAAAAAAACCCTTCCCTCACCTTGCTTTCATTCTCAGAGAAGAGGTGCCCAAAGGCCTAAGAGGAAGAACCTTGATCGAGACTTGGAGTAAAGCTTGTCCAAATCCTTTAAAATGCAAAATGAGTGTTATTTATTTTCAGTGACGTTACAATTTATTGTGATTTTATTAATTGTAATTTTCACTTGTTTTTGTACTATTATACAAAAAAACTGCAAAATGAGCTTTCTGGGTAACCGTTGCAAGAAAGCTCCTTCTAAAAGCAAACGGTCCTTTCTTGCTGAGATCATTTCAGATTGCAGCCACACGAAATGGTCAGTTTTTGCGACCACAAAGGACAGATACTGGTGAAGACATAAAGGGGTTTCCTTCAGCGAATGTCTTGACCCATTCAAGTGAACCACTTGGTCTGCTTCCTGAGTTAGTTATGAAGGGACAAACTCATCTTCAGGCTCAGAACGGGTCTGTAAGAAAGTACGAAACGGTTGTTTTTGAGTGAATCTCAGACCACACAGCCTTCAGTGTTCCAAACGGGGTGTGCAAAGGAAGTGAGTTACTTGAATCCTAGAACTAGCAAATGAGACAATGTACCTTGATTCCATCATCACAGGACACACCTCCCCTCCCCAACCCCAAGAGATATGGGAGATGAAGTATATCAGGTCTGGCTCTCAGCCATACATTTCAGGTCGGGTTCTTCCATCTAACTTACTTTGCCCGTATGGAGACAGACACCCTCTTCAGACTGGCAGCGATGGTCTACTTCCTCTCTCTTTCTTCACCACTCCCTCTTTCTCTCCTTACAGTCCTCAGTCACCACAGTATTTCTCCCCATTGCTCCAACGCTGCTTCTGGTTTCTGCAGGGTAACCTCCCAGGGTCCTCCTCCAGATCCCCTGGTTCCCTGGCTCCAAGATGCCCCCTTCTTGGCCGTGTCCCCAGCAAAACTCTCCCTCTCCTTGGGCCTCTAGGCCTCCTCTGTGCACCCTTTCGTTCTCTGACCCTCTCTCGCCTAGCCTTCCGCCTCTCATGTTCTTCAGGAACAGCCGCACAGAACCCCACAACTCTCTCATGGACTGGCCACGAATGAAACATAATTGGGCACCTTTTATCACCAAAAATGTTAGTAATTGTTGTATAGGGAATTACCCAAATAGGTATATTAAACGTTTTTACCGCCAGCAGCCAACTTCCTTTCTGTGGTGTGGTGTAGTGGTCAAGAGCGGCGGACTCTAATCTGGAGAAACCGGGTTTGATTCCCCACTTTTCCACATCAAGCCTGCTGGGTGACCTTGGGTCAGTCACAGTTCTCTCAGAGCTCCCTCAGCCCCACCTACCTCGCAGGGTGTCTGTTGTGGGGAGGGGAAGGAGATTGTAAGCCGCTCTGAGACTCCTATGGGTAGTGAAGAGTGGGGTATAAAAACCAATTCTCCCTCCTCTTCCTCTTTTCCCCTTCAGTCTATCTCTTTTGTGGTGAATAAAAATCAACCCTTTTAAGAGAAACGTCTCACTATTTTGTGGAGAAATGCTGCACCCGTCTGCAATCTGTGTCTACAGAGGCAGAGGTCCCAAGAGGCTCGGAGCTGGGTATACATGTGTGCATGGCCATATATCCATGCCCCTACAGTCTCAGGATAATAAAAGATGGATGAGTCTTGACCCCCTATGGTACTCCATTCAACCCCTATTACTTGCCTGTTGGGTGTTTCTGGAGGGACAGTCAATCTGGCTTGGAATGGCTGAATGTACGGGAACACAGAAGAGTGCATTGTGATACAAGCCGCCTGAGCCACCCATACAATATCAGATCGGGATCGACCACTAGGATGGCACGGAAGTCTGAGCGCCATCTCAGATGTCCTTTTAAATTGTTATCTGTTTAATGGTAATCGAATTATTATTGTTAGCACCTTTTAATGTTGTGATTGTTATATGTTTTTATGTTTATTATACTATTTATTGTTGTTTTTATGCTGCTGTAAGCCACCCTGAGCCGGCCATGGCTGGGAGGGCGGGTATAAATGTAATATATAATAATAATAATAATAATAATAATAATAATAATAATAATATAATTTTCGGTTGCCCCCCGATGAACAGGACCTCCGATTGTGAAACCTGACCTCATATCCCAGCTGGAAGAAGAGGAAGGGCTGTTTCTCCCAGGCTCTGATGAAGAGGAGGGATTGGCAGGTAGGGGGCTTCAGATATCTTCAGTCCCCCCCCCCACCCCATGCCTACTGTTCACTGTCCCCCCTCCCCGTTTCTCAACCCCTCTCCCCACACCTTTCCATGTGCTTCATCATCAATGCTAGATCATTTCACATGTGCAACCGGAGACCTTCAAAGCTCCCCGCACCTCCAAGCCTTCTACCTTCCCTCCCGCTCAGCAGGGGCTTACGGGCCAGATAAGAGCCCCGGATGGATCAATTCCAGTACGCAGGCTGTATGTTTAACACCCCAGCTTTAGATTTTTTTAAAGCAAGGGCAGAGACTTAATGACGCCAATTCCAGCCACTAAAGTGTAGCACACTAAAAAAAACCCCACACAGTTGTACACCATGAGAATGAAGTCCATGGGACCATGGGAAAGTCAAGTATGTAAAAATTTCCCCTTACGTTTCCCCACACGTAACTTTCCTCAGTGACGTTTAAAGAGAGAGGCAGATTTGACTTATTAGATCCCAGTTTGTTATTCAGATTAAAAGTTATCCTAGTTGTTTTCTTCATGCGGCCGGTCCTGTCTCAGCTGGCCATGTGCTGGTTTCTCTTGGTTCCCCTTGTCGATTGCTTCTGACTGCCTTCTCAAGCCCCTCTGCCAACCCAAAGACTGGCTGGCCCCCTTTTTAATACCCATGTATCTCTCCCCATAAATCCCAGGGCAGGAAAACCCCAAGATTTCACCATTTCAGAAGCAATTAGGCCAGAGAGTCACTTCTCCTTTGTCTCTCAGGCAGTCACTGTCCCAGTTAAATCTAATTGCCACAAGCTACAGATTGATTAATTCCATCTAGTCCAGTACAGGACCAGACTCCCAACCAAGACACTGAAAATATTTTTCCAGACACCAACCCTTGATTTCTTGGCTTCTCTGTGTGTCTGTGTGTGCTTGCCAGTGAGTCTCTTCTGACTTATGGTGACCCTATGAAGTAATAGCCTCCAAAACATCCTATCGTTAAACAGCCACTCTCAGTTCTTGTGAACTGAGGGCCAAGGCTTTCTTGATGAAAGCAATCCATCTCCTGTTTGGTCTTCCTCTTTTCCTTCTACCTCCCTCTTTTCCTAGCATGATCGTGTTTTTCAGTAACCCGTGTCTTCTCGTGATGGGAGTAAAGCACAATAGCCTCACTTGAGTCATTTTGGCTTCTAGGGAGAGTTTTGTCAGCCTGCCCCCTTCCTGCACTTGGTTCCCATGGAGACGTGGGGGGTGAGCACAAGAATGTATACTTTCTTTCCTGGCCACTATGCTGTTATCTGTCTTGACTCAGCCCTGTAACCCTGAGACCTAACTGTCCCTGGAATCCTCTTTCCCCTGAGAATTATATGCTCATTATTCAGGCAGGCTTTTAGCTTAGGTGCGATTGGCCAAGAGCCATTAATGTCCTGTTTGATTTCAGTAGGATTACTTCCTTTGCGCGCTCGGCCTCAGTTCTAACAAAGAATCGTTAAGAGTCCAGATCCTATCAATGTCTCAGTAAACTTTAATTCTCCTGAATGACCGTTGTTGGGAACTGATTTCTCCGAGGGCTCTGACAAGTTCCAGCTTGATTTGGTCTGGATCCCACTTATTTGCCTTTTTGGGAGTGCGCCATATCCGTAAACCTCTCCCCCCACACTGCAGTTCAGAAGCATCTAATTCCTCTCAGCATTCTGTGTTGTCCAACTTTCACCCCCGTACATAGTAATGGGGAATACTGTGGCATGGCTTAACCTCATCTTGGTCGCCAGCAACACACCTTTACTTTTAAGGATCTTTTCTAGCTCCTTCATGGCTGCACTTCCCAGTTTCAGTCCCCTTCTGATTTCCTGGGTGCAGTCTCCCTCTTGGTTGACGATGGAACCAGGGAGGAGCTGAACTGAGGCCAGCTGTGGAAGGGTGCCAGTCAGCTCTATGGCTCACCCAGCCTCTGCTCTGCCACCATCCCTCACCCGGCCACCCACCAGGACATCTGAGTACGGGGGAACTCAAAAAGGAAAAAAAAAATCCCTTTTTCCCTAGATCTAAAACTTATCTCTGTGATGTTAAAGAGAAAGTACTTCAGACCTTATGCTATATGTGCTAAAGAATGGTATGGCTAAATCCTCCTCATTTGTATTTTAGGTGGTCCAAGGTATGTGTAAAACGATCCTCCAACACCACGTTTCAAAGGAGTTTACTTATTACTGAGGGATTTACTTTGCTCATCGTGGTCTTAGTAGAAGGCGGTGAGAAGTTGCCCACTTCCAAGTCCTTTCCCTCTCCATTCCTTTTACAATTGGAGTTCACTGCCTGGTGCCCCTATGTGGCTTGAACTAGACTTCCACTCGGTCAGTTGGCGACCACGCCATAAAAGAATCAGTCAGTGTTCCCTCTAAGCTCCACAGTGTTGTGAGCAGAAACTCTGCCTCTTGAGCGAAAAAAGCTAGTAGCATTAAAGTTGTGTGAGCGAGTATAGATTTGACTATGGCGCAAATTAGTTTCTAGATGACTTCCATAACCTTGTAAAAATTTCAGAATAAGAGAAATTGAAACATTAAAAGAGAAAACAGAATCAAGTCAAATTTCACCTACCCCTTTCTATGAAGAAGAAGAAGAGTAGGAGGAGTAGGAGTCGGTTTTTATACCCCACTCTTCACTACCCAAAAGAGTCTCAAAGCAGCTTATAATTTCCTTCCCTTCCTCTCCCCACAACAGACGCCCTGTGAGGTAGGTGGAGCTGAGAGAGCTCTCAGAGAACTGCTCTTGAGAGAACAGCTCTGAGAGAACTGTGACTGGCCCAAGGTCTCCCAGCTGGCTGCTTGTGGAGGAGTAGGGAGTCAAACCTGGTTCTCCAGATTAGAGCCCACTGCTCTTAACCAGTACACCAAGCTGGAGAACTCTGAAGAACAGGTCTATTCTTCCCTTTGCACTATATTGGTAGACCTGGCCTCTGGAGAACAGGTCTATCCACCTCTTTCCACTATATTGGTAGACCTGGCCTTGTACCATTGCCTTGTGCTGAGCCTTAGAAAACATGCCAGCACTTGAGGGGTGGGGAACTCCTGCAGTCTCCTTTGTGGTTTTCAGTGAAACATGACAACCAGCATTACAGTTTAAGTATAACAGAGGCGGAACAATCACTGTCAGAACTCTGCCTAACCTAACGAACAGGAAGTTGCTTAAATGTTACCAACCTGTCCAAACTACTTATTTATCCAACTATTTATATCCCATTTTTCCCTATGACTCAAGGTGGCTAACAAATCATACTGAAAAGCATAATAGGGGTGTGCAAAAAAAAATAATAATTCCCCCCCAGCTCCATTGTAGCCTGTGGGGACCATTATAGTCCATAGGCCCCACAGGCTATAATGAAGACTCAATCTGGGGGTATCTGGGGCTCGGGGTGGGTGCTGTTGTTTTAGGTAGAGGCACCAGATTATCAAGTACTTGAATCAAAGTACTCTGAATCAGATATGGCAAAGGGAGCCTTGACTCCAGAAAATCTTGTCAGTCTTTAGGTGCTACTGGACTCAAAATTAGATATCAGTGGAAAGTATCATATCATCACACCAGCTATTCCTTTCTTTCAGCAGGAGACATGTGGCAGTCAGCAAATGAAGCAGAAGAAGTCCGATTGATGGAAAAAGAGGATACATATTCAGATGTGACAGAGAAATCTGAAGATTTGGATGCACTGAGGAAGGAAGAGGGAAAGCACCCGCCTAAACGGAGGAGGAATTCCAGTCTTTTACATGGTGATGACTCTCTCTGGCAAAAAATATGTCAAGGAGACAACAATAACGAGTGCACTGCAAGCAGGAATACTTTCACTGAAATATCAGTTAATAGTCAACAAAGAATGTGTAACAAAAAGAAAATATATAAATGCCTGGAGTGTGGAAAAAGTTTTGGAAGAAAAGATATCCTCATCTCCCATCAGAGAATTCACACAGGGGAAAAACCATACAAATGCCTGGAATGTGGGATAAGCTTCAGTCGCAGTTCATACCTTGGTGTTCATCAGAGAATTCACACAGGGGAGAAACCATATAAATGTCTGGAGTGTGGGAAAAGCTTCTGCCGGAGTTTCGGTCTTATGTCCCATCAAAGAATTCACACGGGGGAGAAACCATATAAATGCCTGGAGTGTGGGAAAAGCTTCAGTCGCAGTTCACCCCTCAGTGTCCATCAGAAAATTCACACAGGGGAGAAACCATATAAATGCCTAGAGTGTGGGAAAAGTTTCAGTCGCAGGGGAAGCCTTACTTCCCATCAAAGAATTCACAAAGGGGAGAAACCATATGAGTGCCTAGAGTGTGGGAAAACTTTCATTCGGAGGTCAGACCTTAATGGCCATCAAAGAATTCACACAGGGGAGAAACCATATAAATGCCTGGAATGTGGAATATGCTTCTGTCAGAATGGAAACCTTATTACCCATCAAAAAATTCACAGAGGTGAAAAGCCATATAAATGCCTGGAGTGTGGAAGAAACTTCCGTGAGAAAAAAACCCTCACTTTACATCAAAGAACTCACACAGGGGAAAAACCATATGAATGCCTGGAGTGTGGAAAAAGCTTCAGTCGCACTTCATCCCTCAGTGTCCATCAAAAAATTCACACAGGGGAGAAACCATATAAATGCCTAGAGTGTGGGAAAAGCTTCAGGGAAAGTGGAAAGCTTACTTCCCATCAAAGACTTCACAAAGGGGAGAAACCATATGAATGCCTGGAGTGTGGGAAAAGCTTCAGTCAGAGTTCACATCTTCGTGTTCATCGAAGAATTCACACAGGTGAGAAACCATACAAATGCCTGGAGTGTGGAATAGGCTTCTGTCAGATTGGACAACTTACCGCCCATCAAAAAATTCACAGAGCTGAAAAGCCATATAAATGCCTGGAGTGTGGAAAAAGCTTCAAGCACAGTTATTCCCTCAGTGTCCATCAAAAAATTCACACAGGGGAGAAACCATATATATGCCTAGAGTGTGGGAAAAGCTTCACTCACACTGGAGGCCTTACTTCCCATCAAAGAATTCACAAAGGGGTGAAACCATATGAATGCCTGGAGTGTGGGAAAAGCTTCAGTCACAGTGGAGGCCTTAGTTCTCATCGAAGAATTCACACAGGTGAGAAACCATACAAATGCATGGAGTGTGGGAAAAGCTTTCGTCACATGAACACACTTACTAACCATCGAAGAATTCACACACAGGAGAAGCCATATAAATGCCTGGAGTGTGGGAAAAGCTTCAGTCGAAGTAACAGTTGTATTTCCCATCAAAGAATTCACGCAGGGGAGAAACCATAAAAACGCCTGCAGTGTGGAAAAAGGTTCCGTCAGAATGCACACCTTACTTCCCCTGAAAGGACTCACACAGGGGAGAGGAAATATGTCGCATATTCATGATTTTAATTATATTCATGAATGTTTATGCATTATGTGTTTTCATAACCTTTTAAAAGTTTAATTCCTGACTGCCTCTCAACCTTGAGAGTTCATTAGGATAACTGAAAAAATAGGAGATTTACTTATCTGGAATGAACAACTGCTGTCTTTTGTCTTATAACCTTACTTTGAGAATTTAATGGCAGTTATCAAGCTGTATTCTAGTCCACCTAGTATAGTTACTCCTTTGCACAATTGTTCTTGTTGTTGTTGTTCAGTCGCAGTCGACTCCAACTCTTCGCAACCCCATAGACCACATCATATCAGGCCCTCCTGTCTTCTGTTGTCCTCTAGAGTTTGCTCAATTTCATGTTTGTTGCATTGATAACACCGTCTAACCATCTCATCCTTTGCTGTTCCTGTCTTCTGTTACCTTCAGTCTTTCCCAGCACCAGGGTCTTCTCCAGTGAGTGCTCCCTTCTCATTTGGTGGCCCAAGTATTTGAGCTTCAGCTTCAGTCTCTGGCCTAACCAGGGAACAGTCAGGGTTGCTTTCCTTTAGGACCGACTGATTTGATCTCCTTGCCGTCCAAGGGACTCTCAACAGTCTTCTCCATCACCATAATTCAAAAGCATCTGTTCTTCGGCACTCCGCCTCCCTTATGGTGACAACTCTAGCAGCCATACATTGCTTCTGGGAATACCATCCCTTGACTATACAGACTTTTGTTGGCAGGATGATGTCTCTACTTTGTATTATGCTGTCTAGGTTTACTGTAGCCAGTGAAGAGTGCCCTAGCGGGGTGCAGGAGGCAGCGGCAGAGCTTGCCCGCCCTCCCCCTCCCCCCTCGGGAAGCCGGCGCTGGGAGGGAAGACCCCCGCCACTTCCCTGGCTTGCCTGGGCGCCCCACAGCTGCAGAGTGCCCAGACAAACTGGCACTGGGAGGGAAGGGGTGGGGGTTAAAACCCCCACCTCTTCCCTGGCTTGCCTGGGCACCCCGCAGCTGCAGAGTGCCCAGACAAACTGGCACTGGGAGGGAAGGGGTGGGGGTTAAAACCCCCACCTCTTCCCTGGCTTGCCTGGGCACCCCGCAGCTGCGGAGCGCCCAGGCAAGCTGGCGATGGGAGGGAAGGGGCGGGGGTTTAAACCCCCGCCCCTTCCCTGACTTGCATCTCGACTGCCCTCCCCCTGGATGAGGAGAGGAGACGGGGGCGGTTTGGTGGGTGTTGCCAGGCCCCACCGGGAGTTTGGCATCTGTGCCCACTTAGGGCTCAGAGCCACCTCGAGCTAACCCTGCTCTTCACTTTCTGCCATTAGAGTGGTATCATCTGCATATCTGAGATTGTTGATTCCCCCCCCCCCCGGTCAAACCTGAATGGCCCCAACTTTCTTCAGTTTAAGTCTGAATTTTGCAATGCCAGCTCATGATCTGAGCCACAGTCAGCTCCAGGTCTTGGTTTTACTGACTGGATAGAGCTTCTCCATCTTTGACTGCAAATTATATAATCAATCTGATTTCGATGTTGCCCATCTGGTGATGTCCATGTGTAGAGTCACCTCTTAGCTTGTTAGAAGAGGGTGTTTGCGATGACCAGCGTGTTCTCTTGACAAAACTCTGTTAGCCTCTGGCCAGCTTCATTTTGTTCTCCAAGGCCAAATTTGTCTGTTATTCCGGTTACCTTTTGATTTCCTACTTTAGCATTCCAGTCCCCTATGATGAGGAGGACATCTTTTTTTGGTGTTAGTTCTAGGAGGCGTTGTAGGTCTTCATAGGACCGGTCTACTTCAGCCTCTTCTGCGTCAGTGGTTGGGGCATAGACTTGGATTACTGTGATGCTGAATGGTTTGCCTTGGATTCGAACCAAGGTCATTCTGTCGTTCTTGAGATTGTATCCCATTACTGCCTTTCTCACTCTCTTGTCGACTACAAAGGCCACACCGTTTTTTCTATGGGATTCTTGGCCACAGTAGTAAATATAGTGGTCCTTTGGGTTAAATTCACCCATTCACGTCCACTTTAGTTCACTGATTCCCAAGATGTCGATGTTCAGTCTTGCCATCTCATTTTTGACCACATCCAACTTACCTTGATTCATACATCTTACATTCCAGGTTCCTATGCAGTATTGTTCTTTCCTTTCACCATCAGACGCATCCACAGCTGAATGTCCTTTTGTCTTTGGCCCAGTCGCTTCATTCTTTATGGGCTACTTTGCCCTCTGCTCTTCTCCAGTAGCATATTGGACACCTTCCGACCTGAGGCTCATCTTCCAGCATCATATCTCTTAGCCTTTTGTTACTGTCCATGGGGTTTTCTTGGCAAGGATACTGGAGTGGGTTGCCATTTCCTTCTCCAGTGGATTGCGTTTTGTCATTAGGGTCCAATTATTTTATTTCGAGGACAACCACATGTTCAAAAGTTTAATTTCTCTTCCTCTGTCATTTCTATCAAAAGTGTCCTGTAAGGGTCTAAACAGGCTTTCTACTGGTGGCTTCCAATCAGAAAAGATATTATATTGGGTGAGCATATCATATGGGCCGGGCTTCCCCTTGTACATAGCCTTCTGCCTATCAACTTAAAAACTGACTTCCCTAAATCTTAGAGAATTGTAATGCTGATGTCTTTAACTAAGTTTGAGAAAGTAGACCTGATTTTTACTGTGTACATTTTTCTGTACCTGTATGATTAACGCCCTGAGCTACCGGAGAGGGCGGGGTATAAATCTCAAAATAAATAAATAAATAAATAAATTTTTCCTCTTCCATCAAATTATTGCCTAATACAAAGAGCATGCTTTACTTTAAATAAAATCATTCTCTCTAAGAATTTCACTTTGTTCTACTGACACTAGACCTGGACACTGACCTCTAATATTTCATTGTATTGGAAGAGATAAGTCTTTTGCTCAGTAAAACCCTAAAGGGTGATTCTGCAGCTGAATTCAGCTAATGAGGCTTTGATTTCTGGAAGAGCTGGGTTCAGTGCAAATCCCTAGGTAGGGTGCAAATTAAATAATTCAGCAGAGCAGTTTCAGCATTGGATAGAGAAAGAAGGTATAGATAAGAACTCTGGGTCTGGGGCAAATGATGCTCCGTATTCTTGGTGCTGGGGGGGCAACAGTGGGAGGGCTTCTATTGTCCTGGCCCAACTGGTGGACTTCCTGATGGCACCTGGTATTTTTGGCCACTGTGTGACAGTGTTGGGTCCGATGGGCCATTGGCCTGATACAACATTGGCTTCTCTTAGGTTCTTATGACCTTTTCTTGGGGAAAATCAATCCCCTTGCCGACTGCCTCCATCAGCATGTCCTGTGTCTGCCTATGAAGCCACTGCTTTCCAGTTTGGTTTAGTGGTTAAGTGCACAGACTCTAATCTGGGAGAACCGAGTTTCATTCCCCACTCCTCCACTTCCACCTGCTGGATGACCTTGGGCAAGCCCTGGTTCTGGCACAGCTGTTACTTGAAAAAGAGCAGTTTCTGTCAGAGCTCTCTCAGCCCCGCCTGCCTCACAGGGTGTCCGTTGTGGGGAGGGGAAGGGAAAGGAGTTTGTAAGCTGCTCTGAGACTCACTTGGGTGGTGAAGGGCAGGGTATAAATCCAATCTCCTCCTCCTCTTCCTCTTTTTCCACAGGGTTAATTTCCTTTAGCTAGTTTTCACAGCCCAAAAGTGAGGGCCAGGGAGAGAAGCTGCTGTGTTTGTCCCACATACGTCTCCCATTATCAGGCTCAATTCAAGTGACTGGCCGTCAGAGACAAAGCCCGTCACAGCCTGGGTCCCTCATACCTACAGTACCGCCCCTCCCCCTCTGCTCCACTATGGCAGCTGCCTTGTATCCCAGAGCACATCCTCAGACTCTAGAGCAGGGCTGGGGCCTGGTGGGCTCATAACCAGCAGCGAGCAGTCAAGAGTCCCAATCAAGGATCCTTTCAAGGTCATAGAGCTTTCTTGAAACCAGCGCGGCATCCTACACTGAACTCATCACACTCCTACTCACCCAAGGGTGAGTTGGCCAGACCTGATGACAGTAAGAACATAAGAACATAAGAGAAGCCAATGTTGAATCAGGCCAATGGCCCATCCAGTCCAACACTCTGTCACACAGCGGCCAAAATATACCAGGTGCCATCAGGAGGTCCAGCAGTGGGGCCAGGGCACCAGAAGCCCTCCCACTGCTGCCCCCTCCAGCACCAAGAATAGAGTGCATCACCTGCCCCAGACCGAGCGTTCCCATCTATACCCTGTGGCTAATAGCCACTGATGGACTTCTGCTCCATATGTTTATCTAATTCCCTCTTGAAACTGTCCATGCTTGCAGCTGCCACGACCTCCTGTGGCAGTGAATTCCATATGTTAATCACTCTTTGGGTGAAGAAGTATTTCCTTTTATCTGTTCTAGCCCGACTGCTCAGCAATTTCATAGAGTGCCCACGAGTTCTTGTATTGTGAGAAAGGGAGAAAAGTACTTCTTTCTCAACCTGCTCAATCCCATTCATAATCTTATAAACCTCGATCATGTCACCCCTCAGCCGTCGTTTCTCCAAGCTAAAGAGCCCCAAGCGTTTTAACATTTCTTCATAGGGAAGGTGTTCCAACCTATGACAGTCTGCTGTCATCCATTCTAATCCAGTCTGCTGGGTTAGAAATAGGGCATTTCAGATCTTAGAATCATAGAATGTTAGAGCTGGAAGGGACCTTGCAGGTCATCTAGTCCAACCCCCTGCACTCTGCAGGACCGTAGCCAAAAGATAGCCCTACATACAAAGGATGGTTGTCCAGCCTGTGCTTGAAAACGTCCAGGGAAGGAGCATCCACCACCATCTTATACACAAGTTGTGACAACAGCAGGTTGGGGAACTCCTGGAGATGTGGGTGAAGACGTGGGAGGAGGAGGACCTCAGAGGGGCATCCGTTTTCACCACGAGATGAGCTGCCATTCAAGAGGCTTCCCCAGGGCCCACCTGGAAGCTGGCATCCCTATGACCAAAAATCAAAACCTATTCACAGAGAGGCAAACTCTTCCCCCCCCCCCCGATTATCAGAAATATTTTTTCATCCCTTTGAAAAACGCCTGGCCCTTTGCTGGCCCTTCTTGCTTTCAAACTGCTAGGTTGGCAGGGAGCTGGAACTAGAGACAGGAGCTCACCCCATCATGGGACACCCTGGTCTCGAACTGCTGAACTACTGACCTTCCACAGCCTGCAGTTCAGCGTCTTAACCACTTGAGCCACCGCAGCGCCGGGGTAAAGGTAAAGGTAAAGGTTCCCTTGCTCGAAAGCCAGTCGAATCCGACTCTAGGGTTGCGGTGCTCATCTCCGTTTCAAAGCCGAAGAGCCAGCGCTGTCCGAAGACGTTTCCGTGGTCATGTGGCCGGCATGACTAAACACCAAGGTGCACAGAACGCTGTTACCTTCCCACCAAAGTGGTACCTATTTATCTACTTGCAATTTCTTGCTTTCGAACTGCTAGGTTGGCAGCGCCGGGGTATCATAGGTTTATTTCATTGATTTGCCCTGCCCTCGGACGCGCTGCTTGCAGGATCTCTCTTGGCTCCCGTGCTGCGCCAGCACTTTTTGGGGTGGTCCCAATTCCTGAGTGGAGAATTGGCGGAGATCAGTGCCACCCCGTGACCAATGTCCCCTCTCAGCTGAGTGAGTGTGAGCTAGCTCATAGTCTTTTAGCCTCCGGCTCACACATTTTTCTCTTAGCTCAGGAAGGGATGGCTCCAGAGCAAACTAGTTTATGCAGCGGCCAAATCGCTCGCTCACCACTTTAATGCCAGGAGCTCACAAAGGAGAATTTTTGCTCCCAGGACTCCACAGCTTAGAGGGACCATTGACCTTGACCAGTGTCCCCTCTCAGCTGAGTGAGTGTGAGCTAGCTCATAGTCTTTTAGCCTCCGGCTCAGACATTTTGTCTTAGCTCAGGCTCCAGAGCAAACTAGTTCATGCAGTTGCCAAATCGCTCGCTCACCACTTTTAATACCCGGAGCTCACAAAGGAGAATTTTGGCCCACAAGACTCCACAGCTTAGAGGCAGCGTTGACCGTGACCTTGTAGGTAAGTAACGCCGCCTTTCCTTTTTTTCTTTTGCAAAACGAGCACTCTCCCGAAGGGTTAAGGAGAGCGAGATCCCCAGTCCTAGAGAGGGACAGGGCTGCGCTGCGGGAGGGGGTGGGGGCCGTTTCCTCCTCCTCCGCCCCGGGCAAGAAGGCGCCTCTGAGTCCTCCTGACGGGCCCGGGAGGGGATCCGGTAATCTCGCAGAGGCTTTGCAGGGGGGGAATATGGGTCGGGGGCTGCAATGCACGATCCAAAGCAGAGAGAAAGGAGGGGGAAGTAGCAGGAGGTGAAAGAGAGCCCCAGTTTCTTCCTTGGCTCCCTTCGGCTCCGCTCCCTACACCGGCCCTCCTGCCCCACGGAGAGCACCTTTGGAGATTGGCTTCAATTGGCATCCAGAGGCACCTTTAGGAAGGACTGGGGGAAAGGGAGAGTGAGATTTGGGGCGGGGCAGAAGGAGGGAGCAGATCAAGGAGTGGGGGGCTGGGGGCGAGATTGGGGGGGGGTCAGAGGGGCTGAAGGAAAGGCCAGAGAGCTGGCTGGGAAGGGGGGCAGGGACTGCCCCTCAGAAGACACGCCCCCCCCCCGTTTCTGGATTGGAAAATTCCTGGAGACTTTGGGGGTGGCTTACTTCTTCTGCCAAAATCTCCTCTCTGTAGAAAGCATCGTGGCCAGCCAGGGCGGAGAGTACAGATATCTTTTCCCCTGCA
Source organism: Gekko gecko (assembly GCA_029375565.1). Lineage (NCBI taxonomy): Eukaryota > Metazoa > Chordata > Lepidosauria > Squamata > Gekkonidae > Gekko > Gekko gecko. The sequence goes on from JAPDNY010000002.1 coordinate 8,639,989, forward strand.
GGGCTACTTTTCTGTGTGCAGGGAGAATTTCAATCTGAGCTGGAGTCTCTCAGTTGTCGCCTGGAGTCAGGCATTTCATCTCATCCCCCTTCAGGGCTCTCCCACCTCATTCCCAGCACATTCTCCTAAAAAGCGGGGGGGGGGGGCACAGTGTTGGCCTCCCTTAGAGGGGAGGAGGGAGGGGTGTGGCTTGAGACAGGGAGAGGGTCTCATCTCCCTGGAAGGGGGTTGGCAGGGGTTTTCAGGAATTCAAAATGTTCTGTAAACAGGGGGGAATGTTCTGTAAACAGCGGCATTCGGAGGGCAAGAGGGGGATGGATGAATAAGGAAGGTGGGACCGCGCCCTCCCCCTGGCCCGTTGAGGGGAGAAATGTGGGGCCAAACACTTCTGAGCCTTCATAGATCAAACCCAGTCTCTTGAATGGTGCCCTGGATCCAGTCTAGAGAGAGGTTCACTCCAGGGACTGGCCCAGAAAATGTGTGTGGAGCAAAAAGGGTTTCCCGCCTTCTTTCTTTCTCTCCTTCCCAGGCACGAGCAGAAGGACACCCTTGATGCCTCCTCCGCCATCTCCTGAAGGGAAAAGAGACATCATGGAGTCAGCTCAGGTATGAGGGTGATCGCTGGGGAGACGTACAACAGACAGCAGGGATGCTTTCTTCTCCGCTGTAATGCTCAGGAGGGTCGGGCTCCCTCACATTAACTCTCATTTTCCCCATTGGGAAGGCAGAAAAATGTCACCTCCTGTCTAGGATGACTGTTTGCTGAGAATCAAGACAATTAGAATATAACTTTTTTGTGGGGGGATTTGATTGAGCCAACCTAGCCTGCCAACCTAGCAGTTCGAAAGCACGAAATTGCAAGTAGATAAATAGGTACCACTTCGGTGGGAAGGTAACAGCGTTCCGTGCGCCTTGATGTTTAGTCATGCCGGCCACATGACCACGGAAATGTCTTCGGACAGCGCTGGCTCTTCGGCTTTGAAACGGAGATGAGCACCGCAACCCTAGAGTCGGATTCGACTGGCTTTCAAGCAAGGGAACCTTTACCTTTACCTTGATTGAGAAGTTTACAACAGAGAAATGAAAACTAACTGATAAAAGATAAGGATAAAGATAAAAATACAAAGAAGGGGGAAAAGGGAAAATGCAGAAAAAGATGAGAGAGAGAGATGAGAGGTAGGTAGGTAGATTAGATGAGATAGATGGCACGCAGGGCTCTTTTTGTAGCAGGAACTCCTTTGCATATTACGCGGCACACCCCTAATTTACAGAGCTCTTCTTCCAGGGGCTACCGTAAGCTCTTGGAGGATTGGCTACATCAGGGGTGTGTGGCCTAATGTGCAAAGGAGTTCCTGCTATAGAAAGAGCCCTGGGTGACAGACAGACAGGAAGGAAAGAAGGACGGACGGACGGACAAGGGAAAAATACAAAGAACGATCAAGAAAAGACTTATGATTTTCTCTACGACACATATAAGTAAAACTGCAAACCTAACACACACTGTTATTGCCTCCTGTACAATGTCACAAACCTCTGTCCGTAGTTCTTCAGGCACTCTGCCTATCAAATCTAGTCCCTTAAACCTATTCTTCACCTCTACTTTTATATATTTATATTGATTCCAAATTCTCAGGTCGGCACGTCTAATATAATGATTTTTTAAATGGACGTTAGCTGTAACTTTATCATACCACAGATAGCCGTGCCAACCAAACCTCAGGTCGTGGCCTTTTGGTTCCAGTAGCCTTCTGTTTCTCAACAGCACCCCTTCTTTCATCCAAACTAAACAACAAGTGGCAAGGTACAGTTTCAAGTCAGGCAAAGCTGGTACTCCTCTTTCCCTTGCGTCCTGTAAAACCTTCGATTTAACTTGTAGGTTTTTTCCCCCTTGCCATATAAATTTAGATACGTCCGTCTGCCCATTTGTGAAATGGCACATCAGTTGTCCGAACAGGCGGAGTCTGGAACTGAAATAGCATTCCGAGTATGACATTCGTCTTAATCACAGATGTTCTCCCCAACAAAGACGATTGCACTTTATCCCATTTTAACATCTCTTTTTTTGATTTCACTCCATGTCTTGACGTAATTATTTGGAAATAACCTACCATTCATATTTGTTTACTTAAAATAAAAACATGCAGGTTGGGGTGTCCTTTGAAGAGGTGGCCGTGGACTTCACCCGGGGGGAGTGGTCCCTGCTGCGCCCAGCCCAGAGAGCTCTCTACAAGGAAGTCATGCTGGAGAATTTCGGGAACGTGGCCTCTCTGGGTGAGGAGGATCCTTTTCTCCTTCTTGCAGTGAGGAGGGACTGTAAGGAAGCCGTTAAGGAGGAAGGACGTGGTCAGGCTGCCTGCCCCAGTCCCAGCAGACAGGGCCGGCCCCAGGTTTCTGGGCGCCCTAGGCAGGACAGCCTGGGGTGCCCACCCCACCGGGGATGCCAATCTCCTGGTGGGGCCTGGAGACCGGGGGCGGCAGAGCGCTGGCTTTCCTGGGCGCTCCGCAGCTGCGGGGCCCCAGGAAAGCCAGGAAGGGGCGGGGGTTCTAGCCCCCGCCCCTTCCCTCCCAGCACCGGCTTTCCTGCAGGTTCCGCGGCTGCGGGGCCCCCAGGAAACCCAGGGAAGGGGCGGGGGTTCTAGCCTCCGCCCCTTTCCTTCCAGCGCCGGCTTTCCTGCAGGCTCCCCGGCTGCGGGGCCCCCAAGAAAGCCAGGGTAGGGGCGGAGGTCTTAGCCCCCGACCCTTCCCTCCCAGCGCCGGCTTTCCTGCAGGCTCCGTGGCTGCAGGGCCCCCAGGAAAGCCAGGGAAGAGGCGGAGGTCCTAGCCCCTGTCCCTTCCCTCCCAGCGCCGGCTTTCCTGCTGGTTCTGCGGCTGCGGGGCCCCCAGGAAAGCCAGGGAAGGGGTGAGGGTTCTAGCCCCCGCCCCTTCCCTCCCAACGCCGGCTTGCTTGGGTTGATCTAGACTTGGAGTAAAACTTGTCCAAATCCTTTAAAATGCAAATTAAGTGTTATTTATCTTCAGCGACGTTACAATTTGTTGTGACTTTATTAATTGTAATTTTCACTTGTTTTTGTACTGTAAAATTCAATAAAAATATTATACAAAAATAAAATGCAAAATGAGCTTTCTGGGTAACCCTTGCGAGAAAGCTCCTTCTGAAAGCAAACGGTCCTTTCTTGCTGAGATCATTTCAGATTGCAGCCACAAGAAACGGTCAGTTTTTGTGACCGCAAAGAGAAGAAGAACAAGAGGAAGAGTTTGGATTTATACCCCGCCCTTCACTGCCCAAAGGCGTCTCAGAGCGGCTGACAAACTCCTTTCCCTTCCCCTCCCCACAACAGACACCCTGTGAGGTAGGTGGGGCTGAGAGAACTCTAACACAAACTGTCCTTGAGAGAACAGCTGTGCCAGAGCTTGTGACTGACCCAAGGTCACATCAGCAGGTGCAAGTGGAGGAGTGGGGAATCAAACCCGGTACTCCCAGATAAGAGTCCGCGCACTTAACCACTACACCAAACTGGCTCTCAAAAAGGACAAATACTAGTGAAGACGTAAAGGGGTTTCCTTCAGCGAAGGTCTTGACCCATTCAAGTGAACCACCTGGTCTGCTTCCTGAGTTAGCTATGAAGGGACAAACTCATCTTCAGGCTCAGAACAGTTCTGTAAGAAAGTACGAAACGGTTGTTTTTGAGTGAATCTCAGACCACACAGCCTTCAGTGTTCCAAACGGGCTGGGCAAAGGAAACGAGTTACTTGAATCTTGGAACTAGCAAATGAGACAATGTGCCTTGATTCCACCATCGCAGGACACACCTCTCTCCCCACCCCCTGAAGAGATATGGGAGGAGATGAAGTACATCAGGCCTGGGACTCAGCCATACATTTCAGGTCGGGTTCTTCCATCTAGCTTAGTTTGCCCCTCAGGAGACAGACACACTCTTCATATTGGCAGCGATGGTCTACTTCCTCCCTCTTTCTTCACCTCTCCCACTTTCTCCCCTTACAGTCCTCAGTCGCCACAGTATTTCTCCCCATTGCTCCAACGCTGCTTCTGGTTTCTGCAGGACAACCTCCCAAGGTCCTCCTCCAGATCCCCTGGTTCCCTGGCTCCAAGATGCCCCCTTTTTGGCCATGTCCCCAGCAGAACTCTCCCTCTCCTTGGGCCTCCAGGCCTCCTCTGTGCACCCTTTCCTTCTCTGACCCTCTCTCACCTAGCCTTCCGCCTCTCCTGTTCTTCAGGAACAGCCGCACAGAACCCCACAACTCTCTCATGGACTGGCCACGAATGAAGCATAATGGGGCATCTTTTATCACCAAAAACATTAGCCATCGTTGAATAAGGAATTACCCAAATAGGTACATTAAATGTTTTTACCGCCAGCAGCCAACTTCCTTTCTGTGGTGTGGTGTGGTCAAGAGCGGCGGACTCTAATCTGGAGAACCAGGTTTCATTCTCCAGTCCTCCGCTGGAAGCCAGCTGGTTGACCTTGGGTCAGTCACAGTTCTCTCAGAGCTCTCTCAGCCCCACCTACCTCGCAGGGTGCCAGTTTTGGGGATCGGAAAGGAAGGCGATTGTAAGCCGCTCTTGAGACCCCTTCGGGTAGTGAGGAGTGGGGTATGAAAGCCCATTCTTCCTCCTCTTCTCCCCTTCAGTCTATCTCTTTTGTGGTGAATAAAAATCAACCCTTTTGAAAGAACCGTCTCACTATTTTGTGGGGGAATGCTGCATCTGTCTAGAGTCTGTGCGTACAGAGGCGGAGGTCCCAAGAGGCCCGGAGCTGGGTATACGTGTGTGCACGGCCACATATCCACGCTCCTGGCAGAATCAAAGAATAACATAAGAGGGATGAGTCTTGACCCTTTGCTGTACTCCATCCCACCCCTATTTCTTGCCTGTTGTGTGTTTCTGGAGGGACAAGTCACTCTTGCTTGGCATTGGACCAAGATGGGTGGCCATGTTAGTCTGTCTGTAGCAGTAGAAAACAGCGAGAGTCCCACAGCACCTTAAAAACTAGCAACATTTGTGACGGGAGATGAGCTTCCGCGAGTCACTGTGAGCAGAAGCAGCAGCAAACGGTGACCATTTGACCATAAGGGCCATTTTTTAAAGATTTTTGACTTCTATACCGCCCTCCCCACGGACGGGCTCAGTTGGTTCACAACAAGGTAATTTCCTTTATTGTTAATAGATTATCGCTAACCTTAGGAAAGTTCTTGTTTATTCTTTAAAGAGAGACTCTCTCCCCAAATTCTGTTAATACTGAAGTTTTATTGTTTGCTTCTGTACTTGAAATATGGAATACATTTGGTAATACCTCCAATTTTACTTGTACATAATAATTCATAATATTTCACAAACCTGATGAATCTATAATTTCCCCCATCCCCTTTTCCCTTCTGTATCCCGCCCTTTTTAAGAGAAAATAATTTTAAAAATCCAATTTAAAAAAAAAAATAACATAAGAGAAGCCAATGTTGGATCAGGCCAATGGCCCATTCAGTCCAACCCTCTGTCACACAGTGGCCTAAAATACCAGGTGCCATCAGGAGGTCCAGCAGTGGGGCTAGGGCACTAGAAGCCCTCCCACTGTTGTCCCCCTCCCCCCCAAGCACCAAGAATACAGAGCATCACTTGCCCCAGACTGGGAGTTCCTATCTATACCTTGTGACTAATAGCCACTGATGGACCTCTGCTCCATATGCTTATCTAATTCCCTCTTAGAATCATAGAATGTTAGAGTTGGAAGGGACCTTGCAGGTCATCTAGTCCAACCCCCTGCATTCTGCAGGAGCAGAGCCAAAAGACAGCCCTACATACCTACAACATACTCAAAAGAAGCAGCAAATGGTGACTTATAAAATCTCATCCTCTGTCACAAATTTTGTTAGTCTTTTAAGGAACTACCGTAATCTTGCTCTTTTCCACTTTTTTGGAACGATTGAATTTGTAGACACACAGAAGAGGTCTAATTTTGTGGGTTTCCCCCCCTGATGAACAGGACCGCCGATTGCCAAACCTGACCTCATATCCCGGCTGGAAGAAGAGGAAGAGCTGTTTCTTCGGGGCTCTGATGAAGAGGAGGGATTGGCAGGTAGGGGGTTTCAGATCTCGGTTTTGGGACTGTGTGTTGCCCACGCTTCCTTCCGAGGGCTGGTGGATTTCTGTGGCCTTGTTTATCCTCACGGTTTGCCCTGAAAAAGAGCTTGAATGAATCGTGAATGCTAAAATGGTGCCTGTAGGTCTTCAGCCTGGGTCAGGAGGCAGTTTCCTTCTGCCTATTCTTAATGGCCCTTATGCCAAGTATAGCTCAGTGTTGTCTACTCTGGAAGGCAGAGTTTTTCAGGCCAGGGTGTTTGCCAGCCCTGTTTCGCCTGAGATCCCTTGAACTAGAGCTACTAGGCCTTGATGCTGGATCTCTGTGCCTGCAAAACAGAGTATCTGCTTTATGGCTGAGATATGGTTGAGATGTTTATAAGATTATGCAGGGGACAGAACGGGTCGAGAAAGAAGTACTTTTCTCCCTGTCTCACAATACAAGAACTCCTGGGCACTCAATGAAATTGCTGAGTGATTGGGTTAGAATGGAGAAAAGGGAGTCCTTCTTCACCCAAAGAGTGATTAACCCATGGAATTCACTGCCACAGGAGGTGGTGGTGGCTACAAGCGTGGTCGGCTTCAAGAGGGAATTGGATAAACATATGGAGCAGAGGTCCATCAGGGGCTATTAGCAACAAGAAATAGATAGGAACTCTCAGTCTGGGGCAAGTGATGCTCTGTATTCTTGGTGCTTGGGTGGGGGGGCAACAGTGGGAGGGCTTCTAGCATCCCGGCCCCACTGCTGGATCTCCTGATGGCCCCTGGTATTTTTGGCCCCTGTGTAACAGAGTGTTGGACTAGATGGGCCATTGGCCTGATCCAACATGGGCTTCTCTTATGTTCTTATGTCCTTATACGATTCAAAGCAACTCCAGGCGGCTCTCATGTGACCACATCTTACCTCCCCATCCCACATGGCATGGAATGATGTTGCGTGTGATTGTGAAGGGTCTGGCATACAGGATGCCAACGTAAAATGCAGCATCTTCCCAAGGAAGTCCTGGTTTTCCCAGGGTGTGTTTAAAGCTCAGCCAGGAGTCATCTCTTTCTATTGCCGATCGCACGTTGCCTGGATCTGACCGCCAGGAAGCTCTTTACATACCCCGACAAATGTGCAGGTGGGAGGTCTCAGCAAGAGGGAACTACGCAGCAGATCCCCGCATGGGGGTGCGGGAAGGGAGCAGGGACACTGCTATTATGGGTCGCGTCGGAGGAACAGGCAGGCTGGCTCAGTGTCGATTTGGATGCCACACTTTCACTCCTGCGTTTGAGTTCGCTCTTTGAACATAAGAACATAAGGGAAGCCCATGTTGAATCAGGCCAATGGCCCATCCAGTCCAACACTCTGTCACACAGCGGCCAAAATATACCAGGTGCCATCAGGAGGTCCAGCAGTGGGGCCAGGACACTAGAAGCCCTCCCACCGCTGCCCCCTCCAGCACCAAGAATAGAGTGCATCACCTGCCCCAGACTGAGAGTTCCCATCTATACCCTGTGGCTAATAGCCCCTGATGGACTTCTGCTCCATATGTTTATCTAATTCCCTCTTGAAACTGCCCATACTTGTAGCTGCCACCACCTCCTGTGGCAGTGAATTCCATGTGTGAATCACTCTTTGGGTGAAGAAGTACTTCCTTTTATCTGTTCTAACCCGACTGCTCAGCAATTTCATGGAGTGCCCACGAGTTCTTGTATTGTGAGACAGGGAGAAAAGTACTTCTTTCTCACCCTGCTCAATCCCATTCATAATCTTATAAACCTCGATCATGTCACCCCTCAGCCGTCGTTTCGCCAAGCTAAAGAGCCCCAAGCATTTTAACCTTTCTTCATAGGGAAGGTGTTCTAACCCTTTTATCATTCTAGTTGCCCTTCTCTGCACTTTTTCCAATGCTATAATATCCTTTTTGAGATGTGGCGACCAGAACTGTACACAGTATTCCAAATGAGGTCACACCAAGGATTTATACAGGGGCATTATGATACTGGCTGATTTGTTTTCAATTCCCTTCCTAATAATCCCCAGCATAGCGTTGGCCTTCTTTATTGCAGTTACACACTGTCTAGACATTTTCATTGAGTTATCTACTACGTTTCCAAGATCTCTCTCTTGGTCAGTCTTTGAATGTGTACTTGACCAGTTTGGTGTCGTGGTTAAGTGTGCGGGCTCTAACTGGGGAGAACCGGGTTTGATTTCCCCACTCTATGAACTATGGCTTGCACCTGCTGGATGACCTTGGGCAAGCCATAGTTCTGACAAGAGCTAAGAACATAAGAACATAAGAGAAGCCAATGTTGAATCAGGCCAATGGCCCATCCAGTCCAACATTCTGTCACGCAGTGGCCAGAAATACCAGGTGCCATCAGGGGGTCCAGCAGTGAGGCCAGGACACTAGAAGCCCTCCCACTGCTGCCCCCCCCCCCAGCACCAAGAATAGAGTGCATCACCTGCCCCAGACTGAGAGTTCCTACCTATACCTTGTGGCTAATAGCTACTGATGGACTTCTGCTCCGTATGTTTATCCAATTCCCTCTTGAAGCTGTCCATGCTTGTAGCTGCCACCACCTCCTGTGGCTGTCCTTGAAAGGGCTGTTCTCTCAGAGCTCTCTCAGTGCCGCCTACCTCACAGGGTGTCTGTTGTGGGGAGGGGAAGGGAAAGGAGTTTGTAAGCCCCTCTGAGAGTCCAAGTGAAGAGTGGGGTATAAATCCAGTCTCTCCTTCTTCTTCTTCTTCTTTGATATCGAACTCATTTGTTTTGAGGGCCAGATCTTCAATAAATATCACTTTGTCAGGCTGGTCCATCTGTGCCGTAAGATGTAATGCCAGGTACTGGAGATATAGCCCTATTAGAAGGCATTGAGATTTTCAGGGTTTCAGGTTTTGAGCATCAAGGGCTCTCTTTGCCAGATACGGGTCTGGTTCCAGTGCCTCTGAGAGAGATTCTCACTGGCAGGATCTACAACAGATATTTTTGGAATGATAGTACCCATGTGACTTAGTAAGGAAACAGATCAACAAAGCTGGAATGATACCAGGGAATAACCAGCCACAAAACAGGTTCAAACAAAACAACAACGGAACATGTAAAAAACTAGAACTCAAGGGCCTCCAAGGAAGCTGATGGGCAGCAGTGTTCCCTCTAAGTTGAGTTGGTGTGAGCTAGCTCACAGTTTTTTAGCCTCCAGCTCACACATTTTTGTCTTTGCTCAGGAAGGATGGCTCCAGGGCAGTAGCCAAATTGCTCCCTCACAACTTTAATGCCAGTAACTCACAAAGTAGAATTTTTGCTCACAAGACTCCACAGCTTAGAGGGAACATTGATGGGCAGTAGGGTCAGGATGGACATAAGGAAATACTGCTTTACACAGAGTGTGCATAAAATGTGAAATTTGCTGCCAGAGGACGTAGTGATGGTCACAAGAATAAACCACTTTAAAGGGGGATTAGATAGATTCATAGAGGATAAGTTTATCGATGGCTGCTAGCCATGGTGACCAGTGTTCCCTCTAAGCTGAGTTAGTAGGAGCTAGCGCACCGTTTTTTAGTCTCCAGTTCACACATTTTTGTCTTAGCTCAGGAATGGACGGCTCCGGAGCAGTGTTCCCTCCGAGCTGAGTTCGTGTGAGCCAGCTCACCGTTTTTTAGTCTCTAGTGCACACATTTTTGTCTGAGCTCAGGAAGGATGGCTCCGGAGCAGACTGATTTATGCAGTGGCCAAACTGCTCGCTCACAACTTTAACGCCAGGAGCTCACAAAGTAGGATTTCTGCTCACAAGACTCCGCAGCTTAGAGGGAGCATTGATGGGGACTGAGGAGAACCTCCAGCTTCAGAAGCACTAAACCTCTGAATCCCAGACGCAGGAGGCAACAGCAGAAGAAGGCCTTGTCCTCCATGCGAGACAGGATGGTGGACTAGATGGACTGTTGGTCTGATGCAGCAGAGCTCTTCTTTTATTCACTACTGCTGGTCACATACAGCTCACAGCTAACACCAGTTCAAGTGTATCATTACCAACCTATGCTAGACCTTGACACACCTCTCTCATAGGGGCTGAGAGGCAAAACTTTTCCTTCCTCTTAACTTTAAACAACTTCTAGCATAGAGCAACGCCTTTCCTAACATGGACACAGGATCTGTCGCCCCGAGCGTGCTTCGGCGGGGAGGGCACGGTATAAATCAAATCAATCAATCAATCTGGGACCAGGGCCTGCAACAAAATTCTGTCCCCATGTTCACTTGGACAACAAAATCGCAAGACCTAACAACACCGGCCCAAACCATCTCAGGTTCTTTCACGCGTTATCTTCCAAGGTTGTGTATGCCAGCGAATGGCACAATGCCCTTCCACTCTATTCATCATCCATATACAAAAGAATAAATGGATGCAGGGCTCTTTTTGTAGCAGGAACTCCTTTGCATATTAGGCGACACACCTCTAATGTAGCCAATCCTCCAAGAGCTTACAGAGCTCTTCTTACAGAGGCTACTGTAAGCTTTTGGAGGATTGGTTACGTTAGGGGTGTGTTGCCTAATATGCAAAGGAGTTCCTGCTACAAAAAGAGCCCTGAATGGATGTAAGAGTGGTAGTCCTTGAAGAAGAAGAGGAGGAGATTGGATTTGTACCCCGCCCTTCACTACCCAAGGGAGTCTCAGAGCGGCTTACAAACTCCTTTCCCTTCCCCTCCCCACAACAGACACCCTCCTGTGAGGTAGATGGGGCTGAGAGAGCTCTGACAGAAACTCCTCTTTTTCAAGGACAGCTGTGCCAGAACTATGGCTTGCCCAAGGTCACATCAGCAGCTGCATGTGGAGAAGTGGGGAATCAAACCCGGTTCTCCCAGATTAGAGTGAGCCCACTTAACCATTACACCAGGTAGGCAAAGGAAGCTTCTAGGAGAAATTAAAATGTATGATTGCGCTGAGCTTAAGTTCATTCACAAAATCAAAACAATGGATCCCCCAGGTCTGGACAGGGATTCTTATCTCATAGATGCTAATTTTTTGCACTTAAGCAATTCTGTTCTGCCCCTAAGCATTTCTTCTTTGTTCTAATCTAGCTAATTGCAGTGCATATTATACCTCTGCATCCTGAGTTCCTTTTCTGCAACACCACCAGCCACCCTCCAGTTGGGATATAAAGTCTCAGAGATCTCCATTCTGAATCAACTATGACAAAGGGAGCCTTGACTCTTAAAAGCTTATACCTAGAAAAACTTGTTAGTCTTTAGGTGCTACTGGACTCAAAATTAAATATTTGTGGAAAGTGTCATATCGTCACACCAGCTATCCCTTTCTTTCAGCAGGAGACTTGTGGCAGTCAGCAAATGAAACGGAAGAACACCGATTGATGGAAAAAGCGGCTACATATTCAGATGTGAAAGAGGAGACTGAATACTTGGATGCGCCGAGGAAGAAATGCGCACCTAAAGTGAGGAGAAATTTCAGTCTTTTACAGGAGAATGACTCTCTACGACAAAAAATACGCCAAGGAGACAACAAGAATGAGTGCGCTGCAATCAGGGAAGGTTTCACTGAAATATCAGTTATTAATATTCAAGAAACAAAGAAAAAATATGAATGCCTGGAGTATGGAAAAAGGCTTAGAAGAAAAGATAGCCTCATCTCCCATCAAAAAATTCACACAGGGGAGAAACCATACAAATGCCTGGAGTGTGGGAAAAGCTTCAGTCAGAGTGCACACCTTATTTCCCATCAAAGGATTCACACAGGGGAGAAACCATACAAATGCCTGGAGTGTGGGAAAAGCTTCAGTCAGAGTGCACACCTTATTTCCCATCGAAGGATTCACACAGGGGAGAAACCATACAAATGCCTGGAGTGTGGGAAAAGCTTCAGTCAGAGTGCACACCTTAATTCCCATCGAAGGATTCACACAGGGGAGAAACCATACAAATGCCTGGAATGTGGGAAAAGCTTCAGTTGCAGTTCACAACTTAGTGTCCATCAGAAAATTCACACAGAGGAGAAAGCATACAAATGCCTGGAGTGTGGGAAAAGCTTTGGTCACATGAGGACACTTAGTTCCCATCAAAGAATTCACAAAGGAAAGAAGCCATATGCATGCCTGGAGTGTGGGAAAAGCTTCAGCCAGAATTCACGCCTTCATGTTCATCAGAAAATTCACACAGGGGAGAAACTATATAAATGCCTAAAGTGTGGGGAAAACTTCAAAAGTAGAACAGGACTTAATTCCCATCAAAAAATTCATACAGGGGAGAAACCATATAAATGCCTGGAGTGTGGGAAAAGCTTCAGACAGAGTTATGTTCTTAATGTGCATCAAAAAATCCACACAGGGGAGAAACCCTATAAATGCTTGGACTGTGGGAAAAGCTTCCGTAATAGTGGAAACCTTACTTCCCATCAAAGATCTCACACAGGGGAGAAACCATATAAATGCCTAGAATGTGGGAAAAGCTTCAGTCACAGTGGAAGCCTGACTATCCATCAAAGAAGTCACAAAGGGGAGAAACCTTATAAATGCCTGCAGTGTGGGAAAAGGTTCAGTCAGAATGCACACCTTATTTCCCACCAAATTACACACACAGGGGAGAAGAAATATAAATGCCTGGAGTGTGGGAAAAGCTTCGGCTGGAGTAACCAGCTTACTTACCACCAAAAAATTCACACAGGGGAGAAACCATACAAATGCCTGGAGTGTGGGAAAAGTTTCAAGAGTAGTTCTGGACTTACTTCCCATCAAAGAATTCATACAGGGAAGAAAGCATGTAAATGCCTTCTGTGTGGAAAAAGCTTCAGTTCAAGTTCATACCTTAGTGTCCATCAGAAAATTCACTCAGAGAAACCATATGAGTGCCTGGAGTGTGGAGAGAACTTCCATAAGATTAGAACCCTTACTTCCCACCAAAGAATTCATGCAGGGGAGAAACCATACAAATGCCTGGAGTGTGGGGAAAGTTTCAAGAGTAGTGCAAAAGTTACTTCCCATCAAAGAATTCATACAGGGGAGAAACCATATAAATGCCTGGAGTGTGGAAAAAGCTTTAGTCACAGTGGAAACCTTACTTCCCATCAAAGATTTCACACAGGGGAGAAACCATACAAATGCCTAGAGTGTGGGAAAAGCTTCAGTCAGAGTTCACATCTTCGTGTTCATCAAAGAATTCACACAGGGGAGAAACCATATAAATGCCCAGAGTGTGGAAAAAGCTTCAGGCAGAGCACAGGCCTTATGTCCCACCGAAGGATGCACACAGGGGAGAAACCATATAAATGCCTGCAGTGTGGGAAAAAGTTCTGTCGGAGTGAAAACCTTACTTCCCACAAAAGGACACACACAGGGGAGAAACCATACAAATGCCTGCAGTGTGGAAAAAGGTTCCCTCAAAGTGCACACCTTACTTCCCACCAAAGGACACACACAGGAGAGAGGACATATGTCACATATTCATGATGTTAATTATATTTATGAATGCTTAAGCCTTCTGTATTTTCATAACTTCTGTAAAGTTCAAGTTCTGGTCAGGAAAAGTACCAAAAGTCCAGAATCCCCTCTCGACCTTGACAGTTTATTAGTATAACTGAAGAAACAGGAGATCTGTTGCTCTGGAATTGTGAACAACTGCTGTCTTTTGTCTTATAACCTTGCTTTGAGAATTTAATGACAGTTATTGAGATGTATTCTAGTCCATCTAGTATAGTTACTTGTTTGTACAATCACTTTAGGGTCCAATTGTGTTGTGGGCCAGCCAGAGCTGGGTGTCCTGGATCAGTCACAGAGCAGCAGCAGGGACTGCTCAGGAAAAGCTGATTCCTTAGGAGGAGAGAAGCTCCATGTAGCCAGACCTGAGCCAGCAGAAGAGGAGTTGCAGGCTCATCAAGTCTCCCAGTCAGCAGCTGAGTCAGAGTCGCCAGCACTGAGCCCTGATGCAGCAGGTGATCCCCAGCTGGAAACCCTCAGCTGCATCAGGGCTCAGTGCTGGTGACTCAGCTGCTGATTAGGAGACTTGATGAGCCTGCAACTCCTAGTCTGCTGGCTCAGGTCTGGCTACATGGAGCTCCTCTCCTGAGGAATCAGGCTCACCTCTATCCTTTAAGCACTGAAAACACAGGTTCAGAAGAGACCGACAACCGGTCACCAGCTGCTGGCTAATGACAGCTTGGAGTCGCTGTAGAGTTACTCCCAGGCAGCTGGCTGCTACTAAGGGCTTGTTAGGAAGTGCCTACAAAAACCAACTCTAGGAACCTGTGTGTGTTTGTAGCAAGTCATTTTTCTAGAGTTAGTGACCACAACCCTTGAATGTGTCTCAACTGTGTGACCTTGGACTGGTTCTTGGACTTTGGCTTGGTGAACCTCTGGACTGTGAATGACCCTTGGATCTCCTGACTGTGCTACCTGGACATGTCCTCTGGTAATGATTCTCTGGCTTGTGACTATTTGGGCTGGACTTTTGACTCTGGTGTATAGCTTGGCTCAGAATCCCGCTTCCCTGTCTGACCTGCCTTGTGACAAATTGTTTTATTTGGAAGACAGTCACATGTTCCAAGTCCAAAAGTTTTATTTCTCTTTCTCTGTCACTTCTATCAAAAGCGTTGTGTAAGGGTCTAATCAGGCTTTCCACTGGTGGTTTCCAATCAGAAAAGTCCATATATTGGGGGAGCATATCACATGTGTCTGGCTTCTCATTGTACATAGCCTTTCTGCCCATTAGCTTAACAAACTGACTTGCCTACATCCTAGAGGACTGTAATACTTATCTATTTAGCTAAGTTTGAGTTCTTATTATGTGCGTTTTTTTATTGTGTGTAGTTTTCTGTACTTGTATGATTACATTTCACCTGTTCAAATTCTTGCCTAGTACAAAAAGCATGCTTTATTTTTTTTAAAAAATAATCGTCTGTAAGAAGTTCACTGTTTGTTCTACTGACACAAGATCTGAAGTCTGACCTTGAATGTCTTATTATACTGGAGGAGGTCAGTCTGATAGGAAGTTTGCTCAGTTAAACCCTAATGTAGGAGTTCCCCAGGCTGTGAACATACTAATGGAGGAGCTTTCCTGAGGAGGTTCTTTTGCATATTGACTGGCTGTTGAAATTCTGTTCTTATCTGTAGTGCTATTGTCAGATGTAGAGCCTTTTGTGTTTTTTCAGGACAGGAAACCATGCCTTATTTATTTTTAAACTCTCTTAACATAAACACAATTTCAATGTGAAGATAGAAGATAATGACTCCGGAATGTTCTGCCATTTCGACACAAGTCTTCTTCTGAACAATAATGTATGACGTGGTGTCTCTCTATATCATTTCAACTGATTCATCATCCACAGTTTCATAGATCCCTCAGGATCCTCATATGCATCATTAAAACAGTTCCTAGAAAAGCCTTTCCATGGGCAAATGAAGATTGAATTGCCTCAGGGGTATAACACAGAAAGATGGAGTACTCCCTGTGTCAAAGTGAGCAGAAAAATTGTAGGCAGGTAATTTATATCTACCCTGGAAGGTGGGGTAGGACTGAGTCATTATCTTGTAGTAGTTCTCCAGGCTATGAACATGCTAATGGAGGAGCTTTCCTGAGGGGGTTCTTTTGTCTATGGATTGTTTCCTGAGGAGGTGTCCTGTTTCCTGAGGAGGTTCTTTTGTGTGTGGAATGGCTGTTGAAAATCTAATCTTATCTGTAGTGCTGTTGTCAGCTGTCGGAGCATTTTGTGTTTTTCTCAGGACAGGAAACCACGCCCTGTTTATTTTTAAACCCTCTTCTTTCCTGTTGAAGCCTTCGGCAACAAATAAAGCTTTGTTGAGAAGAGCGTGGCATCCTACAGTGACCTGACCTCATCACCCCCCCCCCATCCACACAAAGTTAAGCTGGCCAGACCTGATGCCTGGGAATCTCATCTGCTATGCAGGCCGCTTGAGCCTCAGGATTCGACTGATGATGGGAAGTATCACTTTGCTTCTGCGATGTCCCACACCTCTGCAGCAGATGACTTCATGGTACCTCTGGCCCTCCTCTGCTCTTCCTTCAGCTCGAGTTCTTCCCCCTTAGGTCCCAAAACGCCCATTTCTTGCATGGTACCAGACGTTCCCTGTTGACCGCTGTGCTTTTCCTTTGCCAGGCTCATTGGCTGCATCCGCCTCTGGCTGTTTTTTGGGTTTATCTCGCACAACTGGAGGACGTGGAGGGAGGAGTGGCTCAGCTTACGCGGAGAGGTTCCCAGGCCTTCACACGCACCCTGTCAGAACAGAACAATCTGCTCCAGTGCCGGAGGCTGGGCTCCTCATGGTGTCCAGAAGAGGGCGACCAGGATGGTTGAGAGAGTTGGAATCCAAGTCTTATGAGGAAAGGCTGAAAGAGTTGGGTATGTTTAGCCTGGGAAAGAGAAGGCTTAGAGGGGACATGATTGCAGTCTTCAAGTATTGGAAGGGCTGTCACGTAGAAGATGGAGCAGATCTATTCTCTCTTGTTCCGGATTGCAAGACTAGATCTAGTGGGTGGAAATTACAAGGGAGTCGTTACCGGCTAGATATCAGGAGAAACTTCCTAACTGTAAGAGTGGTTGAGCAGTGGAACAGTCTGCCTCGGGACGTGGTGGATGCTCCTTCCCTGGACATTTTCAAGCGGAGGCTGGACGACCATTTTTCGGGTATGTTGTAGGTATGTAGGGCTATCTTTCGGCTATGCTCCTGCAGAGTGCAGGGGGTTGGACTAGATGACCTGGAAGGTCCCTTCCAAACTATGGTTATTATGGTATGGATCCACAGGGCAACATCAGCGGGTCAAGGTATGGAGCCATGAGTAATATTTACAATGAAATGGAATTTAGAAGACTGTCCAACGATAGAGATTGGAAAAGAAAAACTGGCTGAGTATGCAGCACTGGCTAAACTAACCAATTGTATAAACAAAAGACTACTGAAAGAATTTCAGCAGAAATGCAAGCTTTATTACTCATACTATGGGAATAACTAACTTTAAAAAAAAAAGTTTTGGAATTACCTGAATATCATATTAAAGGTGATGAAGATATTGGTTATAGTTTTAATACTTTATTCTGTATTCACTAGTAATTAAATAATTAGTAAGAATAAAATTTAGATTTAGACAAACAACGATATTAAGGTTTTTACAATGATTTAATCTTCGCATAGAAGTTGGTTCAATTGTTAAAAGATTTTTTAAAGATTTTATTTGACTTCTGTACCTCCCTCCCCATGGACGGGCTCAGTTGGTTCACAACAAGGTAATTTCTTTTATTGTTAATAGATTATCGCTAACCTTAGGAAAGTTCTTGTTTATTCTTTAAAGAGAGAATCTGCCCAAAATTCTGTAATACTGAAGTTTTATTGTTTGCTTCTGTACTTGAAATATGGAATACATTTGGTAATACCTCCAATTTTACTTGTACGTAATAATCCTGTCCTATTAAATAAAAGGGTAGTGGTCTGGCAAGATTCTATGCTTGGCAAAATCAATTAGCTCCCTGGTATGTCACTCAGAATCTGCCCCTATCCACTAGCTGCATTGCCTGAGTTCTCTCCCACCCACTGCAGCCTAGGCCACTCTTCTCTGACTGGGCCAGCATTTCAAGCTCATTTGCATACAGAAGCTGATTGGACTTCACTCCGTTTTGCACCTCAAGCTCCCCCCCCCACTGCAAGACAGTTGGAATTGTCAGTTGTTTATGCAACCTGTTGTATTCTGAGGTGAAATATGTCCTCATTCACAACACTTCCCCTTCAAAAGAAACAAACCCAATAATACACCATGCCACACCACAAAAAAGACAGGTCACACCACAAGCAGAATACCACAAGGCAAAAAAAGCTCTGGTACTAATTCTGGCAGGGGACACTGTGAGTGTAGAAAATGATTTATCGACACAGTGGAAAATCTTTAAGAATTGTTTGGTGCATTTACCATGGGGCACCCACCCAGAGCCTCTGGCATTTTCTCACTCTGCTGGCATCAAAACCAATCGAAGGCAAAATAGAGATATGGAGACTTTCCCATTCTCCTTTGCATCAGTGGCAACCCGAGGCCTGGCTGCTGAACAGGAGCATCCCTATGGAAACTGCCCGGGTGATTTTGGACCAGCTGGAGACTTTCTGCCTATCCTGCCTTACAGGGTTGCTGTACAGTTCACAAAGCCGAAAATAATGAAGTAAACTGCTTTGCTCCCCGCTAATGAGAAAGACAGAATTTTGCCTAGGAAGAGGCTGCTGAGAGGGGGATGAGATAAAGTTGCCAACTATAGGTATGGAAATTCCTGGAGATTTGATGGGTGGAGCCCAGAGAGGGTGAGGTTTGAGGAGGGGTGGGACCTCAGACAGGTACAGTGCCATAGACTCCACCCTCCAAACCAGCCATTTTCTCCAGGGGAACTATTGTTGCCAATCTTGGCCCAATGGCCATCAAATCATTCTCTTCCACCCCCTGCTGTGCAGCTGTCTTTCCCCTATGGTTGCCAGTCTCCAGGTGGGACCTGGAGATCTCCTGCTGTTACAATTTATCTCCAGATGACCAAGATCAGTTCCCCTGAAGAAAATGTCTGCTTTGGAGGATAGACCCTATAGCATTGTACCCTGCTGAGTCCTTCCGCCCCCCTGCCCAATGCTGCCCTCCACAGGATGCACCCCCCAAATCTCCAGGTATTTCCCTACTTAGAGCTGGCAACCCTACTTTCCCCTCAGTGCCTATTGGTAGGCAACCAAGCTTGGTCCTGTCACCTGTTTTGGCCTTTGAGAGAAAACTCTTTGGGGCCAGTCCTGATAGGGTTGCCAACTCCAGATGGGAAATTCCTGGAGATTTGAGGATGGAGCCTGAAGCGGGTGAGGTTTCAGGAGGGGTGGGACCTCAAACAGGTACAATGCCATAGACTCCACCCATCAAACTAGCCATTCCATCCTGGGGAACCATTGTTGCCAATCTCCAGGTGGGGGCTGGAGAGCAATCAGAATTACAACTGCTCTCCAGGAGGGAGGGGGGAGGAGATGGAAAGCTGAAGTCAGGGGGCAGATAATAGTAGGTTGACAATTGTCTGGGAGGGAGATACAGTTGCCAATTCCAGGTAGGGAAATTTCTGGAGATGTGAGGGGTAGAGCCTGGAGATGGTGAGGTTTGAGGAGGGGTGGGTTCTCAGACAGGTACAATGCCATAGACTCCACCCTCCAAACCAGCCAGTCCCTCATGGGGAACCATTGTTATCAATCTCCAGGTGAGGGCTGGAGACCACTCAGAATTACAACTGCTCTGCAGGACAGAGGGCAGAAGTCAGCTGAATTCAGAGGGGAAGATAACAGTAGGTTGATGGTTAGCTGGGAAGGAGATAGGGTTGCCAACTCCAGGTTGGCAAATTCCTGGGGATTTGAGGGGTGGAATCTGGAGAGGGTGGGGTTTGAGGAGGTGTTGAACCTCAGGCAGGTAGAATGCCATAGACTCCACCCTCCAAACCAGCCATTTCCTCCTGGGTAACAATTGTTGCCAATCTCCAGATGAGGGCTGGAGATCACTCAAAACTACAACTGCTCTTCAGGTAGCAGAGATCAGTTCCTCTGGAGAAAATGGTGCTCTCTGTCATTATAACCTGCTGAGGTCACCACAGCAAATTCACACTGTGTGCCCAAAACCAGGGCACTCTCCCAGAACCTCTTTCTAGAGCCCGTTGTATTTATTTCCACAACGGGCCTTACTCCTAGTTCATAATATATCACAAACCTGATGAATCTATAATTTCCCCCATCCCCTTTCCCCTTCTGTATCCCTTTTTAAGAGAAAATAATTTTAAAATCCAATTAAAGAAAACATACAAAGAACATAAGAGAAGCCAGTGTTGGATCAGGCCAATGGCCCATCCAGTCCAACACTCTGTCACACAGCGGCCAAAATATACCAGGTGCCATCAGGAGGTCCAGCACTGGGGCCAGGACACTAGAAGCCCTCCCACTGTTGCCCACCCCCAGCACCAAGAATACAGAGCATCACTTGCCCGAGACTAGGAGTTCCTATCTATACCTTGTGGCTAATAGCCACTGATGGACCTCTGCTCCATATACTTATCTAATTCCCTCTTAGAATCATAGAATGTTAGAGTTGGAAGGGACTTTGCAGGTCATCTAGTCCAACCTCCTGCACTCTGCAGGAGCATAGCCAAAAGACGGCCCTACATACCTACAACATACCCAAAAGATGGTTGTCCAGCTTCCACTTGAAAACGTCCAGGGAAGGAGCATCCACCACGTCCCGAGGCAAACTGTTCCACTGGGGAGGTGGTGGATGCTCCTTCCCTGGCTTCCTCTTGAAGCCAGCCATGCTTGTAGCCGCCACCACCTCCTGTGGCAGTGAATGCCATGTGTTATCCTGAGCCATCCTGCATTCATGAAGGCGTGCTAAAAGACAGGTAAGCAGAGTGTGATATCATCCAGGGCTGCACTGCCAGAGTCCTGTGACAGGCCAGAGATGTTACTAGTTGCCTGGTGCAAGGGGGAGGATCTGTCTCTCCCCACCCTCCCACAGGCAGATCTTGTTCCCAGTTGCGGTAGGCAGCACATGGTCCCCTAGCCATGTGGAAGAGGCCACAGTCCCACGACCACCTGTGTTTTTGCATATGCCTGTGACCAATGTTCCCTCTAAGCTATAGAGTCTTGTGAGCCAAAATTCTGCTTTGTGAGCTACTGGAATTAAGAAGAAGAAGAGAAAAAGAGTTTGGATTTATACCCCACCCTTCACTGCCCAAAGGCGTCTCAGAGCGGCTTACAAACTCCTTTCCCTTCCCCTCCCCACAACAGACACCCTGTGAAGTAAGCGGGGCTGAGAGAACTTCTGACAGAAACTGTCCTTGAGAGAACAGCTGTGCCAGAGCTTGTGACTGACCCAAGGTCACACCAGCAGGTGCAAGTGGAGGAGTGGGGAATCAAACCCGGTTCTCCCAGATAAGAGTCCACACACTTAACCACTACACCAAACTGGCTCTCTTGTGGGCGAGTGATTTGGCTGCTGCATAAATTAGCTGGCTGTAGAGCCATCCCTTCCTGAGCTAAGACAAAAATGCATAAACCGGAGGTGAAAAAATTGGGAGCTAGCTCACACTTACTCAGCTTAGAGAGAACACTGTGACCCAGTGCCCATTTCAGAACAAAACTTGGAGAAAATGGCTGATTTGGAGGGTGGACTCTGGCATGGTACCCCACCAAAGAAGAAGAGTAGGTTTTTATAGCTCTCTTTTCTCTACAGTGGCTCAAGTGGTTAAGACGCTGAACTGTGGAAGGTCAGTAGTTCAGCAGTTCGAGACCCGAGAGTGTCGCATGACGGAGTGAGCTCCCGTCTCTAGTTCCAGCTCCTGCCAACCTAGCAGTTCGAAAGCAAGAAATTGCAAGTAGATAAATAGGTACCACTTTGGTGGGAAGGTAACAGCGTTCCGTGTGCCTTGGTGTTTAGTCACGCCGGCCACATGACCACGGAAACGTCTTCGGACAGTGTTGGCTCTTTGGCTTTGAAACGGAAGTTAGCACCGCAACCCTAGAATCGGATTCGACTGGCTTTCAAGCTAGGGAAGCTTTACCTTTACCTTTCTCTACCTTAAGGAGTCTCAAAGCAGCTTACAATTGCCTTTCTCCCCTTGTGAGGAAGGTAGATGGGACTGAGTTCTGAGAGAACGGTGATTGGCCAAAAGTCACCCAGCAGGCCTCATGCAGAGAAGCAGCAGGAACTCAAACCTGGTTCTTGGGATTAAGAGTCTGCCAGTCTTAACCACTACACCATGCTGAGGTCCTTCCCCTCCCCTCCCCAAACCCTACCCTCTCCAGCCTCCATAAATCTCCAAGACTTTCCCAACCTAGAGTTGGCAACCCTAAATGGGGAGCCAGTCACTTTCTGTCAGAGGGCTTTCTGCTCAGCCTCCAGGCGGACACACACTTGACTGAGAGAGACAGAATTCAGGGGAGGCTGTGACAGAAACAATACAGAAGGAGAGATGCTGCCGTTCTCTTGCATCCCAGAAATGGCAGAAGGCCAATGGTTGTTCACAGCAGGCCCGTAGCCAGGATTTTTTAAGTCAGGGGGCATTTACATTTCTTAGGGGGCGTTGGCTAATCAAATTAATCCAAGGGAGAAGGCCTTGTTGCCCTGGGCTGGATGGGAAGTCAGGGGGCCTAGCCCTGAGATGCCCCATTGTAGCTACAGGCCTGGTTCACAGTGTCCCTAACAGAAATAGTTTACTTAGGAGCCTTACTTAGGAGTCATTTATTTACATCCGACCTTTCAGCCCAATCATGGCGACCAAGTCTGATAACCACTAAGAACAAAGCAGTATTAAAAAAACCATTGATCGAATTAAAACCAAAGGACATGTATAAAAACACAGAAACATCGCTTAAAATATAGGGCAGGAAGATTTGATTGTGGGAACAGTAGACAAAAGAGAAAAAGTCTTCACCCCCTTTGTGGAAGACAGTGATAAAAGGGGACAGAAGGGAAGAGATTGGATTTATACCCCGCCCTTCACTTGGAGTCTCAGAGCAGCTTACAAACTCCTTTCCCTTACCTTCCCCATAACAGACACTCTGTGAGGTAGGTGAGGCTGAGAAAGCTCTTTCAAGGACTGCTCTTTCAAGGGCAGCTCTTGTCAGAACTATGGTTTGCCCAAGGTCATCCAGCAGCTGCATGTGACGAAGAGATTGGATTTATACCCCACCCTTCACTCAAGAGTCTCAGAGCAGCTTACAAACTCCTTTCCCTTCCCCTCCTCACAACAGACACCCTGTGAGGTAGGTGGAGCTGAGAGAGCTCTTCCGAGAACTGCCCTTTCAAGGAGAGCTCTTGTCAGAACTACGGCTTGCCCAAGGTCATCCAGGAGCTGCTAATGGAGGAGTGGGGAATCAAACCAGGTTCTCCCAGATTAGAGTCACACACTTAACCACTACACCACACTGGCTTTTGTACACCGAACTGGCTCTTGGCGAGGGAGTTCTACAATCTTCAAGAGCTCCTTCAAGAACTGCCCTTTCAAGAAGAGCTCTTGTCAGAACTATGGCTTGCCCAAGGTCATCCAGGAGCTGGTTGTGGAGGAGTGGGGAATCAAACTAGGTTCTCCCAGATTAGAGTCTGTACACTTAACCACTATACCATACTGGCTCTTGTACACCAAACTGGCTTTTGGGGAGGGTGTTCCACAATCTTGGTGCCATGAGCAATAAGGCCCTCTCTTGGGATGACCTCTGCCAAACTCAGAAGGTGGAGGCGCCCAAAGCAGGGCCTTAGAAGATAACCACAGAGGTCAGGTAGGGTCATAAGGGAGTAGGTGGTCCTTCCAGTCAATGCTCCTTCTAAGCTGTGGAGTCTTGTGATCAAAGATTCTACTTTGTGAGTTCCTGGCATTAAAGTTGTGAGCAAGTGATTTGGCTATGGCATAAATTAGTTTGCTCTGGAGCCCTCCTTCCTGAGCTAAGGCAAAAATGTGTGAGCCGGAGGCTAGAAAACTGTGAGCTAGCTCACCCTAACGCAGCTTAGAGGGAACACTGCTTCCACTATACGAGCCCCAGACCATATATAAAGTTATGCCAAAAAGCAGGAATTTCCCCCAAGATACATAATTACTTTCTATATATATTCCAATGTGTAGTGGAGAAAATTTGGCAACTTCATTCTGTTCCTGAAAGAGGATGGAAGAACGCTCAACAGGAGACCATTCGTGTGATTGGGGAAACCAGGGAATGACTCAAAGAGGTTAACAGAGCCCAGGAAATCCTCAGCCGTGGAAAGCAAAGGTGGAAGACTGCCTCCCTTCCAAGAGCCGTAGAGAAAGATATGTAGCACAAAGCTGAAACAAAGACTAAATTTAATTATGTCCTTGCTGACAATTAGGGTGCTTGAAAACAAGTTAACATAAGAACATAAGAGAAGCCAACGTTGAATCAGGCCAATGGCCCATCTAGTCCAACACTCTGTCACACAGCGGCCGAAAATACCAGGTGCCATCAGGAGGTCCAGCAGTGGGGCCAGGACACCAGAAGCCCTCCCACTGCTGCCCCCTCCAGCACCAAGAATAGAGTGCATCACCTGCCCCAGGCTGAGAGTTCCCATCTATACCCTGTGGCTAATAGCCACTGATGGACTTCTGCTCCATATGTTTATCTAATTCCCTCTTGAAACTGTCCATGCTTGCAGCTGCCACGACCTCCTGTGGCAGTGAATTCCATATGTTAATCACTCTTTGGGTGAAGAAGTACTTCCTTTTATCTGTTCTAACCCGACTGCTCAGCAATTTCATAGAGTGCCCACGAGTTCTTGTATTGTGAGAAAGGGAGAAAAGTACTTCTTTCTCAACCTGCTCAATCCCATTCATAATCTTATAAACCTCGATCATGTCACCCCTCAGCCATCGTTTCTCCAAGCTAAAGAGCCCCAAGCGTTTTAACCTTTCTTCATAGGGAAGGTGTTCCAACCCTTTTATCATTCTAGTTGCCCTTCTCTGCACTTTTTCCAATGCTATAATATCCTTTTTGAGATGTGGTGACCAGAACTGTACACAGTATTCCAAATGAGGTCGCACCAATGATTTATACAGGGGCATGATGATACTGGCTGATTTGTTATCAATTCCCTTCCTAATAATCCCCAGCATAGCTTTGGCCTTCTTTATTGCAGCTACACATTGTGTAGACATTTTCAGCGAGTTATCCACTACGACTCCAAGATCTCTCTCTTGGTCAGTCTCTGCCAGATCAGACCCCATCAACGTGTATTTATATTTAGGATTTTTGGCTCCAATGTGCATCACTTTGCACTTGGCCACATTGAACCCCATTTGCCACGTTGACGCCCACTCACCTATCCTCAACAGATCCCTTTGGAGTGCCTCACAATCCTCCCTGGTTTTCACCACCCTGAACAACTTTGTGTCATCTGCAAATTTAGCCACATCACTGCTTACTCCCAATTCCAAATCGTTAATAAACAAGTTAAAAAGCATTGGACCGAGTACTGATCCCTGTGGTACCCCACTGCTTACAACCCTCCACTGAGAAAGTTTCCCATTTGTACTCACTCTCTGTTTCCTATTTATAAGCCAGTTTTTGATCCACAAGAGGACTTGTCCTTTTATCCCATGACTATTGAGCTTACTTAGGAGCCTTTGATGAGGAACTGTATCAAAAGCTTTCCGGAAGTCAAGGTAAATAATATCTATTGGGTCCCCCTTGTCCACATGTTTGTTCACTCCTCAAAAAACACTAACAGGTTAGTGAGACAAGATCTTCCCTTACAGAACCCATGCTGAGTCTGCCTCAATAGTTTTTGTTCATCAATGTGCCTACTAATTCTTTCCTTAATAACAGTTTCCACCAACTTACCCAGTATCGATGTCAGACTGACTGGCCTGTAATTTCCCGGATCTCCCCTGGAGCCCTTTTTAAAGCTGGGAGTGACATTAGCTACCTTCCAGTCCTCAGGAATGGAGGCAGATTTTAAAGAAAGATTACATATTTTTGTCAGGAGATCCACAAGTTCACATTTGAGTTCTTTCAGAACTCTCGGATGAATGCCATCTGGGCCTGGTGATTTATTAGTTTTTAAATTGTCCATCAGTCGGAGGACTTCCTCTCTTGTTACCGCAATCTGATTCAGGTCTTTCAAACCCCCTCCCGAAATCGGTGCTTCTGGAGTGGGCAAACACTTCTCCTCTTCCACAGTGAAGACAGAGGCAAAAAATGCATTCAGCTTCTCAGCCATTTCCCTATCATCCTTCACTACTCCTTTTACCCCTTGGTCATCCAAGGGCCCCACTGCCTCCCTGGCTGGCTTCCTACTTCTAATGTATTTGAAGAAAGTTTTATTGCTGGTCTTTATGTTTTTTGCGATATGCTCCTCATATTCCCTTTTTGCTTGCCTGATCACAGACTTGCATTTTATTTGCCATAGTCTGTGTTCCCTTTTATCAACCTCACTAAGACTAGCTTTCCACCGCTTAAAGGAATCCTTCTTACCTTTTACAGCTTCCATTACTTTATTTGTTAACCATTGGGGGGGGGAGGCAGAAGCATGTCTTCTCTGAAATGCACCAAGAAGAGGTGGTTCAAAAATATATTTTAGGCTGCGGCCTAAAATAAAAAGTTAACATTTAATGTGATGAAACATTCCTGAAAATAGTGGAAGAATGGGATGTCCAGAAGAGGGCAACCAGGATGGTGAGAGGGTTGGAATCTGAGAAGATGGAGCAGATCTATTCTCTCTCGCTCCGGATTGCAAGACTAGATCTAATGGGTGGAAATTACAAGGGAGTCGTTACCGGCTAAATATCAAGAGAAACTTCCTGACTGTAAGAGTGGCTGAGCAGTGGAACAGACTGCCTCGGGAGGTGGTGGATGCTCCTTCGCTGGATGTTTTCGAGCGGAGGCTGGACGACCATCTTTGGGGTATTTTGTAGGGCGATCTTTTGGCTATGCTCCTGCAACCTCCTGCAGGAGATTGGACTAGATGACCTGCAAGATCCCTTCCAGCTCTAACATTCTATGATTCTAGGGAATGTTTTATTTATTTTGTCGAAGGTGAGAAGAAAAAAATGGTAGGCAGGTAATTTATATCTACTCAGGAAGGTGGGGTAGGGCTGAGTCATTATCTTGTAGGATTTCCCCAGGCGGTGAACATGCTAATGGAGGAGCTTTCCTGAGGAGGTTCTTTTGCCTATGGATTGTTTCCTGAGGAGGAGCCACCTTGACACACGGAGTACTCCATCTTTCTGTGTTATACCTCTGAGGACGCCAGTCACAGCTACTGGCAAAAGTCAGGTCATACAATGACAAGACCCCGGCCACACAGCCCGGAAAATCTACAACAGCTAATTTTATTGATTGATTGATTTTATTCGATTTAGACCCTGCCCTCCCCGCTTAGTGCAGGCTCAGGGTAGCCCACAGAAGAATTTTTAAGTTTGTTATTCCATCCTAGGATCGTGACTCTGATTCTTCAAAGCAGACGACCTTCTCAAAAACATGTGGTAACGCTTGATTGGCTTCTCAGTGGAACAGGCTTCCTCGGGAGGTGGTGGGCTTTCCTTCTCTGGAGGTTTCCAAACAGAGGCTAGATGACCAGCAATGCTGATTCTGTGAACTTAGGCAGATCACAAGAAGGGAGGGCC
Source organism: Gekko gecko (assembly GCA_029375565.1). NCBI lineage: Eukaryota > Metazoa > Chordata > Lepidosauria > Squamata > Gekkonidae > Gekko > Gekko gecko. The sequence continues at coordinate 8,667,193 of JAPDNY010000002.1, forward strand.
GGAAGGGTTGTATCAGTGCTTAGTTCTTGGGACCCTTTCTTACATGCCCAGGGAAATGCAGATTACCACTTTGGAGTCAGGAAGCAATTTTTCTCCAGACCACTTTGGCCTGGGACCCTGGAGGGTTTTTTGGCCATCTTCTGGGCATGGAGCAAGGGTCACTGGGAGTGGGGGTGGGGTGGATTAGTGAATTTCCTGCACTGTGCAGGAGGTTGGACTAGATGACCCTGGAGATCCCTTCCATCTCTATGATTCTAATATTAGATAGTCCTTTTCAAAGATGGAATAGATTTTCAGTAATAATGACATAGATCTGACCATTCCTTAATGAAACAAAACATCTCTCTGTTCTGTAACTCAGCTGTGATTTTTTCACAAGACTCTATTCACAGAGTGTTCATTATTCTGGTTTCTCCCCAGTGTGAATTCTTTGATGGGAAATAAGGCTTGAACTGTGACTGAAGCTTTTCCCACATGGTAAGCATGTATATGGTTTCTCCCCTGTGTGAGTTCTCTGATGGGAAATAAGGCTTGAGCTCTGGATGAAGCCCTTCCCACATTCAGAACACAGATACGGTTTCTCTCCTGTGTGGATTCTTTGATGGGAAGTAAGAATTGACCTGGAACAGAAGCTCTTCCCACATTCAGGGCATGTATATGGCTTCTCTCCTGTGTGGATTCTTTGATGGGCAGTAAGGCTTGAGCTGATACTGAAGCTCTTCCCACACTCAGAACACAGATACGGTTTCTCTCCTGTGTGGATTCGCTGATGTTGAACAAGGTGGAGATTCCGCCTGAAGCTTTTCCCACACTCTGAGCACTGATATGGTTTCTCCCCTGTGTGTATTCTTTGATGGCAAGTAAGACTTGAGCTGATATTAAAGCACTTCCCACATTCAGAACACTGATATGGTTTCTCCCCTGTGTGGATTCTTTGATGAGAAGTAAGGCCAGAACTTTGACTGAAGCTCTTTCCACACTCCAAGCATTTATATGGTTTCTCTCTTGTGTGGATTTTTTGATGGGAGTTAAGATTTGAATTCTGACTGAAGTGCTTTCCACACTCCAAGCACTGATATGGCTTTTCGCCTGTGTGGGTTCTCTGGTGGGTCGTAAGGCTTGACCTCACACTGAAACTTTGTCCACACTCCAAGCATTTATATGGTTTCTCCCCTGTGTGGATTCTTTGATGAGAAGTAAGGCTTGAGCTGTCACTGTAACTCCTTCCACACTCTGAACATTTATAGGGTTTCTCTCCTCTGTGGATTCTTTGATGGTAAACAAGTCCTGAGCTATGACTAAACCTCTTCCCACATTCTGAGCACTGATACGGTTTCTCCCCTGTGTGGATTCTTTGATGTTGAATCAAATGAACGTTCTGCCTGAAGTTTTTTCCACACTCTGAGCATTGATACGGTTTCTCCTCCATATGAATTCTTTGGTGGGAAATAAGGTTTTTAACATGACTGAAGCTTTTCCCACACACTAAGCATTTCTTCTCACTGGGTGTTATTTCCTGTGGTCTAAGGGATGTCTCAGTAATTAAGATCTTTGTAAATGGCAAACACTCTTTGCTTTTACTCCTGTTGTAACTTTTTTCTTGAACCTGAATTCCACGGAATTTGGCTCCATCATAAGAAACTACAGTCTGATTAGCTTCTGCTTTTATCCTCCGCTGTTCTTCTTCTCTCTCTCTCTCTCTCACATCACCTGTAGAAATAAACAGAGAAAGCAGATGAGGAAGAAACAGGGGCTGAAATCGCAGAACAGACCCAATGAATAAATGCTGATATTCATATGTTCAACTAGGGCCCGTATAGAAGAGGAGGAGGAGGAGATTGGATTGATACCCTGCCCTTCACTCAAGAGTCTCAGAGCATCTTACAATCTTCTTCTCTTCCTCTCCCCACAACAGACACCCTGTGAGGTAGGTGGGGCTCAGAGAGCTCTGAGAGAACTGTGACTGACTCAAGGTCACCCAGCTGGCAGCATGTGGAGGAGTGGGGAATCAAACCCGGTTCTCCCAGATTACAGTCCGCTGCTCTTAACCACTGCACCAAACTGGCTTAAGGACCACCTGCCTCCAAGGAAACCCGTCTGAGTTTTTTGACTGTTTTCTCAGTGTCGTTTCCTTTTCTCATTCACTTTTCCGAGGTGAGATGCCAGGGCCAAAAGGGGTAGGAAGGCACTTCTCAGTGATGGCTGCTCAACTATGGAGTGCCACGCTCCTGACTGTTCCCCTGGTGCCCCCAGCCCAGGCTCAAAGCATTTTAGTTTCTGGTGTGTTTTATGTAGTTTCTAAGCCCTTCTCCCACTTCAAGTCAGTGTGCTTGCTGGACTATTTCTATGCATACTGATGATCTATGTGTTTTGCGCCACAGACATTTTTATCCTGAAACTTGATGCTAAAATTTGATGCTCCTCCTCCTCCTCTGGTTCCAGATCACGTGGGGCATTAAGCGACCAAAACCAAACTTTTCCACCATAGACAGGGGAGCCATCCAGCTTTCACGTGCCTTCTTATGGAAACAACAACAAAAAAACCCACCCCAACCCTGCAGAGTCTGACCTTGTGAAGTCCCAAGTGGTTATGAACATGTATTGAAAACAGGGGAATTGAAAACAAATCAGCCAGTATCATCATGCCCCTGTATAAATCATTGGTGCGACCTCATTTGGAATACTGTGTACAGTTCTGGTCGCCACATCTCAAAAAGGATATTATAGCATTGGAAAAAGTGCAGAGAAGGGCAACTAGAATGATAAAAGGGGTGGAACACCTTCCCTATGAAGAAAGGTTAAAATGCTTGGGACTCTTCAGCTTGGAGAAACGACGGCTGAGGGGTGACATGATCGAGGTTTATAAGATTATGAATGGGATTGAGCAGGTTGAGAAAGAAGTACTTTTCTCCCTTTCTCACAATACAAGAACTCGTGGGCACTCCCTGAAATTGCTGAGCAGTCGGGTTAGAACAGATAAAAGGGAGTACTTCTTCACCCAAAGAGTGATTAACATATGGAATTCACTGCTGCAGGAGGTGGTGGCAGCTGCAAGCACGGACAGTTTTAAGAGGGAATGAGATAAACATATGGAGCAGAAGTCCACCAGTGGCTATTAGCCACAAGGTATAGATGGGAACTCTCAGTCTGGGGCAGGTGCTGCCCTCTATTCTTGGTGCTGGGGGGGGGGGGCAGCTGTGGGAGGGCTTCTGGTGTCCTGGCCCCACTGCTGGACCTCCTGATGGCACCTGGTATATTTTGGCCACTGTGTGACAGAGTGTTGGACTGGATGGGCCATTGGCCTGATTCAACATTGGCTTCTCTTATGTTCTTATGTACTGTAAAAGCCAGGAGAACTAACAGCCTGTGAGACCATTTTTCCAGTTTCTTAAGCAACCCCACAAGTCTCCATGTCCAGGTACCTGCGGATCTCCTGACGTCTTCAGGATCCTGGACAAAAGGGTCTTCCTCTTCTTTCAGCCAGGAGATCAAGTCAGGTTTGGGAATGTCTTTCAAGAAAACAGACACATTTTAAGCAAAATGGCATTCAATGTATCTAATTCATCCCCCGCTAATTACAAGGAAAATTTTTTTTAGCTGTTTGGTATCCAGTAATAAGTTATATGATAGCCGTAACCAATGCTCCCTGTAAGCTGTGGAGTCTTGTGAGGAAAAATTCTACTTTGTGAGCTGCTGGCATTAAAGAGCCAGTTTGGTGAACATAAGAACATAAGAACATAAGAGAAGCCAATGTTGAATCAGGCCAATGGCCCATCCAGTCCAACACTCTGTCACACAGCGGCCAAAATATACCAGGTGCCATCAGGAGGTCCAGCAGTGGGGCCAGGACACTAGAAGCCCTCCCACTGCTGCCCCCTCCAGCACCAAGAATAGAGGGCAGCACCTGCCCCAGACTGAGAATTCCCATCTATACCCTGTGGCTAATAGCCACTGATGGACTTCTGCTCCATATGTTTATCTAATTCCCTCTTGAAACTGTCCGTGCTTGTAGCTGCCACCACCTCCTGTGGCAGTGAATTCCATATGTTAATCACTCTTTGGGTGAAGAAGTATTTCCTTTTATCTGTTCTAACCCGACTGCTCAGCAATTTCATGGAGTGCCCACGAGTTCTTGTATTGTGAGAAAGGGAGAAAAGTACTCCCTTTGTAGGGGTTAAGTGCGCGGACTCTAATCTGGGAGAACCGGGCTTGATTCCCCACTCCTCCACTTGCACCTGCTGATGTGACCTTGGGTCAGTCACAAGCTCTGGCACAGCTGTTCTCTCAAGGACAGTTTGTGTTAGAGGTCTCTCAGCCCCACCTGCCTCACAGGGTGTCTGTTGTGGGGAGGGGAAGGGAAAGGAGTTTGTAAGCCGCTCTGAGACGCCTTTGGGCAGTGAAGGGCGGGGTGTAAATCCAATCTCTTCTCTTCTTCTTCTTCTAAGGCCATGAGGGGGCGATTTGGCTGCTGCTTAGCTCCTTTCCTGAGCTAAGACAAAAATGTGTGAGCCGGAGGCTAAAAAACTGTGAGCTAGCTCACATTAACTCAGCCTAGAGGGAACACTGGCCATAAGACTAGTATTTTAAGACATCTATGTACTGAAAGGTTTATATGGGGTTGTAAATGTAGATTTATATACTGATATACTATGATACGATATTTGAAAAGTTGAAACGTTGAGAAATTATTAGTAAAAAAGAAAAGAAAACAGACTTGCCAAGTTTACTTCTGAACGACAAAGTGTTCAGCCATTCCATTGCAACCTGTTTCTTTGCGTCTCGTGTACCCACCGAAAGAGCTTCTTTGATTGACGGGGCGGAGGGCCTCTCCCCTGTTATCTTAACTCTCAGGCAGGAATGAATGGGGGAAGACAGTCCTTTGGATACCCCGGCCCCAAGCCACGTAGGGTTTGAAAGGACAAAGACTAACGCCTTGAACTGGGCTCGGGAATGGATTGGTAGCCGGTGTCATTGTAGTCTCGGGGTCACGCGATCCCGATAGGTGGCTCCGGCCAGCATTCTAGTTGCAGCATTCTGCACTAGCTGAAGCGCCGAACACTCTTTGTTGAGAGTTGTGTTCACAAGCGCCAGGCCAAAAGACCGCTGTTTAGATCCCAGCCACGTTTAGAAGGGAAGGCTCACCTCAGAGACCATTCCTCCTCCTCCATGGGTGACCTCGGGGGAAGATTTGGGCCCACATCTTCCCACATTCACACACACTGCTCCTTCTCCGGTGTCAATCTTGGAGGGAAGCGGCAGCAGAACCCGGCTGTGGGCAGTGCTGATTGGCTACAGCCACTCAAGAACCCTCCTCCCACCCCTCCATGGAGCAGTTTTGCATAAAACCCGGCTGTGGGAAGTGCTGATTGGCTGCAGCCACTCAAGAGCCCTCCTCCCTTCCCTCCATGGAGCAGTTTTGCATAAAACCCAGCTGTGGGAAGTGCTGATTGGCCGCAGCCACTCAAGAGCCCTCCTCCCTCCCCTCTCTGGAGCAGTTTTGCATAAAACCCAGCTGTGGGAAGTGCTGATTGGCCGCAGCAACTCAAGAGCCCTCCTCCCTCCCCTCCCTGGAACAGTTTTACATAAAACCCGGCTGCAGGCAGTGCTGATTGGCCGCAGCCACTCAAGAGCCCTCCTCCCTCCCCTCCCTGGAGCAGTTTTGCATAAAACCTGGCTACAGGCAGTCCTGATTGGCCACAGCGACTCAAGAGCCCTCCTCCCTCCCCTCCCCAGAGCAGCTTTATGCAAAGGGTCTGCAACATCGTCATGATCCTTCTGGTCCCCAGACGCCCGTGGCCACTCACAGAGCAGACTATTAGATAAAAAGAGCAGGCCATATTCAACCGGGAATCGGTGTTGCCGCTACAACTTCACTGAGTCTCTTGGGCCAAACCGGGACACATCACTGTGTATAAATCGCAAACTCGGCTCACGCTGCAGGATGAAGCAGAAGCCACCACTAATGCCAATATTACATCCGCCCGCAGCCACCCAGATTCTGAGCAGCGTCCAAAAGGGCACCAGCCACGTGAGCCACGCCAACAAGTCTACAAGGCGGAGCCACGCCAACAAGGCTATGAGGTGGCTTCCACACAATGAGGGTTTTCCACATTGCTGGACATTCAGAGGTAGCCACCTTGGCATTCCACACACGGAAACTTCTCGCCTATTCTCCTCCGTTGCCACTTTCCCTGCTGAGCCACAGGAGGGCTTCTTTTTTTTAAAGATCAATCCTGTAGTGTTAATGAACCATTTTTTAAAGCCCTCTGGGCGATTCTCCCTCTAAGCTTTGGAGTCTTGTGAGCAAAAATTCTGCTTTGTGAGCTACGGGCATTAAAGCTGTGAGCGAGCGATTTGGCCGCTGTGTCAATTCGTTTGCTCTGGAGCCCTCCCTTCCTGAGCCGAGACAAGAATGTGTGAGCCGGAGGCTAAAAACTTGTGAGCTAGCTCACACTAACTCAGCTTAGAGGGAACACTGCCACTGGGCGTGGAGCAGGAAAAAAATGCTAGGGAAATGTTAGCCATAAGAACACTGGAAGAGCCCTGCCGGATCAGACCAAACAGTCCGTCTAGTCCAGCATCCTGTCTCACACAGCGGCCAACCAGTTCCTCTGGAGGACCAACAACAGGGCATAGAGGCCAAATTCTTCCCTTCATGTTGCCTCCTGGCTCTGGGATTCAGAGGTTGACTGCCTCTGTACATGGAGGCTCTCCTCAGTCACCACAGCTAGCAGCCACTGATAGACTCATCCTCCATGAATCTACCTATAAGAACATCAGAAGAGCCCTGCTGGATCAGACCAGTCGCCCAAGTGGCCAACCAGTTCCTCTGAAGGACTAACAACAAGGCATAGAGGCTGAGGCCTTCCCCTGATGTTGACTCCCGGCTCTGGGATTCAGAGGCTGACCGCCTCTGTATATGGAGGTTCCCCTCAGGCACCATGGCTAGTATCCATTGACAGACTTATCCTCCAGGAATCTATCTAATCCCCTTTTAAAGCTGTTTATTCCTGTAGCAGCAGATTCCACATTGTAATCCCTCACTGTGTAAAGTAGTATTTCCTTTTAGTCATCCAGAACCTACTGCCCATCAGCTTCATTGGATACCCTCCCAGTTTTTTCTTTGCCAACTCTCTCTATTCTATGCACAATTTTATAAACCTCTATCACGTCCTCCCTTAGTTGCCCCTTTTCTAACCTGAAAAGTCCCAGACCCTTCAGCCTTTCGTCACAGAGGTGTTCCAACCCCCTTCATCATCTTGGTTGCCCTCCTGTATACTTTTCCCAGCTCCGCAATGTCCTCTTGGAGATATGGTGACCAGAACTGTACACAGTATCCCAAATGAGGCTGCACCATAGATCTATACAGGGGCATTACAATATACGGGGCTGATGGATGGGAAATGGCACCTATGTGTAGCTACATGGTTGTCACATGTTCCAAATACACCAGAGTAAAGGAATATGGGCAAGGTTAGATGGAGAATGGGGAAAACATGGAAAATGGGATGATTATAGCACAGAGCCGTGTGAAAGCTCCCCCCCCCCCGCACTTCAGTTTGGAAGCTAAAGTACAAGAAACCTTCCACGGGGAAGCTGCCCATGTGGCTCCCAGGAAGCCAGAAGGTTCTCTCTAAAGCTGGTGAGATGCCTACACCAGATTGCAAGAGGCCACTCAGAGTTCAGTGTTTATATTATTATGGGGTTTGAGAGCCAGTTTGGTGTTGTGGTTAAGTGTGCGGACTCTAATATGGGAGAACCGGATTTGATTTCCCCACTCCTCCACTGGCAGCTGCTGGATGACCTTGGACATGCCATAGTTCTGACAAGAGCTGTCCTTGAAAAAGAGCCGTTTCTGTCAGAGCTCTCTCAGCCCCACCTACCTCACAGGGTGTCTGTTGTAGGGAGGGGAGGAGAAAGGAGTTTGTCAGCTGCTCTTGAGACTACTTTGGGTAGTGAAGGGCAGGGTAAAAATCCAATCTCTTCTTCTTCTTCTTCTTCTTCTTCAACTTGCTAAGACTGAGAGGGCCAGTCACACACCCCCGGTCTAACCTAACTCACTTTGCAAAAACCTGCGCTCACCCTAGTGAGGCGCAGGAGGGATATCCCTGTTTCCAAGAGGCAACCTCAGGGGAAGGCCTCGGCCTCTACGCCCTTTTTTTGGCCATCCACAGGAACTGGTGGGCCACTGTATGAGACGGGATGCTGGGCTAGATGGACCTCATTGGTCTGATCCAGCAGGGTTCTTCTTACGTTCTGATCCTTACGATGCAAGAAGCCCTAGTAAGTATAGACGTTTCTAACCTTCTGCATCAATGGGCAAAGAGGAACGCAGAGAGGCCACGATCCTATAATTCTCCAGCATGACTTCTCTGTACAGAGCTTTTTGGTCTGGATCCAGCAGAGCCCATTCGCCCGCCGTGAAATACACGGCCACCTCCTCAAAGGTCACCAGCCCCTAGAAGAAGAAGAAGAAGAAAATATAAATAACTTCCCAAACACGGAAACACTGTCGCTCACTTTCTGAGCAGGAAAATGAAGGTATGGGTCCTGGGTACCATTACGCAGGACTCCAAACTGGCCTGGCATTTATTTAGTTAGTTAGTTATACCCTTCTTTTGTCCCCAGTGAAGACAGTTTCAGGAGGGTCGCCATGTTAGTCTACAGTCAGGAGAACCAGATTCGAGTTCAGTGGTTGGCACCTTACATATCAATAAGAGATTCAGGGCAAAAGCCTTCCAGAGTCGAAGCTGGTATCTGATGGAGGGAGCAGCGCTATTTTTGGGCAGGAACGCACAGGAACGGAGTTCCGGCTGGCTCCTGAGTTGGCCACGCCCAGCAGGAACTCATTAGCATAATAGGCCACACCCAACAGCAGAAACTCATTAGGATTGGCTACATTAGTGTGTGTATGGCCTAACATGCAAAGGAGTTCCTGCTGGGCTTTTTCTGCAAAAAAAGCCATCTATCTATCTATCTATCTATCTATCTATCTATCTATCTATCTATCTATCTATCTATTGATCAATCGATCGTATGGCAGAATTACACCCAGGAAACATATAAGAATATAAAATGCGTAACCAAGTTGATACAGTGGGTATCCAGACCGATTGAGCGATCCCCCTTAATACTAATATCTAGATTTTCAATCCACTCAGTCGCAGCTGGGGAGAGTTCAAAGCGCTCCGTCACATCTCCCTGGAAAGCATGACGCTCCCATTCCTGTGACAGTTGGGAGACAGTTTAGCGGACTGCGCCAAAATCGCACTCCGGTCCTGGTATCTTGCCCCATTTCAACCACAGGTCCGCAGAACCGCCAAAGTGCGATTCTAGCTCCCCTCCTCGTGGTGCACCCTGGCTAACGCTAAAGCGCTAGAACTTCTGGCGGCCAGGCGACCGTAGGATCTCCTGGCTACGCTACACACACGGAGACTGGCAGCAGCTCTCCAGGGTCTCAGGCGGCAGAGGCCCTTCCCGTCACCTACTACATGATCCTTCTAACTGGAGATATCCACGGGGATTGCTCATGAGCCCTCCTGCATGCAAGGCAGAGACTCTTCCGCTGAGCAACAGCCCCTCCCAAAATGGTCTAAGAAATGGAATAAGAAGGCTTGAATGCCTTTAAGTAGGAAAAAGGAGTGTATCAGTTGACCACCTGCAAGTGGCCCCTTGGGTCTGCCACGGGGGGGGGGGATCCTTCCCTTACCTGAGCAGGATGTATAATGGCTGCTTCCACCCCAGGGAGGGCCTGGATCCAGGATGCCATTCCGCTACCTGTGAGGGAGACGGGAGCAATGGGAAAGCCGTCAGTCCTTGGAACCGATTCAGGATTTCAGTTTGGTGCAGTAGTTAAGTGCACGGACTCTAATCTGGGAGAACCGGGTTTGATTCCCCACTCCTCCACATGCAGCTGCTGGTGTGACCTTGGGTCAGTCACAAGTTCTGGCACAGCTGACCTTGAAAAAGAGCAGTTCCTGTCAGAGCTCTCTCAGGCCCACTCACCTCACAGGGTGCCTGTTGTGGGGAGGGGAAGGGAAAAGTTTGTAAGCCGCTCTGAGACTCCCTTGGGTAGTGAAGGGCAGGGTATAAATACAATCTCCTCCTCCTCTTCTTCTTAGTGACTTTCACTTAAGAACATAAGAGAAGCCAGTGTTGGATCTGGCCAGTGGCCCATCCAGTCCAACACTCTGTCACACAGTGGCCAAAAATACCAGGTGCCATCAGGAGGTCCAGCAGTGGGGCCAGGACACTAGAAGCACTCCCACTGTTGACCCTCCCCAAGCACCAAGAATACAGAGCATCACTTGCCCCAGACCAAGCGTTCCTATCTAATACCTTGTGGCTAATAGCCAGTGATGGACCTCTACTCCATGTTAATCCGATTCCCTCTTGAAGCCGTCCATACTTGTAGCTGCCACCACCTCCTGTGGCAGTGAATTCCATGTGCCAATTTCTCTTTGGGTGAAGAAATACTTCCTTTTTTCTGTTCTAACCCGAATGCTCAGCAATTTCATGGAGTGCCCACAAGTTCTTGTATTCTGAGAAAGGGAGAAAAGTACCTCTTTCTCTACCTCCTCTATCCCGTGCATGATCTTATAAACCTCGATCATGTCACCCCTCAGCCATCGTTTCTCCAAGCTAAAGAGCCCCAAGTGCCTCAACCTTTCCTCATAGGGAAAATTCTCCAGCCCTTTGATCATTCTGGCCTCCCTCTTGGCCTCTCCTTACCTCGCCTTCCTATCCTGAGCCGATCTCCTCATATACTTCCCAAACCCACAGACCAGACCACTGCAGGATGCACTTTCTGGCAAAAACTCTTGTTCCTTGTGCAGGAGTTGGCAACCCTAGTTCTGGGCCTCTGCTCCTCCAGCTCCACCACTGTCAGACGCCCAAAGAGGAGGAGGAGACTGGATTTACATCCCGCCCTTCACTCGGAGTCTCAGAGCGGCTTACAAACTCCTTTCCCTTCCCTTCCCCACAACAGACACCCTGTGAGGCAGATGGGTTTGAGAGAGCTCTGAGAGAACTGTCCACAAGAGAACACATCTGACAGAACTATGGCTTGCCTAAGGTCATCCAGCAGCTGCAAGTGGAGGAGTGGGGAACCAAACCCGGTTCTCCCAGATTAGAGTCCGCTCACTTAACCACCGCACCAAACTGGGGCCAGAGAAGCAATGCACCCTGCAGAAAAAGCTCACAGTGTCATTCAACTGGAGGAAAGGGGGGGAGGGCACTTGCGTCTTTCTCCAGCCCACCCACACCCCATTTTATGTCTTTTAACTCTCTGCTCCCTCCACTTCCTTGCCAAAGAAAATCTGCTGCCCCAGTTTTTCACTTTTCCAAATGGGCCACTGAGGCACAAAAAGGCAGGAGGCCAAGCGATTCCACCCTCCCAGCCCTTGTTTAAATGTGGATGCTGCCACATGGAAACAGGACCAGACTAGACATGTGGGGAGTGGTTCCTCTGCCCCCCCCCTCTTCCTAGAGCCTGGTTGCTAGGTCCTCCTGGCCACCGGCGGCGGGGTGTGTGTGTGATGGCAAGGGTGGGGTTGCCAGCTCCAGACTGGGAAACTCCTGGAGATTTGGGGGTGGAGCCCGGGGAGGACAGGGACCTCAGTGGGGTAGAATGCCCTAGACAGAGTCCACCCTCCGAAGCATCCTTTTCCTCCAGGGGAACTGATCTCTGTAGTCTGGAAGTGAGCTGTAATGCCAAGGGGATCCCCAGGTCCCACCTGGAGGCTGGCATGCCCTGGGTGCCCCTCAAGGGTCTCAGCTCCTAGCCAGAGGGGCTACTTTGGCTGCCCTGACTCTGTAAAAAACAAACAAACCCCAAATCTGCAGAAGGCAAAAGGAGGGCTGGATAAGAACATAAGAACATAAGAGAAGCCAATGTTGGATCTTGCATAGAGACGCCAGAAAGAGAACGTAAGAACACAGGAGAAGCCAATGTTGGATCAGGCCAATGGCCCATCCAGTCCAACACTCTGGGTCACACAGTGGCCAAAAATACCAGGCGCCATCAGGAGGTCCAGCAGTGGGGCCAGGCGGAAAGGAGCCCCTGAATCCCGGGGGGGGGGTTCTTCTCGGCCCCTCCTCTCCAGTCTCCATCAGCAAATAGCCCCCCGGCCCCCCACCCCCGCTCTTTGCTCGGCTTAACCGAAAGAAAGGGGTCTTCGTCCCCCACCCGCACCCCTGCATTTTTACCCGGTGGTCTCTCCCGACTCAGTCCCAGGAATCCAAGTCCAGCTTCTCCCAAAAGACGCCCGGAACCCTTTTTGGTTTTTTTGCAGTCTTGGTTGGGAGGGGGAGAAAGTCAGGCTGGGAAGTGCAGCCGCTATCGATGCCCCCCTCCATCCCTCCACGATTTCCTTCCTCTCTGGGACTCCCGAGCTCTGCTGATTGTAACCATTAGAGGGCTGAGACGCGATGGCTTTGCTGGGTATCCGGCCCTGGCTGATCGAGGAGGCTGTGCGCCTATAGCCGTCGGTCCCCGTCCCCGTCCCCCCCCCCAGTGGCAGATTAACCATTAAGCAGATTAACCATTAAGGAATTCCTTCTTCACCCAAAGAGTGATTAACATATGGAATTCACTGCCACAGGAGGTCGTGGCAGCTGCAAGCATGGACAGTTTCAAGAGGGAATTAGATAAACATATGGAGCTGCGGTGGCTCAAGTGGTTAAGACGCTGAACTGCAGGCTGTGGAAGGTCAGTAGTTCAGCAGTTCAAGACCCGTGAGTGCCGCATGACGGGGTGAGCTCCCGTCTCTAGTTCCAGCTCCTGCCAACCTAGCGGTTCGAAAGCAAGAAATTGCAAGTAGATAAATAGGTACCACTTCAGTGGGAAGGTAACAGCGTTCTGTGCGCCTTGGTGTTTAGTCATGCCGGCCACATGACCATGGAAATGTCTTTGGACAGCGCTGGCTCTTCGGCTTTGAAACGGAGATGAGCACCGCAACCCTAGAGTCGGATTCGACTGGCTTTCGAGCAAGGGAACCTTTACCTTTACCTATGGAGCAGAAGTCCCCCAGTGGCTATTAGCCACAGGGTATAGAATGAGAACTCTCAGTCTGGGGCAGGTGATGCACTCTATTCTTCGTGCTGGAGGGGGCAGCAGTGGGAGGGCTTCTGGTGCCCTGGCCCCACTGCTGGACCTCCTGATGGCACCTGGTATATTTTGGCCGCTGTGTGACAGAGTGTTGGACTGGATGGGCCAGTGGCCTGATTCAACATGGGCTTCCCTTATGTTCTTATGTTCTTATGTTCAGACTAAGCACTGCTTAGGGCACCAGGGCCAAAGGAGGTACCACAAAGTTGGGGGAAAGGTGAAAAGGAAAAAAAAAAACAAGTGAAGATTTGTTAAAAAAATTGATAAACTAGTGTCAATTGATCATGGTGCGTTTTTGTATTGCTGCAACCTGCATTGTATATCTGGTCAGACAGGTCAACAACTAAAATGGACGGGGTCAGTGTCTAGACAGTGTGTAGCTGCAATAAAGAAGGCCAACGCTATGCTGGGGATTATTAGGAAGGGAATTGATAACAAATCAGCCAGTATCATCGTGCCCCTGTATAAATCATTGGTGCGACCTCATTTGGAATACTGTGTGCAGTTCTGGTCGCCGCATCTCAAAAAGGATATTATAGCATTGGAAAAAGTGCCGAGAAGGGCAACTAGAATGATAAAAGGGTTGGAACACCTTCCCTATGAAGAAAGGTTAAAACGCTTGGGGCTCTTTAGCTTGGAGAAACGACGGCTGAGGGGTGACATGACCGAGGTTTATAAGATTATGAATGGGATTGAGCAGGTCGAGAAAGAAGTACTTTTCTCCCTTTCTCACAATACAAGAACTCGTGGGCACTCCATGAAATTGCTGAGCAGTCGGGTTAGAACAGATAAAAGGAAGTACTTCTTCACCCAAAGAGTGATTAACACATGGAATTCACTGCCACAGGAGGTGGTGGCAGCTACAAGCATGGACAGTTTTAAGAGGGAATTAGATAAACATATGGAGCAGAAGTCCATCAGTGGCTATTAGCCACAGGGTATAGATGGGAACTCTCAGTCTGGGGCAGGTGATGCACTCTATTCTTGGTGCTTGGGGGGGGCAGCAGTGGGAGGGCTTCTGGTGCCCTGGCCCCACTGCCGGACCTCCTGATGGCACCTGGTATATTTTGGCCACTGTGTGACAGAGTGTTGGACTAGATGGGCCATTGGCCTGATTCAACATTGGCTTCTCTTATGTTCTTATGAAAGGAGGGGGACACCAAGATTGGTCAGTGCTTAGGACACCAGTTAGCCTTAATCCGCCCCTGGTCTAAGCTGTGGAGTCTTGTGAACAAGTGCCAGTGAGCTACTGGCATTAAAGTTGTGAGCGAGCGATTTGGCTACCGCATTAATTCGTTTGCTGTGAAGCCATCCCTTCCTGAACTAAGACAAAAATGTGTGAGCCAGAGGCTAAAAACTGTGAGCTAGCTCACACTAACTCAGCTTAGAGGGAACACTGGAAATACTCCCAAAGGTGTAATTGGGACAAGTTGTCCAAGTTTCGTTTCTGTCAGTTGAGCATACTAAATATGGAAAAGCAGCTGTAAAAATAGGGCTGCCAGCCTCCAGGTGGGAACTTCAAAAGGAAAACAACCGTGATAAGATCATGAAGTGGTGTTTAGAGAAAAATAAATCTTCTTTAATTATCCAGTGAAAAACAGTTCATTAAAGTTGATCCCTTTGAAGTAATTTGGTCTCAAGTCTTGCTGATGGTACAGCGCTCAATAGACCGTTTCACTCAGGGTTTCATCAGATGAGACCTTACACCTTTCATGTTTTTTCTCCAACTTTCTGCCTACTCCTTCTTCCTTTCTAACTTACATTGTTTCACGTGCCCCTGAAGCAGTCAAGAAAGGACTTTTAGAGGGTAGCACGTAGCTGCTTTTCACATAACAAAACAATGTAAGTTAGAAAGGAAGGAGTAGCAGACAAAAAGTTGCAGAAAAAATACGAAAGGCGTAAGGTCTCATCTGATGAAACCCTGAGTGAAACGGTCTATGAGCGCTGTACCGTCAGCAAGACTTGAGACCGATTTACTTCAAAGGAATCAACTTTAATGAATTGTTTCTCACTGGATAATTAAAGATTTATTTTTCTCTAACCACGACTTAGTTATCTTCTCATGGTTGTTTTCCTTACGAAGTTCAGCCTGTCCCCTCGTCCTTGACTAGCCACCAGGTGGGACCTGGAGATCCCCCATTTTTACGACTGACCTCCAGTTGACAAGAGATCAGCTCCCCTGGAGAATATGGCTGCTTTGAAGGGTGGACTCTGTGGCATTGTACCATGCTGAGGCCCCTCCCCTCCCCAGACCCCGCCTTCTCCTGGATCCACCCCCAAAGGAGGCTTCCCAAGAACTTACCGTAATTCGGCGGGGGACGCGTACTTCTTGGCAAGATCATTCCGGGGGGGGGATGCGGCACATGATGCCATCGCCAGGAAGTGATGCTGGGCGACGCTCTGGCAATGGGGCTGGAAACTCGATGGTACCATTGAATTTCCAGCCCCCTTGCCAGAGTGTCGCCCGGCATCACTTCCTGGTGACAGCAGTGCGTGGCATGTTCCAAGAAGGAATGTTCCGGCCGGGGACTGTGTGTCCCCCACCGAATTACGGTAAGCACTTGGCAACTGTGTGTCCCCCACCGAATTACGGTAAGTACTTGGCAACCCTACCCCAAAGTCTCCAGGTATTTTTCAACCCAGACCTGGCAACCTTATGTACAAATGAGAAATAAACAGCAGCCTCTCCAACGGGTTGTTACTCCACAGCCATCTTAACCGGAAATTGGCAATTCAAGCTGGTCATAGTTCAGGCCTTTAGTCCAGGGGTGTCAAACATGCGGCCTGGGGGCCAGATGAGGCCCCCGGAGGGCTTCTATCAGGCCCGCAGTGGAACTGGCTGTCTTCTGTTTCTTCTTCCAGTTCTGCTGCTGCGTCATCATAGGTTTGCAGCTTACAGATACACACCTGAACAGCATACTCAGGATTGCAACAGCACAGACACTCTGATGCAATAATTCAGAGCAAGGGGTGTCAGTTATCAGAGACTGTTAAATAAACACAATATTGCAAGAGTGCTAATGTTTTAAGCATTTTTTTATTTTAAGTTAAAAAACCCTTTGTGTTTGTGTCTTTTATAAAATGTACTAGGAATAAGGCCCGTTGTGGAAATAAATACAACGGGCTCTAGAAAGAGGCTCTGGGAGAGTGCCCTGGCTTTGGGCACTCAGTGACAATTTGCTGTGGCAATCTCAGCACGGTATAATGACAGAGTCCACCATTTTCTCCAGAGCAACTGATCTTTGCTACCTGAAGAGAAGTAGTAATTTTCAGTGATCTCCAGCCCACCCCCAAGATTGGTAACAGTGGTTCCCCAGGAGGGAGTGGCTGGTTTGGAGGGTGGAGTCTATAGCATTGTACCTGTCTGAGGTCCTCCTCAACAATCACCCTCTCCAGGTTCAACCCCTCAAATCTCCAGGAATTTCCCAACCTGGAGTTGACAACCCTATCTCCCTCCCAGCCAACCATCAACCTACCTTTAGTTTTCCATCTCCTCCCCCTCCCTCCTAGAGAGCAGTTGTAATTTTGAGTGATCTCCAGCCCCCATCTGGTGATTGGCAACAATGGTTCCCCATCAGGGAATGGCTGGGTTGGAGGGTGGAGTCTATGGCATCGTACCTGTCTGAGGTGCCACCCCTCCTCAAACCTCACGCTCTCCAGGCTCCATCCCTCAAATCTCCAGGAATTGCCCACCTGGAGTTGGCAACCTGATCAGGACTGAGCCCAATGTGTTTTCTCCCAAAGGCCAACAGAGGTGTGGAAAGGGCCTTTTACTGACAGAGGAGAAAGTACAGGTGCCAACTTTGATTAGGGAAATACCTGGCGATTTGGGGGGGTGGATCCTGTGGAGGGCAGCATTTGGTGTGTGTGTGGAAGGACTCAGCAGGGTATAATGCCATAGAGTCTACCCTCCAAAGCAACCATTTTCTCCCGGGGAACTGATCTCTGTCATCTGGAGGTCAACTGTAACAGTGGGAGATCTCCAGGTCCCACCTGGAGATTGGCAACCCTAGAAGAAAGTCAGCCACACAGCGGGGAGTTGAAGAAACTGATTTGATGGTCGCTGGCCCACCTCGTTAGCCAGCCAGCCATGCTGAAGCTAAGCAGGAGAAAGAGCCTTTTTCCACTTATTCTGACAGGAAAGTCGCCACTGGGGAGGGGGTTATGCTGAAAGTCCTTTGTTTTTTTACTCACAGAACCAAGCTTGGCTGCCTACTGACAGCCACTGAGGGGACAGTCCCTCACAGGAGTCAAGAGAACTGTCTTCCTCAGGAGAGAGAGTTGGTCTGCCAGTAAATCTGACATGCAAAATCTGTCTGAAGGGGGAGTGGGTGGGGAAGAGGAGCAGACCCAGCACCTGGCCAATGGCACGCGAGTACTCTTGAGTGGCAGCTGATGGGCCAATGGCTGAGGGAGGGCATTTTACAGCCAATGGGAGCGCATGGAATCTTGCGAAACCAAAAGATAATTATTTATAAGGAGAGATATTCAGATATTATAATATTCAGATATAATCTCTGAAGAAGTGAGCAGTGACTGACTCACCACAGCTAATCCCCTGCTACCTGTTTTGTTAGTTTTTGGCTGTGATCACACACAGAAGAAGAAGAAGAAGAAGAAGAAGAAGAAGAAGAAGAAGAAGAAGAAGAAGAAGAAGAAGAAGAAGAGGAGGAGGAGGAGGAGGAGGAGGAGGAGGAGGAGGAGGAGGAGGAGGAGGAGGAGGAGAAGGAGATTGGATTTATTCCCCACCCTTCATTCAGAGCGGCTTACAAACTCCTTTCCCTTCCCCTCCCCACAACAGACACCCTGTGAGGTAGGTGGGGCTGAGAGAGCTCTTGACAGAAACTGCTCTTTTTTCAAGGACAGCTCTTATCAGAAGGATGGCTTGCCCAAGGTCATCCAGCAGCTGCGAGTGGAGGAGTGGGGAATCAAACCGGGTTCTCCCAGATTAGAGTCCCTGCGCACTTCACCACTACAACAAACCACTACATCAAACCACTAATCCACTTTCAATGCACTTTCCAACTGGATTTTACTGTGTGAACTGTCAAGATCCAGTTGGAAAGTGCATTGAAAGGGGACTGAAAGGGGATCATTTAGTGTGTGTGAGCGCAGCCTTTAAGGTGCTGCTGGACTCTTGCTCTTTTCGACGGAGGAAAACGGCTACCCATCTTGATCTGTCTCCAGTCCACTGGTTAAAATGAGCGAGTCCCAATGCCCAGACAAGCAGCGAGGAAAGTGGTTGGGCTGGTGAGCTCACTTCCTGTCCTGCCTCGCCCCCCACCCCGTGGGAACGTGGCTTTTGTCTTTCCCACGGTAGCGCCTGTCTCACCCCGGTCGCGCTTGGTGAGTCAAAATCGCGTTGGGATGCCGGGGAGCGCCAAGGCTGCCCGGAGGGAGGGAAGAGTCCCGGCTGCGGATGGAGGCAAAAAAGCAGACGCCGATGGAGGGGGAGGGGGAGGGGGAGAGGGAGAGGGAGAGGGAGAGGGAGAGGGATGGGACGGGGAGACGCCCCCCTTTCTCCCCAAAGGGAAGGGTGACTGTGCAGCGGATCCATCTGCGGTCCCTCTAAAACACCCCCATCCTGGAGTTTCCTCCTTTCTGAAAGGGAGGCGTCTTTTGCATCAAATTCCAGATGTTGTCAGTGCCTGCCAGAAGGGTGTTGCCTGAAATCTTTAGATAGGCGTTTCCCCCCCTCCTCCTGCATATGACATAAGAACATAAGAGAAGCCAATGTTGAATCAGGCCAGTGGCCCATCTAGTCCAACACTCTGTCACACAGCAGCCACCATCAGGAGGTCCAGCAGTGGGGCCAGGACACCAGAAGCCCTCCCACTGCTGCCCCCCCCCAGCACCAAGAATAGAGTGCATCACCTGCCCCAGACTGAGAGTTCCCATCTATACCCTGTGGCTAATAGCCACTGATGGACTTCTGCTCGTTTACTGGCTGTATTACGCTGTCTTGATCTCATTTTTCCTTTAATTGTGGAATCCAGGCCATCGCATGCATTAAGGCTGCTTGATCAAGATGGGCCTCCGTGTTAATCTGTCTGGAGCAGTTGAAAAGAGCCAGAGTCCGGAGGCACCTTAAAGACTAGCAGCATTTGTGGGAGGATATGAACTTTGGTGAGTCGCTGCTCACTGTCTCCTAAGGAAAAGGTAAAGGTTTCCCTTGCTCGAAAGCCAGTCAAATCCGCCCCAAGCCCTGTCCCTGTGGTGCTCATCTCTGTTTCGAAGCCAAAGAGCCAGCGCTGTCCGAAGATGTTTCTGTGGTCATGTGGCCAGCATGAATAGACACCGGCGCTCAAAACACTGTTACCTTCCCACCGAAATGGTACCTGTTTATCTACCTGTAATTACTTGCTTTCAAACTGCTAGGTTGGCAGGAGCTGGGACCAGTGTGCCCTCTAAGCTGAGTTAGTGTGAGCCAGCTGACAGTTTTTTGTCTTAGCTCAGGGAAGATGGCTCCAGAGCAAACTAATTTACACAGTAGCCAAATCGCTCGCTCACAACTTTAATGCCAGTAGCTCACAAAAGAGAATTTTTGCTCCACAGCTCAGAGGGAACTTTGGCTGGGACCGGAGACGGGAGCTCACTCCATCATGCGGCACTCGGGTCTCGAACTGCTGAACTACCGACCTTCCAGTCTGCCGTTCAGCATCTTAACCTCTGAGCCAGCGCAGCCACCTCACTAGCTCCTACCCTGCCACAAATGTTGCTTGTCTTTAAGGTCTCCTGGACTCTTGCTCATTCTGCTGTTTAAACGCCATCCTTCTTTACTTGTGTTAATACGGTTTACTGCTTGTTCAATGTATTTACTCTTTGTTTGTTTTGAGTATTCTAATTTACATGCTTGTTTTTACTTAATTTTACTTTGGATCTCACTGGGATTCAATATGGATAATGGGGTGTGATCAGTGTGATGAGACATCTAAGAAGCAATGTAATAAAGGTTCCCTTGCTCGAAAGCCAGTCGAATCCGACTCTAGGGCTGTGGTGCTCATCTTCGTTTCAAAGCTGAAGAGCCGGCGCTGTCTGAAGACGTTTCTGTGGCCATGTGGCTGGCATGACTAAACACCAAGGTGCACGGAACGCTGTTACCTTCCCACCGAAGCGGCACCTATTTATCTACTTGCAGTTTCTTGCTTTCGAACTGCTAGGTTGGCAGAAGCTGGAACCAGAGACGGGAGATCGGACTCTGTAATTTACCTTGGCCCGATCTCATTAGATCTTGGAAAGCTAAGCAGGGTTAGGCCTGGTTAGTACTTGGATGGGGGACCCCTGAGCAAGTCCAGGGCCTCTACACAGAGGCAAACAACTGTAAGCCACCTCTGAATGTCTCTTAGCTTAAAAACCCCCTGGGGTCACCATAAGTTGGCTGTGACTCCCCAGCACTTTCCTCCACCACCACCAATTTGCCTTGCATCTCAGGGAGAAAGGCAGGCAATAAAATGCAGTGCATTCTGATTTTTCACATTGCCTGGGAACAGCTCTGTAGCACAATGGCTTTCAGATGAAAAAAAAAAATCCAGTTACTGAAATAGCAAGGTTAGCAATGTGGAAATAAAGCAACACCAAAAATCACAGCTAAAATCTAGAAGATCCCGAGAATCTGAGGCACACACCAATAGGAACATGAAAAAGAAGGCAAAGCAATAACAGCCTCCCAAGCTTCGCGAAATTAAGACATTTCCTTGTTAGGAACGGCATTTGACGCGGCTGATGAAATAACGTTGACAGCCGCAGAATCTCCAGGAAGGAGACGGAAATAAATAAAGCCAGATTAGGTCTTCAGTTGGGAGAGGGCCTTTGCCTCCTCGAGCCTCTTCTCAGGTCTTGACCCTGGTCTGTCTTTCCTAGACATCAGTCACTCTGCATGTTGTTGTTGTTCAGTCGCACAGTCGAGTCCGACTCTTCGTGACCCCATGGACCAGATCACGCCAGGCCCTCCTGTTTTCCGCTGTCTGCTGAAGTTTGCTCAATTTCATGTTCGTTGCATCTCATCCTTTGCCGTCCCCTTCTTCTTTGACCTTCAATCTTTCCCAGCATCAGGGTCTTCTCCAGTGAATGCTCCCTTCTTCTTCTTTTTTTTTAATAAGGTTTTTATTGAAAAAACACAATTTTGAGCAATATCAATATACAACAATCTGCAAACAAGGATTTACACTTTAGATGAAGAGCATAGATATAACAGAACGTAAATAGAGCGTGCACTTCATGGATAAACATAGATTAACGTTTAGTAAACATTCATAATAAACAAAAAGACAACTCAGTTCAATTTTATCTTTTTTCGAAGTACTTCCTTTCGCTGTTCAGCGTTACATGGGTGCTGAACCCAGACTACATCCTTGTAGGGTTTCGATGCTCAAAATAAAACCGATTATAGAAGTATAAAAATAGTTAGAAATAATAAAGATGATAACAGTAATAATTCTGATAATAGCGATAATATCAGTGGCTGTAAGAATACAATATGTATTAATAATAATGGTTGGAGAAATAAATTAGAGTGACTTGTCAGGTTGGTGTCTAGTGTCAACAATATTAACTTCCCTTCTCATTGGATGGCCCAAGTATTTGAGCTTCAACTTCAGGATCTGGCCTTCCAGGGAACAGCCAGGGTTGATTTCTTTTAGGATTGAATGATTTGATCTCCTTGCAGTCCAAGGGACTGTCAAGAGTCTTCTCCAGCACCGTAGTTCAAAAGAATCTATTCTTCGACGCTCGGCCTTCCTTATAGTCCAACTCTCGCAGCCATACATTACTATGGGAAATATCATTGCTTTGACCATGTGGACTTTTCTTGGCAGGGTGATGTCTCTGCTTTTTACCATGCTGTTTAGGTTTGCCATTGCTTTCCTCCCAAGGAGCAGGCGTCTTTTAATTTCATGCACAGAGAGATGCTAAGCAAGGCCTCTCCAGATGACCACGGGGGTGGGGGTGGGGAGAAGCTACCTGGGGGTGCTCTTTGAGGAATGCAAGTCCTCGGCCCATACAGGCCCTGCCTTGAATTCAGCTGGGCATCTCTCACAATAGAAGACATTGACATGGCACTTTCTGAAAACCCCCCCCCTTACCACCTATATATCTCTGGCCAGTTTCTTCGTACCCTCCATGCATCTGACAAAGAGAGCCATATTTCTCGAAAGCTTATGCCACAATAAGGTTTGTTAGTCTTAAAGGTGCTACAGGGCCTTTTAAAGGTAAAGGTAAAGGTTCCCTTGCTCGAAAGCCAGTCGAATCCGACTCTAGGGTTGCGGTGCTCATCTCTGTTTCAAAGCCGAAGAGCCAGCGCTGTCCGAAGACATTTCCGTGGTCATGTGGCCGGCATGACTAAACACCAAGGCGCACGGAACGCTGTTACCTTCCCACCGAAGTGGTACCTATTTATCTACTTGCAATTTCTTGCTTTCGAACTGCTAGGTTGGCAGGAGCCGGAACTAGAGACGGGAGCTCACCCCGTCATGCGGCACTCACGGGTCTTGAACTGCTGAACTACTGACCTTCCACAGCCTGCAGTTCAGCGTCTTAACCACTTGAGCCACCGCAGCTGGGCCTTTTACTATTTAACAAAAGACAGGCCTTGTCTCTTTTCACAGGCGCTGGGAGGACACTTGACACTTCATTCTAGGCCTTCCCATTGTGGTGGAATGGAAACCACCTCCGTCCAGCGAGATCAGGTAAAGGAGGGGATGCTTACGGAGAAGGACTAGAGCAGGCCTGTAGCCAGGATTTTTAATTCGGGGGGGGGGGCTTTAAATAGGTCAGGGGGCACCCCGCACAGACACACACACACACACCCGAAGGGAGTGCCACAGTTTAAAAATTGGAAGTCATGGGATCTGAGCTGGATGGGAAGTCAGGGGGCCTTGGCAGTAATTGGGGGGGCTGGGCCCCAAGAGGCCCCACTGGGGGCGGAGATTGCCCCGGGGGCTTCTGTCCCCCACACCACTCCCTGGGCCCAAACCGATGCGTCTCCACTAGGGGATAGTTCGAATTCTTCTGCTGAAGAACACCCCTGGCCGCCTCCCTTACGTGCTCTTCCCGGATGAACTCCAAGGAGAGCATTTCCCCTTCTTCTTTCAGGGACTGGTGACCTTTGCGGACGTGTCTGTGGATTTCTCAGAGGAGGAGTGGGCTCTGCTGGATCCGGGCCAAAGGGCCCTGCACCAAGAGGTCATGGAGGAGAACTGCCGGAATCTGGCCTCTCTGGGTAGGCCTCCTTTTGTCTTGGCTGATGAATACAAACAGGAGGGATCAGTGTTCCCGCTAAGCTGAGTTAGTGTGAGCTGGCTCGCAGTTTTTTAGCCTCTGGCTCATGCATTGTTGTCTCTGCTCAGGAAGGGATGGCTCCAGAGCAAACTAATTAATGCAGGAGCCAAATCGCTCGCTCACAGCTTGAATGCCGGGAGCTCAAAAAGGAGAATTTTTGCTCACAAGACTCCATAGCTTAGAGGGAGCATTGGTAGGGATTGCTCTTGACATCGGTCAGTATCAATGCATTGTATGAAATTCACTGAAAATGACAGTGGCTGGATTCGCTACCTGAAATGCTCCAGTCAGCTATCATTTTGCGAGAGGGATTAGTCTAGGGTTCCCAAGTACTTACCGTGGGGGAGCGGGGGATGCATGCTCCCCGGCCAGACCAGTCCTCCTTGTAACGCACCATGCTGTCACCAGGAAGTGATGCCAGGCGACGCTCTGGCAATGGGGCTGAAAACTCGATGTTACCATCGAGTTTCCAGCCACATTGCCAGAGCGTCACCTAGCGTCACTTCCTGGCGACGGCATGGTCCTCCATGCCTGTCCGTCCTCCAGGGATGGTCCTGCGAGGACGTATCCATCCCCCGCTGGCATGCGGTAAGTTCTTGGCAAGCCTAGATTAGTCACTGTTCCCTTAGAAACCTTGGATGCAGTTCATCTGGCCCCGAGGACTTAGTTTCATTTGAAGAAACTAGGTGTTTATGTACTACCCCTATGCCGATCCTAGGCTGCAACTCCCTTCTCTCATTATGTGTTCTCTTTTTGTCGTGTTGAGCATTGTAATAAGAAAACGGAATGTGGGCCTTGGGTCTAAAAGCCACACAAGTATTTGACCAGTAACTTGGAAATGAGGTAAACTGGCACGAGACAAATATGGTTTTCTCTTTGCAAATGACTGAAGATTATATAAAATAAATCCTAATGAAGATAAATATATCAAGTAAATATAGAGAACAGGGAGTGCAATATTTAAACAGTATATGTTAGAAGGGGCGGGGGGGAGGACTTTCCCAGGAGCCTTTTCACTCTACCACTCTTGTGCTAAAATACTGCACTGGATCAACAGCACCCAACTGTTATGCTATAACCCTCTCCTTTGCAGGGTTTCAAATCCCCACCCCTGGAAAAAGAGTTCCAACATATTTTCCCTTTATGATGCCATTAAAGCAGAGTGGTGTGGAATCCCTGAACATCTGTCATGTTGGAAGAAGCAGAAATAATTGGTGCATTTTTTTCTCTTTCACAGCTGGACTTCTGTTTCCCAAAGCTAGTCTCACCGGCTGGCTGGAAGACATAAACAATCCATTTACCCTAGGCTCTGAGAGAGGAGAGAGAATGTCAGGTAGCAGCTCAATTATGTAGCAGGAATGTTATTTCCCTATACCAGGCTGTAAGGTGTAGGATGGTGTAGGGATTTCGTGTAGTGGTTAAGTGCGCGGACTCTAATCTGGGAGAACCGGGTTTGATTCCCCACTCCTCCACTTGCAGCTGCTGGATGACCTTGGGCAAGCCACAGTTCTGGCACAGCTGTTCTTGAAAAAGAGCAGTTTCTGTCAGAGCTCCCTCCGCCCCACCTATCTCACAGGGTGTCTGTTGTGGGGAGGGGAAAGGAAAGGAGTTTGTAAGCCACTCTGAGACTCCTTCGGGTAGTGAAGGGCAGGGTATAAATCCAATCTCTTCTTCTTCTTCTCTTGTTCACAGTAGATGCTAATTCTATGGAAATGTCATCCAGTTGATGTTTGAGATCAGAGCTGGAGCCAGGATTTTGTGGCTTATGGGGCAAAAAAATTTTCTGGCGGGGCTGCCACTATTTTTCTGTCAGCTCCAATCTGCCCCCGAGCCTGATTGCCGGGGGACACCCCTCTACCTCCCCTCCTGCAAGATTTAAAGGGCCTTTCAGCTGATTGGCGGGGAGCATGTGAACTGCCAATCAGCCAGAGGGCCCTTTAAATCATGCAGGAGGGAAGGGAGAGGGGTGCACACCATCCCCTGCTTCTTCTCAAAATCATTTAAAGGAGAAGCGGGGGGGGGCGTGCACACAGCCCCTGCCCCCCTCCATTCATCTAAAAAAAATCTTAAAAAAAAATCTTGTGGGGCTGGCCCTTTAAGGAAGGGCGCATAGCCCCCAATAGCCCCACTGTAGCTATGTAGCTTGAAATATTTCTTGGAATATCTGAGTGGGGGGCAACTTTCATTGTGTCTTAACCATGCATTGTCTATACAATGCTGGGCTTTCCTGAACATAAGAATATGTACATCAGTCCATCTTGCTCAGTAAGAACATAAGAGAAGCCAATGCTGGATCAGGCCAATGGTCCATCCAGTCCAGCACTCTGTGTCACACAGTGGCCAAAAACACCAGGTGCCATCAGGAGGTCCACCAGTGGGGCCAGGACACTAGAAGCCCTCCCATGCTGCCCCCCCACCGAAGCACCAAGAATACAGAGAGCGTCACTTGCCCCAGACTGAGAGTTCCTATCTATACTTTGTGGCTAATGGCCACTGATGGATCTCTGCTCCATATATGTTTATTTAATTCCCTCTTGAAGCCGTTTATGCTTGTAGCTGCCACCACCTCCTGTGGCAGTGAGTTCCGTGTGTTAATCACTCTTTGGACTTTGGGTAAAGAAGCACTTCCTTTTATCCGTCCTAACCTGAGTGGTCAGCAATTTCATTGCGTGCCCACAAGTTCTTATACTGTGAGAAAGGGGAAAAGTACTTCTTTCTCAGCCTGCTCTGTCCCATGCATAATCTTATAAACCTCGATCATGTCACCCCTCTGCCGTCGTTTCTCCAAGCTAAAGAGCCCCAGGCGCTTTAACCTTTCTTCATAGGGAAAGTGTTCCAATCCTTTTATCATTCTAGCTGCCCTTTTCCGCACTTTTCCCTTTTTGAGGTGTGGTGACCAGAACTGTACACAGTACTCCAAATGAGGTCGCACCATTGATTTATACAGGGGTGTTATGGTAACTGGCTGATTTGTTTGTTTTCTTGCACTGGAAACGGCTCTTGAAGGTTTTAGCTAGAGTCTTCCAAATGCTTATTCTTGAGATCTTTTAACAGGAGGTCCAAAGATTGAAGCTAAGACTACATGCATGGAGACCCTACATGCTGTAATGCATTGGTATCAAAACGTGAAGAATTTTCTGTTATTCATAATAGGAATTAAGAAGGTTTGCTCTCTGATCTAAGCATCCACTTCTCTCTCATCAGGTTTCTCTTTGCTATTTCTGCAGGTGGCATGAAGGAATGGAAGAAAAAGGGTGAAGAGCAGAAAAAGAAAACTGAAGCAAATGAGTGCATTCAGAAATTCACTTCTTCTTCTGGTGCTGACTTCCATCAGATTCCAGTGCAGGAACGCCACGGCAGTGGAAATGAGGTCCCTCTGTCAGCTGTTAGCCTCCCTGCAGGAATTCACAAAGGGGAGAAATGCGCTGGTCATGGAGACAGCTTCAGTCAGACCCCAAGTTTTAATTCCCGTCAAAGAATAGACACGGAGGAGAAACCATACAATTGCTCAGAGTGCGGAAAGAGCTTCAATGTGATTTCAAATCTAATCTCCCATCAAAGGATCCACACAGGGGAGAAACCATATAGATGCTCAGAGTGTGAAAAGGGCTTCAGTCACAGCACGGGCCTCGCTTATCATCAAAGAATCCACACAGGGGAGAAACCATATACATGCTTGGAGTGTGGGCAGACTTTCAGCGTGAGCTCCAGCCTTACTTCCCATCAGAGAATCCACACAGGAGAGAAACCTTATAAATGTTCGGCGTGTGGGCAGAGCTTCAGTCACAGCTCAAGCCTTGTTTACCATCAAAGAATCCACACAGGGGAGAAGCCATATACATGTTCGGAGTGTGGGAAAAGTTTCAGTCACACCTCAGGCCTTGCTTACCACCAAAGAATCCACACAGGGGAGAAACCATACAAGTGCCTGGAGTGCGGACAGAGCTTCAGTGTGAGCTCAAGCCTCATTTCTCATCGAAGGATACACACAGGAGAGAAACCTTATAAATGCTCAGTATGTGAACAGAGTTTCAGTCACAGTTCAAGCCTTGCTTACCATGTAAGAATCCATACAGGGGCAAAACCATATAAGTGCTCAGAGTGTGGGAAGAGCTTTAGCCATAGCTCAGGCCTCGCTTATCATCAAAGAATTCACAATGGGGAGAGGCCATATAAATGCTTGGAGTGTGGAAAGGGCTTCAGTGTGAGCTCAAGTCTTACTGCCCACCAGCGAATCCACACAGGAGAGAGACCGTATGAATGCTCAGAGTGTGGAAAGAGTTTTAGTAGTAGGACAGGATCTATTAGACATCAAAGAATCCACACAGGAGAGAAACCATATAAATGCATGGAATGTGGAAGAAGCTTCAGTGTGAGTGTAAACCTTACCTCCCATCAAAGAATTCATACAGGAGAGAAACCATATAAATGTTCAGAGTGTGGGAAATGTTTCCCTGACCACTCACGTCTTGGTGTGCATCAAAGAATACACACTGGGGAGAAACCATATAAATGCTTGGAGTGTGGAAGGAGCTTCAGTGTGAGTTCACACCTTACTTCTCATCAAAGAATCCACACAGGAGAGAAACCATATCAGTGTTTAGAATGTGGGAAGAGTTTCACTCAGAGCACAAACCTTACAAGACATCAAAGAATCCATTTTGGTTAGAAGCCATTTAATTGCTTAACAGTTGGAAAGATCTTCAGTGGTCACACTGATTCTTATTTTAGTACCTCATGTTAGCCAGTTGGAACAAAATGTTCCATATGGTAGATTTAAATATTGCAAGTGCTTTGCAGGACATGTGGACTAAAACTTTTAAATCTATGTATACGTTCCTTAAGAATTCCCCTGTAATCTGTGTGTTATTTATTTACCTGATTCTGACAACAGACCTGAGCTGATCATTATTCTAATGACTGTTCTAATCTGGGAGAACCAGGTTTGATTCCCCACTCCTCCACTTGCACCTGCTGGATGACCTTGGGCAAGCCACAGTTCTGGCACAGCTGTTCTTGAAAAAGAGCAGTTTCAGTCAAGAGCTCTCTCATCCCCACCTACCTCACAGGGTGTCTGTTGTGGGGAGGGGAAGGGAAAGGAGTTTGTAAGCCGCTCTGAGACTCCTTCGGGTAGTGAAGGGCAGGGTATAAATCCAATCTCTTCTTCTTCTTCTTCTATATACTGCCATGTCAGTGACAAACATCTATCTGCCAGTGGTCAGTTGATATTAACTCTTTTAATTGCTATTGACATAGAACTAGACATTGTCAGCAATATCTGTTATTAAGGGATGGCTTACAAAGGACTTGGAATTAGCCGAACTGGAAAAGCTCATTGACAAAATTCACTGAGGAAAATATTTTTTATTCCATCCTGTCGCGTGAAAGATGGTCTCTCATTTGTTGAATAGCCATGTAGACTTAATGATGATGCAAAACAGATTTCTTTTTGTAATTAAGTCGGTCCGTAGAAAATCTTTGGCAAACCCACCTCTGCTCCTCTCATGCTTGAAAGGCCCCATTAGAAGGAATCATTGTGAGATGCTTGTGACTGGGCAGCACATTCTTCTTTTTTTCTGGAAGGGGGGGGGCGGAACTAAAAAAAAAATAAAAATGAAGAGAGGAGAGGTATTTTGGTTGGGCTTTCAGCCTGAATGATAATTAGACTGTGACAATCCCACATAGGCCACACAACAATTCCCTGCCACAGGAGGTGGTGGCAGCTACAAGCATGGACAGTTTCAAGAGGGAATTGGATAAACATACGGAGCAGAGGTCCATCAGTGGCTATTAGCCACAAGGTGTAGATAGGAACTCTCAGTCTGGGGCAGGTGATGCACTCTATTCTTGGTGCTGGAGGGGGCAGCAGTGGGAGGGCTTCTAGTGTCCTGGCCCCACTGCTGGACCTCCTGATGGCACCTGGTATATTTTGGCCGCTGTGTGACAGAGTGTTGGACTGGATGGGCCACTGGCCTGATTCAACATTGGCTTCTCTTATGTTCTTATGTTCTTACGTTATGTTAACAGTGTCAGCCCTCTAGAACAGTGGTGCCGAACTCAGTTGTTATGAGGGCCGGATCGGACATAAATGAGACCTCGTCGGGCCGGGCCACGTGAGCCATAAAATGTAATGCCAGGTAGCGGAGATAGAAACTTTATAAAGGACACAAAAACAAAGGGTGGTTTTTTTTACTTGAAATAAAATCATGCTTAAAACATCAGCACTCTTGCAAGATTTTGTTTATTTAACGGTGTCTGATAGCTGACCCCTCTTCCTCTGAATTATTGCATCAAAATGCCTGTGCTGTCGCAATCCTGAGTATGCTGTTCAGGCGTGTATCTGTAAGCTGCAAACCTACGATGACGCAGCAGCAGCAGCAGAGCTGGAAGAGGCAGCAGAAGACAGCCAGTTCCACTGTGGGCCTGATAGGAGCCTTCCAGGGGCCTTTTTGACACCCCTGATTTAGTGTGTGTGTGATAACAGCCATAAATGTTGCAGGTATCGTTTGCATTGCTCCAGAAGGGGAATTGGGGGGGGGGTCCACTCTGTTTCTTGGAGGGATTCCATCTGCAAGTTAATGGCAGAGAGTCTGGATTCCTGGACACAGTGTCCTGGAGAGGGGCAGCGAATAATAAAGGGAAAGATACTCCCCCCCCCATGTCACCATAGGAAAGATCTAGATTCTGGAATTACATTTGTGGTAAAGCCACGCCCCTGGACTACTGGGGGGGTGGGATTGGAGGGGGTATGCGTAGGCACCTCAACTTTTGAATGGAGGTGAAAGGCAGGCCGCAGGGAGGCTAAGTTTGATTTTTGGGGAGGGGGATGGAAAAGGATATAATCCAGTCCCCTGCTAGATGCGGCTCTTCCATCCACCGTTTTTCCCCCGCACCCAGATTGGGACTCCCTCCCCACCTCTCTGGGGACAGAACTCAACAATCTTTGCTTTGAATGTGGGTGGGGTGGATCCAATGTTCCCTCTAAGCTGTGGAGTCTTGTGAGCAAAAATTCCACTTTGTGAGCTGCTGGCCTTAAGGTTGTGAGCGAGAGATTTGGCTACTGCGTGATTTAGTTTGCTCTGGAGCCCTCCCTTCCTGAGCGAAGACAAAAATGTGTGAGACGGAGGCTAAAAAACTGTGAGCTAGCTCACACTCACTCAACTTAGAGGGAACACTGGGTGGATCTTGGGGGAGGGGCAGGTAGGAGAGTTGGATTTTATACCCCACCCTTCACTCGGAGTCTGAGAGCAGCTTACAATCCCCTCCCCTTCCTCTCCCCACAACAGACACCCTGAGCGGGAGGTGGGGCTGAGTGAGAGAACTGCTCTTGAGAGAACAGCTTGGAGAGAACTGTGACTGGCCCAAGGTCGCCCAGCTGGCTGCATATAGAGATTATGGGGGATCGCTTGAATCGAAAGTTGATTCACTGTGTAGGGGCAGAAGAAACCAGGGTTATTTTTAGCTTTTAAGCAAGGGGCTGAAAATACAAAGGCCAATATTGAAATGCCTGTCTATAAATCTATGATGTGGAAGCTTTTAGAACACTGTGTACAGTGAATCCGGGAATGATTCTGCCTTACTTTGGGATATTTAGCTTCTAACTGAGACACATTCTCAGGGGATGGGTTCACGGGTTGATTATTCAAAAAGCTCCGACTCCTGTCAACCAAATCTGCGATATGGAGATCACTCTGATTTCACAGTTGTGCTGTCAGAATAATCTGCACCATTTCTGGGTATCAATCTGCTACAATACAGAAAAAAGCATGAAAGTGTACGAGCGATAGAAACATAATTGGACAATGTAAGCATCATGGGATGCTGACAGAAGAAGAGGGAGATTGGATTTATACCCCGGCCTTCACTTAGAGTCTCAGAGCGGCTTACAAACTCCTTTCCCTTCCCCTTCCCACAACAGACACCCTGTGAGTTAGGTGAGGCTGAGAGAGCTCTGACAGAAACTGCTCTTTTTCAAGAACACCTCTGACAAAACTATGGCTGCTGATTTAATTTCAGTCCATGGGTTCTGGCCCAGCCTTCTGGGGCAACAGAAAACAACTCTGCTCCATCCTGTGTATGACAGCCCCTCAAATGCTTGGAGATGGCTATCATATCACCTTTCAGTCCTCTCCTCTCCAGGCTAAACATACCCAACTCTTTCAGCCTTTCCTCATACGACTTGATTTCCAGATCCCTCGCCATCTTCTTTGCTCTCCCTTGGACACATTACAGTTTGTCACCGTCCTTACGCTGCAGTGCCCAAAACTGAACACCATACTGCATGAACGTGCAGTTGTTGTTGTTCAGTCGCACAGTCGAGTCCGACTTTTCGCGACCCCATGGACCAGATTATGCCAGGCCCTCCTGTCTTCTGCTGTCTGCTGAAGTTTGCTCAATTTCATGTTTGTTGCATTGACGACACCGTCTAACCATCTCATCCTTTGCCGTCCCCTTCTTCTTTGACCTTCAATCTTTCCCAGCATCAGGGTCTTCTCCAGTGAGAGCTCCCTTCTCATTGGGTGGCCAAAATATTTGAGCTTCAGCTTCAGGATCTGGCAGAGTTGCAGTTAATCTCCTCCAAGCTAGCTTGCAGAGTGAAGTGAGCCGGCACAGCAACTAAGCAAAGCCGTTAAATGCCAGTGCAGGTACAGGAGGGTAGTCATACAACGCCAACTACTGAGAGAGACCATCCGATCCAAGTCATCACAGTGCCATCAGGTCTCCCGTTTGTTTTGACACACCTGGAGATCAAGAGAAAGGGGCGGTGGCACCAAGCAGAGACTAGGGTTGGCTGCCGTGTTCCTTCTAAGCTGAGTTAGTGTGAGCTAGCTCACAGTTTTTTAGCCTCCGGCTCACACATTTGTGTCTCAGCCCAGGGAGGACGGCCCCGCAGCAAAACTCATTTACGCAGTCGCCAAATCGCTCGCTCACGACTTTAATGCCAGTAGCTCACAAAGTAGAATTTTTGCTCCCCAGATGCCACAGCTTAGAGGGAACATTGGTTGGCTGTGTGTTTTTTCCCCGACCTTCTGGGGTCCACTCAGAAATAATGTGAGGAACCTGTGAATCCATTCCTTCCGAAGAACTGGAAACAAAGCAGTAACAAGAGAGCCAGTTTGGTGTAGTGGTTAAGTGCGCGGACTCTAATCTGGGAGATCCGGGTTTGATTCCCCACTCCTCCACTTGCACCTGGCTGGATGACCTTGGGCAAGCCGTAGCTCTGATAAGAGCTGTTCTTGAAAAAAGAGCAGTTTCTGTCAAGAGCTCTCTCAGCCCCACCTACCTCACAGGGTGTCTGTTGTGGGGACGGGAAGGGAAAGGACTTTGTAAGCTGCTCTGAGACACCTTTGGGTAGTGAAGGGCGGGGTATAAATCCAGTCTCTTCTTCTTCTTCTACATGATATATAATCAGCAAAATTAGAGAAAAATCTTCTGAATCCCAAAGCCAGGAGGCAACATCAGGGGAAGGCCTCAGCCTCTCTGCGCTGTTGTTGGTCATCCAGAGGAACTGGTTGGCCGCTGTGTGAGACAGGAGGCTGGACTAGATGGACCACTGGTCTGATCCAGCAGGGCTGTTCCGATGTTCTTAACAATGCATAACATATAATGAAAAGAGTAAGTAATAAGGCCGGATTACGATATCAAATGACAATGTAAAAAAAACCCCAAACCATGAATAAAGAGTACCTCAGATTCAATGTCACCTACAAACTTATTAACTTCATACAAGCACCCTCCTGAATGGTTCAATTTTTACACACGATGTGAAACAACAGAAGCGTGGAAGCTTCCCTGGCCTCCTCAGGCAAACCGTTCTACTAGATGTGCCTCTACATGGACCTCTCGGGTCTGAGCAGCTGTTGATCTTACCCATTTGCAACTTAGCTGATTCAGTGGAATGTTTTAGAAAAAGGAGTCTTGATATGCCGGATCCGAAACCATGGAAGGGCTTTGCAGGTGATAACCAGCACCTTAAATCATATTTGGAATCTAACAGGCAGCCAAAGTAGAGACTGCAGGAAAAAAATGTAATATGCACACTTTGCCTTAACAACAGAGTTTTCTAAGGTTTGTGGAATTGACATGATGTTATGGGATCTAACCAATAACCTATATGGCCCATCTGCATGTGATGAAAGGCCCTAAAACCCAGAATGTGCACATCCCAAAATGTATGTATCAAACTCGTAATAACTGGGTCTACACTCTGTAAGGGCTCAGAGGTTACAAAGTGCCTGTTGCTGGTTGGTGGGAACAGAGAAAGAGGGGTGGGCACAACTCACCTCCCAGGCGTGAAAGCATCCAATGCCATAGAACTGCAAATGGCCCTAGCCAGGGGAAGGACAATAGGCAGTCAGGTCATACCTAAACTAGAGTCACACATCTAAGCCACAGAGCTTGGGAGGTCAGGAGGAAAAAGTAGATCGTCATTTTGGGACAGGAAAAAAGAGTCTGCAGAGGGTGGGCAGAAAAAAAGATTATAAAACCCCTGGACGTGAGCAAGAAGCTCTTTTAAGTTCTTACACCAGTCTCCATTTTAACACTCCAAGGAGGATAAATCTCCATGTTAACTCTGGTCTTCATCCTATGCTGCTGGGATCACATGAGGGAAGCCCCAAATGCTGAAACAAAGGTCACTGATTATTCCTAAATTCTTAAAACTACAAGAACTGAACAGCCTATCCTATTTTATTTATTTAAAACATTTATTAACCACTTTTCTTCCATACAAAGCTCACGGTGGCTTCCAATATAAAGTACATTAAAATGCATATACCCAGAATTTATAATTACAATTTAGGAGTGCTTTAATCAAATGTAGTCCAAAATAAAACTATCTTCAGCTGCCTCCTAAAGATTGAAAGTGAGGGGGCCAGCTGCACCTCCTTGAGGAAGTTGTTCCATAATCGCAGGGCTACCACTGAAAAGGCCCTTTTGTATACCCACCAAATGAGTTTGTTTGATGGGGTAGTCAGGAAGGTCTCTCCCTGTGACCTTAATTCCCAGGCAGGTGTATACAATTCTTTTGATACCCTGGTCCCAAGCCATGTAAAGCTTTAAAGGACAAAAACAACACCTTGAATTGGGCTTGGGAGTGGGTCGGTAGCCACTCTAATTGCTGTAATATCAGGGTCACATGCTCCGAATTGCTGGTCTGACCAGCAGTCTAGCCACAATGTTCTGCAATAGCTGCAGCATCCAAAGACTCTTCAAGGGTAGCTCCAAGTAGAATGCATTGTAACAATCCAGTCCAGGTGTAACTAAGGCAAGGATCGCCGTGGCTAGATTTGACTGACCCAGGAATGAATATAGCTGATGTACTTATCTATTGTTAGTATGTAAAATGTACAAGATGGTGGTTTTATCAAGATGGTACGTATGCTCAAGATGGTGGTTTTGTCACCTTTTCTTTTGTCCTTGCTCAGCCTGTTGTATTTTCTTATGGGAAGTATGTGCTTTTTATTTTCCGGTTAAACTCCTTATGTAGAATGAGGTCAGCCTGATCTCTGTGACTGGCACCAAAACCTGTTCAGTCATGTATATCAAGGGAAGAAAGGGGATGGGGCAGCAGATGATCCCTGTTCGGAACCCCTAGATTGTGTCAGCAAGAGTGCTGGGGCCCCTTAGTAACAGAAGACGTAAAAGTCTGAGCTGCTTCTTAGTGGCAAACTGCTAGTCATCAGGAGGAACATGCCCTAATAAAAACTGACCAGCTGGTAGTGGCAGAAGTAACCCAACTAACCCAGCAGTTCCAGGAGTAGAGAGAAAAGCCTTGCTGGGCAGGATACTCAGGACAGAGGCATAGCGCTCTCTCCCTCCACATGAGCAGAAACAGGGATTTGCAAATCCCATCCCCCCCACACTGTGTATTTCCCCATACTTTAATGACCAAATTGAATATAATTATTCTTGCATTACACTAAGAAAGCAAAGTTCCTGAGTGAAATAATTTGCCAAGGGAGGTAATGGGTTTGTGACATCATTAATGGAACAGTGTTTGAATTTAGCCTTCAGAATTTTAAGAGTGATTTTCATGGATCGCTAATACACTGTTTGATATAACTCCATGTCCTATTTGCTAAAAACAATTAAGAGTTCCCATTGTTTTTTTATTTCATCAGGAGAAAAATGAAACAGTACAGAATTAACTGTCGCTTATGAGACATGCCTATTCTCAATGCTATAATAATGTTCATTTAGAAAAAAAAATAATTAAAGTTATACGGAGTCCAAGGTAGAAGGTCTTGTTGGAAAGGGACACTGTGCACTGGGCCCACATCTGTTGTTTGATCTGCTTTGTATAAGTTTTATATTTAGTGGTACTGTGTGCTTAGTCCTCATATTACTTATAATTTCATCAATAGATCTAATTCTCAAAGTGGCCTGTGCGTACTTCAAACTGGAGACTGGAGCTATGACCAAACCTGAAAAACACCAAAGGTTTGCAGAAAAATCTGAAATCTAAGTGTGTGTGTATGTGTGTACATGTAGGGTACACACACAAACACACACACATACAGGGTAAAAAAAATAGGGGACGTACTGTACTGTTAAGAAACAAACTCCTTTAGTGGCCATTGCTAGGCAACCACACAGCCTTCTAACCTTGGTTTCTATCAGTAGAGCGCCAGCTTGGTGTAGTGGTTAAGAGCGGCGGACTCTAATCTGGAGACCTGGGTTTGATTCCCCACTCCTCCATGTGAAGCCAGCTGGGTCACCTTGGATCACTCACAGTTCTCTCAGAACTCTCTCAGCCCCCCAAAATAAGTTTCGCTCGCCACCTAGTGGTAAAGGTAAAGGTAAAGGTTCCCTTGCTCGAAAGCCAGTCGAATCCGACTCTAGGGTTGCGGTGCTCATCTCCGTTTCAAAGCCGAAGAGCCA
This sequence comes from Gekko gecko, assembly GCA_029375565.1. Lineage (NCBI taxonomy): Eukaryota > Metazoa > Chordata > Lepidosauria > Squamata > Gekkonidae > Gekko > Gekko gecko. The sequence continues at coordinate 8,703,458 of JAPDNY010000002.1, forward strand.
GCGCTGTCCAAAGACGTTTCCGTGGTCATGTGGCCGGCATGACTAAACACCAAGGTGCACGGAACGCTGTTACCTTCCCACCGAAGTGGTACCTATTTATCTACTTGCAATTTCTTGCTTTCGAACTGCTAGGTTGGCAGGAGAGTGGTGCATAACACTAAAAGAGCTAGAACTTTCGGCTGCCAGACACTCTTAGGCTCTCCTGGCTACAAGACACACTGCCATAGGGTAATTATCGATTAATTATTATTCTGTCAGTAAAAGGCAAGAGAAGGGGGCAAGGCCCTTCCCGGGGCTGTTTCGGCCTTTGGGAGAGGACTCATCAAGGCCGGGCCTGACAGTAATCACTGGGTGATTTGATACCACACAACTTGCTTGCTTGCAGGAGGTGGTGGCAGCTGCAAGCATGGACAGTTTCAAGAGGGAATTAGATAAACATATGGAGCAGAAGTCCATCAGTGGCTATTAGCCACAGGGTATAGATGGGAACTCTCAGTCTGGGGCAGGTGATGCACTCTATTCTTGGTGCTGGAGGGGGCAGCAGTGGGAGGGCTTCTGGTGTCCTGGCCCCACTGCTGGACCTCCTGATGGCACCTGGTATATTTTGGCTGCTGTGTGATAGAGTGTTGGACTAGATGGGCCATTGGCCTGATTCAACATTGGCTTCTCTTATGTTCTTATGACTTACCCAGGACTGGCTGCTTGCTACTGTTCAACAGGAGCCACCCCACGAAAGCAAGTATGCTGTAGTGGTTAAAGTAAGAGATTGGGATCTGGGAGACTCAGGTTCAAATCACCAATCTTCCATGGAAGCCTATTGGGTGATCTTGGGTCAGTCTAACCCAGGGGGGGGCCCAAACTGTGGCTCAAGAGCCACATGTGGCTCTTTCACACATATTCTGTGGCTCCCGGCAGGGCGGCTGGGGAAGCGAAGGGGAGGCATGCCTCTCTGATCAGTCTTCCTCTTCCCAAGTCAGTGTTCCCTTCCCTGGGTAGGCTTGAAGCCGGGGGCGGACCAGAGCAGAGAAAGAAAGCAGCTTTAGCTTTAAATGCGTCCTCAAAGCCCCCTCCCCAAGCCTACAGATATCACTGGACAAATAAATATCATGATCAATATCTGTTTCTACCCCTTTTGTTTTTTATTTCTGGCTGTCTCATTCAATGTTAATAAAAAAGCAAATCTGCGTTTTTTTCAATAAAGACCTGTGTGTGTGATATTTGTTCGTGTCTGGCGGCCCTCAGACAGCTGACGTTCATTCTGTGGGGCTCTTACGTTAAGCAAGTTTGGCTGCCCCTGGTCTAACCTATCCTACAAGGTTGTTGAGAGGATAAAATAAGAACGTAAGAGAAGCCCATGCTGGATCAGGTCAATGGCCCACCCAGTCCAGCACTCTCTGTCACACAGTGGCCAAAAAGACCAGGTGCCATCAGGAGGTCCAGCAGTGGGGCCAGGACACTAGAAGCCCTCCCACTGTTGACCCCCCCCAGGCACCAAGAATAGAGTGCATCACCTGCCCCAGACCGAGAGTCCCTATCTATACCTTGTGGCTAATAGCCACAGATGGACCTCTGCTCCATCTGCTTATCTAATTCCCTCTTGAAGCTGTCCATGCTTGTAGCTGCCACCACCTCCTGTGGCAGTGAATTCCATGTCTTTGGGTGAAGAGGACAACGATGTAAGCTGCTTTGTATTAGCCAAAGTGCTCTATCATTTAATAAAGATGGGAAATTATAATTATTAATATGCAATTGGCTTATCTATAGGATCTGACCTGTGTATACCAGAGTTAGAATTCCCAAGCAGCCAGGAACAGACACAGAAACTGGGTGGCTAAAATAATTATTTCTTTACTAAATATTCTCAAACATACCAACAATATTCACTCAATATAGCACTAAGGAAGCAGAGGTGATTGATGGGTTATAGAGGGGTGATACAACCTGTCCAGATGTGCAGAGGTCCATGGATTCTGGCCTAAACTCAAGAGAGTTCAGGGGTGGCCTGCCATTTTGGATCATGGCAGAGAACACACACGGTCTAAAGCCATGTGTGAGCTGGGATATAGGCACTGGCAAAGAATGCAGACCAATGGGTGGCCCTGGGGGCTGGTCTCAGTTGAGAACAATAGATTACCTGGACCAATGATGAGTCCCAGGGGGGTGTGATGTCGGTAGGGGCAGACCTTAGGTATGACCAATGAGCTTCCAGAGAGGCAGGGTCTAGATTTAACAATAGAAGCCAGGTGTTGGGTAGCTAGTTAAATGGACTTTCTGACTTACTAATGGTCCTGTCCAGGGTGGACAAAAGATGGGAGACGTCTCTGATTAGCTCAGGAAGGATTGCTAAACATTTGAATGATTGATTGGTTTATCCCGGTATCTTGAGGGACAGAGCCAGGAAAGACACAGAATTTACACATAGGTCACAAAGGGCTGTGTGAGGTATTGGAGAGTGCCAGGTGACTTCTAAAGGCTTTACCTCTGGAACTCATTGTTATTCCATAAGCATCATCTCCGCTGGGTGGAGGGGGAAGACTGGAGGCTTGCTCTGAGGTCACCTTATGAAACCTGAATATGAAATCCCTTTTTGCAGACCACTTGCAGCCTGACTCTTTTTTGGACTTTGGTTCAGGTTAGAAAGTAGGGCACCCCTGTTTTGGGGCTACCCAAGAGTAAAAGGCAGTGCCTCTGGCAAAATTTGAGTCCCCATTGTGAAGCAAAACACAGGAGAAATGAAGGAAATACATTACACATCCAGGTGAAGATGGGGGAGCAATAAAAGGTAGCTTGGTTGGTGGGTGGGTAGGAGAGAAGGAAGCAGGGGAAAGCAAGGATAGGGGGTCGCCAGGTGGAAGGAAAAAGGGAATGGGAAGAGGGGATAAAGGAAAAAGTGAGTGCCACCATGCAACTGAGTCATACTCTTCCTAGACAGAGGTGGAAGGAAGGAAAACTGCAGGGGGCACATAAAGGTCGATTGGCTGGTGGGTGGGAAATGGAGAAGGAAGCAGGAAAACAATAGAAGGTACAAAGGCATTCAGGGAAGGGAAAGATGAAATAGTGGGGGAGGGGGGAGACGAGATGCCCTCCCACAAGCCCTGCTTGTACACATTAATTGTTTGCTTAAGCAAGAGAATTAAGATCCATTTTAACAGCATTACCTCAAAAACTTTTCTGCTTGGTTTGCTAAGAAACTTGAGTAGTTAAATATGTTGTCGAAGACTTCCACGGCCGGAGTTCATTAGTTGCTGTAGATTTTCCGGGCTGTGTGTGGCATTGTAGGACCCGACGTTTCACCAGCAGCTGTGACTGGCATCCTCAGAGATATGACACAGAAAGATGGAGTACCCTCTGTGTCAATGTCCCAGCCTGGGAAATGCCTACAAGATAATGACTCAGCCCTAGCCCACCTTCCCGAGTAGATATAAATTACCTGCCTAACATTTTTCTTCTCACCTTGACACAGAGAGTACTCCATCTTTCTGTTTTATGCCTCTGAGGATGCCACTCACAGCTGCTGGCAAAACATCAGGTACTACCATGCCAAGACCATGGCCATACAGCCCAGAAAGTCTACAACAACTAATTGAAGTAGTTAAGTCTAATAATAAATCACAATGCATTAGCCAGAGTACATTCTACCTCAGACAGACTCTAAAAACAGGCCTAACTATATTTTTACTACCTTGTGTCAACAAATGAGACATTCAGGTTTTCATGTAACTGAGCATAGGATAAATATTAAACTGGGTACAGGGGAAAAAATGTTATAGAATTTGAATGGGCTGTAAGGTCCATGTTCTGACTGGCTCGCTTCACACTGTGAAGATTTATAGGGTTTCTCCCATGTGGATTCTTTGATGGAAAGTAAGGTTTCCACTCTGCCTGAAGCTCTTTCCACACACTGAACATTTATATGGTTTCTCCCCTGTGTGGATTCTTTGATGGCAAGTCAGGCTTGGTCTGTAACGGAAGCGCTTTCCACACTCTGAGCACTGATATGGTTTTTCCCCTGTGTGGATTCTTTGATGGGAAGAAAGGTGTGCGCTCCTTTTGAAACGCTTTTGACAGATTGAGCATGTATATGGAGTTTCCCCAGTATGGATTATTTGATGGGAAGTAAGGCTTGTTTTGTAACTGAAGCGCTTTCCACACTCTGAGCACTGATGTGGTTTCTCCCCTGTATGTATTCTTTGATGGGAAGCAAGGGCTATGCTGTGATTGAAGTTCTTTCCACACTCAGGGCATTTATATGGTTTCTCCCTGGTATGGATTCTTTGATGGAAAGTAAGGTTTGCTCTGTAACGAAAGCGCCTTCCACAATCTGAACATTGATATGGTTTCTCCCCTGTATGGATTCTTCGATGCCTTGTAAGGCTGGCACTCTGAGCAAAACACCTTCCACACACTGAGCATGTATATGGTTTCTCTCCTGTGTGGATTCTTTGATGGGTTGAAAGAGTTATGCTTTGACCGAAGCTCTTTCCGCACTCAGGGCATTTATATGGTTTCTCCCCTGTATGGATTCTTTGATGGGAAGAAAGTCTTGTGCTGTGATTGAAGCTTTTCCCACAATCTGAGCATGTATATAGCTTCTCCCCTCTGTGTATTCTTTGATGGGAAGCAAGGCTCGAACGGTTCCTGAAGCTCCTTTCGCATTCTAAGCATTTATATGGTTTCTCCCCTGTGTGGATATTTTGATGGGAAACAAGGCTAGCACTCTGTGTAAAGCTCTTTCCACACTCTGAGCACTGGTATGGTTTCACCTCTGAGTGGATTCTTTGATGGAAAATAAGGTTGGCACTCTGCCTGAAGCTCTTTCCACACTCAGAGCACTGGAAGGGTTTCTCTCCTGTGTGGATTCTTTGATGGGAAGTAAGGCCTCCACGCTGCCTGAAGCTCTTTCCGCACTCTGAACACTGATATGGTTTCACTCCTGTATGGATTGTTTGATGGGAAGTAAGGTTTGATCTGTTCTTGAAGGTCTTCCCACAATCTGAGCATTTATACGGTTTCTCCCCTGTGTGGACCCTTTGATGTTGTATCAATTTGTCCTTTCTTCCAAAGCTCTTTCCACACTGTGAGCACGTGTGTGGTTTCTCCTGCGTGTGGAGAGTTTCCTGTAAAATAGGGGGTTTGAGTCCCCTAAAGCTCGTTGGATACTCCGTCTCTTTCAACTGCTTTTCCTGATTTTGCATTGTCTCATGCAAGATAAAGCTCGGTTTCTCAGTTAAGATTTTGGCATACTGAGTGAAAACAGTTCTTCCTTCATGACTTTCTTCTTGGACAGGAATTTCATGGAAATTAGCATTTTCAGAAGCAATGGATTTCTTCCTCCGCTTTGGTTTTGCTTTGGTTTCCCTTTTTTGCTCTTTTCCCTTTCTCTTGCACTCCTGCCCTGTAAGAATGAAAAAAAAAAAAAGAAACCACGTGAGGGGAAAATGAAGCCTCCATTCAGAGACTAAACAGAGCTAACACCTAGAATGGAAATCAGAGTGGAAAAGGCTAAGTGAGCAGATAAAACATGTCAAAACATTCTTTTCACTGGCATTAAATGACCGTCCAAGTGGTGGAGAACATAGAGCAAGGAATTAGAGACCTTGGTTTAGTTTAGTGATGAAGGAACTGGTCTGCATCAACTTCTCCAGTTCAGTGTCCTCTCATCATCTCTGCGATAATTCCAAAGTGCCTGAGGGTTTTGAAAGTCACTTCATGTCAACAGACAATACAGTGCAGAAAAAGTGCAGAAAAGGGCGACTAGACTGATAAAAGGGTTGGAACACTTTCCCTATGAAGAAAGGTTAAAGCACTTGGGGCTGTTTAGCTTGGAGAAACGACAGCTGAGGGGTGACGTGATCCAGGTTTACAAGATTATGCATGGGACAGAGCAGGTCGAGAAAGAAGTACTTTCCTCCCTTTCTCACAATACAAGAACTCGTGGGCACTCCATGAAATTGCTGAGCAGTCGGGTTAGAACGGATAAAAGGAAGTCCTTCTTCACCCGAAGAGTGATTAACACATGGAATTCACTGCCACAGAAGGTGGTGGCAGCTACAAGCATGGACGGCTTCAAGAGGGAATTGGATAAACATATGGAGCAGAAGTCCATCAGTGGCTATTAGCCACAAGGTAGAGATAGGAAATCTCAGGCTGGGGCAAGTGATGCTCTGTATTCTTGGTGCTTGGGGGGGGGCAAGAGTGGGAGGGCTTCTAGTGTCCTGGCCCCACTGCTGGTCCTCCTGATAGCACCTGGTATTTTTGGCCACTGTGTGACAGAGTGTTGGACCGGATGGGCCGTTGGCCTGATCCAACATTGGATTTCTATGCCAATAAAGGTTTTGAATTGAATTGAACATTGGATTCTCTTATGTTCTTATGTGCATCTGCTACTCATGTTCTCGGTGACCTCCCTATAGGACATTGAGACAGATGAAAATATCAGTGCCTGTTTTCTGCATTGACCAATGAAAGGCAAAGAGGGAGCCATACCCAGAGAGGTCAGATTCCGGCGATTCTCTGCCATGACTTGTCTGTGCAGGGCCCTCTGGGCTGGATCTAGCAGAGCCCACTCTTCCTGGGTGAAGTCGACGGACACCTCCTCTAGAGTTACCAGACCCTGAAAGAAAGATTTTTCTCTTCACAGATAATGTCAACAGTCCAAAAACACAGAGAAGTTGAGGTCGGTGGGGAGTTCTCCTGATCAGAGGAAATTTCCTTCGACGGTCCCAGATCATTCATCTGCCAATGTCAGAATTAGTTGTTGTAGATTTCCCGGGCTGTGTGGCCGTGGTCTTGGCATTGTGGTACATGACTCCATCTTTCTGTGTTATATGCCAGTTACAAGCTGCTGGCGAAACGTCACAATGCCAAGAACTACGGCCCGGCAGCCCGGAAAATCTACAACAGCTAATGAACTCCAGTCGTGGAAGCCTTCGGCAACTTAATGTCAGAATTGTCTACTCAGACTGTCTACTGCTCTCCCGGGGGTTCAAGTACAGGATCCAAAGGTTCAGAATAGCCATTCCCAGTGAGCTCTTTTGACAGAATGACCTCCCTGGACCCAGGCGATGGGCAGAAGACAGAGGCCCCTGGGGTGTCCCCCCACGATTCCTTCCCTACCTGATCTGGTTGCTCGGCTTCCGGTCCACCACAAGGACTTGAAGGTCCAGAACTGCCTGCCTGTGCCCGATCACCTGTGAGAAAAGCAAAGGAGGTGAGAAGAGACTGATGCTTCTAAGGCCATGCTGAGGAAGACAAAATACAATCTATTGGCATCTCCTTTGACTCCCTGCAGACGTTAGGTGAATCTCAAATATTTAGAACTTTGAGGCAGAGAATCCTGGACATTGAAAAACAAACTCTCTGTTCCGGTATTACCTGCTCGCCTCTGAAGTTCAATATAACACTGAGAAATGGGCTTACAGCTGCCTATCTTTTACAGCTTACAGCCCCATCATTAAGAAGAGGAAGAGGAGCAGGTTGGATTTATACCCCGCCCTTCACTTGAAGTCTCAGAGCGGCTTACAAACTCCTTTCCCTTCCCCTCCCCACCCTGCGAGGTAGATGGAGCTGAGAGAGCTCTTTTCAGAACTGTCCTTGAGAGAATAATTCTGACAGAACTATGGCTTGCCCAAGGTCATCCAGCAGCTGCAAGTGGAGGAGTGGGGAATCAAACCCGGTTCTCCCAGATTAGCGTCTGCACACTTAACCACTACACCACACTGGCTCTCAAGACAAACTTTTATGCTTGCGTGCTTCGACACTTGACCATCTGTGGTCCTTTATGGTAGATCTGCAAATGTCCCCTACTCTGAAAGGACCTGTCCCCGTAGTAGCAGAATCAATTACCTGCATCTTGCTTAGCTGTGAATTCTATGGCAAAATACGGGATGTCTTAATCAGCCCCCTTTTGATCAATAGGCACAGTTGCCCGGAAGAGAGACTAGTATCCTTCCTTCTGTGAGATCTCCACCCTCATATTAGCTTTCCAAGTGGCGAGGTTCCTCTCTATTGCCATGAGGATTAGAGAATATACAGTTAAAGCTCTGGTGAGGTGATTGTTTTTGTATATTTAAAACCTGTGGTTTGTATGATGCTGTTTTTTTCTTTGTTAATCCAATAAAGGTTTTGACTGACTGACTGACTACTTCAAAGGTCTGAGCCCCGCGTATTTCAGAGACCCCCTTTTTAAGTATGTTATTCTTCGCTCCTTAAAGTCACCTAGAGACCCCTCCAATGGCCAAGTTTAGGTTTCAGAAAGTGCAGACTCCTTGGCCGAGTTCAGACTGGCAGTTTGGCCTGATATAGGCATGTTTCAGAGATGTTTCACAAACGGATTAAAGGGCTGGTTCACACAGGCACATCAGTCAGGCGTTCCCCAGCCGTACTCAACCCGTCTTGTAACGCTTCCCTCTTGAGTTTAAAAAATACCAGGTGAAAGTGGTAGCAAACCCTGGAGAGCGCGTTCATCCCACTTCCCAGAAGTGTGAACGCAAACAAGCTGATCCGGTAGGGATGCTCTTATGCGCATGAGTGCTTATGCGCATATCGTCAGATTGCATTACAAAAAGCCGCTTACAGCCGTGCCTCCACCAGGGGCGGGCCAACAGTGCAAATGCTCCCTTGCGCCTCCTCCCTGGTATGCTACCGCATCAGTTGGTGCAGGTTTGTTCCGGAACTTTCTGCCACGACTCCCTCACGCTTCAAACTGCCAGTCTGAACTCAGCCCTTATATCTCTGGAGCTGCCGCCAGCAGCTCCGGAGTTTGCAGAAATCCCAAGGAAACAACATGCATGATCCAGGTTCGCTTCCATCAAGGAATTTTTAAATAAAGGGTCAAACGTACAGAAAATGCAGGCCAAGCTCCCATCTGTTGGGCCTCAAGTACCCACGCATAGAATGAAGCTTGCTAAAATCAGAGGCAAACACGCATTACTAAAACCAGGCATCTTATGCTTAAATGCTGGCTATGAGTTTAAAAAATAATAATTAATGGTTATTAATAAGAATTATTAATAATTAATCATAATTCCCAACACTAGGGTGAGCCAGGCCACCCTGCACCTGGAGTCCAGCGGTGGGAAGAAACAGCTCAAGTTTTTTGAAGATAACAAGCATGAGAGAGAGAAACATTCTCACGAGAGCAGCCTAACGTCGTCCTCTCACAGAACTCAGGGCAACAAAGCACCAGCATGGAACAAAGATGAAGTCACATAGGCTATGTATCCTCCCCACACCTTGCCTGAGAGATGAGTTCCACACTCTGCCTACACCAGCCCCATCTCAGACTTGACACATTTGGGAGGAAAAGTTAATATCAAAGGATGCACTTTCAAATACTTGAAACCAGGGCTTTTTTTTTTCAGGGGAGGACGCACCGGAACTGAGTTCCTGAACCTCTTTGACAAAATTATTTTTAAAACGTTTAAAAGTTCATGAGTTTTCAGGTATACAGATTGAAAACTTCATTTACCTCTTGAGAGTTCCAGCACCTTTAAAAAAAAAAGCTCTACATGAACCTGTTTGTTACACGCTGGACTTGTGGCATTGCTGTTGGACGCCAATCGTCCTCAGGTTGGAAGCTGTCCTGTGTATTCCACAGAGCCGTGTTCCACATCCCCTCACTGACTATTCTGAGATCTCATGACGTGAACGCATGAAGCCACCTTATACTGAGCCAGACCATCTGTCCATCAAAGTCAGTATTTACTCAGACTGGCAGCAGCTCTCTAGGGGTCTCAGGTGGAGAGGTCTTTCCCATCACCCACTACAGTTTGGTGTGGTGGTTAAATGCGCGGACTCTAATCTGGGAGAACCGGGTTTGGTTCCCCACTTCTCCGCTTGCAGCTGCTGGATGACCTTCAGAGGTGTTCTTGAAAAAGAGCAGTTTCTGTCAGAGCTCTCTCAGCCCCACCTACCTCACAGGGTGTCTGTTGTGGGGAGGGGAAGGGAAAGGAGTCTTCTTCTTCCTTCTTCTATAAAATATATATTTTGTGCAGTTAAAGGGGAAAGGTAAGTGTAGATATGATTAAAATTAAATGTAGTTCAGTTTCCCCACAGGTTTCTGGCTGTCCCTCCAAAACGTTGAGTCTGTAAGCCGCTCTGAGACTCTGAGTGAAGGGCGGGGTATAAATCCAATCTCTTCTTCTTCTTCTTCTTCTTCTACCTGATCCCTTTAACTGAGGACATTGGGGATTGAATCTGGGACTTTCTGCCTGCCAAGCAGATGCTCTACCACTAGACCACAGTCCCAACCCATGTGAAGAAGAACTCCCCTCCCCTCATCTCTTCCATCCTCAAGAGGTAAGGCTTACGTCTTCCACAGACAGCTTCTGTCCCAACGTGAAACATTTTTGCTGAGAGAGCCCGGTTTTCTCTCCCCCGGCTGTTCCATCTCTGTGTAAAGAAATCACTCATGGTTTCTGTAAGCTGATGAGACCCAGCTCCGCATTTCTTTGTCTACACTGCCTGGCCCTGCAGCTAAATGGCTAAAGGCGAACAAACTGAAACGGACTGCTGAAACCCGGATAGCGAAGGGCCGGGCATAAATCCAACCTTTCTCTAGGAAAAGTGAAAAGGTACAACAGGAATCCTTACCCAGTGCGGTGGCACCTCTGTCTTTCTCCCACGTGGTCTTCCAAAAGAACGGCCTCTGCCTCAGATCAGACAACATCTTCTTTTTCTCAGGGAATTCAGCAGCCCTTTTGGATGGCCCCTGAAACAGCAGATGAGGAACTGAGAGAGAGGTTGGGAAAGGAAGAAGAAGAAGAGGAAGAGGAGGAGGAGGAGGAGATTGGATTTATACCCCCCCTTCACTACCCAAAGACGTCCCAGAGTGGCTTACAAACTCCTTTCCCTTCCCCTCCTCACAACAGATACCCTCTGAGGTAAGTGGGGTTGAGAGAGCTCTGACAGAAACTGCTCTTTTTTCAAGGACAGCTCTGACAGAACTATGGTTTGCCCAAGATCATCCAGCAGCTGCAAGTGGAGGAGTGGGGAATCAAACCCGGTTCTCCCAGACTAGAGTTCGTGCACAACCACTGCACTAAACTGGAAGAGGGCAGGCAGACACTTTGGAAGGGATGGGAAAGGGGAGATTTTTAGGCTGACTTCCTAAAAAGTTCAGCATTTGGGAAGGGAGGATTTTTAGTGTAGGCTTTTCTATATTCTCCTCTTTAGAGGTCTCAGGATAAAACCCTCTCACCAGCTGTTCATGCATCTTGTCTTCCGCCCAGCTGAGGAGGAAGCCTTCTGCCAGGGCCACCGCCTGGGAACTGGTCTCCGGCCCGCATTCCCTCACCCAGCTCTCCATTTCCGGGGGCAGGACGGCCAGGAACTGCTCCAGGATCACCAGGTCCAGCATCTCTCTCTTGCTGCACCTCTCCGGCTTCAGCCACTGGCAGCAAAGATGGTGGAGGCGGCTGCAAACCTCACGGGGCCCCTTGGCCTCCTGGTAACAGAAGTCCCTGAAGTGCTGGCACCAGACATCTGAATTTGTGATGTCTCCACCCACAACCTTTTGGCCAGATCTTTCCCTGAATTCCTCTGTGCTCCCAGCCTGGATGGCTTCAGGGCCTAGTTCCGCTTCAGGCTCAGCTGAGTTTAGCATTCCCATCTTGGGCTCTGCGCCAAGAACACTGAGAGATCTTCTTTGCTCGGTCCGCAAATTCCTTTCTGAAGGCCGCAACTGGCAAAACAGGTGAGGCTCCAAAGTCCTGAGAAACCAAGAAGATGCTTTGTCAGCAAAGTTAAGAGAGCAAAAGAATTACCATGCTCTTGAAGAGAACAAATCTTTACCAGTAATATGGAGTGCCCCCAAATCTTCGCATCAATTAAACTGGGTGACTAACGTCTAGCAATATGGAAGGCGCTGCTTATTAGTTTTAAACCTCTTTACGGGTTTAACTACTTAAAAGACCATCTTTCCCCTACTCAGCCGAGGGAAAGAAGCGGGGCATTTTCAGCTATGGTTCCCTGGGTCATGAATTCCCCCTCCCTAACAATTCGCCTTCTCACAGCCCTTTTATTTTGGGGGGGGCACCACATCAAAACAGATCCTGGTTTAAATCATTCTTATGACCCAAATATTTTAACATCTTTTACAATAGGTTTCACACATTTTTTTTCATTCGTGTGGCTGCCAGAACGATTTTTCATTACTGGATGCTAGATTTATTGTGACATTTCAGTCCTTCTCGATAATTTCGTGTCACAAATTAACTCTACGTTCACATAAGATGCTAGTCCTGTTGCGACTGTACGAGACAGTTTTCCATCCCAAATAATATTCCCTTTTGCTTCTTTTAATCGACTACAAATTTTGTTCTGTTTTCTGCTTCTATCACTCAGATGGCTAAAACTCAGATACAAATATCAGATGTATTCACTATGTTCTTGGTAGAAAACTAACACATAGTTCTTAATTCCATATATATATATATATATATATGCCAAATAGGCTTCCCAAATACTTACCTTGTGGCAGCGGGGGACGGATACGTCCTGGCAGGACCATCCCTCGGGGAAGGAAAGATGCGCTGCACGATGCCGTCGCCAGGAAGTGATGCCAGGCGACACTCTGGCAATGCAGCTGGAAACTTGATGGTACCATCGAGTTTTCAGCCCCATTGCCAGAGCGTCACCTAGTGTCACTTCCCGGCGATGGCATGGTGCGTTACAGGGAGGAATGGTTTGGCCGGGGAGCATGTTTCCCTTGCCCCCACGCGGTAAGCACTTGGGAACCCTAATGCCAAATAGTACAATTTTATATGTTAGGGTTTATAAATTAAGACGGACAGCCATGTTAGTCTGTCCATAGCAGCAGAAAAGAGTAAGAGTCCAGTAGCCCCTTAAAGGCTAAAAAAAATTGTGGCAAGTTATGAGCTTTCGTGAGTCACTTGCTCACTTCTTCAAGGTGTAGTGGTTAAGTGCATGGACTCTAATCTGGGAGAACCGGGTTTGATTCCCCACTCCTCCACTTGCATCTGGCTGGATGACCTTGGGTCAGTTACAAGTTCTGGCACAGCTGTTCTTGAAAAAGAGCAGTTTCTGTCAAGAGCTCTCTCAGCCCCACCTACCTCACAGGGTGTCTGTTGTGGGGAGGGGAGGGGAAGGGAGTTCGTAAGACTCAGAGGGAAGGGCGGGGTATAAATCCAATCTCTTCTTCTTCCTTCTATAAAATATACATTTTGTGCACTTAAAGGGGAAAGGTAAGTGTAGATATGATTAAAATTAAATGTAGTTCAGTTTCCCCACAGGTTTCTGGCCATCCCTCCAAAACGTCGGGGGGATGGGGACGGACACATGGACGGACAGACATACACCAGATTTTACTCCATTGGTTCAAGCTGCCAGTAACTTTGATATCTCTCATGCAAGGATAAAGGTCTGAAATGAAAGAAGAATGGGCCCCCCGAGCCATCACTTCCCTGTTCTGGAGAACCTCATTTTGTCTCCTTGGGAGTTTTCTGCTCTCTGCACCAGGCTTTGCCAGTTTGGTGTAGTGGTTAAGTGCGCGTACTCTAATCTGGGAGAACCGGGTTTGATTCCCCACTCCTCCACTTGCACCTGGCTGGATGACCTTGGGCAAGCCGTAGTTCTGATAAGAGCTGTTCTTGAAAAAGAGCAGTTTCTGTCAAAGCTCTCTCAGCCCCACCTACCTCGCAGAGTGTCTGTTGTGGGGAGGGGAAGGGAGTTTGTAAGCCGCTCTGAGACACCTTTGGGTCGTGAAGGGCAGGGTATAAATCCAATCTCCTCCTCCTCCTCCTCCTGAAGGATTCGCCATCCTCTGCAGACTCTACCTTCTCCATCTGCATCATTTCCAAACATATCAAATGTCCTGGGTCCTAGTGCCGATCCCGGTACCGCCCCCCCCTCCCACTCACTTCTCTTCATTGCAGGGGAGGGCTGCATATATACGGAATATACGGAATTAAGTTATGCCTTAGTTTTCTACCAAGAACGCAGCGAATGCACCTGGTATTTGCATCTTAGCTCCAGCCACCCGAGAGCGGGCTAAAGCGGCCATCTCTGGCCAAACCGGCCTGGAGAGCAATTGCTCCCTGGCCCCATTGAGCCGATCAGCATTTCCCCGGGGGTGCAAGAAAGGGCCTTTTTTAGACCTGCACTGCTCCCCCCCCCCCAATGGAGCCCGTCCACACCCTCCGCTCCTCTTTCGCACCAGTCCTGCAAATCTGAATCATTGGCAAGCTCCCCTCCCCCGGGGCTTGATATCCCCCCCCATAGCCGGGATGTACTAAAAGGAAGGACAGGATTGCCCATTGGAAACAATGGGAAAGACTTGAAGACCCATTGGAAATAATGGGAGCCGGGAATGCCAATTGACTTCCATGGGCTCCATTGAAATACATTGCAGCTCAAATAGAGTCGGAATAAAAAGGTGGTACATCCCCCCATAGCCACGTGCGGACAGGAAGGGAAAGGGGGGAGCGCCAGACGGAGCTTTGCCGCGGGGCGGCTCTCCTTTCCTCTCCTAGAATCGGGGCCTCCCCCCTGCATTTCCCTTCCACCCACGCCCCATAGCCCAGCCTTGCATCTCCCCGCCCCTGCCCCCGGTCTTGCCCGCCACCTTCACACATCCAGGAGAAGCGGGTCCTGCTGCGCTCGCGGGGAAAACAAAAGCCGCTTTCCCGAGACCGTGGGAAGAAGTGAGGGGTCTGGGCAGGAAGTGACCCCCTCCCTTGCCTCTTTTTCTCTCCGCTTCTCTAGGATCTGGGGCTCGCTCCCCTTAACCATTTCCGGTGTGTTTGAGCGGGGGGGGGAGGTGTTTGGCAGACGCGCGGGTCTCCAAAAGCAGCGTCCGCAACGGAGAAGACAATCCACGTTCATGCCTTTCAATTGGATGGGGAATGGCCTACTGTGCATGGTGTGCATGGTATCTGAAGAAGTGTGGGTGCAAACGAAAGCTTGTACTTTGAGTAAAAGCTTTGTTGTAAGGTTGCCAGGTCTGGGTTGGAAAATACCTGGAGACTTTGGGGGTGGATCCGGGAGAGGGCGGGGTTTGGGGAGGGGAGGGGCCCCAGCGTGGTACAATGCCCTAGATCAGGGGTGTCGAACTCATTTGTTAGGAGGGACGGATCCGACATAGAATCATAGAATGTTAGAGTTCGGAAGGGATCTTGCAGGTCATCTAGTCCATCCCCCTGCACTCTGCAGGAGCATAGCTGAAAGATAGCCCTACATACCTACAACATACCCAAAAGATGGTCGTCCAGTCTCCCCTTGAAAACGTCCAGCGAAGGAGCATCCAACACCTCGAGGCGGTCTGTTCCACTGCTCAACCACGGGATGTACTAAAAGGAAGGACAGGATTGCCCATTGGAAACAATTAGTACATCCTCTCAACCACTCTTACAGTTAGGAAGTTTCTCCTGATATCTAGCTGGTAACGACTCTCTTGTAATTTCCACCCATTAGATCTAGTCTTGCAATCCGGAGCCAGAGAGAATAGATCTGCTCCATCTTCTACATGACAGCCCTTCAAATACTTGAAGACTGCCATCATGTCCCCTCTAAGCCTTCTCTTTCCCAGGCTAAACATACCCAACTCTTTCAGCCTTTCCTCATAAGACTTGGATTCCAACCCTCTCACCATCTTGGTCGCCCTCTTCTGGACACACTCGAGCTTGTCAACATCCTTCCTAAAATGTGGTGCCCAAAACTGGACACTGTACTCCAGGTACTCACATAATGAAGACCTTGTTGGGCCGGGCCACGTGTCATAAAATGTAATACTGGGTAGCAGAGATAGAAACTTTATAAAGGACACAAACACAGAGGTTTGGGTTTTTTTAACTTAAAAACACGCTTAAAACATTAGCACTCTTGCAATATATTGTTTTATTTAACAGTGTCTGATAACGGACGCCCCTTGCTCTGAATTATTGCATCAAAATGTCTGTGCTGTTGCAATCTTGAGTATGCTGTTCAGGTGTGTACCTGTAAGCTGCAAACCTACGATGACGCAAGCAGCAGCAGAACTGGAAGAAGACGCAGAAGAGAGGCAATTCCACTGCGGTCCTGAGAGAAGCCCTCTAGGGGCCTGATAGAAGCCCCTGGGCCACGTGTTTGACACCCCTGCCCTAGAGTCCACGCTTCGAAGCAGCACCTTTTCTCCAGCTGAACTGATCTCTGTCGGCTGTGGATCAGTTGTAAAAGTGGGGGATCTCTGGGCCCCACCTGGAGGCTGGCAACCCAATTTTGTTGGTCTTCAAGGTGCCACTGGACTCACACTTGGTTCTGCTGCTTCTGACCAACACCTGAATCAAGGTTTATAAAAATTATGGATGGGGCGGAGAGAGTCCACAAAGACAACTTTTTCTCTCTCCCAAAAGACAAGAACTCGACGGCATCCAATGAAGCTGATGGGCAGTAGGTTCAGGACATACTTGCTCTGCGTTTAACACAAAATGCTGGCTTGAATAGGGGTTAAGATCAGGTCCCAAGGAATTCCCTCCCCCCCGTGATTCATTTATTTTCTGTAACATTGTGTCTGATGAAGACTTCTGCATAACTCAAAAGCTTGCTGTGTGTCCACCTCTAACGATATGACTCCTTTCTTGTGTCATGATCATTTTGGTTGACCTTTATCCATAGGTAATTGTGTAAACCTTCATCTACGTCTGCTGATTCAAGTTTTACTATTCCTTGTCTTGGATTGTTAGCCCAGTCCGCAATCCAAACCAGGCCCTGCTGCTTGGGAGTATAATTTTATATCTGGAACTGCTCAACCACCTCTCTTTTTCTCATTTTGTAGTATTTTAAAACTTATTCTAGGTTTCTCGCCATTCCAAATAAATTTGTCTTTGCCACTCTGTCACTACGCCTGGTAATGAATCTTGATGTAATCTGTTGGATAATCCCTCTTTTTCTTTTGTATCCCCTCTGTATTATTACTTTGCTTTCTAAAATAAAAGAAATTTATGCCAAAAAGAAAAGAAAGCTTGCTGTGTGTCGTTTGGTTGGTTGTTAACACAGGGCACTGCGTAGATTGTGTTCTGGGTTGCTGATCCAAGACAGCCGTGTGAGGAACTCCTCAGCAGAGTCAAGGCTTTTCATTCTCCTTGGTAAATCAGCGGGACCTCCAACAGGGATATAAAGCAGAGCAGGTGCATAGCCGGGATTTTGTGGTTTGTGGGGCAAAAGATTTTCTGGTGGGGCTGCCGTTATTTTTATGTCAGCTCCAATTGGCCCCCGAGCCCGACCGCCACCAGCCACCCCTCTCCTTTCCCTCCTGCAAGATTTAAAGGGCCCTTCAGCTGATCGGCGGGGATCACATGGCCCACCGATCAGCTGGAGGGCCCTTTAAATTTTGCAGAAGGGAGGAAAAGGAGCCTGTACCATCCTCCGCTTCTTCTCAAGATGACTCTTTCACATCTTCTTTCTGTCACTGGTAAGTTTCATCTCCTCCCTGCCCTATCGCTTTCAATTTCCCCCACTGAAGATGGACAAAGATTATACACTAAACGTCTGTTCTTCGTAGAAACCAATGGGAGCATTAAGTCTAACCTTATAATATTAAGCAGAGTTAGTAGGGTTGCCAGGTCTCACCTGGCTTGCAGTGGGGGAGTCCTGGTTCCTCTCTGGGAGTTCTTCGGTGCGCGCGTGTGATGATGTCACCCAGAAGTGACGTCATCGTGTCAGGCACGTTGGGGGTGGGGCCACTGTCATTTGAGGGAAAACCGTAAGAGTTTTCCCTCAAATGCTAGAGCATCCCCACACGACGTGCCCTGGCGTGATGATGATTAGATGTGTTATGTATTTGTACGGGGATAGCCTGAGCTTCAGTCACAAGCTCCATAGACTCTCAGGATCCTAAAATCAACAGCCCGATTGGCTGCTGTTGTGCAACAGACCAATCAGGAAAGACTGTGAGTTTTGGTGAGAACAGAACCCTATTGGTCCTAAGTGCTCACTCACGATTGGGCCTTACTGTTCTAGGGGTGTGGTTTAGCCAGTTCCAAACTGTATATAAATTGGGGCTGTTCTATGTATTGCTGCATGGTGTGTTCTGTTCTAATAAACTGAAATCACCGGTTGAAAAAAAAGAGCTGCCTGATGTCGAGTTAAAACAGGGGTGGCATGTGGAAAATCATTCATCCATTCAAGTACTTATACCCTACCTTTCCTTTTCGCTCAAGGTTGGAGTCTCCCTCCAATCTAACACTCTTTTCTTCAAATTAAGGGGCTCTGCCATCGTAGGAATGCTCCTTAGGCTGAAGAAAGGCTACTCGGAGGATGGTTGAATTTGCCCCACCAAATTAACCCCAATGTTGCAAGTCTTCATTGATGCATGGTACAGAATCTGTCAAATATTTGCATGTCTTAATGAAGTAAACAATTGAGAACATCGATTACCTGCGTCAGAATTCTTTTTCCAGTTGAGTTTCCTCTCTCATTGCATTCTGCACCCCCTAAAATGTATCCCAGTATTTGAATGACGTGGTATATGCACAGGTGAGGGAAACAGCTTCCCCTTATTCCAATTTTGCTGGTGATTGCAGTTTATTGTACGCCATCCTTGGCATACCCCATAGAAATGTTCTGAACATTCACCATTTTTTAAAAAATAAATTTTTATTAGTTATCATCAAATAATAAAGACAAGTAATATTGATAATAAAAACAATAAAGCTCCAAAGCTGTAAAAAAAAAACCCTGCAATTGCTGTAGCCATTTCATCCTTTTGGCTTGTTAATAACACCAGGACATTCATTTCTGTTTAAAATTTGCTTTGTATGGTGATATTTGACCCAAACTATTTAAGATATCACTCTTTAAGTGAATTTGGTAGATTTGTCAATGTAAGTGCAAAGCAAACTATTTTTAAATTTTCTAATACCTATGCCTTGAATCTTAGCATTATTCATTATTGCAACAGCAAAATGTTCTATGGCAAAAGTAGAAAGGGAACATCCCTGTCAGGTACCTTTATATACTGAAAAATTTTCAGACACATTGCCGTTGATCATTCTTCTGGCCTTAGGGCACTTGTACATTTACAATATCCCATCTGTACATTTTCCTCCCAAATAAAACATTTTAATATAGCCTATAAATACTTCCACTCCACTCTATCAAATGCTTTTTTAGCATCTAAAAATATAAAAATTGCTTAATCCAAGTTAGCAAATGCATTATCATCATGGATTTGGCTAACATATATCAGTTTCGTAACAAGGCAGTCAATACTATTCCAAATAACATTGGTTTGCATATCAGCAATAACAGATGCTCATATTTTGAAACCATGACTTGCAAGTGAAATCAGTCTGCAAGAACTAGCATTAAAAGCATCCTTTCCTGACTTTAATGTGACAATTGTTCTGGCTTCATTCCAAGACGGTAGAATATGTTTTAATTGGACTGACTCAGTGATGAGTCTGGTTAATGGTTCTTTAAACTAGTTTTATAAAATTCAGACATCAAACCATCTGGTCTTACAGCCCTTCTAATTGTTCAGTCTCTATAGCAGCTACAATCTCATCAACTGGAAAAGATGCTTCTAATTTTTTCCAGATCCTGAGCTCTAGGTTGTAACATCTTAAATAGGAAGATATCAATATCGCACATCCAGTGGGAAATTTATGTAATAACATAAATATTTGTAAAACAAATACAAGAAGTTGACTTATACTGAATCAAACCAACGGTCTATCAAAGTCAATACCTGTCTACTCAGACTGGCAGTGGCCCTCCGGAGGCTAAGGTAGAGGTCTTTCATAACACCTACCACCTGATCCTTTCAACCGGAGATACTGGGAATCAAACCTGCAACCCTCTGCAGGCCCAGGAGATGCACTACCACTGAGCCACATGCTCTGGAATATCTCCTGTTCAAGCGATATACTGATTTGTTACCCATAATGGATTTGTAATATTGCTTTTCTTGTGCTTATGCCTTAAATTTTTCACTAAGACAAAAGATGGCTTATTGCCAAAGTTGAAAAAATTTTGCTGAAAAAAGCTCATCATTCTTTCACTTTTGTGAATGCTTGAAAGACCCAGGTGAGCCTTAAGGGGGAGGGGGGGGAAGCAACCTTTCATATAACCCCAAGTTCCCACATTTTTATGTTCATCTTCCAGCTCTCTAATTCACTCTAATTCCTGGCTTTATCCTTAATCAGCCTTTCTATGTTCTATTGACTTTTCGTATTTTGCCTCATTGTTCTTCCCAATGAGAGCTCAAAGTAACTTTCAGTGTTGCTCTCCCCTTCATTCAACCCTCAAAACAACCCTGTAAGATAGGCTAGGCTGAGAGTGTGTGACTGGCCCAAGGTCGCCCAGCAAGCTTCCCTGGCACACATGGGGGATTCAAACCCAGCACTCCCAGTTCCTAATCCATCACTCGAACCACTATATCAGACTGGCTTCCCCAACAGATATATTATTTATTTACTCACTCACTTACTTCATGCATAGCCTGCCTTTCTCACTGAGACGCAAGGTGAATTACAAAAATTTACAAAACATTTTTTTTTTAAACCCTCTATCGGACAGCATAAAACATCTGATAATTCATGCAGTAGGATTACAGCATTAGAAAACAAGGCAAATAAGAATTACTAAAACATACCAAGCCATTCCTTAATGCAAAATGCGGGTTACAAAATTAGAACACAATGCACTAAAAAGCAAAGTTACAAAACTGGAAGATAGTGCAGTGGAAGCGAGCTACAATCCTATTCCTTTATAAAAGCAACCCTGAGCTGTTCCATTATACTATGGATTCTCATCCCTCGTATCAAAAATGCCCACCTGAACATTTCTATTTTTGCACATTCTGCCCATATCTTAAACACATCTCAAAATATAGGCTGAGTTGTTTGAAAAGGACTTTTATAATAAAAAAATAAAACCCTCAATATCTGATCTCTAATATCTGCTGTTTCTGTAATAAGCATATATTTACAACATAATCCTGAGCAGAGTTACATCCTTTCTAAAACCATTTGCCAGGGATTTAGAAGGGTAGTTTATATGCCCAGGATGGCACAGTTAATCTCTGGCATCTAAATCATGTTCTTTAGGGACGTTTCCAAAAAAGAAATACTGGAGAACGGTCTGCGTCTGTCATTGATCTCATCTGAACATTACAAATTTGACGGGAGACTCTCGAAGAATAGGTTCTTTTGGAGTTGAATGAAAGAAGTCATCCCCTCAGACTGGGATCTAATAATCTCTGTGGCGGCATTTCTTTTATTAATTATGAACATTTTGGAAGGGATTTTAACAAACCCTTTTTGATGATCTATCAGGGGTGGTTATTCATCGTTCCATCGTATGAACACCTGAAGCTCCCCTCATACTGAATGAGACCACTGGTCCATCATGGTCGGTCTTTCTTGTCAGACTGGTGGCAGCTCTCCAGGGCCTCAGGTCTTTCACGTCCCCTACCACCTGGTCCTTTGAGCTGGAGATGCCGAGGATCGGACCTGGGATCTTCTGCATACCAAGCAGATGCCCTAACACTGAGTCACAGTCCATCCTCAAAACCAGGGGTCCTCAAACTTTTTAAACAGGGGGCCAGTTCACTGTCCCTCAGACCGTTGGAGGGCCGGACTATAGTAAAAACAAAAACTATGAACAAATTCTTATGCACACTGCATATATCTTATTTTGAAGTGAAGAAACAAAACGGGAACAAATACAATATTTAAAATGAAGTAAAGTTAAATCAACAAACTTACCAGTATTTCAATGGGACTTCCTTAGCCCCCACCCCCAGGATGACATCCCCCCTCCGGCTGAAAGGGATCAGTCCCCTGGGAGGCCCTTGTGGCACTGGAGGGGGGGCTCGCCGGCATTGCTCTCACGGGGGGGTTCTCTCCCCCCAAAAACAGACCTTTTCCCGGAATGCACCTTCCCCCCAAATGTGCAGGAATTCTCCACCCTGGAGTCGGCAACCATGGCCGAGCGTGTCCCCCGCCTCCCTCCCTCCCTCCCTCCCTCCCAGGACCTCCCGGCAGCTGCGCCCCCCCCCCGCGAGCGTCTCCCTTCCCGGGACCCTTCCCCTTTGCCGCTGCTGCCCTGCCCGGCTGCTCCACGCGGCTTCTTCTCCGCAGCCCCATCCCCGTCCCCGGACACTCCGGCTGAACCCCACCCAGGCTGGGGAGGGAGGGGGGGAGGCGCCCGCCCCGCCGGGAGGAGCTCCGCCTGGGCTGCTCTCCGCCGTGCCCTCGAAGGCACCTCTCCCAATGGGGCTACTCGGGAGGAGGAGCCCAGCAGGCGGGCAGGGGCGCTGCTGCTGCGCTCCCCGAGGAGGAGGAGGAGGCGGCTCTGGGTGGGGGGGGCGGGCATAAACACCCGGTGGGCCGTATAAATGTCCTCGGCGGGCCGCATGTGGCCGTAGTTTGAGGACCCCTGCTCAAAACTTTCTCATCAAAATCTTCTCACATTATTATTTCTCCCTCAGCCATTTCTGAACATCTCAACGATTATATTAAAGTACAGTGAGGGAGGGCAGAGAGTGGATATCGCCTGCCTTCATTGCTTCAGTTGACATGTGCCCCCATTACTTGCTTCTTTGTCCCCAAACGCAAGTGCTGGGACCTCACACCTCCATCAACTGAACCAGTCTGTGAGCCTGTCAGCATCCACATGGAAATAAGAAGCTCCCTTCGCCCTCACCAGTATAGCCCAAGCAAGCCCAATCTCGTCAGATCTCAGAAGCTAAGCAGTGCTGACCCTGGCAAGTATTCGGATGGGAAACCTCCAAAGAATACCAGGGCCGGGAGGCAGAGGCAGGTTATCAGTCACTTCTCAGAACTTCCTCCATGCCTCAGTAGGAGTCGCCAGAGGTCACCATGACTTCCAGCGATGGGCACACACACACAATTTTGTATTTGAAGAAGAATAAGAAGAGATTGGATTTATACCCCGCCCAAGGGAGTCTCAGAGTGGCTTACAAGCTCCCTTCCCTCCCCCTCCCCACAACAGACACCCTGTGAGGTAGGTGGGGACGAGAGAGCTCTGACAGAAACTGCTCTTTTTTCAAGGACAGCTCTTGACAGAACTATGGCTTGCCCAAGGTCATCCAGCCAGGTGCAAGTGGAGGAGTGGGGAATCAAACCCAGTTCTCCCAGATTAGAGTCCGCGCACTTAACCACTACACCAAACTGGCTCCCCACCAGAAGGATTTTGCTCTTCTGTGGGAACAGCCCAGCCTAAAGCAGCTGATCAACACCCTGCCTCCCTGAGGGAAATCTGCCTTCTGCTGAACCAGATCATTGGTTTAACAAGGTCGCTATTGTCTACTCTGACTGGCAGCCGCTCTCCAGTGTCTCGGGCAGAGGTCCTTTCCCATCCTGGATCCTTCTGGCTGGATGTAGTGGGAAGATGGAGCTGGGATCTTCTTCTGCATTCAGAGCAGATGTTCTACCACTGAACCACAGCGTCTTCCAAATCACCTCTCTGTTTTTAAAATCAGAACCAAACAGAAAGGAAGGAAAGACTCCTCAGCATTTGCAGATTGTATTGCTATAAAGGGGGGAAATCTCCAATTCTTATAAATGTCCTTATATGTGGAACTTTATCTATGTTTTTATTTCATTCATCCGTACTCTGCTCTTCTCCCCATGGGGACCCCAAATGGCTTACGTTGCCCTCGTCTCCCCCATTTTATATTCACAACAACCCTGTGAGGTAGATAAGGCTGAGAGAGGGCGAGACTGGCCCAAGGTCACTCAGGGAGCTTCCGGGGCACGAGTGGGGATTCGAACCCAGGCCTCCCAGATACTAGTCCAACACTCTTCACCACTACACCACAATGGCTCCATGTCTCTCTCTCGGGAACCTCAGTAAGGCACTCCTTTATCATAAACGTTGCTCACATTTCACTAACCTGAACTATGTAAGCAGCAATTAAAAGGATAAATAACCACAGCCTAGGGTCCAATCGATATTTGCCACTTAGATAACAACACGTAGGTATGTAACACCCTTAAACAGAATAAGCATCAGGGTCAGACCTACCTGTCTTGGATTTCTACAGTGTCAGGAGAAAGGCAGGGTACATAAAACATTCTGAATAAATAAATAAATAAATACAATTGCTACCAACAATTAATAACATACACAACCTGGGGCTAGTAGTTCTGAGAACTGGTATATAGCCTTCCAAAGCAAGGTCGACGTCCATCCAACCAGCCAAGTGCTTGCAAGGGTTAACGCTACGGATGAACCCACCCGTGGTAGGTACCGAGGTGAAGTTCTGTGCGGCCACTGATGCTCTCCCCAAACTCCAAGCATTGACACGACTCCTATCCAGCATGGGTTTTTTGATGCCTAATAAGATTTGCACTCTGGTTGAAGGTCTTTCCGCATTCAGAACACCGAAACGGTTTCTCCCCTGTGTGGATTCGCTGGTGAGAGACGAGGTGTGCGCTCTGAATGAAGCTCTTGCCACATTCTGAACATTTATATGGCTTCTCCCCCGTGTGGATCCTCTGGTGTGAACGAAGACTCGAGCTGACTCTGAAAATCTTCCCACATATTGTGCACTTGTACGGTTTCTCTCCTGTGTGGATTCTTTGGTGGTATGTGAGAGTGATGCTGACTCTGAAGCTTCTCCCACAGACGGAGCATTCGTAGGGCTTTTCCCCGGTGTGGATTCTCCGATGGGCAACGAGGCTTTTGCTCTCCGTGAACCTCTTTCCACATTCTTTGCATTTATATGGTTTCTCTCCTGTGTGGACTCGCTGATGGGTGGCGAGATGAGCACTCTGAACAAACCGCTTCTCACATACTGAGCATTGGTACGGTCTCTCCCCTTTAGGGCCCTTCTGATGGGAAGTAAGAGGTTTGGTCTGACTGAAGCTCTTTCCAGGCTCTGAGCTTTTCCCACCGTTGGGGGTTCTCCAACGGGGTCTAAGGATTAACTGACTAGTAAAGGGTTTGGCAAAGCGACGAAACCTGTTTCTTTTATTTCCTTTGCCACTTTCTTCTTGACTTGGGATTTCCTGACTGCTGGGCTTTTCTGAAGCCTTGGATTTCTTCATCTCCTTTGCTTCAGTTTTCTTTCTCTGCTGTTCTTTTCTCACAACACCTGTAGGGAAAGAGAGAGAGAGAGAGACTTGGTAAGGGAGACACAAGGTCACAGACAGGATGCAAATAATAGCTGTTGTGAACAGAAAACAAACTGCTGGGAAAATTTTGCCCTGTGCGAAATAAGCCTCTGTAGATCTACAGGAACAGGCTGACAACATGGTGTAGGGTATGGACACAAGGGTGCTCTTCCAAGCAGAAAGTTGCTGGGTCATTCCTAGGCATCTCCTGTCAAACCATCTCAAAAACTAACGTTTGGAAGACTTTCAAGAACAACTCCTCCTCCAAGAAGACAACATTGGTCATGGTGAACATAAGAGAAGCCAATGTTGAATCAGGCCAATGGCCCATCTAGTCCAACACTCTGTCACACAGCGGCCAAAATATACCAGGTGCCATCAGGAGGTCCAGCAGTGGGGCCAGGGCACCAGAAGCCCTCCCACTGCTGCCCCCTCCAGCACCAAGAAGAGAGTGCATCACCTGCCCCAGACTGAGAGTTCCCATCTATACCCTGTGGCTAATAGTCACTGATGGACTTCTGCTCCATATGTTTATCTAATTCCCTCTTGAAACTGTCCATGCTTGTAGCTGCCACCACCTCCTGTGGCAGTGAATTCCATATGTTAATCACTCTTTGGGTGAAGAAGTACTTCCTTTTATCTGTTCTAACCCGACTGCTCAGCAATTTCATGGAGTGCCCACGAGTTCTTGTATTGTGAGAAAGGGAGAAAAGTACTTTTTCTCAACCTGCTCAATCCCATTCATAATCTTATAAACCTCGATTATGTCACCCCTCAGCCATCGTTTCACCAAGCTGAAGAGCCCCAACCGTTTTAACCATTCTTCATAGGGAAGGTGGAACAATGCCTACGGATTATGAAGCTACCACATACTGAATCAGACCCTTGGTCCATTGAGATCAGTATTGTTCACTCAGACGGGCAATGATCCAGGGTCTCAGGCAGAGGTCTTTCACATCATATCACAGAGAGTGATTTAAATGTGGGA
Source organism: Gekko gecko (assembly GCA_029375565.1). Taxonomy (NCBI): domain Eukaryota; kingdom Metazoa; phylum Chordata; class Lepidosauria; order Squamata; family Gekkonidae; genus Gekko; species Gekko gecko. The sequence goes on from JAPDNY010000002.1 coordinate 8,729,525, forward strand.
TTTGGGAGCAAGGGATGTGGTGATGGCCACAGAAATAAGGTAAAGATTTCCGTTGCTCGAAAGCCAGTCGAATCCGAATCTAGAGGGCGGTGCTCATCTCTGCTTCCAAGCCAAAGAGCCAGCGCTGTCCGAAGAAATTTCCGTGGTCATGTGGCCGGCATGACTAAATGCCAAGGCGCATGGAATGCTGTTACCTTCCTACTGAAGCGGTGCCTATTTATCTACTTGCAATTTCTTGTTTTCGATCTGCTAGGTTGGCAGGAGCTGGGGCCAGAGACGGGAGCTCACTCTGTCACACGGCACTCGGGTCTCGAGCTCCTGAGCTCCTGACCTTCTGGTCTGCAGCTAAGCATCTTAACCACTGAGCCACTGTGGCCCTGGCCACAGAAATAAACAGCTTTAAAAGGGGAGTAGATAGATTCATGGAGAAGTCTATCAATAGCTACTAGCCATGGTAACTGAGGGGAACCTCCATGTTCAAAGGAACAAATCCTCTGAATCCCAGAGCCAGGAGGCAGCATCAAGGAAAGGCCTTGGCCTCTATGCCCTGTTGTTGGCCCTCCAGAGGAACTAGTTGGCCATTGTGTGAGACAGGATGCTGGATGAGATGGACCACTGGTCTAATCCAGCAGGGCTCTTCTTGTGTTCTTATCAGGGGAAGGCATCAGCCTCTATGCCCTGTTGTTGTTGGCCCTCCAGAGGAACCGGTTGGCCAGTGTGTGAGACAGGATGCTGGATGAGATGGACCATTGGTCTGACCCAGCAGGGCCCTTCTGATGCTCTTATCAATGAGAAGGCCTTGGTTTCAACGTCCCATTGTTGGCTGTCAAGAGAAACTAGGTTGGACACTGTGTGAGACAGTATGCTGGACTACATAGACTATTGGTCTGACCCAGTAGCATTCTTCTTATGTTCTTATCAAGGAAAGGCCTCAGCCTCTATCTCTTTTTGTTGGCCGTCCAGAGGAACTGGTTGGCCACTGTGTGAGACAGGATGCTGGACTAGACGAACCATTGGTCTGATTCAACAGGGCTCTTCTTATGAAGGTTGCAGCATCTCTGACCTGCTGTTGGTCATACAGAGGAAGAAGAAGAAGAGATTGGATTTATACACCGCCCTTCATGACCCAAAGGTATCTCAGAGCAGCTTACAAACTTTCCCTCCCCTTCCCCTCCCCACAACAGACACCCTTGTGAGGTAGGTGGGGCTGAGAGAGCTCTTGACAGAAACTGCTTTTTTTCAAGAATAGCTCTTATCAGAACTATGGCTTGTCCAAGGTCATCCAGCCAGGTGCAAGTGGAGGAGTGGGGAATCAAACCCGGTTCTCCCAGATTAGAGTCCACGCACTTAACCACTACACCAAATTGGTTGGTCCCTGGACTAGATGAATCGCTGGTCTCATCCAGCAGGGCTCTGCTGATGCTCTGATCAACTCCTACCTGATCCTTTGCACTGGAGATGCCAGAGATTGAACTTGGGACCTTCTGCATGCCAGGCAGATGCTCTGCCACCGGGCCGCGGCACCTCAGTCTTATCTGGAATCCTGCCTACCGAAATGTAGCGTAAGTGGGTGGAAGAGAGGTCACCATTTGGATAAAGAGGGGACAAAGTGCTCCTAGAATTCTGAAGTGCCATGAGGAATGTTGTGTAGAGGGAGGCAACAAAGGAAAAGGAAGCCTCAGCCCCGAGAGAAGCCCCCCCTGAGACCAACTCCCAGTTCTTCCACAGGGGATTCGGGAGGCAGCATCTCGCTCCGATACCACCTATTGCACCTATGTAATGAGTCTCTGGGAAAGGGCCATGTCCTTCCTGTGAAGAGAATCTCAAAGAGCTGGATCTGAGATGCTAACAGGCTGGAAGAGTTCTAAGAAGAGCGAGAGAGGACCAAATTGTTTTAGAGCATTTCAAACAGGGTTTCCGGAATGCTTTAATGTCATTCTTAGGGTTTCCTGAGCAACCGCCTACATAAAAACATAAGAGAAACCAATGTCGGATCAGGCCAATGGCCCATCCAGTCCAACACTCTGTGTCACACAGTGGCCAAAAATACGCGGCGCCATCAGGAGGTCCACCAGTGGGGCCAGGACACCAGAAGCCCTCCCACTGTTGCCCCCCCCCCAAGCACCAAGAAAACTGAGCATCACTTGCCCCAGACTGAGAGTTCTTATCTATACCTTGTGGCCAGTGTTCCCTCTAAGCTGAGTTGGTGTGAGCTAGCTCACAGTTCTTTAGCTTCCAGCTCACACAATTTTGTCTTTGCTCAGGAAGGAGGGTTCCAGAGCAAACTAATTTATGCAGCAGCCAAATTGCTCGCTCACAACTTCAATGCCAGGAGCTCACAAAGTAGCATTTTTGCTCACAAGACTCCACAGCTTAGAGGGCACACTGCTTGTGACTAATAGCCACTGATGGACCTCTGCTCCATATGCTTATTTACCTTTGGCTTCTGGGCAAATATCCACTAATACCTTTTACAAGATGATAAATAAATGGAGTATTAAGGGAACAGGGTTTAGCCACTGTCATTTTCAGTATGTGCTGATACGTAACAACAAGAACAATCAGCAATTCCTACTGTCCCGTATTTACCAGTCAAGACAGAGGGAGAGATTCCCAGAGAGGCCAGATTCTTGTAATTCTCCTCTGTGACTTCCTGGTGCAAGGCTCTTTGGTCCGGATCCAGCAGGGCCCACTCCTCCTCTGAGAACTCCACAGACACATCCTCCACGGTCACCAGACTCTGAAACAAGGAACATTTCCTCAGATCACCTGACAAGAGAGTGCAGGCAAGGGGGCTGGGGGAGTTCTTCAGCAGCAGCATTCACACCATCCCTAGAAGACGCAGGCCCCTTTTGTCCCAGGGTCAGAGGTCCGAGCCCTTCTCCATAAACACCCCTATGACACACACCCCTTTTATACAGACAGTACTGTGAGGGCCTGTGTGTGGTGCCTGGTCAGAGCTGCTGCTGATTTTTCTGACCAGTCCTCTATGCAAATCTACAATAGTCTCTTCGGGGTAATAGTTTTACTTCTTGGTCAGGGATATTTGCAAGGACCACTGCTTAAGTGTATTTACTATGAAATAGATAGACACCACAGCTTGCTAACGTTAAAACTGAACAGGCTTTATTTACAAACAACACAACAGGGGGATGGAAGCTGTACAGAGGATATTTTGTTTCCTTTCAGGCTTTAGCTCTTGCCTTTACGTTCACTTAGGCTGTATGTTTCTTTCAGTTCAGTACCTAGATGTCTTTTAGTTCACAACACACACCTCAGATCTCACTCTCCAGTCACTCCTTGGGCTTTTACTAACAGGTCCCTCTGAGTCTCCCTGGTCACCAAACCAGCTTTCCAGACTCCTGCTAGACCATTCTTTAGCCCTTTCTAAACCACCTCCAGTTCCTTTTTAAGGAGAGATATCTCAATGGTGTGGGACTCTATTGTGTTTAGTTTTTAACTGTCTGGTCACTGTCCCCTTCCTTCTGAGGAACTCAGTAAACCAGGTTCTTCCGCACAGAGCTACGGAGCTTCTTCAGTTCGCTGACAGACTCCTTGTTAGCTCTCCGTCCAACAACTAACTAAACTGCTGCTTCTCAACTGCCAATTCCAAACGGACCATTTGGTCTGTTAAATGCCAATCACTGAGGGTTCCGAGCGAAATGGCCCCCTCCTCACTCCGTCATGTGACTCAGCAGTATTCTATGTTTACTTTCTGCTGGTCCCAGATCTTTAAGTCCGTCACAGCCCCCTCCACCGTTACCTGATCTGGTTGCCCAGAGGTGGCTTCTGTTCCATCACAATGAGAAGGTTTTGAATGAAGCACTGGTGTTCTTCCAACCCCTGTGAAGGAGACGGAAAGGAAAATTGGTTCACTTTGTTCCATTTCCCTGAGCACTGGTTTGGTGTAGTGACTAAGAGCAGCGGACTCTGATCTGGGAGAACCGGGGTCGATTCCCCACTCCTCCACACGCAGCTGCTGGTGTGGCCTTGGGTCAGTCACAAGTTCTCTCAGAGCTGCTGTCTCAGGAGTAGTTTGTGTCAGAGCTCTTTCCGCCCCACTTACCTCACCGGGTGTCTGTTGTGGGGAGGGGAACGGAAAGGCGATTGTAAGCCGCTCTGAGACTCCATTGGGTACTGAAGAGCAGGGTATAAATACAATCTCCTTCTCTTCTTCTCTGTCTGGGCAGTCTTGTCCTACCAGAACACGTTCCTCCCTGGAGGAAGTCAGAGCTTGTTGTCAGAGCCTCACTGACAAAGCCTGAAATTGTCTTGCTTAAGGGACAACCTCTGGACATGATACTAGCATTGCACTTTTTCTTGTGATTTTTGATGGATCCCCTGCATCCTGTCTTGGATCTTGGACTGGTGTTCTGGAGGCAGGAAGCCATGCCCAGGGAGTAACTATGGCCATGTCAAGGATGTACTGGGAAGGAGTCAGACAGCTTCTCTTCAAGCAAGTCACAAAGAAACAGTTCAGTAGGTAAGATGTAGTCTGCATATAGAAAGAGAAACCCTCCCTCGCCCACCAAAAGGCTAGCAAGCAGGGCTCTTTTTGTAGCAGGAACTCCTTTGCATATTAAGCGACACCCCCCCTAATGTAGCCAATCCTCCAAGAGCTGCCAGTAGCCCCTGTAAGAAGAGCTCTGTAAGCTCTTGGAGGATTGGCTACATTAGGGGGTGTGTCGCCTAATATGCAAAGGAGTTCCAGCTACAAAAAGAGCCCTGCTAGCAAGGATACTGCTACTCTTGAGCAGATCCCGAGGAGGGACCCCAGTCCCAATGGGAGAGCCCACATTTGAAAACGGTTGTCAGCATAAGCGAATCGGACGATTCTCTAGTAGGTCTGTAGCATCGGTGTGTAAAGGTACACCTCTGCCAGGTCCACTAAGGTCGAGAACTTTTTCAGATCAAGGATGGTTCTCATGTTCCCCATATCTTTGCTCCTTGCAGCTGGGCTGTCCATCCTGGGCTCTTTTAGAGGCCCCTCGCCTCATGCCCCTCTCTAAATGGAGTGAGTTAGGGTCCCATTCCTCCTGTAATTTCTACAACTAGAAAGCAATGGTGTATGATGGCAAGACAATATCCATTTGATCCGCTCTCACATTCTAAATTGACATTATGGGCCAATCCAGACCGAAAAATGGGGCAGAAATCGTCTTTGTGGAAGGCTTGAAGGGATAAGGGGATTTTTACATTGGATCAGCTGACAGGTTATGAGGATGAGTTTTTGTTATTTTCTCAACTGAGGCCTAGATATGATTTGCCATCTTCTGTCGTATGGAAAAGTATATGACACTGTGTATAATAGATGCATGCTTAAGGTAGATCCATTCTATGCTTTTTATTTTTTTAAATTTTTTCTATACTATTATATAAATATTGGTGTCAAGTATTGCCAAACATAGGTTTTATCCAAACAATACATCAAAGTGCAGGTTTACATTATATTCAAACAGCAGCACCTTGTCAGTTTCACAACCACTAGTCCCAGGGGACGCTAGTAATTTACCCCTATCTTTTTCAAGAACCGTGATGTACATTCAGGACATAAGGCAAAATAATTTCTCTTTGTGAGTATAAAACTCTTAAAATAGCAGCATATTTTCGAGGGTCTCATCAGAACCTTTGCAGCAAAAATAATAACCAGTCTAGGAGAACATATCTCTCAAGTTCTATCTGCTTTAAGAGCTGGAACCATGGTGATTCTTTAGCAAAGGATTTAGTAAAGTGTCTATTATTGAAACTGTATCTTATAGGACGCATCCCTTAAATATATGCTTTGGGCATGTCCAGTCATTGTTTTTTTTCTGGGAAGAAGTTATTACTCATATCAATTTTGTATCAGAATATTCATTGATTTTTGCAGATTGTTATGCGCTTTCACACTATCTGCCCATCTCTTGGAGGCTAACCAACGGTCAACGAAAATGGACCCTCACTGTGCCTTTACTACAGCTAAAAGACTCATATTACAACATTGGAAAGATTAAAAAAAACCCTCATCTGGAAAATCAATGAATTCAGGACCTTAGAACTCTATCAACACATGGCGTATAGACGGCAACTGCATATGAACTTCAAATATTTGGAAATCATTTATAGATATTGCTGTTATATTTTTGTCTCGTCCTTATGTTTGGTGTAGTGGTTAAGTGCGCGGACTCTAATCTGGCAGAACCGGGTTTGATTCCCCACTCCTCCACTTGCACCTGCTGGATGACCTTGGGCAAGCCATAGTTCTGGCACGGCTGTCCTTGAAAAAGAGCAGTTTCTGTCAGAGCTCTCTCAGCCCCATCTACCTCACAGGGTGTTTGTTGTGGGGAGGGGAAGGGAAAGGAGTTTGTAAGCCGCTCTGAGACTCCTTTGGGTAGTGAAGGGTGGGCTATAAATCCAATCTCTTCTTCTTCTCTTCTTTTAAAAAAAATCTTATTTAGTTGCCGGATTGTAGGTTTTTTCCCCATTGTTCTTTTTCTGTGCTTTTCTTTAAAAGAAATTTTGAAGCCCTCATATCTTTGGACTATTGAACTTTGGGCCTCTGGATAGATTCTGTCTCCTCTTTTTCTAGCAGGTGTTCTGTCGCTAGAAGTAGGAGGTGATGCTATGACATTTTGCTAATTCTGTTTGGAGGAGAGATTTCCAACTCCAGAGCTTCATGACTGTCCTGGTGAGTTATGCCATGTCTTTGAGAGGTCATGAGGGTGACTACCTACACCCAGGGAGTCTTTGGGTTGTTGGCACCATGCCACATAGATCTTCTTTCCTCCTGGACTGGAGTTTTCAGAGGATTTCAGAGAATGGAACAGAGGTCCAACAGTGGCTATTAGCCACAAGGTATAGTTGGGAACTCTCAGTTTGGGGCAGGTGCTGCACTCTATTCTTGGTGCTGGGGGGCAGCAGTGGGAGGGGGCTTCTAGTGTCCTGGTCCCACTGCTGGACCTCCTGATGGCCCCTGGTATATTTTGGCCACTGTGCGACAGAGTGTTGGACTAGATGGGCCATTGGCTTGATTCACCATTGGCTTCTCTTTATGTTCTTAGGATTTGAGGGGACACACATGAACACATGAAACTGCCTTCTACTGAATCACACCCTTGGTCCATCAAAGTCAGTACTGTCTACCCAGACTGGCAGTGACTCTCCAGGGTCTTCGGCTGAGGTCTTTCACACCAGAAACTGCCTGGTCCTTTTAACTGGAGATGCCTGGGATTGAACCTGGGACCTTCCGCATGCCAAGCAGATGCTCTGCCACTGAGCCACAGCCCCTCCCTTGAATGTCGGACATTGTTGCCCCTTTCCCTGATGCCTTGAGAGATTTGACCAGGGCATTAGGTCAGGACATGAAAAAGAAATTAAACCTCCAGCGGGGTGATGACTATACATTGAACATCGGAAGGAATCCCCACTTCCAAGAGGGAGCCATACCCAGAAAGTCCAGGTTCCTGCAATTCTCTGCCATGACTTCCCGGTGCAAGGCCCTTTGGTCTGGATCCAGTAGATCCCACTCCTCCTCTGAGAAATACACGGCCACATCCTCAAAGGTCAGCAGATCCTGAAAGAAGGGAACATCATTTTCCTCATAGGTAATTCAAAAAGAGTGTGCAGGAGAGGGAGATGGAAGTTCTTCCGCAGCAATGTTCAAACCATCCCTATTTTGGGGGGCCCCAAAGAACAGGAAGCCCCCAGCACTTCTCTGTAAGCACCACCCCCTTACCTGATCTGGCTGCACAGAGGTGGTTCCCATTCCTCCGCCACGAGAAGGCCTACAATGAAGAATCAATGTCCCGCCATTGCCTGTGAAGGAGACAAAACAGGTCATTTATCATGTCAGTTGCATGGTCAAATTCAAGGTAGGGATTCTTACCTTCATACCGCTTGTCACGATCCTAGGCCTATAGTAGTGCAGCCTACAGGCCCTAGGGAGGCCTAGTGGCTCCGGAGAAGCCTGTACTAGAGTAGCTATCAGGCCTACATTTTCCAGATCTCCTTTGAATCCTGTGACTGGCTAACAGGGGATTTGGAGGGAAAATTTACCCCAGTAGAGGAGTGGAGGGTGTTGCCTGGGGAGAAGTGACAAAAGGCTTTGCCCAAAGTGGGAGGTGGTTCACTCCTAGGAAGCAGAGCTAGTGTGAAGTTGCTGCAGACGGAGGAACCCCTCATCCAAAAGGGGTGAGTCAGCTTGAGGCCAAATACCTAGAGAAGGCTAAGGGACGGTATAGTCAGACGCATCAGGGTTTCTTATTTTGCTGGCCTACCTACCTTTACTGTGCTCAGTTATTGAATTAGTTATTGTTAAATCTCTTTAATAACAGTCGTTTGTTACTCTGCCTGGGTCCTGATGCCTCATTTGGTAACTTATATGGGAAACCTGCTGGAAAAGGAATGCACAAAGGGGTAGGGTGGGTGCCCTGGGCCCACCCAAGAAGACTCATACCAGAGTGGTGGCAGCCATTAGAGAGCTTTTCTAGCCGCTGCCCACGACACCTCCCTTGGCCTAGGACGTGCATTCCTAAGAGAGTGCTCCCCTCTCATGCAGTCTCTCCCCGTTCTCCACTGGGGAACCTCTAGAATGCTAATCTTGAAGAGATTATGGCGACCCCTCATGGGACTTTCAAGGCAAGAGGCATTCAGAGGTGGTTAGCCACTGCCCGCCTCTGCGTAACAACCTTGGACTTCCTCGGTGGTCTCCCATCCAAGTACTAACCAGGGCCGATCCTGCTTAGCTTCTGAGATCTGTGGAGGTAAGTTCGCCTGGGCTATCCAGGATCAACATGGCTACTTTCTAAAACTAGCTGTTTCCAAACTGGATTGTCACCTGATTTTATAGTTCTAGTGTTCAGTTTTTAGATGCCGTTTTGATGGTTTATAAAAAAAAAAAAATGAAATTAAGAGAAACAAAACTATTCTAAATGCAAATGTTATATTACAGCTGGTTGCATGAAAACAATTTCCCCCCGCTCTCGGGCACAATGTTAAGTGCTCCTAAACAGATCATTAGACTGCGGGAGAGGTCAGAGATGATCTGTGAACACAAGCCAGGGAGGCACAAAAGACAGCCCACAGATTCCAGGCATATTGGCAAAGGAAAAACAGAGGTCCATGAATGGCTATTAGCCACAAGGCATAGATGGAACACTCTGCCTGGGGCAGAGATGCTCTGTCTTCTTGGTGCTTGCGGGTGAATGGGAGAGGGCTTCTGGAGTTCTGGCCCCGCTGGTGGACCTCCTGATGGCACCTGGGTTTTGGCCACTGTGTGACACAGAGTGTTGGACTGGATGGGCCACTGGCCTGATCCAACATGGCTTCTCTTATGTTCTTATGTCTGGGGCAGTGATGCTCTGTCTTCTTGGTGCTGGGGGGGAGGGGCAGTGGGAGAAGGCTGCTGGAGTTCTGGCCCCGCTGGTGGACCTCCTGATGGCACCTGGGTTTTGGCCACTCTGTGACACAGAGTGTTGGACTGGATGGACCACTGGCAAGATCCAACATGGCTTCTCTTATGTTCTTATGTCTGGGGCAGTGATGCTCTGTCTTCTTGGTGCTTGTGGGTGGGGCAACAGTGGGAGGGCTTCTGGTGTCCTGGCCCCGCTGCTGGACCTCCTGATGGCACCTGGGTTTTGACCACTGTGTGACACAGAGTGTTGGACTGGATGGGCCACTGGCCTGATCCAACATGGCTTCGCTTATGTTCTTATTAAAAACGCTGGAATGCAGTGAACACATGTTTCTGCCGTATCCTGAAGCAGGCCCTTGCTCCTCAAGGCCAGGACTGCCTACTCAGCAGCTCTCCAGGGTCTTATACAGAGGTCTTGAGCATCACTCTGTAACTAGAGATGCTGGGGACTGAACCTGGGACCTTCTGCATGCCAAGCAGATGCTCTGCTTCTGAGCCACTGCAGCTCCCCTAGTGGTTAAACTGTTGGGTGCAGATCAGAGGGCCCCAAGGACTACTGGTTGACCTTGGCCAAGACACTGCTCATCCTAACAGACTTGGCAGGGTTGTTGTAAGGGTGAATGCAGTGCAGATGAGGAACCCAGTATCATGGATGCTGCCCTGAGCTATGGAAAATGGGATCAAAACATAATTTTGGATGAAGCTGACATGTGTCTCGTTTCGCCTTACCCGGTTGGTCACCCTCCCATGGGGTCCTGTTGAGAACTGGTCTTTTTCTGTTGTTCGACGGGGTCGTCTCTGCCTCAGGGGAATGAGTGGTCTGAAATAACATCCGTGGCATTGGAAGAGGGATTAACAAAAGGACAGGGGAGGGTGATTTTTACCCCTCTTCACTACTAGAATAAAAACCCCTTACCTGCGCTTCCTGCATCTTCTCCTCTGCCCGGCTGAGGAGGAAGCCTTCTGCCAGGGCCACCGCCTGGGAACTGGTCTCCGGCCCGCACTCCCTCACCCAGCTCTCCATCTCCGGGGGCAGGACGGCCAGGAACTGCTCCAGGATCACCAGGTCCAGCATCTCCCTCTTGCTGCGCCTCTCCGGCTGCAGCCACTGGCGGCAAAGATGGTGGAGTCGGCTGCAGGTCTCCCGGGGCCCTTTGCTCTCCTGGTAGCCGGACTGCCTGAAACGCTGGCGCTGGACATCTGAGCTGAGGGTGTCCCCACTCCGGGCTTTCGGCACCCTTCGTCCTCCCAAACCTCTCTTCTTCGCAGCCTGGGTGGCATTAGGAATTTTTTTTCCTTCACAGCTAGCAGAGTCTTTCATCTTGACGGGGAGGCTCAGACAAAACTGGAAGGTTTTTCGGTCTGCTTGTTTCTGAAGTCCAGGAACAGACAAATGTGTGGAGCGACGAAGTCCTGCAAAGCAAACTGGGGGGAAACGACGATGCTCTCTTAGCAGGTGAGCGAGCGAGGATGAATCCAGCCCGAGAATTCCCTCTGTAGGAAACAATCAGGAACAAAACAGAGACTTCCTTCAGGGTGAGTTCTTAGTGTTATCCAGAAATCTTTATTACGGTTCGTAACCAGCACAAACAGTCCAACCAAGCATACATCCATCCATCTCCAAATAATTCAAAGCCATTTCCGAGATAATACACTGCATTAGCCTAAGAGTCTTTAAGTTACGCTTTTAAGAGATCTTTCCTAATTCTGTAGGCTGCTGCCAAAAATTTGGCACATTCTAATGTCCACCTGTGGATTGGCGTCTATCATAAGCAGAATACTAATATCAGAATCCGAAGGGCCTGAAAGCCTTTCCCGTATGGGTTGGATAAATGTAGCTCATATATTTTGATAGAACCCACACGCAAGCTGATAGTATCAGCCTCACCAATACCACAAGGACAGATATCTTAAGAGATATCCCATGAGGCCCTTAGTGGGTTCCCAGAAGATGGACGTAGTTTTGGCTCACCCTCCCCCCACGCATGCTTGGAACTCAAAACCCATTCCTATTGGCCCAGTTGCGTGAGACGAGTTCATAAAGGGGGTCACAGGCAATGCTCCCTCTAAGCTGTGGAGTCTTGTGAGCATAAGAACATAAGAGAAGCCAATGTTGAATCAGGCCAATGGCCCATCTAGTCCAACTCTTTGTCACACAGCGGCCAAAATATACCAGGTGCCATCAGGAGGTCCAGCAGTGGGGCCAGGACACTAGAAGCCCTCCCACTGCTGCCCCCCCCTCCAGCACCAAGAACAGAGTGCACCACCTGCCCCAGACTGAGAGTTCCCATCTATACCCTGTGGCTAATAGCCACTGATGGACTTCTGCTCCAGATGTTTATCTAATTCTACTTTGTGAGCGACTGGCATTAAAGTGGTGAGCAAGCGATTTGGCGACTGCATACACTAGTTTGCTCTGGAGCCCTCCTTCCTGACCTAGGGCAAAAATGTGTGAGCCGGAAGCTAAAACACTGTGAGCCACTGCAGCTCCCCTAGTGGTTAAACTGTTGGATGCAGATCAGAGGGCCCCAAGGACTACTGGTTGACTTCTTCATCCAAAGAGTGATTAACACATGGAATTCACTGCCACAGGAAGTGGTGGCAGCTACAAGCATGGACAGTTTCAAGAGGGAATTAGATAAACATATGGAGCAGAAGTCCATCAGTGGCTATGAGCCACAGGGTATAGATGGGAACTCTCAGTCTGGGGCAGGTGATGCACTCTATTCCTGGTGCTGGGTGGGGGGCAGCAGTGGGAGGGGGCTTCTAGTGTCCTGGCCCCACTGCTGAACCTCCTGATGGCACCTGGTATTTTTGGCCACTGTGTGACAGAGTGTTGGATTGGATGGGCCATTGGCCTGATTCAACATTGGCTTCTCTTATGTTCTTATGTTTAGTCTGCGCCTATCGTCGTCTTGAAGCCTATTCCTTTTGGTTCAGGGCAATGTGGTGTGTTCATAAAGGGGTCTTATTAACTTATTAAATTGAAGGGGTCTCATGAACATATTAAATTGAAGAGAATAGCAAAGAGATAATTACTTTGACACTTTTCAGATGTTTTGGCATGCTTTATTCTACGGCCCTCTTTCAATACTTTCTAGTTTAAAGCTGATTAGAACACTTTCTTAGCTAGTACCAGATTACCCGTTCATAGAGCAAACCAGCTTTTTATTTTTTTAAATGACAGCAGAACAAGACCTTCACATTTTGATAAAGCGATGCTGCTTAGAACATTCTAGAACGTGAATCACAAGGAAGCTCTCAAGGCAAAATTACCGTCAGCACCCTCAGAACAGGGGGGGCAAACATAAGGCCCGGGGGCTGGAACCGGCCCATCCAGGGCTCTTAGGCAGCCCGCGACCAACTGGTGTGAGGGAGGGAACAGGAAGCTACTCGGGAGGTGGGAGTGGTCAGAGCCACTTCAACTGTGGCTTCAACATGGTGGAACAACCTCATCTGCAGCAGTCAAGCAGAACCCCTTCGCTTCAGTGGCAGCCTCGCTGATAGGTTGGGAGCCATCACAACTGTATCCTTGTTGGCTCAGGGTTTTAAGGCAAGGTCACCCACCTCTCTGCTCAGCCTGCAACTCCAGGAATGCTTTCCCGGATGGCTGCAGGGATCAGCACTTGCACAAGGGTGTGTGTGTCTGTGTGTGCAGACGATCCTCTGCTGGGGCCTGCTGGCAGCCAGCGCCACCACCATATTCACACCCCCATACAGCGCCTGTGCTTTGGCTCATTGGAGGTGTGTGTGTTCTTCAGCAGTTTCTTCCACACATTGGGTGCCTAGTCCTGCCACCAAGCATGTGACTCAGTGGCTGGGCCTCCCTCCCCTACGGACCATCCAGGAAGCCAGTTTGGTGTAGTGGTTAAGTGCGCGGACTCTAATCTGGGAGAACCGGGTTTGATTCCCCACTCCTCCACTTGCACCTGCTGATGTGACCTTGGGTCCGTCACAAGCTCTGGCACAGCTGTTCCTGAAAGAGCAGTTTCTGCCAGAGCTCTCTCAGCCCCACCTACCTCACAGGCAATGCTCCCACAAAGCGGTGGAATCCTGTGAGCAAAAAATCTACTTTGTGAGCTACTGGCATTAAAGTTGTGAGCCAACGATTTGGCGACTGCATAAGCTAGTTTGCTCTGGAGCCATCCTTCCTGAGCGGAGACAAAAATGTGTGAGCCGGAGGCTAAAAAGCTGTGAGCTACTTCACACTAACTCAGCTTAGAGGGAACATTGCTCATAGGGTGTCTGTTGTGGGGCGGGGAAGAGAAAGGAGTTTGTAAGCCGCTCTGAGACTCTAAGTGAAGGGCGGGGTATAAATCCAATCTCTTCTTCTTCTTAGATGGCTGCCACCTCATGGGGGGCAGTGCCAGCAATCTCCAGTTATACTGGTTTCCCGGGCAGCCTCTGCCACACATGCAGCCTTCAGCCTGGGGCAGCTGCCATCGCATAGGAATGGAGCAGTTTGCCAATGATCTCTGGCTCAAACCCCCAACATCACCCTGCCATGGATCGCCTGGCAGCCTTGGCTGGAGGTGACCACGGCCACGCTGGAATCTCCAGCTTATTGGGCTTTACTTAGCCTGGGTCCCACCAGACACATGGCTTCAGACCTGGGCTTCCGCAGCTGCCCTTCCACAGGCTGGGGGTTAGTTCAACTTGTCTTCCCAGTCCCCTTCCATGGTGGCTCAGGGGCAGGGGGGAGCTCGCAACACCCGGCCGCTTCATGTTTCTACCTTGGGGCCAGGGCTCTTGGCGCTAATGGTGGAAGCGGGGTTGGAAGGGGTTCCCCCACCTCCAGGCAGTGTGGTAGTGTCTGCCCAATGGTGTACCACTGGCTCTCATAAGAACATAAGAGAAGCCAATGTTGAATCAGGCCAATGGCCCATCTAGTCCAACACTCTGTCACACAGCGGCCAAAATATACCAGGTGCCATCAGGAGGTCCAGCAGTGGGGCCAGGACACTAGAAGCCCTCCCACTGCTGCCCCCTCCAGCACCAAGAATAGAGTGCATCACCTGCCCCAGACTGAGAGTTCCCATCTATACCCTGTGGCTAATAGCCACTGATGGACTTCTGCTCCATATGTTTATCTAATTCCCTCTTGAAACTGCCCATGCTTGTAGCTGCCACCACCTCCTGTGGCAGTGAATTCCATTTGTTAATCACTCTTTGGGTGAAGAAGTATATCCTTTTATCTGTTCTAACCCGACTGCTCAGCAATTTCATGGAGTGCCCACGAGTTCTTGTATTGTGAGAAAGGGAGAAAAGTACTTCTTTCTCAACCTGCTCAATCCCATTCATAATCTTATAAACCTCGATCATGTCTCCCCTCAGCCGTTTCTCCAAGTTAAAGAGCCCCAAGCATTTTAACCTTTCTTCATAGGGAAGGTGTTCCGACCCTTTTATCATTCTAGTTGCCCTTCTCTGCACTTTTTCCAATGCTATAATATCCTTTTTGAGATGTGGTGACCAGAACTGTACACAGTATTCCAAATGAGGTCGCACCAATTATTTATACAGGGGCATGACGATACTGGCTGATTTGTTTTCAATTCCCTTCCTAATAACCCCCAGCATAGCGTTGGCCTTCTTTATTGCAGCTGCGAACTGTCTAGACATTTTCATTGAGTTATCTACTACGACTCCAAGATCTCTCTTGGTCCGTCTCTGCCAGTTCAGACCCCATCAACGTGTATTTATATTTAGGATTTTTGGCTCCAACGTGCATCACTTTGCACTTGGCCACACTCAACCCCATTTGCCACGTTGACGCCCACTCACCCATCCTCTCCAGTCTGCCCATGAGGGTTTTCCTCTACACGCCCCCCCCCCCAGCCCATGAGGCCTTGCAGTGAGGACACACCAACTCGGAGCTTCTCAGATGATGTCGTGTCTCCGGTACCTGGCATTAGGTTTTATGGCACACATGGCCCAGCCCAACAGGGTCTCATTTATGTCAGATCCGGCTCTTGTCGCAAATGAGTTCGACTCCTCTGCCTTAGGGAGTTCTCTTTGGGGACAACGGTAGATAGTCGAGTGGTTCAGCCCCACTGCCCCCCAGGTCATATCATAAATCTGAAACCCATACCAACTGGTGCAGGATACCGAGACAAGTTTATAAAGGGGTCCCAGAACTCCCTATCCTTATAATTCTCTCCGCAGGAGGTGGAATTATAGGTTGGGGTCAATGCTCCCACGGAGCAAATTCTACTTTGTGAGCTACTGGCATTAAAGTTATGAGCGAGCGACTTGTCTACTGCATTAATTAGTTTGCTCTGGAGCCCTCCTTCCTGAGCTAGGACCAAAATGTGTGAGCTGGAGGCTAAAAAACCGTGAGCTAGCTCACACCAACTCAGCTTAGAGGGAGCACTGGCTGGGGTGCAATTGGCTACCTCTCTTCCTGCCCGTGCATGCCACTGCCTTGAAATAATGTCCTGTTGGCCAAGGGTGATGAAACAAGTTTTTAGAGGGGTCACACAACACCCCTGTCTTAGGGTGCTTTTGGGGGGTTGGGGAGCTACTACCCCCAAATTTCCACCAGTGGGTGTCACAGTCCCCCAAATTATTTCCTATTAGCCAGATTGATGGGAAGAGTTGTTAGTATTGGGGTAAAGGTAAAGGTAAAGGTTCCCTTGCTCGAAAGCCAGTCGAATCTGACTCTAGGGTTGTGGTGCTCATCTCCGTTTCAAAGCCGAAGAGCCAGCGCTGTCTGAAGACATTTCCATGGTCATGTGACCGGCATGACTAAACACCACGGTGCACAGAACGCTGTTACCTTCCCACCGAAGTGGTACCTATTTATCTACTTGCAATTTCTTGCTTTCGAACTGCTAGGTTGGCAGGAGCTGGAACTAGAGGCAGGAGTTCACCCCGTCATGCAGCACTCTCGGGTCTTGAACTGCTGAACTACTGACTTTCCACAGCCTGCAGTTCAGCGTCTTAACCACTTGAGCCACCGCAGCTCCACAGTATTGGGTTAAATGGAGGGAAAAAAATCATTTGCGTTAGAAGCACAGTTTTTTTGCAGTATTCCTGATTCTCCACATTTCCCGGGTAAGGGGAAAATGCTGCTTAAACAAATTACAAAAGACGGCCTGCCTCCAATGGTAACAAGAGAAAGAAATTTCACTTAAAAAAAATAGAGGCACATCTTACATGAGATATTCGTGTCGGTACACTGACCTTATTGTGAACAGATTGACTTCAAAAAGGTTAACTTGCTACAGCTCTAAGCCCAGGTAAGAGCAAGAAGAGAGGCCCTGTACAGATTGAAACAGAAGGCAATCAACGGCCAAAGAAGCTGGCCATCTGACCCATGAGAGTTGTGTGGCCAACTACCAAGTGTACCCGAGTGTGAGATTTCTTTTCATCTTTTCCCTCCCAGATCTTCTTGCATGCAGAGTCACAATATCCAACACTCCACCTTAATGCCACGTGCAAGAGTTCTCAAGTTTCAGCTTATCTTACAGTTTTTCAAGATCTGCCTCTTGGTTTTTTCTTGTTTTTAATTTTGACTTCTGGCAACCCCTAATGGGGCTTGGACGTTTCAGAGGTGGCTTGCTATTGCCAGCCTCTGCCTCCTGGACCTGGTATTCCTTGGAGGTCTCCCATCCAAGTTACTTGCCAGGATCGGCCCTGCTTAGCTTCTGAGATCTGACAAGACCGGGCTTTCTGGGCTATCCAGGTCAGGACCAGATCTGCCTCTTGATAGAGGTTTGGTCAGGATGTCAGTCACCATCTCTTCTGCTGAACAGTACACTCCCATCTCTATGATGCCCTTCTCAGGTCATGCACTACACACCAATTTGCTTAGTGCATGCAACCATTTCTCCTGATTGAGGAATCTTAATGCCAATCTGGTTGTAATCTTTAAGATACACAAGAAAGGGAACCCACGATACTCGTGGGGGGGGGGAGAAGAGAGAAGAGCTTCACGCAGAGCAAGAGGAGGAGGAAGCAGCATCAGCATCAGGTAAGCCTCCCCCCCCATCCCTGGACACCGGCAGCGTGGCCTGAGCGGCTGCCAGCCACCAAGTCTGCCAATTCCCCCCCGGTCCCCGGTCTCCTCTACTACCCCACCACCACCCCTGGCTCCAGTGGTGAGGCCTGAGTGGCTGCCAGCTGCCGGGCCTCACCAAACTCTTCCTCCCACCCCCAGCTCCGGCAGTGAGGCTTAAGCAGCCTCGCCAATCTCCTCCACCCCCCTCCCCCGACTCTGGCGGTGAGGCCCGAGTGGCTTCCAGCCTCTGGGCCCACTGATTGCCCCTCTGGCGATCTCATCCGCTGCCAACGCTAATCTCCTTCCCCCCCCGCTCCTGCAGCGAGGCCTGAGCAACTTCCAGCCGCTGGCCCACTACAGATTTCTCAGAGCATTCCCTGCACATGCACAGGGAAAGCTCTTACTTTGGGGGGATTTAAATATCCCCCTGTATTTTTTCAAAGTTTTCAGATTTTTCTGCAGACCTAGGAACTGCCCCACGTGCACAGGAAAATCTCCCTGCCCCCCAGGTGCCCCCGATATGCGGATTTAGATATTCGCATGCAGGGGGCAACTTGGGAATTAGATATATAGATTGGCTTCTGCTCATAAAAGTCATTTAGTAACTGGTCTAGCCCAAACAGTCCCCCCAAAGTCCCACACATAAAATTTGCTTTTTGTTCATCATTTAGATAGAGGTCACAGATTGCCGGATTTTCAAACACCAGTCTCAGTTAAGATATATATTTTTCACAATTTTCCCTGTTACGTAACCTTATTTTGCAAAGTGTTTTTTTAATCCACGCTTCTTGTGATTTAATACTAGTAAACCCGAAACACCCTTCTAAACTCTTAAGCATTTCTTTTGCTGTCTGGGAATTTTCAGACAGGAAAGTCTCACTGTCATCCAATGATCCTATAATAATGTTCTTGGCAATCCCATCTTTGATTATCCAAGAGTCCAGTTCCTTGCCTCTTTCTGTTTGTTTTTCTGCTTCTAGGATTCCAGCAGTTCCTGTTGCTTCAAGGAGTATATGACATTTTCTTTAAGCCAGCTTCTATAGTTCTCAGCAGAAAGTTTTGGGATCTCCGAATATCTGCTCGACTCAGCCATCCTTATCACAGCAACGTGGAGAAGAACAATGGAGAATTTTTTAAAGATTCTAAAGAACAACAATGGGATCTGCTAATCAAAGACTTTGTCTTTTTAAAAATTAAGTTTAACGTACGCTTCTGGTAGCCTCTGGGCCCATAACCTATTGGGATAAATGTTAAAAAAATCATTTGCCTTGGAAGCACAGAAGCTTTATGCAATATCCCCAATTCTCCAAGTTTCCCAGTTAAGGGGAAAATGCTGTTCAAAGAAATTACAAAGATGATCTGACTCCAATGGTAACAAGAGAAAGAAATTTTACTTTAAAAAACAGAAATACATCTTACGGGACGTATTCATGTTGGTACACTGAACTTACTGTGAACAGATTAATTTCAAAAAGGTTAACTTGCTAAGGCTCGAAGCCCAGGCAAGAGCGAGAAGGTCCTAAAAAAACAGAAGGCAAGCAGTGGACAAAGAGGCTCAGCATCGAACCAATGAGTGGGTAGGGCCAACTGCCAAGTGTACCTGGGTGAGAGAATTCTCTTAACTCTTTCCCTCTCAGATCCCCTTGCATGCAAAGTTACAATAGCTCTTTGGGGGACAATGGTGGACAGTTGGGGTGGTTTGGCCTTACCACCACCCCCTGATCACACCACGAACTTGAAATCCATACCAATCTGTTGACCTGTGCCTGCCGCAGCCCCTAAATCATTTCCTATTGGTCAGGAGTGATAAGAAGAATTGTGAGAGAGACCACAAGACCCCCGGTAGTGTCCTCTCAGGGTTCAAGGTTGCCAATATCCCCCCACCCTGACCTGGATGGCCCCAGCCAGCCCAGCCTTGTCAGATCTCAGAAGCTAAGCAGGGTCAGACCTGGTTAGTGTTTGAATGGGAGACCACCAAGGAAGTCCAGAAGTGCTACGCAGAGCCTGACAATGACACACCATCATTAGTCTGTTGCCTATTGTATTTGCACTGTTGTAAGCCGCCCTGAGCCCTGTGTGTAGGGAAGGGGAGCCTAATAAATCTAATTAAATAAATAAATAATTGGAAACCTATGGGGGTCTCCATAAGTTGGCTGCCACTCGATGGCACTTCCAACCTCCACTAGTTCCCCCCAACATTTCATCCACGCATGCCAAAGATTCAGAACATCTCCCTCTTACTCAGCAAGGTCATGCTGAGTTCCTAAAGAGGTCACATGACGCACAGACCTCTCAGAGACACAAGGGTCCACATCATTTCCCCCACATGGAGTAGAAGGTCTAAGGCAAAGGAAGGCAGGACTTAGGCCCCAGGGAAGGGGCAGGGCCCCTCTCACTTTCTGGTTCTGATTGGCGGGGAATGTCCTATATATTACTAACAGGTCCTTGCTGGATGAGACCAAAGGTCCCTGCACCCCAGCTCTTTTACCCCAGAAGGTTCCCACAAGCAAGGCAAGAAGGGAACATCCATGACCTGCTGTTATTCACCTACCCAAGTGGTCAGCACAGATGCACTGCCCCTGAACATGGAGGATCCATTTATCCATCCAGGCTCATAGCAACTGAAATCCCTTCCCCTGCCCCAGTGAATTTCATACATACAGGAGGTCTGCAGAAGTACTTCCCAGTCTCTGGTTTTTAATCTTCTTCCTTAACTAACTTCTGGTTTCTCTTTCGACTCTGGGCCACGGCAGGCGCCATTTTATAAGCCTCTCTCACGTCCCCAGTTGCCATCTTCCTAAATTAATAAGTCCCAAATGCCTCCATTGTTTCAGCGAAGGCAAGATGAACGCTCTGAGGTGGAGCATAACCAGATTCATAAAATATAAAAATAAAAGCCGTTCCTCACGAGGAAGATCGTTCAATCCTTTGCTTATTTGGCGGCCTTTTTAAAAAACTCCTTTTCCAAATCTTCCAGTGCTAGAGCATCTGCTTTGCATGCAGAAGGTCCCAGGTTTGATCCCTGAAAGGACCAGGTATTTATTTATTTATTATTTGGACTTATATCCCGCCCTCCCCGAAGGCTCAGGGCGGCTCACAACCGGGCACACATGCTGCCTTTAAAACACATTAAAACAGTATAAAACCCAATAGGACAAATAGTAGCTGATGTGGAAAAAAAAACACCCCTTTGCCTGAGACCTTGGAGAGCCGCTGCCAGTCCGAGTAGACAATTTTATTTATTTATTATTAGATTTCTGAATTGCCCAACCCCGCAAGTGAGCTCTGGGGGCGGTTTACAGCATTAAAACAGATCAAATTCAATCAAACATGATGAAATTATGAAAACGCACTAACAAGACAACCAATCCAGACGGCGATCAATCCTTTTTTGGTGACCAATGGTCTGATTCGCTATAAAGGCGCTTCATGTGTTCCCAATTTGGCCACACACCAGAAGGCCAAACAAAGGCCTCTCCTTTCCAATCCCCTCCTTCAAAGCGCACCCCCGATCACCCCACATGCTATCTGCAAAACCTCGGGGTCCCTTTCTCCTGTGCAGACGCGACAGCCCCGCCCCATTCGTCCAAAACACGCGAATGCAAAGGTCGGTTTTTGGGCCCCGATTTGCCTTACTTGACACGCAACTCGGGCCAAACCTCCCGAAGGGCTGGCTAAGAGACGAGATCCAGACCAGCCGGAGGTCCCGTTTTGCCCCTGGATGGGGGTGTGTGGGCAGCTAGGCAAGCGGGGCTTTTCGATCCGGCGGCCCGAGAGCCACCCGCTTTGACAGGACTGCTGGGCCCCTGCCTGGAAAGGCAGCAGGCTCCAACCACGAGAAACCACATCCGGGCTGGATTTCTGCCGTGTCGGGCGCGCAGTGCTCCCTCTAAGCTGAGCGAGTGCGAGCTAGCTCGCAGCTCTTTGGCCTCCAGAGCTCGCACATTGTTGCCTTAGCTCAGGAAGGGATGGCTCCGGAGCAAACTCATGCATGCAGCAGCCAGATCGCCCGCTCACAACTTTAACGCCGGTGGTTCACCAAGTAGACTTTTTGCGCGCCAGACTCCACAGCTTAGAGGGAGCATTGGACTCGGGCGGCCCTCTTTGCAAACCTCTGGCAAAGTT
Organism: Gekko gecko; assembly: GCA_029375565.1. Classification (NCBI taxonomy): domain Eukaryota; kingdom Metazoa; phylum Chordata; class Lepidosauria; order Squamata; family Gekkonidae; genus Gekko; species Gekko gecko. The sequence goes on from JAPDNY010000002.1 coordinate 8,751,040, forward strand.
GAGCGTGGACGCCGGGCGCGCCGCCCCGAGCGCATCGCCGTCCGCATTACTTAAAGAAATAAAAGGCTGCAGGGATTTCCCCCTCTCGTTGCCCCCTTTTTGGGTCTCTGCCTTTTCTCTCCATCGACCGCCCGGATTTCTCCCCCCACCCCCTCCTTCTGCCGCTACAGCCCCCTCCCTATACCCCAACGCGCTTTGAACTCACCAGATCTTCGGGGAAGAGAAGCGCGTGCGGCGGATGTGACTCGTGGAAAGTCAATACCTTTCGCCGCCCTTCTAGGAAGGCCGACTCTCTCTCCCTTTCCTGTTTCGGCGGAGGTTTCCCAGGAAGTCAAGGGGCCCTCGTCCCACCCTCGTCGCACCTTGGGTGGGCGGGCGGGCGGGCGCAAGATCGCCGCGGGTTGCAGCTTTGGGTCCAGAGCGAGCCGGTCGCGCGCGCAAAAGCCGCAGGATTCTGCAAAGAGGCGGGATTGGTCGCGGTGCCAAGGAACACGCAACAGGCGTCTTGTTTGCATCCTTCTCCCCACTCCCCAAAGCAGTTCAGCCGCTGGGGCTCTGCTTCCTAGAGGAGAAGGGGATTATGGGGGAAGCGGCGGGGGGGGGGGGCAGAACAACACAGGATGCTCTTTCCCAGGGTTGCCAAACTCCAGGTGGCGGCTGGAGACCCCCGCTATTACAACTGTCTTCCAGGAAGCAGAGATGAGTTCACCTAGAGAAAACAGCAACTTTGGAAGGTAGACTCTATGGCATTATACTCCGCTGAAGCCAGTTTGGTGTAGTGGTTAAGTGAGCGGACTCTGGTCTGGGAGAACGTGGTTTGATTCCCCACGCCTCCACTTGCAGCTGCTGGATGACCTTGGGCGAACCATAGTTCTGGCACAGCTGTTCTTGAAAAAGAGCAGTCTCTGTCAGAGCTCTCTCAGTCCCACCTACCTCACAGGGAATCTGTTGTGGGGAGGGGAGTTTGTAAGCCGCTCTGAGACTTCATTGGGTAGTGAAGGGCCGGGTATAAATGCAATCTCCTCTTCTTTCCTTCCCCAAAGCCCGCCCTACTAAGGCTCCGCCCCCAAAATCTCCAGGGATTTCCCAATCCAGAGCCGGCAACCCTACTCTTTCCTCACACTCCCCCTTTGCAAATTTATTTTTTAATGAATAACAAAAAATATTTCCACAGGGCCTGTAAAATGGAGCTCTTCCACCAGGTTTTTGGGAGCCTCTGCCACCACCAACGATGAACGACGGATGGTTGAATGCGAGAGGGCCCAGGATTCCAGAAATTGCCACCAACAGCCTAAAGAACATCAAGCACTGCAAGGACATGGGCCTTATGGCAAGGATCCGTTTTGGGGGGGGGACAGGTTGAAATTTGGGAAGAGAGTTCAAGAGACTGAGAAACTAAAGGGCCAAGAGCCCAGAAGAAGGGGAAGGGGGCATAAGAACATAAGAGAAGCCAATGTTGAATCAGGCCAATGGCCCATCTAGTCCAACACTCTGTCACACAGTGGCCAAAATATACCAGGTGCCATCAGGAGGTCCCGCAGTGGGGCCAGGACACTAGAAGCCCTCCCACTGCTGCCCCCTCCAGCACCAAGAATAGACTGCATCACCTGCCCCAGACTGAGAATTCCCATCTATACCCTGTGGCTAGTAGCCACTGATGGACTTCTGCTCCATATGTTTATCTAATTCCCTCTTGAAACTCTCCATGCTTGTAGCTGCCACCACCTCCTGTGGCAGTGAATTCCATATGTTAATCACTCTTTGGGTGAAGAAGTATTTCCTTTTATCTGTTCTAACCCGACTGCTCAGCAATTTCATGGAGTGCCCACGAGTTCTTGTATTGTGAGAAAGGGAGAAAAGTACTTCTTTCCCAACCTGCTCTATCCCATGCATAATCTTATAAACCTCGATCATGTCACCCCTCAGCCGTCGTTTCTCCAAGCTGAAGAGCCCCAAGCGTTTTAACCTTTCTTCATAGGGAAGGTATTCCAACCCTTTTATCATTTTAGTTGCCCTTCTCTGAATAAGTCACCAAATGAAAAGCAAGAGCCGGAGGTGGAAGGGGAAAAAATGTTGAGGGGAAAAAGCAGAAGAGGCAGGGAAAGGAGGCTAAGAAGGGATACGGGAGAAAAATGAATTTTACATATTTAGACTAAGCAGCCAATACTTTTGACTGCAGGGTTCCGGTGCTTTCCTTTAGAAAAAAAAACCCTGCCTTTCTCTTCTGTGTGTTAAATCTGTCCAGTTTAAATAATTAATCTGTCTTTCCAGGACTTGGATCTCGAGTCTGGGGAAGAGGAGAACTCGGCAGACTTTAAGGACCATCGTTTTCAGCAGTCCACATGAAGCTCAGTTGCTCAGAAGTAACCCCCCCCCCTTCAGCATCACAGCTGATAGGTCTTTAAGCCGAAAGGCATTTTTAAAATAACTGCAGGAGACAGAAGTAGAGCGTGAGGTAAGAAAGGCAGACGGCTGTAAGCCGGCATGTAAATATGTTTTACTAAAAAGGTAGTCTGGTTTTATTATAATAATTTTTTTTTAAAAGCACGGCAAGGACAATCAGAATGATCGCTGTGAGCTGAGAATACTGAATAATGGCTGCTGCCATCATATGAACAACAACAGCTAGTAGCACTTTATTATGGTTTTAGAATTGTTCTAATTGTAACTTATGTTGTAACGTCACTTCCCTGCTTTTATGTAAGCCTCCCTGAGCCCTCTCTGGCTGGGAGGGCAGGGTAGAAGTTCGATAAATAAATAAATAAATCTGTCCCCCTGGAGGAAATGGCTCCTTTGAAGGTGGACTCTGTGGCATCACGGCCCCATTGAGATCATTTTCCTTCCCAAACTCTGCCTCCCATAGGCTCCGCCCCTCAAATCTCCAAGGATTTCCCAACCTGGAGTTGGCAACCATAGTCTCTCCCTCCAGTTTCCCCCCCCCCTTTTGTTGTTCAGTCGCACAGTCGAGTCCGACCCTTCGCGACCCCATGGACCAGATTACGCCAGGCCCTCCTGTCTTCCGCTGTCTTCCCCCCCCTACACACGCTCTAATCATGTATTGGCCCCCGTGTGGGTATTTTGATGGGCAATCAGGCTGGCCTTATGACTGAAGCTCTTTCCACACTTGGCGCGCTTCCGTGGTTTCTTGCCCGAATGGAGTCTTAGATGGGACACAATATCGCTATTCCAAGAGAATCTCTTTCCACACGATAAGCCTTTTATGGTTTCTCCCCAGAATAGATTCACAGAGAGGCAGAAAGGCTAGCCTTCTTACTGAAGCTTTTTCCACACACAAAACCTTTATATGGTTTCTCCCCTGAATAGATTATTAGATGGGATTTAAGGTTACTATTCCAAGTGAACCTCCTTCTGACAAAGGGAACTTTGACTCTCAAAAGCTTATACCTCCAAAATCGTGTCGGTCTTTAAAATGTGACTGGACTCGAATCCAATGCTCCCTTTAAGCTGTGGAGCCTTGTGAGCAAAAATTCTACTTGGTGAGCTCCTGGCATTAAAGTCGCGAGCGAGCGATTTGGCTGCTGCATAAATTAAGTTTGCTCTGGAGCCCTCCCTTCCTGAGCCAAGACAACAATGTGTGAGCTGGAGGCTAAAAAACGGTGAGCTAGCTCACACTCACTCAGCTTAGAGGGAACACTGCTTGAATCCGGCTGTTCTACCACAGACTAACATGGCTGCCCTGTGCAACTATCTTTCCCCGCTGTTAAGTGTTCCCTCCTGTGTGGATTCTTTTGGAAGCAACTTGTCCACTAACCCAGAATGTTTCCCTGCACTCTGCGCATGTATATGGTTTCTGTCACTGCAAACAAGACTTGCCCTCGATCTAAAACTCCTTTCACACACTGAGCATTTATATGATTTTTCATCAGAGTGCACTCTTCGATATTCAGTAAGAAGGTCCTTCTTTCTTCCTTGCTGTCCCCCTTTCTGGAAGAACCGACAGAGGGAATGGAAAACGTAAGTATAGAATGAAAGGCATAATTTTCAGGATATGTCTCCTGTGGCCAAGCAAGGTTTAGTGCCAAAAAGCCAGCTAATTCCAAAAATTTGGAAGATGTTAAGTATTGTAGAGCATGTAAAAAAGAAGAAATGGTTAACAGCCTTCTTCTGGACTCTTAGAGACCGCTTGCTGTGCAGTACAGGAACAACCTGTTTAGAAGAGATAAAAGGAAGTACTTCTTCACCCAAAGAGTCATTAAGATGTGGAATTCACTGTTGCAGGAGGTGGTGGCAGCTACAAGCATGGACAGCTTCAAGAGGGCACTGGGTAAGCATATGGAGCAGAAGTCCATCAGTGGCCACAAGTTATAGATGGAACCCTCTGACTAGTGCAGAGATGCTCTGTATTCTTGGGTGCTTGGGGGGCAACAGTGGGAGGGCTTCTGGAGTTCTGGCCCCACTGCTGGACCTCCTGATGGCCCCTGGGGTTTGGCCACTTTCAGTGTTCCCTCTAAGTTGAGCTAGTGTAAGCAAGCTTACAGGTTTTTAGCCTCACACATATTTGTCAGCTCAGGAAGGAATGGCTCCAGAGCAAACTGATTCATGCAGAACCCAAATCGCTCGCTCACAACTTTAACGCCGGTAGCTCACAAAGTAGAATTTTTGCTCACAAGACTCCACAGCTCAGAGGGAGCATCGGCCACCGTGTGTTGGACTGGGTGGGCCATTGGCCTGATCCTCGGTGAATTTCCTACAATGCAATATCACATTTTGAACTGTGTGAGCCACTTTTGGTCTCCACTGGGGAGAAAGGCAGGGAATAAGTGAAGTAAATAAATCAGGAAATGAAATCTCTTGCCTGTCAAGCAACGAAAGACCCATCTCCAGAGAGTCCAGCTTCCCACAATGCTCTGCCATGGCTCCCTTTGGCCCAGATCCAACAAAGCCCACTCCTCCTTCGAGAAGTACACAGCTATGTCCAGAAAAAGCCAGGGGATCCTGGAAATGTAGAGGAAGGCCTTCTTTGGGATGGCTTCCTGCCACTCGAACCCCCTCCCAGGAAGATTAGATTGGCTCCTACACTTAATATTTTTCAGATATTTACCAAAAATGCAATAACTGGCATTCTACCAACAGTGAGAATCACAAACTTTCCAGCTTTACTAAGAAAAGGTGTTCAGTTTCCCCCTCTAAATCAGGTATTTATTACACACATGACCCCTCCACCTTTGAAAAGCCAGAAGGCAGTGAACTCTCCCAGGCTCTGGGGAAAAAGAATTCCACACCTCTGGAGCCACCACCCCAAAGGCCCTAATCCTTGTTGAAGGCAATCCAGTGCCAGCAACCATTTGTACTGAGAGTAGGGTTGCCAAGTACTTACTGTAATTTGGCGGGGGACACACAGTCCCTGGCCGGAACATTCCGCCTTATAACACCCATGCCGCACGAAGCCGGCATCACTTCCTGGTGACGGCATCGTGTGCCACGTCTCCCCCCCCCCCGGAATGGTCCTGCCAAGAAGTATACATCCCCCGCTGAATTACGGTAAGTTCTTGGGAAGCCTGACTGAGAGCAAGGCTTGGATGGTGGATCCTAAGACTCAAGGAGAAGTGACAGATGGGAGGTGGTCTTCTGTTTGTGGGCTTCTGTCTGAAGGCTTGGAAACACAGAGTTACTGAATTAGATTTCATTAAGAAGTTCAAGACTATTTACACCCCCATCCCAAAGTCTTAACAGGGGGACCTGGAGTTCATTACTCACTACAGCTGCATGGTGGTAGAAAGTGCCATAAAGACATAGGTGACCCTCATAAGGTTTTCAGGGCAAAAGCTAAACAGACGGTTCGCCATTGCCTGATTCTGCATAGTGACCCTGGACTTCCTGGGAGTGGCCCCCCACCCAATCAAATAAAGCAATTATTCCTGTTATTGGATCACCTTCTCAACAGGCCTCTCTTTGTAACTTCTTAACCCCTCCCCCACTTCATTGTTTGCTCCCTAATGGATATGTATCTGATGAAGTTCTAACTCATGAAGGCAGCTGATGCTGGAATAACTGATAATGAAGCTCAAGACAATACACCCACCTGGACTGAATCAAGATCTAAGTTTCCTCATTACCAATGCTGATTTCTCCACACCTAGGACCCCTCTGCATATCACATCTCATCCAATCACACCTGCTATTGTCATTCACCTGCTAAATATCATTCGGCATCTGAAATCACTCCACTCTCCAAAGACATAAGGACTGATGGACTTACATTCCAGCCGTACCTGAAGTGAGTGGTGACTCACCAAAGCTCATACCCTGCCACGAATTTTGTTAGTCTTTTAAGGTGCTACTGGCCTGTTGCTTTGTTCTACTGCTACAGAAAGACTAACATGGCTACCCATCTCGGAATAAATTCTATTAGTTGGGGGGAGGGGAGGTGCCTGGACTTTTGTTTCCATGGTTCCAACGTCCAGGCAGGGCCTGGAGATCTTCTGTAACTGAGACTGAACTTCAGATGACAAAGTTCCCCTGGAGAAAATGGCTGTTTTGGACGGTGGACTCTATGGCATTATACCCCACTAAGGTCGTACCTAGGGTTCCCAAGTACTTACTGCATGGGGGCAGGGGAAACATGCTCCCTGGCTGGACCATCCCCCCCTGTAGTGCACCATGCCGTTGCCAGGAAGTGACGCTAGGCGACGCTCTGGCAATGGGGCTGAAAACTCGATGGTACCATTGAGTTTCCAGCGCATTGCCAGAGCATTGACTAGCGTCACTTCCTGGCAATGGCATGGTGCGGCGCGTCTTTCCTTCCCCCAGGGATGGTCCTGCCAGAACATATCCGTCCCCCGCCACCACGAGGTAAGTATTTGGGAAGCCTAGTCATAACCCTTCTCAAACCATACCCTCCCCATGTTCCACCCCCCAAATATCCAGGTATTTCTCAACCCTATTTATTCCCCGTTTGTTGATTTGACAGTTCTTTGGTCAATCTGTTGAGGTTCTTTGGTCCCACAATCTGTGTTTTCTTTTGCACTGCAGATGGTAAGGATGGCGAGAGTGAGAAGGGGAGGAGGGGATCACCTTGAGAAGGCTGGTGATCCAAAGGCAAGATGTAAAAGTTTTAAATTTTTTAAAAAGTGAATTTTTGCCAAGGAGGAGTTTCTGAGGGATCACGCATTCCTCAATCTAATCCATCAGCTCTTCTCCAACATAATTTATTTGGTGGTTAATGGGAATACTGCTTAATGCCGATGGCACCTGTTTTTATATTTAGAGCATCCACGTGGTTGGTTTCATGACGCTCAATGTAAGAAGAGCTCTGCTGGATCTGACCAGTGGACTATCGTATCCAGCATCCTGTCTCACACAGTGGACAACCAGTGTCTCTGGAGGTCCAATCACAGAAGGAGGAGGAGGAAGAGGATTTATACCCCGCCGTTCACTCAGAGTCTCGGAGCGGCTTACAAACCCCTTTCCCTTCCCCTCCCCACAACAGACACCCTGTGAGGCAGGTGGGGCTGAGAGAGCTCTTTCCAGAACTGTCCTTGAGAGAACAGCTCCGACAGAACTATGGCTTGCCCAAGTTCATCCAGCAGCTGCAAGTGGAGGAGTGGGGAATCAAACCCGGTTCTCCCAGATTAGAGTCCGCATACTTAACCACTACACCAAACTGGCTACAGTACACCAAACAGAGCATGGAGGCCAAGGCCTTCCCCTGAGCAAAGCCCCTTGGAACTGGGATTCAGGGGTTTACAGCTTCTGGACACGGAGATTCCCTTTAGTCACCATGGCTAATAGCCACTGATAGACCTCTCCTCCATTAATCTCTCTAACCCATTTTTAAAGCTATGTAATCCCGTAGTAATGTATGGCTGCGAGAGTTGGACTATAAGGAAGGCCGAGCGCCGAAGAATAGATTCGTTTGAACTATGGTGCTGGAGAAGACTCTTGAGAGTCCCTTGGACTGCAAGGAGATCGAATCAGTCAATCCTAAAAGAAATCAACCCTGACTGTTCCCTGGAAGGCCAGATCCTGAAGCTGAAGCTCAAATACTTTGGCCGCCAAATGAGAAGGGAGCATTCACTGGAGAAGACCCTGATGCTGGGAAAGATTGAAGGTCAAAGAAGAAGGGGACGGCAAAGGATGAGATGGTTAGACAGTGGCATCGATGCAACGAACATGAAATTGAGCAAACTTCAGCGGACAGTGGAAGACAGGAAGGCCTGGCGTAATCTGGTCCATGGGGTCGCGAAGAGTCGGACTCGACTGTGCGACTGAACAACAGCAACAACAAAAGTCCCGTGACCATCACTATATTCTCTGGCAGCAAATCCTCCATTTTAATCACTTCTTGCATAAAGGTCTTGCATGGAAACTTTCCCTGCAGTACTCATGTGTATAATTTGGTGTAGTGGTTAAGAGCACAGACTCCAATCTGGGAGAACTGGGTTTGATTCCCCACTCCTCCACATGCAGCTGCTAGTATGGACTTGGGTCAGTCACAAGTTCTCTCAGAGCTGTTCTCTCAAGAGCAGTCCTCAAAAGAGCTCTCTCAGCCCCACCTACCTCACAGGGTCTCTGTTGTGGGGGAGAGGGAGGGAAAGGAGATTGTAAACCACCCTGAGACTCTTTCGGGTAGCAAAGGGCGGGGTATAAATCCAATCTCTTCTTTTCTTAGTTTCTGTTGTGCAATGAGGTTAAAAGTCAGGTCCAGCCTTTCTCCTCATCCTGGGCTTTGCTTCTGTTTCTTTCCTTTGTGAGTCCTCCGATGTCTAGCCAGGCCTGAACTGCAAGTGAAGCTCTTGCCGCAGTCTGAGCACCCGTAGGGCTTCTCTCCCGTGTGGATTCTCTGGTGCACACGGAGCTGAGAACTCCAGCCGAAGAGCTTGCCGCAGTCCGGGCACTGGTACGGCTTCTCTCCTGTGTGCGTTCTCTGATGGACAATCAGGTCGGAGCTCAAGAGGAAGCTTTTCCCACAGTCTGTGCAGTTGTACGGTTTCTCACCTGTATGGATCCTCTGGTGTCTGATGAGGTTTGAATTCCTGGCGAAGCTCTTCCCGCAATCTGCACAGTCATACGGCTTTTCTCCTCCAGGGCTTCTCCCCTCTGCACCGAGGCATGGCCTCACACAGCCGCCCTTCGGACAGTCTGTCCATTTATAGGTTCTCTCACCCGTGTGGAGTCTCTGGTGGTCGCTGAGGCTGGATTTCACACCGAGACTTCCCCCACAGCCTAAGCGTTCGAAGGGCTTCTCCCCCATGTGGGTCCTCTGGTGCCTAATGAGGCTGGCGCCACAGCTCAGGTTTTTCCCACAGTCCGAGCACTCGTATGGCCTGTCCTCACTGTGAGTTCTCTGGTGCCTAATAAGGATCGAGCTGCAGTTGAAGCCCCTGCCGCAGTCAGAGCATTGGTACGGCTTCTCCCCGGTGTGGATCCTTTCGTGCACGACGAGGTTCGAGCTCTGGCTGAAGCACTTCCCGCAGGCGGAGCAAGCAAAGGGCTTCTCGCCTCGGTGGGTCCTCACGTGCGCGATGAGAGCGGAGACGTGGCGGAAGCTTTTCCCGCAGTCAGAGCAATTGTAGGGCCTCTCCCCCGTGTGGGTTCTCTCGTGGGCGACCAGGCTGGATTTCACACTGAAGCTCTTCCCGCAGGCCGGACACTCAAACGGCTTCTCTTCCGTGTGGATTCTCTCGTGGGCCGTGAGGCTGGAGGTTTGGCTGAAGCTCCTCCCGCAGACGGGGCATTTGTATGGTTTCTCCTGGGTGTGGATTCTCTCGTGGATAACGAGTGTAGATTTCTTCCCAAACGTCTTCCCGCACCTTGGGCATCCGTAGGGCTTCTCTTCCGGGTGGATTCTCTCGTGAGCAACGAGGCTGGAGATACTGCTGCAGCTTTCTCCACCCTCGCTGCACGTCAAGTGTCCCCTGCTGGTGGTTTTATCACTTGGGACGTGAAAAAACGGCTCATTTAGACTGTTTCTGGACGGAATTCCATTCTTCTGCCTTCCGGTTTTCCTCTCATCTTCCGAAACCTCTTCCTGCTCAGGAACTTGGAGAAGTTGATCTTCTGCTTTTACTTCCCCGCGCAATTGTTTAGAATTCCCTGTGTTGGGAGTTTTTCCCTCTTCCTCCTTTTTTTCCTTCTCAAGCAGAAATCCTTGACCTGCCGAAGCAAGGAGAATCAAAAACTGGCTTATAAATGTGAAACAGAGAGTGAGTATAAATGGGAAACTTTCTCAGTGGAGGGTGGTAAGCAGTGGGGTACCACAGGGATCAGTACTCGGTCCGATGCTTTTTAACTTGTTTATTAATGGTTTGGAATTGGGAGTAAGCAGTGAAGTGGCTAAATTTGCAGATGACACGAAGTTGTTCAGGGTGGTGAAAACCAGGGAGGATTGTGAGGCACTCCAAAGGGATCTGTTGAGGATGGGTGAGTGGGCGTCAACGTGGCAAATGGGGTTCAATGTGGCCAAGTGCAAAGTGATGCACATTGGAGCCAAAAATCCTAAATATAAATACACGTTGATGGGGTCTGAACTGGTGCTCATCGTCTCCATTTTACTTATCCGGTCCACAGAGGAAGAAATTTGCTTCGCGTCACCTCTAGCGGGTTCAGAACGTTTCCATATTGGACCGCCCAGTTCAGGATTCAGTTTCCACTTGATAAGGAAACAGCGATAAAGAAGAAGAAGAAGAGGAGGAGGAGTTTGGATTTATACCCTGCCCTTCACTGCCCAAAGGCATCTCAGAGCGGCTTCCAAACTCCTTTCCCTTCCCCTCCCCACGACAGACACCCTGCGAGGTAGGTGGGGCTGAGAGAACTTCTGACAGAAACTGTCCTTGAGAGAACAGCTGTACCAGAGCTTGTGACTGACCCAAGGTCACATCAGCAGGTGCAAGTGGAGGAGTGGGGAATTAAACCCGGTTCTCCCAGATAAGAGTCCGCACACTTAACCACTACACCAAACTAGCTCTGATCGGACTACTTCAGACTGCACATCTCAGTTTTGCTCTGCTTTGCAACATAGTTGGAGAAACAGGAGAAAGGAATACCCTCCCAGTTCTTAGAAAACTAGCAGCTCAGGGAGAAAGCTAGGCCAGAATCCTTCTCCTTGCTAATTTCCCATAGGCAATGAGGGGGTTTTTTTGGAAGAAGCATTCAATCAAGTGAGTGCCCTCACTATAGTTCAAGGCGGTACTGCCCAGACAAAGATTGATCATCTCCATAAGATCTAGGCCCATGTGTGTTGTAGGATGAACTGGCTATTATTAATAGTCCATCAGTGGCCATTAGCCACAAGGTATAGATAGGAACTCTCAGTCTGGGGCAGGTGATGCACTCTGTTCTTGGTGCTGGGGGGTGCAGTGGGAGGGCTTCTGGTGTCCTGGCCCCACTGCTGGACCTCCTGATGGCACCTGGTATATTTTGGCCACTGTGTGACAGAGTGTTGGACTGGATGGGCCATTGGCCTGATCCAACATTGGCTTCTCTTATGTTCTTATGATACAAAGCCATCTTTTACATAACATAAACTATGCAAATCAAAGAAGAATTCCAAATTTTTGGTGGCTGAAGGGCAGACTATTAATTCCCCCGCAGCCACAAGGAATAGAAGAGCTGGTTTTTATACCCCGATTTTCTCAAAATCTCAAAGTGGCTTGCATTTACCTTCCCTTTCTCTTCCCACAACAGGCACCCTGTGAGGTAGGTGGAGCTGAGAGAGCTTTGAGAGAAGGAGATGAGAGAGAGAGAAAGAGAGAGAGATTGGATTTACACCCCACCCTTCACTCGGAGTCTCAGAGTGGCTTACAAACTCCTTTCCCTTCCCCTCCCCACAACAGACACCCTGTGAGGTAGGCGGGACTGAGAGAGCTCTGACAGAAACTGCTCTTTTTCGAGAACAGCTGTGCCAGAACTTGTGACTGACCCAAGGTCACATCAGCAGGTGCAAGTGGAGGAGTGGGGAATCAAACCCGGTTCTCCCAGATTAGAGTCCGCACACTTAACCACTACACCAAACTGGCTCTCAACAGAGAGAACAGCTCTGAGAGAACTTGTGACAGACCCAAGGTCACTCAGCAGCTTCCTGTGGAGGAGTGGGGAATCAAACCTGGTTCTCCAGATTAGAGTCTGCTGCTCTCAACCACTGAGCCACACTGAAATAGAAGCCTCAACTGGAATGGGAAGGGACTAAAGAAACACACCAAAGGCCCCTGCAGCGTTTCCAGCATGGAGAATCCTTTTAAACACCCCGCAAGCTGTGGGGGGTAGGGGAGCGTGACTAGGGTTCCCAAGTACTTATCGTCTGGGGGCGGGGGACGAATGCTCCCCGGCCGGACCAGTCTTCCTGGTAACGCACCATGCCGTCGCCAGGAAGTGATACCAGGTGACACTCTGGCAATGGGGCTGAAAACTCGATGGTACCATCGAGTTTCCAGCCCCATTGCCAGAGCGTCGCCTACCGTCCCTTCCTGGCGACGGCATGGTGCTCCACGCCTCTCCTTCCCCTGGGGATGGTCCTGCGAAGAAGTATCCATCCCCCGCCGGCACGTGGTAAGTTTTTGGGAAGCCTAAGCGTGACAGTCAAGTGAACAGAAATTCCCTGGGGATGTAGCAGAGGAGACATACAGGGAGGGAGGCAGTGGGGGAGAGAGTGAACCTCACCATTGCATCTGAGCAGCGCAGCCCGAAGGTTGGATCGCTTCTCCATGGGATTGTCAGATCCCTTTTTCAGCCGTACCCAGCCAGGTCCAGGCTTTGGGAGAGCACCTTCCCTGCTACAGAAGAGAAATTCAGAGGGTTCAAAAGATGGCCGAACCAGAACAACAGACTGAAATTAAATCAGAAGAGTTTTCGGCTAAACATTAGGAAGAATTTCCTGACAGTTAGAGCGGTTCCTCAGCTGAACGGGCCCCCTTGGGAGGTGGTGGGCTCTCCTCCTTCGGAGGTTTTCAAATGGAGGCTAGATGGCCATCGGACAGCAACGCTGATTCTGTGAACTTAGGCGGATCACGAGAAGGGAGGAAGGGAAGGGCTGCACCAGTGCTTAGTTCTTGTGGCTCTGTCTTACAGGCCTGGGGAAATGCCAATTGCCACTTTTGGGTTCAGGAAACAATTTTCTCCAGGCCAGTTTGGCCAGGGATCCTGGAGGGTTTTTTTGTTTGCCAGCTTCTAGGCATAAAGCAGGGGCCACTGAGGGTGTGAAGGGGAGGTAGTATTGAATTTCCTGCATTGTGAAGGGGGTCGGTCTAGATGACCCTGGAGGACCCTTCCAACTCTACGATTCTATGAGTCTAAAAGAAGCCATCCACTATCACTCAGGCTGTCCGCCTCTACCTTCACAAGCCTCTGAGGCCAAAACAACATGTTACACTGAAGATGTGGTTCCAACAGGGACTTGCAGTGGGATGCCATCTGCATGTTCCCTGTGGGGACTCAATTTAGAAGTGCTGCAGGCACATTCTGTACCCTTGTAGCCCTCTGATGGGGCAAATAATATCACCCAAGGATAATTCAGGTTGGGAAAATGGCACGGGGGGGAAGGCGAGAGCCCTCCTCCCCGTATGGCACAGTCCCAGTCCAAAACAGCCCCTGCAGTGCTTTAGAACAGAGTTACCTCAGGGAAGAATTGAGTTCCCACAGGGAACTCGCAGCTGATGCATTCCTGCAAGTTCCCATGGTGATCCGTGTAAAATATAATTTGTAGTTGGGCCCTGACGCACCCCTCAGACTTCTTCTCTCTACCAATAAAACAGCCTGGCTCAGGAGAAGGCAATATCATAAGTTCACATCCAAGGGTTAAAGTAGGGGGGAATGGCGGGGACTTTTGGTGTCCTCCAGCTCTCCCTCCTGCCCACGGGGTTGGACAGGGCTCAGTCCCAGTCTTCCTGTGGACCTGACGGGATAGGGCATCCCCCTTTCCAGCTGTGTTCTCCTCCCTCAGAATATCTCAATTCAAGTCCAGTTGCATCTCGTTGGTCTCTAAAGGTGCCATTGGACTCGGATCAAGAGGTTCTACTGTGCGGACCAACACAGATACTCACCCGTTTCCAAGGCCTCCAATAGCCTGCAAGGAATGAGAAAACACAATTAATGGGATTCTGAAAAGCAGGGAAGGAGCTTATGAAGTTGTTCTGCAAATTGTTATAAGATGCTTTATAGGTGGTACATGACACCAAAAAAGATTGCTAATATAAGTATGGATAAGAACCTGAGTAACAAATGTTGGAAATGTAAAAAAATAGAGGGTTCTTTTTATCATATGTGGTGGACATGCGAGAAAGCAAAAGTATACTGGTCAAATGTTCATTGTGAGATGCAGAAAATATTGAAAATCCCTTTTAGAAAAAGTCCGGAACTTCTACTCTTAGGTTTGACAATGGAAAAAATCAAGCAAGAAAAGAGAACAGTGTTATGGTCCATGATCACGTCGGCGAGAATGGCTTTTGCGCAGCAGTGGAAATCGGATAAAGTACCGGATATACAGGACTGGTTAAGAAAACTGCTATTTTTAGCTGAAATGGACAAAATGTCTAAAAAATTAAATGGACAAATGGCAGCACAGTATTTAAATGAATGGGAAGACCTGAAAATATATATGGAAACTGAATATAAAATGAAAGGGAAAATGTATAACCTTGATTCTTATTGAAAATGGAAATATGTTAGATGAGTCAGATTTCTGTATACAAAAAATATGTTACCTGGTTTATCGATTGCTATAAGTCTAAACCTGATTACTTTTATATGTTCTTTGTTATTGGCAATAGCAGTGTTGGAAGCCTATTGGGGGGGGAAGGGATATAGCTTATAAGTTGTTTTGGAAATTGTGTTTAGCAATGTTGAATATATTCCAATAAAAATCTTTGTTATAAAAAAAAAATGAAGTTGTTCTGCTGCTCCCAGGAATTTATTCATAGCAAGCCTCTTTGATTCCTTGCTGTATTTTCGGGACTGTGCCTTATGGCGAGGCTGCCGGCAACAGGCATAAAAACACACCCTAGGTGCTGAATTCACCTTCCAGAGCATGGCAATTTTTCCTTGGTCAAGGATGCTACTAGCCCAAAAGTATTATTCTACATAATCCGACAGCTTCCTATAAGGTTAAATAGTAAACAGGCTGGCATGAATGCATCTCAGGGTTTGGTTTCCCTCGTGTCTGTGGTTGCTGAAAACTCGCGAGGATGACACCAGTCTGCCCCGATGTCCCTTGCAGATGCAGTCACCCCCTCAGAGCACTTCTCCTCAGCCCGTTGGTTACCTGTTGGTTCTCGTGTTCATTTCAAGGCACTGACTAAATCTTTACTTGTGTCCCAAATTGTCTTCATGGAAGCTTCTCCGTTCATATTTTGTTGGAAAAAAAATATTAATTTCTTTCTTCGCCATCTCTAAAAATTGTCCATTTTTAAGTAATCGTATATTTAACCTCCATCTAAATTTTTTTGGATTGTCTTTAATCTTCAATAATATTGGGCTGTGATCTGCAAAGGTTTGTGGCATAATATCCGTATCTTCAATTTCTTGGAAAAGATTTGATGTAATCCAGCACATATCAATTTGTGGACTCTAATCTGGGAGAACCGGGTTTGATTCCCCACTCCTCCATTTGCACCTGCTGATGTGACCCTGGGTCAGTCACAAGCTCTGGCAGAGCTGTTCTTGAAAAAGAGCAGTTTCTGTCAGAGCTCTCTCAGCCCCGCCTACCTCACAGGGTGTCTGTTGTGGGGAGGAGAAGGGAAAGGAGTTTGTAAGCTGCTCTGAGTCTCCGAGTGAAGGGCGGGGTATAAATTCAATCTCTTCTTATCAGAGGAAGGCCTCGGACTCTATGCCTCATTGTTAGTCCTTCAGAGGAACTGGTTGGCCACTGTGTGAGACAAGATGCTGGACTAGATGGGCCACTGGCCGGATTCAGCAGGGCTCTTCTGATGTTCTTAACCCCTCAAGTTCAGAGGCAATCTGAATAGCAGTTTTGGGGGTGGCAATAACAGGGAGAGGCTTTCCCTTCCCTTATGTGAGCATTTGGGGTGATTTAGCAGGTCACTGAGGGAACCAGGACTTGATGGATGCTTAGTTAGATCTGACAGGGATGCTCTTGTGTTCACTACATAAATGCTCACTAATTATTCAGGATACCAGGAGAATTTTGGAGGGAGCAGCATTCTTTTTTAATCAAGAGGGGCTCTATATTAAAAAAAACACCTGTCTTTGGGCATGGAGAACTTCAACAGTAAGTTCCAGCAACCTACTAAGCAAAACAGGTATTATTCCAGTGATGGGAAGTGGGGGTGGGGGGAGAGGAGGTAACTCCTGCCCTCTGGGCTGTTTATAGAAACAGGCCCGGTTTGGGGTGATGAATCCATGAGGCACACACCTCCAGGCACCCTCAAACACAACAGGCCTAGGGATGCCAGCCTCCAGGTGGGGCCTGGGGATCCCCTGGAATTACAGCTCATCTCCAGACTCCAGAGATCTGCCCCCCCTGAAGAAAAGGATGCTTTGGAGGGTGGACTCTAGGGGACTGTACCCCACTGAGTCCCTTTCCTCCCCAAGCCCCATCCCCAAATCTCCAGGAGTTCCCAGCCTGGATCTGGCAACCCTACCCCCAACCCACCCCCGGTGGCCACGGGGAGGGGGGAGAACACCTGGCAACCCAGCTGCCGTAGCTTTCTGTTGGGATCTCCCCGTGAGCACCACCTCTTGCTTGCTGTTCCGAGATACCTGGGTCGGTCCCAAGAAAGGCCGTCTTCTTTCCTGCCACGGAGGGAATTTATAGACACCTTCCCTACCGGCACACCCGCCTGCGCCCCCTTCCCACTTACCTGGCTCAGGTGTGCCGCCCTGCATCCATCCCTCCGGAGCCACCTGGGCCTTTGATTGCAGACTGGCCGAGCGGGGAGAATTCAGACAGGGTCGCTGCCTCCCCCCCCGGCCTGATCCTGCTCGGCCTACCGCGTTTCCCCACCGCCAGACGGTATCAGGACCCGTGCGCCTGCCTGCCTGGGCCGTCTTTCTCTCTCGGATGCCAAATCGATCGCCGGGGGAGAAGCGCAGCCCCTTCCTCCTCCGGAGCTCGGCCCGCTCCTTCTTTGCGCACCGGAGCCCCCTGCTGGCCGCTCCGAAGTCGCTCGCAACGCGCGGCGGAGGGGGTCCCCTGGCTCTACAAGCCTGGCGCCTCCGAGCATGTGCAGAGTGCTTCCCCCGCATACGCAAGCCAAGGAACTCCGCCCCACCCCCGCCGCTTTCCTGGTTTCAAAAATGACCACCAGTTTCCGGATAGCGATGGGCGCTGGAGATGCCAAAGAGTGATTAACAGATGGAATTCACTGCCGCAGGAGGTAGTGGCAGCTGCAAGCATGGACCGTTTCAAGAGGGAATTAGATAAACATATGGAGCAGAAGTCCGTCAGTGGCTATGAGCCACAAGGTATAGACAGGAACTCTCAGTGTGGGGCAAGTGATGCTCTGTATTCTTGGTGCTGGCGGGGGGCAGCAGTGGGAGGGCTTCTAGTGTCCTGGCCCCACTGCTGGTCCTCCTGATGGCACCTGGTATTTTTGGCCACTGTGTGACAGAGTGTTGGACTAGATGAACCATTGGCCTGATTCATCATTGGCTTCTCTTATGTTCTTATGAAAGGAATCAGGACTTCCTGGCCCACCTTATACCCAGACCCCCACCCCCAATATGCAAAGGAAGCTAAGCTGGTCTGTTTGTGGATGGCATAATTCGTTAAAAAATAACTCTGGGCGGTTGTAGAAAAGAGCAAGAGCCCAGGAGAAGCTTGAAGACCAAGAAAAATTATGGCGGGGATGCGTGTGAGCTTTTCTGAGCCGCTGCTCACTTCTTCAGATACGGCCAGGATGGGAGCCCATTTGTTCTTTTATCTTGGAGAGTGGGGTGCTTTCAGATGCCCAACGACAATATTTTATTTTATTAGCTTTGTATCCTACTCTTGCATAGCAGGCTCAGGATGGGTTCCATCATACACGGTATACAAAAACAGTTAAAACCGATTAAAATATATCAAATAAAATATACAGAGCCTCGACAGATGAGGCAGTTGGGGTTCCAAGTAGTTATTCGGATCTGACTCACAGGAGGGGAGGCCCAATTAAATATGGATGTGATTAGATCAGGTGTGATATGCAGGGAGGAAGAACTAAGTTTGAGTCCAGTGGCACCTTTAAGACCAACAAGTTCAATTCTAGATATAAGCTTTCCTGTGCAGAATTAAACTTGTTTGGTCTTGAAGGTGCCACTGGACTCAAACCTTGTTCTGTTGCTTCAGTCCAACAGGGCTACCCACCTGAATGAAGAGGAGGAATAGGTGTGGAGAAATCAGCACTGGTAATGAGACAGGAAACCTTGGTCTTGATTCAGTCCAGGTGGATACAATGTCTGGGGCTTCATTATCAGTTACAATTCAGCAGTCTCTCTTTCCAATTTCCCTTTGAAATTTCTTTGTAAGAGAACTGCTACTCTCAGGTCAGCAGCTCAATGTCCTGGAGGGTTAAAATGTTCCCCCACTGCTTCTTTTTAAAAGAATGTTGCAGTTTCTAATGTCAGAGTTACGACCATTTATTCTTTGTCATAGGGACTGGCCTGTTTGTCCAATGTAGAGGGTGGAAAGTTGGGTTGCCAGATCCAGGCTGGGAGATGCCTGGAGATTTGGTAATGGAGGCCAGGGAGGACAAGGACCTCAGTGGGGTTCAACACCATAGAGTCCACCCTCCAAAGCATCCATCTAGGGGAACTGATCTCTGTAGTCTGAAGATAAACCTGCATTTCCAGGAGATCCCCAGGTCCCACCTGGAGGCTGGCATCCCAAGGGCATTGCTGACTTGTGACAGCATAAATCTGGGTGTGGGATCTGACAAGTGTTTAATGCTCAGGCAAGGGAGAGAAAAGATCTGATCTAACAATGGCCTGGGGTGGAAGGCTGCATTCACACACATGGGTCCTTTCTGCATTTGCCTGCTACTCAGTGTTTTTCTCAGTGTTTGAGTCGAGGCAGTTTAAGTCTACAGCACAATAACCCAGGGCAACAGCAGGCTGAAATGGGGCTCACCACTGAAGGGAGGTAATGTCATGCAGAATGGGGGGACACACACGATGGATTAAAAAGAAAATTGAACTCGGTTTTAGTGCAGAATGGGGCCAGTTCACTATGGAAAGTATCTCTGATAAGCACAATAGAAATGCTAGAAACCCCACTAATTCTAATTTCAATGCAAAATGGTACCCTATTATGGATGCCTCTTCAAATGAAAAATTTATTTCATCTATATGGAAGGATTATATTAAATGGATATAAAAAAGAAGTTAACATGGATAACACTAGACACCAACAAATGTATTCTTGAATATTACTTAAATTATTATTAATAGTATTGATATTATTACTATTATTATTATCATCATCATTATTATTTTTATTTTTAACCATTTTTGTATACTTTTGTAATTAGTCTTATTTTAAGCACCAGATCCCTAAAAAGAAATAGTTTGGGTTCTGTAATCTGGCACAACTGAATAGAGAAAGGAAGAACTCCAATAGAAAAGGATAACAAAATGTGATATCTCTACGTTGAATATGTATGTTTGCCTGAAAGAGTATTGGTTAGGTGAATATAAATCAAAATATGTTCAGTTGCAGACTGCATACCCTATTTAGGCTATGTTATGCAACTGATATTTATGTAAATCAACTGTTTCTGATTGCAGATTGCTGTATATTATTACTGTTCAAAGTTGATTTCTTTCAATAAAATTTTTAAATAAAAAAAAGGTTGAACTCAATTTTAGTGCAGAATTAGTTGGAGGACACCAAGGCGAACATAGATTAAAAACAGAGTGCAGAATGGAAAGGGCCACTGCCTAAATAATCTGCTTTCAATCCACTTTCAGTGCACTTTCCAACTGGATTTTACCGTGTGAGCTGGCAAAATCCAGTTGGAAAGTGCATTGAAAGTGGATTATTTAGTGTGTGTGAACACAATCTCAGGGAGGATAAAACGAGATCTCTTCACAGGGAGGCAGCCCCACCCCGGCTGCGGTCACACACACTAAATAATGCACTTTCAATCCACTTTGCAACTGGATTTTTACTGTGTGAACTTCCAAAATCCATTTGGAAAGTGCATTGAAAGTGGATTATTTAGTGTGTGTGACCACAGCCCCCCCATGATTATCAGAGAAGTCCAGGCCCATAGTTACAGTAGGGCATTTCAGGGCCCTGCTCCCTTAACTAAAAGCCCTGCGCAGAAATAGCCATGCCAGAAACCTTGTTGTTGAGGAGAGACACCCCCCCCCCCCGTTGCTTATTCCCATAAACCTTTGAGAAACATGCAAATTAATTAAATGCCCTCTGAGCTGTTTTTCCCTAGAAATTGACATGTTTGCTGTCCTGACCCTGGAAAGGAAGGACCAGGGCTATTTTTGGGCAGGAAGGCACAGGAACAGCATTCCGGCTGGCTCCCGAGTTGGCCACACCCAGCAGGAACTCATTAGCATAACAGACCACACTCAACAGCAGAAACTCATTAGGATTGGCTACATAAGGGGTGTGTGGCCCAACATGCAAAGGAGTTCCTGCTCCAAAAAAAGTCCTGGGTTTTGACAACAAACAAGGTAAACAGAATAAGATGCAAAAGGTGGGTGTGGCTGGATGACCTCACTCCTGGTAACATGGGGGTGTGTGGCCTGATATGCTAATGAGTTGTGCTGCCAGGGGTGTGGCCTGTTATGCTAATGAGTTTCTGCTGTTGGGTGTGGCCTGTTATGCTAACGAGTTCCTGCTGGGCTTTTTCTACAAAAAAAAGCCCTGGGAAGGACTAGAAACAGGCACAGAGCTTTCCCCTTTAAAGACAGGCATTCAGATTAATTTGATTAACTGCATTTTAACTGCCCCGTTATGTTCTTATAACTCTCAGTCTGGGGCAGGTGATGCACTCTGTTCTTGGTGCTGGAGGGGGCAGCAGTGGGAGGGGGCTTCTAGTGTCCTGGCCCCACTGCTGGACCTCCTGATGGCACCTGGTATATTTTGGCCGCTGTGCGGCAGAGTGTTGGACTAGATGGGCCATTGGCCTGATTCAGCATTGGCTTATTGTTCTTGTTCTTAAAAATTTAAATGCCCCCTGAACAAAAAAAATCCTAGCTACGGGCGTGTATATTTTCAGTTTCCCATCTTCCCCTTAGAACAAGCACCATGCAACCCGATCCTTGGATGTCGGATATATATCTTAAATCACTCATCTGACGCCTCGGAGAGTTCCTTTCCTTTCTCTCCCCCCCCGGCCGCATTTAACTGGAGCGATCCCCTCCAGGGGTTAAAGGGAAGAAGTCTGCAATCCTAGAGAGGCGCGTGGAGGGAACATCTCGGCCTCCTTTACCGCTCGGGCCGCCTGCGGGTTTCTCTGGCTGGACTTTTCAATGGCTGGGAGGCATCCGGTGAGCTCAGAGGGGCTTGTGCAGGATTGGGGGGGGCGAGGAGCGGGGAGGCTGCGACGCAGGCCCCGGAGACCCGTCGCGAAGCCGAGGCGTGGGGTTTGCCACGTGTTTGATGGGCGGGCAAGGGAGAGAAGGTCCGCTCAGTAGCAATCGCTACATTGACGCTACAATCGGATTGCAACTTCTGATGGCTGCAATTGCTACACGGGAGGGGCCAGACTGTTAACTGCGGGGGAGAGGTCCCCCTCAAGACCTTCCATGAATCAGGAAGAGCGGTTTTGTGCCAGGGCAAATTCCCAACTCCTGCCAACCTAGCAGTTCGAAAGCAAGAAAGTGCAAGTAGATAAATAGGTACCACTTCGGTGGGAAGGTAACAGCGTTCCTTGCGCCTTGGTGTTTAGTCATGCCGGCCACATGACCACGGAAATGTCTTCGGACAGCGCTGGCTCTTCGGCTTTGAAACGGAGATGAGCACCGCAACCCTAGAGTCGGATTCGACTGGCTTTCGAGCAAGGGAACCTTTACCTTTACTACATTCCCAAAGAAAGAAGAGCCCAGGAATAAAGATCTGCAGGAGGCGGGGAAAGGGACTTTTAGACCAGGGATGGGGCGGGGGAAATGGGTCAGAGCTGGGGAGCAGCTGGAGGGACGGGATATTCCGGGGGGGGAGTGAGAACGACCCCCCACACACTCCTGTTCTTCTTCGCTTCTTTCTAGCCTGGTCCCAGCCGATGATCTCTCTAAGCTATGGAGTCCTGTAAGCAAAAATTCTACTTCGTGTGCTACTGGCATTAAAGTTGTGTGAGCAGGTTATTTGGTTACTGCATAAATTACTTTACCTTCCTAAGCTAACACAAAAATGTGTATGCTGGAGGCTAAAAACTGTGAGCTAGCTCACACTAAGTCAGCTTAGGGGGAACACTGGTCCCAGCAGGAGTTTCTCTCCAATAATCCAGCTGTGTCCTTTTGCTCTTAGGGGAACTGACCTGTGTGGGTCAGAGAAACTTTCCCCCCACCTTTTCCCTTTGGAAATCCTGGTCCTCTACATTGGGGGCTACTTTTCTACCCCTTAGGGTGTGTGGGGATTGTGTGTGGGGGGGGAGTTACTTCTAGCCCCATGAGAAGATAAACGAGAGTCGCAAAATCTTTTCAGGGTCAAGATTTGCTAGGTGCTGGATGGAAGAAGAGAAGAGATTGGATTTATACCCTGCCCTTCACTACCCAAAGGAGTCTCAGAGCGGCTTACAAACTCCTTTCCCTTCCCTTTCCTACAACAGACACCCTGTGAGGCAGGTGGGGCTGAGAGAGCTCCTTCGGGGACTGCTTGTGAGAGAACAGCTCTGAAAGAACTTGTGACTGACCCAAGGTCACACCAGCAGCTCCTCATAATTCTTTCTATATGTAACTTAGCCAGTTTGGTGTAGTTGTTAACAACGGTGGACTCTAATCTGGAGAGCCAGGTTTGATTCCCCAGTCCTCCACATGCAGCCAGCTGGGTGACCTTGCATCAGTCACAGTTTCTCTCAGAGCTGTTCTTTCAAGAGCAGTTCTCTCAGAGCTCTCTCAGCCCCATCTACCTCACAGGATGTCTCTTGTGGGGAGGGGAAGGGAAGGCGATTGTGAGCCACTCTGAGACTCCGAATGAAGGGCGGGGGTATAAATCCAATCTCTTCTTCTTAATTCAGACAAAGAAGGATCGCTGAATAAATCCTTCCTCATTTAAAGAACTGAGGGAGTTCCAAGTTTTTGGACACTGTGATCCTACCGATGACGCATTAATGAAAACAACAACAAATGAACTTCAGATCTCTTCCCTTTTCTTCATACGTGAAATTTGAATGACGAGGTATAGAGAACATTCATTAGTATGACCCAGTTCAGGCCTGTTGTACCCAGCAGACCAGGATCTCACAGCCTCTTCTGAGTGGAATCCAGCCAGTCCCTTGGAGCTGAATGGGCCTGCATCCCTATTCTGCCTCGGTGTGTTACCTCTCTGCCCTCCTGCCCCAAGACTTTCTTCTAGGCCCTAAAAGATTAATTTCTAATTTCATAGATGGACGGGAGTCCTTCTGAGGCAAGACACCTGCTATTTTAGGCACCTCAAACGTGTGCTTCCTTCTCATATGGAATAACTTAGATCGGTGCAGGGATTCTTTTCCCCTTGTTGCAGAGAAATCATTCATAGTTCCCAAGTCCAGGGCTGGAATCTCCCACCTGCCGCCTTGAGCCAGGCAGTCGAGTTTTAGCTCCTCGGGGCCTTCCCACCTCCAGATCCTTCCCTCAATGTGTGGAGCAAGGTTAGAGGGCCTTCACATCCCTCAGTGATGAATTTGGCAAGGTTTGGAGTAAACAGGGCCAGAAGGGGAGGGGGCTGGGTGGATAAGGAAGATGGGGACTTCCCCTTATAAAGAATGGCTGGGTGGTGGGGGGAGACTTAACACAAATCTGGCGACAGGATCACTTCAAGGGACTGGCACAGAAAATGTATGTGTAGTTAAAAGGATTTCCCTCCATCTTTCTTTCTCTCCCTCCCAGGCAGCGGTAGAAAGACACCTTGAGGCCTCAACACCTTGATGCCTCCTCCCCCGTCTCCTCTGTATGGTGAAGTGGAAAGAGCCGTCATGACGCTTGCCCAGGTAAGCTGAAGGAAGCCAGAGCAGATGACGGGTTGGTATCCCCTGTAAGTGCCGCCCACTCTTCTGTCCCCAGGATGAGCCCAAGGGTTGCTGGGAAGGGAACGCGTCAGGGCTCTGATTCCCCTCCTGGTAGCTGTTGTTCAGAAATTGTTTTGTATTTTTTTTTTATGGACCAGTTTTTCAGAGATGGGGGGAAAAAACATCTTCCTCCTCTTCCTCCTCCTCCAGGGTCTGGTGTCCTTTGAAGAGGTGGCCGTGTATTTCTCCAAGGGAGAGTGGATCCTGTTGAACCCAGCTCAGAAAGTTCTATACAAGGAAGTCATGCTGGAGAATTTTGGGAATGTGGCCTCTCTGGGTAAGCCATCTTTTATCCTTTCTCCTTGATGCTGTGAGGTTTGCCTACGGATCCTTCTCTGTTCAGTTTGGTGCAGTGGTTAAGTGTGCGGACTGTAATCTGGGAGAACCGGGTTTGGTTCTCCACTCCTCCACCTGCAGCTGCTGGATGACCGTGGGCAAGCCATAGTTCTGACGGAGCTGTTCTCTCAAGAACAGTTCTGGAAAGAGCTCTCTCACGGGGTGTCTGTTGTGGAGAAGGGAAGGGAATGGAGTTTGTAAGCTGCTCTGAGACTCTGAGTGAAGGGCGGGGTATAAGTCCAATCTCCTCCTCCTCCTCTTCTTCATTGTAGAGGAAGGCCCCAGATTTTGCAAGGATTTGCGGTTCTCCTTCCCAAGAGGGGAGGGCCCTGCCTTACAGTCCTTGGATCATGTGAAAGGCCAATAAGAGAGGTGCCACATGATGCTTGGCTTGGAGAAGACGGGAGGGTCTAAGCAGAGGCTTTCTTCCACCCTGGGCCTTGCCTCACCTGTGCTGAGATGTGACCATACAAGATCCAGTAGAATTCAGAATCTCATTAGATCCTGGTACTTCTTTTGGGAGCCAGCTTACCTCTGAAAAGAAGAATTGAAAGCAAAAAAAAAAGTAAGTATCCACCCATTGTTTGGCCTAGGACTTCCAGCTCATTGGGTGTCCAAGCGAATTCCCGTGAGTACAGACTAACTGCTAACTAGACAAACCTTGGCAGTGTTCGAACAGTAACTCTGAGCAATACGAACACAGTAAGTTTTCTTGTAGCGTGTCAAGTCATTGGTCTGTCCTCTCTAGCCGGATGGCCGATAATTGCAAGAAGAGTCTCTTTTTTCCCGTCATCTGGAATGCGCTTTACTGCATCTTGCACATAAAAGACTTTGTATTTTCCAAACAGATAACTGATGCCATTGTGATTAATAATAGATACATCCAGGGCTCTTTTTGTAGCAGGAACTCCTTTGCATATTGGGCAACACACCCTTAATATAGCCAATCCTCCAAGAGCTTACAGTAGCCCCAGTAAGAACAGCTCTGTAAGCTCTTGGAGGATTGGCTACATTAGGGATGTATCGCCTAATATGCAAAGGAGTTCCTGCTACAAAAGAGCCCTGGATACCTCCATTCCAAAGCTTTGCCGAATTCACAGTGTTTTTTTTCACTCTACATTTTCTCACTCAACAGATACTAATAATGCAACTGTTATCATGTGGGGTTCGAAAGTAATGAAAGAACCACAGCTGCCAAATTAGGGAACAGCAAAGGAACAGGGCTGTATTAACAATGCTATAACAATGCTAAAAGCATTTACACAAGCGTATCTGTCTATACTTTAATAATACTTGAAATTTTAATAAAGTTATCAAAGTTCAATCTTTAAAGTACAAAATACAAATTGCAAAGACCCCTGAGCAGAATAAGATTATTATTGGGCCTTCTTTGCAATTTGTATTTTGTACTTTAAAGTACAAAAACTTGGATAACTTTATTAAAATTTCGAGTATTGCTGAAGTATAGACAGATATTAGTTGCTGTAGATTTTCTGGGTTGCGTGGCCGTGGTCTTGGCATTGCAGGACCTGACAGGAAACCATGCCCAATTTATTTTTAAACTTTCTTCTTTCCTGTTGCAATTGTGTTTATGTTTATGAATTTCAATGGCTTCCCTGTGTAATCTGACATGGTAGTTAAAATGATTTCCTGTCCTGAAAAACACAAAAGGCTGTACATCTGATAACAGCACTACAGATAAGATTAGAATTTCAACAGCCAATTCACATGCAAAAGAACCTCCTCAGGAAACAATCCATAGACAAAAGAACCTCCTCAGGAAAGCTCCTCCATTAGCATGTTCATAGCCTGGGGAACTCTTACAAGGTAATGACTCAGCCCTACCCCACCTTCTGGAGTAGATATAAATTACCTGCCTACCATTTTTCTGCTTACCTTGACACAGAGAGTACTCCATCTTTCTGTGTTATACCTCTGAGCAATCACAGCTACTGGCGAAACGTCAGACCCTAGAATGCCAAGACCATGGCCACACAACCCGGAAAATTTACAGCAACTAATGAACTCCAGCCGTGAAAGCCTCCCACAGCATATATAGACAGATACGCTTGTGTAAATGATTTTAGTATTGTTATAGCTTAATACACAGCCCTGTTCCTTTGTTGTTCCCATCATGTGGGGGTCCACAGAATTTGCTGATGTTAAAAAGAAGTCCTCCTACTCAAAATTGCTAGGAACCACTGCATTCGATGTCTTGAGCCACTGCCTGACTGCTGCAGTTAAGTGGCTAAGAGAGAACAACTGGAAACTGGAATCTGATCAAATCGAAGTAACGCTAGATGGGAGGGATGAGGCCCTGGAGGACATTGTACTGGATCCATGATTGCTACTGGTGAAGCAAGTTCATGCAGAACGGGGGGGGGGAGGCATTCTTCCAACTTCGTCAAACCTTGACGATGGCTTCCTTCCTTGACTCAGCTGATCTTGTTGTCTGGATCCGTGCCATGGTGACGTTGAGATGAAACTACTGTTGTTGTTCAGTCGCACAGTCGAGTCCGACTCTTCGCGACCCCATGGACCAGATTACGCCAGGCCCTCCTGTCTTCCACTGTCCGCTGAAGTTTGCTCAATTTCATGTTCGTTGCATCGATGACACTGTCTAACCATCACATCCTTTGCCGTCCTCTTCTTCTTTGACCTACAATCTTTCCCAGCATCAGAGTCTTCTCCAGTGAATGCTCCGGGTGGCCAAAGTATTTGAGCTTCAGCTTCAGGATCTGGCCTTCCAGGGAACAATCAGGGTTGATTTCTTTTAGGATTGACTGATTTGATCTCCTTGCAATCCAAGGGACTCTCAAGAGTCTTCTCCAGCACCATAGTTCAAAAGAATCTATTCTTCGGTGCTCGGCCTTCCTTATAGTCCAACTCTCGCTGCCACAAATTACTACGGGGAATACCATTGCTTTGACCATGCGGACTTTTGTTGGCAAGGTGATGTCTCTGCTTTTTATCATGCTGTTTAGGTTTGCCATCGCCTTCCTCCCAAGGAGCAGGCGTCTTTTAATTTCATGGCTGCGGTCACCATCTGCAGTGATCTGGGATCCTAGGACTGTGAAGTCTGTCACTACTTCTACGACTTCCCCTTCTATTTGCCAAGGAGTGATGGGACCAGATGCCATGATCTTAGTTTTTTTGATGTTGAGCTTCAAGCCCACTTTTGCGCTCTTCTCTTTCATCCTGAGCAAGAGGCTCTTTAGGTCCTCTTCACTTTCTGCCATCAGATTGTTATCGTCTGCATATCTGAGGTTATTGATCTTTTTCCCCAGCAAGCTTAACTCCAGCTTGTGATTCATCCAGGCCAGCATTTTGCATGATGTACTCTGCATATAAATTGAATAAGCAAGGTGACAATATACATCCTTGTCGTACTCCTTTTCCTATGCTAAACCAATCAGTTGTTCCATATCCGGTTCTAACTGTTGCTTCTTGACCCTTATACAGGTTCCTCAGGAGACACGTGAGGTGGTCCCATCTCTTTAAGAACCTGCCATAATTTATTGTGATCCACACAATCAAAGGCTTTAGCATAGTCAATGAAGCAGAAGTAGATGTTTTTCTGGTACTCTCTTGGGCCTGCCCTTGAAGTCAACTCCAAAACTCCAGTTGCTCTAGAATGCTGCCCCACAGCTATTATCAGGAGCTAGACAGAGTGCACGCATATTACTCCATCCTGCAGGCAGGCACTCCATTGGCTGCCCATCGGATACCAGGCTTGAGTTCTTGAAGTTACTGGCTGTTCCGTTCGAAGCCTGGCATGGCCACTCTACCCATAGACTCGTCCGTGGTGCCCCCCAACTTGTGGAATGGGCTACCAGAGGAGGTCAGGAGGTTCCCACACTCCTGTCATTCCTTAAACTATAACACAATGTTGTTCAGGACGGCTTTTCTATAAAGACGGTATGACGATACTGCAACAGAATGGCTCAGAGAAGGGTTTTCTAAAAGGAGTGGAGAGGTGGAGTATGCCAATCTGTGTAGAATGTATAATCCGTTAACTGTACCGATTACTATGGTGTCCCTTCATTGTTTTCTGCGGGTGTAATACCACTTTTCATTATATTTATTATTTATTTAATTCATTTAATTTATATCCTGCCTCCTCTGCTATGGTTTGGTGTAGTGGTTAAGTGTGTGGACTCTAATCTGGGAAAACCGGGTTTGATTCCCCACTCCTCCACTTGCACCTGGCTGGATGACCTTGGGCAAGCCGTAGTTCTTTTTTTTTTTTTTTTTAAACACTGTTTTTATTAATTTTCAAGAAACAAAACAAAACAAAACAAAACAAAAACAAAACAAAAAAATCCTCCCAACAAGGAAATATAGCATGTACAATTACAGAGATCTTCATCTTACATCAAAACAATCCGATTATTACCACCGCTTAAATATGCCAGACAAGTAATTCTTAGTTTAATACATAGTGCCAAAATTTGATTCTTTCAACCATTTATAAAAGCCAGACCAATACTTTTCATAGATCTCCAGGTTTTTTCCTTCAACAATAAAAGTTAATTTTTCCATTTGTGCAACATCACATAACTTAAATATAAACTCCTCTTTAGTCGGGATTAATCTATCCTTCCACTTTCTAGCGAATACAATTCTGGCTGCTGTTAACGAATGCATTATAAAATATATCTCCTCTTTCTTAAATCCTTCCGGGATTACATTCAACAAAAAACATTCCGGTTTAAATCGAAGTTTCTTGATCAAAATTTTATCTAAAAATCTTTTTATCATGGTCCAATATTTTTTTGCCTTATTGCAAGACCACCATAAATGGAAAAAACTGCCATTACTGAAATTACATTTCCAGCAATTCTTATCCAAGTTTTTATTGTATTTACTTAATCTTACAGGTGAAATATGCCACCTATAGAACATCTTCAAGATGTTTTCCTTAAAGGCACTAGTCCTTACAAATTTGATATTTGTCATCCAGATTTTATCCCATTGCTCTAAATTTAGACTATGCCCAATATCTTGTGCCCATGCTATCATGCACGGTTTAACCCACTCATCTTGCATCTTCCATTCTAACAAAAAATTATAAACTTTTCTAATGAGTTTTTCATTGGAATCTAACCAGATCTTATCTAATTCAGTGGTGACATCATAGAAACCTACTTTTCTATCAAGTGTCCATCTCGAAATAAGTTGGTTATTCTCCCACCAGGTTAGCTTCGTTCCTTGTTCTTTGAGCAATTTACCATCAATTAAATTCCCCTTTTTGTCTAGAAGATCGTCATATCTCCATTTACTGTATTTTACAAATAATGTGGGTTTTACGAAAGCCTCTAATGGGGAGAGCCATTTGGGGATTTTTTTGTAGTATTGGAATTTTATCTCATCCCATACTTTATATAAAGCAGCCCTAATCGTATGTTGTTTAAAATGGGATGAATTTTTATTGTACCAAATATAATAATGCCATCCCATTTGTAAGTCGTGTCCTTCGAGATTTAGTAATCTTCTATCTTCTTGTACAATCCATTCTCTTAACCAGCTCAAAACTGCCGCTTTATAATAGAGTCTCCAATCTGGCAAAGCAAATCCTCCTCTCTCTTTTTTTCCCTGTAAATATTTTATCTTAATCCTTGGTCTTTTATTCTGCCATATGAAAGTTTTAATAAGTTTTTCTAGATCTTTGAAGAAGTTTTGGTTTCTCAGAACTGGAATGTTTTGAAACAAAAACAAAACCCGAGGCAAAATATTCATTTTAATGGCCGAAATTCTACCTATTATCGATATTTGTAAATTTTTCCATACTTCCAAGTCCCTTTTAATCTCTAATAGTACTCTTTTGTAGTTGTCTTCGACCAAAGAGCAGCATCTATTTGTCAAAATAATTCCTAAATAGCGGACTTTCTTCTCAATAGCGAAACCTGAAGTCTCTTGCAAAACTTTTTCTAATGCATCTCTGGAGTTCTTCAATAATATCTTAGTTTTCTTTTTGTTAACTTTCAGTCCTGCTACCTTCCCATATTCCTCTAGAGTGCTCAATAAATGCAGTAAAGATTCTTGTGGGTCTTCCAGGATAAACACCATATCATCCGCAAAAGCTTGGACTTTTATATTTTCACCTTTTATATGTAACCCTTTGATTCCTTTATCATTCCTAATACGTGTCAATAACGTCTCCAACACAAAAATAAAAAGCAAAGGGGACAAAGGGCAACCTTGTCTCGTTCCTTTCTTAATTTCTACTTTTTGCGTTGTATCTCCATTAATTATTATATTTGCTGATTGCCTATCATAAATTGCCTTAATCATTTTCAAAAGGGTTCTCCACATTTCCAACTTCCTAATTTACTCAACAAGAATTCCCAATTTAAGTTGTCGAATGCCTTTTCTGCATCAACGAATATCAACGCAAGTATCCTTTCTGGGTGTTGCTCATAAAATTCTAATATATCTAAGACAGTTCTGATGTTATTTTTGATCTGCCTTTTAGGCAGGAAACCTGCCTGGTCTTTGTGGATCACTTGTGTTAACACTCTCTTGAACCTTCCAGCCAGAATACAAGCAAAAATTTTGTAATCGCTATTCAGGAGAGAAATCGGACGGTAGTTTTTGATATCATTCCTCTCTGTCCCTTGTTTGTGTATAAGGGTAATCTGAGCTTCTTTCCAAGACGGTGGTATTTGTTCTTTATCTAAAATATTTTTTATTACTTCTTTGAAGGGTAATGATATGATTTCTTCAAATATCTTATAGAATTCGGCAGGTATCCCATCTGGTCCAGGTGTTTTATTGTTTTTTTGGCTCTTTATAGCTTCTATAATTTCGCACATAGAAATTGGATCATTTAAAATCTTCCTTTGTTCATCAGAAAAGTATCCTTCTGGGCACTTATCAAAATAATTTTTTATTAGCTCTAAATCAACCTCGTTTTCCTGATATAGTTTCCCATAGAACTGTTCGACTAGTTCCTTAAGCTCTTTTAGGGAAAATCTCTCCTTTCCCTCTTGGTCTTTCAGACTTCTTATAATCTTTTTTTCCCTTTCCATCCTTAGTTTATAAGCCAGCCACCTTGAAGGTTTGTTGGCGTGTTCAAAATAGTGCTGTCTTTGATAATTTATCTTCCTGGCAATTTCTTGTGTCAATATAGAATTTAAGAGATGTTGTAAATACTTAATTTTATTCTTTATTGCTTGCAGATTTCCATTTTGTTGTTTCATTTTACTTTCTTCAAGCCTTATCTTTTCTTTGATTGTATTCAACTCTCTATTTTCTTGTTTTCTCTTCCATATATTTTGTCTAATAAACCAACCTCTTGCATACGCCTTGAAGGTGTCCCAAACGATTTCTAATGATACATCAGGTTGGGTATTTTCCTTAAAAAACAGTTTAAACTCAGTTTTGGATTCATCTACAAACTTTTTATCCTTTAGGAGCATAGTGCTCAAAGACCATCTTTTTCTTCTTTGCGTATCTGATATTACACACATAATTGGATTATGATCCGCGAAAGTTGCTGGTAGAATTTCTACCTCTACTGATACCCAACACATGTCCAGTCTTGACCAAGACAAGTGTCTACTGGAGAAAAAGGTGAAATTTTTTGTCTGAATATTTCTTGTCCTCCAAGCATCAATGAGTTTAAATTCTTCTGCTAATTCCATAAATGATTTTGGTAGCTGGTTTCCTTGTTTCAGTTTCACGTTCGGAGTCTTCCTATCCATTTGGTTATCAAATACTGCATTGAAATCTCCGATTACGCATATCTCATCACATGTCTGTTTACCTATAATTTCTCTAAGTTGCTCAAAAACTTTCCTTGACTTTGATTCGGTGCATATATATTGGCAATCAATGTTAATTTATTATGTCTGCGGATTTGAATTATTATTACTCTGCCATCTTCTGATTTATATATAAGTTCCGGTTGCAGGTTTTCCTTAGCATAGATAACCACTCCTTTTTTTTCTTTTTGTCGTCTGCTGCTATGAACGCTTTCCCTAATTTTTTATTCTCCAAGAGTCTTATATCTTCTCTTTTAACATGTGTCTCTTGGAGGCAAATAATACTTGCATTACCTTTTATTATTTGGTGAAAAATTCTTGATCTCTTGTTGGGCGAATTTAGGCCATTGACATTGATGGATATTACTTTTATTCCTTGTTCATTCGACTCTATCATCTTCCGTGCCATCCTTGTTGTTTTTTTGTTGTTGCCTTGTTACCATTTGAAACGGATGGATTGGTTTTGGCTTTCTTTTTCCCTTTTTCTTTCCTTGTTTAATGTCTAAGCTCTGTGCTTGCTGCTGTTTCTGGGACTCTTCTTCCGAAGCAGTACTCTCTTCCTCCTCCTCTTGTAGACCCAGCTCCGCCCCACATTTTTCCAAAAAATCTTCTAATTTAAAGGTAGAGTTAATTTTGTATCTCTTTGCTTTGTATATAAAGAAAATACCTTCGGGGGTTAGCCACCTGAACTGAATATTATTCTTTTTTAAAAGGTTGGCCAGACCTGAGTATTGGTATCTCTTCTCTCTGATCCTCCAAGGGACCTCTCTCAAAATTCTGGTTTCAGAGTCATATACTTTAAGAGTCTTTTCATTTGACAACTTTAAAATTCTGTCCTTGAATTCCCTTTTACAAAATTTTATATGGACTTCCCTTGGCAATCCGTTTCGTTTGGCATATGCAGAGCTCATTCTGTAGATAGTATCTATATTGTTATCCAAATCCGAGGTAGACTCCATCTCTAGGTACTCCGCTAACGCTTGACTAATCTCCTTCTTCAGGTTTTCCTCTTTCTTCTCCGGTACATTCTGGATTCTTAACATAAATGCTGCTCTTTCCAGTTCTAGCTTAATTATTGAATCTTCCAAAGCCTCCTGCTTCTCTTTCACAATTTGAAGTCGCTCCTCTGTGTTTTCTACTTTAGTCTCCAACTTATTTGTTAAATTAGTCAAGATAGCTAGTTCCTGTTTGTTCTCCGTTAATTGCCTTTTGATCTCCTCTGTTTGAACTGATAACTGAGTAGAAATATCATCTAATTTGGATAACTCTTCCAATTTCCTTTGAATTGGTTCTACTGCCTTTGTAACCGCTGCTTCTACTGCACTATTTACTACCGCTGTCACAGATTCCTGAATAAAGGACTGTAAATCTTTCAAAGAGAATTGTGGAAGATTTGTTGCAGGGGTCGATACCGACAAGCGTCTACCTCCAGCCCCTTTCTCCATTTTCTTTATATAAACTCTGTTAAAGTACTCCAATTAACTTATTTTCTAATTAACTTTCTTATCTGACTTTAATGTTATCAGTTTCTCTTTTAATCTTTATCATTAACTCTTGCACTCTTATCTTTTTCTTATTTATTTTAATCAGCACCCAACTAGACTGTTCCACTCAGTGGCCCCCACTAAGATAGGTTCCTCCAATTTACTCACAATGGACATTCATTAAGCATATATAACATATAAGCCGGCATATAAACCTTCAAATTCAACAGATCATAAACATATCATTTTGCAATTAATCAACCAAAAAATTAGGCATAGAAATAGTTCATTTAAATACACCAAAAAGAAGAGGGAAGAAAAAGTTCATGTTCAGACCTTGAGTTAAATCAAATACACTAACTTATATCGATCCACTGTCCATTTTTCCCATGCCTTAATCTTCTCTGCCACTTCTTCCAACGTCTCCAGAAAGCCCAGAACTATCTTAGTCATTTACTAGGGAATCTATTTTAATTAAGGGCTAAAGGCACTTCTAGCCCCGAAAAGTCCCTTAAACCTTTACTTCTTAACTTACTTTTATAATAGTCCTAAACAGACACTTCTAAGTCATCTTCCACTCCTCCTCCGGTGTCTCTTCTTTCAGTCAGTCACTTTAGCCATACTTGATAGTTGCAAAGGAAAGTAAATTTATCAGCCGATCTGTGTCCTCTGATTCGCCGCTTTCAAGTCCTAGGCACAGACCGAGCTTTCCATTTTTAAGTTTATCAACACTTTTCTTCTTCTGTCTCCTTTAATTAGCAAAGCTTTTGGTTTTCTGGCCACATTAAAAAGTTGACAATTTACATTTAATGTGGCGTGTTGTTAATGAAGAATCTCCGCTTTGGTTCCCGTCGCTGCATTTACCCAGCAGCCGGCTGGGTGTTGCCTCACCTTCTGCTCTGGAGCATGTTCTCGCCTCCCGAGGCAGCCGCCGCCACTCTCGTCGCCGAAAAAAAAGAGCTCCTTGCTGAGAGGCTTCCTCGCCTCGTGTTGGGTACCTCAAGCACCCCCAACCGGGGCGCCTGTCTTCCCCCGAAGGTAAGGTGAAGGGCGGCGCGGAACAGGGCTCAGTCCCTCCGCGTCCGACCTCGCCGCGACCGGAACCGGATCTCGGCAAGCCGTAGTTCTGACAAGAGCTGTCCTTGAAAAAGAGCAGTTTCTGTCAAGAGCTCTCTCAGCTCCACCTACCTCACAGGGTGCTTGTTGTGGGGAGGGGGAAGGTGCCAGTTGCTGCCTTTTATTTTATTGTTCTTAACTGCTGATTAATTTATCAATGTGCTTTTATTATTGTACACCACCCTGTGCCCTGTTCTGAGGGGGAGAATGGTTTAGAACAGGGGTGGGCAAACTGCAACTCGGGAGCCACATGCGGCTCTTTCACACATATTGTGTGGCTCCCAGCAGGGCAGCTGGGGAAGTGAAGGGGAGGCATGCATTTGATCCCTTCCCCTCCCTCCCCCGTCCCTCCTATTTGCTTTCTTTGTTTCTCTCTCTCTCTCTTTCCACCTCTTTCATTCTTTCTTTCCACCTCCCCCTCTTTCTCTCTCTCCTAGATAAATAAATATCATTGGACAAATAAATATCATTATCAATATCTGTTTTTACCCCTTTTGTTTTTATTTTTGGCAGTCTCATTTAATGGTAATAAAAAGCAAATCTGCATATTTTCTAAATAAAAATGTGCGTGTAAGATTTGTTCATGTCTTGTGGCTCTCAACCATTTGAAATTTATTCTATGCGGCTCTTACGTTGAGCAAGTTTGCCCACCCCTGGTTTAGAAGCCTAATTTATAAATAAATAAAATAAATAAATCCCCCTTTGAGTCTAAAGGAGAAAGGTGAAATGTAATTACAGTAAATAAGGGAATTAAGGAGTAGGCACAGAACTGCAGCTTGACCCATATTCGGGGTTGCCAACAACCTGGAAAAGAAATGCCTTGCCCCCTTAGTAGAAGCTTAATGGGATGTAATGGACCAGGTGATGTGATTGATGGCCATGCCCTTGAAAAGCTTCACCTGCCCTTTACAAAGATAAAGCCTCTATTTAAAGGGCAGGACACTTTTTCTTTCCAGGTTTTTGGCTTCACTACCCATTGTTTAGTCCACACAACACCCCACCTATATTACTTACCTTTTTTTGTCTGCAGGGACAGTCAAGTTGGCTTAGAATGTATGAATCAATGTGCACAGAGAAGAATTCTAATCTTGTACCTTTTTTTTTCCTGATAAAAGGACCTCTGACTGTCAAACCTGACCTCATATCCTGGCTGGAAGGAGAAGAGTTGTTTCCTCTGTTCCCCAGTGCAAGCCTAGCTTACCACCGAAGAACCCACACAAGGAAGAAACCATATAAATGCCTGGAGTGTGGAAAAAGCTTCAGTCGGAGTAACAGCCTGACTACTCATCAAAGAATTCACACCGGGGAGAAACCATATAAATGCCTGGAGTGTGGGAAATGCTTCAGCCGGAGTGATCACCTTACTACCCATCAAAGAATTCATGAAGGGGAGAAACCATATAAATGCCTGGAGTGTGGGAAGAGCTTTGGACGAAAGGTTCAGCTGGCTTCCCATCAACGAATTCACACAGGAAATAAACCATACAAATGCCTGGAATGTGGAGAAAGCTACAGTCACAGTTCAAGCCTAGTTTACCATCAAAGAATTCACACAGGAGAGAAACCATATAAATGCCTGCAGTGTGGAAAAAGCTTCCGTTTGAGTTGCAGCCTGACTACCCATCAAAGAATTCACACAGGGGAGAAACCATATAAATGCTCAGAGTGTGGGAAAAACTTCAGTCAGAATGCACACCTTACAATCCATCGAAGAATTCACACAAGAAAAACTGTATAACGTAAGAGCATAAGAGAAGCCATCTTGGATCAGAGGCCCATCCAGTCCAACAGTCTATGTCACACAGTGGCCCAAACCCAAGTGCCATCAGGAGGTCCACCAGTGGGGCCAGAACTCTAGAACTACCTGGAGTGTGGAAAGAGCTTTGGATGAAACGCTGAACTAACTTCCCATGAAAGATTTCACACAGGGGAGAAACCATACAAACGCATGGAGTGTGGAAAAAGCTTCAGTCAGAGTAGAAGCCTTGCTTCCCATCAAAGAATTCACACAGGAAAGAAACTATATCAATGCCTGGAGTGTGGGAAAAGCTTCCGTCAGAGTGACAGCCTTACTACCCATCAAAGAATTCACACGGGAGAAACCATATAAATGCCTGGAGTTTTGAAAAAGCTGCAGTCACGATAGAAGTCCTTCTACTCATCAAACAATTCACACACAGCAGCGAAACCATATAAATGCCTGGAGTGTCGAAAAACTTTTGTTAGAGGGCTGACCTTACAGACTGCTAAAAATTCACAGAAAGGAGAAACCATAATAATGCCTGGAGTCTGAAAAGGCATTAGATTACAGTAAAATGGATTATGAAAGTAGAAAGCAGTGCAATAAAACAGTAGAATACATATAGGACCTAATTCAATAAAATTGCTTAATATTTTTATGTTCTTTGAGTTGTGCTCTTAATCCCATTTTAAAGATGCCCTTTGAAACCATTCGTAGAAAGGGTGCCTTCTATGAAATCCTAAAATTTTGGGAGCCTTCCTGTCCTCATCATTCAGGCCAATCCACCAAGTAGCAGCCACAAACAAGAATCTCTCTCTATGCATCACTGTCAATGTCATCCATTGTCTTTTTAAAGATGAGCAAAGCAGTTGGAGCAGATCATACTGGGAGAGGCAGTCCTGTAGATCTGTAAAACTAGGCCCTGAAAGGCTTTGTAGGTAATAGCCGGGACCATGAAATGAACCGATAATCCAAACAGTCCCTAAATGAGCAATGCAGCATGTATCACATGTGTTCTGTCCCTAACCCTGAATAGTAATTGAGTTGGAGTATTCTGGACCAGCTGGAGAGTCTGACTTCAAGGGCAGACCTATGTAGAGTACATTGCAGTAGTCTGGCTGACTGGGTACTATGGCTTTGACTTTCACTCTCTGTATCAATTCTAATGTGAGTACTAGTCATAGGACTTTTCTATTCACTTTATTCTGAAAAGCAACCAAATGTTGCTCTTCAGTTAACTCTGTTTTTAGTTTTAGATAAAGTACTGATTTTGAGTTCCTTACTGTTTCAGCATGAACCACTGGGATGACAATGGACTCAGAGTTACAGGGATTTGCTAGAATTTTAATACAGAGAAATATGAGGATTTCAGAATGAACCTTTCTTTACTATAAAAGCTCATTGCCAAAGGTTAAGTACAGGATATGACCTCTTTCACAAGCCCAGAACAAACAACAAAGTTATAAAATCCTGGCTTGGCCCATGCAAGGAGCGCTCAGCATCAATGTGGAAGTCACCAAGAACAGTCAGTTTGGTGTCTGCAGCACTGCATGGCTGTTAAACAAGCCCAATCTATCTTCAGTCTGCAGTGTAAGGAGTATTCAGTCAATTCCAGCTATATTTTGTCCCAGGGTCCATGTAAATTGAAGGACTCCAGGAGGATAATAGCTACCCTTCCTCCCCGGCTACCTGTGTAGGATTGGTAAAGGTAAAGGTAAAGGTTCCCTTGCTCGAAAGCCAGTCGAATCCGACTCTAGGGTTGCGGTGCTCATCTCCGTTTCAAAGCCGAAGAGCCAGCGCTGTCCGAAGACATTTCCGTGGTCATGTGGCCAGCATGACTAAACACCAAGGCGCACGGAACGCTGTTACCTTCCCACCGAAGTGGTACCTATTTATCTACTTGCAATTTCTTGCTTTCAAACTGCTAGGTTGGCAGGAGCTGGAACTAGAGACAGGAGCTCACCCTGTCATGCGGCACCCGGGTCTCGAACTGCTGAACTACTGACCTTCCACAGCCTGCAGTTCAGTGTCTTAACCACTTGAGCCACCGCAGGATTGGTGGAGGACCACAAACCAGCCAGAGTTAGCTGGGACAGACACATCACATTGTTTTTCCAGCAAGTTAAGCAAACTCCAGAGCACAATGGAAGACAGGAGGGCCTGGCGCAGGCTTCCCAAGTACTTACTGTAAACTGGAGAGGGATGCATACGTCCTGGCAGGACCATCCCCGGGGGAAGGAAAGACGTGGCGAATGATGCCATCGCCAGAGAGTGACGCTGGGTGACGCTCTGGCAATGCAGCTGGAAACTCGATGGCACCATCGAGCAGCATGGGTGTTGCCTGGGAGAATGTTCTGGCTGGGGACTGTGTGTCCCCCACCAGTTTACAGTAAGTACTTGGGAACCCTAGCCTGGCGTAATGTGGTCCATGAGGTCATGAAGAGTCAGACTCAACTGTGTGACTGAAGAAAAAACTACCCAGTAGCTGACATGTAGAATTTTGGTCCAAGTGGTCAGCCATGTTGGTCTGAAGCAGTAGAATAAATTTAGAGTCCAGTGGCACCTTTAAGACCAACAAAGGTTTGTTCAAAGTATGAGCTTTTGTGTGCAAGCCAGTTTGGTGTAGTGGTTAAGTGCGCGGACTCTTATCTGGGAGAACCGGGTTTGATTCCCCACTCCTCCACTTGCACCTGCTGATGTGACCTTGGGTGAGTCACAAGCTCTGGCACAGCTGTTCTCTCAAGGACAGTTTCTGTCAAGAGCTCTCTCAGCCCCACCTACCTCACAGGGTGTCTGTTGTGGGAAGGGGAAGGGAAAGGCGTTTGTAAGTCGCTCTGAGACTCCTTTGGGCAGTGAAGGGCGGGGTATAAATCCAATCTCTTCTCCTTCTTCCCTCTCCTCAATGTGTGGAGCAGACCAGAGGGTTTGGGTGTCCCTCAGAGGGGAGGAGGGAGTGCATTGGCTGCCGGCAGGGTCAGAGGCTGAGCACCCAGGGATGGATTTGGCCAGGCTGGGAGGACACATGGCCAGAAGGGGAGGGGGCTGGATGGACAAGGAATGTGATATCCCCCCCATTAAAAATCTGCTGGATGGGCGGGGGAGATGTCCAGTCAAACCGTCCTGAGCTTTACTGGCTAAATTCCAGGATCTTGAATTGTGTCCCGACACCAATCCAGAGACAGGGTCACTTGAAAGGACTGACATAGAAAACGTGTGCGTAGCAAAAAGGGGTTCCCTCCATCTTTCTTTCTCTCCATCCCAGGCAGCAGGGGGAAGACGCCCTTGATACCTCCTCCCTCGTCTCCTTTATGTGGTGAAGGGAAAAGAGCTGCTATGAAGCCTTTTCAGGTAATTGGGAAGGGGAGGTCTTGCTGGGGAGCTGGATGGTGATCGGGCTCCTTGCCCTTGGTTCTGGTCACAGCGTATCTTGGAGATTGGAGAATAAAGCAATCCTCGTTACCAGCTTCCAGGTGGGCCAGGAATTCTCCTGGAATCACAGATGATCTCCCCAATTCAGAGACCGGGGCATACTCTTACGGCTTAAAATCCCTGCTGAGTTTCCTCCCCGAATTACACCCTCCCCAGTACCTCTCCAAATCTCCGGGCAGTTTCCAAACTGCACTGGGCAACCCTAGTTGAGGGCTAGTTTTGAGTGTGAACAGAAATTCAGGTTCTGCAGGAAATCTGGGAGATTATATTGGGATATGATCTTTCTTGATGATTTCCCCCGACCCCCCTGGAATTGAAATCCAGATGTTGCCCAGCCCAGAAGTGTTGGGGGGGGGGTGTCAAAATGGCTAGGATATAACTCTCTTTTCAGTGTTCCTGGATGTTCATACAGCAACCCTTTGTAGGATTTATTATTTTATTTCATGGTCCTTACTGCTGATCTAAACACTAAGGTGCTGTATACAAACCAAGGAAGACGGAACAAAGCCAGACGCAGCAGTGTGGAATCTGGGGAGCAGAGAACCTGCCAACTCCCACAGGGAGGCTGTTCCCCAGAGGTTTGGTTTTCTGTTTATGAGAAAGCTGAATGCAGTCTGAGCAGCTGGCAAGAAGAAAAGTTCGATGGTCTGCGGCCCTCGGAGAGTCACATTCACACTTTTCATGCCCCGGAGTATTTTGGACTCCTGTTTTTCAGAGGAAAGGGTTGTCCCTCCTCCCCAAATCTGCTGGTATAGTATTGTGCTGTTATGCAGAGAGTGCAATTTTGGGGGAATGGAGGGCTTCTTGGGGGCACCACCATAAAGGCCCTGCTAGGGC
The DNA here is from genome assembly GCA_029375565.1 of Gekko gecko. Lineage (NCBI taxonomy): Eukaryota > Metazoa > Chordata > Lepidosauria > Squamata > Gekkonidae > Gekko > Gekko gecko. The sequence continues at coordinate 8,791,862 of JAPDNY010000002.1, forward strand.
TTGGTCTCGTCAAGAGAAAGTAGACGTGCCCCAAGAACTGTTCCCCCAAACCCTCATCAATCTGATCTGGTTATCAACGCCAAGTTATTTGGAATGATGGGCTCAATCAGTCCACTATCTCTTCCGAAAACTTGCTCAGGAATGAGTTTGGCTCTTGGACAATTGTTGTCTTCTGGGAGACCAAGCTGGCATTCATCAGAACTGAGTGCCAGGAGAAAGAGGGAGACTCATGAGGACCTGCAGGCTGGGAGAGGTTCTAGAAAAAGCAAATGTCGTTTCCCTTTCCTTCCGTCACCTGGCCAGTCCTCCACCTCGTGCCGTGTTTTTCTCTCTTGTCGACACCTTCAACCGTCAGCCCTCCTTCGTCCTCTCATGGCTGATGTGCTCCCGCTTTCCAGCACGTGACAGAAAGGAAGACGCCAGATTTGCCTCTCCTGTGGTGATTGTCTCCACCGATCTGTTCCTCTCTCTGCTTGCAAGCATCTCCTCAGATTAACTCCTGCCCTCACCAAGAAGGGCATTGATCAGTCTTGCCCACCAACTAGCAGTCCAAGTAGAGAGGGCATTAAAAACCTCTGCATCTCCTTCAGCACCTGAGAGGGCTTCAAGCCCTGGCCTTCCTACTGGCCCAGTTATCAGCCTACTTTTGCATAGCCAAATGTTCCTCTCTCCAGAATGGCCTTCCTCCCAGAGGTCCAGCATGCTGTTCCCTTCTGTGTTGGGCGGGAAGGAGGAGGAAGCCAGAGCAGAGAGGAGGCTGGTAGTGCCCTGTGAGTGCCGCCTACCCTTCTGTCCCCAGGATGAGCCCTAGGAGAGCTGGGAAGGGAACGCCTCAGGGATCTGATGCCCTCCCGCCGGCTGCTGTTCAGAAATTGTTTAAATACCCATGTTGTTTTTTCCTCATGGACCAGTGCTGGAAAGAACTGCATTCTTCATCTTCTCCTCCCAGGGCCCAGGGTCCTTTGAAGAGGTGGCCGTGTATTTCACCAAGAAGGAGTGGATCCTACTGAGCCCAGCTCAAAGAGCTTTCTACAAGGAAGTCATGCTGGAGAATTTTGGGAATGTGGCTTTTCTGGGTAAGGCTCCCCTTGTCTCTCTCCTCCATGCTGTGAGGTATGACTGTGACTTCAAGGAAGTCACTGTTGAGGAAGGATGTGGCTGGACCCTTTTGATAAGCTCTGCCACCCCATCTACAGCTCTGGCCAGGGACCAGGGTTCTCCTTGCATAGAAGGAAGGCCCTGCCTCACACTCCTTCGACCACAGGAGAGGGCGTCAGAAGAGATGCCAAGATATACCTTGGAGGTGGGTGACCTGAAGAGGTCCGGGTGACCTCTACTTATGTATTTATGTTATTTATAGTCTGCCTTTTCACAGGGACTCAAAGTGGATTACACAGAATGAGTCAACACAAATAACAAAATGGGACATCCAATAAAAAATGCCATAGGTTTAAGATGGTAGATGTCTAGAACCAGGCAGAAGTCTAGCAGGTAGAACTGACGTATTGATAACATAAGTATTAACATGACACATTAAGTACTGCAAAGATCCTGCTTAGAGTAAGCGATCCACAGCCTGACCATTTAAGAGATCTCAGCCTCTGTCACCTCCTCAGTCTGAGCCCCTTTTGTCTCGGGAATAAGAAATCAGTTGTGACACTTCTGTAAAATTTTGTGTGGTGTTTTTGCTGGTAAAATCTCTCAGATACATTCTGATTTGGATGCTAGTTGTTAACATAGCTCAGGCAGAAGTTATGTCGAGTTCCTTGTCTGGTCCGTTTATCGACCATTTTGACCCAGTTACCATGATGGATGCTGACAAGATGTTGGGATCTGTGAAGGCCAGCTCCTGGGCTCTGCATCCCTGAGACAAAACAGGTATCAGGGGATGTGCTTTGTACAGATTTAAATGGTTCCTTATGGAATGGTCTCAAGGATTTGCTCTTGGAGGTCAGTTGTCATCAGTAGAAGAAGAGAAGAAGAGATTGGATTTATACCCCGCCCTTCACTGCCCAAAGGCGTCTCAGAGCGGCTTACAAATTCCTTTCCCTTCCCCCCCCCCACAACAGACACCCTGTGAGGTAGGTGGGGCTGAGAGAGCTCTTGACAGAACAGCTGTGCCAGAGCTTGTGACTGACCCTTGAGAGAACAGCTGTGCCAGAGCTTGTGACTGACCCAAGGTCACATCAGCAGGTGCAAGTGGAGGAGTGGGGAATCAAACCCGGTTCTCCCAGATAAGAGTCTGCACACTTAACCACTACACCAAACTGGGCTTATCCTGTGTGGTTCCAGTCATCCCCCTTATTGCTCAAGTTCTATGTCAAGCCCTTAGGAGAAACCATTCATTCCTCTGGAATTGAGTGTCTTCCATATGCTGGTGACACCCAAGTCAGTATCCCTATGAAGAAAGGTTAAAGTGCTTGGGGCTCTTTAGCTTGGAGAAACGATGGCTAAGGGGTGATATGATGGAGATTTATAAGATTATGCATGGGATAGAGCAGGTAGAGAAAGAAGTTCTTTTCTCCCTTTCTCACAATACAAGAACTTGTGGGCACTCCATGAAATTGTGGAGCAGTTGGGTTAGAATGGATAAAAGGAAGTACTTCTTCACCCAAAGAGTGATTAACACATGGAATTCACTTCTACAGGAGGTGGTGGAGGCTACAAACATAGACAGCTTCAAGAGGGAATTAGATAAGCATATGGAGCAGAGGTCCATCAGTGGCTATTAGCCCCAAGGTATAGATAGGGACTCTCAGTCTGGGGTAAGTGATGCCCTGTATTCTTGGTCCTTGGAGAGGAGAGGCAACAGTGGGAGGGCTTCTAGTGTCCTGGCCCCACTGGTGGAACTCCTGATGGCACCTGGTGTTTTTGGCCACTGTGTGACAGAGTGTTGGACTGGATGGGCCATTGGCCTGAGCCAACATTGGCTTCTCTTATGTTCTTATGTTCTCCATCCAGATGTCCTGGCGAGGCATTAGGGCCCTGGTTCCCAACCTGTGGCAGGGGACCCTGGAAGGCCAGGGAGATATTGAAAGAGTTCTACAACTCTATCCAGCTTGGACAGGTTTCAAAAAGGTTGGAGTTCCCTGTTCTAGGCAAAGTTACACTAGTAACTCCAAACTATACAAACCAATGAAGCTCTCTTCTGCTGTGTCAAGTCACTGGTTTGTAGTTCTAACAACACTTTGTTTCAGGCATCTGAAATGTACTTTAACATGTCTTGAACAGACTTAGAAATTTTCAAATGTCTGTAGATGCTTTTGTGATGAATAGTATACCCATTCCTTTAAAAGAGTTACTGCATTCAGAGTAGTTTTTTCTCATTATGTATTTTCTCAGTTAACTGATATTAATAGTAGAAGGACTCTGCAAAATTTGTTGATGCCGAGTTCCTGACGACACCTTCTACCTGATTGGGCCAGCCTTTCAAGGTCATTTTCATATGCTCCATTCCACACGTCATCCTCTCCCCCACCCCCAGCCATTTGGAACACAGAGGTCATTTGCATATGCAGCCTGATTGGTCCTCGCCTCCAACATTCTAAACAGTTTGCTCTTCCTTCCCCCCCCCTCCGCTCCATAGCCAGTCAGAACACAGAGGTTATTTGCATATGCAGCCTGATTGGCCCTCACCTCCAATGCTCCCTCTAAGCTGTGGAGTCTTGTGAGCAGAAATTCTACTTTCTGAGCTACTGACATTAAAGTTGTGAGCAAGCAATTTGGCTGCTGCATAAATTAGTTTGCTCTGAAGCCATCCTTCCTGAGCTAAGACAAAAATGTATGAGCTGGAGGCTAAAAAACTGTGAGCTAGCTCACACTAACTCAGCTTGCCTCCAACATTCTAAACAGTTTGCTGTTCCTCCCCACCCCCCATAGCCAGTCGGAACACAGAGGTCATTTGCATATGCAGCCTGATTGGCCCTCGCCTCCAACATTCTAAACAGTTTGCTGTTGCTGTTGGGAGTTATTGGCTGTGTCCTGAGGTAAAATACATCTCCCAGTCTTTCCCTAAACATTCACTGGGGTTCCCAATCTCCCTGAGGAGCCTGGAGATCTCCCGGAAATATTCTTCAGCCACAGCACATCATTTCCCCTGCAGAAAATGGGTGCCTTGATGCACATACACTATGGCAGTCCATAATACAAGCATGCCACGCTAAAAAGACAGAGCCCACCCCTCAAATCTGCAGGTATTTCCCAACCCAGAGTTGGCAACCCTGTAACTGGCTACGGAATCGCTTTCTAAACCCTTGGATCCCAGAAAACATGGCATCGGAGGAGGTGCTTTTCTGCCTTAGCTGCCACTGCATAGTCCCAAATCAAAATAAGCCAGCCTCCAGGCAGCACCTGGAGATCTCCAGTTATTACAACAGGTCTCATAAGAACATAAGAACATAAGAGAAGCCAATGTTGAATCAGGCCAATGGCCCATCTAGTCCAACACTCTGTCACACAGCGGCCAAAATATACCAGGTGCCATCAGGAGGTCCAGCAGTGGGGCCAGGACACTAGAAGCCCTCCCACTGCTGCCCCCTCCAGCACCAAGAATAGAGTGCATCACCTGCCCCAGACTGAGAGTTCCCAGATGACCAAGATCAGTTCTCCTGGAGAAAATGGCTGCTTTGGACAGTGGACTCCATGGTGACACTCCCCTGGAGACTCTTTCTAGAGCCCGTTGTATTTCTTCCCACAACAGGCCTTACTCCTAGTCAAAGCTCCCTCTAAGCTGTGGAGTCGTGTGAGCAAAAAATTCTACTTTGTGAGCTCCTGGCATTAAAGTTGTGAGCGAGCAATTTGGCCATTGCATAAATTAGTTTGCTCTGGAGCCATCCCTTCCTGAGCTAAGGCAAAAATGTGCGAGCCGGAGGCTAGAAAACTATGAGCTAGCTCACACTAACTCAGCTTAGAAGGAACACTGCTCCTAGTCAAAAATATTGGGAATGAATGCTTGAGAAGTCTTGAGTTGCGGCCTGATAAAATGTCTACGAGAGAACACATTGAAAGTGTAATCTGATCAAACAGAAGCCATGCTAGATGGGAAGGAGGAGGCCTTGAAGGATACTGCTCTTCCCACCTTTCGTGGCGTGAGCGACTCAGTTAAGAGCCTCAGGGGTTATATTGGACCCAGCATGACTCTTGGAGGAGCAAGTAAATAGAGGCGGGGGAAATGCTTCCTCCCAACCGCATCAAGCCTGGAAATTGACCACCTCCCTGGACTTACCAGCTCTAGCCTTCTGCATCCATTCCACAGTACCATCACAACTGGACTATTGTAAGGCATCATGCCTAGTTCTACCCGTTGATACTAAGTTCTGCAGCTCAGCTATTCTCAGGAGCTGGATGGAGCAGGCACGTGACCCTCATTCTGCAGGCACTACATTGGCCGCCTTTGAGATACCTGGCGTGCGTGCTAGCCCATGGCAATGGCTGCCTCCCAGAGACCTCACTTAAAAGTTCTGTCAGCCTCGACGGAGTCAGCACAGAAGACCCCCTCTTTCAGTCTCCCAAGCATTTTGTCACATATCCCATTGACCACGTCAGGCCAGGTCAAAGAAGCTTTTCCTGTTGTCCCCAGGAGTTTCTTCCTGAAGTCCTCCCAATCTCTGTTCCCCTCCCAAGATCACCTCTCCGGCTGGGGGGTGGGGGACTGGACCATCCCATTGGCTCTTGCTAGACCTGTGAGCATTTCTTAAAAGGTGGCTTAAGTGAGGCTGGAAAGCAGTTGAATTGACTTCTCCCCTCCTGCCCGTTCTCTGCACAGAGGGAAAAACTTTTAAAAAACTCACAGTGAAGTTTTTCTTCAGTTCCAGCCTCCAAAGAAAGAAATACAGCTCTTCAGAGCTGCCTGTTGTTTCTGAAGGGACTGAGTCCAGCTAGCTTGGAATCGCTGAGTGGAGGTGCACAGAGAAGAATTATAATCTTGTCCTTTTTTTTTCCCTGATAAAAGGACCTGGGACTGCCAAACCTGACCTCATATCATGGTTGGAAAGAGAAGACGAGCTGTTTACCCTGTTCTCCGAGGAAGAGGAGAGACTGGCAGGTCTGTGGTGGGACTGTGTCCTGCTTGTGCTTCTTCCAAGGGCTGGTGGATTTCTCTAGCCTTGAATATACAAAAATGGGAAGATGCCTTCTTCCAAGCCCAGTCGTGTTTCAAAATCTAACCGAGTATTGTCCCTCTGAGTGTCAGGAGTGTCTTGAAAAGATGTTTCCCACCCTTGTATTCTCCTTCTCTCTCTCTCTCTCTCTCTCTCTCTCTCTCTCTCTCTCTCTCTCTCTCTCTCTCTCTCTCTCTCCCTCTCTTTGGTATTTTTAACATATATGCATGTGTGAGTGCATGTGTGCACCTGGAAGTCATGGTGACCTCTGGTGACTGACCCCTACCTGGGGGCCTGGAGGATATTCAGAGAGGTGGCTGAGTAAAGCCTTCCCCCCTGCTTCTGGTATTTTATTTTATTTATTTATAATTGCATTTCTACCCCGCCCTCTCCGCGAACATGCTCAGGGAGGCTCATAGTTTTTTAATAATAATAATAATAATAATACTTTCAATTTATTGATCGCTTTTTCCCACACACCTGTGGGCTCAGAGCGATTTACAGTTACTCATTTTTGACAATTGGACTAACAATATTCATGGGGGGATAGGAGAGACAACACATACAATTATTTAATCACACACTGTAGCTGCTTGGGCAGATTCGTCTTGCAGGCTGTGTCAGACGTGATCCGACGGCATATCTTCCTCGGCTGGCTGATGAGGTCAGGACTCATGATGTTGCATTGTCACACTGCCACTGCCTGGCCGATTTGCTCCACTGCAGGGAATGCTGACACAGATTTTTCCACCTTTCGATCTCGTAGCGCAGCAGACGCCTTCCCACGGCAGCCAACACCCCCCCGAAGGGATTGGTGTGCCCACCCCTAGTGGGTGGTCCCCAATTCATCTACTTTCCGAAACTTTTGAATCGCTGGGTGGACGATGAGCTAGGGACAAGGCTTGGTTGCTCACACCAGCGTGGGGCTAGAACTGACAAAGCTTGGCAGTTCAGAGGTTATAGTTATGCAGGGGATTTACCCACTGTGCCACTGCTCCCCTTTTTAGCCTCCGGCTCACACATTTTTGTCTTAGCTCAGGAAGGATGGTTCCAGTGCAAACTTATTTACACAGTAGCCAAATCGCTTGGCCACAACTGTTAATGCCAGTCGCTCACAAAGCAGAATTGTTGCCCACAAGACTCCGCAGCTTAGAGGGAGCATTGAACATAAGATTCTCACCTGTGAGGATAGGAAGACATCATTTCCTGTCTAGTGGGAGAGGGCAGTTGTTGGTCAAACACGTCAGGCCAAAACCCATCTCAGTTCTAATATTCCCTATTGACCTGAGAAAAGCAAATAAATCTCAGACCTACATCACCCAGTGCCTGAAGAGAATCTCACTGACTTGTCACACTTCCTTTACAGTTGCTGTTCGTGTCATGAAGGGAGCTTGCTGTGAGTGACTATCCCAGGGATATGCTATTTCTCTCATTTTGCAACGAGCAACAGATCCATCAGTACACTGTAGGATGTCCCAGGACCACATTCCCAGGGAAGACTTTCAGAAGTGTGTCTAGATGACAAGCCTTTAAGTTCTTGCAGTCTCTACAAGAATTAACATTTCATTCCCTGATATGTCCATATTTTCACACTGTTCATACTAGGTTTCTCTTTCTTTCAACAGGAGGTGTGCAAGGAATACAAACAGGGGAGAAAAATTATAAATGCTTGGAGTGTGCAAAAAGCTTCAAGAGTAGTAGAAATCTTACTTCCCATCAAAGAGTTCACACTGGGGAGAAACCATATAAATGCCTGGAGTGTGGGAAAAGCTTTCGTCATAGTTCAGTACTTGCTCGCCATCAAAAAATTCACACAGGGGAGAAACCATACAAATGCCTGGGGTGTGGAAAAAGCTTCCGTTGGAGAGATTGTTTTACTTCCCATCAAAGAATTCACACACGGGAGAAACAATATAAATGCCTGGAGTGTGGGAAAAGTTTCAGTCAGCATTCAAGCCTTGCTTACCACCAAAGAATCCACACAGGGGAGAAACCATATAAATGCCTGGAGTGTGGGAAAAGCTTCAAGTATAGTACAAATCTTTTGTCTCATCAAAGAATTCACACAGGGGAGAAACCATATAAATGCCTGGAGTGTGGGAAAAGCTTCAAGAGTATTACAGAAGTTACTTCCCATCAAAGAATTCACACTGTAGATATTTGGCGCCTAAGAAACCCCTCTGTAAAGGATTTTACCTATTTTTCACCTAGATTTCAGTCTCACTCGAGAATCGACTTCATTCTAGCATCCTCAGCCCTTTCTAATTCCTTTTCTGAAGCATCAATTGGAGCTAGAATCTGGTCAGATCACTCCTGGATTGACTCTATTCTGGAACTTGGCGAAAACACAAAAAACTCTTACACTTGGAGACTCGACTCAAAACTTTTATTTTTAAAATCCATCACTGATTCCATAGAAACCGACATTAAGGAATATTTGCAACACAATGCATCTTGTGGTGTGTCCCAACACCTGGTGTGGGACGCCCTGAAGGCAGTTATTTGTGGTAAATTCATCGCAATATCCTATAGGAAAGAGAAAAACAAATTAATACAGGAATTGACAACGACTATAAAAGCGCTAGAAGATGAATTTAAACTTCATGGTAGAAAACGCACATACAAGAAATTATTGCTGGAAAGGAAAAAACTAGAATCCATAGAAGTCTCCCAAATTCAAAAAAGAATAGCCTTTATTAAACAAAAGTATTGGTTTAAGACCCCCACTCACTTAAACTTCTATCCTGGAAATTTAAGAAAAAACAAACTGAAAACACAATTCATACCATCAGAACCAAGTCTGGCTTAATGAAACACAGTAACAAAGATATTTCTGAAGTCTTCCTTCAATATTATAAATCTTTATATAATTCTGACTTGCCGCCACAAACTGAAATTGATGGCTTCTTATCCCATTTTCCTCTCCCTTCAAATTTATCGCCTGAACACAAACAATGGCTAGAAGAACCAATTTCACCTCAAGAGATACAAGCAGTAATTAAATCACTCAAACTTAATAAATCCCCTGGGAGAGAGGGATTTACTGCTGAATTTTACAAAAAATTCAGCAATATCTTGGCTGACCCCTTAGCTCTCACATGTAATCAGGTCCTGGAAGAAGGAATTATGCCGCCGACTTGGAACCAAGCTAAAATTATACTCCTACCTAAACCTGATAGAGACCTGACATTAACAAGTTCTTATAGACCTATCTCTTTATTGAATCAGGACTATAAGATTTGCACGGCAGCAATGACGTTTCGCCTCAACCACATCATTGAGCATTATATTAATATAGACCAGTCTGGCTTCATCCCACACAGGGAGATCACTGATAATACGCGTAAAGTGTTGAATGTAATCCAATATTGCAGGAAGCACAATATTCAACCTTCCTTTATTTTATCGGTCGATTTCGAAAAGGCCTTTGATAGAGTTGAAACCCAATACTTACACTCTCTATTATTGAGTATGAACTTTGGTCCAAAATTTTTATCGTTAATTAATACGATCTACAGGTCCCCATCAGCATGCATTCAAATTAATGGGATTTGTTCAGAGGACTTTACTTTGTCAAGAGGCACCCGTCAAGGTTGCCCTATTTCCCCCTACTGTTCGCAATCGCTATTGAGCCGCTAGCGCATGCTATCCGTTCCAATCAAGACATTCATGGCTTTATGTTGGACAACCATCATTTTAAACTGAGTCTTTTTGCAGATGATTTAACCCTTTTTTTGACAAACCCAGAGTGTTCCCTACCTGCACTTAACCAACTACTGGACTCGTTTGGATTAGTAGCGGGTCTACGAATAAATCATTCTAAAACCACTCTTTATCCTATTTTACTGAATGATCCACACAGAGACTTCATCATAAGAAACTATAGCTTCAGTTGGGTCAAGAACCACTGGAAATATTTAGGTATTTTTATTCCTCTCCAACTCTCTAATCTTTTAAATTGTAACTACACTGCATTAACCAAATCATTGGAATCTCTTCCTAATTCAACCTCTTCTCCATTGCTGACCTGGATTGAAAAAATACAGACCATCAAGTTTTTTATCTTTCCTAAATTCCTCTATTTATTTAGAGCTCTTCCAATCTTAATCCCACAACATACATTAAAAACATGGCAGACGGCCATGCTGAAATACGTATGGAACAAATCCCTGCATAGACTTCCGAAAAATGGTGGCTTGTCCCTACCTGACTTCTCATTATACTATGAAGCTTCAACACTCACAGGCATCATAAAACAATACAGCACAAATTACCAAGCTCAGTGGAAGATATTGGAGCTTTCATTTCTAAGTTCAAAATCGTTTCAGGAGATCCTCTGGGATAAACCAACTTGCCGTCCTACAACCCTACATGAAAACTTATTCTTACATAATTCTTTGAAAGTCTGGGACAAATGGAAGACCATTTTAATTCCTTCTCCCTCTCTACTCACCTTCTTTGTTGGTCAATCCTGGTTTCCTCCCGGATACGCCAGCACATCTTTCAAAACCTGGAGAGACAACAACATTTTAAGATTCAAAGATATTTGCAATAACTCTACTCTTCTAACCAAATCTGCTCTGGAACTGCGCCACAATTGCAAGATCCATTGGTTTGAATACCTCCAAGTAACTGATCTTTGAAAATCTACTGTTAAAAATGTCGAATTTCAACCATTTACCTCATTTGAGAAACTTTTGTCACAAGACATTACCTCTTGTAAAGGCATGATTTCTATTCTCTATAAAATATTACTTCTATATTCCTCTAGGGAACTAACAACGTACCAGGCCGCATGGAATCTTGATTGCTCAATACCTTTAGACGATACAGTGTGGCATAAAATATGGTCATCCCCTAGTATGACCTCCAAATCGCTAAATGTCAGAGCTCAAGCTCTTAAATTGATATTACGGTGGTATCTTACCCCAGCTAAACTTCATCACATCAATGCTTCACATTCTTCTTCGTGTTGGAGACTTTGTGGAGAAACTGCTATATATTTCCATTGTGGGTGGTCCTGCAATAAAATCAGTTCTTTTTGGATCTCCATCCTACAAGCTATTAAAACAATTACCAGTGTCGACCTACCTTTCTCACCTTCTCTTGTGCTCCTTGACTTCTGGGACGACATAGACATAACCAGAGTGAGTAAGGAGTTAATTTCTATGTTATTAATGGCAGCCAAATCCGTTATTGCTAGAAATTGGAAGAGTACCAACTCACTAACACTACACCAATGGTATGTGCACATATGGGAATACTTTACAATGGAAAAAATAGCATACTCCCTATCTTCTTCTAGCACTCACAAAACGCAGTCTCTTTTTTTTCTAAATGGCAACCCTTTTTAGAAGCGGCTCACTCTAGCGACACTGTACCTGCAGATACTATGCCTAAAAGGTATTTGGAAATTAGCCTATCCTTATAATGTCTCTTTATTCTGATATTACAGTGTCTATCCCTAGCAAATTTTGTTGTTGCTTCTTTGTAATCTAAGCACAATAGTTTAAGGCAGGGGTCCTCAAACTACGGCCCGCGGGCCACATGCGGCCCGCCGAGGACATCTATGTGGCCCGCCGAGTGTTTATGCCCGCCCCCCCGCCCGGAGCCGCCTCCTCCTCGGGGAGCGCAGCAGCAGCGCCCCCGTGGCCTCTTTCTTCCTACAGCAGCCCTGGGCGGCAAGAGCGCCCAGGAGCTGAGGAGGAGGAAGGGGCGAGCAGGCTGGTCGTGGGGGAGGGGGCGAATGCGGCGGTGGGGCGAGCAGGCTGGTGGGGGGCAGGGGGCGAACGCGGAGGCGGGGCGAGCAGGCTGGTGGGGGGAGGGGAGCGAACGCAGCGGCGGGGCGAGCAGGCTGGTGGGGGGGGAGGGGCGAACGCGGCGGCCCTCCAACGGTCTGAGGGACAGTGAACTGGCCCCCTCTTTAAAAAGTTTGAGGACCCCTGGTTTAAGGTGTACATTTATATAGTTTCTATTATCATTACTTCTGTATTACTTACCTGCTTTCATATACTGACTTATTTGGATGTTTCTGTTTTTACCTGATGTTCTGTATCCGTTGAAGTTTTAAATAAAAAGTTAATGTTTTTTTTAAAAAAAGAAGAATTAACACAGGGGAGAAACCGCATAGATGCCCGGAGTGTGGAAAAGGCTTCCGTCACAGTTCAGTACTTGTCAAAGAATTCACACAGGAGAGAAACCATACAAATGCCTGGGGTGTGGGAAAAGCTTCTGTCGGACTGACAGCTTTACTTCACATCAAAGAGTTCACACTGGGGAGAAACTGTATAAATGCTTGGAGTGTGGGAAAAGCTTCAGTTTTACTATACATCTTACTTCCCATCAAAGAATTCACACAGGGGAGATTTGTTTTGACAGCTATTGAGGAGAAGTGGAAAGAGACCCAGATCTTTGAATTGTTACCATTAGTAAAAGAAAATATGTTTAGTAGTAAATGTAATTGCATAAGAGAAATATCAATGGGGTTGGTGCAGTGCGGGAAGCCTTGTTTGCGGGGGAGAGGGAGAAAGAAAAATGGATATGTATTGGTTTGTTTAAATTGTATGAACATGTGATATATCCAATAATAAATTGTATTTACCAAAAAAAAAGAATTCACACAGGGGAGAAACCATATAAATGCCTGGAGTGTGGAAAAAGTTTCCATCATAGTTCAGTACTTGCTCGCCATCAAAGAATTCACACAGGGGAGAAATCATATAAATGCCTGGAGTGTGGGAAAAGCTTCAGTCGAAGTGATAGCTTTACTTCCCATCAAAGAATTCATACATAGGAGGAACAATATAAGTATTTGGAATGTGAAAAAAGTTTCTGTCAGAGTGACAGCCTTACTTCCTATCAAAGAATTCACACATGGGTAAAATGATATAAATGCCTGGAGTGTGGAAAAAGCTTCAAGAGTAATACATATCTAACTTCCCATCAAAGAATTCACAAAGGGGAGGAACCATATAAATGCCTGGAGTGTGGGAAAAGCTTCAGTAACAGTTCAGTACTTGCTCGCCATCAAAGAATTCACACAGGGGAGAAACCATATAAATGCCTGAGGTGTGGAAAAAGCTTCAGTCGGAATGACAGCTTTACTTCCCATCAAAGAATTCACATAGTGAAGATACCATATCAATCTTACATCCCACCAAAGAATACACACAGGGGAGAAACCATGTATATGCCTGGAGTGTGAAAAGAGCTTCCATCACAGTTCAGTACTTTCGCCATCAATTCACTCAGGGGAGAAACCATATGAATGCCTGGAGTGTAGAAAGGCATTAGGTAAAGGTAAAGGTTCCCTTGCTCGAAAGCCAGTCGAATCCGACTCTAGGGTTGCGGTGCTCATCTCCGTTTCAAAGCCGAAGAGCCAGCGCTGTCCGAAGACGTTTCCGTGGTCATGTGGCCGGCATGCCTAAACACCAAGGCGCACGGAACGCTGTTACCTTCCCACCGAAGTGGTACCTATTTATCTACTTGCAATTTCTTGCTTTCGAACTGCTAGGTTGGCAGGAGCTGGAACTAGAGACGGGAGCTCACCCTGTCATGTGGCACTCGGGTCTCGAACTGCTGAACTACTGACCTTCCACAGCCTGCAGTTCAGCGTCTTAACCACTTGAGCCACCGCAGCTCCGCAGAAAGGCATTACATCCGCATAAATTCAGCTACAAAATTAGAAAGCAGCGTGGTGAAATAGTATAATAGATAGGCTACATAATGCAGTAATACTCGTTAAAATCTTTCATGCTTAAATCCATGATCTTAATAGCATTTTGAAAATGCCCTTAACAACCATTCTGTTTCACAGTTTCTGTGGAGTGCTAAAATTGTGGGAGCCTTCCTGATATTATCAAGCCTGCCCTTCCTTCAAGAGGCAGAAACAAGAGCGAATCCTCCTCTGTAATTCACCGTCAGTTTAAGCATTACGTTTGCTAAGGTGAGCAAAATGGTTGCAGCAGATCAAAGTGAGAGTGGTGTTCCCGTAGATCAGTAAGATGTAGTCTTTGTAAGTGACAGCAAGGACTCAGAAATGAACCAGTAATCTAAACGGTCTCCAAAAGAGCAAGTCAGCTATGTATCATATGTACTCTGTGCTTAATCCTGAATAATAATCGAGCTGCAGCATTCTGTACCAGCTGGGTCTTCTGACTTCAAGAAAAGACTCATTTAGAATGCATTACAGTTGCCTGGCTGCCTGGTCATAGAATCATAGAATGTTAGAGTTGGAAGGGACCTTGCAGGTCATCTAGTCCAACCCCCTGCACTCTGCAGGAGCGTAGCCAAAAGATAGCCCCACGTACCTACATACCTACAACATACCTGAAAGATGGTCATCCAGTCTCCGCTTGAAAATGTCCAGCGAAGGAGCATCCACCACCACCCGAGGCAGACTGTTCCACTGCTCAACCAATGTTACAGTTAGGAAGTTTCTTCTGATATTTAGCCAGTAATGACTCCCTTGTAATTTCCACCCATTAGATCTAGTCTTGCAATCCGGAGCAAGAGAAAATAGATCTGCTCCGTCTTCTACATGACAGCCCTTCAAATACTTGAAGACTGCAATCATGACCCTTCTAAGCCTTCTCTTTCCCAGGTTAAACATACCCAACTCTTTCAGCCTTTCCTCATAAGACTTGGATTCCAACCCTCTCACCATCCTGGTTGCCCTCTTCTGGACACACTCGAGCTTGTCAGCATCCTTCCTAAAATGTGGTGCCCAAAACTGGACACAGTACTCCAGGTGAGGCCTGACCATAGCAGAATAGAGCGGAACTACCACCTCCCGTGATCTGGACACAAGGCTTCTGTTAATGCATCCTAAGATTGCATTAGCTTTCTTCACAGGATCTGGCCTTCCAGGGAACAGTCAGGGTTGATTTCTTTTAGGACTGAATGATTTGATCTCCTTGCAGTCCAAGAGACTCTCAAGAGTCTTCTCCAGCACCTTTAGGAACATCCTAAAATATAGCCAATCAATCGGAATTCTTAGAACATCCACCCTCTTGTACCACCATAGGACTCCCATTTCTCCTAGCCTCAAAGAAGAACATACCACTGAGTGGCAATTGACTCATAACAACTCTATCCATTGGTCATTCCAGTTGAGAGACAAATAGAGGTGGTTTGCCATTGCCTTTCTGTGCATAACACACCCATTCTTCCTCGGTGGTGTACCATCCATGTACTGATCCTGGCCAACTCTGCTTAGCTCCTAAGCTCTGACAAGCCTGGGTTAAGCTGTGCTATTCAGGCTGCTTATACCGTAGAAGGCCTACTTTATATGAAAATAAATTGGAGGAGGCAATGAATGGGGTGGGTGGAGTGCTATAGAGAGACCTATGTATTGGTAGCTATTGAGCATTATGAATTTAACTTACATGTTTTGTCCTTTACTGTCTATCATATCTGCCCTTAGCCTTGAGAGCTCCATTTAAAAAAAAAATTGTTTTACTACTGTTCGTCTCGTAAGTGGCTTTTCTTTTCTTTATCTGTATTGTTTCTAATCGGTTCCATTCACAGCTCTTACATTAACTGTCGACTGAGGAGAATTGAGTGTCGAGATTCAATAAACTGTGTTGTTGGTTTCGTTGCAATTACTACTTCTCTGTCCTTCGCTGATGGTGTGTGGCACACTGGAGCCACAGTTATAGGCATCGGGCCACTGGCCCCTTGCCCTCTGTGTTGCCCAGTCCGACTGGCCGTGGCTCTTCAGGGAAAGAATTCTCACAGGCTGAGAAAGGCCTTTCTCGGTGCCTTCTTCCACAGGATTCTTAGAGACTAAATCTGAGATCTTTGGTAGGCCTACTTTACACGGAGAATGATTAAAATGCAGAATTCATTGCCAGATGGTGTAGCGATGGCCACAGGGATAAACGACTTTAAAAGGGGATTATATAGATTCATCGAGGAGAAGTATATCAATGATTACTAGCCATGACAGCTGAGGGGAACCTCCACATCCAGAGGCACCAAGCCTCTGAATGCCAGTGCCCCAAACTGAACACGATACTCTAGGTGAGGTCTAATCAGAGCAGAGTAAAGCGATACCATCACTTTGTGTGATCTGGACACTATACTTCTGTTGATACAGCCCAAAATCACATTTGCCTTTTTAGCTACGGCATCAGACTGCTGACTCATGTTCAGTGTATGGTCTACTAAGACCCCTAGATCCTTTTCACACATACTGCCAAGACAAGTCTCCCCCAACCTATAATTATGGATTTGACTTTTCCTACCTAAATGCAAAACTTTGCATTTATCCCTGTTAGAATTCATTTTATTTGTTTTAGCCCAGTTTTCCAGCCTGTCAAGATCATCCTGTATCCTGACTCTTGTCTTCTACCGTATTCGCTACCCCTCCCAATTTAGTTATCATCTGCAAATTTAATAAGCATTTCCTCTAGTCCTTCATCCAAATCATTGGTGGCTAATTTTGAAAGTTGGCGGCTAATTTTCAAATGAGTAACTCCGCCCAGGGTTGTCAGGCTCCAAGCGGGGCATGGGGGTTTCCCAGAAGGACAACTGATCTACATGCTGCAGAGGCCGATTCCACTGAAGTGAATGGGTCTCTACGGCATTATACTCACCGAGGTCCCTTCTATCTCCAAACCTCACCCTCTTTGGCTCCACCCTGACAAAAGAATTGCAGCAATACTGCATGAAGCAATAGCCTCAGAGAGGTCTTTCTTTTGGCAAGCAAAATCAGATTTTTAGCGAGCATCATACCTTGATGTTCTCCCCGGTGGGCACCCTAAGGGGCTTACATTCTTTTCTACACACAAATAGGCTAAAATTGTTCTCCATTCAATTTTATCCTCACAAGAACCATGTGAGGTACACCTTCTGACAGAGTGTGACTGGGTCAAAGAGAGCCAGCAGCCTTCTGTGGCAGAGTGAAGATTCAAAGCCAGACCTCCTTGACCCTGGTCTGAGATTCTAACCCACTCAGGCTTTGATAAGTCAGGGAATAGGTCAGAACCCGTGTTTTTATTCCAAAGGAATATTTTCCCTCTTGGCGCTTGGAGTGTGGGAAAGCCTTCAGTCACAGTTCAAGCCTTGCTGACCATAACGGAATTCACACCGGGGGAGAAAAAGATAAATGCCTGGAATGTGGAAAAAGCTTCAGTCAGAGGGGAAACTTTAATTACCATAAAGGAATTCACACTGGGGAGAAAAATATAAATGCCTGGAATATGGAAAGAGCTTCAGTCAGAAGGGAAACCTTAATTACCATCAAAGAATCCACACAGAGGAGAAGCCATATGAATCTCAGGAGTGTGGGAAAACCTTTAGGTGGAAAGATTATCTAATTTCCCATTAAAGAATTCACTCAGGGGAGAATGCATATAAGAGCCTTGAGGGTCAAAAAAGCTTTAGTCAGTATGGTAGTCTTGATTCCCATGAAAAGATTCACACAGGGGAGAGACTTTAACTTTTCATAAAAGAATTCACACCAAAAAAGCTATATAAATGCCTGGAGGGTGGA
Source organism: Gekko gecko (assembly GCA_029375565.1). Taxonomy (NCBI): domain Eukaryota; kingdom Metazoa; phylum Chordata; class Lepidosauria; order Squamata; family Gekkonidae; genus Gekko; species Gekko gecko. The sequence goes on from JAPDNY010000002.1 coordinate 8,809,457, forward strand.
AAAAAGTTTCCTTCAAAGTACATACCTTACTTCCCATCAAAGAATTCAGAGTGGGGAAAATCATTTAGATGTTTGGAGGGTGGGAACATATTGCCAGACACCAAATTGGATTAGGAAATCAGAAAGCAATACAACAATATAACATAACACATGTGCTTTGTAGATTAACACTTCAATGCTATTCTGTTTAAGAGAACAGTTTGATAAAAAGAATGTTTCCATTTTGCACACTGGATTGAATGATGAAGTCGGGGAAGGTTTCCTGACCTTGACCGGCTGATTATTAAATGAAGTAGGAGCCACAAAAGAATGCTTCTGTATAGGCAGGCACTTTGCTTAGGTGAGCAAATCATGTCATGAGTTGTGATCCTGTAGATATGTGAGACCCAGGTCCTGAAATATTTGCGGTACAATCCATCCCTTAGAAATGTAAACTGAAAACTGAGTGGTACCCAAAGGAGTGAGTCAAAAATGTGTAGTATTGTTCTCTGCCTCACTTTTAATAAATAAGCAGTTTGTGTTATTCTCTTAACAGTTGGAGTTTCCATCTTCAAGGGCAGACCTGTGAATAATATGATGCAGTAGTCTGGACAGTGAGTTACTCTGGTGTGGATCCATGTGGCAAATTGGGTACGACATGGTAAAGGAGCCCCTTCCATGCATAAATGCAGGCTAATGATTGGACAAGCCAAGTCTGCCATCGTCCATTCACAGGCTAGAGATGTTCCTGGTTTCTCCCACCCCCCACCTCTCCAGGAGATCCTTGCTGAAGAAGGCAGCCCCTGGTCCTCAGGTGAAGAACAACAGGCCAAGGCCCCATTCACTTTTGCCTTTCGGCTCCTGCCTCTGGTCCCACATCAGCTTCCAAACACAAATTACCCAGGAGAAAGAAGGAGGAGGAGGAGGAGACTGGATTTATACCCCACCCTTCACTACCCAAAGGTGTCTCAAAGCGGCTTACAAACTCCTTTCCCTTCCCCTCCCCACAACAGACACTCTGTGAGGTAGGTGCGACTGAGAGAGCTCTGACAGAAATTGCCCTTTTTCAAGAATAGCTGTGCCAGAACTATGGCTTGCCCAAGGTCATCCAGCAGGTGCAAGTGGAGGAGTGGGGAATCAAACCTGGTTCTTCCAGATTAGAGTCCGTGCACTTAACTACTACACCAAACTGGTGAAGGGCAAGGTGCCCACCCCCAGTAAGTCAGCCTCCAGCCTAATCCACACTCCAGAGAGAAAGCGTTTCCAAGCAGGGAAGGCTGCAGCAGAAATATGGGGGAGGCAAAGAGAGAGGCTGCAGTTCTCTGGGAGAACAGAAAAGGCGCCGCATGCTGTCCAGGCAGCAGAAGGCAAATGGCATTCTTGTAAGCCACTGTTGAGTGTGCCTGGGAATGCGGTTCTAAGGGGCATGTTTGTAGTCATGCAACATAAATCGGAGAAGCAGAGATGTAGAATTTCCAGAAATTTTGACACTCAGAAAAAAAAACCCATTTTTTTTCGGGGGAAATGGAAATTTCCGGAAAGATTGAAAAAAATGCTACATTAGCACTTATTTTTTTCTTTCCCAGACTGAAAGTCATTCTGCTACTTTAGGAACATAAAATATGACTATGGACAATTTTACTTGGCATGAAATTATCACAACTAGCGTATTATTACAAACAATTTTCTTTTTCAATAATATTGATTTGTAATTGTAACAAACAGAGCAACAATCTCCTGAACTGTTTACTAGTTTATATGGGACAAAAAAACCCTCCAAAAAACAATTTTTAAAAATCCAGAAGTAACAATTATTCATATTTCCTCTCCAGAGTATTAAATAAAAATAAAAAAAGCCTTTTGTGACCTAGGACTTTCTTGTCCTCAGTGCACAGAAATTAGATTAATCTGATACCATACATATTTTTTAGAAATGATTTGGAAAATATTTGAACACCTTGTCTTCAAAATTTTATTCATCATGTTAAAATAAAATGTTCCATAATCAATTTCTTTTCTTTTTCCAATTTTTCAGAAAAAAACAAAAAAGGCTTCAGGAAAAAAACGGGGGGGAAACCCAGGTTTTTTCCAGAATTTTCCTGGGTTTTTTTCTGGGCCTTCATGTAGTCCAGTATCCTGTCTCACACAGTAACCAACCAGTTCCTCTGGAGGACCAACAACACGGCATAGAGGCCGAGGCTTTCATAAAAACATCAGAAGAGCCCTGCTGGAACAGACCCATGGTCCATCTAGTCCAGCATCCTGTCTCACACAGTGGCCAAGCAGTTTCTCCAGAGGACCAACAACACGGCATAGAGGCCGAGGCTTTCATAAAAACATCAGAAGAGCCCTGCTGGAACAGACCCATGGTCCATCTAGTCCAGCATCCTGTCTCACACAGTGGCCAAGCAGTTTCTCCAGAGGACCAAGACAAGGCATAGAGGCCGAGGCCTTCCCCTGATTCAGAGGCTTAGTGTGTCTGAACGTGGAGGTTCCCCTTGGTCACCATGGCTAGTAGCCATTGATAGCCTTATCCTCTATCAATCTATCTAATCCCCTTTTAAAGCTGTTTATTTCTGCAGCCGTCACTACACCGTCTGGCAGCGAATTCGACATTTTGATCACACCAGATCAGCCACTTTCAATGCACTTCCCAACTGGATTTTGCCAGTTCACACAGTAAAATCCAGTTGGAAAGAGCACTGAAAGTGGATTTAGTGTGTGTGATCGCAGCCTCTGTGTCAAGTAGCCCTTCCTTTTGTCCGTCCGGAACCTCCTGCCCATCCGCTAACTTTTGGGAGAGGGAGAAAGAGCTCTCTTGGTCAACCCTCTCCATACACATCCTGAATCAAGAAGAGCCACCTAAGGACAGAGGCAGCAAAAGGCCATACAAGGACACACAGGGCTTTTTTTGTAGAAAAAGCCCACCGGGAACTCATTAGCATAATAGGCCACACCCAACAGCAGGAACTTATTAGCACAGTAGGCCACACCCCTGACAGCACAACTCATTAGCATATTAGGCCACACCCCCAGGTTACCAGAAGTGTGGTCATCCAGCCACACCCACCTTTTGCTTCTTATTCCATTTAAATTCCATTTAAGGCAGGAAGTTTGCAAGAGGCACGAGCCTCTGGCACGAGCCGAAGGGCGAGAGCAAAAGGGCGAGGCTCTTTGCCTGTGGCTCTTGGCCTAGGGGCTCTGTAAGAAGCCCAGGAAGAGCAAGAAAGCCAGGACCTTGGCTCCTTGGTAAGGTAAGTAGACTCCTACAACAGGAACCATATAAATACAAAGGGTTTTAAAACGGGGGTTATAGAAAAGTATTTGTTTAAAAACAATTATGAAGCCAGAATGCCAGCAGGGGGTTGGGGGCTATCCAGTGTTTTGCATGGAGTGTCACATGTATGACTATCTGCCCACTGGTCAGAAGTCTTGGGTGTGTGCTCGGTGCAAGGAGCTCCTGGTTCTCAGGGAGCGAGTTTGCTCCCTTGAGGCCAAGGTGGCTGACCTGGAGAAGCAGGGACAGTCAGTTAGGTGCACGGGGAAGACTCTCGGGGACTTGTTAGACTTGTCCCACTCTGGATCTGGCAGCCCGGCTGCTGCCAGGGAGCATGAGGGTCAAGGGGAAAAGGGGCACCATGCTGAGGATAAGGGGAATGTGCCCTCAGAAGGGACCTCTTCTTCAGCTGGTGAACGGGTATCCTTTCGTACCAAGGAACCGTCCCTGGGAAGGGTGGGAGGGGGCTCTTGGTAGTTGGTGATTCGATCCTTAGGCAGGTAGACAGCTGGGTGGCGAACCCGCGTGACTGACCGTATGGTGACTTGCCTGCCTGGTGCGAAGGTAGTGGACATTACGCGTGTTTTAGATAGGCTGGTAGATAGTGCTGGGGAGGAGCCAGTGGTCGTGGTGCACGTCAGCACCAACAATGTGAGGAAATGCAGTCGTGAGGTCCTGGAGGAGAAATTTAGGCTGCTGGGCAGGAAACTCAAGGCCAGGACCTCCAAGGTAGCCTTCTCGGAAGTGCTACCTGTTCCACGCGCAGGGCCGGAGAGACAGGCACAGGTCAGGAGTCTCAATGCGTGGATGAGACAGTGGTGTAGGGGGAAGGGTTCAAGTTTGTTAGGCACTGGGATGCTTTTTGGGACAAGAGGGAGCTGTACAAAAGGGACGGTCTCCACTTGTCCCGTGAAGGAACCAGGCTGCTGGCGCTCAAAATCAAAAAGGTGGCAGAGCAGTTTTTAAACTGAATAATGGGGGAAAGCCGACAGGAGATGAAAAGTCTCTGGTTCGGGATGGCTCATCTCAAAGAGATGAAGGGGTAGCTATTACTTTTGTACAAGGAAATGGATTACAATTGTCCACTGAGACTGTGGCTAATGATAGGAACTGCCTGGCAAGGTCTCGAGGCAGCAAGAGGAAGGCTGTGGGCTTAACAAACATGGGAAACTATAAGTGTTTATACACAAATGCTAGAAGTCTCCGAGGTAAAATCGGGGAGTTGGAATGCTTGGTGTTGGGGGGGAAATAGACATTGTGGGTATTTCAGAAACTTGGTGGGATGAGGAAAATCAGTGGGATACGGTGATTCCTGGTTATAAATTATATCGGAAGGATAGGGGGAAAGGGTTGGAGGTGGGGTGGCTCTGTATGTCAGAGAGGGTATACCGTCCAGTAAGATTGAGAGGGTAAGAGAATTGGATTCACTTCTGGAAATGCTATGGGTTGAAATAGTGGGTCCAAAAGGAGGCTTAACAGTGGGAGTTTGTTATCGCCCACCAGATCAAAAGATAGAGGAGGATTATAAAATGATGAATGAATTAAAGATAGCGGCTAGACGAAATAACTGTGTTGTAATAGGCGACTTTAACTACCCACACATTGATTGGGTCAATATGAGTTCTAGTCGGGAAAAAGAGATTGCGTTCTTAGACACTCTCAATGACTGTGCTGTGGAACAGATGGTCACAGATCCTACCAGGGGAGAGGCGATCCTGGATTTGGTCCTAAGTAACACCCAAGACCTGGTGAGAGATGTAAAAGTGATTGCACCACTTGGGAACAGTGACCATAATGTCATTGAGTTTAACATTTGTACAGATAGGGAGTTACCCAAAAAGACTGACGCAACCACTTTTAACTTTAAAAGGGGTAACTTCTCTGGTATGAGGGGACATGTGAGGAGGAAATTGAAAGGAAGAGTGGAGAAGGTCAAAACCATTGGGGAAGCTTGGAGACTATTTAAAAAGACAATCCTAGAAGCTCAGAAAAAATATATACCGCAGGTTAGGAAAGGTACAAATAGGTATAGAAAAAAGCCTGCATGGTTAACAAATAAAGTAATGGAAGCTGTAAAAGGTAAGAAGGATTCCTTTAAGCGGTGGAAAGCTAGTCTTAGTGAGGTTGATAAAAGGGAACACAGACTATGGCAAATAAAATGCAAGTCTGTGATCAGGCAAGCAAAAAGGGAATATGAGGAGCATATCGCAAAAAACATAAAGACCAACAATAAAACTTTCTTCAAATACATTAGAAGTAGGAAGCCAGCCAGGGAGGCAGTGGGGCCCTTGGATGACCAAGGGGTAAAAGGAGTCGTGAAGGATGATAGGGAAATGGCTGAGAAGCTGAATGCATTTTTTGCCTCTGTCTTCACTGTGGAAGAGGAGAAGTGTTTGCCCACTCCAGAAGCACCGATTTCGGGAGGGGGTTTGAAAGACCTGAATCAGATTGCGGTAACAAGAGAGGAAGTCCTACGACTGATGGACAATTTAAAAACTAATAAATCACCAGGCCCGGATGGCATTCATCCGAGAGTTCTGAAAGAACTCAAATGTGAACTTGTGGATCTCCTGACAAAAATATGTAATCTTTCTTTAAAATCTGCCTCCATTCCTGATGACTGGAAGGTAGCTAATGTCACTCCCATCTTTAAAAAGGGCTCCAGGGGAGATCCGGGAAATTACAGGCCAGTCAGTCTGACATCGATACCGGGTAAGTTGGTGGAAACTGTTATTAAGGAAAGAATTAGTAGGCACATTGATGAACAAAAACTATTGAGGCAGACTCAGCATGGGTTCTGTAAGGGAAGATCTTGTCTCACTAACCTGTTAGTGTTTTTTGAGGGAGTGAACAAACATGTGGACAAGGGGGACCCAATAGATATTATTTACCTTGACTTCCGGAAAGCTTTTGATACAGTTCCTCATCAAAGGCTCCTAAGTAAGCTCAATAGTCATGGGATAAAAGGACAAGTCCTCTTGTGGATCAAAAACTGGCTTATAAATAGGAAACAGAGAGTGAGTATAAATGGGAAACTTTCTCAGTGGAGGGTGGTAAGCAGTGGGGTACCACAGGGATCAGTACTCGGTCCCATGCTTTTTAACTTGTTTATTAACGATTTGGAATTGGGAGTAAGCAGTGATGTGGCTAAATTTGCAGATGACACGAAGTTGTTCAGGGTGGTGAAAACCAGGGAGGATTGTGAGGCACTCCAAAGGGATCTGTTGAGGATGGGTGAGTGGGCGTCAACGTGGCAAATGGGGTTCAATGTGGCCAAGTGCAAAGTGATGCACATTGGAGCAAAAAATCCTAAATATAAATACACGTTGATGGGGTCTGATCTGGCAGAGACGGACCAAGAGAGAGATCTTGGAGTCATAGTGGATAACTCGCTGAAAATGTCTACACAATGTGTAGCTGCAGTAGAGAAGGCCAACGCTATGCTGGGGATTATTAGGAAGGGAATTGATAACAAATCAGCCAGTATCATCATGCCCCTGTATAGATCATTGGTGCGACCTCATTTGGAATGCTGTGTACAGTTCTGGTCACCACATCTCAAAAACGATATTATAGCATTGGAGGAAGTGCAGAGAAGGGCAACTAGAATGATAAAAGGGTTGGAACACCTTCCCTATGAAGAAAGGTTAAGATGCTTGGGGCTCTTTAGCTTGGAGAAACGACGGCTGAGAGGTGACATGATCGAGGTTTATAAGATTATGAATGGGATTGAGCAGGTTGAGAAAGAAGTACTTTTCTCCCTTTCTCACAATACAAGAACTCGTGGGCACTCCATGAAATTGCTGAGCAGTCGGGTTAGAACAGATAAAAGGAAATACTTCTTCACCCAAAGAGTGATTAACATATGGAATTCACTGCCACAGGAGGTGGTGGCAGCTGCAAGCGTGGACAGTTTCAAGAGGAAATTAGATAAACATATGGAGCAGAAGTCCACCAGTGACTATTAGCCACAGGGTATAGATGGGAACTCTCAGTCTGGGGCAGGTGATGCACTCTATTCTTGGTGCTGGAGGGGGCAGCAGTGGGAGGGCTTCTAGTGTCCTGGCCCCACTGCTGGACCTCCTAATGGCACCTAGTATATTTTGGCCGCTGTGTGACAGAGTGTTAGACTAGATGGGCCATTGGCCTGATCCAACATTGGCTTCTCTTATGTTCTTATGTTCTTATTCTGTTTCCCTTGTTTGTTGTCAAAACCCGGGGCTTTTTTTGGAGCAGGAGCTCCTTTGCATGTTAGGCCACACACCCCTAATTTAGCCAATCCTGATGAGCTTCTGCTGTTGGGTGTGGCCTGTTATGCTAATGAGTTCCTGCTGGGCTGGCCAACTCAGGAGCCAGCTGGAACTCCCTTCCTGTGGGTTCCTGCCCAAAAATAGCCCTGAGGAAAGGCATCTCCTTCGCAGGCAATTCCATCTCTCACCTGGCGCCCCTCCTTCCCTCCCGGCTCCTGCCGCAAAAATCCCCAACTGAATGCAAAGATCTTGATGCAGAGAGAAGAGGCGGAAGCCGAAGGGAAGGCTGGAGGAGCCCGGCACATTTGAGAGGACAGATCCCCCCTCCTGGCTGCCAGCGAGGCCAAAATCCTAGAGAGGCCGCCCGGAAAGGGTGGGTGGGTGGGGAGTCCACTTCCTTCCTGCCCGGAGTGTGCTGGAGGGGAGGGGGAACCGGCCTTTGTTGTTCTCCTGTTTGCAAAGCAGCATCAGCCTCTTCCTCCCGGGGTGAGTCTAAGGGGGATCCCGGGGCTGGTTGGGAGGAGTCGAGGCTGGGAAATCTGGGTGGGGGGGAATGCTTGGGAGGTCAGGGGCAGGCCCTCTTGGAGGGAGAGGGAGGGAGGGTCGCCCCATTGCTGAGCCTCCGGGGGGGGGCTTCTCCTTTGGGCGCCCCTCCCTTTCTGCTCCTCCTCTTTGCACCTGGCTGGGGAGGGGGTTGAGATCCAGCCCCTTCCCTGCATTGCGGGGGCCTTGTTGCCAGTGATTTACCAAGGGGGGAGGAATGACCGGGTCCGCGGAGGGGGGCGGGGTTGAGTGCAATGCTCCCTCTAAGCTGTGGAGTCCTGTGAGCAAAAATTCTACTTTGCGAGCTGCTGGCATTAAAGTTGCGAGCGGGTGATTTGGCTCCTGCATAACTTAGTTTGTTCCTGAGCTAAGGCAAAAACGTGTGAGCCAGAGGCTAAAAAACTGTGAGCTAGCTCACACTAACTCAGCTTAGAGGGAACACTGGTTGAGTGTCAAGGAAAAAGCAGGGAGGAGAGGGGGCCGGATTTTTTTTGATTATTATTTTTTAGTTAAAAACATACCCGGACACAGTGTTCCCTCTAAGCTGAGTTAGTGTGAGCCAGCTCACAGTTTTTTAGCCTTCGGCTTGCACATTTTTGTCAGCATTGCGGCTCTCCATGCAGGTTTAAATACGAAAGTCAAAAGGGAGGGTGGCCGGTAAAATAGGGCCAAAGAGCACTTGAAGGGGAATGCTGCCTTAAGACCCTTGTGGTTGCCAGCCTCCCGGTGGGGCCTGCAGATCTCCTAGAACCACAAACCAGTGTTCCCTCTGAGCTGAGTTCGTGTGAGCCAGCTCACAGTTTTTTAGCCTCAGGCTCACACATTTTTGTCTTTGCTCAGGAGGGATGGCTCCAGAGCAAACTAGTTTATGCAGAGGCCAAATTGCTGGCTCACGACTTCAATGCCGGTGGCTGACCAAGTAGAGGTTTTGCTCACAAGACTCCACAGCTTAGAGGGAGCATTGCCCAGACACTGTTTGTTCTCTGGGGGAGTGGCTGGTTCAAGAGGAGGAATCTTGGCTTGGGGAGGGGGGGGCGGGATATATGCCCATGCCCTTCCTTCCAGGGAGAGGAGTAAGCAGTGGGGGGGGGGCAGTCCCAGGGTCAAGGCATTGAGCGTGTCTGCAATTGATGCGGAATTAAGACCAGGAGGAGGCCTGGACAGGAAAAGGACCCTTCTCCTGCCCTTAAACTGGGGAGGGAGGGTGATCTGTCAAGGCTGTGGAGCAGCGGAGGGGGCAGGGGATTAGGAGAGGGGGAGGAGAGACTCCACAGACTCCAGCCTCCTCTGCTTCTATCCCCAGCAGGCCTTTCCTTCCTTCCTTCCTTCCTTCCTTCCTTCCTTCCTTCCTTCCTTCCTTCCTTCCTTCCTTCCTTCCTTCCTTCCTTCCTTCCTTCCTTCCTTCCTTCCTTCCTTCCTTCCTTCCTTCCTTCCCCATCTGGCTCCCAAGCAATGCAGCTGTGTCTCTTGGTGTTTGGGAAACTGAGGAGGGAGAGCCCCCTGCTTTCCTCTTTGCCCTTCTCCCTCTCAAAATCCTGGCTCTCTGAGTCAAAGGCTGCTTTTCTGCCCTGCTGGGTGTGCGCAGAAGGGGGGGTGTTCTCTCTCCTGGACCCACCAGATGATGAAAGGGAGTTGCAGGATCTTTCCAGGGTCAGCAGCGTAAGGGGCTGGGTGGAAGAAGAGAAACAAGGCCTCCTATCTGGCATACCTTGAACCCATCAGTCTCTGACCTGATTCATAGGAGCAGAGACAGTGGGCACAGCCTTTCTCCTTGCAGTGCTAGTTTTCTACATTTGGGGTGTTTTCAAGGATCCAAAGAAACATGTGATGTAAAGAAACATTCAGTATGATTCTGTGATTCGTAGTTGCTGAGTTCAGGGCTGCAGTCTCCCACCTGCCCCCTTGAGCCGGGCAGTTCTAGTTCCTCAGGGCCTTTCCACCCCGTGACCTCTCCTCAATGTGTGGAGCAGGCCGGATTGTTTTGGCGTGCCTCAGAGGGCAGGAGGGAGTGCAGTAGTTTCCGGCAGGGTCAGGGGCTGAACCCCCAAGAATGGATTTGGCAAGGGCAAGAGGACACATGGCCAGAAGGGGAGGGGGTCGGATGGACAAGGAAGGTGTGAATTCCCCCCATAAAAATGGCTTGAGGGGAAAGAAATGTCGAGTCAAACTGACCTGAGCTTTATTAGATAAATTCCAGGACCTTCAATTGTGTCCCGACACTAATCCAGAGACAGGGTTACTTCAGAGGACTGGCACAGAAAATGTGTGTGTAGCAAAAAGGGTTAACCTCCATCTTTCTTTCTCCAGGCAGCGGCGGAAAGACACCTCTGACGCCTCCTCCCCCGTCTCCTCTGTCTGGTGAAGGGAAAAGAGCTGCCATGAAGCCTTTTCAGGTACTGGCGGGGAGGGTCTCGCTTTTCAGGAAATGGGGGACAGTAATCGGGCTCCTTTTTCCTTGGTCCAGATCATACCCTATCTTGGAGATGGGAGAATAAAGCAATCCTGGTTACCAGCCTGCAGATGTAGCCAGAAATTCTCCTGGAATCTCCTGAGTTCAGCGATCAGGGCCTGCTCTGTGGCATGGCATCCCCACTGAATTTCCTCTCCTAACTACACCTTCCCCAGTATCTCTCCAAATCTCTGGGAGTTTTCCAAGCTGCAATGGGCAACCCTCGTGGAGGGCTAGTTTTCAGTTTGCAGATAATTCCTTGGCCAAACCAAAAAGGTGTTTGTGCAGGGAAAGGGTTTGATGTTCCTTCTTAGAAGGTCCGGCAAAATCCCAGCTTGTAGGACACAACTTTTTGGGAGATGGCTCCTCTCCCCCAGAAAATGGAAAGGCCAGAAGATCCAGAACTGGCTGTGGGATAAAACGCATTTCAGGTGGACCAAATGATGTGTCTGTCATCCCCTAAAACCCTAGTTCTTTGTGGGAGAGGGAAGTTGTCGGAAATTCAGGTTCTGTGCGGAAATCTGGGAACCAGTATTGGGATATGATCTTTCTTGATGATTTCCTCCTCAGGAATTGGAATCCAGGTGCTGCCCAGTCTAGATGTATTCTGCAGGTGGGGGGTGGTAAAAATGGCTAGGGACGTTTGATCAGTACCTAGGATATAACTCTGTTTCCAGGGTCCTTGGATGTTCATACAGCAACCCTGTATAGGACATTAGTTACTTTATGGTATTTACTGCTGATGTAAACATCGGTTGAGGTGGTATATGCAGACCAAGAAAGCAGGAACAATGACAGCCGCGGCGGTGTGTAATCCAGGGAGCTCCAGGCTGAAAGCTGTTCCTCAAAGCCTTGGTTATCTGTTTATCAGAAGGCTGAATGCAGCCTGGGCGGTTGGCAAAAAGAAAAGTTTGAGGGTCTGCAGCTCTTGGAGAGTCACATTCACAGTTTTCATGCACAGAGTATTTTGGACTCCAGTTTTTCAGGGGAAAGAGTTGTCCCTCCTCCCCAAATCAGCAGATGTGGTATGCGCTATTAATGTAGAGAATTCAATTTTTTGGGAATGTAGTGCCTGTTGGGGGGACCACCATAAAGGAGGCCCTGCTGGGGGGGGGGGGGGGGCTGGGTCTCCTCAAGAGAAAGTAGATACTCCTTAAGAAAAGCTGTCCCAAACTCTCATCAATCAGATCTGGTGATCAGTGCCAACATAATTTGGAATGATTGCCTTGATCCGTCCACCGTCTCTTCCGAAAACTTGCTCGGGATGAGTTTGGCTCTTGGACTGTTGTTGTCTTCCGGGAGTCCAAGCTGGCATCCATCAGAACTGAGTGCCGGGAGAGAGGGAGACTCACGAGGACCCGCAGGCTGAAAGAGATTCTGGAAGAAGCAAATGTTGTTTCCCTTTTCTTCCCTCATCTGTCCTCTGCCTCGTACCATGTTTTTCTCTCTTGCTGACACCTGCAACGGTCAGCCCTCCCTCATGACTCCTGTGTTCCCGCTTCCCAGGATATGACAGAAACCTCCAACTCTGTCACTCCTGTGGTGATTGTCTCTGATTTCCTCCTCTCTCTGCTTGGAAGCATCTCCTCAGATTAACTCCTGCCTTCACCAAGAAGGGCATTGACCAGTCTTGCCCACTGACTGGCAGTCCAAGTGGGGAAGGCATTAAAAACCTCTCTGTCTCCTTCAGCACCCGAGTGGGCGAACCCTGGCCTTCCTACTGGCCTAATATCAGCTTGCTTTTGGATAGACAAATGTTCCTCACTTCGGAAGGGCCTTCCTCCCAGAGGTCAAACCATGCTGTTCCCTTTTTTCTTGGGGGAAAGGAGAGGGAAGCCGGAGCAGAGAGGAGGCTGGTAGTGCCCTGTGAGTGCCAGGCACCCTTCTGTCCCCAGGATGAGCTCAAGGAGAGCTGGGAAGGGAAAGCTCTGATGCCCTCCTGGCAGCTGCTGTTCAGAAATTGTTTCAATACCCATGGCGTTGTTTTTTTTCTCATGGATCAGTTTTCCAGTGCTGGAAAGAACGGCATTCTTCTTCTCCTTCTTCCAGGGCCCAGTGTCCTTTGACGAGGTGGCCGTGCATTTCACCAAGGAGGAGTGGGCCCTGCTGAGCCCAGCTCAAAGAGCTTTCTACAAGGATGTCATGCTGGAGAATTTTGGGAACGTGGCTTCTCTGGGTAAGGGTCCGTATCTCCTCGACGCTGTGAGATACAACTGTGATTCCTCCTCTGTTCACAGTGAGGAAGTCGCTGTTGAGGAGGGACGTGGTTAGGCTCTTTTGATAAGCTCTGCCACCCAGTCTACGGCTCCGGGCAGGGTCCAGGATTCTTTTTACACACCGGGGAGGCCCTGCGTAGCAGTCCTCCGACCACAGGAGAGGGCATCAGATGAGGTGCAGCTCAGATGTTCTCAGAGGCTAGACGACGCACGCACATGACACTCATTCTGCACTCACTCCATTGGCTGCCCATGAGATATCCGGCTCAATTTGATTGGCTACTCCGTCAAGCGGCCAGTGTAGCCTGGGCTCTCATTTGGCACCCCACCCATAGACTTGCTTTCTCTGTGTTAGCACCCAGATTGTGGGTGGGGGTGGTGGAGGGGGCCGGGAGACTGACTTTGGAAAGCTCCAGGAAGATCTCCGCAAATTGGGCAAAGGGGATGACAATGTGGCCAATGAAGTTCAGTGCTGGGAAGTGTAGGGTGATGCCCATTGAGACCAGGGCCCTGTGGGTCCTCTCACAGTTCCGCAGGGCCTGCAAAACGGGAGCTCTTCCACCAGGCCTTTGGAGCTGCCACCACCTAATACTCTACCACCAGCAATTAATAGCTATGTTGGCTGAACCCCCTGACCCACCGGTCCCTTAAATACTGCCCATGCCAATCACCTAAGGCAGCCGAAGAAGACCGAAGAGCTGCCCATAAACTGAGGACATTACTAGCACTTTACTATGTTTTACCATGTTTTGAGTTTTTAACATTGTACGTATATTAATTTATGTGATTTTATGTACCGTATTGTTTGAATTTTATTCTATTGTAAGCTGCCCTGAGTCAGCCTAGGCTGGGAGGGTGGGGTAAAAATCGAAAGAAAGAAAGAAAGAAAGAAAGAAAGAAAGAAAGAAAGAAAGAAAGAAAGAAAGAAAGAAAGAAAGAAAGAAAGAAAGAAAGAAAGAAAGAAAGAAAGAAAGAAAGAAAGAAAATCGGGACAAGAGTGCTTCCTTCTAGCTCTCAGGAGTTTTACCCCTTCTCCCACATACCAGGTCAGGCCAGGTTGAAGTAGCTTTTCCTGTAGTCTCCAGGAGTTTCTTCTAGAAGTCCTTCTTGTACTTAATTCCTCTTAATCTCTGTTCTCTTCCCAAGATCCCCTCTCTGCCTGGGGGATGGGGGACTGGACCATCCCACTGGCTCTTGCTAGATCTGTGAGCATTTCTTAAAAGGTGGCTTAAGTTGAATTGACGTCTCCCCTCCAGCTCGCTCCCTGCAGAGAGACAGAAACTTTTAAAAAAACTGCCGGGGAAGGTTTTGTTCAGTTCAAACTCCAAAAAAATAAAATAAAAATGCAACTACTCAGTTGCCTTATTGTGTCTGGAGGGGTAGAATCCATCTAGCTTGGAAATGCCGAATGCATGTGCACAGAGAAAAATTATAATCTTGTATTTTTTGTCTCCTAATAAAAGGACTTGAGGCTGCCAAACCTGACCTTATATCATGGCTGGAAGGAGAAGATGAAATCGATGGTGAGAAGCGAATTTAACAGCTGACACATTGATTGGGTCGATATGTGTTCAAGTCAGGAGAAAGAGGTTGGGTTTCTAGATGACTGTGCCATGGAGCAGAGGGTCACAGAACTTAGCAGGGGAGGCAATCCAGGACTTGGTCCTAAGTACCGCTCAAGACCCGGTAAGAGATGTAAACATGATAGCACCAGTTGAGAACAGTGACCATGATGCTATTAAGTTTAGCATTTATGTAAGTAGGGAGTTGCACAAAAAGACCAGCACGACCACATTAAAATTTAGAAGGGGTAAGTTCTTTCAAATGAGGGGGCTTGTGAAGAAGAAACTGAAAAGAAAGGTAAAGAGGGTCAGATCCCTTCAGGAAGCTTGCAGATTATTTAAAAAAGCAGTCCTGGAAGCTCAGATGAAATGTATACCAGAAGATAGGAAAGGTACGAATACATATAAAAAAAGCTTGCCTGGTTAAGTTTGGTGTAGTGGTTAAGTGCACAGACTCTAATCTGGGAGAACCGGGTTTGATTCTCCAGTCCTCCACATGCAGCTGCTGGTGGGACCTTGAGTCAGTCATAAGTTCTCTCAGAGCTGTTCTCTCACGGGCAGTTCTGGAAAGAGCTCTCTCAGCCCTACCTACCTCACAGGGTGTCTGTAGTGGGAAGGGGAAGGAGAAGGAGTTTGTAAGCCGCTCTGAGACTCCGAGTGAAGGGCGGGGTATAAATCCAATCTTCTCCTCCTCCTCCTCCTCTTCTTCTCCTTCTCAAACAAAGCCAGAGAAGTAATAAAAGGTAAGAAGGATTTCTTTAAGTGGAAGACTGGTCCAGGTTTGGCAAATAAAATGCTAGTCAGTGAGAACAAAATCTATGGTGCGGCCTCATTTGGAATATTGTATACAGTTCTGGTCACCACACCTCAGAGAAGATTAGGGCGATGGAACACCTTCCCCATGAAGAAAGCTTAAAGAGGTCAGGAGAAATGATGTTTGAGGGGTGACATGACAAGAGGTTTACAAAATTATGCATGGAATAGAGAAAGAAGTACTTTCGTCCCTTTGTCACAATACAAGAACTTGTGGGAACTCAATGAAATTAATGAGCAGGAGGTCTAGAAGAGATGAAAGGAAGTTTGTCTTTACCCAAAGAGTAATTAACACGTGGAATTCACTGCCACAGGAACTGGTGGGGGCTACAAGCATAGACAGCTTCAAGAGGACATTGGATAAATATATGGAGCAGAGATCCATCAGTGGTCTTAGCTACAAGGTATCGAAGGAACACTCTGTCTGGGGCAGTGATGTTCCGTCTTCTTGGTGCTTGGGGGGCAACAGTGGGAGGGCTTCTGGAGTTCTGGCCCCACTGGTGGACCTCCTGATGGCACCTGGGTTTTGGCCACTGTGACACAGAGTGTTGGACCGGATGGGCCATTGGCCTGATCCAACATGGCTCTCTTATGTTCTTATGACGAGCCATTAACCCTGTTCTCTGAGGAAGGGGAGGGATTGGCAGGTCTGTGGTGGGACTCTGTCTGGCTTGTGCTTCTTCCAAGGGCTGGTGGATTTCTGCAGCCTTGAAGATAGGAAAATGGGGAACTTCCTTCTTCCAGTTTGGATTGCATTTTCCAACTCTAGCCGAGTATTGTCCCTCAGAGTGTCAGAGCAATGTTGTATGTGATTCTGAAGGGCCTGCCACATAGACATATGCCAGTCGTACACAATACCACTGTAATATTCAGCATCTCAAAAAGGATAAGCGCGCTTTCCTGGCATATTTTAAACCCTAATGAGGATTCATTTCCATCTTATCGTCAGTCAATTTCGCATTACCTAGAGCAGCCCAGCAAGAATAGCCTTGCTTTCCGGGCATATTTTAAATCCTGATGAAGATTCATGTCCTCTTACTGGCAGTCAAGGCACTGATTTAGGACCCCAAGGAGCATTCAGAAGAAATGTAAGTAGTGGAATAAGGGCTGCACAGATATCCTGCATATTGGGGGGGATGACAGGGCCACGGGAATTCCCAGTCAAGTTGGAGGGGCATCTGGGCTGGCCTAGAGCTGAGTCAGATGTAGCATTGACTCTGGGTGACCTCCGGGCCTCCACGGGAGAGGGGAGCGCTTCTCCCTATAGTGGCGGAACAGGATTGACAGCTGCCACCAGTGTTCCCTCTAAGCTGTGGAGTCTTGTGAGCAAAAATTCTACTTTGTGAGCTACTAGTTGTGAGCGAGCAATTTGGCTGCTGCTTAAATCAGTTTGCTCTGGAGCCATCCTTCCTGAGCCAAGGAAAAATGTGTGAGCCGGAGGCTAAAAAACTGTGAGCTGACTCACACTAACTCAGCTTAGAGGGAACAATGGCTGCCACTCTTTTTGCCGGTGGTACATCTCACAGTGAATTGAGGGTGAAGTTATTTTCAAGGCTGCCTTCTCTTTTTGAATGGAGATGTGACCCTTTTGTTTTTTAGGTGTCGGGGCCGAATCCTTAGGATGACCCCTCTTCCTTTATCGTACTTCAAGGGTAGAGTGAGGATATGTGTTATATTCTCACCTTGTGCAGTGCCCTTCAGAGGACAGGTGGACAAGTCATTCCTGGAATGGCTCAAGAGACTTTGTCAAACACATCAGGCCAAAACCCACCTCGGTTCTGACATTCCTGAGAAAAGCAAATCAGCAGTCTCTGACCCACATCATTCACCTCACTGGCTTGTCACCAAATTCATGCAACTGTTAACTTATTTCATTCACTAATGTTTGTGCTCCATTCTTTCCACACAATGTTCATGCTTGGTTTCTCTTTCTTTCCACAGGAGGCGCGCAAAGAATGCAAAAAGGGGAGAAAAAATATAAATGCCTGGAGTGTGAAAAAAGCTTCAGTCATAGTTCAAGCCTTGCTTGCCACCGAAGAATCCACACAGGGGAGAAACCATATAAATGCTTGGAGTGTGGAAAGGGCTTCCGTCGGAGTGACAGCCTTACTTCCCATCAAAGAATTCACACAGGGGAGAAACCGTATAAATGCCTGGAGTGTGGGAAAACCTTTAAGAGTCGTACATATCTTACTTTCCATCAAAGAATTCACACAGGGGAGAGACCATATAAATGCCTGGACTGTGGAAAAAGCTTCAGTCGAAGTGACTGCCTTATTACCCATGAAAGAATTCACAGAGGGGAGAAACCATATAAATGCCTGGAGTGTGGGAAAAGCTTCAGCCGGAGTGACCAACTTACTTCTCATCAAAGCATTCACACAGGGGAGAAATCATATAAATGCCTGGAGTGTGGCAAAAGCTTCTGGAGTTATACACATCTTACTTCTCATCAAAGAATTCATGCAGAGGAGAAACCATATAAATGCCTGGTGTGTGGAAAAAGCTTCAGTCAGAGTAGCAATCTTTCTTCCCATCGAAGAATTCATACAGGTGAGAAACCATATAAATGCCAAGAGTGTGGAAAAACCTTCCGTTACAGTTCTGGCCTTGCTCACCATCAAAGAATTCATACAGGGGAGAAACCATACAAATGCAAGGAGTGTGGGAAAAGCTTCACTCGGAATTACAGCCTTACTTCGCATGAAAGAATTCACACAAAGGAGAAACCATATAAATGCCTGGAGTGTGGGAAAAGCTTCCGTTACAATATAAGCCTTGCTAGCCATCAAAGAGTTCATGCAGGGGAGAAACCATATAAATGTCTGGAGTGTGGAAAAAGCTTCAGTCAGAGTAGCAATCTTACTTCCCATCAAAGAATTCACACAGGGGAGAAACCATATAAATGCCTGGAGTGTGGGAAAAGCTTTAGTCAGAGGAGCAATCTTACTTCCCATCAAAGAATTCACACAGGGGAGAAACCATATAAATGCCTGGAGTGTGGGAAAGGCTTCAGTTGCAGTCGCAGCCTTACTTCCCATCAAAGCATTCACATAAGGGAAGAACCATATAAATGCCTGGAGTGTGGGAAAAGCTTCAAAAGTAGTAGACATCTTACTTCCCGTAAAAGAATTCACACGGGGGAGAAACCATATAAATGCCTGGAGTGTTGGACAAGAGTCAAGAGTAGTACACGTCTGAATTCCCATCAAAGAATTCATGCAGGGGAGAAGCCATAAAAATTCCTGGAGTGTGGAAAGGCATTACATCAAAGTAAATTTGATTAAGAAATTAAAAAGCAGTGCAATAAAAATAATGCAGTAAAACTGCTTCAAATTGGTCTGTGCTTAAATCTACGATCTTTATTTTTGATGGCATCTGTATTTTGGGCCACTGTGTCACAGATTGTTGGATGGGCCATTGGCCTGATCCAACATTGGCTTCTCTTATGTCTTTAAATTGCCCTCAAAACTATTCTGTTTCACAGCCCATCCTTTTTAAACACCCATTCTTTCAATTCTCGTGCTCTTTTTCTGTGCTGCCTCCATAGAATCGTAGAACGTTAGAGTTGGAAGGGACTTTGCAGGTCATCTAGTCCAACCCCCTGCACTCTTCCTGGCTTCTAGGGAGTAAACTATCACTTCCTTTGCAAATAGCAAAGGGTTGTTCTGGAGCTAATCTGAGCCTGATTCATCCAAATCTCTTGATTTTTTTTGGCACTGCAGTTCCCAACATCATCCTGAAGTTGGTGGTCGGTTTTGAGATGTCTAGCTCTACCTCTTGCTGAGTTATGTCTGCCACAAACAGTGAACCTAAGCTTCCATCGCAAATAGTGTTGGGCTGAAGTTAACCCGGGTCAGGATGTCCCAGTTCCCTTCATCTTTGGCAGTGCAATTCTCTCGAGCGTCCTAAAGTTGGTGGCCAGTTTTGAAATGCAGAGCTTTATTTCTTTTGCTCTTCTTATCTGTTTTCACTGTGGAAAATGTGGGGCGCATGTTCAGACCAGAGCTGCTAGATTCTCAGAAGAGTGTCCAAAGGGCTGAGTCAAATTGAGGGGACGACAGATGAAATTCCAGGACTACCAGACTAACTGAAAATTGCAGTGTCTGCAGTTCCAGGATTAAAATTGGCCTCCGTGCCGGACGACTGGAAAATAGCAAATGTCACCCCTGTTGGAAAAAATTGGCAAAAATACTTAGATATTTAGAGGTTGCAATGGACCTTTGCTTCACTGGAGAGGAGGCACATTCTTTCTTTGTAAAAGGCTTTATTTTTAAAGGGAAGGGTACACAGGAAATCTACAAGACAACAAAGAATAGAGACTACATGTTTACAGCTTCAGAACAGACTGACCACATGGTCTACAACAATGGAGATTCTTCTTCTTGGCCCCTAGAAGGAAATCACCTGAATACATTGACCGGTGATTGTGAGTAAAAAGACTTCAGTTTCCCGGGCTTTGTCTCCTTTGGCTCTGTGCCAGGTTTCCTTTCAGGTCAGGCTAAACAATAGCACACAAGGTAAACACGTTAACCCTATAATGACTGGAATTTAGACCTTGCAACACACAAGTTTCCAACAACCCCCTGGGACGTAGCCAGAAAATTTTAGTTGGTGGGGTATGGGAAAATCCGGGGGGGGGGGAGTGCCCCAGATGTATCTGCTCCTCCTCCAGCAGCAGCAGAAGCAGCAGCTCTGGCTCCACTGGGACTTCTAGTCCTCTAATCCTTTAAATTGGAGAGACTTGATTCCAGGCTGCTTTTCTATGTAAGTCGGGGTGGGGGGATCTCTATTGAGGTTAACTGGTGGTGTTAGTCCAGTCACCATGAGTTAGCAGAGTGCCTAAATAAAGCCAAAATGCAGGAACATCCCTTTACCAGGTTACTCAGCTTACAAAGCTACACAGCCACATTGCAAGTTTAGAAGAGAAATACTTCCCTATTTGAGAAGTACACTTTGGATAGGAAAGAGCAGAGATCGATAGATTACTAACTTACTAGCTAAAGGATGGAAGCAGACAGCGAGATGTCCATCTGCCTCATGGTGTCAAGAGGGGACCACATGTCTCTCTCTTCGGTGTGTGCAGGTAGAGAACACATCTTCATCCAGAGAGAGAAGGAGGAAGGGGAAATCGATCCCTAAGAACACAATCTGCATATCAAAGAGGACAGTGGCAGAAGAATAGATACAGAAAGAAAGGTCAGTGTGCCTATCTAGCTATCTAGTCTCTCTTGCCACCCAGTTTGGAGGTCTGAATCGCATCTGGAACTTCCAGCAATCTCCGACTCTCTCTCTCTAGACTCACCCCAGGTTTGAAAAGGAGTCCAGAAGGGATCTAAGGAATTACAGGCCAGTTTGCCTACCATCTGTTCCTGGTCAATGAGTGAAGAGAATATGATTAAAAACATTGAGGAATACAGTCTCCTGAGGGAAAATCAACTTGGCTTCTGCAAAGGGAAGTCCTGACTCACCTATCTGTTGGAGTTCTTTGACAGCATGCGGACAACACCGATCTGCTGAACATCATATATTGGTTACTCAGCTTACAAAGCTACACAGCCACATTGCAAGTTTAGAAGAGAAATACTTCCCTATTTGAGAAGTACACTTTGGATAGGAAAGAGGAGAGATCGATAGATTACTAACAGAGATCGATAGATTACTAACCCCAAAGGTCCCTCACCAATGATTCCTGCATAAGCCGAGCGATCGTGGGATAAGAGTTATTGAAGAAATGAGTTTCACTGTCGAGGGGCCTGCCTTTTGGGTCTGAGCCTCTACCAAACGTGTGTCCGTCATATTGGGCTCACACTAGCGCACCCTCAAACTGTTTGTCAGTCCGTTGTGAGACTGAAATGTGGATCTGCCATGTTGATTGGCACACGGGGGAGAGGGTCTGATCCAGCAACAGCTCAAGCACTGCCCCATGGTTCATTGCCAGTGGGTGATAGACATCCTGGGCTGTTGCCAAGGGCCCCAGAGCTCGGAGGGCAGTGGAAGGCAGGGTGTGAGGAAAGACTGAGTGGTGGGGGAGAGGGGTGGGGGGGGTGAGTGTTCTTCTTGGTGGGTCCCCTGCATACATTGACATTCTGAGCCCAGCCCAGTTCATACAAATTGAACTTTTAGGAGGCGATGCATTTTAAAATACGTTCTTCGGTATTCTTGATTTTAAAATTTACCCATAGGGATTCTTTCTTGGTATATGTGGCTGTCCTTTGAAGTCAGAAATCTGGAGGGATCGCTTGAAAGCAAAGTCAAAGCCTAAATCTCTTCTTTGGATCGGTACATTTATTTGTCTTCGGCAACCACAAAAATACAAGCTACAGCTGTGTCTTAACGGCTGAATGAACTATTTTAATGGTATATATAGTGAAGGTGTTTACATGTTTTGGTGGGTCTTTTAAGGGTTTTCAACAATATTACACTCTTTCTTTTTGGTAATTCTTTAGGTCCCTTTGGTGTGTCCTAATTGTAATGGACTTTGGACTTATACAATAAAATGTTATGCTATTGTATGGCTAGACTGAAACTGGAAAAAGGAAATAAAAACAAATGCAGGGATCAGCCATTCTGTCAAAATGACCCTCAAGGCATCTTAGAGACTCCAGCGTTCTGGACTCGGAAAGGGTAAAATTCAATCTACTTAGAGGGAGGCAAAAACCCCAGTGATTCTCAGAGACTTTTTTTGCCACAAGACGGAGTAAGCTCCTGTCTCTGGTTCCAGCTCCTGCCAACCTAGCTGTTTGAAAGCAAGAAATTGCAAGTAGATAAATAGGTACCGCTTCGTGTGGGAAGGTAACAGCGTTCTGTGCGCCTTGGCGTTTAGTCATGCTGGCCACGTGACCGCAGAAACGTCTTCGGACAGCGCTGGCTCTTCGGCTTCGAAACGGAGATGAGCACTGCAGCCCTAGAGTCGGATTCGGCTGGCTTTCAAGCAAGGAAAACCTTTACCTTTGCTAATATTCTACCACCCCTTGGTTGACCTTTGGAAGAGGGATATCATAATTTTCTTTAAAGTCACTGGAGAAATCTCTGCCTGGGAGGTACCATTTCCCTCTCTTGGATCCCTTTTCACTGTGGGGGCGGGGGAGAGAAGATCCTCCCCAAGTGTTAGAGTCTGCAGTCCTTGAGAGGTCTATGGAGAGGGGAGAGCCATTTCCCGCTCACTCCTTGCAGAACCAGCCTCTGTGTTTCCTGGGCTGCTTCTGCTCTAATGGCTGGAGGGGGGCTCTGGTGAGTTCAAGGGGGCGGCAGAGATCTAGGACTAGGGTCTGCAATGCAGGCATGAGCTGGAGGTTAAAAAACTGAGCTAGCTTAGACTAACTCAGCTTAGAGGGAACACCGCCCCCATTCTACATCCCCAATAAAAGAAGAGTCGGGGGAATCAACATGCACGGGAAGGGAAGAATAAGAAAGGGACCTTCTGGTCCTTTTGGCCTGGGGGGTCGAGGGTGGGGAGTGGCAGGAAGAGAAGGAGATTGGGGAGGAAGAGGAGAGCCCCCCCCACTCCTGCCCTCTCTGCCTCTTGCCAGCCTGGCCCCAGCGGGACTTTTCCTTCCTTTCACATCTGGCTCCCCAGAAACACAGCAGTCTCCTTTGCCCTTTGGGAAACTTAAGCATGTGTCATGTGTGTGGGGGGTTGTCTTCTGTCTTTCTCCTCCCTGTTTTCCCTTGGGAAATCCCGGTCCTCTAAACGGTGGGCTCCTTTTCTCCTTCTCTGGCTGCGTGGAGAAGTGATGGTTCCCTTCAGGATCACTGAGATGATGAACTACAGTGACAGGATCTTTTTGAGGTCAGCACTGCCAGGGGCTGGATGGAAGAGACAAGGCCCCCCCATCTGGCTGCTTAGGAGATTCTGGGCGGAAACATTCTCCTTGCAGTGCTAGTTTTCTACCTGTGGGGAATTTCCCCATGATGCAAAGAAATGGTTGTAGTTGCCCAGTTCAGGTTTGGATTCTCCCACCTCCTCCTTGGCCCAGTCAGTCCTGTCCTAGCTCTTTATGTTTTTCCCATCGCCTCACCTTCCCTCAATCCATGGACCAGGCTGGGGGAGTGGGTCTTGGCATCCCTCAGAGAGGAGGGGAAAGTGGCGTCCAAAGGGTTTCCTTTTACAGCCCACGATCCCTGTCTAAAGCCTCACGATGCCCCAGAAAGCAAGAACAGGGCCAGCTAAAGGCCATGGAAGAAGAAGAAGAAGAGATTGGATTTATACCCCGCCCTTCACTGCTCAAAGGCGTCTCAGAGCGGCTTACAAACTCCTTTCCCTTCCCCTCCCCACAACAGAGACCCTGTGAGGTAGGTGGGGCTGAGAGAACTTCTGACAGAAACTGTCCTTGAGAGAACAGCTGTGCCAGAGCTTGTGACTGACCCAAGGTCACATCAGCAGGTGCAAGTGGAGGAGTGGGGGAATCAAACCCGGTTCTCCCAGATAAGAGTCCGCGCACTTAACCACTGCACCAAAATGGACACATATACACTCCCCTGACACAAAGACAAGAGCTTCCACAGGCAATTACTTCTCTCTGCTGACTCCTGCCGTCAGGAAATCAGCTTTCAGCCTCTTCTCCCCAACCAAATGCAAAGCCCTTTTTGCAGAGGGATGAGGTGGAAGCAGAAGGGAGGTGTTATGTACTGGGATTGAATCATTCCTGATTGAATCACGCCAGAGACTGGCTGAGCTCGGAGCACAAGAATAATAGCTTCCCAGCATTCTGAAAGTAACCAGTCTAGTAGTAATGTTCTGTAAATAGCCTATCACTGGGAGTGGGGTGTGTTTGCGCAATATACTGGGTTCCGACGTGTTCAAGTGATCATCTCATAGTTTATTAGTGATTCAGCAAGAGAAGGAAGACTGGAATCCTTGGGCCCAAAGCTTGGTATTTATGCCTGGAAAAACACCCAAAACACACCCCACTCCTAACCATAGGATATTTACACTCCAATGTTTTCTCTAGGATCCCTGTCACCCTACTGGTCCATTCTAGGATCCTAGCAATCCATTGTTATGTGTTCTAAGCTAAGTCATAAGAACATAAGAGAAGCCAATGTTGAATCAGGCCAATGGCCCATCTAGTCCAACACTCTGTCACACAGCGGCCAAAATATACCAGGTGCCATCAGGAGGTCCAGCAGTGGGGCCAGGACACTAGAAGCCCTCCCACTGCTGCCCCCTCCAGCACCAAGAAGAGAGTGCATCACCTGCCCCAGACTGAGAGTTCCCATCTATACCCTGTGGCTAATAGCCACTGATGGACTTCTGCTCCATATGTTTATCTAATTCCCTCTTGAAACTGTCCATGCTTGTAGCTGCCACCACCTCCTGTGGCAGTGAATTCCACCTGTTAATCACTCTTTGGGTGAAGAAGTACTTCCTTTTATCTGTTCTAACCCGACTGCTCAGCAATTTCATGGAGTGCCCACGAGTTCTTGTATTGTGAGAAAGGGAGAAAAGTACTTCTTTCTCAACCTGCTCTGTCCGATTCATAATCTTATAAACCTCGATCATGTCACCCCTCAGCCGTCCTTTCTCCAAGCTAAAGAGCCCCAAGCGTTTTAACCTTTCTTCATAGGGAAGGTGTTCCAACCCTTTATTCATTCTAGTTGCCCTTCTCTGCACTTTTTCCAATGCTATAATATCCTTTCTGAGATGTGGCGACCAGAACTGGACACAGTATTCCAAATGAGGTCGCACCAATGATTTATACAGGGGCATGATGATACTGGCTGATTTGATTTGTCCTTTTGCAAGTTCAGTTCAGGCTCAATACATAACAGTTTGGGTGTGGCAACTGCAGGCTTTTTAACAAGGCTGATCACTAGACCTGAGTCTGCTTATCCACAAACCCACTATTTAGCAGGATGGCCGGGGGACATTGCATCCCCGAAGGGGGGGGGGGCGCACATTTGGGCGGAGAGGTCCCCCTCCTGGCTGACTCGTCCCCACTGAAGGGAAAGGCAGCGTCAAAATCCTAGAGGGGCCGCCAGGAAAGCGCGGCGAGGAAGCCACTTCCTTCCTGCCCAGAGTCCGCACGTGGGGGGACGGAGTTTCTTTTTCTCACGCTTGCGAAGCGGCAGCAGCTCTTCCCGGGTGAGTCAAGGGGGATCCCGGGGCTGGTTGGGGGAGGCGAGGCTGGGACATGGGGGGATGGAAAGAAAAGTCCGGAGAGGTTGTTTAGGCGGGTGGGGGCGATTACTGAGTGTCAAGGAAAGCAGAGAGAAGAGGGGGCTGGGTATTTTTTTCCCCACCCAGAGAGTTAGGCACCTACCTGTGCCCCTTCCCTGCTGGGAATTGGGGGAGGGGTGGAAGGGGTGTGGCCAGGATTTTTCCGGGGGGGGGGAAGCGCGCGTGGCGCGCTAATTAAATTAAATAAAATTAAAGGAGTATTGGATTTTCCAAAAAATCTAGTCTATTTCCAACTTCTTCCACTCCCAACAAATCTGATTAGTTTGTACCTTTGGAGCCAAGAGGTCCCTCGGTCGGTCTCTTCCCCCTACCCCCCTGCAATGCTTAAAGACATCAATTTCTCCATTCAATGCTGCTGGGAGGGATAATTAATTATACGTCCACCCCCTTCCTCCCAGGGAGAGGAGTAAGCGGTGGGGGGGCCAGTTCCCCCCCCTCTGGTCACTGACCATGTTTGATGCGGAATTGAGAGCAGCAGGAGGCCTGGACAGGAAAGGAGCCTTCTCCCAGCCTTGGACTGCGGAGGGGGGCTGATGGGTCAAGGCTGGGGAGCAGCTGGGGGGGGCAGGGAATTAGGAGGGGGGAGAGGACAGCCCCCCCCCACACTCCTTCTGCCTCCTCTGCTTCTGGCCCCAGCAGGCCTTTCCTTCCTTCCCCACCAGTCTCCCAAGCCATGCCTTGTCCTTTTCCAGTTGGGGAAACTGAGGAGGGAGAGCACACACACACACACCCGTGATCCTCTTTGCCCTTCTCCCTCTGGAAATCCTGTTCCTCTGAGTTGGGGGCTGCTTTTCTGCTCCACCAGGTGTGTGGAGAAGGGAGTGGGGGAGTTCCTTCCAGGCTCCCCCAGATGATGAATGGGAGTTGCAGGATCTTTCCAGGGTCAGCAGTGCCAGGGGCTGGATGGAAGAGGAGAGAGAAGGCCCCCATCTGGCATGCCTTGAAGACATCAGTCTCTGATCTGATTCATACCAGCAGAGACAGTGGGCACTGCCTTTCTCCTTGCAGTGCTAGCTTTCTACAAGTGGGGCATTTTCCATGATGCAGAGAAACATTTGTAGTTGCCGAATCCAGGGCTGCACTCTCCCACTGCCCATTCTAGAGCCAGTTTGCTGTAATGGTTAGGAGTGCAGACTCTAATCTGGGAGAACCGAGTTTGATTCCCCACTCCTCCACATGCAGCTGCTGGTGTGACCTTGGGTCAGTCACAAGTTCTCTCAGAGCTGTTCTCTCAAGGGCAGTCCTGAAAGAGCTGTCTCAGCCCCACCTACCTCACCGGGTGTGTGTTGTGGGGGGGGGAAAGGGAAAGGAGATTATAAGCCACTCTGAGACTCCTTTGGGTAGTGAAGGGTGGGGTATAAATCCAATCACTTCTTCCTCTTCTTTTTCCTCAGGGCCTTCCCACCCCATGCCCTCTCCTCAATGTGTGGAGCAGGCCAGAGGGTTTTGGCATCCCCCAGAGGGGAGAAAGAAGTGCAGCGGCTTCTGGGAGGGTCAGGGACTGAGTGCCCAGGGATGGAATTGGACAGGCGGGGGTGGAGAACATGGCCAGAAAGAGATGGGGTCGGATGGTCAAGGAATATGCAACCTCCCCCCCCATAAAAACTGGCTAAGTGGGGGGAGAGATGTCAGGTCAACTCGTCCTGAGTTTTACCGGGTAAATTCCACAATCCTGAATTGTATCCCGACACCAGTCCGAAGACTGGGTCACTTCAGAAGACTGGCGTAGAAAATGTGTTCAGCAGAAAGGGTTTCCCTCCATCTTTGTTTCTTTCACTCCCAGGAAGCAGCGGAAAGACACCTCTGATGCCTCCTCCCCTGTACCCTCTGTGTGGTGAAGGGAAAAGAGCTGCCATGAGGCCTTTTCAGGTAATGGGGGGCAGTAAGCAGGCTCCTTTTTCCCTGGTCCAGGTCACACCCCATCTCGGAGATGGGAGAATAAAGCAATCCTGGTTACCAACTTCCAGGTGGAGCAGGGCATTTTCCTGGAATCACAGCTGATCTCCTAGATTCAGCGGTCAGGGCCTGCTCTGTGGCATGGCGTCCCCGCTGAGTTTCCTCCCCTAACGACACCCTAACCCCAATACCTCTCCAAATCTAGAAGAGTTTTCTGAGCTGCAATGGGCAACCTTTGTGGAGGGCTGGTTTTGAGTTTGCAGATAATTTCCTGGCCAAACCAAAAAGGTGTTTGTGCGGGGGGATGTGTATGTGGTGAGGTTCTTCTTAGAAGGCCTGGCAAAATCCCCGTTTGTAAGACACGACAGTTGGGAGATGGCCCCCTCTCCCCCAGGAAACGGAAAGGCCGGAAGATCCAGAACTGGCTGTGGGATGAAATGCATTTCAGATGAACTGAGTGACGCTTCGGTCATCCCCTAAAACCCTAGATTTTAGTGGAGAGGGAAGTGGTCAGAAATTCAGGTTCTGTGGGGAAATCTGGGAGCCAATTTTGAGATAGGATCTTTCTTGACAATTTCCTCCCCAGAATTGGAATCCAGGTGTTGGCCCAGCCCAGAAGTGCTGGGGGGGGGCAAAATGGCCAAGGACCTAGGATACAACTCTGTTTTCAGAATTCCTGAATATTCATGCAGTAACCCTATATATATATATATATATATATATATATATATATATATATATATATATATATATAATGTATATATGGGGCTGCAGTGGCTCAGTGGTTAAGACGTTGAACTGCAGACTGAAAGGTCAGTAGTTCAGCAGTTCGAGACCCAAGTGCCACGTGACGGAGTGAGCTCCCATCTCTGTTCCCAGCTCCTGCCAACCTAGCAGTTCGAAAGCAAGAAATTGCAAGTAGATAAATAGGTACCGCTTCGGTGGGAAGGTAACAGCGTTCTGTGTGCCTCAGCACCTAGTCATGCCGGCCACATGACGATGGAAATGTCTTCGGACAGCGTTGGCTCTTCGGCTTGGAAACGGAGATGAGCACCGCACCCCTAGAGTCGGATTCGACTGGCTTTCAAACAAGGGAAACCTTTACCTAACCCGATATAGGATGTATTAATTATTTTATGGTCTTTACTGCTGATCTAAACATCAGATGAGGTGGTATACGGAAACCAAGAAAGGAGGAACAAAGACAGACGCAGCGATGCGTAATCCAGGGAGCAGAGGAACTACCGACTCCAGGCCACAAGCTGTTCCCCAAACGCTTGGTTATCTATTTATCAGAAAGCTGAATGCAGTCTGGGCGGTTGGCAAAAAGAAAAGTTTGAGGGTCTGCGGCCCTTGGAGAGTCACATCCATAGTTTTCATGCACAGAGTATTTTTGGGAATGCAGCGCCAGTTGGGGGAACCACCATAAAGGAGGCCCTACTGGGGAAGTGGGAAGGCCTGCATCTCCTCCAGAGAAAGTAGATGCTACCCAAGAAAAGCTTCTCTAAATGCTCATCAATCAGATCTGGTCATCAATGCCAACATTATTTGGAATGATTGGCTTGATCAGTCCAACCTCTCTTCAGAAAACTTACTCAGGAATGAGTTTGGCTCTTGGAGGACTGTTGCCTTCTGGGAGACCAAGCTGGCATTCATCAGAACTGAGTGCCGGGAGAGAGGGAGACTCACGAGGACCCGCGGGCTGGAAGAGATTCTGGAAGAAGCAAACGTCGCTTCCCTTTTCTTCCCTCACCTGTCCTGCCCTCTGCCTCGCGCCATGTTTTCCCTCTCTTGGTAACACCCACACCAGTCATCCCTCCCTCATCCTCTCGTGGCTCATGGGCTCTCGCTTTTCAGCGCCTGACAGAAAAGACGCCTCCAACTTTGTCACTCCTGTGGTGATTGTATCAACCGATCTGCTGGGAGGCAGCTCCTCACATTAACTCCTGCCCTCACCAGGAGGGCACTGACCATTCTTCCCCACCGACTGGCTGTCCAAATGGGGAGGGCATTAAAAGCCTCTGTGTTTCCTTCAGCACCCGAGTGGGCAAGCCCGGGCCTTCCTCCCGGCCCAGTGTCGGCCTACTTTTGCATAGCCAAAGGTTCCTCTCTCTGGAAGGGCCTTCCTCCCAAAGGTCAAGAATCCTGTTCCCTTCTGTGTTGGGCAGGAAGGAGAGGGAAGCCAGAGCAGATAGTAGGCCAGTAGTCCCCTGTGAGTGCCGCCCACCCTTCTGTCCCCAGGATGAGCCCATTGAGAGCTGGGAAGGGAAAGCCTTGGGGCTCTGAATGCCCTCCTGACAGCCGCTGTTCAGAAATCATTTTAATACCCGTGGTGTTGTTTCTTCTCATGGATCAGTTTTCCAGTGATGGAAAGAACTACATTCTTCTTCTCCCAGGGCCTGGTGTCCTTTGAAGAGGTGGCCGTGTATTTCCCCAAGGAGGAGTGGGTCCTGCTGAGCCCAGCTGAAAGAGTTTTCTACAAGGAAGTCATGCTGGAGAATTTTGGGAATGTGGCCTCTCTGGGTAAGTCTCCTTGTGTCTCTCCTCCATGCCGTGAGGTGTGACTATGGTCCTTTTCAGACAGCCTACTTCAGGAGTGTCAAACATGCAACCCATGGGCCGGATCAGGCCCTTGGAGGGCTCCTATCTGGCCTGCAAGGAACTGGCTTTCTCCTGCTTCTTTCTCCAGTTCTGCTGCTGCGTTGTAGTTTCCTTTACCGGACTTTTTCAGTCTCAAAGAAGAGACAGATGGGCAAGCTTCTCTTCCCTCCACTGGCTGAGGCTCCTCCCCCTCCTCCTTCCAGGGGGAGGGAAGGAACCCGCCAGAGCTTGTTTCCTGGCCAGGCTGCCTCAGTCACACAGGAGACAACGACGTCTCTCTTCCCCTCCACTGGCTGAGGCTCCTCCCCTTCCTCCTGCTTTGCTTTGCTCAGCTGCCTCAGTCACACAGAAGAATACAAAACTCCTTTAAGAGAGCAGGTGGGAGATTGTAGCCCTGTATTCCACAACTACAAATGTTCCTTTGCATCATGAAAAACGCCCCTCAAGTAGAAAGCTAGCAACACAAGGAGAAAGGTTGTGCCCACTGTCACAGCAGAAAAGACTGCCTCCTTCTAGCTCTCAGGAGTTTTATCCTTTCTCCCACTGGCCAGGTTGAAGAAGCTGTTCTTGTATTTTCCAGGAGTTTGTTTCGAATACTGAATCCCTTGGAATCTCTGTTCCCTTCCCAAGATCACCTGTCTGGCTGCGGGGTGGGAGACTGGACCATCCCAGTGACTCTTTCTAGACTTGGAGCATTTCTAAAAGGGTGGCTTAAGTGAGGCTGGAAAGCAGTTGAAGTGACTTCTCTCTCTGCACAGAGAGAATTTTTTTTAAGAAACTTCTGGGGAAGGTTTTGTTCAGTTCAAACACCAAAGAAAAAGCAGCTCTTCACAGTTGCCTTATTGTGTCTGGAGGGATAGAGTCCATCTATCTTGGAATTGCTGAATGCACATGAAGAATTATAATCTTGTATTTTTTATCTTCTGATAAAAGGACTTGTGGCTGCCAAACCTGACCTTATATCGTGGCTGGAAGGAGAAGATGAAATCGATGGTGAGAAGTGAATTTAACTGCTGACACATTGATTGGGTCAATATGTGTTTAAATCAGGAGAAAGAGGTTGGGTTTCTAGATAATTGTGCCATGGAGCAGAGGGTCACAGAACTTAGCAGAGGGAGGCAATCCAGGACTTAGTCCTAAGTACCGATCTAGACTTGGTAAGAAATGCAAACTTGATACCGCTGTTTGGGAACAGTGACCATAATGCTATTAACTTTAGCATTTATGTAAATAGGGAGTTCTTCAAAAAGACCAGCACGACCACATTTAACTTTAGAAGGGATAACTTATTGCAAATGAGGAGGCTTGTGAAGAAGAAACTGAAAGGAGAGCTAAGGAAGGTCAAATCCCTTCAGGAACCTTGCAGACTTACAGTTCCAGAAGCTCAGATAAAATATATACCACAGGTTAGGAAAGGTACCAACAGGTGTAAAAAAAAAGGCCTGCCTGGTTAACGAACATAGTAACAGAAGTCATTAAAGGTAAGAAGAATTCCTTTAAGTGGTGGAAGGCCAGTCCGAGTGAGGTAATAAAAGGGGGCACAGGCCGTGGCAAATAAAGTGCAAGTCGGTGAAGATGAAATCTGTGGTGTGGTTTTATTTGTAATGTATACAGTTCTGTTCACCGCACCTCAAAGAAGTATTTAGCGTTGGAAAAAGTGCAACTGAAATGATTAAGGGGATGGAACACCTTCCCTATGAAGAAAGGTTAAAGAGGCTAAGGCTCTTTAGCCTCGAGCAATGAAGTTTGAGGGGTAACAAGAGGTTTACGAAATTATGCATGGGACAGAGAAAGAAGTACTTTCCTCCCTTTCTCACAAGAACTTATGGGGACTTAATGAAATTAATGAGCAGTAGGTTTAGAACAGATGAAAGAAACACGTCTTCACCCAAAGAGTAATTAACATGAGGAATTCACTGCCACAGGAAGTGCTGGCGGCTACAAGCATACACAGCTTCAAGTGGGCATCCGATAAACCTTTGGAGCCGAGGTCTATCAGAGGTATTAGCCACAGTGCCTAGAGCAGCCAATCAAGAAGCTGATTTAGTACCCAAAGGACCATTCAGAAGTGGTGTAAGTAGTGGAGCGGGGGCTGCACAGAAGATATCCTGCGTACCAAAGGGAGTGACAGGGCCACAGGCAAATTGCCAATCCAGGTCGGAGGGGCATCTAGGCTAGGCTACAGCTGAAAAGGTGTAGTGCAGATTCTGGGTGCCCATCTGTCCCCCGAGGGAGGCAGGAGCGCTTCTCCCTATGGTGGCAGTACAGAATTGACAGTGACCACGCTTTCTGCTGGTGGTTCACGAACTGAGGGTGAAGTTATTTTCAAGGCTGGCTTCTCTTTTTGAATGTAGATGTGACCCTTTTGGGTTCTTTTTTTGTTATCAGAGCTGAATCCTTTGGGTGGGCCCGTCTACCTTTATTGTGCTGTAAGGGTAGAGTAAAAATTTGTGTTATATTCTCAACTTGTGGTGTGCCGTTCAGAGGATAGGGAGGGACAGGTGATTCTCAGAATGGCAGAGGGGACTTTGTTGGTCAAACATGTCAGGCCAAAACCCAGCGCAGTTCTGTCATTCCTCATTGACCTGAGAAAAGCAAATAAGCAATTTGTGACCTACGTCATTCACCTCACAGGCGTGTCACTTCCTTTTCATTTGCAGTTTGTGTCAGGGAAGGAGTAACTTTCCCAGGGAAATGTTACTTCTCTTTTTCTGCCACAAACATTTGAGCTGTCAGTACAGGATGTCACAGGACCATATTCCCAAGGGAGGCTTGAAAGTGTGTCTAGACGACAAGCATTTAAACTCATGCACTTTCTACAAGGGTTACCTTACTTTGTTCCCTAATGTTCCCTCCCCCACAATGTTCATGCTCAGGTTCTCTCTCTTTCAGCAGGAGGTGTGCAAAGAATGCAAACTGGGAAGAAAAAACACAAATGGCTGGAGTGCATAAAAAGCTTCAATCACAGTTCAAGCCTTGCTTACCACCAAAGAATCCACACAGGGGAGAAACCATACAAATTCCCGGAGTGTGGAAAAACATTCTGTCAGAGCAGTAACTTTACTTCCCATCAAAGAATTCTCACAGGGGAGAAGCCATATAAATGCCTGGAGTGTGGGAAAAGCTTTAAGAATTGTACGTATCTTACTACCCATAAAAGAATCCATACAGGGGAGAAGCCATATACATGCCTGGAGTGTGGAAAAAGCTTCAGTCAGAGAGGTAGCTTTACTTCCCATCAAAGAATTCACACCGGGGAGAAACCATATGAATGCTTGGAGTGCGGAAAAACCTTCCGTCAAAGAGGTAGCTTCACTTCCCATCAAAGAATTCACAGAGAGGAGAAACCATATGAATGCCTGGAGTGTGGAAAAAGCTTCCGACAAAATGCAGGCCTTGCTCACCATCAAAGCAGTCATGTGGAAGAGAAACCATATAAATGTCTGGAGTGTGGAAAAAGCTTCAGTCGAAGGGACAAACTTATTATCCATCAAAGAATTCATACAGGGGAGAAACCATATAAATGCCTGGAGTGTGGAAAAAGCTTCAGTCATAGTCAGAATCTTACTTCCCATCAAAGAATTCACACAGGGGAGAAACCATACAAATGCCTGGAGTGTGGAAAAACCTTCCGTCATAGGGGTAGCTTTACTTCCCATCAAAGAATTCACACAGGGGAGAAACCATATGAATGCCTGGAGTGTGGAAAAACCTTCCGAGAAAATGCAGGCCTTGCTCACCATCAAAGAAGTCACGCGGAAGAGAAACCATATAAATGCCTGGAGTGTGGAAAAAGCTTCAGTCGAAGGGACAAACTTACTACCCATCAAAGAATTCACACAGGGGAGAAACCATATGGATGCCTGGAGTGTGGAAAAAGCTTTAGTCAGAGTGCCCACCTTACTTCCCATCAAAGAATTCACATGGGAAAAACTATATAAATGCTTGGAATATGGAGAAAACTTCAAGAGTAGTACACATCTTACGTCCTGTCAAAGAATTCACATGGGGAGAAGCCATATAGATGCCTGGAGTATGGGAAAAGATCCAAGAGTTGTATATGTCTTACTTCCCATCAAAGAATTCAAGTGGAGGAGTAACCATAGAAATGCCTGGAGAGTAGAAAGGCGTTACATCAAAGTAAGTTTGATTTGGAAATTAGAAAGCAGTGCAATAAAACTGAATAGTGCTTGCATTACATAATGCAGTAAAACTGCCCAAAATAGATCTGTGCCTAAATCTACCATCTTAATTCCATCTTGAAAATTCCTTCATGAAGTATTCTGTTTCATGCTTTCTATGTAATGCGAACATTGTGGGAGCCTTCTTAACTTCATCAAACAGGCCATTCCTACAAGTGGCAGCCCTAAGAGAGAATCATTTTCTCTGTATCACTGACATTCTCACCATTATCTTTGCTAAAATGAGCAAAGTGATTTCAGCAGACCAAAGCGAGAGCTGTGGTCCCATAGATTTGAAAGATGTAGGCCCTGAAAGACTTTGTAGGTAACAACAAGGACTAGGAAATGAACCAGTAGCCTCCATAGGGGCAACTCAGCTTATGTACCATATGTGTTCAGTGCCTGACCCTGAATAAAAATTTGAGTAGCAGGCAGACAGACATATTTATTGCATGTAGCCAAAGGCCATCACAAAAGGGTATCAAGAATACAGTGGTAAAAAGTCAAACATAATGACAAGAATGGTTTTAGAAATGATCAGAAGTAAAATGCAGTACACATGCAGCAATTCTGTACAGGCTAGGGATTCTGACCTCAAGGAAAGACCCCTTTGAGAATGCATTGCAGTAGTCTGGCTGCCTGGTTACTCTGGTTTTACTGTCGCTCTGTGTATTGATTCTCATCTGAGTATCCATGGGGATTCTACTATTCGCTTTATTCTGAGGACAGCTGTGTATTGTGCTGAACTTTTATTAAAATTACTGAATCTGTGGAATCTTACTGAACCAGTAAGGATGATGGGGGAAAAAAGGGACCCAGAGTTTTAACTTGGATTAACGTGGATCGTCTCCTTCCCCCGGTATTCAGTCTGGGAAAATATGAGTTTTTGAGAATGAAACGTTATTTACTTCGAAGTCTCAGTGTGAAAGATTTGATGGGGCCCTGATGGGGCCGGTGTCGAAGGTGAGGAGCCTGGGGGTGTACTTGGATGCCTCAATAACTATGGAGGCCCAGGTGGTTGCCGCCGCTGCAAGGTCTGCCCTCTTCCACCTGAGGCACATCAGGCAGTTGGGCCCAGTATCTCAGCCCCCGGGACCTGGCTACAATGACCCATGCAATGGTCACTTCCACATCGAACTATTATAATTCTCTCTATGTCGGTCTGCCCTTGACTCTGCTCTGGAAACTGCAGCTGGTGCAGAAGGCCGCAGCGGGGATGTTGACTTCGTCGTCTGTGCAGATACGGATTCACCCGGTGCTGCGTGAACTACATTGGCTGCCTATTGAGTGTGGGATCTGTTTCAAGGTGTTGATACTTACTTTTAAAGCCCAATACAGCCATGGGCCTGCATATCCATGAGACCGCCTCTCCCTCTACGAGCCTGGAAGGGCTTTACAATCTGCCAACCAACATCTTCTGGTGGTCCCTGGCCCCAGAGACGTCCATCTTGCCTCAATGAAGGCCAGGGCCTTTTCTGGCCTGGTCCCTACCTGGTGGAATGAGCTCCACATGAGATCGGGGCCCTGCGGGACCCAGTTAGCCCAGACTCTTCCTCCAAAAAATCAAAACTTTCATTAGCCTATGAATGAATCCCCAGACTTTAACTTAAAGCGAGCTTATTAAACCTAACCATTCGAAGTCTCAGAGGCAGAGAGAGGAAGAATGTGTGTGTGTGTGGATTTGGAAATCTGAATCCTTCATTGCCCAAATGCTAGAAAGTAGGGATGCCAGCCTCCAGGTGGGACCTTGGGATCCCCTGGAATTACAGCTCACCTTCAGACTACTGTCAGGTTCAGGGGGCAAACCTGGTGTTGAGCAAACACGAGCCTCTGGTATGGACCAGCATAGTTCTGTTCAACAACAAATGTAGCATTGAGGGCAGAGCCTGACACTTTGTACTCTACCGGGGATTTTGGGGGGCAGAAATGCAAAGGAAGGTACATTTCACTCCCCCACCCCTGCGCTCAGTGGAAGTTTAGCCTTTGTTGGTATCCTTCCTATATGGAACTGTAGGTATCTCTTGATAAATTAACTGCCAAATTGAAGTGAAGGGGGTAGGGAATGTCTGTTACCAGCTGTTTCTTGGTTAGGCTTTTTTAAAATATGCAGCATTTTAATAAAAAATATACTGCAGGCTGTGGAAGGTCAGTAGTTCAGCAGTTTGAGACCCGAGAGTGCCGCATGACGGAGTGAGCTCCCATCTCTAGTTCCAGCTCCTGCCAACCTAGCAATTCGAAAGCAAGAAATTGCAAGTAGATAAATAGGTACCACTTCGGTGGGAAGGTAACAGCCTTCCGTGCACCTTGGTTGTTTAGTCATGCTGGCCACATGACCACGGAAACGTCTTCGGACAGCACTGGCTCTTCGGCTTTGAAACAGAGATGAGCACCGCAACCCTAGAGTCAGATTCAACTGGCTTTCGAGCAAAGGGAACCTTTACCTTTATACATATTTTTAAAAAAGGAATATGGAGAAGGTTCTTGAAGCAGTTCAAGAAAGAAAGAAAGGCTTGTAGTTTATGTTGTTTGCTCTGGAGTGAGAATTTTGCACCCGGTGAAATGTTCTCTCAACCAAGCAACCTTGGGCCTCCACCATAAAACCCTTAGCCTTTAAGGTGACCATCAGAAGAGCCCCGCTGGATCAGACCAGTGGGCCATCTAGTCCAGCACCCTGTCTCACCCAGTGGCCAACCACTTCCTCTGGACGCGGCCAACAACAGGGCATAGAGGCTGAGACCTTCCCCTGATATTACCTCCTGGCTCTGGGATTCAGAGGTTTATTGCCTCTGATGGTGGAGGTTCCCATCAAATCACCATGGCCAGTAGCCACTGATAGACTCGTCCTCCAGAAGTCTATCGAATCTCCTGCATTCTGCTGTTCCTCCTGCAAGAGACGCACAGGGCTGGCTGCTTAGAAAAGCGGGGGGGGGGACCCTCCCTCCATCTCCCTCCCCTGCTGATGCTCCTCCTGGAGCGTCAGGCGGGAGGAGGCTCCACTGGGCATTTAGAGGGAAGCGCGGTTCTGCAAGGGTTAAAGGGAACAACTGGAGTGGGCCGCCCTCCTAGAGAGGCATCCGGGAGGCAAGCCGGCGTGAACGGGGGAAGGCACTTCCTGCTCCGCCCCCTTGAGCTGGGGAAACTGGTGGGAGGGAGCAGGTGAGTTGCCAAAAGGTTTTTGGAGAGGAGGCGGCAGCAGAGCGCGGGAGGTGCAGGAAGGAGCCCCTCGGGCCAGGCATGCGTAAGTGCCCAGGAGTGACGACTGAGCATTGCTGATGCGGGGTCATCCAGGGGTGGTGTGATCTCCCGGCCGGGAGAGCTAAAGCCAGGTGGGGGGAACGGGTGTCCCGGGCAAGTGCCGGAATCAGGAGAAGAACGCCCTGCATCGGAGAGCCCCGGCTGGGTCAGACCTGGGCTAATTTATCCGTGCGCTCCTGTTTCTAGCACTGCCTGGCCAGTTGGCCCCTGGGGAGTCCCCGAGCAGAGCTTGAAGGCCAGACGCTCTTATGTGCTTGGTGCTCCCATACAGTGTTGCCAACCTCCAGGTGGGTTCTGGAGATCTCGCAACTGATTTCCAGACTTCAGATATCAGTTCCCCTGGAACAAAGGAGTCCTTTGGAGGGGGAGCTATATGGCGTTATAGCAAGCTGAGGCGCCTCCCCTTTCCAAACCTTCTCCTCCCCAAATCCCCAGGGATTTCCCAATTTGGAATTGGCAATCCTACCCCCAAAGTATTTTTTTTCCTTTCTCCCTTCGCCTTAAGATGGTTTGGTGTAGTTGTTAAGTGCGCGGACTCTAATCTGGGAGAACCGGGTTTGATTCCCCACTCCTCCACTTGCACCTGCTGGTGTGACCTTGGGTCAGTCACAAGCTCTGGCACAGCTGTTCCTGAAAGAGCAGTTCCTGTCAGAGCTCTCTCAGCCCCACCTACCTCACAGGGTGTCTGTTGTGGGGAGGGGAAAGGAGAGGAGTTTGTAAGCCGCTCTGAGACTCCTTTGGGTAGTGAAGGGCGGGGTATAAATCCAGTTTCTTCTTCTTCTTCTTCTTCTATCTCCGGGCTGAGCCCCAGCAATAAGATTCACCGCAAAACGGAGTATCCAGATAGTATTTCAAACAGATATAAATAAAAACAGAATTTGGTTTATTTAGAATGAACCCAAGTGGAGTTAGATAAGAAATAAC
The DNA here is from genome assembly GCA_029375565.1 of Gekko gecko. Taxonomy (NCBI): domain Eukaryota; kingdom Metazoa; phylum Chordata; class Lepidosauria; order Squamata; family Gekkonidae; genus Gekko; species Gekko gecko. Next base: position 8,847,586 of record JAPDNY010000002.1, read on the forward strand.
TTGCAAATGCCAGCGTGTTGCCAAGTAATGGCATAACTAAAATATTACGCTCCTTTCCCCTCCTTCTTTGAATGTGGTGGTGTTGCTCGAACATTTCCACCTGAACACACAGGAAGCTGCCTTGCACCGAATCCAGCCGTTGGCTCTCCAAGGTCTCAGGCTGAGGTCTTTCACGTCACCTGCTGCCTGGTCCTCTTAATTGGAGATGCCGGTTCTCTCCCCTTCTTTGGGACAAGCCAAAACTCTGTGCTCTTTCTTCATCTGCTCTACCCTATGGTTACTATCTGATGATGGAAGGCAGAGGGAGCAAACCCTGGCCTCTCTTTGTGGTAGCTAATGTGGCTCTAGGTTGGCCACTTTGTGGATTTCTCTTGCCTCCCTTTCAAACCCTTCCAAACTTGTGGCAATCACTACATCCCTGTTTGCTGTTGAGTCAGTTTGCTGTAGTGGACTCTTATCTGGGAGAACCGGGTTTAAGTCTCCACTTCTCCACATGCAGCTGCTGGGTGACCTTGGACAAGCCACAGTTTTCTCAGAGCTGTTCTCTCAAGAGCAGTTCTCTCAGAATTCTCTCAGCCCCACCTACCTGATAGGGTGTCTGTTGTGGGGAGAGGGAGGGAAGGAGATCGTAAGCTATTATGAGACTCCCAAGTGAAGGACAGGGTATAAATCCAGTCTCTTCTTCTCTTCTTTTTTTCTTTAATAATTCAGGATGGGGGAATGTTAATTTGCCGGCAGAGTACAGACCTTGTGCACAGAGAGATCCTGGCTCAGTCCCTGGCCTCTCTGCTGAATGGGGCTGGAGAAGACCCCTGACATTGACCCTGGAAAGCACAAGTCTCAACGTAGAGAGCGGGAAGGACGAGCTGGCTCTTTCCAAGGCAGCTTCTGAGGTTCTCTCTCATGCCCTGGTTGACCAGTGACTTCGGTCCCAGCAAGGAAGAGAAAGAGATTGGACAGGCGGGATCTGGAAGGGAACAGGGTGCCAGAACTTTGCCCTCACAGAAGTTTTTGTGAGCCACAGGCCACTTCCATTAATGCACAAAAATTCTGGCTCACAAAAACTGAAGCCACGATAACCGGGTGGTTTTTTTTCCAGGCCCTCCAAGACACTGTCATTTTGGCTTCATGTGACTTAACACGGTTACACACTTTTAAACAGCACTGTGGTTCTCCATGCAGGTTTAAATATGAAAGTCAAAAGGGAGGGTGGCCGGTAAAATAAGACCAAATAGCATCTGAGGGGAATGCTGCCTTAAGACCCTTGTGGTTGCCAGCCTCCAGGTGGGGCCTGCAGATCTCCTAGAACCACAAACCAGTGTTCCCTCTGAGCTGAGTTCATGTGAGCCAGCTCACAGTTTTTTAGCCTCAGGCTCACACATTTTTGTCTTTGCTCAGGAGGGATGGCTCCGGAGCAAACTGATTTATGCGGTAACCAAATCGCTCTCTCACAGCTTTAATGCCAGTAGCTCGCAAAGTAGAATTTCTGCTCACAAGACTCCCCAGCTTAGAGGGAACATTTACCACAGCTGGTCTCCAGATTATAGAAATCAGTTCTGGAGAAAATGGCTGATTTGGAGGGCGGGCTGTATAGCCTTATACCCGTGCTGGCGTCCCTCCCCTTCCCAAAACTTTTCTTCCCCCAAGGCTCCACTCCGCAAACCTCCAGGAATCTCCTGACCTGGAGGGGGCAGTCCTAGCAAGGGAGGGTGTGGAGTGGATGGTCTCTGGCTCTCCCTGAGTCTTAGGGCTGGCTTTTCTTTTCCTCAGGGAGGAGCGCCAGATGCTAGCGGGAAGCACCCAGTTTTGCCCCTGCTTGCGTTGGCAGCATTAGAACTCAGGACCAGGAAAGACCTCCTCAACTTGGGGGTTCTCAGCAACAGCAGACGTTTCCCCCTTGGGGAGGAAAACAGGCAGAAGAGGAAGGAGAACTTTTCCCTGTGCGGCAGATGGCACTTGGGCAACTACAGACGAAGAGCAAGAAAGGCCCTGAAGCCGGAATGGGAGCAGGAGAGGAGTCGAGTGCCAGGGAACTCTGGGAGAAAACAAGGCCGAAGAGCTTCCTGGGTGAGGATGCCCTTGGCTTGGACCTGCAGCGCCAGCAATTCAGGCGGTTCTGCTACCAGGAGACGGAGGGGCCCCGGGAGGCCTGCAGCCGCCTCCACCGTCTTTGCCGCCGGTGGCTGAAGCCGGAGAGGCGCAGCAAGAAGGAGATGCTGGACCTGGTGATCCTGGAGCAGTTCCTGGCTGTCCTGCCCCCGGAGATGCAGAGCTGGGTGAGGGAGTGTGGGCCGGAGACCAGTTCCCAGGCGGTGGCCCTGGCGGAAGGCTTCCTCCTCAGCCGGGCAGAGGAGGAGAAAGAGCGGGTGAGTAGGGTTTCATCCTGGCAAGACAAAAGCATCCGAGAACCTCAGTCTTTTCCTAAAGCATCTCTGCCCCATTCTTGAGCAGATGAGATATTCCTCCCTCTCTAGGGAGCCCCTTCCAGGGGTCAGATGCTACATGGGGCTTTTGAGTGCTTCCCTGCCCTTTCTGGGCCATGATACAGGATGTGGGGGAAGCCAAAGCCAGATTCTAGCCCCACTGATAGCATTAGGGGGTAAAGGGAGGAAGAATCCTTCTCTTTATTCCTCTGACTCCTCTCTTTGTCCCCTGTGTGGTGTTTCAGGTGCGTGGACAATTCGTGGAGATGTTTGCCGAGTCAGGAAATGCTCCATTGAGGACCTGCCCGAATCCACAGTTCGGGGCCTTCAAGCAGGAGGTTCCAACATGGGACACCTCGCCAGGTAAGGATCCCTTGTGCCTGAACAGCTGTAACACTCCCAAGATAAATATCATGTCCCTGTTCTTCTCTCCAGGATGCCTGAAGCTCATTACTGCTATTTCTAGTCCCCGGGCCTGTGTTTGAGAGACTGGATTGACCTTCTTTTCCTCCCAGGCTTTGGAACAACACTTTCTGAGTCATCTCCTCTTTGTCCTGGCATAGGAGAAGCCCTTATGCAGCCAGCTCGGACCAAGGAAGGTCCGGTGTCTTTTGAGGAGGTGGACGTGGACTTCACCAAGGAGGAGTGGGAGCTGCTGGATCCGGGCCAGAGGGTCCTGGCCATGGAAGTCATGCTGGAGAATTTTGGGAATGTGGCCTCTCTCGGTAAGGGCTCCTTTCACTTTAGTAGACAGGTGCTGAAATGAATCAATCTCCGTGACTGTTGTTAGCAGTCAGTACACTCTTAAGAAGTTTGTGAAGCCAGGAGTAGGTGGCCAGGCAGTGTGCCCTGGCGCGAAAGACCTGAAAGTGACCTCTGCCCTCCTGAGCCCATTATCTTCTGGCCTGGCTGGGATTTAGAGCAGAGGTCCCCAACCTTATTTGGCCAGCTGCCCCATTTTCAGAAAAAAATTACTCTGCGCCTCCCTGGAAATCTACCTTCAAGAAGTGGACAAACAGGTTTGCACGTAGTAAAGAAAGATGTTGCTGGCCTGAAGCCAGAGGCCAGCAGCGACCACCACACAATAGCCCAGCAGCAACACCAGTCTTACAAGGGTTTGCGGTTTGCAAATGCATGGCTGTGATTGGCTGTGGGGGGAAGACCTCTCTCCACCTCCACCTCCCTCCCGGATCCCAGGGAAGACCAGGAGAAGGCAGGAAAAGGCTGCTTTAGATAGGTCCTGGACTCTTCTTTGTTTATGCTTCCACCGCCCCCTTATTTTTGTTCAGCGCCCCCCAATTGCTCCTACTGCCCACCTGGATTGGTCCAGCGCCCCCCAGGGGGCAGTATTGCCCACTTCGGGAACCAGTGATTTAGAGTCTCATTGCAGGAGTAAGAACTCTTTCCTGATTCAGAGTTTGGGGGGAGAGGTGCAGACAGGAGTGGGGGATCTCAGTGGTTGCTTCCTGTCTGCCCTTTGAAGGAGATGGGTTTCTTGGAGCAGATGCTTCCTGTCTGCCCTTTGGATGACGTGGCTTTGTCGGAGGGGATGCTTCCTGTCTGTCTTTGAAAGAGGTGGGCTTGGTGAAGAGGATGCTAACTCTTGATCAGAGCTGCACTCCTGACTGGAACTTCGGTCCAAGTTTGGAGCAGCATCTGCAAGCATCGGAGGGATGTTTCCAGGCTCACCTTCAGGTCTTTCACCTGCTACATCCATGTGCAGGGGATAAATACTTTTAGAGGCAACATTCTGGCCTTCTGGCCTTGTTGTGCTTGATTGAGAAGGAAGGGAGACTCAGGTCAGGCTGGTTTGGAATGTTTAGGCATCCAGAAGTGCCCGGGAGACCTCACCTGCTTTGGTTTCTCCCACAGGAGAACTTTGGACTCCCAGACCTGATCTCGGCTCCTTCCAGGAAGAAGAAGATGACAAGAAGGTGTTTGCTCAGAGCTCTGTGGAAACAGAGATAGAAGCAGGTAGCTGCTGAGATGTGGGAACCTTGGAGTCGTGGGATTTCCTCGGAGGTGTGGTGGGATTTTCCTGGTTCTTCCCCTTCTTATGCAAGACAGGAAGGCCTATCAAGCTCTGCATCCTCCTAGTGAATAGCTTGTTCTCAGTTTGTGATCCACTCGTGTCCACTTGATACGGTGGCTTTGACTGCCAGTATAGTCTGTTTCCCCCTCTACCAATAAAATATTTCCTTGCAAAGCAGAGCAAGGAGAGTGCTGCTCTATCCCATGCATAATCTTATAAACCTCGATCACGTCACCCCCTCAGCCCTCGTTTCTCCAAGCTAAAGAGCCCCAAGTGCTTTAACCTTTCTTCATAGGGAAAGTGTTCCAACCCTTTTATCATTCTAGTTACATAAGAACATAAGAGAAGCCAATGTTGGAGCAGGCCAATGGCCCATCTAGTCCAAAACTCTGTCACACACCAGTGCCACCAGGAGGTCCAGCAGTGGGGCCAGGACACTAGAAGGCCTCCCACTACTGCCCCCCAGCACCAAGAATAGAGTACATCACCTGCCCCAGACTGAGAGTTCCTGTCTATACTGAAAATGTCTAGACAGTGTGTAGCTGCAATAAAGAAGGCGAACGCTATGCTGGGGATTATTAGGAAGGGAATTGAAAACAAATCAGCCAGTATCATCATGCCCCTGTATAAATCATTGGTACAACCTCATTTGGAATACTGTGTACAGTTCTGGTCACCACATCTCAAAAAGGATATTATAGCATTGGAAAAAGTGCAGAGAAGGGCAACTAGAATGATAAAAGGGTTGGAACACCTTCCCTATGAAGAAAGGTTAAAATGCTTGGGGCTCTTTAGCTTGGAGAAACGATGGCTGAGGGGTGACATGATTGAGGTTTATAAGATTATGAATGGGACTGAGCAGGTTGAGAAAGAAGTACTTTTCTCCCTTTCTCACAATACAAGAACTCGTGGGCACTCCGTGAAATTGCTGAGCAGTCGGGTTAGAACAGATAAAAGGAAATACTTCTTCACCCAAAGAGTGATTAACATATGGAATTCACTGCCACAGGAGGTGGTGGCAGCTGCAAGCATGGACAGTTTCAAGAGGGAATTAGATAAACATATGGAGCAGAAGTCCATCAGTGGCTATTAGCCACCGGGTATAGATGGGAACTCTCAGTCTGGGGCCGGTGATGCACTCTATTCTTGGTGCTGGAGGGGGCAGCAGTGGGAGGGCTTCTAGTGTCCTGGCCCCACTGCTGGACCTCCTGATGGCACCTGGTATATTTTGGCCGCTGTATGACAGAGTGTTGGACTAGATGGGCCATTGGCCTGATTCAGCATTGGCTTCTCTTATGATACCTTGTGGCTCATAGCCACTGATGGCCTTCTGCTCCATATGTTTATCTAATTCCCTCTTGAAACTGTCCATGCGTGTAGCTCCCACCACCTCCTGTGGCAGTGAATTCCATGTATGAATCACTCTTTGGGTGAAGAAGGACTTCCTTTTATCTGTTCTAACCCGACTGCTCAGCAATTTCATTGAGTGTCCACAAGTTCTTGTATTGTGAGACAGGGAGAAAAGTACTTCTTTCTCTACCTGCTCTATCCCATGCATAATCTTATAAACCTCGATCATGTCACCCCTCAGCTGTCGTTTCTCCAAGCTAAAGAGCCCCAAGCATTGGCCTTTCCTGCACCTTTTCCAATGTTATAATATCTTTTCTGAGGTGTGGGCACCAGAACTGTACACAGTACTCCAAATGAGGTCGCACCATTGATTTATACAGGGGCATGATGATATTGGCTGATCTGTTTTCAATACCCTTCCTAATAATCCCCACCCCTCAGCCGTCGTTTCTCCAAGCTAAAGAGCCCCAAGCGCTTTAACCTTTCTTCATAGGGAAAGTGTTCCCACCCTTCTATCATTCTAGTTGCCCTTCTCTGCACTTTTTCCAATGCTATAATTTCCCAAGGTCATCCAGCCAGGTGCAAGTGGAGGAGTGGGGAATCAAACCCGGTTCTCCCAGATTAGAGTCCGCGCACTTCACCACTACACCAAACTGGCATGAAAGTTGTCAGTGAGCGACTTGGCTCCTGCATCAGTCAGTTTGCTCTGGAGCCGTCCCTTCCTGAGCGAAGGCAAAAAGGCGTGAGCCGGAGGCTAAAAAACTGTGAGCTAGCTCACGCTAACTCAGCTTAGAGGGGACACTGGCTACAGGGGAATCGCTAAGTCAAGTTGGAGGGGGAGCCGAGTCAGATGGAGCACAGACTCTGGGCGACCACCTGGACCCCGTGGGAGGGAGGGGCGCTTCTCCCTACAGTGGCAGGACAGGGTTGACATCTATCACTTGACTGTCACCGGGGGTTATCGCTCTTTCTGCTGGTGGTCCATCCAACAGTGACTTGGGTGTGAAGCTGTTGTCAAGGCTGGCTTCTCCTTTTGTTTGTTTGCTATTTTTGTGTTGGTGTGTTTGTGCATGTGCGCACCCATGCCATGTTTGGTGTCGTGGTTAAGTGCACAGACTGTAATTTGGGGGAACCGGGTTTGATTCCCCACTCCTCCACTTGCACTTGCTGGATGACCTTGGACAAGACGTAGTTCTGATAAGAGCTGTTCTTGAAAAAGGGCAGTTTCTATCAAGAGCTCTCTCAGCCCCGCCTACCTCACAGGGTGCCTGTTGTGGGGAGGGGAAGGGAAGGAAGCTTGTAAGCCGCTCTGAGACACCTTTGGGTAGTGAAGGGCGTGCTATAAATCCAATCTCTTCTTCTTCTCTTCTCTGGCAATTCCTACTGGGGCACAGAGGATGTTCAGAGAAGTGGCTTGTTAGCCTGCCTCTGCCTCCTGGCCCTGGTATTCCTTGGAAGTCTCCCATCCAAATACTTGCCAGGGTTGGCTCTGCTTAGCTTCCGAGATCTATCGAGATCGGGCTCGCCTGGGCTTATCCGAGTCAGGGCAAGGCGGCCTTCTCTTTTTGAACGTAAACGTGGCCCTTTTCATTTTTTTAGGCGTCCGAGCCGAATCGTTTGAGTGGACTCCTCTACCGTTATTGTCAGGCAGCGGTAAGGAACGATGTGTGTTTTACTCTAACCTTGTGGAGTGCCCTCTGGAGGACAGGAGGACACAAGTCATTCCCGGTCTGGGGGGGGGGCACATTGTTGGTCAAACACGTCAGGCCAGAAACCACCTCAGTTCCTCTGACGTTCCTCAGTGACCTGAGAGAAGCAAAATAAGCAATCTGTGACCTAAATTATTCAACTCACTGGGTTGTCGCTTCCTTTTCACTTGCAGTTTGTATCAGGGAAGGAGGAACTTTCCCAGGGAAATGTTATTTCTCTTTTTCAGCTGATCTGTCGGTATAGTGTAGGCTGTCACAGGACCATCAATGTTCCCTCTGAGCAAAAATTCTACTTTGTGAGCTACTGGCATTAAAGTTGTGAGCAAGCAATTTGGTTGCTGCACAAATTAGTTTTCTCTGGAGGCATCCTTCCTGAGCGAAGACAAGAATGTGTGAGCCGGAGGCTAAAAAACCGTGAGCTAGCTCACACTCACTCAGCTTAGAGGGAAACACTGACCACAATCCCATGGGAGGCTTGAAAGTGTGTCTAGATGAGAAGCCTTTAAAACTTGAAGTTAACTTATTTCATTCCCTAATGTTTGTGCTCCGTTTTTTCACAATGTTCCTGCTCGGTTTCTCTTCCTTTCAGCAGGAGGTGCGGAAAGAATGCAAACAGGGGAGAAAAAATATAAGTGCCCGGAGTGCGGGGAAAGCTTCAGTCACAGTTCAAGCCTTGCTTACCACCAAAGAATACACACCAGGGAGAAACCGTATCAATGCCTTGAGTGTGGAAAAAGCTTCAAGAGTTGTACACATCTCATTTCCCATCAAATAATTCACAGAGGGGAGAAACCATATACATGTCTGGAGTTTGGAAAAGGCTTTAGGAGAAGTCCAGGTCTTATTTCTCATCCAAGAGTTCACACAGGGGAGAAACCATATACATGCCTGGAGTGTGGGAAAAGCTTCCGAACGAGTTCAAATCTTATTACCCATCAAAAAATCCACACAGGGGAGAAACCTTATAAATGCCTGGAGTGTGGGAAAAGCTTCAGTCGGAATGACCACCTTATTTCTCATCGAAGAATTCACACAGGTGAGAAGCCGTACAAATGTTCAGAGTGTGGGAAAAGCTTCCCTCAGAGAGGTAACTTTGCTTCCCATCAAAGAACTCACATAGAGGAAAAACCATATAAATGCCTGGAGTGTGGAAAACACTTCAGGAGCAATGCACATCTTACTTCCCATCAAAGAATTCACAAAGGGGACAAACCGTATAAATGCCTGGAATGTGGAAATAGCTTCCGCCACAGTTCAGTACTTGCTCGCCATCAAAGAATTCACACAGGGGAGAAACCATATAAATGCCTGGAGTGTGAAAAGAGCTTTAGGAGGAAGGATCAACTGAGTTCCCATCAAAGAATTCACATACCGGGTGTCATGATCCTGGGGCTATAGTGGTGTGGCCTTGTCCAAAAGGAGTCAGTCAGCCTGAGAACAAGTACCTAGAGGAAGCTAGCACAGTAGAGACAGACATGTAAGGATTTATTATTTTGCCGGTTTACCTTCCTTTACTGTGCTCGTTTTTCGTACATATTTTTGAATCACAGTCATTGTGAAATCTCTTTAATAAAGCTAGTTTGTTACTCTGCCTGGGTCTTCATGCCTCATTTGGTCACGTATAAAGAGAAACCTACTGGAAAAGGAGTGTATAAAGGGATAGGGCGGGTGCTTCGGGCCCTCCCAAGTAGACCTATACCAGAGTGGTGGCAGCCATTAGAGAACCTTTCTAGCCACTGCTCACGACACCGGGGAACAAATATAAATGACAAGTCAGAAAAGCTTCAGTCAAGAGTGACAGTCTTACTTCCCACCAGGGCTATTTTTGGGCAGGAATGCACAGGAACAGAGTTCCGGCTGGCTCCTGAGTTGGCCACGCCCAGCAGGAACTCATTAGCATAATAGGCCACACCCAGCAGCAAAAACTCATTAGAATTGGCTACCTTAGGGGTGTGTGGCCTAACGTGCAAAGGAGTTCCTGCTACAAAAAAGCCCTGGGTTTTGACAACAAATAAGGTAAACAGAATAAGAAGCAAAAGGCAGGTGTGGCTGGATGATCACACTTCTGGGGTGTGGCCTAATATGCTAATGAGCTGTGCTATTGGGGGTATCGCCTAATATGCTAATGAGTTCCTGCTGGGCTTTTTCTACAAAACCCCCCCTGCTTCCCACCAAAGAATTAACACAGAGGAGAAACCATAGAAATGCCTGGAGTGTGGAAAGGCACTGCATCAAAGTAAAGGTGATTAGGAAATTAGAGAACAGTGCAATAAAGTGTATAACACAAGGGTGGCCAAACTTGCTCAGCGTAAGAGCCACATAGAATAAACGTCAAGATGTCTGAGAGCCGCAAAACATGACCAAATATTATACACACCTCTTTATTTTAAAATGTGCAGATTTGCTTTTTTATTTACATTCAACAAGACTGCCAAAAATAAAAACAAAAGGGGTAAAGGCAGATGTTGATAATGCTGTTTATTTGCTTGCTAATGATATTTATTTGTCTAAGAGAGAGAGAAAAAGGGGAAGGTGGAAAGAAAGAATGAAAGGGGTGGAAAGAGAGAGAGAGAAACAAGGAAAGCAGATAGGAAGGAGGGACGAAAAGTATGCCTCCCCTTCGCTTCCCCAGCTGCCCTGCCGTAAGCTTCACAATATGTGTAAAAAACCCACATGTGGCTCCCAAGCCGCAGTTTGGCCACCCCTGGTATAATACATACAGTACATAATGCAGTAAAACTGGTTAATCTTCTTCCATGTTTCAATCCACAATCTTAATCTCGTGTTGAAAGTGCCCTCATAAACCCTTCTATTTCCCACTTTCAGTGGAATGCTAAAATTGTGGGAACCTTCCTGCCCACATCAAGCCGGCCATTCCTTCAAGGGGCAGGCCCAAGAGGGAATCCTTTTCTGTGCATCACTGACATTCTCACCATTATCTTTGCTAAAGTTTGGTGCAGTGGTTAAGTGCGTGGACTCTGATCTGGGAGAACCGGGTTTGATTCCCCACTCTTCCACATGCAGCTGCTGGATGACCTTGGGCAAGCCATAGTTCTGTCAGAGCTGTTCTCGGAAGAGCAGCTCTTGAAAGAGCTCTCTCAGCCCCACCTACCTCATATGGTGTCTGTTGTGCGGAGGGGAATAGAGTTTGTAAGCTGCTCTAGTGAAGGGTGGGGTATAAATCCAATATCTTCTTCTCTTCTCTTCTAAAACGACTAAAGTGGTTGCAGGAGATGAAAGTAAGTGTAGTGGTTCCACAGCCCTGTAAAACTTTGTAGGTAACAGCGAGGACTATGAAATGAACCAATAGCTGAAACCAGGGGTGTCGAATTCACTTGTTATGAGGGACGGATCTGACATAAATGAGACTTTGTTGGGCCGGGCCATGCCTGTCGTAAAATGTAATGCCAGGTAGTGGAGATGTAAACTTTATAAAGGACACAAACACAAAGGGTTTTTTTTTTTACTTAAAATAAGAACATGCTTAAAACATTAGCACTCTTGCAATATTTTGTTTATTCAACAGTATCTGATAACTGACACCTCTTGCTCTGAATTATTGCATCAAAATGTCTGTGCTGGTGCAATCTTGAGTATGCTGTTCAAGTGTGTCTCTGTAAGCTGCAAACCTGCCTTTGATTTATTGCTCATAGTTCTGAGTCTAGGACCCAGGGGAAAACATGAAATGGCTGAGCAATCAAGAGAGTCTGGCGAAGCAAGCGATGATGCAGCAGCAGCAGAACTGGAAGCAGGAGATGGCCAGTTCCACTGCGGGCCTGATGGAAGCCCTTCGGGGGGGCCGGATCTAGCCCCGGGGCCATATGTTTGACACCCCTGAACTAGATGGTTGCTCTGGAGGAAGAATTTTGCACCCGGTTAAATAGTCTCTTCTTAATATAAACAACCAGGGCTATTTTGGGGCAGGAATGCACAGGAATGGAGTTCCGCTGGCTCCCAGGTTGGCCACGCCCAGCAGGAACTCATTAGCATAATAGGCCACACCCTGCAGCAGAAACTCATCGGGATTGGCTACATTAGGGGTGTGTGGGCTAACATGCAAAGGAGTTCCTGCTCCAAAAAAAGCCCTGGGTTTTGACAACAAACAAGGTAAACAGAATAAGAAGCAAAAGGTGTGTGTGGCTGGATGACCATACTTCTGGGAACATGGGATGTGTGGCCTAATATGCTAATGAGCAGTGCTGTCAGGGGTGTGGCCTAATATGTGAATAAGTTTCTGCTATTGGGTGTGGCCTATTATGCTAATAAGTTCCTGCTGGGCTTTTTCTACAAAAAGAGCCCTGTAAACAACCTTTGGCCCTCTGTACCTGGAGGGTTCCTGTTAAGTATGAGACTCAACAACAGGATTCAGCAAAAAGTGATTTCAGCTTTTTTTTAACAGCAAGACTCCAACTCAGGAACACACAACAAACAAGTGGAGCACAGCTCCCTTTTTAAACTCTCCCGGGCTGTCAAAGCCACACCCACAGTTAGCTAAAGGCCAATCACAACACAGAGATAAAGGCCAATCATAACACAGGGATAAAGGCCAATCACAACACAGGGATAAGGGCCAATCATAACACAGGGATAAGGGCCAATCAGGACTGTTCCCTCTTTGCAACATATTTACAAGATGATTGGTTCTGTACAGAGGTTTCTTAGAAACCAGCCAATAGTAATGCCACAGCTGAAGAGCCACATTTGAAATCAAGCTTAACATAGGAATGTATAGCCCAGATTCACATCCCAATACATAACAGTTCCCCTCTGTCACCATGGCTAGTAGCGACTGAGAGATTCATCCTCCACAAATATATCTCATCTCCTCCATTCTGCTGTTCCTCCTGCAAGAGACGCACAGGGCTGGCTGCTCCTCCGGACGGAGGGAGAATCGGCAGCTCGGAAAAGAAAAAGAAAAAAATCCTCCCTCCATCTCCCTCCCCTGCTGATGCTCCTCCTGGAGCGGGAGGGGGCTCCACTGGGCACTTAGAGGGAAGCGCGGCTCTGCAAGGGTTAAAGGGAACAACTGGATTGGTCGCCCTCCTAGAGAGGCATCCGGGACGCAAGCTGTTGTGAACCGGGGAAAGCACTTCCTGCTCCGCCCCCGGGGCAACTAGGAGGGAGCAGGTGAGTTGCGGGAATCTGTTTGGAGAGGGGAGGGAGCATCGGGCCAGGCGTGCGTAAGTGCCCGGGAGCAACGACTGAGCATTGCTGATGCGGGATGATCCAGGGGTGGTGATCTCCCGGCCGGGAGAGCTCATGCCAGGTGGGGGGAACGGGTGTCCCGGCCAAGTGCCGGAATCAGGAGAAGAACGCCCTGCATCGGAGAGCCCCGGCTGGGTCAGACCTGGGCTAATCTAGTCCTGCGATCCTGTTTCTAGCACTGCCTGGCCAGTTGGCCCCTGGGGAATCCCCAAGCCCAGCTTGAAGGCAGATGTGTTCTTGGTGCTTCTAGGGCTACTTCTGGAGATCTCCCGGAATCACAACTGACCTCCAGGCTACAGGTATCCGTTCCCCTGGAGCTAAAGGCTCCTTTGGAGGTTGAACTATAGGGCATTATACCATGCTGAGATCCCTCCCCACACCAAATCCCCAGGAATTTCCTGACCTGGCAACTGTACCCTCTTCAAAGTTTTTCCCCCCTCCCTTTTTGTCTGTGTGTGTTGTAATGTAATAATAATAATAATGTGATGTCTCTGTTGCCAGCCTCAGGCTCTCCTAAAAATGGCACTTCCCCCAGCTATTTTCTGCAGTTAAAGGTAAAGGTTCCCTTGCTCGAAAGCCAGTCGAATCCGACTCTAGGGTTGCGGTGCTCATCTCCGTTTCAAAGCCGAAGAGCCAGCGCTGTCCGAAGACGTTTCAGTGGTCATGTGGCCGGCATGACTAAACACCAAGGCGCACGGAACGCTGTTACCTTCCCACCAAAGTGGTACCTATTTATCTACTTGCAATTTCTAGCTTTCAAACTGCTAGGTTGGCAGGAGGTTCTGCAATTAAGAGTGCTGTTTTTCAAGATATTCACTTAGCAGATAGCTTTTGACAAGTATATTGGCAAAATATGTTTATAGTGCAATTAACTTATTCTGCTCAAAGTTATGTAATGGAAAATCTTTGTAAACTATAAGTAATTGCCTAGATGACGTATCTTTAATTCAAAAACCTAAAATAATAATAATAATAAAGGTATTCACTTGGGCCATGGACTTGTGGCTTTGCCTTTCTCACACAGGGTTCTTTAGCTGCTGGCAAAGGTCCTTCCTGTTGCCTGTGTTAGAACTTAGGAATCTGGACCTCTCTAGTTCACAGATCTCTGAGGATCCCAGTGCTCTCCCTCTCTGGAACAAGGCGAAACTCTGTGCTCTTCTTTCATCTGGTCTACCTGATGGTCACTATCCCAATATGGAAGGCAGAGGGAGCAAATCCTGGCCTCTGTTCCTGGTAGTTATCGTGGCTCTAGATTGGCCACTTTGTGGATTTTTCCGGCCTCCCTTTCAAAGCCTTTCAAACTTGTGGCCATCACTAAATCTCTGTTTAATAATGGGGGGGGAATGTTAAATTGCCAGCAGAGTACAGGCCTTGTGCACAGAGAGACCCAGGTTCAGTCCCTGGCGTCTCTGCTGAATGGGGCTGGCTGGAGAATATCCCTGACGCAGACCCTGGAGAGCACAAGTGTCAGTGCAGGGAGCGGGAAGAACAAGTGGGCCCTGTCCAAGGCAGCTTCTGGTGTTCTCCTCAAGGCCCTGGCTGAACAAGGACTTCAGTCCCAGCAAGGAAGAGAAACTGACTGGACAGGCAGGATCTGGAAGGGGACAGGGTGCCAGAACTTTGTCCTCAGAAGTTTTTGTGAGTTACAGCCTACTTTGATGGATGTACAAAGTTCCTGGCTCACAAAAACTGAAGCCACGATAACCGTTTTGTTCAGGCCCTCCGAGACACTGTCATTTTGGCTTCATTTGGCCAACATGGCTACGCTTCTAAACAGCATTGCGGTTCTCCATGCAGGTTTGAATACGAAAGTCAAAAGGGAGGGTGGCCGGTAAAATAAGACCAAATAGTATTGGAGGGGAACTCTGCCTTAGGACCCTTGTGGTTGCCAGCCTCCAGGTGGGGCCTGCAGCTCTCCTAGAATTAGAACTGGTCTCCAGATGAGAGAAATCGGTTCTGGAGAAAATGGCTGCTTTGCGGGGTGGAGTGTATAGCAGTATACCCCTGCTGACATCCCTCCCCTTCCCAATGCTTTTTCTTCCCCAAGGCTCCACTCCCAAATCTCCAGGGATTTCCTGACTTGGAGTGGGAAAAGAGGCGGAAGAGCAAGGAGAACTTTCTCCTCTGTGGCAGATGGTACTCGGGTACATGCAGACGGAGAGCAAGAAAGGCCCTGAAGCCGGAATGGGAGCAGGAAAAGAGTCAAGTGCCAGGGAACTCTGGGAGAAAACGAGGCTGAAGAGCCTCCCGGGTGAGGATGCCCTTGGCTTGGACATGCAGCGCCAGCAATTCAGGTGGTTCTGCTACCAGGAGACGGAGGGGCCCCGGGAGGCCTGCAGCCGCCTCCACAAACTTTGCAAATGTTGGCTGAAGCCGGAAAGGCACAGCAAGAAGGAGATGCTGGACCTGGTGATCCTGGAGCAGTTTCTGGCCGTCCTGCCCCCGGAGATGGAGAGCTGGGTGAGGGAGTGCGGGCCGGAGACCAGTTCCCAGGCGGTGGCCTTGGCAGAAGGCTTCCTCCTCAGCCAGGCGGAGAAGGAGAAAGAGCGGGTGAGTCGGGTTTCATCCTGACAAGGCAGAAGTATCTGGGAACCTCAGTCTTTTCCTAAATCATCTCTTCCCCCCCTTTTATTTTATTTTGGTTGGTGATTGTGTACCTGTACCTGGAAGTCATGGTGACCTCTGTCAGTTCCTACTGGGGCATAGATGACATTTGGAGAAGTGGCTTTATAGCCTGTCTCTGCCTCCCGGCAATGGTATTCTTTGGAGGTCTCCCATCCAAATACTAGCCAGGGTTGGCCCTGCTTAGTTTCTGAGATCTGACGAGATCAGGTTAGGATCTCTGCCCCTTTCTTGTGCAGATGAGATTTCCCTCCCTCTCTAGGGAGCCTCTTCCAGGGGTCAGATGCTGCATGGGGCATTTGAGTGCTTCCCCACCCCTTATGGGTCACGATCCAGGATGTGGGGGAAGCCAGAGCCAGATTCTAGCCCTTCTGATAGCAGCAGGGAGTGAAGGGGGGCAGAATCCTTCTCCTTAATCCTCTGACTCCTCTCTTTGTCCCGTGTTCTGTTTCAGGTGCATGGACCATTCACGGAGATGTTTGCTGAGTCAGAAAAGACTCCGTCCAAGACCTGCCAGAATCCACAGTTCAGGGCCTTCAAGCAGGAGGTTCCAACGTGGGACACCTCGCCAGGTAAGGATCCTTAGTGCCTAAACAGCTGTAACACTCCCAAGATAAACGTTATGTCTCTGTTCTTCTCTCCAGGATGCCTGAAGCTCATTACCACTATTTCTAGTCCTTAGACCTGTGTTTGAGAGACTGGATTGACCTTCTTTTCCTCCCAGGCTTTGGATCAATACTTTCCAAGTCGTCTCCTCTTTGTCCTGGTGTGGGAGAAGCCCTTATGCAGCCAGCTCAGACCGAGGAAGGTCCGGTGTCCTTTGAGGAGGTGGACGTGGACTTCACCAAGGAGGAGTGGGAGCTGCTGGATCCGGGCCAGAGGGTCCTGGCCATGGAAGTCATGTTGGAGAATTTTGGGAATGTGGCCTCTCTTGGTAAGGGCCTCTTTCGATTTGGTTGAGAGATGCTGAAATGAATTAATCTCCATGAGTCTTGTTAGCAATCAGTACACTCTAGGGATATTTTGAAGCCAGGAGTAGGTGGCCAGCTGGTGTGCCCTAGCATGATACCTGAACTCTGCCCTCCTGAGCCCATTTCTTCTGGCCTGATGGGGATTTAGAATCTCATCGTAGGCAGCAGAACTCTTTCCTGATTCTGAGTTTGGGGGTGCAGGGTGGGCGCGGACTGGAGTGGGGGATCTCCGTGGTTGCTTCCTGTCTGCCCTTTGGAGGAGATGGGTTTCTCAGAGAGGATGGTTTCTGTCTGCCCTTTGGATGATGAGGGCTTGCCAGAGGGGATGCCTCCTGTCCATCTTTGGAAGAGGAGGTCTTGATGAAGAGGATGCTAACTCTTGATCAAAGCTGCATTCCTGACTGGAACTTTGGTCCAAGTTTGGAGCAGCATCTGCAAGCGTCAGGTGATGTTTCCAGGCTCACGTTCAGGTCTTTCACCTGTTACATACATGTGCGGGGGATAAATATTTTGTAGAGCCACATTATGGGCTTCTGTTCTTGTTGTGCTTGACTGAGAAGGAAGGGAGACTTAGGCTGGTTTGGAATGTTTATGCATCCAGAAGTGCCCGGGAGACCTCACCTGCTTTTGTTTCTCTCCAAGGAGAACTTCTGACTCCCAGACCTGATCTTGGCTCCTCCCAGGAAGAAGAAGACGACAAGAAGGTGTTTCCTCAGAGCTCTGTGGAAACAGAGATGGAAGCAGGTAGCTACTGAGATGTGGGAACCTTGGAGTCATGGCACTCCCTCAGAGGGGTGGTGGGATTTTCCTGGTTCTTCTCCTTCTTACGCAAGACAAGGCCTTTCAGGCCCTGCATCCTCCTAGTGAATAGCTTGTTGTCAGTTTGTGATCCAGATTCCCTTTGTGCAATTGAGCCCCCCGAGAGGTTAGTCATTTGCAGTTTCTGTCAGGGGAGGAGTAATTTCCCCAGGAAATTTTTCTGCCACAAACAGCTGATACGTTGGTATAGTGTAGGATCTCACAGGACCACAATCCCAAGGGCGACATGAAAGTGTTTCTAGATGATGTGTCTTTAAAACTTGCACTCTCTATAAGAGTTAACGTATTTCATTCCGTAATGTTTATGCTCCATTTTTTCACAATGTTCATGCTTGGTTTCTCTCTCTTTCAGCAGGAGGTGCAGAAAGAATGCAAACAGGGGAGAAAAAATATAAATGCCTGGAGTGCGAGGAAAGCTTCAGTCACAGTTCAAGCCTTGCTTACCACCAAAGAATACACACCAGAGAGAAACCGTATCAATGTCTTGAGTGTGGAAAAAGCTTCAAGAGTCGTACATATCTTATTTCCCATCAAAGAATTCACAGAGGGGAGAAGCCATATAAATGCCTGGAGTTTGGAAAAAGCTTTAAGATAAGTTCAAGTCTTATTTCTGATCAAAGTATTCACACAGGGGAGAAACCATATACATGCCTGGAGTGTGGAAAAAGCTTCAGAAATAGTTCAAATCTTACTACCCATCAAAAAATTCACACAGGGGAGAAGCCTTATAAATGCCTGGACTGTGGGAAAAGCTTCAGTCGGAGTGACCACCTTACTTTCCATCAAAGAATTCACACAGGAGAGAAACCATATAAATGCCTGGAGTGTGGAAAAAGCTTCTGTTACAATTTCACCCTTACTCGCCATCAAATTATTCATACAGGGGAGAAACCTTATAAATGCCTGGAATGTGGGAAAAACTTCAATAGTAGTACACATCTTACTTCCCATCAAAGAATTCACACGGGTGAGAAACCATATAAATGCCTGGAGTGTGGAAAAAGCTTCTGTTACAATTTCACCCTTACTCGCCATCAAATTATTCATACAGGGGAGAAATCATATAAATGCCTGGAGTGTGGGAAAAGCTTCAATAGTAGTACATACCTTATTGCCCATCAAGGAGTTCATACAGTGGAGAAACCATATAATTGTCTGGAGTGTGGAAAAAGCTTCCATCAGAGAGGTAACTTTACTTACCATCAAAGAATTCACACAGGGGAGAAACCATATGAATGCGTGGATTGTGGAAAATGCTTCAAGACTAATGCACATCTTGCTTCCCATCAAAGAATTCACAAAGGGGACAAACCATACAAATGCCTGGAATGTGGAAATAGCTTCCGTCACAGTTCAGTACTTGCTCGCCATCAAAGAATTCACACAGGGGAGAAACCATATAATTGCCTGGAGTGTGGGAAGAACTTTAGGAGGAAGGATCGACTAAGTTCCCATCAAAGAATTCACATACTGGAGAACAAATATGAATGACTGATGTGTTGGAAACACTTCAATCAGCATGACAATGTTACTTCCCATCAAATAATTCTCACAGGAGAAACCATAGAAATTCCTTACATCAAAGTAAATTTGATTAGGAGTTCAGAAAGTAGTGCAATAAAACAATATAATACATACAGTATATAATGAAGTAAAACTGGTTCAACATTTTCTGTATTTCATTCCACAGTCTTAATTTCATCTTGAAAATGCCCTCATAACCCATTCTGTTCCACGCTTCCAATGGAATGCTAAAATTGTGGGAGCCTTTTCCCAGCACCACATACAAGAGCATCTCTGCTACCTCAGAGAGAGTGGCCCACTGGAGAGTGACGTGGCTGGTAAACAAGGAGAATGCCCAGTCTATTCTCAGTCTCCACAGTGTAAGGAGCGTTCAGTCACTTCCAAGTATACTTTGTCCCGGGTGTCTGCAGAAGTTGAAGGACTTACAGAGGATAATAGCTACCATTCTTCCCCAGCCACCTATGTGGGGTTGTTGGGAGGCTGCATAACCAGGCGCAATTATCTGGGAAAGACAAGCCACATAATTTTCATAGGGTAAACTGTCCAGTAGCTGACAGTTGGAAGTTTTGAGTGTTTGACATTGAGTATTTTCAACACAGTTGCTTCCTCTGCTGCTTCCTCTTTTTTCCCAATGTATAGTACGCTCACGAAGACTTCTTATTTTGCAGATTCATTCATTCATTTATACCTCACCTTTCTCCCAAAGGAGAACCCAGAGCGGCTTACTTCATTCTCCTTTCCTCCATTTTATCCTCACAACAGCCCTGTGAGGTAGGTTAGGCTGAGCGATTGTGACTGGCCCAAGGTCCTCAGTGAGTTTCCGTGGCACAAGTGGGGATTCAAATCTTCTGTCTCCAGGGTACCTCTTCTCTTATGTCCTAAGAGAAGCCATGTGGGAGCAGGCCAGTTGCCCATCCAGTCCAACACTCTGGCCAAAACCCAGGTGCCATCAGGAGGTCCACCAGCGGGGCCAGAACTCCAGAAGCCCTCCCACTGTTGCCACCCAAACATCAAGAAGACAGGGCATCACTGACCCAGACAGAGTGTTCCATCTAGACCTTGTGGCTACTAGCCACTAAGAACATAAAAACGTAAGAGAAGCCATGTTGGATCAGGCCAGTGGCCCATCCAATCCAACACTCTGTGTTACACAGTGGCCAAAACCCAAGTGCCATCAGGAGGTCCACCAGCAGGGCCAGAACTCCAGAAGCCCTCCCACTGTTGCCCCCCAAACACCAAGAAGACAGGGCATCACTGGCCCAGACAGAGTCTTCCATCTAGACCTTGTGGCTAAGAGCCATGGACTTTTGTTACATGACAGCTTGAGCATCAATGGTTTGCAGAATAGAAACCTATTAATAATAAAAAGTTGATAAAATTCAGGACTAAGTAATGTATTAGAGCTTCAAAGCAAGCTACATCTCAGCCCCTGGGTGTTCAGTGGGATTTTAGCCTTTGGTGCGATCCTGCCTACGGAACTATTGGTGTCTCTCGACAAATTGCCAGATGGACATGAAATTGGGTAGGAAATGTCTGTTAGCAACTGTTTCTTTGCTTGGTGAGGGTTTTTTAAAAAAATATGCAATGTTTTAATAAAAATATATGTTTATAAGAAGAATCTGGATAAGGTTCTTGAAGCAATTTTGGAAAGAAAGAGGGGCTCACAATTAGTCTATATTGTTCCTCAGGAGTGAGAATTGTGTACCTGGTGAAATGGCCTCTAAATCAAACAACCTTTGGCCCCCTGTATGTGGAGGTTTCCCACAATAACCATGGCTAGTAGGACTGATAGGGTGCGGTGAGACGGCGTGCTGGGAGCGATTTAAATTGCTCCGGTCCCGATGCGGTTTTTTTTAACCCAGAGAATCGCAATCACACTCGCCTCCTTGTTCTAGATCGCTGCGCGGCCACATCGTTTGCCATCATCCACACACGGGAACATGTTTTTTCCCCCTCTCAGTTTGAGCATGTGCACAGGCGGCCATCTGTAGAACTAAAATTTTCACGTGTGCACAGAACCGCGATTTCCACACTTCCCTTTAAACTTTAAATGAACACTTCCCTTTAAACTTTAAATGAACACTTCCCTGTCAACTTTTACCCGGAAACTGGCCTCCATGAGATCCTGAACTCATCTAAACGCTAAAACTAGGCACCATTTAAATTTTGGTTTATTAACTTAGGAACGGAGCTCCGCATATGCGCACACCGCCAAGGCATAAAAAAAAAAGGTGGACAAAAAGTGGAAGCCTCAGGTTTCCACGGCAGCTTTCCAGAGGAAGGGGGTTGAAGCACCCGGAAGTGGCTCGACTCCGCAGGAGCGATCAGACGTCAGAAAAGTGCTGCTAGAACCAGAGAATCAGGAAAACACCACTTGGGGACCTGGTATCAAAATACTCCATTATAAAGAGGGTTTGTGTTGTATAGTGGGTTAGACGCATAAAGAAACCACAGACAGCGATGTAGTGATCAGCATGGTTCGCTATTATATAACACGAGAGGCTGATAACTGGCCCGGAGGCCAACTATATACATTGGGGAGGGGCCTGGTACCATTGGCGGGTTTGAATTCCCGCCGCCGTTCCCATTGGTCCCCCTACGCGGGAGCCAGGAACCTCAGTCCCATTGTTCTCAGGTACTCAAGCTCTGGCTCTTCGTTGATGGCACGATGTTGTCTGCATACACAACACCCCTCCCCCCATAGTCCCGATCCTGTCTAGGTGACATAGTCCTTCAGGTATGCGGGGGCTCTGCGTTCCCTGGTGGACTGTTGTGGTGTAGGCGTTGGGGTTTCTCCGCAGCCAAGTCTTGGTGGTGTGGCGGGGCCTGCCCCCTCACCTCCTTCCGCTGGGGAAGGGTGCGCCGTCTGGCCCTCGGCTGATGAGGCCTCGGGCATACTGAGCTGCCCGTCGCTGGGGTCCGCCTCTCTGCGGTCTCGTTCCGCCTCGGGCTCTCCCTCAGCTTCTCGTGGGGCCTGCTCCACCTCCCCTTGGTTACCCCGGTCTCCTACCATTGGAAGTAGGCGCCGCCTCAGCTGGTCCACGTGGCGCCGCAGGACCTGCCCGTCATTTGTCGACACCTCATAGGAGACAGGGCCGGTGGGGCGGATTACCTTTCCTGCTATCCACTCCGGGCCTCGGCCGTAGTTCCTTGCGAACACCGGGTCCTCTGGGAAGAAGCCCCGTGGTGCCTCCCGGTCCTCGACCCAGTTCCGTCCTGTTGGAGCCCTGTCGGGGTGCAGGCGGTCCAGGAGGATGGTGGGTCGCCGGCCCATGAGGGTGGGTTGGGTGTTGTCCGGTTCGCCAGCAAGAACCGGGCTATGCGTGACTCCCAGTCCCCCTCGGTCAGGCGGCTTAAAGCTTCCTTAGCCGTGCGGACCATGCGTTCCGCTTGGCCGTTCGTGGCAGGGTGGAAGGGCGCTGACCTGATATGCCGGATCAAGTTGTCCCGCAGGAACCGCTGGAATTCCTCGGATGTGAACGCCGGGCCGTTGTCGGAGACGATGGTGTCCGGCAAGCCATGCGTGGCAAATATCTTCCGGAGGGCTCAGATGGTGGCGCTCGCGGAGGTGGAGGAGACTGGACTCACCTCCAGCCACTTGGAGTACGCATCCACGGTGACCAGGAATGTTAACCCGTGGAAGGGCCCGGCGAAGTCGATGTGGAGCCGGGACCACGGGGTTCTTGTTGATTCCCATGCCTGGGTGGGTGCACATGGTGGGCTTGGCCGGACTTCTTGACAGATCTGGCAACGCTTCACCCAGGCCTCTATTTCCCCATCGATGCCTGGCCACCAGACGTAGCTCCGGGCGAGGGCTTTCATCCGCACGATGCCGGGGTGTGCCTCGTGCAGAGCCTGCAGGACCTGTTGCTGGAGTGCGCTGGGGACTACGACCCGGTCCCCCCACAGCAGGCAGCCCTTGTGTGCCGATAGTTCCTCGCGCCGCGTTGTAAATGCGCTGAACTCAGGGCCCGCCGAGGCCGTAGGCCACCCCCTCACCACCCAGCCGAGAACCCGGGATATGATGGGGTCACGGGCTGAGCGGCGGGCGATGTCCGTGGCCTGGAGGGGGGCGTCTGGAAGACCCTCCAACTGGAGGACATGATGAGCTGGGGCCGGGTCCACCCCTTCGTCTGGCAGGGGGAGGCGGCTCAGCGCGTCTGCATGTCCCATTGCCTTGCCTGGCCGGTGCTGGAGCGTGTAGTTGTAGCCCGCCAAGAAGATGGACCACCGCAAGACCCGAGGGGAGAGTACCTGTGGCGTCCGGCGGTCCGCCGCGAAGAGGCCCAGCAGCGGCCGGTGGTCTGTGACGACTGTGAAGGGACGGCCATAGACGAAGTCGTGGAACTTCTTCACCCCGGCCACGACTGCCAGTCCCTCGCGGTCTATCTGGGCGTAGTTCCGCTCGGCCGCAGACAGGGTCCGCGAGTAGTACGCGACCGGGACCTCCCGGCCGTCCGGGAGACGGTGCGCCAGCACGGCTCCCACCCCATATGGAGACGCATCGCAAGCCAAGACCACGGGCAGGGTCTCGTCGAAATGTGCCAGGACCGCGTTCGAGATGAGCAGGGCCTTGACGGCCCGGAACGCAGCAGCCTGATGCGGGCCCCAGACCCAGGGTGCCTTTTTGTCGAGCAACCTGTGGAGGGGCTCGGCTACCGCCGCCTTGTGGGGGAGAAAGGCGTGGTAAAAGTTCAAGAGTCCGAGAAAAGCCTGGAGCTCGGCTTTGGAGGTCGGGGGCGGCGCTTCCACGATGGCCTTTACCTTGTCCCGGGCCGGGTGGAGTCCCTCTGCGTTCACCGTGAAGCCCAAGAAGTCGACGGATGATACCCCGAGCTGGCACTTCTCGCGCTTGACCTTGAGGCCGGCGTCCCGGAAACGGCTGAGGACCATGCGGAGGCGGGAGGCGAACTCATCAGGCGTGGCGGCGGCGATCATCACATCATCGAAGAATGGTGTGACGCCGGGGATCCCTTTGAGGAGAGAGTCCATCAGTTGCTGGAAAATTCCGGGTGCCACGCTCACCCCGAATTGCAGGCGATTGACCCTGAAGGCCCCCGGTGCGTTACAATTGTTTGGGCCTCTGTTGTCGGCCCATCGACAGGCAGCTGCTGGTACGCTTGGGCCAGATCTAGTTTGCCGAAGATCTTGGCCCCTGCCAAGGTGGCCAGAACATGGCTCACCACCGGGACCGGGTAGGCATGGTCCTGCAATGCCCGATTTATCGTGCATTTATAATCCGGCGCAGATGCGGACATCCCCGTTAGGTTTAATGGGGGTCACGATCGGGGTTTCCCACACTGCGTGAGAGACCGGCTCCAAAACCCCTTGCGCCACCAGTCGGTCCAGTTCCGCGTCTATTTTTGGTTTTAAGGCAAACGGAACGGACCTGGCACGCATGCGGATAGGGGCCACTGTGGGGTTGAGTTGTAGCGAAACCGGGGGGCCGTATATCGGCCCAGGGACCCGTCGAAAACGGATGGGAACTCGCGGCACACTTCCTGGAAGTCGCGGGTTGCGCAATGCTGGACCCCCTCAATCGCGATTCCTAGGGGTCCAAACCAAGCCCTCCCCAGGAGGCTAACTAGGTCGCCCTCGACTACGAGCAAGTCCAAGTGACCCTTGAAGCCCCGGTACTGCACCCTGAAACTCCCGACCCCCTTCACTGGCACTTGGTTTCTCTGAAAGTCCATGAGCGTCACGGGTGATGGCCGCAAGCGGGGGCCCCCTTTGGGCAAATCTGTCTTAATGTGGCCTCCGAAATGATGGAACAGGCGGAGCCCGAATCGAGTTCCATTTGTAAGGGGGCCCCCTCTACTTTGATCCGGACGTATATTTTTGGGGTAGAGGCCTGACTGGGGAGTTTCAGTACCTGTGTTCGGGCGGCCGGGGCGTTGGTCAGTTGGTATAGGTCTGCCTCCGGGGCCGCGCAGTCCTCGAAGTGCGCCTCAGACCTGCGGCGGGGCGGTTTTTGTGCTGCGCGTGATGGCTTGGACCGGCAAACCCTTGCGATGTGGCCCGTGCGGCCGCAGTCCCGACATGTGGCGTCCCGGAACCGGCACGATCTCCTCTCATGCTGCCCTCCGCAGCTGGCACACTCCTGCGCCGCCGAGCCGGGTTGCTTGCGTGCGGAGCTAGCGGACGGTGCTGGCGGGCGATGCTGGGCTAGTGTGCGGTGTACCTCGGGGTCGTCGATGTCGCTGTTCCCGGGGGAGGCCACACGATGCGTCGCGGTGGTGGTGGTCGGGTGTGACCTCTCCCATGCAGTGGCGGTGGCTAACGCTGAGGTGATGGTCACCTTCTCGCCCTCCATTATTCGGCGCTGGAGTTTCTCCTCCCTGAGGCCTGCGACGAAACGGTCGCGGAGAGCCATCTCCAAGTGCTCTCCGAAGGCGCAGTCGGCCGCCAGGCGGCGGAGCTCTCCGAGGAACTCCGCGGCGGTTTCTTTGCCCTGCTGGTTCCTATGCTGGAAAACCACGTGGCAGGTCATCTCCGACGGCTTTGGGGAGTAGTAGTTCTGCACGGCCTTCACAATCTTGTCGACCGTGCACTCCTCCACCTTCTTGGGAGAGAGAAGGTATTGGGCCAGATCCACGATCACGGGGCCACAAGAGCAGAGCAGCAGTCCTCTCTTTCGGTCTTCGTCCGTGATCTGATAGAACACGAAGGCTTGCCGCAAACCCGTGACCCAGGCTCCCCATCGTTGGGGCTGGGAAGCGTCGAACGGCGGTAGCAGCCCGGATCCTGGAGCGATGGCCATTGTGCTAGTCGGCGGCAGCGACACGGCTCGGGATTCACCCTCGGAGGCGCTCATGGAGGATGCCCGTGGAGCGGTGGAGCGAGTCTTCGGTAGCGTTGTCCGACAGCCCGGCTGGAGTGCTCAACAGGATCCCACCTTCGTCGCCATTGTTGTATAGTGGGTTAGACGCATAAAGAAACCACAGACAGCGATGTAGTGATCAGCATGGTTCGCTATTATATAACACGAGAGGCTGATAACTGGCCCGGAGGCCAACTATATACATTGGGGAGGGGCCGCCCCCTGGTACCATTGGCGGGTTTGAATTCCCGCCGCCGTTCCCATTGGTCCCCCTACGCGGGAGCCAGGAACCTCAGTCCCATTGTTCTCAGGTACTCAAGCTCTGGCTCTTCGTTGATGGCACGATGTTGTCTGCATACACAACAGTTTGATCTGAAAAGCAATGGCTGGGGATGGTGCGCAGATGTTGGGTGTGCGAACATGCACATAAAATCGGTTACTGAAGCGTGTTGAAAGCTGTTCAAACGGAGCGTCTGAATACACCCAGTCAAAGCAGGTGTGTGTGATATTTGTTCATGTCTTGCGACTCTCAAGACAGCTGAGGCTTATTCTATCTGGTTCTTACTTGAAGCTAGTTTGGCCAGCCCTTCCCTAACACTTCTCCTGCCCTAGGATTTACCCTCCCTCTCTGAAACCCATGAGGGTGAATGCCAACCCCCCCCCCGGGTGAGGGGCAAAGAGGAGAGAAAGCCAAGCAGGGGCACCCTCCGTCCCCCCCAAACTCCCAGCCCCCACCCCACCCCCCTGCCCCAGTCACAGGCTGTTTTGGTGCTGGGGGGGGGTCAACAGTGGGAGGGCTTCTAGTGCCCTGGCCCCACTGCTGGACCTCCTGATGGCACCTGGTATATTTTGGCTGCTGTGTGACAGAGTGTTGGACTAGATGGGCCATTGGCCTGATCCAACATGGGCTTCTCTTATGTTCTTAGGAACTCTCAGTCTGGGGCAAGTGATGCTCTCTGTATTCTTGGTGCTTGGGGGGGGGGGCAGCAGTGGGAGGGCTTCTGGTGCCCTGGCCCCACTCCTGGACCTCCTGATGGCACCTGGTATATTTTGGCTGCTGTGTGACAGAGTGTTGGACTAGATGGGCCATTGGCCTGATTCAACATTGGCTTCTCTTATGTTCTCCCCATGTCGAGGGTCCGACCCCACTTTCCCCAACACAGAAAGGGAGTAATTCCCCAATTCCCCAGCCTAAGAGAGGGGTCTATATGCCTGGGGAACACCAAGGGGAGACCCGCAGGTGCAGGAGGGAGGGATGGGGCAGAGATTCCCTGTGCGGAGTTGCTCCCGAGGAATCCCACTAAGCCGCATTCTGGGGAGGCGCCTCCGAGGGCAGCCGGGCCGAGATCCAGCCCAGCGGGGTGGGGGGTGGGGGTGGGATGCGTCCGGGCGCTGCTCTCGACGACGGGGAGGGCGGGAGGAGGAGCCTCTCTTTTTCCTGAGCCTGCAGCTCTGAAAGGGTTAAAACCGCCGAGATGCTTCCTAGAGAGGCTGTTCGAGGGACGGAGGTGCTACTCGAGGGGGACGGGGGACGACACCGGAAATGTTGGCTTCTGCGCGGGGAGAGAGAACCGGCTGGAGGGACAGGAGACCGGCCGCGGCAGAG
Organism: Gekko gecko; assembly: GCA_029375565.1. Classification (NCBI taxonomy): domain Eukaryota; kingdom Metazoa; phylum Chordata; class Lepidosauria; order Squamata; family Gekkonidae; genus Gekko; species Gekko gecko. The sequence continues at coordinate 8,874,667 of JAPDNY010000002.1, forward strand.
GAGAGTCCGGCAGCCCGAGTAAGTCATCATCTCAGTCTGGGAAGGCGGAACATAAGAGCATAAGAGAAGCCCATGTTGGATCAGGCCAATGGCCCATCCAGTCCAACACTCTGTCACACAGCGGCCAAAATATACCAGGTGCCATCAGGAGGTCCAGCAGTGGGGCCAGGACACCAGAAGCCCTCCCACTGCTGCCCCCCTCCAGCACCAAGAATAGAGTGCATCACCTGCCCCAGACTGAGAGTTCCCATCTATACCCTGTGGCTAATAGCCACTGATGGACTCCTGCTCCATATGTTTATTTAACTCCGTCTTGAAACTGTCCATGCGTGTAGCCGCCACCACCTCCTGTGGCAGTGAATTCCATGTGTTAATCACCCTTTGGGTGAAGAAGGACGTCCTTTTATCTGTTGTAACCCGACTGCTGAGCAATTTCATGGAGTGCCCACGAGTTCTTGTATTGTGAGAAAGGGAGAAAAGTACTTCTTTCTCAACCTGCTCTGTCCCATGCATAATCTTATAAACCTCAATCATGTCACCCCTCAGCCGTCATTTCTCCAAGCTAAAGAGTCCGGGCTCGTGCAGCGTTGGGTGGGGGAAGGGAATCAGTACTTTCGACACGTGGTCTTCAGACGGATGTTTCCCTTCCTTAGTCCCCCTTGGGGTCCCCGGCAGGGTCTGAAAGGCGGGAATCTGAGTTCTGGAGGTCAGAATAAAACTCCCCGCCAGTGAGTTGGAAGGGAGAGCCAGGAAGAAGCCCCAGGCGGGATTCCAGGGGAGGGATCCTTCGTGCCGGGGCTGCCCAAATCTCTCGCCTTTTGGCCGGCGCTCAGGGCCCCCCCCATCTGCAATTTTCCGGCAGCAGGTTATTTACGTTGTTTTATTTATTCACATTAATTATAGTCCACCCTTTACTGGGACGCTATACAATCCTTACATTCAATAAACTGTGCAATAGAATTTGGGTCGGAGAACTGACCAGAAGCGTGAGAAGCAGTGTTGAAGGAGAGCATACAAGTTAACATGGCCCACATAGTGCTACAAAATGGCATAGCAGGATCCCACTTCCAGCAAACTAAACACGGTCAGTCAGACCCCCGTGCCCAAATGATGTACCCAAGAAACCGTGTGAAGCCTTTTGTCCAGTGCCCACTCTAATGCTTGCATAGAAAAGGCCTCTTGGATAATTCAGTTCTGCTTAGTCTGTGGGAAGCCAGGCGAGTGGGTGCCTTCCTGACCCCCCTCAGGCAGACCATTCGTGGGGGCCAGAATGGAGAAGGCCCTGGTCCAGACCAGTCAGCTGAGGGACTGCAGAAGGGCAGTAATTCATCTAGCTCCTGATAATGGCGGCGCCCAGGTGTTCTGCACCAGCTGGAGTTTCATGCAATGTACAGGGAATTGATCTAGCCTAGTCTCCATGTCACTGTGGCAGTTCAGTTTCAATTTGTTCACTCTCAGCCATTGAACCACAGCAGCCAGGAGGCAGTTGGGGACGTCTGCCCCATCCCTGCCTCCTCCTCCTCCTGTTTGCCCCCAGCCGCCCCTGTGCCCAGACCTGGAGAGGGCCCTCTGCCCCTTCCCCTCAGCTGGCTGCTTGGGCAGAGCTCTTGCCCAGCCCTTCCGGCCTCCTGAGGGGATCTCTGCAGTGGTCAAGCTCTTACCAGTTGCTATGTGCTGGACTCAACTGCACCCACTAAACAGACTGCTCCCCAGGTACTGGAGGCCAAGCTCATGGCATCCACAGCAGATTTTTAAAGAGCCCAATAGAGATGTTTTTCTTTCCTGAAGGACCAAACTAGGATAACCTAAAAAGCTTGATACTTAATCTAACCCAAAGATGTTAACCCTGATCCGCAAACTACAACACAGAATCTTCTTCTGACCCACTTAGGTCTGTCTTGACCAGGGTCAGCGATATAACTCCTTTCTCTTTTGGTTTCTTTCTGCGTTCTGGATATCTTTCCCTCTTCATAGGCAAGTGAATAAGAGTGTCCTTCCACAGTCAGAGGCAACCCAAGAGAAATGAGAAGATGGAAGAGGAGGACCCAGAAGGCCCTGGAACTGGCAAGAGATTGAGGAAAGGTCCCCCTCCCATCCCAGCAGGGAGTGCTGTTGAATTTTGGGAAAGAGCTATGCCAGAGATCTTGCCTCAGGACACCGTGACCATAGATATACACAGCCAACGCTTCCGGCAATTCCGTTACCATGAGGACGATGGGCCCCGAGAGATTTGCAGCTGGCTCCATGGACTTTGCAACCACTGGCTGGAGCCGGAGAGACACTCCAAGCAGCAGATCCTGGACCTGGTGATCCTGGAGCAGTTCCTGGCCATCCTGCCCCAGGAAATGCAGTGCTGGGTCAGAGAATGCAGGCCAGAGACCAGTTCCCAGGCGGTGGCCCTGGCCGAAGGTTTCCTCCTGAGTCAGGCAGAGGAGAAGAGGCAGGCAGAGCAGGTGAGGGGTTTTCATTCACTCAGTTCAAGCAGTGGACCTTATCCTAAGGCTTCCTGTCAGATATTTCTGTGTGTGTGTGCGCGCGTGTCCACTGCCATCAAGTTGCTTCCGACTTATGGCGACCCTATAAATTAATGTTCTCCAAAACCTCTTATCATTAAGAGCCTTGCTTGGGTCCTACAAAGTGAGGGCCATGGCTTCCCTGACTGAATTAATCCAGCCCATCTTTGGTCTTCTTCTTTTCCTTCTGCCTTCAACTTTTTCTAGCATTATTGTCTTTGCCAGTAACTCTTGTCTTCTCGTAATGTCACCAAAGTATGATAGTCTAATTTTAGTCATTTTAGCTTCTAGGGAGAGTTGAGGTGTGATTTGATCTAGAACCCACTGATTTGTCTTTTTGGTGCTCCACAGTATCCATAAAAACTCTCCTCCAATACCACAACTAGGAGCCAGTTTGGTGTAGTGGTTAAGAGTAGCGGATTCTAATCTGGAGAACCATGTTTAATTCCGCACACCTCGACACTTTTGCTAGTTTGGAAATCATTCTGTTTCTCCATCTTCTGTCCTAACACTGGCCTCTTGTTCAGAGTACAGGTTGCTGAGCAATGCAAACAGTCGTTGTGGAAGACTCATTTCTTTTAAAACTAGCCATAGCTTTTCAGTCCAAAGCTTTGCTGTAATCTATGAAACACAAGCTGATTTTATTCTAAAATTCTCTCGTATGCTCCAATAACCGACCTAAATTTGCGATATGGTCTCAAGTACCTTGTCCTTTTCTGCATCCAGATTCAGCACCTGGCATTTCTCATTCCATGTATGGTAATTTTTTGTTGTAAGATTTTGAGTATCACTTTACTCCCGTGAGAAATTAATGTGAAGGTCCAGTAGATGCTGCAGTCTTTGATGTCTCCTTTTGTCGGAATTGGAATGTAAAATGTTTCCAGACTCTGGGCCACTTTTTCGTTTTCCATCTTTGTTAGCATATTCTTTTAAAGATTTTGAAGGACTCCTTTTCTGTGCCTTGGAATAGTTCTGTTGATATCCCATCTACCCCTGGTGGTCTGTTTCCCCCAATTGCTCTCAGTGCAGTTTTCCTTTTACTTTCTAATACTGTTGGTTCTTCTTCAAAAGATTCTTCTGGAAAGGAATCTGTCATCCTTTCATCTCCTTAGTATAATTCCTCAGTGTGCTGTTCCCATTTTTTCTTAGATATTTCTACCTCTCAATATTTTACTAGATATTTCCATTCCTTCTCTTACCTGCCTCCGTTGTTGTTGTTTCAGATGTGGGGACGATCCATGAAGATGGAAGCAAAGCTCTCTGAGGAAGGAGGAGCTCCGTCAGAGAAAAGTCAGAGAGCCCAGGCCCAGGAGGATGCCCAAGATGCCCTGTCGAGTGGTAAGGGTGCCTCCTGCCTAAATGTGATCGGGGGACCTCATCAAGTTGTTGGGCAGAAGTTTCAAGACAGGAGAAAAGGGGAATGCTTTTGCAGACTACATAGAATGGAGTTCTGGGACAGCGTTCCATAGGATGTTATGATGGCCACTCCACTTTATACGGCAGTAGACAGATTCATGGAGGGCAGTCCCATTCTTATTTATGTTAATGAAAATGTGCATCTCTCCCCTTCCTTTCATTAGAGGGTCTCAAGTTGGCTCAGGAAAGAAAATGAAGAGAAATGTGGGTGCAGCTATTAGCCATGGTGAATAAATGGAACATCCACATTCCCCATTTCTTGGAGGACCGAGGCTATCCCAGTCTTCTCAGATCTCAGAAGCTAATCAGGGTCAGCCCTGGTTGGTTCTCACACGGGAGACCACCAAAGAAGTCCAGGGTTGCTATGCAGAGGCAGGCAATGGCAGACCACCTCCGAAGGTCTCTCGCCTTGAATAACTTGTGGGTTCACCATAAGTCGGCTGTGACTTCACAGCACTTTACCACCACAACCCCCATATTCTGTGGCACCATACCTCTGAAATGCCATTGCTGGTGGTAATAATTTGTGTTCTGTGCCCCTGCTTAAAGGGTTTCCAGGGGCACCTGGCAGACCACAGTGAGAAAGCAGATACTGGACTCGGGATGCCAGATCATGGCCAGGTACCCCCATGGGGTTTGAGGGTGGAACATGGGGTGAACATGACATCATGTCGATGTCTCATCTCACCAGGTGTCCTGGAAATCCATTGGTGGTACTCTGAAGTTTCCAGAGCCTTGGCTGATGGATTATAACAAATCTGGGTTTCGGGCTGGATGTGATGGTGATGTGTAGTGGTTAAGTGCACCTCTCTTTGGTGTAGTGGTTAAGTGTGCGGACTCTAATCTGGGAGAACCGGGTTTGATTCCCCACTCCTCCACTTGCACCTGCTGGTGTGACCTTGGGTCAGTCACAAGCTCTGGCACAGCTGTTCCTGAAAGAGCAATTTGTGTTAGAGCTCTCTCAGCCCCACCTACCTCACAGGGTGTCTGTTGTGGGGAGGGGAAGGGAAAGGAGTTTGTAAGCCGCTCTGAGACCCCAAGTGAAGGATGGGGTATAAATCCAATCTCTTCTTCTTCTTCCTCTTCTTTTTCTCCTGCCAGTCCAGACTCCAGGAAGTGTGGGAAGCCCCAGCAGGTGGGAGAATGGCCGGTCTGGGCTTTTGCTCTCTTCCAGCAGGGGTGGAGCTACAGGGTGCACAGAGCACATTTCAAGTCTCACAGAAGGTTGCTGTAGATTTTCCGGGCCGTGTGGCCGTGGTCTTGGCATTGTAGGACCTGACGTTTTCGCCAGTAGCTGTGACTGGCATCCTCAGAGGTATAACACAGAAAGATGGAGTACTCTCTGTGTCAAGCCTTCGACAACATATTCTCACAGAAGGGTTGGCAGCATTTACGCCGAGGCTCTTGGATACCGGGCGCTTCTCTTCCCCCCGTCTGACACCTTACTAAAGGTCATTACAAGTATTCTTGAGTGTAAAGAAGACAGCTAGCAGAACTGGAGGCCCCATGCGCGTCTTCCGGTCAAGTTCTGGATTATTTCAGTCCACTCAGCCTAGAGGAGGCTGACAAATTACTCTCAGCTCTTTGCCCAACCACTTGTAGCCTCGATCTGTGCCGATCGTGGGCGTGGCTAATTAAAGCCGGCCATAATGGGTTACAAGGTGCACTAAAGGAGATTATCAACAAGTCCCTCATTGAGGGACTGTTCCCTGGTGCTTTGAAGGATGCAGTGGTCTGTCCCCTCTTAAAAAAAAAACATTCGTGGATCCAGCCAAATTAGCTAACTAGCGGCCAGTATCCAATTTGCCCTATTTGGGCAAACTAATTGAGAGGGCGGTGGTGATTCAGCTGCAGGGCTTTTTGGATGACGCCTCCATATTAGACCCCTTCCAGTCCGGTTTCCGACCAGGCCACAGGACAGAGACAGTCCTGGTCACCCTCACAGATGGTCTCCGGAGGCATCTGGATCGGGATGGTATGGCAGTGTTGTCTGGTTGTTAGACCTATCGGTGGTGTTCGACACGGTCGACCATCAACTACTGACCTGCCGCCTTGCCATCAGCGGGATTCAGGGGTTTGCCTTGCAGTGGCTCTCCTTGTTCCTACATGGTCAGGGACAAAGGGTGGCAGTTGGGGAACAGCTATCTGGAAGGCACCCACTAACTTGTGGAGTGCCCCAAGGAGAACATAACATAAGAGCATAAGAGAAGCCAATGTTGAATCAGGCCAGTGGCCCATCTAGTCCAGCACTCTGTCACACAGCGGCCAAAAATTACCAGGTGCCATCAGGAGGTCCAGCAGTGGGGCCAGGACACTAGAAGGAGCAATGCTCTCCCCAAAGCTATTTAGCATCTATATGCGCCCCCTTGCCCAGATTGCCCAGAGGTACGGACTGGGTTGTCAGCAGTATGCTGATGACACCCAGCTCTATCTGTTGTTGGATGGCTGGTCAGACTCTAGTCTGGGAGATCTGGGCCAGTCGCCGAAAGCCGTGGCCGGTTGGCTTAGGCTGAGTCATTGAAACTGAATCCGATGAAGACGGAGGTCTTGTGCCTGAGTTGGAGCAGGCCAGGGTTAGGGATCCCTCTCCCGACCTTCGATGGGGCACTGTTGGTGCCAGTGGCGGAGGTTAGGAGGTTGGGAGCGCTCCTGGATGCTTCCTTATTGATGGAGGCCCAGGTCGCAGCCACTGCCAAGTCAGCTTTTTACCATCTATGGCTGATCAGGCATAAGAACATAAGAACAGAAGAGAAGCCAATGTTGAATCAGGCCAATGGCCCATCTAGTCCAACACTCTGTCACACAGCGGCAAAATACCAGGTGCCATCAGGAGGTCCAGCAGCGGGCCCAGGACACTAGCAGCCCTCCCACTGCTGCCCCTCCAGCACCAAGTTGGTTCCCTTACTTGAACACAATGACCTGGCCACAGCGATCCATGCAATGGTCACCTCAAGATGGGATTACTGTAATGCTCTCTTCTGTCAGGATCCCCAATAACTCAGTATCAACAGCCAGTCCTTAAACAGGTTAAGCTTCATTGATCAGAGAGATGGAGCACCGTGCACTCTTGACTCAGGAATGAGCTATTCAAAATGGCAATCATGATTATACAGGTTTCATACGCGACCCCCTGACGGGAGGAGGTCAATGAGAGGCTAAGCAGAAGTGCGGGGACTGATTACCGGTTTGGGACGCAAGCGGGAAGAAAGGTGTCGCTTTGCGCTCAAGGCGCCGGTAGCTCGAGGTCAGGTCAAGATAAGGGAGACAGTACAGACTCCAGCTGCAAAAGGGAAAATACACCAGCCGGGGAAAACAGCTTGGATCACCCGGCATCTCCATGGGGCCGCTCTTGTCTCAAATCTGGAAGCTGCAGCTGGTGCAGAATGCAGTGGCGAGGCTGTTGCTGTGTCTTCCTGTGCGGGAACACATCCAGGCCGCCCTAAAAGCGCTGTACCGGCTGCCTGTAGCATACCGGATTTGGTTCAAGGTGCTGCTTCTTACCTTTAAAGTCCTATACGGTCAGGGACCTACTTACCTGAGGGACCGCCTTTCCCCACACGTCCCCCAGAGAACACTAAGATCGGGATCCCAAAATCGCCTGGTCCTCCTGGGCCCTAAAGAAGCCAGGCTGGCTGCAATGAGGGCCAGGGTCTTCTCTGTGGTGGCCCCTTATTGGTGGAATGAGCTCCCAGGACCTTTTACAGTTCTGTAGGGCCTGTAAAACAGAGCTCTTCCACCATGTTTTCAATTAGGGTGCCACCCTTAATATCCTGGCCCTAACATCACCATCAGCACCAACAGCCTGAACATAAGAACATAAGAGAAGCCAATGTTGAATCAGGCCAATGGCCCATCCAGTCCACCACTCTGTCACACAGCGGCCAAAAATGCCAGATGCCATCAGGAGGTCCAGCAGTGGGGCCAGGACACTAGAAGCCCTCCCACTGTTGCCCCCCAAAGCACCAAGAATACAGAGCATCACTTGCCCCAGACTGAGAGTTCCTAAGAACATAAGAGAAGCCAATGTTGGATCAGGACAGTGGCCAATCCAGTCCAACACTCTGTCACACAGCAGCCAAAAATACCAGGTGCCATCAGGAGGTCCAGCAGTGGGGCCAGGACACTAGGAGCCCTCCCACCGCTGCCCACCCCCCAGCACCAAGAACAGAGTGCATCACCTGCCCTGGCATGAGCCTGGACTAGGGTGGTGGGCGACCGTTTAATGCCGAGAGGTCAACACCATCTGACATTAACGTCTGTTTGAATATGTACGATTTTATATATTGTGATTTTAATTAATTTGTGTTTTATTATATGTCAGTGTTTTAACATATATATAGTAAGCTGCCCTGAGCCTGCCTTGGCAAGGAGGTGCGGGATAGAAATTTAACAAACAAACAAAATAAACAAGGTGTCACACCCCTGGGGACAGGGATGGGCGAAGCAGAATTCCAAGAAGCAAACACAAGAGGAACTGGAGGTGAACATTCATCCTTCCAATTTTGTCTCCCTTGCAGGCAGTGAAGAGATGTTGTCAAGCTGTCGTCTTTTCAGAGGAGTGGAAACGGCTGCTCCACCTCTGGTCCAGGTAGGGGGGGAAGATTGGGAGATAGTCAGGTCCCCTCTCCTTTCTCAAGGAAGGCTTTTGGTCCTGCTGACCGAGGAGAGACAGGCTCTGAGCCCCACTCTCTTGACGCATGCCAAACTCTACATCCTGCATCCTCCCAGAATGCCCCCGTGGAAAGTGGAGTCTCTGCCGGGACTGATCTCTGACGAGGGAATCTGCTTCTCCTTTCAGCCTCCCTTTTCCTTTGAGGAGGTGGCCGTGTATTTCACTGAGGCTGAGTGGGCCCTGCTGGATCCGGGCCAAAGAGCTCTCTACAGGGATGTCATGCTGGAGAACTATGGGAGCGTGGCCTCTCTGGGTAAGGACCTCTCATAGGTGCCCAAGGTGCAAATTGCCGCCATTGGGATGGTGCATGAATCAAAATATTGAAAAGGAACATGTGGTTTTGAGGACTGCCTGGCTACTCCCTCTTCCCCTGCCGCCAGGGGCCTCAAGGAATTGGGGTGGCTGTGAAAACGATGGTTCAGCATGGCCCTCACCCAAGCCATATTGTGTATTTTACAGTATGCCATCTTAACTACTTAAGGATGATCACCAGTATTAACACTTTGATTACTGGATTGTTTTAAATGTTTTAATCTTCTGTATATGGTTTTACGGTACCGGGTACTGATCAACGTAAGCCGCCCTGAGCTTGCTCATGGGGAGGGCAGGGTATAAATTGAACAAATAAATAAATAAAATACAGAAAAAAAGAAAGTTCCCGCCGGTTGACTCTCCTGAAAAACCGATAAAGATCCCAGCATGTTAAAACTGATTATTCATCACTAGCAAGATAAGATCTCTAAGCTCATACCAAGATTGTTCCATAGTTGAAACTGAACTTTAATTACATGATTGTACCACAGTGAATAATATTTAAAAATGAAAAGAGTAATGTATGGCTGCTTTTCTTAACCTATGATTTTAACTCACTAAGGGGGAGGATAGAAGGGGGAATGAGGAGGTTTGAAGCTCCTTAATTAATTAATTAATTGATTGATAGAGTGATTTATTGATTGGTTGACTGGAATTGATGGTACCATTAACTATATCATTAATTGTTAAATTAATCTAAAGTTAATTAATCTGGGATTAATTCAATCTAATCCTTTGCCTTCACGGGAAGCAGCATTTAATATCTAGCAGTCTAACAGAATAATACACTGCTACCTGAAATATAATTTTGCTTTGAAATTAACAGTGCATAGTGCATAATCCTGATAATTTGATAGATTAACTAACGACAGTTGACTGTTTAATTTTTGTTTGTGTTACAGTTACTAAGCTTCCTCTTCTCACACGTAAACACACACACACAAAAGCCAAATAAAAATAAAAAGCAACATAAAAACACTACAAAAGGATATTGAAAGGTCTCGATTTAACTAACTACATTACTGTTCAATAAGACAGGAAATCTTTTAAAGAGAAGTTCATCAGTTCCAAAAGTTTTTAAATTTGCAAAATAAGTGGATATATTTTTTTTGGCCCCCCGAAGGGGAATTTTTATTGCATTTTCTAAAAAAAAACTACAGAAAAAGGGAGGGGTACTAAAACATAACACAAGGGGAGATAGAAAAGAAAATCCAAGGTGTGGTGATCGTATACAATGCTTATAAATATGGCATTAAGAAGAACTTTCAGTTATTAACCTTGAAGGTGACAGTTAGCTCAATCGCTTATAGAAGCTCTAGCTCTTTCAGGCTGTTTGGAGTATACTTCTGAAATACACTTAAATTTCTTCTATGCAAACATTGGGCATCCTCATCATCTGAAAAAAAACAAACACAATAGTTTCTGCCCATCTGGCTATTAAATTCTTTCCATTAACCTACCATTACCTGCAGTCCTCCCAACATCCAAAATTATTTAAGTGAAATTACTAAATACATCAAAATTGGGCTTGAATATCCTTCTTCTCGAAGCTCACTCCATTTATACTCTTATTAAAAAGAAAAACAACAAAGAGAAGACCTAAATAGGCATCAAGTAACATCCCCTTCACCTCTTCCATTTAAAATATTACTTTATGTTGATAAAATACATTTAAATTTCCTTTGCACAATCATCATCAATCAACCATCTTTTCTATGTGAACCCTTCACTCCTATTTTATCCATACCTCCCCCCCTTAACCAAAAGCATTATCTGCAAAAGTTCTTTGCTGGAGAAACTGAAACAGAGTCCTCTTCTCTCGATCTTCTTCAGCTCACGGTCCATATCTTCTAAAAACCTGCTATCTCCTGGACAACTATCCCACATATCCACCTTTCACCCAACCTTTCATTAGCTCTGTCCCCCATATTAAAATGCCTAGTAAATTTATTTTTCGCTTGTCAAGGGAGAACATAGCTGCCACGCTGCCCCGACAGTCTTTCTCAGTAGTGTTCATTGTTCAGTTAAGCATTCGACTTCCTGAAGAGGATTCAGTTTCGTTTTAATTCTTTCAACGCCACAAGTGCCATTTTCAGAGGGGTCTGTTTATTACCAAATTGCCAGGGTCCCATAAATCCATCAACTCGTTCTCACAGCCACCGCTCCCAGAAATGTTTAGAGTTTCTTCGAAAAGGAAAAGGACACTTTCCAATGCCTAAAGAGGTTGCTTTCAGATGTTTACATAGTAGCCTTGTCCTTCGAGGGGGAGTTTCCCACTCTCTGTCTGCTAAAAGAAAGTTCTGCTGCATTTAAAGCCGCCATTCATAAGAGCACTTCAAAACACTCGTAAGTTTTTCCATTCCATTCTTTCTCAAAATAAGTGGATATTTAGGTGACAGAACTCTTTAGATTAAATAAAATTAGATAGAATTGAAAGTGCAGTTTATTACAGAATTTTTGCAGATTCTTTAGGTTAATAGTTAAGTCTTTAAGGGAAACATTTCTCACATAGATAATTGAACTCAAGAATTATCTCTAAACTAACTTTACACTGAGATTCACACTTTCGACAGAAATCTTATCAAATTGAGTCATACTACAATAGACTCTCTTTTGACATAATAAGAAAGATTTACAATTTCAATCAACATGACGCATATCAAAGTAATGTCGTTTAATGTACGCGGTCTGAATAACAAAATCAAACAAAACCAATATCACCAGACCTTCCACTCTTAAAATCTTCCTGGTACAACAAACAGTACCTTGCACCTGGAAATTCAAAATCGCATGGAGTGGCAATTCTTCTGGCAAAATCTCTATGATTTGAATATATAGACACTTTGCAAGACACTCATGGAAGATACATTTTTGTAAAAGGAAAACTAGACGGACATATAGTCATATTAGGATCTATATATGCTTCTAATTCAACTCAAATATAGTTCCTAAAGAAATCCATGCAAGAACTACAAACCTTCAAATCTGGTGAAATCATCCTAGGTGGTGACTTAAATTACATACTAAATAAATATATGGATAAATTGCACAGTAAGCCACCAAAAGGAAATGCTGCTTCTTCTGACACAGAATTACAGCATTTACTCAAAAGCAATGGTCTCTTAATCAAAACACTCATGAATACATTTATTACTCTTCAAGATTCAAATCATACTCAAGAATTGATTACATTATAGTATCTCAAAACTTATTATCACACACAACTGAGGCTTTCATTGGGATAAAAATATGGTCGGACCATGACCCAGTTCACTGCACCATGAAAGGATTTGAACAAACGCCAAATGAAAAACAATGGACATTTAATTCTGCTTTATTAGTAAAGGAAAGGCAAAAAGACAAGACTCTTCAAGGAATTAAAAATTTCTTCAAAGATGATGAAAACTGTGACGTGCCATCAACATACAATGGGATGCTCTAAAAGCAATGGTCAGAGGTCAAATAATATCTCTAGCCACACACCTGAAAAGAGATAAAGAACTTAAAAAGAAAATATTATTGACTAACATAAAACATTTAGAGGAATTACACAAAAGCTCTGGCAGTTCCCGGATTTACAAGAAACTACAAGCAGAGCAAAAGATCTTCGAGGCAACTGAAACTACGGATATAAAATTAAACCTATTATACTTAAAACAATGATTTTGTAAGAAATCAGCCAAATCCTTAAAGCTTTTAACCTGGAGAACACAAGAGAAAAAAAATCTAGAGATATCTATAACCTAAAAGACCCCACTGGAAGAATGCATGAAGTTTCTAAACAAGTTCTTCAAATCTTAATGGACTATTATTCAAAGCTTTATTTACCACTAATCTGGACCCAACAATAATAAAGGAACATCTGTCAACTAATAAACTTCTAAAAACACTAACACTGGACCACAAAAAGTTTTTCGATTCTCCAGTCACCACAAAAGAAGTCCTGGACTCTATTTGTCAACTTAAATCATCCACAGCCCCAGGTAATGATGAATACATGTCAGAATATTATAAGGCCTTTAAGACTGAATTAGCTGGTCCGCTTAGGAATCAATGTAATGACATCTTGGAATCAGGAAACATACCCCCCACTTGGTCGGAAGCTACCTTGACTTTAATCCCCAAGCCTAACAAAGACCATTTGGAACCTGCATCCTATCACCCAATCTCCTTCCTCAAAGTGGATGCAAATTTTTTTACCAAATTCTTAGCCAATAGACTAAAACTTTTACTTCCATACTACATTAATCAGGAGCAATCTGGTGTTATACACCAAAGAAATATAACAGAAACCATACGTCATACCCTAAACCTTATAGATCATTGCAAGTCTACACAAACAGAAGCTCTGATTTTATCTTTAGATGCTGAAAAGGCATTTGACTGTGTTGAAATATCATATCTTAAAACAATCCTACAACAAATGGACTTTGGAAATAAATTTCAAAACGCTATTCAAGCAATTTACCCACAGCAAGAATACCAGTTAATGGCAAAATTTCACACAAGATCCACTTACAAAGGGGAACCAGACAAGGTTGTCCCCTATCACCACTCCTGTTTGCCCTGGCCATTGAACCACTGGCTTAAGCGATTCAGAGAAATTCTAATATCAAAGGCATCTATGCAGGATCTAGAACAAAGAAGGTTGGACTCTATGCAGATGACGTTACACTATACTTAACAGACCCTGAAACATCTCTTCATAACGTACAAACAACTACGACTGAATTTACCTATGTTTCTGGGCTAAAATTTAGCCAGAAGAAATTGGAAATTTACTCTATCCAACTGGATCAACAAACAAGACGCAAGATAAAAATAATTCCATTTAACTGGTCCAAATCATCCTGGCGACACCTAGGGGGTTTATATTCTGATAAATATCTCCAAGTTAATGGATCAAAATTTCAAATGAACACAGAATTTCAAACACAGAAACCACAATGCAAATGAATAAGTGGAACGCTTTGAAAATTTCACGGCCAGATAGGATAACTTTCATAAAAAGTTTCATACTCCCCAAATATTTCTTTTTGTTTAGAACAATTCCATTAGAAATTGCAGGTCAAGAATTGAAACAATGGCAGAAATGGTTTAAATCAATTTCTGTGGACAAATAAAAAACCTCGTGTCAATTTTAATACCTTACGAAGCACATCACAAAGAGGAGGCATAGACCTACCCAGCATCAACACATATTGTGAAGCATCAAATCTAGCCACCCTACTCCATGCTCTTTCAACACCAGACTTAGACTTGGGTGCAAATTGAGAGTCACTATCTATCCCCTTATACACTACTTGACACCTTTTGGAACCTATCCTTAGCAAAATCCCTACACCAACAAAACCACAAATATCTAAGAAATGGCCTTAAAATATGGTACAACTATAAGGAAGTATTGGTGTCCTCAACCTCTTTGAAATCCTCATTCCTAAACCAACCGTGGTTTCCACCTGGTCAAGAAGATGCCTTATACAACCCATGGAGGAAAGCTGGAGTTGTACATATTACAGACCTGCAACATAAGAAAAATATTCCTAGAAAAGGCACAGTTAGAACAGAAAATGGGGGGGGAATAATGTGGTTTCAATCTACAACTTAAACACATGATGGAATCATCGCATGTAGTAGAAGCAATGGCCAGACCACAAACAGGTTTTGAATTACTCCTAAAAAAGTTAGAATCAGATTGATCCGGCTTACTATCTAAAATATATAAGCTCTTAAACTCACTGGATGGAGATAAACCGCTTAGGTACCAGAAACTATGGAACCGGGACTGTGAAAAAAAAAAAAGAAGACTGGGACCACATATGAGCATCATCAAATCTGCCAAATGGCAGATTATATCCACTGCTGGTGGACATGCCCCTACATACAGTATTTCTGGTCATAAGTCAGATACCACATACAACAAATAACGCAGATAAATCCACCCTTTTCATCAGAGGTATTACTATTGAACAACTGGTCAAACCCATATGGAAACAAAAGTCAAACTAGCCTCATTCATACACTTTTAGCTATAGCACAAACCACAATAGCAGCAAAATGGATCAACAAATCCCCACCCATGAGAGAAGCCTGGCAAGACCGTATATGGGATCATTTTATCATGGGAAAGATTTCACTCCACATCGCAAACACACTCTCACATAAGTCAGAAAACAAGTTCATTGGGACCTGGTACCCTCTTATTACCTATATGGCAAAAGCCAAAGTGTTACCAAAAAATCCTCTGCATACATCGCTGATTTATTTTTGATCCTAATCTGAACAACAATACCACCAAAATAGTGTTTTAAAACTGCCTGTTTAATAGAATTAACAAAATTTAGAAACTAAAAAGTTAGAACTCATCTTAGACAAATTTGGTATTGGTATACAGTTTTAGACTTTTTTTTGTCTGCACTATATAAATTACTTTATGTTACATGATCAAAATATTTACCTCTAGAATGGTAAATTAAACTGCAAAAACACACACACACACACAATTCTTAAATGTATGGGATATAAATGTAAAATTTTGGTTGCTATGTACTGTTTCAGCATTCAAACAAAATTAAATTATAAATTGAAAAAAAGAGAAGGGACAAAGGCCTCTATCCTAACTAGAGAATCCATTCCAGGGAAACTGAAAGTGTGGCCTTGGCGAAGACTTTCAGTCAGAGAATGAACATCATTTTGCAGACACAGATTCCCTTAGGAAAGAAACCGTGCAATTGCTTGCAGTGCGGAAAGAGCCTCAGTCATAAAAAAGCCCATATAAATGGTTAGAGTCCAAACCAAGCAAATGGTTAGAGTTCAAACCAAGCATCTCTCCTGCAGGAGGCTTAATGTACTTTTAAAGTGTATGTTATTGTAGACTTCAGCATACAATGGAACGAAGCCACTATAATATTTGGATTGTGGATGGAAACTCAGGTGCAGATCGGACTTCCTTGTGTGGGTTCTAACATGATCTCTTTCTTTATTCCAGCAGGTTATGATCAGAGGAATGAGGAGGATGAGGAACTGCATCCTCTATCGCCAGATGAAGTCAAGAATGAAGACATGAGAGGAAACTTCAGAAACCAAGTTGGACCTAAGAGGCAGAAAAGAAGCCACGTGGTCAATAAAAGGGGTAAACCCATTCCTTGCCAAGGGGGGGATTTCCAAGAAGCCATTCACATGGTGAAGGAAACATACAAGTGCTTGGTGTGTGGAATGAACTTCTCAGATCAATCCCAGTATCATGTCCATTTACGGATGCACATTGGAAAGAAGACCCATCCCCGGCTGATTCGCAGAGCAGAGCTCCTTAGACTTCAAAGAACACATAGAGAAGAGAAACCTTATAGCTGCTCAGACTGTGGCAAGAGATTCTCAGAGAAATCAGATCTTGTTCGACATGAAAGGATTTATACAGGAGGGAAGCTATTTATTTCCTCAGGAAGTGGAATGAAGTTCTCTGTGGGAGGCAAAGGTAATATACGTTTTCCAAAGGACAGTATAATTAATGCATTTAAATGCTTTTGGTGTGGAAACTACGTCAAATACAGATCACAGCTCCTTGTGCACCAAAGAATTCACAGAGGGGAGAAGGCTTTTAAATTCTCAGAGTATAGGAAGAGATTCAGTTGCAGTGGCACATCTTCAAAATCATCTAAAAACCCATACGGGGGACAAGGCTTTTGAATGCTCAGAGTGTGGGAAGAGATTCAGTCACATTAGCAACCTTCAAACCCATCTAAGAACCCACACAGGGGAGAAGCCTTTTGAATGCTCAAAATGTGGGAAGAGACTCAGTCAGAGAAGTCATCTTCAAGAACATCTGAGAACCCACACAGGGGAGAAGCTTTTGAATGCTCAGAGTGTGGGAAGAGATTCAGTCACAGTGGCACTCTTCAAATTCATCTAAGAGCCCACACAGGGGAGAAGCCTTTTGAATGCTCAGACTGTGGGAAGAGATTCAGCCGCAGTAGCACTCTTCAAATTCATCTAAGAGCCCACACAGGAGAGAAGCCTTTTGAATGTTCAGAGTTTGGGAAGAGATTCAGTGACAGTAGTACTCTTCAAGAATCATCTAAGAACCCACACAGGGGAGAAGCATTTTGAATGCTCAGAGTGTGGGAAAGAGATTCAGTTGCAGTGGCGCTCTTCAAATTCATCTAAGAAACCACACAGGGGAGGAGCCTTTTGAATGCGCAGTGTGTGGGAAGAGATTCAATCAGAGTAGTACTCTTCAAAAGCATCTAAGAACCCACACAGGGGAGAAGCATTTTGAATGCTCAGAGTGTGGGAAGAGATTCAGTCGGAGTAGTAATCTTCAAGAACATCTAAGAACCCACACAGGGGAGAAGCCTTTTGAATGCTCAGAGTGTGGGAAGAGATTCAGTCGCAGTGGCACTCTTCGAATTCATCTAAGAAACCACATAGGGGAGGAGCCTTTTGAATGTGCAGAGTGCGGGAAGAGATTCAATCAGAGTAGTACTCTTCAAAAGCATCTAAGAACCCACATAGGAGAGAAGCATTTTGAATGCTTAGAGTGTGGGAAGAGATTCAGTCGGAGTAGTAATCTTCGAGAACATCTAAGAACCCACACAGGGGAGAAGCCTTTTGAATGCTCAGAGTGTGGAAAGAGATTCAGTCACAGTGGCAGTCTTCAAATTCATCTAAGAGCCCACACAGGGGAGAAGCCTTTTGAATGCTCAGAATGTGGGAAGCGATTTAGTAGCAGTGGCCACCTTCAAACCCATCTAAGAGCCCACACAGGGGAGAAGCCTTTTGAATGCTCAGAGTGTGGGAAGAGATTCAGTCGCAGTAACAATCTTCAAATTCATCTAAGAACCCACACAGGGGAGAAGCATTTTGAATGCATGGAGTGTGGGAAGAGATTCAGTCAGAGTAGTAGTCTTCGGGAACATCTAAGAACCCACACAGGGGAGAAGCCTTTTGAATGCTCAGAGTGTGGGAAGAAATTCAGTCATAGTGGCAGTCTTCGAATTCATCTAAGAAACCACACAGGAGAGAAGCCTTTTGAATGCTCAGAGTGTGGGAAGAGATTCAGTCAGAGTAATAATCTTCAAAAACATCTAAGAACTCACACAGGGGAGAAGCCTTTTGAATGCACAGAGTGTGGGAAGAGATTCAGTTGCAGTGGTACTCTTCAAATTCATCTAAGAACTCACACAGGAGAGAAGCCTTTTGAATGTTCAGACTGTGGGAAGAGATTCTATGACAGTAGTGCTCTTCAAAATCATCTAAGAACCCACACAGGGGAGAAGCCTTTTCAATGCTCAGAGTGTGGGAAAAGATTCAGTCAGAGTAGCCATCTTAAAATCCATCTAAGAACCCACACAAGGGAAAAGCCTTTTGAATGTGCAGAGTGTGGGAAGAGATTCAGTCACAGTGGCCATCTTCAATATCATCTAAGAACCCACACAGGAGAGAAGCCTTTTGAATGCTCAGAGTGTGGGAAGAGATTCAGTCGCAGTGGCACTCTTCAGAATCATCAAAGAACCCACACTGGAGAGAAGCCTTTTGAATGCTCAGAGTGTGGGAAGAAATTCAGTCACAGTGGCAATCTTCAAGAACATCTTAGAACCTGTAGGGATGTTTGGGGGGTCCAGGCCACTACCAGGGGTCCCCAACCTTATTAGGGTTCTTTCCTGTGGATGATTGGAGTCTCTCTTGGGAACTCAGGCTCTCTTCAGCTTTTATATAAATGACTTGGTTAAATGCTTAAGTGTCCAGGCCTTCCATTCTCCTATACTACAGCATCATCAGATCTCTTATTATATGCAGATGATGCAGATATTCTGTCAAGGAGATGGTTAGAGAGCATCTAGGTGTCTTAAATACTTTCAAATCTCCAGGGCCAGATGGCTTGCATCCCAGGGTGCTAAAAAAATTTCAGATGTTATTTCAGAGCCTCTGGCTCTAATCTTTGAGATTTCCTGGGCTATTGGTGTTGTGTCGGAAGACTGGAGAAGAGCGAATGTTGTCCCATTCTTTAAGAAGCGGAAAAAGACGGAGCTGAGAAATTCCAGGCTTGTCAGTTTGACATCAATACTTGGCAAAATTCTAGAACAGATTATTAAACGCTCTGTTTGTGAACACCTTGAATGGAATGAGTTAATTGGTAGTAGCCAGCATTGGTTTATCAAGAATAAGTCATGACAGACCAACCTTATCTCCTTTTTTGACAGGGTTACTAAAATGGTTGACTCTGGCAATGCTGTGGACATAGCGTATCTAGATTTCAGTAAAGCATTTGACAAAGTTTCTCATGATATCCTTGAGGATAAGCTGGTTTAATGTGGGCTGGATGGTGCAACTGTTGGATGGATTCATGGTTGGGTATGATTTTTCAACCAAAAAGTGCTCGTAAATGGCTCTGCGTCTACATGGAGGGAAGTCTCAAGTGGAGTGCTGCAGGGCTCAGTCCTGGGCCCGGTGTTGTTCAGTGTTTTTATAAATGACCTGGAGGAAGATATAGAGGTGATGCTTATCAGATTTGCAGATGACACAAAGCTGGGTAGGATTGCTAATTCTGAAGAAGATAGAGTCAGGATTCAAAATGATGTACATAGGCTGGAACAGTGGGCTGAGACAAAGAAAATGAATTTCAATAGAGATAAGTACAAAGTCCTACACTTAGGTACAAAAAATCTAAGGCACTGATATAAAATGGGAGGGACTTGACTTCAAAACAGCACATGTGAAAGAGATCTCGGTGTTCAGTTGATCACAAGCAAAACATGAGCCTGCAGTGTGATGTGGCTGTGAAGAAAGCTAATGCAATCTTAGGATGAATTAACAGAAGCATTGTGTCCAGAATTCAGGAGATGGTAGTTCCTCTCTATTCTGCTATGGTCAGGCCTCACCTGGAGTACTGTGTCCAATTTTGGGTACCACATTTTAGGAAGGATGTTGACAAGCTCGAGCATGTCCAGAAGAGGGCAACCAGGATGGTGAGAGGGTTGGAATCCAAGCCTTATGAGGAAAGGCTGAAAGAGTTGGGTATGTTTAGCCTGGGAAAGAGAAGGCTTAGAGGGGACATGATTGCAGTCTTGAAATATTTGAAGGGCAGTCGTGTAGAAGATGGGGCAAATCTATTCTCTCTTGTTCTGGATTGCAAGACTAGATCTAATGGGTGGAAATTACAAGGGAGTCGATAGCAGCTAAATATCAGGAGAAACTTCCTAACTGTAATGAGCAGTGGAACAGACTGCCTTGAGAGGTGGTGGATGCTCCTTCTCTGGACATTTTCAAGCGGAGGCTGGATGACCATCTTTCGGGTATGTTGTAGGGCTATCTTTCGGCTATGCTCCTGCAGAGTGCAGGAGGTTGGACTAGATGACCTGCAAGGTCCCTTCCAACTCTTAACATTCTATGATTCTATGACCCCAGTTGGGCTAAGAAGAGCCCTATAGGCTTCAGTACAGCATTGCAATGAAGACTTTCTTTCAGTAAACTATCAAAAAACAAAGATAATGGGCTTTGTTAAGAAACAAAGAACCTGGACCATCGATGACCATTTGATTGAACAGGTGCATGCTTTCAAATACCTTGGTGCAGTATTCCATGCTTCCAGCTCAAGAAAAGCACACGTTGCCCACGCAGCATTTACCGAGGAAAAGTTGGCTCACAATATACTTAGATTCTTTGAACTAAGGATGTTCATCCCTGCTGCACTAAAACTCTTCCAAGCCAAAACCTTGGTCCAACTTTTGCACTGAATTATGATAGGGCCAACTTCATCTTCTTTTGCCTCTCTGGAGCATATTCAGTCAAAGTCCCTAAGAGCAGCATTACAGGTCCCCAATTGCGTACCAAATGCCTTGTTATGTTTGGAGGCCGGCACTGTCAGAGTGGAAGCCAAGGTGAGCCTTGCCTCCCTAAAATATTGGCTCAAGATTAGCCGTTTTCAGCAAGATTTGACCCCCCTGCTCCTCTTGGATGAGCATCAATCTGTATGGCTTAAGACAGTTGTTTTCAGACTTGGGAGCCTGGGCTTTTCACCTTCCATGATCTTAACCATGGGCCTTGGCCAGGCAAAACAAGCCATAAAACAAAGGATATTGGACACTGAACGCCAGCTTGATTTATTGAGCTTTTTGAAGGATTTTGACATTATGGTCGCCCAGAGAAATTGTAATCAGTGGTTTCACTTCCTACACACTTCCTGCATCGAAGATGAATATAAGGGGGCGGTTTAAGGCTGGTCTGCGTTGTTTGTTCAATAATTCTATCAATCATACTGTTAGCCAATTAGATTCTTGCCCCCCACTGGCCCGGGCATTTTTTATTTCCATTAAGGACCTGTCGATATTATTAGTTTTATATTGCTCCTTACTTCCACATGTGCTTGGAAATCACTGAATGTTTAATTGAAAATGCTTTTGGAGAAATTCCCTGAGGCTTCTTTTAGCTGGTCATCTTAATGCAAGATCAGGGCCTAATAATGATCAGTTAGGCAATTTGTTGAGTTGTGGAGATGAGGTCCACACACCTCTCCCGTTCTTAGATTCTAGACAATCTAAAGATCCAGTTATAAACCAGACTGGATGCCATCTGGTGGACTTTTGTGTGGAATTCAATCTACATATAATGAATGGGTCCCCTGAATATGATGCGCATGGCCAATACACTTAAATCTCCCCTCGTGGTTGTAGTGTTGACTACGTGATTACCTCAGCAGACTAATAATAAATAACTAAGTAAATAAATAAAAATAATTTTTTAAAATGTCACTAAGTTTATGATTGGCATCGAACAGAATGTGACCATTCTCCTATGTTGTTGACCTTTAGGATAAACTGTGTTCCGGATAGGCCTCCCCTGTTTAGTGTTAAAAACACTGATTGCCCTATATATAAGAGAATAAAATGGACCTCAGCCCTCTTGACACAGATCCAACAGTGGATGCATAGCAATATTGGGATGCAATTAAACCAAAAGCTATCTTGTACTAAATTACTAACAGAGGCTCTCTTAGTTTACAAATCTATTGGGTTTTTAAATATTTTTCTTCATTTTATAGACACACAACATATAAGGACATACAAACATGAATGGGGGGAAATTTAGTTTCCAATATTTGACATGCCTATGCCTTATTTTTACTGCAATTATATAGACCATCCCATAGCTTTAAGAGTTTTTTTGGCTAATATATATATATATATATATATACAATTAATATTTTGGATATCCTCAAAAAATTTCTAATTGACTGTAGTCTTTAACATAATTTTCATACCAAATGTAAAATCTTGACCATGTATTTTCAAAAATATTTTCTAGTTGGCCTTTCAAAAATAAATTTAATTTATCCATTTCTGCTGTTTCCAAAATTTTGTTGTTCATTTCTTCTCTGGATGGTGTTTCTGTTCTTCTCCAATATTCTAGCAGAGGTAATCAAAGGCAATATAAGATAAGAGTAATTTTTTTACAGTTTTCAGGTAGGATATTCAACAAGAATATTTCTGGAACAAAGGGTACAGAACATTTTAGAATTTTTCGCAACATTTCATGAATCCAAGCCCAATACCTTTTAGCTTTATCACACAACCACCACATATGGTAAAAGGATCCAACTTTGTTTTGACATTTTCAACAGACATTTGAACACTAAAGAGTCAAACTTAGCCAATATATCAGGAGTAATATACCATCTAGAAAACATCTTGTATATATTTTCCTTATATGAAATTGCTTTTGTAATTTTTTTTCCCATACCTGTAACCATTGATCTAATTCAATATTATGTCCCAGATTTTGTGCCCATTTTATCATAACATTTTTAACAATTTCATCTTGAGTCTTATTTTCTAGAAGCACTACAATCGTAATAGGGTTTAAGCAAATTTATATGGTACATCTTTCATTGATCCCCATCATCCCCCATTGTTATCCAATAGTTTACATTTGAGACCTTATGTGCTACGATGTAGGGTCCTTCCCATGCTACTTCTAACTTCTTCCTTCTGGGCTTGAGTACTAAGACTCAGTGCCCAGATTTAAATTCTCTGTCCCTGGCCTTGGAGTCATACTACGCTTTTTGCCGTTGTTGTGCTCTCCTCACGTTGTCTGCAGCTGCTGCCCGCATTTCCTGCAGATGGTCTTGGAGCTCTTGTAGGTAGCTGAGGATGTCCATGTGCTGGATGTCCTCGTGTCCAGTCCAGCCTTCTTTCAGGATATCAAGGGGTCCTCTGGCTTGTCTCCAGTAGAGGAGTTCAAATCGACTGAACCCGGAACTTTCTTGGGGTACCACCCTGTCCCCGAAGAACAGGTGTTACAAACTCTGATCCCAATCACTGGGATGTTTGTAGGCGTATGTTTTCAACATATGATTCAGGGTTCCATTGAATTGTTCATTTAATCCGTTGGATTGGGGATGATAAACTGTTGTTGTTACATGTTGGATGCCACAGGCTTCCATTAACTCTTGCATCACCTTTGACATAAAGGTCGTGCCTAAATCTGTCACCATCTCTTTGGGGAATCCAAGTCTTGAAAATACTGTTAGTAATGCTTCCACTACAGTTTTTGCTTCAGTGTTCTTTAGAGGAATGGCTTCTGGGAACTTGGTTGTGTAATCCGCTATAGTTAGAACGTACTTGTTTCCTATCCTGGTGACTCGAGAGATGGGACTGACAATGTCCACGCCTATCTTCTCAAAAGCTGCTGCGACTACAGGGACTGGCTGTAATAGTCTTTTGCTTTATCTAAAGCTTTTCATACCATTTGGCAGGCCTGGCACGACTTGCCCTTATGTCCTTTCCCATATTGGGCCAAAAGAACCTCTCCTGCACTCGGTCCCTTGTTTTGTTGATGCCTAGGTGAGCGGCCATCGGTGTTGCATGTGCTAAGTTCAACACTTGCATTCTATATTTCCTGGGAATGACCAATTGTTTCTTTTTCTCCCAGACTACATTATGTTTTCTTTTTAAGGCCACCCGATATAGTCTCTGGTCATAAATTTTAAATTGACAAGGATTCTCCACCGTGATGTCTTGTTCACTTACTTCAGCTTTCTCCCACAGTTCTTGCAAGCTGGGATCTTGTTGCTGTTCAGTCAGGAACTCTGCTGCATGTACACTGTGTAACAATGTCTCCTCTTCCTCTGGTTGCTGCTCAACCTGATCACATGATTGTGTTGTCATACTTCTGGTGACAATGCTGACTGAGACGTCCTGCTGGCTTTTTATTTGGGAAGCCAGATCATTTCCCAATAAAATTTGTATATCAATATCCCAGTATCCATTTGCCTTGGAAGTCCTTGTACTTTATAGTAACTTCAGCTAGCGCCACTTCAGATGCAGGTCCTTGAATGCCTTTAATGGTGTATGATTTCCCAGGCAAATACTGATGTCTTTGCACAAATCCTGGTTGGATCAAAGAAACCTGTGCCCCAGTATCTCTATAAGCCTCTACCTCTTTCACATTCACTGTCACAGTCTCTCTATATTCTTCATTCAAACCTTCTTGCACCCTCCTTACTAAAATCCTAGTGGGTTTTTCTTGTGGTGCGTTCTCTGTAGGTGTTTCAGTTGTGTGTGTGTCTGGGTTCAAGCACTTCACTACTTTAACAGTTTTAGCTGATAGTGTCCTTTCCCCCTTCTCTAGCTGTGGGCAGAATGTTTTAAAATGCCCTTCCTCTTGTCAATGGAAGCAGATAACCTCCCTCTTTCTAGTTTGAGGAGGACTGGCCCACCTAGCAGGGTTGTTAACAGCCCCAAACTTTTCTGAGGGGTTCCAGAATTTGGGTTTTTTCACAGGGGCAACCCACATAGATTTTCCTAAATCCCTTTCTATTTCATCAAGTATGATAGCTGACTCTTCCACAGTTTTTAATTTTTTGTCCCTCAAAATCCATCTGTACTGGGAGGGAACTTAACTGTAAAAGTGTTTTAGTCCAATTAGATTTTTCAAATCTTCCAAAGTGGTAACTTTCCTTCCTTCAATCCATCTGTTAAGGGCTCTGTCTAAGTGACACCCTAATTGAGAGTATGTTTCCCCTGGCTTCCTTTGCTCAGCAGTGAACCCATATCTGATCCTAACTCTTTCTTTGAATAATTCATATTTAGATGTCTCTGCATCCCACATTTCTGAGTATATTTCACTCAAACCTTTGCAGATCTGGGGTCTTAAGTACAACATTCTATCTCCCTCATCTATCTGTAAATCATGACAGATTCTTTCAAAACTGAACAGAAAAGCTTCCACATCATCCCCTTTCTGATATCTGGGGAACTTTTTCTGTTCCACTGAGGGGTAGTTTTCATTCCTAGTGTCACTGTGAAGCGCTGCCTTTAACTGAATTTCATGGAGCTTCAAATTAAACATTTTCTCTTCATGTTCTCTTTCTGCCTCTCTTTGTCTTTCTTCATCCTCTATTCTAAGCCTCTCATGTTCTCTTTCTTTTGTAATTTTATGCCTGCCTTTGTTCTTTTTCTGCTAGTATCCTGGCCATTTGAACTTCTTTTTCAGCCTCTATTCAGGCTAACTCTATCTGTAATTTCATGGTCTCAATATTTTGACTAGGATTCTCCTCAGGAATCCCTCTTTGTGCCTGTCCATCCCCAGTTGCTTTAATTGTTTTCTGTGGAGGTGCCATTTCTGACAGGAATTTTCTTTTAAACTGTTCCAATATTTATATTGCAGTTTTCCCTTACTGGGTGTGTGCTTGTGTGACACTTATTTCTGGATTTTTGTTCAAAATCCTGACGCTGGCACCACTTATGCAATGATCC
This sequence comes from Gekko gecko, assembly GCA_029375565.1. Lineage (NCBI taxonomy): Eukaryota > Metazoa > Chordata > Lepidosauria > Squamata > Gekkonidae > Gekko > Gekko gecko. Next base: position 8,900,331 of record JAPDNY010000002.1, read on the forward strand.
CAACTGAGTGGGGCCTCAGTTTATACTACTGGATTCAGATTCTCACTCTGTTCTGACTGATCGCCTCATCTTTCTGAGGGATGACGAGTTTACTCTAAAAAATCTCTTCGGGGATTGTATCTCTTGTGGATTGGGGATGTCTGCCAGATATGAATCCCCATCAATAAGTCAGGCACCAGTGCTTTTGAAAGGCAAACAGCACAATTCTTTATTCACAGAAACTCAGCAGGGGTGGGGATATTTGCACAGAATATATTGTTGCTGTTTGGTATGAATGCTTCACTCTGCATTAACATAGGCTGTAGTGTTATAACTTTAAGTTTGTCACAGACTGTCTTGATACCATTTGTGATTTCACTCTCCAGTAACTGACTGTGGTTAGACCTTGAACTTTCTCCGTCTGGCTCCATGAGGCTGACTGGTAAGACTATTCCAGCTTTTCCCAGTCTCTTCCAGACCCCTAGTCCTTCCTTTAACCACCTCACAAGTTCCCTTGGAGAAGTGTGTGTGTTGCTTTGTGACTACTGAGGAGTTATTCAGTTTCTCTTCTCCGTTCACTATCCTTTCTCATTAGAGGAGACCAGTTAGGAGAGTTATCTAGCCTGTTTCCCTCAAACTGCTGGCGTGCTTTTACACTCAACTCCAGAGGCTTCTTCTTTTTTCAAGAGCTCACCAGCTAGCCCCCCTAACTGTCAACGGTCAACTCTTGACTGTCACTCCCTGAGAATTATGAGCAACCTGCCCCCAACACTCTCAGTCAAGTGACCCAGCAGATCTCTTGTTTACCTGCTGCTAATAAACAAACATTTAGTTCTTCACATATGTCTTACTTCATCCTTTACACTATGGTCTTCCTACAACAAATGTTACCTTTCAAACTTCACATAGAATCATAGAATGTTAGAGTTGGAAGGGACCTTGCAGGTCATCTAGTCCAACCCCCCTGCACTCTGCAGGAGCATAGCCGAAAGATAGCCCTACATACCTACAATATACCCGAAAGATCACCCAACCTCTGCTTGAAAACGTCCAGCGAAGGAGCATCCACCACCTCCCGAGGCAGTCTGTTCGACTGCTCAACCACTCTTACAGTTAGGAAGTTTCTCCTGATATTTAGCTGGTAACGACTCCCTTGTAATTTCTACCCATTAGATCTAGTCTTGCAATCCAGAGCAAGAGAGAATAGATCTGCCCCATCTTCTACATGACAGCCCTTCAAATATTTCAAGACTGCAATCATGTCCCCTCTAAGCCTTCTCTTTCCCAGGCTAAACAGACCCAACTCTTTCAGCCTTTCCTCATAAGACTTGGATTCCAACCCCCTCACCATCCTGATCGCCCTCTTCTGGACACGCTCCAGCTTGTCAACATCCTTCCTAAAATGTGGTGCCCAAATGATCAGTATTATAACTGGATTTATGGAACTTAAATACTGTAGCGAAGCACAGGTATCAGGCTAGTATATATATAAACACCAAGTGTATTGGCACTTTCTGGCTCTCCCATTGGCTGTGCTGCGTCCTCCATCAGCCATTGGCCAGTCAGCCACCATTCAAGAGTATTTGCGTGCCATTGGTTGGGTGCTGGGTCTGCTCCTCTCCTGCCCACTGACAGCCTGGTCATTCTTCCCAACAGAATAACACTGTCTCTCCTGACAAAGATGCTTCTCCTGCTTGGCTCCTCTTCAGCTGCCTGGCTATTGAGGTGAGCCACCGGCCATCAAACCATGTGGGGCTGTGGGGCTAATTTTCCCCTCAGTGGCTATTGCTAGGCAACCAGCTTGGTTCTGTGAGTAAAAAGGCAAAGGGTAGAGGCCCTTTCCAGGCCTACTTTGGCCTTTGTGGGGAACTCATTGAGGCCAGTTCTAACTAGGGTTGCCAACTCCAGGTTGGGAAGTTCCTGGAGATTTTGTGATGGAGTCTACAGAAGCCAGAGTTTGGGGAAGGGAGAGGCCTCAGCTGAATAGAATGCCATAGAGTCCACCCTTCAAAGCCATTATTTTCTCCTGGGGAACCATTGCTGCCAATCTCCATATGAGGGCTAGAGATCATTCAGAATTAAAACTGCTCTCCAGATGGTAGAGATCAGTTCCCCTGGAGAAAATGGCTGCTTTCCAGGGTGGAGTCTGTCAATGTACCCTGCTGAGGTCACTCCCCTCCTGCTTGGGTCTCCACTGCAAAAAAAGACTGTACTTTTCCTAGGTAGAGGCTGCAGGTGGCGGGGGAGGGGGAGAAGGAAAGTGGAAGTCAGAGGGGAAGATAAAAGTAGGTTGATGGTTGGCTGGGAAGGAGGAGAGGGTTGCCAATTCCAGGGTGGGAAATTCCTGGAGATTTGAGGGGTGAAGCCTGGAAAGGGTGTGGTTTGAGGAGGGGTGGGACCTCAGACAGATACACAGCCATACACTCTAGCCTCCAAACTAGCCATTTCCTCCTGGGGAACCATTGTTACCAATCTCCAGGTGAGGGCTGAAGATCACACAAAATTACAACTGCTCTCCTGTTGGCAGAGTTCAGTTCCCCTGGAGAAAATGAAGAACATAAGACAAGCCAACTGGATCAGGCCAATTGCCCATCCAGTCTAACACTGTCAAGCAGTGGCCAAAAATACCACCTGCCATCAGGAGGTCCACCAGTGGGGCCAGGACACTAGAAGCCCTCCCACTGTTGCCCCCCCCAGCACCAAGAATACAGAGCATCACTTGCATCAGACCGAGAGTTCCTATCTATACCTTGTGGTTAATAGCCACTGATGGACCTCTGCTCCATATGTTTATCTAATTCCCTCTTGAAGCCATCCATGCTTGTAGCTGCCACCACCTCCTGTGGCAGTGAATTCCATATGGGATTGGATTTATATCCTGCCCTTCACTACCCAAAGGAGACTCAGAGCAGTTTAACAATCCCTTTCCCTTCCCCTCCCCACAACAGACACCCTGGGTGTACCCTTGTGTTATTATGCCCTGCTGAGATCACCACAGCAAATTGACGCTAAGTGGCTAAGGCCAGAGCCTCTTTCTAAAGCCCACTGTATTTATTTCTACAACGGGCCTTATTCCTAGTAATTTTATAAAGCTCTAACATGTCCCCCCCCTTAATTGTCTCTTTTCTAAACTGAAAAGCCCCCAGCTGTCCTCCTAGGGAAGGTGCTCCAATCCTTTAATAATTTTGGTTGCCCTTGGCAGGACTTTTTCCAGCTCTGCAATACCCTTTGAGAGAGAGCCAGTTTGGTGTAATGGTTAAGAGTGGCAGACTCTAATCTGGGGAGCCGAGTTTGATTCCACACTCCTCCACATGAAGTCAGCTGGTTGACCTTGGGTCAGTTACAGTTCTCTCAGAGTTCTCTCAGCCCCACCTACTTCACAGGGTGTCTGTTGTGGGGAGAGGAAGGGAAAGGTGATTGTAAGCTGCTCTGAGACTCCTTCGGGTAGTGAAAAGCAGGGTATCAAAACCAACTCTTATTCTTCTTTTTGAGATATGGTGACCAGAAATGTACACTGTCTTCTAAAGGAGGCCACACCACAGATCTACACAAGAGCATTATAATATCAGCTGCTTTATTTTCAGTCCTTTTATTAATAATCCCTAAAACAGGGTTTACCTTTTTCACCACTGCAGTACACTGGGTGTATCCACTACCACCCCGAGATCTTTTTCCCTCTCAGTCTCAGCAAATTCAGATCCCATTGGCCCAATATTCCTGAAATTGTGACTTCTTTGTCTCGCTCTGCATCACCTTACACTTACCAACACTGAACTTCATTTGCCAATTTGTGGAGATTGTGGTGGAGTTTTTCAGTCAGGCAAAAAACGAAAAAAGGGACGGGGAACTCAACCCAAGAAGTACAAATACGTATGACAGGTAAACAATTTCAAACTTAAGGACCAAATGCGTTTCGGCCCCTTTGGGCCTTCCTCAGTGGTCACTATTCTCTATATTGTACTGACACACATCCAAATACATGTATAGAAGATTTTTAGTATACATATATATCTAACCAGATGTTGTTTCCTTGTATGTTTATAGACATGCTACTGGTATATATGTTGGGCCATAAATAGAGCCATGCCAGTTCTTCAAATTATTCTGGTATCAGAGATTTCATTGGCCTGGATGTGTGTCATCTCCATCAGAGTAAAAAGGGCCAAAATGTGTTTGGTCCTAAAGTTTGAAATTGTTTACCCATCATATGTATTTGTACTTGAAAAGTTTTTATAAATCTGATATTTAGACTCTTTCTTTTAATCATAATATGTTTTAACATGTGTAAGGTAAAGGTAAAGGTTCCCTTGCTCGAAAGCCAGTCGAATCCGACTCTAGGGTTGCGGTGCTCATCTCCATTTCAAAGCCGAAGAACCAGCACTGTCCAAAGACGTTTCTGTGGTCATGTGGCTGGCGTGACTAAACACCAAGGCGCACGGAATGCTGTTACTTTCCCACCAAAGTGGTACCTATTTATCTACTTGCAATTTCTTGCTTTTGAACTGCTAGGTTGGCAGGAGCTGGAACTAGAGACAGGAGCTCACTCCGTCATGCGGCACTCGGGTCTCGAACTGCTGAATTACTGACCTTCCACAGCCTGCAGTTCAGCGTCTTAACCACTCGAGCCACCGCAGCTCCCTTAACATGTGTACACCTTAATAAATATTTGTACTTTTATAATATACAGTGTTAGCTCAGCCCCTTTTGGCTCGCAGTTTTTCACAGTCAGGCCTGGTTTTCGCCATCCTGAATAATTTTGTGTCCTCTGCAAATTAGCCACTCAGGCCTGTAGCCACGGGGGGGGATTTGAGGGCGATGCCCCCTGCCAAATGTGCCCTGCCCCCCTCACTGCCCATCCCTCCCGGTCTCCCTTCCCAAGCCCACATGAGCTACCGCGTCTCTTTTTTATACCCCAGCTGGGCTTTGCCAGTGTCCAGCTTTTCTGAGTGTAGCGGGGAGGGGATGGGATGCTGGCTGTGGAGTCCAATTTCCCCATGACTGCTACATTTATTCTGAAGTCTTTAGTGAGGTGCCCTGTCAGAAGGCTGTTTAAAGATTTATCATTATATAATACAGGTATGTAGAAACACATTAGATACAAAATATCCCAGATCACTGCAGATGGTGACTGCAGCCATGAAATTAAAAGACGCCTGCTCCTTGGGAGGAAAGCGATGGCAAACCTAAACAGCATGATAAAAAGCAGAGACATCACCCTGCCAACAAAAGTCCCCATGGTCAAAGCAATGGTATTCCCCATAGTAATGTATGGCTGTGAGAGTTGGACTATAAGGAAGGCCAAGCGCCGGAGAATAGATTCTTTTGAACTATGGTGCTGGAGAAGACTCTTGAGAGTCCCTTGGACTGCAAGGAGATCAAATCAGTCAATCCTAAAAGAAATCAACCCTGATTGTTCCCTGGAAGGCCAGATCCTGAAGCTGAAGCTCAAATACTTTGGCCACCAAATGAGAAGGGACCATTCACTGGAGAAGACCCTGATGCTGGGAAAGACTGAAGGTCAAAGAAGAAGGGGACGGGAAAGGATGAGATGGTTAGACAGTGTCATCGATGCAACGAACATGAAATTGAACAAACTTCAGCAGACAGCAGAAGACAGGAGGGCCTGGCGTAATCTGGTCCATGGGGTCGCGAAGAGTCGGACTCGACTGTGCGACTGAACAACAACAACAATATTACAATATTCTCTCTCTTTTCAGTATCAAAACAGTTTGAAGTGAAACAAGGGATCAATACCCCTCCTAGACATAGTGCAGATGGCCCTTCTCTAAGTACCCCATCAATTGCTTCTTGAAATGCAAATATAATTCCCAGGATATTGGTGTGCAGGGAAGTTCCCCTCCCAGCCTCTATACTCAGTAACAGCTACAATTGGGAATCTTGAATATTACTGAAAAGAGGAGGAGTTATTCCTTCTAGGCGGTGTTAGATGAAATTCTCCATTACCCTAACATGTCTCCTGCTCTAGGATTTACCAGGTCTAGGTAAAAATTGGATCTACGTGGATACTCATGAATTCATACAATTTTTACACTGAAAGGAAATGAAACCGCCATCATACTGTAGGCCATGTGTCAGTCTATAGGGAACCCCACAAAAATCACGCATCCACAGATTTGTGGCACCATAACAGCGCAAAAACATGATGCAGGGGTTCTCATGAATTCATATGATTTTTACGCTGAAACGAAATAAAACCACCATCATACTGAATACCATGTCTTAGAGGCAGGACTATAAAAATCATGCCTCCACAAATTCGTGGCACCACAGAAGTGCAAAAACGTGGTTCCAAAGCAGGGATCCTCATGTCCCTGGCCACAGTAATCGCCAAGATAAGTTATTTGTGGCCAGGGGCATGATATGTGATTCAGTGGTTGAGTCTGGGGTGACTCAACACAAAATCCCTGAGGTTCCCTAAGTGTCCAAATTTATTTTATTTATTAATAAGAGAAGCCAATGTTGAATCAGGCCAATGGCCCATCTAGTCCAACACTCTGTCACACAGCGGCCAAAATATACCAGGTGCCATCAGGAGGTGCAGCAGTGGGGCCAGGACACTAGAAGCCCTCCCACTGCTGCCCCCTCCAGCACCAAGAATAGAGTGCATCACCTGCCCCAGACTGAGAGTTCCCATCTATACCCTGTGGCTAATAGCCACTGATGGACTTCTGCTCCATATGTTTATCTAATTCCCTCTTGAAACTGTCCATGCTTGCAGCTGCCACCACCTCCTGTGGCAGTGAATTCCATATGTGAATCACTCTTTGGGTGAAGAAGTGTTTCCTTTTATCTGTTCTAACCCGACTGCTCAGCAATTTCATGGAGTGCCCAAATGAGATTTCTAACCTGCCCTCCCCGCGGACGGGCTCAGAATCATTTTTTTGCAGCATGGATTTGCCACCAAGCTTGGGACTCATGATTTCTGCGGTGCAAGCTGTGGACACGGGCATGAGATGTGATTTGATGGTGATGCTGTTGTAGTGACCCAATTGAAAAACCCTGAGGATCCATGAGGATCCCTGCTTTGGATCCATGTTTTTGCACTTTTGTGGTGTGGAGGCATGATTTTTGTATCGCTGCCTATAGTCTAAGACCTGTTCTGCAGTACGATGGTGGTTTTATTTCGTTTCATGAGGATCCCCTGCTCTGGGATCATGTTTTTGCGCTGTTGTGGTGCCAGGCATCTGTGGATGCATGATGTTTGTGGTGCTCCCTTATAGACAAACACATGGCCTACAGTATGATGGTGGTTTTATTTCCTTTTAGTGTAAAAACCATATGAACTCATGAGGATCCATGTAGATCCGACTACTCCCCAAAGGAATAAGAACATAGGAGAAGCCAATGTTGAATCAGGCCAATGGCCCATCTAGTCCAACACTCTGTCACACAGCAGCCAAAAATACCACGTGCTATCAGGAGGTCCAGCAGTGGGGCCAGGACACTAGAAGCCCTCCCACTGCTGCCCCCTCCAGCACCAAGAATAGAGTGCAGCACCTGCCCCAGACTGAGAGTTCCCATCTATACCTTGTGGCTAATGGCCACTGATGGACTTCTGCTCCATATGTTTATCTAATTCCCTCTTGAAACTGTCCATGCTTGTAGATGCCACCACCTCCTGTGGCAGTGAATTCCATATGTTAATCACTCTTTGGGTGAAGAAGTATTTCCTTTTATCTGTTCTAACCCGACTGCTCAGCAATTTCATGGAGTGCCCACGAGTTCTTGTATTGTGAGAAAGGGAGAAAAGTACTTCTTTCTCAACCTGCTCAATCCCATTCATAATCTTATAAACCTCGATCATGTCACCCCTCAGCTGTCGTTTCTCCAAGCTGAAGAGCCCCAAGCGTTTTAACCTTTCTTCATAGGGAAGGTGTTCCAACCCTTTTATCATTCTAGTTGCCCTTCTCTGCACTTTTTCCAGTGCTATAATATCTTTTCTGAGATGTGGTGACCAGAACTGTACACAGTATTCCAAATGAGGTCGCACCAATGATTTATACAGGGGCATGATGATACTGGCTGATTTGTTTTCAATTCCCTTCCTAATAATCCCCAGCATAGCGTTGGCCTTCTTTATTGCAGCTGTGCACTGTCTCCACATTTTCATTGAGTTATCCACTAGGACTCCAAGATCTCTCTCTTGGTCCCTCTCTGCCAGTTCAGACCCCATCAACGTGTATTTATGTTTAGGATTTTTGGCTCCAATGTGCATCACTTTGCACTTGGCCGCATTGAACCCCATTTGCCAATCTCCCAAGCCTCTCTGCATGGAGCCTCAAACACTCCCCCCCCTCCGGCTCCTGAGCAGAGGGATCCGCGGGGGTTCCTTCGAGCCGGCAGATCCCCGCCCCGTCCAGGGAAGAGGTCTCCGTCGGATCCTGCCCCTCTGCAGCAGTCGGGGTCCCCTCGGAGGGAAACTGCGCCCCAGGCAGAAGGGGGGAACCGTCCCCGTCTCAAACCAGGGCTTTCCCCCCTTTGCAAAGGGAAGGGGGCAGGACTCAAAGAAAGTCGCCCTCCTTCCCCCATTCAACGTTGGAAGACAAGCCCCCCTCCCCGGAAAAAGGTGCTGGTCCCCGGGAATCCCGCCCCACCGAAGAAGAAGCCCCCCTGCCGAGAACTGCCTGCAAGGAGGGAGGACAGGGAGAGGGGGCTTTCCTTAGACCTGGCCTGACCAGAGTCCCGTTTTGGGAATCAGGGAAGACGTTGCAAGAACCCAGATTTCCAAGGCGACCCCCGAAAGCCGCTTTCCCGGGAGGAAGCCGGACCCAGTCAAGACCCGCTTCGGATTGCTTGGCCTGAGCGCCCTTCGGTTGGCTTTCCCCCTCCCACCAACTCCCACCCAACCACCCACCACCGTTTCCCGAGAGGGCTGATCAGCCTGGGGTTCCCCGGGAAGCGCAGCCCTGTGCGGAGTGACTCCCGAGGAATCCCACTGAGCTGCATTCCGGGGCGCCCCCGAGGGCAGCCGGGCCGGAGTCCAGCCCAGCGGAGGGTGGGTGGGTGAGAGGTCTGAGCGCCGCTGCTGTCGACGGGGAGGGCGGGCGGGCGGGCGGGAGGAGCCTCTTCTCTCCTGGGCTCTGCAGCTCCGAGAGGGTTAAAGCCGCCAAGCTCTTGGCTGGAGAGGCCGAGAAAGGGGTGGGGGGCTGGGTGGAAGAGGTCGCTTCGGCCTGGGGGGAAGGAGGACAGGGAGGGCTTCCGGGGGTGCGACAGTAAGAAGAGGAGAAGAGAGAGATTGGGTTTATACCCCGCCCTTCACTGCCCAAGGGAATCTCAGAGCAGCCTACAAACTCTCTTCCCTTCCGCTCCCCGCAACAGACACCCTGCGAGGTAGGTGGGGCGGAGAGAGCTCTGATAGAAACTGCTCTTTTTCAAGGACAGCCGTGCCAGGACTTTGGCTTGCCCAGGGTCATCCAGCAGGTGCATGTGAAGGAGTGGAGAATCTCCCAGATTAGAGTCGGCGCACTTCACCACTACACCAAACTGGCTCTTTGCAGCCAGATCTCCTGAAGGTCGTCTCAGGCTTGGGAGACAGACGGTTCGGTGTCGTGTGGCTTTGCGGGGGTGGTGGTGGGGGGAGGAGAGGTTCAATACCTTTAAAAGGTGACCTTCTGACGGATGTTTCCCTTTGTGAGTCCCGTTAAGGCCCCCCTGGCAGGGTCTTAAAGGCGGGATCTGAAATTTGGAAATCGGAATCAACTCCCCACCAGGGAGGTCGGAGGGGAGCCCAGGAAGAAGTCCCAGACGGGATCCCAGGGGAGGAATGGGCGGTGCTCCCCTTATCTGCAGATTCCCAAGAAGGGGGGCGGAGTTATTTACATTATTTTATTTACATTAATTAAATCCAATCTCTCCTTCTTTAATAATTTGGGGTGGGGGAACGTTAATTTGCCAGCAGAGTACAGGCCTTGTGCACAGAAGGACCCAGGTAGAGGGACCCAAGTTCTGTCCCTGCTGTTCCGTCTAAATGGGCCTGGAGAAGGCCCGCTGACCTTGACCCTGGAGGGCACAAGTGTCCATGTAGAGAGCGGGAAGAACAAGCTGGCTCTTTCCAAGGCAGCTTTTGGTGTTCTTTCCAAGGCCCTGGCCCAGCAAGGACTTCAGTCCCAGCAAGGAAGAGAAAGAGATTGGACAGGCGGGATCTGGAAGGGGACGGGGTACCAGAACTTTGTCCTCACAGAATTTTTTGTGACTTACAGCCCACTTCATTGGATGTACAAAGATTCTGGCATGCAAAAACTGAAGCCACAATGACCGTTTTGTTCAGGCTCTCCAAGACACTGTCATTTTGGCTTCATCTGGCCAACATGGCTATGCTTCTAAACAGCATTGCGGTTCTCCATGCAGGTTTGAATACAAAAGTCAAAAGGGAGGGTGGCCGGTAAAATAGGACCAGATAGCACTTGAAGGGAACTCTGCCTTTAGGACCCTTGTGGTTGCCAGCCTCCAGGTGGAGCCTGCAGATCTCCTAGAATTACAACTGTTCTCCAGATTTATAGAATGTATAGCACTTTACCCCTGCTGACACGCATCCCCTTCCCAAATTTTGTTATCCCCCAAAGCTCCACTCCCAAATCTCCAGGAATTTATTGACCTGGAGTGGCCAATCCTAGCAAGGGAGGGCATGGAGTGGATGGTCTATGGCAGGGATGGCCAAACTTGCTTAACATAAGAGCCACGTAGAATAAGCATCAGATGTTTGAAAGCTGCAAACAGATATTACACGCACGGTTTTATTGAAAAATATGCAGTTTTGCTTTTTATTAGCATTAAAGGAGAACGCCAAAAATAAAAACAAATGGGGTAAAAACAGGTATTGATAATGATATTTGTCCAATGATATTTGTTTGCTAATTATCTTTATTTGTCTGAGAGAGAGAAGTGGAAAGAAAGAGTGAAAGAGAGAAAGAGACAGAGAAAATCAAAGAAAGCAAATACATGGGGGAGGGAGAAAGGGGAAAGTGGAAAGAAAGCAAATAGAAAGAAAGGTGGAAAGAAAGCAAATAGATGGGGGAGGGAGGAAGAGAGAGAGAAGAGAAAAAAGAAAGAATAGTTGGGGAGGGAGGGGAAGGAAGGAAGAGAGAAAGATTAAAAGATAAAAGTGGAAAGAATGAAAGAGGTAGAAAGAAACGGAGAGAGAGAAAGAGAAACAGAAACAAAAAAAGTAAATAGATGAGGGAGGGAGGTGGAAGAAGGGAGAGAGAGAGAAAGAAAGAAAGAAAGCAAATCAATGAGTGAGGGGAGGAAAGAAGGAAGAGAGAGAGAAAGAAAGGTGAAAAAGAAAGATGGAAAGAAAGCAAAGAGATGGAGGAAGGAATGGGAAAAGAGAGAGAGGTGGAAAGAGAGCAAATAAATGGGGAGGGAGGAAGGGAGAGGTAGAAAGAAAGCAACTTTAACTTTAAATGTGTTCTCCAACCCCCAATCTCATCCTGATGGTGGTGGTGGTGGGAGGTTCAATATCTTTAAAAGATGATCTTCTTGGAGAAGGGATTTAAAGAGACAAATGCCTTCTCCAAACCGGTGGGTGGGAGGTCTTTGATAACGCATTTACTGTTAAAGTTGCTTTCTTTCTCTTCCCCCCACCAGCCTACCCAGGGAGGAGAACACTGGCTGGGGAAGGGAAGACCGACTGGGGAGGCATGCCTTCTCTTCACTTCCCTAGCTGCCTTGCCAGGAGCTGCACAATATGCGTGAAAGAGCGGCATGCAGCTCCAAAGCCACAGTTTGGCCACCCCGGTCTATGGCTCCCTCTGAATCTTAGGGCTGGCTTTTCTTTTCCTCAGGGAGGAGCTCCAGATGCCAGTTTTGCCCCTGCTTGTGTCGACAGCATTAGAACCCGTGACCAGGAAAGACGGCCTCAACTTGTGGGTTTTCAGCAACAGCAGAAGTTTCCCCCCCCCTTGGGGAGGAAAAGAAGCAGAAGAGCAAGGAGAACTTTCTCCTCTGTGGCAGATGGCACTTGGGCACATACGGACGGAGGGCAAGAAAGGACCTGAAGCTGGAATGGGAGCAGGAAAAGAGTGGAGTGCCAGGGAACTCTGGCAGAAAACGAGGCTGAAGAGCCTCCTGAGTGATGATGCCCTTGGCTTGGACTTGCAGCGCCAGCAGTTCAGGCAGTTCTGCTACCAGGAGGCCGAGGGCCCCCGAGACGCGTGTAGCTGCCTCCACGAACTTTGCAACCGTTGGCTGAAGCCGGAGAGGCGCAGCAAGAAGGAGATGCTGGACCTGGTGATCCTGGAGCAGTTCCTGGCCGTCCTGCCCCCGGAGATGGAGAGCTGGGTGAGGGAATGTGGGCCGGAGACCAGTTCCCAGGCGGTGGCCCTGGCAGAAGGCTTCCTCCTCAGCCGGGCAGAGGAGGAGAAGGAGCAGGTGAATAAGGGTTTCAAGACAAAAGAATCTGAGAACCTCAATCTTTTCCTAAAGCATCTCTGCCTCTTTCCTGTGCCGATGAGATCTCCCTCCCTCTCTAGGCAGCCTCTATCAAAGGGTCAAATGCCGCATGGGACATTTGAGTGCCTCCCTGCCCCTTCCAGGTCACGACCCGGGATGTGGGGGAAGCCGATTCAGGCCCATAGCCTGGATTTTGTGGTTTGTGGGGGGAAAACATATCTGGTGGGGCTGCCATTATTTTAATGTCAGCTCCAATCAGCCCCCGAGCCCAACCATCGCCAGCCACTCCTCCTGCAAGATTTAAAGGGCCCTTCAGCTGATCAGTGGGGAGCAGGTGGCCTGCCAGTCAGCTGGAGGGCCCTTTAAATCTTGAAGGAGGGAGGGAGAGGGGCACACACCATCCCCCCTTCTCAAAAGCACTTAAAAGACCCTTTAAATGCTTTCGAGAAGAAGCAGGGGGCCCGTGCATGCTCCCCCCCCAGTTCTTCTCAAAAATATCTTGTGGGGCTGGCCCTTTAAGGAAGGGGGCAGAGCCCACTGTAGCCACGGGCCAGAACTGAAGCCAAATTCTAGCCCCAGTGATAGCATTAGGGGGTGAAGGGGGGCAGAATCCTTTTCTTATTCCTCTGACTCCTCCCTTTGTCCCCTGTGTGGTGTTTCAGGTGCATGGACAATTCGTGGAGATGTTTTCAGAGTCAGAAAATGCTCCATCGAGGACCTGCCCAAATCCACAGTTCAGGGCCTTCAAGCAGGAGGATCCAACATGGGACACCTCGCCAGGTAAGGATCCCTTGTGCCTGAACAGCTGTAACAGTCACAAGGTAAACGTTATGTCTCTCTGTTATTCTCTCCAGGATGCCTGAAGCTCATTACTGCTAATTCTAGTCCTTAGGCCCGTGTTTGAGAGACTGGATTGACCTTCTTTTCCTCCCAGGCTTGGGAACAACACTTTCTGAGTCATCTCCTCTTTGTCCTGGCTTAGGAGAAGCCCTTATGCAGCCAGCTCGGATGGAGGAAGGTCCGGTGTCCTTTGAGGAGGTGGACGTGGACTTCACCAAGGAGGAGTGGGAGCTGCTGGATCCGGGCCAGAGGGTCCTGGCCATGGAAGTCATGCTGGAGAATTTTGGGAATGTGGCCTCTCTCGGTAAGGGCCCCTCTCACTTTAGCTGACAGATGCCGAAATGAATTAATCTCCATGACTGCTGTTAGCCATCCGTACACTCTAAGGATATTTTGAAGCCAGGAGTAGGTGGCCAGGCAGTGTGTCCCTGGCATGCTACCTGAACTCCGCCCTCCTGAGCCCATTTCTTCTGGCCTGATTGGGATTTCATGCAGGCGGTACAACTCTTTCATGATTCAGAGTACGGGGGTGGGCGCAGCCTGAAGTGGGGGATCTCAGCGGTTGCTTCCTGTCTGTCCTTTGAAGGAGATGGGTTTCTCAGAGAGGATGCTTCCTGTCTGCCCTTTGGATGACGAGGGCTTGCCAGTGGCGATGCTTCCTGTCTGTCTTTGGCAGAGGTGGGCTTGGTGAAGAGGATGCTTCCCTCTCAGCTGACTCTTGATCAAAGCTGCACTCCTGACTGGAACTTCGGTCCAAGTTTGGAGCAGCATCTGCAAGCGTTAAGTGATGTTTCCAGGCTCACTTTCAGGTCTTTCACCCCTACATCCATGTGCAGGGGATAAATACTTTGTAGAGCAACATTCTGGGCTTCTGTCCTTGTGCTTGATTGAGAAGGAAGGGAGACCCAGGTCAGGCTGGTTTGGAGTGTTTATGCATCCAGAAGTGCCCGGGAGACCTCACCTGCTTTGGTTTCTCCCAAAGGAGAACTTCTGACTCCCAGACCTGATCTCAGCTCCTGTCAGGAAGAAGACGACGACAAGAAGGTGTTTGCCCAGAGCTCTGTGGAAACAGAAGTAGAAGCAGGTAGCTACTGAGATGTGGGATCCTTGGGGTGGTGGGACTCCCTCCGAGGGGTGGTGGGATTTTCCTGGTTCTTCCCCACCTTATGGAAGAGAGAAATACCTATCAGGCTCTGCATCCTCCTAGTGAATAGCTTGTTGTCACTTTGTGTTCGACTCCTGTCCTGTCATACCTGGTCACAGTGGTTTTGACTGCAAGTGTGGTCAACCTCCCCCTCTACCAATGAAATAATCTCTTGCAAGCAGAGCGAGAAGAGGGCTGGTACCAAATTTACAAGAGGTGTAGCTGGCAGAATGTGGAATCACAGTACTCCCTGATAGGCTAATTTTCAACATGTGAGATGGGAGAATTTTTCAAGCAGGGAAACCTGAGTATGGGCATTTAAGAACATAAGAGAAGCCAATGTTGGATCAGGCCAATGGCCCATCCAGTCCAACACTCTGTGTCACACAGCGGCCAGAAACACCAGGTGCCATCAGGAGGTCCACCAGTGGGGCCAGGACACTAGAAGAAGAAGAAGAAGAGGAGGAGGAGGAGGAGGAGGAGGAGGAGGAGACTGGATTTATACCCCGCCTTTCACTACCCAGAGGTGTATCAGAGCGGCTTACAAACTTCTTTCCCTTCCCCTCCTCACAACAAACACCCTGGGAGGTAGGTGGGGCTGAGAGAGCTCTTGACAGAAACTGCTCTTTTTTCAAGAACAGCTCTTATCAGAACTATGGCTTGCCCAAGGTCATCCAGCCAGGTGCAAGTGGAGGAGTGGGGAATCAAACCCGGTTCTCCCAGATTAGAGTCCGTGCACTTAACCACTAGAAGCCCTCCCACTGTTGGACCCCCCCCCCCAAGCACCAAGAATACAGAGCATCACTTGTCCCAGACCGAGAGTTCCTATCTTATACTTTCTGGCTAATAGCCACTGATAGACCTCTGCTCTGCATCCACATTTTCCTCACTTGAGTATTCCCATTGCTTGAGGGTCTTTTCGTGTTCCCCATGTGTTTTGTTCCTTCTGATGGTTGATCTGTGCACTCTCCGACAGAATAGACACCCCCTTATAATCCAAACGGTGGGGTAATACCACACCACACCGACGGCACCACACTGCTGCAGAGCGGGCGTGCTGTGCCGGCTCTTAAGGCGTGACCAGTGTTCCCTCTAAGCTGAGTTAGTGTGAACTAGCTCGCAGTTTTTTTACCCTGTGGCTCACAGATTTTTGTCGTAGCTCAGGAAAGATGGCTCCAGAGCTAACTAATTTATGCCGCAGCCAAATGGCTTGCTCACAATTTTAATGCCAGTAGATCACAAAGCAGAATTTTTGCTCACAAGACTCCACGCCTTAGAGGGAACATTGGGCGTGACCCAGCTTTGCTTTTAGCAGCCCCTTCAGATGTCTGAAGCAGTGTCCCCTCTTAGCTGAGTTAGTGTGAGCTAGCTCACAGTTTTTTAAGCCTCCGGCTCACACGTTTTTGTCGCAGCTCAGGAAGGGAGGGCTCCAGAGCAAACGAATTTATGCAGTAGCCCAATCGCTCGCTCACAACTTTAATGCCAGTAGCTCACAAATTAGAATTTTTGCTCACAAGACTCCACAGCTTAGAGCAGGGGTGGGCAAACTTGCTCAACGTAAGAGCCACATAGAATAAATTTCAGATGGTTGAGAGCCGCAAGACATGAACAAATATTACGCGCACATTTTTATTTAGAAAATATGCAGATTTGCTTTTTATTACCATTAAATGAGACTGCCAAAAATAAAAACAAAAGGGGTAAAAACAGATATTGATAATGATATTTATTTGTCTAAAAGAGAGAGAAAGAGGGGGAGGTGGAAAGAAAGAACGAAAGAGGTGGAAAGAAAAAGAGAGAGAGAAACAAAGAAAGAAAATAAATAGGAGGGACGGAGGAGGGAGGGAGGAAGGGATCAAATGCATGCCTCCCCTTCACTTCCCCAGCTGCCCTGCTGGGAGCCATACAATATGTGTGAAAGAGCCGCATGTGGCTCCCGAGCCGCAGTTTGCCCACCCCTGGCTTAGAGGGAACATTGGACTCTGAAGGTACCTCAGTATTAGCATCACAGCGGCACTTCCCAACCCCGGCCTGTATCAGTCTAACACGGAACAGAAGATATCCTGTGTACTGGGGTTGGGGGGGAGGACGGACAGGGCCACAGGGGAGTTGCCAGTCAAGTTGGAGGGGTCTCTGGGCTGGCCTGTAGCTGAGTCAGATGGGGCACAGACTCCAGGTGTCCACCTGGCCCTCGTGGGAGGGAGGAACGCTTCTCCCTCTGGTCTGGCAGGACAGGATTGACAGCTACCGCTCTCTCTGCTGGTGTCACAGTGAATTGGGGGTGAAGTTATTTTTCAAGGCTGGCTTCTTTTTCTTTTAATTTTTTTAAATTTTTATAATCTGTTTATTAATTTTCCAACAGAAAAGGATGAGACCAAAAAAATCGTTAACACATCGTCACCATAAACAGAACAAATGTGTTATAATTTCCTCCTGTCACAACACAATTTTCCAACTCCCATTTCAAGCTTATTCAATCATTCTGGCGACAACATTTACTAAATTACAGTTCTCATATTTGATCCCGCTTAACATTTTATATTTCAGTACTCTTAATTAATTAATCTGATTATATATTACGTGCCCTTAGGTAAAGGTAAAGGTTCCCTTGCTTGAAAGCAAGTCAAATCCGACTCTAGGGCTGCGGTGCTCATCTCCATTTCAAAGCCGAAGAGCCAGCGCTGTCCGAAGACATTTCCGTGGTCATGTGGCCGGCATGACTAAACACCAAGGCGCACGGAATGCTGTTACCTTCCCACCGAAGCGGTACCTGTTTATCTACTTGCAATTTCTTGCTTTCAAACTGCTAGGTTGGCAGGAGCTGGAACTAGAGACGGGAGCTCACCCCGTCATGCGGCACTCTCGGGTCTCCACCTGCTGAACTACTGACCTTCCACAGCCTGCAGTTCAGCATCTTAATCACTTGAGCCTCCGCAGCTCCTGGAGTTGCATGCCCTTCCCACGACTCAAATAACTCAAACAAATTGATGCCCAAGCAATATTCACTTTTCTCTTTCTATATCTATGTTAGATTATTGCCCTACGCATATTTCGAATCTACTTACTCATGGAAGTATTTCCTGTGCTCAATACAACAAGACCCTTCCCTAAAAATATATATATTTATGTTCTTACCTATTCTCTGTAGGCAATTTCTTTAGCATTTACTATTGTTACCCGCCTAAAAACTTTTTTAATGTAAACAGGGCCCTTTCATTTTTTAGGTGTCAGAGATGAATCCTTTGAATGGACCCCCTCTACCTTTATTGTACTGCAGTGGGTAGAGCAATGATTTGTGTGATATTCTTACCTTGTGGAGCTGCCTTTGGAGGACAGGAGGACAAGTCGTGACCAGTCTGGCAGGGGGGACTTTGTCGGTCAAACACACTGGGTGAAAAACTACCTCAGTTCTTCTGACATTCCTCATCGACCTGGGAGAAGCAAATAAGCAATCTGTGACTTACTTCACTCAACTCACTGCCTTGTGGCTCCTTTTTCATTTGCAGTTTCTTGCAGGGAAGGAGTAACTTTCCCAGGGAAATGCGGTTTCTCTCTTCTTCTTCTTTTTTGCCACAAACTGCTGATCTTTCAGTACAGTGTAGGATGTCACAGGGCCACATTCCCAAGGGAGACTCGAAAGGGTTTTTAGAAGACAGGTCTTTAAAACTTCCACTCTCTGCAAGAGTTAATGTATTTCATTCCCTAATGTTCTCTGCTCCATTTTTTCACAATGTTCATGCTTGTTTTCTCTTTCTTTCAGCAGGAGATGCGGAAAGAATGCAAACAGGGGAGAAAAAATATAAATGCCTGGAGTGTGGGGAAAGCTTCGGCCACAGTTCAAGCCTTGGTTACCACCAAAGAATACACACCAGAGAGAATCCATATCAGTGCCTTGAGTGTGGAAAAAGCTTCAAGATTCGTACACATCTTACTTCTCATCAAGGAATTCACAGAGTGGAGAAATCATACAAATGCCTTGAGTGTGGGAAAAGGTTTAGGAGAAGTCCAAGTCTTATTTCTCATCAAAGAATTCACATAGGCGAGAAACCATTTCCATGCCTGGAGTGTGGAAAAAGCTTCAAAAGTAATCTAAATCTTACTACCCATCAAAAAATTCACACAGGGGAGAAACCTTATAAATGTCTGGAGTGTGGGAAAAGCTTTAGTCAGAGTCACCACCTGACTTCTCATCAAGGAATTCACACAGGGGAGAAACCATATACATGCCTGGAGTGTAGGAAAAGTTTCAAAAGTAGTTCAACTCTTACTATCCATCAAAGAATTCACACAGGAGAGAGACCATATAAATGCCTGGAGTGTGGGCAAAGTTTCAGTCAGAGCAACAGACTTACTTCCCATCAAAGAATTCATACAGGGGAGAAACCCTATGAATGTCTGGAGTGCGGGAAAAGCTTCAATCGGAGTGATCACCTTACTTCCCATCAAAGAATTCACAGAGGCGAGAAACCATATAAATGCCTGGAGTGTGGAAAAAGCTTCAGGAGTAGTCCAACTCTTAATATCCATCAAAGAATTCACACAGGGGAGAGACCATACAAATGTCTGGAGTGCGGGAAAAGCTTCATTCGAAGTGACAAACTTACTTTCCATCAAAGAATTCACACAGGGGAGAAACCATATAAATGCCTGGAATGTGGGAAAAGCTTCAGTCGGAGTAATAACCTTACTTCTCATCAAAGAATTCACACAGGGGAGAAACCATATAAATGCCTGGAGTATGGGTTAAGCTTCAGTCAGAGTGACATCTTTACTTCCCATCGAAGAGTCCACAAAGGGGAGAAGCCATCTAAATTCCTGGAGTGTGGGAAAAGCTTCTGTTACAATATATCCCTTGCTCGCCATCAAAGTATTCATAGAGGGGAGAAACCATATAAATGCCTAGA
Organism: Gekko gecko; assembly: GCA_029375565.1. Lineage (NCBI taxonomy): Eukaryota > Metazoa > Chordata > Lepidosauria > Squamata > Gekkonidae > Gekko > Gekko gecko. Next base: position 8,919,609 of record JAPDNY010000002.1, read on the forward strand.
GTGTGGGAAAAGCTTCTCTCGGAGAGACAGCCTGACTTCCCATCAAAGAATTCATACAGGGGATAAACCATACGAATGCCTGGAGTGTGGAAAAAGCTTTAGGTACAGTACAAATCTTACTTCTCATCAAAGAATTCACACAGGGGAGAAACCATATAAATGCCTTGAGTGTGGAAAAAGCTTCCGTCAGAATACACATCTTATGTCTCATCAAAAACTTCATGGAGGAGAGAATCCATAGAAATGCCTAGAATGTAAGAAAAGCTTTTGTCAGAGTACAGACCTTCATCCATCATCCCATCCAAAATGTTATACAGAGGAAAAACCATAGCTATTTCTGGAATGTGGGAAAGACTTTGGACGAAAAGGTCAACTATCTTCCCATTAAAGATTCCACGCAGGCAATAAATCAAATAAATGCCTGGAGTACGGAAGAAACTTCAGTAAGAAGAAGAAGATAAGAAATTGAATTTATACCCTGCCCTTCACTCAAGCCTCAAGCGGCACAAGATCCTTTCCCACCCCCTGTAACAGACACCCTGTGGGCTGGTGGAGCTAGAAATCCTTGATAAAACTGCTCTTTTCAGACAGCTCTGTCAGAACTGTAACTTGCCCAAGGTCATCCAGCAGCTGCTAGTGGGTAGGTGGGGACTCAAGCCCAGTTCTCCCATATTAGAGTCTGCGCATTGACCACTAGCCAAACTGGCTCTCAAGAGTGGCAACCTTACTCCATATCAAAAAATTCATACAGGGGAGAAAGGCATTACATCAAGGTAAATTCGATTAGGAAATGAGAAAGAAGTTCAGTAAAATCATAATACATGCAGTACATTATGCAGTAAAACCGGTTAAAGTTTTTCCCATGCTTCAATCCACTATCCTAATCCCGTCTTGAAAATGCCCTCATAAACTATTCTATTTCATGCTTTCTGTGGACGGCTAAAATTGTGGGAGCCTTCCTGACTCTATCAAACTGGCCATTCCTACAAGTGACAGCCGCAGCAGATCAAACTGAGAGCTCTGATTCATAGATCTTTTAAGATGTAGGCCCTAAAAGACTTTGTAGGTAGCAGCAAGGGCTATGAAATGAACCAATAGCCTAAACCTTCTCTTGAGGAGCAACTCAGCTATGTAACATCTGTGTTCTGTGCCCAGCCCTGAAAAATATTTGAATAGCGGCGTTCTGTACCAGCTGGGGATTCTGACTTCAAGCAAAGACCCATTTAGAACACATTGCAGTAGTCTAGCTAGGTGAGGAGGAAGATTTTAAAATATCCCCGCTGAGGATGAAAGGTCTCTTGGTGCTACTTCTTCAAAGGGGACAGACCTCTGGGCGATGGCCAGTCATGGTGGCCATTTTTTTCAAACCGTGCGATACCCTAGGTAATAAGACTTCTATGGGAATATTGGAACTTCTTAAGGAAAATAATACCTGCCCTATTTTAACATCAGTTAGGGTATGTTTAGCCAACAGGGACAGAAGGAATTGCATTTATAACCACCTTTCTTTTGTTCTTCCGTTTGCTGATCTGGTGCTGTGCTTAAGTATGCTTGTAAACTTTTCCTTTTGGGGGGGGTATTTTTAACATGTGGATGCGTGTGTGTGCACCTTGTGACTGACCCCTACTGGGGTCCTGGAGGATATTTAGAGAGGTGGCTGAATCAAGCCTGCCCCTGCCTCCCACCTCTGGTATTCCAAGGAGGTCTCCCATCCAAATACTTGTCAGAGTCACCCCTGTTTTGTTGTTGTTCAGTCGCACAGTCGAGTCCGACTCTTCGCGACCCCATGGACCAGATTACGCCAGGCCCTCCTGTCTTCCGCTGTCCGCTGAAGTTTGCTCAACTTCATGTTCGTTGCATCGATGACACTGTCTAACCATCTCATCCTTTGCCGTCCCCTTCTTCTTTGACCTTCAATCTTTCCCAGCATCAGGGTCTTCTCCAGTGAATGCTCCCTTCTCATTTGGTGGCCAAAGTATTTGAGCTTCAGCTTCAGGATCTGGCCTTCCAGGGAACAGTCAGGGTTGATTTCTTTAGGATTGACTGATTTGATCTCCTTGCAGTCCAAGGGACTCTCAAGAGTCTTCTCCAGCACCATAGTTCAAAAGAATCTATTCTTCGGCGCTCGGCCTTCCTTATAGTCCAACTCTCGCAGCCATACATTACTACGGGGAATACCATTGTTTTGACCATGCGGACTTTTGTTGGCAAGGGTGATGTCTCTGCTTTTTATCATGCTGTTTAGGTTTGCCTAAACACCCCTGTTTAGCTTCCCAGATCTGACGAGATCAGGCTTGCCTGGGCTATCCAGGTCAGGGTGTTAACTTTTCCTTTTTAATAAATATTCTAATCTTCTGATGCTGGTAATGGATCTCTGTACCACATAGTTTACCCAACTGCTTTGGACATGCTGTTTTGCAAGAGGGATACCCAGGGAGGACAGAGGCCGTTGGTGTACATATGGTCATCTCTTCGGGGAGCCCCAACACAGCCCTTGGTCCCTGTGGTACCCAGGCACTGGGTAGGAGGAGACGTTGTGGCCAGGCCTCAGAACTAGGAAGGGGAACTGAGCGTACTGCTCCTCCCAGTGGGAAACCCCTAGAATGAACAGGTGGTGGCAGTGAGTACCGTAGTGGAAGGAAGAGAAATAGCTCCCTCCAGGAGTTGGCAGCACAAAAGAGGGAGTCGGCAGAACAGGGTCTGTGGCAGAATCAGGTGAGTAGCTGTGTTGGTCTGAAGCAGCGGAAAAATGTTTGAGTCAAGTAGCACTTTTAAGATCAACAAAGTTCTAGGTATAAACTTTCATGTGCAGGCATGCTTCTTCAAATTCCTTTCAATTAACCAGTTTTTAACGCACAAAAGGACTTATCCTCTTATCCCGTGACTGCTGAGTTTACTTTGGAGCCTTTGATGAGGAACTTTATCAAAAGCTTTCTGGAAGTCGAGGTAAACAGCATCATCTGGGTCACCCTTGTGCACATGTTTGTTCACCCCTTCCAGGAACTCTGAAAGTTTAGTAAAACAAGATCTTCCCTTACAAAATCCATGCTGATTCTTCCTCGGTCAATTTTTTCATTGATGTGCCCACTAATTCTATCTTTAATGTACTGTGCATGGTGCATCTAGCTTCTGATAACAGCTGAGATACATACACAAACACACATATTCAGAGGAGGTTTGCCACTGCCTGCCCCTGCATCACAACATTAGTATTCCTTGGTCATCTCCCATCCAAATACTAACCAGGGCCAATCCTGCTTAGCTTTCAAGATCCAACGAGATCTGGTTGGAAAAACTTTCAGGCAGAAAGCTTGTCTAATTTCCCATCAAAGAACTCACTGAGGGGAGAAACCATATAAATGCCTTGAGTGTGGGGAAAAAACTTTGCATTCTATTCCCCTGAAAAGAAATTTACACAGGGAAGATACTGTAACTTTCCATGAAAGAATTCACACAGGAGAAACTATATAAATGCCTGGGAGGTGGGGAAAGCTTCCTTCAAAGTAGGGTGGGGCATTCAGATGTATAAAACCTCAAACATCATCATGCTACTGGGGGCTAGCTCAGTACCTTAGGGGATAAGAATTTGATGGGGAAAATCTGCTTCAGAGTGGGGTGGGGAACAGGGAATCCATCATACCATGCCATAGAAACAGGTATTGGTCTCAAGACAAGTTACCAGAAAGGTGAAGCCCTGATTGGAGCAATCTTTGTTCACGGAAGCCCAGGAAGAAGATATGAGAAAAGCCACCATCTTGTCCCCTGGAATAAAAGGGGGGCGTGGAGGGAACACAAAAGGGTGGAGAAATGGCCTCCACTCCACTGTGCCCACCCTTGGGGAGTGGGCTCCCTCCTCTGACTAAGAAAAGAGTCTTAGGGAGGATGTCACCTGGGGTGAGTTTGGGACTCTATGGTTCTCCAGGGGGTAAACGGTCACTTTCGTTGCAAATACTGGAGGGATGGGCATGGCTTATGTGATCCCGGCATTGTTTCAGGAACCAGGATAGGCAGGGATCTTGGGGACAAGGGGTGGCCTTCTTTTCTCCTAAGATCTTAACCACTGTTAATTGTGGGAGCAGGATTTCAATGATCCCTAAATGGACCAGGGGATCTACTGGAGCTTTCTAGTGTCTCAGCTCCATTTCCACCAGCATCCAAAGCAGACCGGCTCATCTATTTAGGCGTGCTATACGCTCACCGAGGGACTGCCCTGCAGTGACGCTACAAATGCCTCGTGCCCCGCGTGTGCTCCCTTCTTGCCCAGAGCTGGAAACACACAGCTTCCGGAACGCCAGCACGACGTTAGGATGGAATGATCTGGGTTCTAACCTCGCACTTCCGACACACTAGGCGACTACAGGAGCTGAGGTGCCTTGGCAGCCTGCAGCAGTTGCGCAGGGACAGTGTTAGTTCTACCGTAACCGGGAGGAAGGGCGAGCTGTCACTGCTGCCCCTTGGAAAGCTCTACCTTGGCATCTTACTGCCAAGATTCCCAGGAGTTGCGGTGCTCATCTCCGTTTCACAGCCGAAGGTAGCCAGCGCTGGTGCCGAAGACGTTCCCGTGGCCACGTGGCCGGCATGACTAAACACCTGAGGCTGCCCTGAGAACCGCTGTTCCCTTGCCAACACCGCAGTGGTACCTATTTATCTACTTGCAATTTGCTTGCTTTCGAACTGCTCACGGTTGGCAGGAGCTGGAAACTAAGCAGAGCAGGGAGCTACACTCCATGCCTTGCGGCACCCAGGGTCTCGAACTGCTGAACTACTGACCTTCCACAGCCTGCAGTTCAGTGTCTTAACTCACCTTGAGCCACCGCAGCTCCTTCCTCTTGTATATCAGAGCAATAAACTTGACTCAATTCATTGGAATGTATGGTTTAAATAGCACTTTGGTATAGGTGAATGGAATTGATATTGTCTTATTATGTTTATTTGTAGATGTATGTTAATATTTTGTTGGTGACTGATTGATGGGATTGTAATTTTGGATTCTCAAGACTTCTGCATCAGTGTTCCCTCTAAGCTAAGTTGGTGTGAGCTAGCTCACAGTTTTGTAGCCTCCGGTTCACACATTTTTGTCTCCGCTCAGGAAGGAGGGCTCCAGAGCAAACTAATTTATGCAGGAGCCGGATCCCTGGCTCACAACGTTAACGCCAGTAGCTCACAAAATAGAATTTTTGCTCACAAGACTCCACGGCTTAGAGGGACCATTGTTCTGCATAATATTTTGCAGTTATTGTATGTTTTGATATGTTATACTTGATCTTAAAAACACTTTAAACGTTAAACGTTTTGATATGTTATACTTGATCTTAATAAACACTTTAAACATTAAAAAAAAGTTTAATTATAATAGATCCGGATCTTGGTAGGTAACGTAGAATCTTTTGATTAGAGAAACCTATAGTAGAATATATATTTTACAACTGCGCTTTTTGTATAATGAAGTTATACAGGCCTCATTTCCTAGAAAAAGAGCTGCAGGAGCTCCTTGGCATATCTAAACGGCCATTTAAATTACCCATTTTTTTGTCTCGGCTCAGGAAGCCAGGGCTCCAGGGCAAACTGGTTCATGCAGGAGCCAAATCGCTCGCTCACAACTTTAATGCCTGCAGCTCACACAAAGCAGAATTCTTGCTCACAAGACTCCGCCGCTTAAGAGGGAGCACTGGTCTGGACTCCACCGGCAATTCCCTCCTGGCTCCTGCCGCAGGAATCGGCTTCCAGTCTCTTCTCCAAAAAGCAAACGCAAAGCCCTTTCTGCAGAGAGAACGGAGGGAGAGAGAAAGGCAGGCTGACGACGGGGAGGGATGGAGGGCGCAGTGTTCCCTCTAAGCTGAGTTAGTGTGAGCTAGCTCACACTCTGATGGCAGAAAGTGAAGAGGACCTAAAGAGCCTCTTGCTCAGGGTGAAAGAGGAGAGCGCAAAAGTGGGCTTGAAGCTCAACATCGAAAAAACTAAGATCATGGCATCTGGCCCCATCACTCCTTGGCAAATAGAAGGGGAAGTCGTAGAAGTTGTGACAGACTTCACGTTCCTAGGATCCCAGATCACTGCAGATGGTGACTGCAGCCATGAAATTAAAAGACGCCTGCTCCTTGGGAGGAAAGTGATGGCAAACCTAAACAGCATGATAAAAAGCAGAGATATCACCTTGCCAACAAAAGTCCGCATGGTCAAAGCAATGGTATTCCCCGTAGTAATGTATGGCTGCGAGAGTTGGACTATAAGGAATGCCGAGCGCCGAAGAATAGATTCTTTTGAACTATGGTGCCGGAGAAGACTCTTGAGAGTCCCTTGGACTGCCAGGAGATCAAATCAGTCAATCCTAAAAGAAATCAACCCTGACTGTTCCCTGGAAGGCCAGAGACTGAAGCTGAAGCTCAAATACTTTGGCCACCCAATGAGAAGGGAGCACTCACTGGAGAAGACCCTGATGCTGGGAAAGATTGAAGGTCAAAGAAGAAGGGGACGGCAAAGGATGAGATGGTTAGACAGTGTCATCGATGCAACGAACATGAAATTGAGCAAACTTCAGCGGACAGGGGAAGACAGGAGGGCCTGGCGTGATCTGGTCCATGGGGTCGCAAAGAGTCGGACTCGACTGTGCGACTGAACAACAACAAGCTCCCAGTTTCTTAGCCTCCGGCTCACACATTTTTTGCCTTCGCTGGGGAAGGGACGGGCTCCAGAGCAAACTAGTTTATGCAGGAGCCAGATCCTTTGCTCACAACTGTAATGCCAGGAGCTCACAAAGTAGAATTTTTGCTCACAAGACTCCACAGCTTAGAAGGAGCATTGCTGGGGGGCGGGGGGGCATCGCGTCCCGGAGGCGGGGCGGGGGACGGACGCTTGGGAGAACAGGCCCCACCCCTGGCCGCCTCGGCCCCACAGACGGGGAGGCCAGCGAGGCCGAAATCCTAGAGCAACCGCCAGGGAAGCGGGAGGGGGGGAGTCTCCTTCCTGCCTGCCTGCCTGCCTGCAACGTGCAGGTGGGGGAATCGGCCTTCCTCGTTCTCCTGCGTGCAAAGCGGCATCAGCGACTCCCTCCTCCCGGGTGAGTCGAGGGGATCCCGGGGCGGGGGTGGGTGGGGAGGTAGGCGAGGCTGGGACACCTGGGGTGGGTGGGAGGGAAGTGCAGGGGAAGGTCAAGGGGAACACCACCAGCAGGGCTTTTCAAATGTTCTTATGAATGGGTAGGAAAGGAACCTTCTCGCGGCTTTAGACTGGGGAGGGGGCCGACGGGTCAAGACTGGGGAGCAGATTTGGAGGGGGGGACAGGAGAGCCCCCCCCCACTCCTTCTGCCTCCTTTGCATCTGGCCCCAGCAGGCCTTTCCTTCCACCGCCATCCGGCTCCCAGGCAATGCAGCCGTGTCCTTTTCTACTTGGGAAACTGAGCCCCCCTGCGATCCTCTTTGTCCTCCGTATCAAAATCCTGGTCTCCTCTGAGTTGGGGGCTGTTTCTCTGCTCCACTAGGGTGTGTGGAGAAAGGGGGGTTCCCTCCAGGCTTCTGAGATCATGAACCAGGGTTGCAAGATGTTTTCCAGGGTCAGCAGGGCCAGGGGCTGGGTGGGAGGGAGAAGGCCCCCCCCACCCGGCGTGTATTGAAGATGTCCGTCTCTGACCTGATTCATACAAATAGAGACAGTGGACACAAGCGTTCCTCTTGCAGTGCTAGCTTTCTATGTGCGGGGCATTTTGCATGTTGGTGACAAACCTTTGTTGTTGCAGAGTTCCCGGCTGCAATCTCCCACCTGTCTCCTTGAGCCAGGCAGTTTAGTTCCTGAGGGCCTTCCCTCCCATGCCCCTCTCCTCAACCTGTGGAGCAGGCTGGAGGGTTTTGGTATCCTTCAAAGGAGAGGAGGGAGTGCCGTGGTTTCCGGCAGGGTCAGGAAATGAGTGCCCAGGAATGGATTTGGAAAGGCGGGGAGGACACATGGCCAGAAAGGAAGGGGGCAAGATGGTCAAGGAATGTGCGACCTTCCCCCCCCTCAAAAAAAAACTGGCCAGTTGAGGGGAGAGATGGCAGGTCAAACCATCCCGAGATTTACTGGGTAAATTCCAGGATCTTGAATTGTGTCCCAACACCAATCTGGAGGCAGGGTCATTTCAAAGGACTGACACAGAAAATGTGTGTGTAGCAAAAAAGGTTTGGTGTAGTGGTTAAGTGCACGGACTCTAATCTGGGAAAACCAGGTTTGATTCTCCCACTTCTCCACTTGCAGCTGCTGGGTGACCTTGGGCAAGCCCTAGTTCTGTCAGAGCTGTCCTTGAAAGAGCAGTTTCTGTCAAGAGCTCTCTCAGCCCCACCTGCCTCACCGATTGTCTGTTGAGGGAAGGGGAAGGGAAAGGAGATTGCAAGCCGCTCTGAGACTCCGAGTGAAGAGCAGGGTATAAATCCAATCTCCCCTTCTTCTTCTTCTTCTTCTTCTTCTTCTTCTTCTTCTTCTTCTTCTTCCTTCTTCTTCTTCTTCTCCTTCTTCTCCTTCTTCTCCTTCTTCTCCTTCTTCTCCTTCTTCTCCTCCTCCTCCTCCTCCTCCTCCTCCTCCTCCTCCTTCTTCTCCTTCTTCTCCTTCTTCTCCTTCTTCTTCCCTCCATCGTTCTTTCTCTCACTCCCAGGAAGCAGCGGAAAAACACCTCTGACACCTCCTCCCCCGTCTCCTCTGTGCGGTGAATGGAAAAGAGCTGCCATGAAGCCTTTTCAGGTAATGGGGGAGAGTCTCACTTTTCAGGTGATGGGGGACAGTAATTGGGCTCCTTTTCCCTTGGTTCTCCTGGAATCCCTGTTAATCTCCCAGATTCAGCAATCAGAGCATGCTCTGTGGCATGACATCCCTGCTGCGTTTCCTTCCCTAACTGTGCCCTCCCCAGGACTACTCCACATCGCCGAGAATTTCCCAAGGTGCAACGGGCAACCCTGACAGAGAGTTAGTTTGCTGATAATTTGAGGGGGAAACGTTGCAAAAGACTTACGCTCGCTTGTCAGGTAGCCAGGATTGTACCAAAGCACGGGGGGAGGAAGAAGCAAGTCCCGTCTCCCCCAGGAACAGAAAGGCCAGAAGGTACAGAACAGACTGTGGGATGAAATCTTTTTTCAAGGGAACCAAATCACACTTCTGTCATCCCCTAGAAACCTGGTCCTTAGTGGAGAGAAATTCGGGTTCTGTGGGAAATCTGGGAGACAGTATTGGGATATGATCTTTCTTGATGATTTACACACACACCCAACCCCCGAATTGGAATCCAAGCGTTGCCCAGCTAAGAACTGCTCTACGGGGTGGGGGTCAAAATGGCCAAGAACTTTTATTGGTTAAGAAGCCACGTTGGATCAGGCCTGTGTCCCATCGAGTCCAAACCAGGTACCATCAGGAGGTCCACCGAGGGGGCCAAAATTCCAGAAGCCCTCCCACTCTTGCTCCCAAACACCAAGAACACGGTGTATCCCTGCCCCAGACTTTGTGTTCCCTCTTTACCTTGTAGCTAATAGAAGAAGAAGAAGAAGAGTTTGGATTTATACCCCGCCCTTCACTGCCCAAAGGCATCTCAGAGTGGCTGACAAACTCCTTTCCCTTCCCCTCCCCACAACAGACACCCTGGGAGGGAGGTGGGGCTGAGAGAACTTCTGACAGAAACCGTCCTTGAGAGAACAGCTGTGCCAGAGCTTGTGACTGACCCAAGGTCACATCAGCAGGTGCAAGTGGAGGAGTGGGGAATCAAACCCGGTTCTCCGAGATAAGAGTCCGCGCACTTAACCACTACACCAAACTGGTGTAGCCACTGATGGATCTCTGCTCCATATGTTTATCTAATACCTTTAAAGCTGTCTATCCTTGTAGCCACCACCACTTTCAGTGGCAGTGAATTCCACATGAATTCCTCTTTAGGTGAAGAAGTACTTCCTTTTGTCTGTCCTAAACCTACTGCTTATTAATTTCGTGGAGTGCCCACGAGTTCTTGCATTGTGAAAAAGGGAGAAAAGTATTTATTTTTCTCCCTCCTCTGCCCCATGCATAATTTTGTAAAGCGCTATCGTGTCATGTTACCCCTCAGTTGTCGTTTCTCTAACCTAAAGAGCCCTAACCTCTTTAACCTTTCTTCATACAGAAAGTGTTCCATCCCCTTAAATAATTTCAGTTGCCCTTTTCTGCATTTTCCCAATGCTATAATACCTTCTTTGAGGTGTGGTGACTAGAACTGTACTTAGTATTCCAAATGAGGCCACAGCATAGATTTATACAGGGGCATTATGATAACAGCTGATTTGTTTTCAGTTCCCTTCCTAATAGTCCCCGGCATAGCATTTCTCTTTTTTATTGCAGTCGCACGCTGAATTGACATTTTCATTTTGTTATCTACCGTGACTCTAGGATCTCCTGTTCAGTTACCATCAGTTCGGACCCCAACAACGTATATTTATAGTTTGGATTTTGGACTCCGATGTGTGTTTACTTTGCACGTGCCCACTTTGAACCTCATTTGCCACTCTGATACCCACTAGCCTCGACAGGTCCCTCTGGAGTGCTTCATAATCTTCCCTGGTTCTCACCACCCTGAACAACTTAGCGTCATCCACAAACTTAGTCACTTCCCTGCTTACTTCCAACTCCATATCATTAATGAACAAGTTAAAAAGCGCTGGACCTAGAACTGAGCCCTGCGGTACCCCACTGCTTACCGCCTTGCACTGTGAAAACGGCCCGTTTATAGTCACCCACTGTTTCCTGTTAATTAACTAGTTTTTAATCCATAAGAGGACTTATCCTCTTATCCTATGACTGCTGAGTTACCTTAGGAGCCTTTGATGAGGAACTTTATCAAAAGCTTTCTGGAAGTCTAGGAAAACGACATCTACTGGGTCACCCTTGTCCACATGTTTGTTCACCCACTCAAAGAACTCTAAAAGGTTAGTGAGAGAAGATCTTCCCTTACAGAATCCATGCTGATTTTTCCTCAGTAGCTTTTGTTCATCAATGTGCCCACTAATTCTATCTTTAATAGCGGATTCCACCAACTTACCTGGTATCAATGTTAGACTGACTAGCCTGTAATTTCCCAGATCTCCTCTGGAACCTTTTTTAAAGATGGGGGGGTTACATTAGCTACCTTCCAGTCCTTGGGAATGGAGGAGATTCTAGTGACAGATAGGATATTTTTGTCAGGAGATCCACAAGTTCACATCTGAGTTCTTTCCGAACTCTTGGATGAATGCCATCTGGGCCTGGCGATTTGTCAGTTTTTAATTTGTCCGTGAGGCGTAGGACCTCCTCTCTGGACACCTCAACCTGACTCAGGTCTTTCAACGCTCCTCCTGAAACCAGCGGTTCTGGAGTGGGCAAGCACTTCTCATCTTCCACAGTGAAGACAGAGGCAAAAATGCATTTAGCTTCCCTTCCATTTCCATTCCTGGGCAGGGTAGTTGAGAGAGCAGTAGCGGAGCAGCTCCAGGCTTTCTCAGATGAAACCTTGGCTTTGGATCCCTTCCAGTCTGATTTCTACCCTGGCCATGGGATGGAGACGGCTCTGGTCTCTCTCATGGATGATCTCCACAAACAGCTGGATTGAGGAAGGAAGGAGGAAGAAGCCAGAGCATATACTAGGCTGGCCGTGATCTTCTGTCCCCGGGATGAGCCCAAGGAGAGCTGGGAAGGGACAGCCTCAAGGCTCTGATGCTGTTCAGAAATTGTTTTAATACCCATGTTGCTTTTTTCCCTCATGGATCAGATTTCCAGTGCTGGAAAGAACTGCATTCTTCTTCTTCTTCTTCTCTTCCCAGGGCCCAGTGTCCTTTGAAGAGGTGGCCGTGTATTTCACCCTGGGGGAATGGGTCCTGCTGAGCCCAGCCCAGAGAGCTTTCTACAAGGAAGTCATGCTGGAGAATTTTGGGAACGTGGCCTCTCTGGGTAAGGCTCCATGTCTCATTGTTGTGAAGTGTGACTATGACTTGTGACTATGGTAATGAAGTCACTGTTGAGGAAGGACGTGGTTAGGCCCTTTTGGTCAGCTCTGCCGCCCCGTCTACAGCTCTGGCCAGGGTCCAGGATTCTCCTTACACGGAGGGGGGGCCCTGCCTAGCAGTCCTTCGACCACAGGAGAGGGCATCAGAAGAGGTATGAAGATGTGCCTTGGAGTTGGGTGATTTGAAAAGGGCTGGGTGACATCTACTTATTTATTTATTTATTTTGTTTCTAGTCCCCCCTTTTCACAGGGAATCAAGGTGCATGTCAGAAAATGAGTCAAAACAATTAGCGAAATGGGACATTCAATAAAAAATGCCAGAGGTTCATGTCGAGTTCATTGGTCCATTTATGGACCATTTTCACCCAGTTACCATAACGGATGTTGACAGGACCTTAGGATTTGTGAAGGCCACTGCTAGGGCTCTGCATCCGTAAGAGTTTTGAGGGCACAAGTAGGTATCAGGGGATGTGCTTTGCACAGATTTTTAATTGTTCCTTATGGAACGGTCTCAAAGCTTTGCCGTTGGAGGCCAGTGGTCATCAGTGTGGGGCTTGTATTGCAGGGTTCCAGTTTTCCCCCTTACTGCTCATGCTTTGGGTCAAGCCCTTAGGAGAAATGATTCACTCCTCTGGAATCGGTTGTCTTCAATATGCTGATGACACCCAGCTCTCTCTCTCTCCATCCAAACCTCCTGGCGATACATTAGAGTCCTGGTTCCCTGGGGATCCTGGAAGGCCGGGGCGATACTGAAAGGGTTCTGCAACTCTCTCCAGCTTGGGATAGAGTTCAGCTATCTTGGAACTGCTGAATGGAAGTGCACAGAGAAGAATTATAATCTTGTCCTTTTTTTCCCCTCATAAAAGGACCTGTGACTGCCAAACCTGATCTCATATCATGGCTGGAAGGGGAAGACAAAACCAATGGTGAGAAGTGATTTTAACTACCTACACATTGATTGAGCCAATATGTGTTCAAGTCAGGAGAAAGAAATTGGGTTTCTAGATACACTCAATCAGTGTTCCCTCTAAGCTGAGTTAGTGTGAGCTAGCTCACAGTTTTTTAGCCTCTGGCTCACACTTTTTTTTAGCTCAGGAAGGATGAATCCCGAGCAAACTAATTTATGCAGTAGCCAAATCGCTCACTCACAACTTTAATGCCAGTAGCTCACAAAGTAGGATTTTTGCTCGCAAGACTCCACAGCTTAGAGGGAGCATTGCTGTCGATGCCTGTGACATTGGAGCAGATGGTCACAGAACTTAGTAGGGGGGAGGCGATCAGAGAGTCGGAAGGGACGACCAGGGTCCTCTAGATCAACCTCTTGCACAATGCAGGAAATTCACAACTACCTCCCCCTGCTCCATGCCCAGGAGATGGCAAAAAAACCTTGAGGACCCCTGGCCACACAGGCCTGGAGAGAACGGCTTCCTGACCCCAAAGTAGAACACACAATCCAAAAATGAGAATACGCAGTCAAAGGAAAACCCAAAACCAAAACAATACTGTCTAAAGAAAATGTCAGAATCAATTTACAACGATTTCATAAATTTGTTGAAAACGGATACAGGTTTGATTGTTGTATAAATACAAGCAGATATAACAATGGATCAAAATTTACAAGCACAAATCAATACCGTATGCCAAATACCAGCAATGTCAGCCTTAATTTACAAAGTGGTCCACTAGCCCCCCCATAAAAGAGGAAATCTGGTCTGCACCTCTTCTGCTCTCACGGGCGAGCTAGCTAAATGACACTAGATAAACATATGGAGCAGAGGTCCATCAGGGTCTATTAGCCACAGGGTATAGATGGGAACTCTCTGTCTGGGGCAGGTGATGCTCTCTATTCTTGGTGCTGGAGGGGGCAGCAGTGGGAGGGCTGCTAGTGTCCTGGCCCCACTGCTGGACCTCCTGATGGCACCTGGTATATTTTGGCCGCTGTGTGACAGAGTGTTGGACTAGATGGGCCATTGGCCTGATTCAACACTGGCTTCTCTTATGTTCTTATGTTCTTACCAACTGCAAGCACACAGGACTTCCCGCAGGGCTTCTCTCAGGCCAAAGCCCTTGTTAAACAAAGGGTACTGGATATCGACTGGCAGGAGGACATAAACAGGGCCCCCAACATTTTGGCATCGGAGAACACTAAATATGTGGTGGTTCAAACTGCTTACCTTTCGCTGTTTAAATATCCCATCCCATTGAAGGGCTTTTTCTATGGCTAGATGGAACACCCTGTGATAGTGGAGGGGAGATACAGGAAGATTCCATTGTTAGAGAGGATTTGCCCCTGTGGGGACGGGAATATTGAAACAACTGAGCATGTCCTGCTATATGCTGCCATTTCTACCAAGAAATTCGGGCAAAGTTTATTTTACCTTTCCTTGATAGGTCTTCGGCTTGTTCTGTTCTGGTCACTGAAGTTACTAGGAAGTTTCTATCAGGCGCAAAGGCTCAGATCATGTTTTCTTGTGCAAGATTTTTTTCTTTTGTGGCAGCTTGTAAAATTCACAAGGAAGCAATTGAGGGGTGTGGTTGAATTATAATAAACAGATGCGGTAATTTGTAATACTGGTTTTGTCTTTAACTTTTAAAACTGTATACCACATATTTCTGTGATCTTGAAGTAATGTCTTGACTGATTTTGTGCTGGTCTCGAACCATATTAACAGTAAACTGAAACCGAAACATTACCAACTGGCTCACGTACTCATCTGGCAGATTGAGAATATTTGTTTATTTATTTATTTACTTATTTCATTGGACTTGTGAATCGCCCACCCTGCAAGCAGGCTCTGGGCGATTTACAATCTCCTAAAACAGTTAAAAATGCAATTAATGTATAATTACAAACACCAATAGAAACAGTAAAGTAAACCAATCCAAGATGGCAACACAGGTCCTCCTTTGCCGGCCACACCACTGTCCCGCACGGCATGGCAGGGAAGGGTACGTGGGGGCCATAGAAAAGAAAGAGAGGGTGCCAGTCTCAACCTCCCATTGCTGCCCTCGACTAAAACCCTGGCAGAACATCTCTGCCTTACAGGCCCTGCGGAACTGCCTCAGATCCTGCCAGGGCCCTGGTGTTATTCAGCAGAGAGTTCCATCAGGTTGGGGCCAGGACCGAAAAGGCTCTGGCTCTGATCGAGGACAGCCGGACCTCCCTAGCTCCGGGGATCATCAGCAGGTTGTTATCTGCCAGTCTCAGAGTTCTTCTGGGGACATGTTGGAGGAGACGGTCCTGAAGATGCGTACGGGAGCCAGTTGATAATTTTGTAAAGCTTTAAGAATTTTCCTGATCTTCTTCGTGGTCTCTGTGCATCACACCCATGGGGCTCTAGTGTGCCTGCGCTGATCTGATCGGTGTTGTACAAAGCTCACAACGGGATTTTCGCGCCTCCGCCCTGAGCCTGTGCGAGAACCCTCACCGCACATGCCCAAAGGGCGGGGCCCCGACATCCCGCCAGTTCTCTCCTGACTGCCTCGCTGTTAACGGCTAAATCGTCGGTCGGTGCTCAAAATTTTTTCCTCACAGTTCGGATCCTCAGTCAGGAAAAAAAAAATTCTCTTTCTTATTTTCTTTTTTCTCCCTTTGGCAGCGGATGGCAGAATTCCTTCCCTCTGTGCCGAAGGATAAGATCGAGGAGGCTCGCGCCATCCAGAAGGAAGGCTTAGTTGTAGCTAAGCAGCTACTTAATTCTGCTAAACACACCCTTGACGCCTTCTCCACCACAATGGCCTCTTCGGTGGCTCTTCGCCGGCACGCCTGGCTGCAATCAACTTCCTTGCCTCCTGATACCAGGGCATACATTGAAGACTTACCGTTTGATGGGGAGGGCCTGTTCCATTCTTCGACCGACTCAGTGTTGCAAGAGATGGACAGGAGTATTAAAGCTTCCAGGTCTCTGGGTGTTTCTGCCCCATCCAAGTTGTACCGTCAACGCTCATGGTCTCGTTACAGCACCAAGCGACATTACTCCAACAAACCTTCCCCTGACAGTAATTGGAGACCGCGTCAGTCCCCTGTGGGACAGCGCCAGCATTATACCTGCCAGGCAAAGTCGAGATATGGGTCTCAGCAGCAGCAGTCTAGAGCCAAGCCCCAATGGGGCCCCAGACAGGGACTTTGACTTCTTCCACCTTGTCTCAGGAGAACCAACCCATCTTTACCCGTTCCTGTCTGCTTGGCAGAATATTACCACGGACACTTGGGTCCTATCCATCCTGACCCAAGGATACGTCATGGAGTTTATGGACTTACCTGCGTTCCCAGTTTTCCGAACCACCCCTCCCTCTCCCATCCTCCTCCAGGAAATCAAATCTTTACTGGAGAAAGATGCGATAGAACCGGTACCAAAGGCATATGAAGGGAAGGGCTCCTACTCCCGTTATTTTGCAGTTCCGAAACGGGACGGCGGTTTACGCCCGATCTTAGACCTACGAGACCTAAAACTCTTCATTCAGTACCGCAAATTCAAAATGACATCCTTAAAGGTCATCCTCCCTCTCCTGTCCCAAGGCTCTTGGATGGCAACCATCGATCTCCAGGACGCCTACTTTCATCTAAACATCCATCCATCCCACCGGAGGTACCTCCACTTCGCCATAGGGGACCTCCACTTCCAGTACAAGTGCCTCCCATTTGGTCTGTGTACTGCGCCAAGAGTCTTCACCAAGACGATGGTGGCAGTAGCGGCCCACCTTTGTCTACAGGGAATTGCCATCTTTCCCTATATAGATGATTGGCTCTTGGTGGCAGACATGCCAACGCTCCTGGACGACCACGTCTCCCAGACGCTGCACCTTCTGTCCTCCCTCGGCCTTCAGGTCAACCACCGGAAGTCGCATCTACAACCCTCCCAGAGAGTGCAATTTATCGGTGCACTCCTAGGCTCAGTGACTTGCAGAGCTTAGCTGCCTGCGGACAGAGCTGCGACCCTGTCATCTCTGGCTACGGGGGTCCAGACTCGGGGTCTCATCCATGGCCTTTCAGATCCAAGGTCTCTTAGGACACATGTCAGCTACCATGGCCGTCCTGCCACTGGCAAAACTGCACATGAGACCTCTTCAGCTTTGATTCTTAAGTCACTTCAAGCCATCCAGAATGCCACAATCCAAGAGTCTCAATCCTCCACCAAACGTGCGGGACTCTCTCCTATGGTGGATGGAGCTGCCCAGTATTACCAGAGAGGCCCCCTTCCATCTACCGAATCCCAGTTGCACAATGACCTCCCTTTGGGATGGGGAGCCCATCTCAACGGTGTCAGCATAGGATGCCAGTGGGATGCTGTCAACGCAACCAAGCACATCAGTTTCCTGGAGCTGCTTGCGATAAAACTAGCGTTGAGATCTTTTCAACCCATTCTTTGGGGACACTGCGTAGCTGTCTTGATGGACAATACCACAGCACTCAGCTACATCAACCGTCAAGGAGGGACGGTGTCCCGAAGCCTCTGCCACCTGGCAATCGAGCTGTGGGACTGGTGTGTGCTGAACGACATCGTCCCTGTAGCCACCCACATCCCAGGGACCCAAAACGTAGAGGCCGATCTCCTCAGCAGGGATTTCGCGCATCATCACGAGTGGGAACTGAATTGGTCCTACCTTTGTCCCCCCTTTCAAAAATGGGGTGCACCAGAACTGGACGTCTTTGCTTCCAGGAAGAACGCAAAATGCCCCTTCTTCTGCAGCTGGGGAGGAGTGGATCCGTTCTCTCTAGGAGACGGCCTACTCCATCCATGGGGACGAACGTTGCTGTACATGTTTCCTCCGCTACCACTCACATTACGGGTCATTCACAAAGTGGCCAGGGTCCTACCAGACTGCATCCTGATAACCCCATGGTGGCCCAGGCAACCCTGGTTCCCCACTCTACTTCGTCTTGCCAGGGGCAGGTACCTCCATTTTCCCAAGGTTCCGGATCGCCTCCTGGCAGAAAACTGAATGTTTCTCCACGCAGGGGTGGATGCCCTGAAATTGACGGCCTGGTGAATGCAGCAATGACTTTCTCCAACCGTGTCTCTGAGGTCCTCCTTAACGTGAGGAAGGCATCTACGCGTCTCTCGTATCAGAGGAAGTTGTGTAGGTTCCTCTCCTTTCTTCAGACTTTGACGGATTCGCCAGCTTCAGTAGGCCTAGACAGAGTCCTCAACTTCCTTCTGTCACTCAAAGACCAAGGCCTCTCCCACTCTTCCATCAGGGTCTACTTGGCGGCTATCTCCGCACACCACAAGGCGCTGGACGGCTACTCCGTCTTCTCCCATCCGACCTCCAAGAAGTTCCTTAGAGGTCTCATCAGGCTATATCCCCCTGTAAGCACTCCTACGGAGCTATGGGACTTACCGCTGGTGCTCCGCCACCTCACCAGGAAACCATTCGAGCCCATGGCGACCTGTGACTTGCAATATGCTGCTTGGAAGGCAGCCTTCCTCATGGCGATTACGTCGGCTAGGAGGGTTAGCGAACTCATGGCACTGTGTCATGACCCCTCCGTACCTAGTATTTCTGCCAAATGGGGTACGTCTAGTACTGGACTTTTCCTTTATATCAAAGGTCGTCTCAGGGTTCCACCTCAACTCAGACATATTTCTACCTGACTTCTTTCCACATCCTGACGGAGAAGAGCAACGCTTGCTTCACACTCTGGATGTAAAGAGGGCACTCCTCTTCTACCTGAATGGGACTCACCCCACCAGAAGGGACAACAACCTGTTCCTGTCTTACTCCACCGCTTCCTTGGGGTCGCGAATCTCGAGTCAACGCCTGTCCGAGTGGATTGTTGGGACAATCAGGCTGTGCTGTTCCTTATCAAAGCACCCTTTCCCTGCTCACTTGAGGGCGCACTCCACCAGGCCCATGGCGACTTCAGCGGCCTTCCTGAAGGGCGCATCGCTGTCCTCCATCTGCAGAGCGGCTACGTGGTCCACGCCAACCACGTTCATCAAGCACTACGCTCTGGACGTTCGTGCGCAACAGAAGGGCGACTTGGGTCGTTTGGTCCTGTCCGCTGCGGCTCACTGAGCCCGCCTCCAGGTGAGCCACTGCTTTTTAATCTCCCATGGGCGTGATGCACAGAGACCACGAAGAAGATAAACAGGTTGCTTACCTGTAACTGATGATCTTCGAGTGGTCATCTGTGCATTCACACCGCCCGCCCGTCCTTCCCCACTCCTGTCATCCTCAGTTCTTCTCTCATGGCTTGGGTTGATAGCAGTCAGAAGGAACTGGCGGGATGTCCGTGCCCCCGCCCTTTGGGCATGCGTGGTGGGGGTTACCGCGCAGGCTCAGGGCGGAGGTGTGAAAATCCCGTTGTGAGCTTTGTACAACACCGATCAGATCAGCGCAGGAGCAGTAGAGCCCCATGGGTGTGAATGCACAGATGACCACTCGAAGATCATCAGTTACAGGTAAGCAACCTGTTTATCTGAGGGGAACGGTTACAGCAGGGAATGCTTGTGATGAATGTACAGATGGTCTCTTCTTTAACAAAGTTTGTGTGAAATGGGATTGTTATTTGGGGGGGATTATCCAGAAGTAGCTATGCTTGATAGCCGAAAATACACTCCCCCCCCGATTCTGGCTATAGTTTTAGCTCAGATAGTTCTGAATGCACACCCCTAGTATTATTCCTTGGAGTGACAGGAGGTCTCTAGAAAGGATGTTTCCAACCCCTGTAGTCTCTGGAATTTCTTGAACCAGTGATGCCAGCATTGAACCTGGGACATAGTGCATGGAAAGAATGTGCTTCGCCATAGAAATATGATACAAAGCAGCATCCGAGAGTTCTCAAATGAACCCGTTTGACCTCCCAGCCCCCATTACAGAACAACATAGAGAACAATGTTGTATGTGATGCTGAAAGGTCTGCCAGATAAACATATGTGAGCTGTGCACAATACCAACATAAAATTCAGCATCTTACAGAAGATAGCCTTGCTTTCTTGCCGTATTTTAAACCCGAATGAGGATTCATGTCCTCCTATCTACAGTCAGTTGCACAACTTATTCCATTCCTTAATGTTTGTGCTCCATTTTTGCGCAATGTTCAAGCTATTGTTTTTTTTTTGTTTCTTTAGCAGGAGGTGCGGAAAGAATGCAAATAGTGGAGAAAAAATACAAATGCCTAGAGTGTGGGAAAAGCTTCGGTTACAGTTCGAGCCTTGCTAAACACCGAAGAATGCACACAGGGGAGAAACCATATAAGTGCCTGGAGTGTGGAAAAAGCTTTTGTTGGCGTGACAGCCTTACTTCCCATCAAAGAATTCACACTGGGGAGAAACCGTATAAATGCCTGGAATGCGGGAAAAGTTTTTGTCGGAGTGACCACCTTACGTCCCATCAAAGGATTCACCCAGGGGAGAAACCGTATAAATGTCTGGAGTGTGGGAAAAGCTTCAATCGCCGTCCAAACCTTGTGGACCACCAAAGAATTCACACAGGGGAGAAGCCATATAAATGCCTGGAATGTGGGAAAAGTTTCCGTCGGAGGAACAAACTTACTTCCCATCAAAGAATTTACACAGGGGAGAAACCATATAAATGCCTGGAGTGCGGGAAAAGCTTCAGTCAGAGCAACAAACTTACTTCCCATCAAAGAATTCACACAGGGGAGAAACCTTATAAATGCTTGGAGTGTGGGAAAAGCTTCAGTCGGACTGACAAACTCACTTCCCATCAAAGAATTCACACAGGGGAGAAACCATATAAATGCTTGGAGTGTGGGAAGAGCTTCAATCAGAGTTCAAGCCTTGCTCAACACAAAAAAATCCACGCAGGGGAGAAGCCATATAAATGCTTGGAGTGTGGGAAAAGCTTCCGACAGAATGTACACCTTGCATCCCATCAAAAAGTTCATACAGGGGAAAAACTATAGAAATGCCTGAAGTATGGGGAAAGCTTCTATTTGAATACAGATGTTACGTCCCATCAAAAACTTCATGCAGTGGGGAACCATAGAAGTGCCTGGAATATGGGAAAAACTTTGGACAGAAAGGTGAACTGTCTTCCCATGAAAGATTCTATGTAGGGGAATAAACCAAATTAACAACTGGAGTGTGGAAGAAACCTCAGTAAGAATGGCAACTTTGGTAAGAGGGCAACTTCAGTAACGGTACCTATCAAAAAATCCATAAAGTGAGAAACAATAGAAATACCTGGATTGTGGAAAGCCATTTCATCCAGGTAAATTTCAATTAGAAAATCAGAAAGCAGTGCAATACAACTGAAAAATACATACAGTACATAATGCAGTAAAACTGGATGAAAAGTTTTCCATGCTTAAATCTGCGATTTTAACCCCGCCTTGAAAATGCCCATAAACCATTCTGTTTCATGCTTTCTGTGGAGTGCTAAAATTGTTGGGAGCCTTCCCTGACTTCATCAAACAGGCCATTCCTTCACGTGGCAGCCAAAAGAGGGAATCCTTTTTTGTTCATCCCTGTCAGTCTCACCGTTATCTTTCTTTAGATGAACAAAGTGATTGCAGCAGATTAGAGCAGGAGCTGTGGTCTCATAGATCTGTTAAGACGTAGGCCCTGAAAGACTTTGTAGGGAACAGAAAGGACCATGAAATGAACTGGTAATCTGAACAGTCTCCGAAGGAGAAACTCAGCTGTGTAACATATGTGTTCTGTGCCTGACCCTGAATAGTAATGGAGAATCATAGAATCATAGAATGTTAGAGTTGGAAGGGACCTTGCAGATCATCTAGTCCAACCCCTGCACTCTGCAGGAGCATAGCCGAAAGATAGCCCTACATACCTACAACATACCCAAAAGACGGTCATCCAGCCTCTGCTTGAAAACATTCAGTGAAGGAGCATCCACCATCTCCCGAGGCAGACTGTTCCACTGCTCGACCACTCTTACAGTTAGGAAGTTTCTCCTGATATCTAGCCGGTAACAACTCTCTTCAAATATCCATCCATTAGATCTACTCTTGCAATCCGGAGCAAGAGAGAATAGATCTGCTCCATCTTTTACATGACAGCCCTTCAAAAGTTGTAGCACTCTGCACCAGCTGGGATTCTGACTTCAAATAAAGTCCTATTTAGAATGCACTGCAGTAGTCTGATGGCTTGATTACTGTGGCTTTGACTGTCACTCCGTGTATTGATTCTCATCTGAGAATCCAGTCTGGTGTAGTGGTTAAGTGCGCGGACTCTAATCTGGGAGAACCGGGTTTGATTCCCCACTCCTCCACTTGCAGCTGCTGGATGACCTTGGGCAAGCCCTAGTTCTGTCAGAGCTGTTCTCTCAAGGACAGTCCTGGAAAGAGCTCTCTCAGCCCCACCTACCTCACGGGGGTGTCTGTTGTGGGGAGGGGAAGGAAAAGGAGATTGCAAGCTGCTCTGAGACCTCCTTGGGTAGTGAAGGGCAATCTCCTCTTCTTCAATGGCCCATCCAGTCCAACACTCTGTCACACAGTGAAGGGCAGGGTATAAAATCGAATCTCTTCTCTTCTTCTTTTACGGGACTCTGATATTCACTGTTTCCTGAGGAGAAATAAGCTCTGTGCTTCTACAAACCGTACTTAGTTTAATTTAAATTACCTAATCTGAGTTCCTTACTGGTCCAGCATGGCCCACTGGGGCAAGAACGGACCCAGAGTTTGATCTTGGATTAACTTGGATTTTTTTCCTTCCCTCACCATTCAGTACAGAGAAATAGGAGGATTCAAAAATTAAACGTATTTTAGTTCAAAGGTAAAGGTTCCCTTGCTCGAAAGCCAGTCGAATCCGACTCTAGGGTTGCGGTGCTCATCTCCGTTTCAAAGCCGAAGAGCCAGCGCTGTCCGAAGACGTTTCCGTGGCCATGTGGCCGGCATGACTAAACACCAAGGCGCACAGAACGCTGTTACCTTCCCACCGAAGTGGTACCTATTCATCTACCTGCAAGTTCTTGCTTTCGAACTGCTAGGTTGGCAGGAGCTGGAACTAGAGACGGGAGCTCACCCCGTCATGCGGCACTCATGGGTCTCGGAACTGCTGAACTACTCACCTTCCACAGCCTGCAGTTCAGCATCTTAACCACTTGAGCCACCGCAGCTCCTTTTTAGTTCAGAGCCTCAGTGCAAAAAGGTTAAGACCAGGGTGTGACCTCTTTCACAGGCCCAGAGCAAAGAAATGATAAAATCCTTGGTCTGCCTGTTGCGAGGAGCACTCAGCATCAGTGTTAAAGTAACCAAGAAGTATCAATCTGGGTTTCCCCAACAACACATCCGAGAGCACCTCTGCTCCTTCCGAGAGAGTGCCCACTGGAGACCTACTTGTCTAGTAAACAAGCAGAATGCCCGGTCTATCATCAGTCCCCAGTATAAGGAGCGTTCAGTCACTTCCAGCTACATTTTGTGCCGGGTATCTGCAGAAGTTGAAGGACTTTGTCATCTGGGCTTGGTCACTGGGTGTGTGGATGTGGGGGGGAGGTATTTGTGAATTTCCTGCATTGGTCGGGTTGAACTAGATGACCTTGGAGGTCCCTTCCAACTCTATGATTCTACGATTCTGTGACTCGGGGAGGGTGTCTAAAGCCCTCCTGAATGATTCCGATTTGCATTGTGTGCAGAAAGCCAGCAGAAAGGTCAGAGAGCCAGTTTGGTGTAGTGGTTAGGAGCGTGGACTCTAATCTGGGAGAACCGGGTGGGAGTCCCTATTCCTCATCCACATGCAGCTGCTGGCATGACCTTGGGTCAGTCACAGTTCTCTCAGAGCTCTCTCAGCCCCACCTGCCTCACAGGGTGTCTGTTGTGGGGAGGGGAAGGGGAAGGAGACTCCTTTGGGTAGTGAAGGGCGGGATATAAATCCAATCTCTTCTTCTTCTTCTTCTTCTAACAACCCATTCAACCTCTTGTTACTTCAAGGACCTCTGTGCATGCTCTGCAGATCCTGCTACAGTGATGTGTGTATAGCTTAGCTAATTCAGCAGTATTGCTTTTCATTTGAACCTCCCTGTGCTGTCCTTGCTGTGTGCCTTTCCGTCTCTCTTTCATCTTTTCCCACTCTCTTTTGGAATCCAACCACGTTTTGCTTCTTTTTATCTTTTACAATAAACATTTTTTTATAAAGAGGTTTTTTTCGTTTCACTTTGTACAATTTATTTCTGTGGAATATTTCTCTTCCCCTCTTCCCCATGTGCTAAATTGCATAGGTGCCCCTGGGATGGTATTTTCTAGGGTTTTCTACACTGTTATTGCTCTCATCCTGTGCTGGAAGAATCCCTTCTCTGCAGGTCACGGTAGATGTTCTCAGTAGGTCCTGAGTGATGGCAGCTGGTCACCAGGATGTTTTCCAGAGAACCTTTGGCTTCAGAGAGTCTCCCAGCAAGGAAAGATACCATTCCCCCTTCCTACCCTAATAGCCATCCTGTGAATAACACTGGCAGCTGCCCATTCATGCCCATTCTCTTTGATGGCTCCCACATAAGAACATAAGAGAAGCCAATGTTGGATCAGGTCAATGCCTGAGCCAGCTTGGTGTAATGGTTAAGTGGGCGGACTCTAATCTGGGAGAACCGGGTTTGATTCCCCACTCCTCCACTTGCACCTGCTGGATGTCCTTGGGCAAGCCATAGTTCTGGCACAGCTGTCCTTGAAAAAGGGCAGTTTCTGTCAGCTCTCTCAGCCCTACCTACCTCACAGGGTGTCTGTTGTGCAAGGGGAAGGGAAAGGAGTTTGTAAGCCGCTCTGAGACCCCTTTGGGTAGTGAAGGGCAATCTCCTCTTCTTCTCTTCTTCAATGGCCCATCCAGTCCAACACTCTGTCACACAGTGGCCAAAAATACCAGGTGCCATCAGGAGGTCCAGCACTGTTCCCCCCCACACATCTCGTGGCATGCCCTGCCTGAAGCAATCAGGAAGCCCCTCATACTTCTACCATTTTGCAAACTGTGTAAAATGTTCATGGGGGCATTTTTATAAAGGGATTAGAACTGTATACATTATTTTATTTCATTTATTTAATTTCTACACCACCCTCCCCGCCAAAGCAGGCTCAGAACGGCTTATATATACTAGACAAAACAAATTTATCTAAAATCACAACAGAATACACATAAAAACAAAGTGCTAGTGCTGAATTAATTCATATATGATGGCAGGCATGAGCAGCATCCAATACAAACAATCAATCAACTGCCTGCGAAATCTGGGTTATATCTGGCTGATTAAATGATGTTATGATAGTATTAATGATGTTAATATTGGGGCCAGGGCCTTAATTATATAGTGTGGCTCCTTAGTCGAAGGTCTGGTGGAAGAGCTCTGTCTTGCAGGCCCTGTGGAACTATAAAAGGTCCTGCAGGGCCCTGATGTCTTCCAGGAGCTCATTCCACCAGTGTGGAGCCACCACCAAGAAGACCCTGGCCCTCGTCACAGCCAGCCTGGCTTCTCTGGAGCCTGGCAGAGCCAGACAATTTTGGGACCCCAATCATAGTGCTCTCTGGGGAACGTGGAGATAGGCGGTCCCTTAGGTATGAAGATGCCTTCATATAAAGGTATAAAGGAACACCTCAAGCAGCCCCTTTCTATTTGGGAACAGGATTGGAGTGTATTTCAATTCTTATGGTATATCTCACCTCCTGTGTTTACTGGGAGGGGAAGGGAAAGGGATTGTAAGCCACTCTGAGACTTCTCTGGGTAGTGAAGGGCAGGCTATAAATCCAATCTCCTCCTCTTCCTCTTCTTCTGAGAGGCCCATGACAATCACCAAGGCTAAAAATCCAGGGCTGGCCCTGGTAAAGAACCCCCAATATGGATGTTGGAAGTCTCTCAAAACAAGCAGTCTAAGCATCTCAGGCACCATACTTGGAAATAAAAAATAAATACAGAAGTCCTAAGATATCTGCACCTATCAAATACATCTCTTTAAAAAAGGTGTCTGGCGTGTTTTCTCTCCCCCCCCCAACATCCCCTGCCTTCTTTTGCTCTTCTAATGCATTTTTTTAACAGCGGCTCTCTCGATGTGATGGCTTGAGGCTTCCACTGGAAAAGGGATCGATGCAGCTGCAAACGTACGTCAGAAAGTTTTATTATTATTTCTCTAAGGGTTTTTTTGTATAGACCAAAGCTAAAAAAACAAAATGAAAAAGCTCCCCCCAAAATTTAATCCTTGCAACTATCTTGCAAGGTCTGTTAGCCTGAAAATGTGACAAGCTAAAGGGCAGCCAAAGACCTTCCAAGCCTGCTGTGGATCTGAACCCAGAACCACCAACATTCTGGCTCTTGAACTTAACTGACCCACATAACGAATGGGGGCAAACTGGGTTGGGTTCAATGTTCCCTCTAAGCTGCTGACTGTTGTGAACAAAAATTTGACTTCATGATCCAAAAAATCTGTCAGCATAAAAGTTGTAAATGAGCCTAATTTTTTTTTAAAAAAAATTATTTCAGTTGAAAAGAGAGACAAAGAAATGGAAGAAAAGAAAAGAAAGGGAAATGCAAATTAAAGGATAGAAAGAAATGCAAAGAAAATGAAAAAATGAAATGGAAAGTGAGAAAGAAAAGGAGAGAAAAAGGGAATGGGAGAGAAAGAAATGGAAATGGAAAAAAGAAAGGGAGAAAAAGAAATGAGGAAAAGGGGAAAGAAAGGGAAGAGAACAAGATATAGAAAGAAAGAAAGAATAAGGAGGGAAGGAAGGAGAGAGAGAGAGAGAGAGAGAAAGAAAGAAAGAGAAAGAAAGAAAGAAAGAAAGAAAGGCAACAGTGCAGCACAGGCCTGCCCCCACCCCTGCTTTTCAGCACACAATAAGTAAAACACTAAATCACCCTGTATAATTTTACAATTTTTCCTGGTTTTATATTATGCTAAATGTTAATTTTTAAAGTATTTTTAGAATGATTCATTAACAAAAATACAACTTGAGCATTAACCATGAAGCTCAACAGTACATTCAGAATGATGTCACTTCTGTAGAAATATTTACAGCCAATACTGAGGCACAAGACCCTAATCTAATATACTTATTACAAAAATAACTAAGACAAACAACGGCGTTCTAATAATCATTCCGTTTGCGATTTCTTCATCAGGTTTGTCTGCTGCTGTTGATTCATCACAGTCTCGAAGTACTGAAGGCAATGTTTCAAGATCCTTAGTACTAGTTCATATACCATATTGATGCCACGCGACTGCGTTTAAGTTCTGGTGACTGGGAGTCGCCAATATTAAACTAGGATGTGACTAGGTCTACCATACATTTCAAATGGCTCCGTAAAAAAGACATAAAAAGACCCTCCTTTGTGTAACTACTTTCTGAGCCTTTCTGAACCTCCAGCACCTGTGCGTCTGAAGAAGACTGTCATCAGAACCAGCTATAGGAATTTTTCACCCTTGTATGGACTCTTATGAAGACCAGGAAAATCAGTTCTCTGCCTCAAGCTCTTGCCTCATACAAACTGAGCATTTATGAGGTTCCTCCCTTGTGTCGATTCCTCCAGGGTAAGGGAGACATGAGCTGATCTTGAATCTCCTTCAACCTGTAGAGCTCGTGCTTTCTTCCCTGTGAGATCTATTTGAAGGCTTCAAACATGGCTAAAGCTCTTTCCACAGTCCAAGCATTTTGAACATTTCTTCCTGGTTAGCAGGGCTATTTTTGGGCAGGAACGCACAGGAACGGAGTTCCTGCTGGCTCCTGAGTTAGCCACGCCCAGCAGGAACTCATTAGCATAATAGGCTACACCCAACTGCAGAAACTCATCAGGATTGGCTACATGAGGGGTTTGTGGCCTAACATGCAAAGGAGTTCCTGCTCCAGAAAAAGCCCTGGGTCTTGACAACAAACAAGGTAAACAGAATAAGCAAAAGGTGGGTGTGGCTGGATGACCACACCTCTGGTAACATGGGGGTGTGGCCTAATATGAGAATGAGCTGTGCTGTCGGGGTGTGGCCTAATATGCTAATGAGTTTCTGCTGATGGGTGTGGTCTGTTAGGCTAATGAGTTCCTGCTGGGCTTTTTCTACAAAAAAAGTCCTGCTGGTTAGGGTAAGATTTTGGTGTAGATTCAAGCTTTTTTCAAGAGTTTATATCATTTCAGTGCTTTATATGGTCTGTGGTTGTCGTTCAGGTGTGAAATAAGAGAAAAGCTCTTTCTATGGGCTAAGCAGTTACAGTTTCTCTTTGTGTGGGTTCTTAGGTACTGTAGAAGATTTCCATGCTGAGTGAAACTCTGCAGTCAGAGCATTCAAAAGGTTTTTGCTCTATGTAGGTTCTCTAATGCTGCTGAAGACTGCTACAGCTACTCAATTTCTTTCCAAACTATGAGCACTCAAAATGTTTCCTCCATGTGTGGGTTGTCAGTTATCTCTTCCCACACTCTCAGCATTCAAAACATTATCCCCTGTGTGGGTTCTTTGATGCAGTTGAAGATGACCACCTTGACTGAATCTCTTTCCACACACTGAGCATTCAAAAGGTTTTTCCCCTGTGTGAGTTCTCTGATGCAGCTGAAGATGACCATTCTGACTGAATCTCTTTCCACACTCCAAGCATTCAAAAGGTTTCTCCCCTGTATGGGTTCTTCGATGCAGTTGAAGTTTGACACTCTGACTGAATCTCTTTCCACACTCTGAGCACTCAAAGGGTTTCTCCCCTGTGTGGGTTCTCTGATGCTGTTGAAGATTGCCGCTCCTATTGAATTTCTTTCCACACTCTGAGCATTCAAAAGGCTTCTCCCCTGTGTGGGTTCTTTGGTGCTGTTGAAGATGGCCACTCCGACTGAATCTCTTTCCACACTCTGAGCATTCAAAAGGTTTCTCCCCTGTGTGGGTTCTTCGGTGCAGTTGAAGTTTGCCACTCTGACTGAATCTCTTTCCACATTCTGAGCATTCGAAAGGTTTCTCCCCTGTGTGGGTTATTTGGTGCTGCTGAAGATTGAAACTCTGACTGAATTTCTTTCCACACTCTGAACATTCAAATGGTTTCTCCGTTGTGTGGGTTCTCTGATGCCGTTGAAGATTTCCCCTCACAATGAATCTCTTTCCACACACTGAACATTCAAAAGGTTTTTCCCCTGTGTGGGTTCTTCGGTGCACTTGAAGATTGCCACTCTGACTGAATCTCTTTCCACACACTGAACATTCAAAGGGTTTCTCAGCTGTGTGAGTTCTCCGATGCTGATGAAGATGGCCACTCCTACTGAATTTTTCTCCACACTCTGAACATTCAAAAGGTTTCTCCCCTGTGTGGGTTCTTTGATGCAGCTGAAGAGTGCCACTGTGACTAAATTTCTTTCCACACACTGAGCATTCAAAGGGTTTCTCTGCTGTGTGGTTTCTATGATGCAGTTCAAGATGGCCAGTGTGACTGAATCTCTTTCCACACACTGAGCATTCAAAAGGTTTATCCCCTGTGTGGTTTCTTTGGTGCAGTTGAAGAGTGCCACTCCTACTGAATTTCTTTCCACACTCTGAGCATTCAAAAGGTTTCTCCCCTGTGTGGGTACTTTGGTGCAGTTGAAGAGTGCCACTCTGACTGAATCTCTTTCCACACACTGAACATTCAAAGGGCTTCTCCCCTGTGTGGGTTCTCTGATGCCGTTGAAGATTGCCACTCCTACTGAATTTCTTTCCACACTCTGAGCATTCAAAAGGTTTCTCCCCTGTGTGGGTTCTATGGTGCAGTTGAAGAGTGCCACTCCTACTAAATCTCTTTCCACATACTGAGCATCCAAACGGTTTCTCCCCTGTGTTGGTTCTTTGGTGTTCCTGAAGACTGTAACTCTGACTGAATTTCTTTCCATACTCTGAGTACTCAAAAGGTTTCTTCCCTGTGTGTGTACTTCGGTGTGCAAGGAGCTGCGATCTATTTCTGAAGTACTTTCCATGCTGAATGGATTTACTTGCCTTCATTATCCTTTGCTTTGGAAAAAGTACATTACGCTTTCTTACATCTCGCTTCTCAACCCTACGGCGACTTTTCTTTCTCTTAAGTTGACCTCTATTCCTGACATTTTCTTTTAGGTCTTCATTTTTAACTCTATCTGGCATTTGCTGATGAAGTTCCTCACCCTCCTCATTCCTCTGATCACCCTCTGCTGGAATAAAGAGAGAGAACCTGTTACCACCAGGGAGGGCTGGTAAGGTCCCAAAACATCTATGTGATTGCCGTAGGAAAGGATTCATGGCTGTTTGGCCTCGTCTAGCTTGGCTGATCTTAACCACCCCTCCACATTTCCCCAGAATATCTAGTATTTGAGGATACCTCACCCCCACAGCTGAGCTCTTGGCCAGAAGGAGTTTCTGAGCTTCCAGATTTAGCCTGGAGAGGAGACAACTAAGAGGTGATATGAGAATCATCTTCAAGGGCTGTCATATAGAGGATGCTGCAGAGTTGTTTTCTGTTGCCCCGGAAGCTCGGACCAGAACCAATGGATTGAAATTAAACCAAAAGAGTTTTCTGCTAAACATCAGGAAGAACTTTCTGACAGAGCGGTTCCTCAGTGGAAAAGGCTTCCTAAGGAGGTGGTGGGCTCTCCTTCTTTGGAGGTTTCTAAACAGAGGCTAGATGGCCTTCTGACAGCAATGTTGATTCTGTGAACTCAGGGAGATCTTGAGAAGGGAGGGTTGTAAGTGCTTAGTTCTTGTGGCCCTTTCTTATATACCCAGGGAAATGCTGATGGCCACTTTGGGGGCAGGAAGTAATTTTTCTCCAGGCCAGTTTGGCCAGGGATCCTGGAGGGGGGTTTGGTCATCTTCTGGGCATGGAGCAAAGGTCACTGGGGGGCGGGGGGAGGTATTTGTGAATTTCCTGCATTGTGCAGGGGGTTGGACTAGGTGATCCTGGAGGTCCCTTCCAGCTCTATGATTCTAGGACCCCAGAAGGTTGTATGATTGTACCAAACCAAATGTTGCTCAGAAGTGAATCAGAAACCCCCCATGGCTAGTCCTTGCCTGTTCCCTTGACATAACCGTGAAGGATACTCACTGTCAGCCACCTCTTCTGTGAAGGAAATATGCTCTTGGGATCCTCTTGAGGAACTCTCCAGCCTTCCTTTGGATACAAGCCTGTTGTCTGTCTCCACCAAAGTCTCTTGTATACTACTGGCTTCTTTCGCACAGGGAGAGATTGAGAGAGAGAGAGAGAGATCATTCTTATATGGGGAAGAAAAGAAATTCAAGAGTAAAAAAATTTCTGGAAGAATGGAACCATGGTCAAGATCAAAGCCCACAGTCCCAACCAGTATAAGGGGAATGGATCTGTGCGACAAAGCACCCTAGTTCCCCCAAGGGCTAACGTTTTTTGTTTTTTTTTAATATTTATTTATTCCATTTTCCACCATCTTACAAACTTTTCAACATCAATGATAGCATACATTTTAAGAGTCATTACAACATTTGAACATTGGTTATTGCATTTTTCTGATTCTAATTTACACTTTTTAACCAGTTATATACCTTCAACCATCTTTTTCCTTGTAAATCCTGATCTTTAGCCTGAAGCTTTAAACTCAAATTATCCATTTGCACTAGCTCAAGGAGCTTTACTATTAGTTCCTCTTTGGAAGGTATTCTATCCGTTTTCCAATTCTTAGCCAGTAATAATCTTGCAGCCGTTATTATATATACTAATATGTATACATCCTGTTTACCATAACCTTTGGGAGTTATATTCAATACCCCAAGGGCTAACGTGATTATTAAGTCGTCTGGGCCAACTTGCAGCCGTTCATGATTCACGTCTCTCTGCAGCTAACATCCTTTTTCAAGGCCAGACTCCAGTACGTGGTCGTTGGTTAATCGTGAGAACCTTTATCCAGTTGTGTAACTAGGGGGGAGAGGGGATTAGGAGGTTGCTGACAGCCTCCAGAAAACTCCCTCAAGGAAGACCCTTGATTGGGTCTTTCGGACCACTTCACCCTAGAGAGGCAGAAAGTATAATACAGGTATAAAGCAGAGGGAAGCCATGCTAACTTTATGCTCAGGCCATGCTAGTACGCCTCGATATTTTCTTGCTTCCTCTCGATGAATACTTTCCTGTAGAGTAACACAGGCTACAGCTGGCATACTTAAGCTGCAACAAGAGGTGCCGTCTAATACCAGGTATTTCATGTATCAGATAGAACAGTTAGCTTTTTGTTGTGTACACAGGGCAGCCCGCATACGTGGTCGGGCAAACGCACAGTCGGGCAAAGGACCCGAGCTTCGCATCTAGAGACAACGGCCTGAACGGATCCTAGCATGCACCTATCGGGAGGCTAGGATCCTAGGGGGGACTTATGGGCTCAAGGGTGCATATGGAGCAGAGGTCCATCAGTGGCTATTAATCACAAGGTATAGATAGGAACTCTCAGTGTGGGGCAGGTGATGCACTCTATTCTTGGTGCTGGGGGGGGCAACAGTGGGTGGGCTTCTAGTGGGTGGGCTTTTTTTAAATTTTTTGCAATTATCTGAATACCATATTAAAGGTGATGAAGACACTGATTATAGTTTTAATCTTTTTATTTAGTATTCCACTAAATGGTCTTGGCATTGTAGGACCGGACGTTTCGCCAGTAGCTGAGACTGGCACCCTCAGAGGTATAACACAGAAAGATGGAGTGCTCTCTGTGTCAAGGTGAGCAGAAAAATGGTAGGCAGGTAATTTTTCCTGCTCTCCTTGACACAGAGAGTACTCCATCTTTCTGTGTTATACCTCTGAGGATGCCAGTCACAGCTGCTGGCGAAACGTCAGGTCTGACCATGGCCACACAACCCGGAAAATCTACAGCTACTAATGAACTCCAGCCGTGGAAGCCTTCGACAACATAATATTAAAATCAACAATATTAAAGTGCTAGAAGGTCCAGTACTCAATTGTTCTATTGGTCCGCTTCATCATGGGTAGGGATGGACCGGGCAATAGTCTCAGGGACCTAACGCCACGCTGCGCGGATCACCTTGCTGAAATGCCTATTTGGGTGAATCCCGGGTGGGAATAATAACCCCTCTTTCCTTCTCTTCCTTCCGGAGACTCACAAAAAGTTCTGTCTGGGTCATTTGCGCCCTAGTGGGGTTTATATACAGAGTGGACACGCATGGAAGGGGATGGGTGGAGGAAGGGGTTGAGCAGTAATGTAAACAGGATCTATTGAAATTCTGGGAGGTTGCCGGGTGCCCCGGAGCTTGGCAACCCTAAATACCCATGCTTTCTTCGAGTCAGTAGCACCTTTGAGACTAACAAGGCACAAGCATCCAAGACTCAAGGCTCCTTCGACAGGTTCTCCCATTCATATGCGCACAACCCCAAGCTCTTACAGTACCACAGGGACCTCTACATTCCCACAGGGCCTGCGAGACAGAGCTCTTCCACCAGGCCCTAGTGGGGTTTATATACAGAGTGGACACGCATGGAAGGGGACGGGTGGAGGAAGGGGTTGAGCAGTAATGTAAACAGGATCTATTGAAATTCTGGGAGGTTGCCGGGTGCCCCCCGGAGCTTGGCAACCCTAAATAACCCATGCTTTCTTTCGAGTCCAGTAGCACCTTTGAGACTAACAAGGCACAAGCATCCAAGACTCAAGGCTCCCTTCGACAGGTTCTCCCATTCATATGCGCACAACCCCAAGCTCTTACAGTACCACAGGGACCTCTTACAATTCCCACAGGGCCTGCGAGACAGAGCTCTTCCACCAGGCATTCGATTAAGGAGCTGCATCAGACACCGAGGAGTGTCCTTGTGCCCTGGCCACACCACCTTCAGCCCGCCCGTGCTCCATATAGACAAGTCGATCAACGGAGATGGTGCAGGAATACCATCATTATTGCCACCTACGGAGTATTGCTTAAATCTGAAATTCTCTGCTCTCGTGCTTTCTCTGAATATTGTTCCAGCCCTTTAGGATAACTGATTTGCTTTATGGTTTTCGGTTGTTGTTATGATAGATTTTAATTGTATTTATATATACTTTTTATGTAAGCCACCTTGAGCCTGCCTCAGCGGGGAGAGTGAGGTATAAGAACATAAGAACATAAGAGAAGCCAATGTTGAATCAGGCCAATGGCCCATCTAGTCCAACATTCTGTCACGCAGCGGCCAAAAATACCAGGTGCCATCAGGAGGTCCAGCAGTGGGGCCAGGACAACATAAGCCCTCCCACTGCTGCCCTCCCCAGCACCAAGAATAGAGTGCATCACCTCCCCCAGACTGAGAATTCCAATCCATACCCTGTGGCTAATAGCCACTGATGGACTTCTGCTCCATATGTTCATCTAATTCCCTCTTGAAACTGTCCATGCTTGTAGCTGCCACCACCTCCTGTGGCAGTGAATTCCATATGTTGAATGAATTGAATGAATGAGTGAATGAAATTGAATGAATGAATGAATGAATGAATAAATTTTAGCCCAGGCTTCCTTCCCCTCCCGGCCCTGGTTTTTTTGTGTGAATCAAGGCTCTGGCTTTGAGTGAGTCGTGCAGGCTTCAGGCCAGCGTGGCTTGGCCACTGCTGAATTAGGAATTAAAGGGGGAGACTGGAGTGGGGGGCATCGAAAATTCAATAGGGGGTACCACCCTGTGCATCCCACCGCCGGCTACGGCCCTGTCGCAATGGCAGCAATTTGCGCCTTTGGCACCTATGAAAGATCCTTACCCAGAAAGGCCACATTCCCATAGTTCTCCAGCATGACGTCCCTGTAGAGAGCTCTTTGTCCCGGATCCAGCAGGGCCCATTCTGCCTCAGAGAAATAGACGGACACCTCCTCCAAGGAAAAGGGACGCTGGAAGGAAAAGCAGATGCCCCTCGTCAGAGATCACAGCCAGGCAGAGATGGCACACTGGAAGGGAGAAGTCAGGGAAGGTACAGGATGTAAGGCTTTGTATGAGAAAAGAGAACAGCATTGAGAGGGTCTCTCAGGCAGACACCTCGTAGAAACTGCAGGAGCAAAAGCCCCCGGGAAAGGAGGAGGGACCCAGACTGTCCCCTGCTCATCTCTCCTACCTGGACTGGAGGTGCAGCAGCCGTTTCCACTCCTCTGAAAAGACGACGGCTCAACGGCATCTCTTCACTGCCTGTTCCTGAGACAACGGAGGAAGGGAGGGTGTTTTTACTTGTTCCCTGCTTCATGCACCCCTTCCCAGGTTTAAGAAACCTTGCCCTGCGTACACTCAACATATTTCTAAACATTTTTAATTAAATTCTGAGAGAGGCAGCAGAGAAGCACCAGGTATCTATGCGCCTCAGGGATTATAAATGCTGCCAACGTATTTCAGACTTGTTTGGGACCTGCGTCTGGCCTGAGGGGAGGGGAAGAGAGGGGTGGAAATGACGTCGCACGGCCCGTCACCGTCACATTCAGCCCAGAGGTGACTGGAGTGCATCTGAAGACTCAAGGGGGATATGAATGAGTTTTCAGAATGTCTCTTGGCGTGCTAACATCGCAACCAGGGTTTCAGCAAGGAGCGACGTCAACATGACACCACATCTGCTGCATGTCCCTCCCAAAGCTCCTGGAGGTGCCAGGCCATAGCCTGCCATCCCTACCCCAGCATCCTGTTTCCCACAATAGCCCATCCGATACCCCTATAAGCACGGGCATAGAAGCCAAATGTCCCCATGATCACTGGCCCCTAGGTTACTGGTTTTCAGTGCTCTGCTGCCCCAGAAAGTGAAGAAGAAGAGATTGGATTTATACCCTGCCCTTCACTGCCCAAGGGAGTTTCAGAGCGGCTTACAAACTCCTTTCCCTTCCCCTCCCCACAACAGACACCCTGTGCGGTAGGTGGGGCTGAGAGAGCTCTGACAGAAACTGCTCTTTTTTTCAAGAACAGCTGTGCCAGAGCTTGTGACTGACCCAAGGTCACACCAGCAGTTGCATGTGGAGGAGTGGGGAATCAAACCCGGTTAGAGTCTGCGCACTTCACCACTACACCAAACTGGCTCTCACACCAAACTGGCTCCCTTTATTCACCAGGCTGAATAGCTCTGCCCAGGTTTGTGTACCTTTCCTCTTTCGAGCCACCTTGAGTTCTTCTTATTCTATTTATTATTTATTATTAGGCATCTAGCCCACACTCCCCCACAAGCAGGCTCAGGGAGGAATATGACAAAACCAGAGACATCCAATTCAACTTATAAAACTTCACAAACGAGCAGTAAGCAGCAGTACAATAACCTCAATAAATAACAAGCGCATCCGTCGCATGACGTCGATAAATAAACTATAACAGCAGTTGATGGCACTGCCCAGTCTCTCCTGCATAAGCTCCCCACATGTCTGCAGATAGATGGTAATTTGTGCTGATGGGGCAGGCAAAAGGCAGTATAGACTGCATATAACAAACAATACACATGGAATACATATGGAATTCACTGCTGCAGGAGGTGGTGGCAGCTGCAAGCATGGACAGTTTCAAGAGGGAATTAGATAAACATATGGAGCAGAAGTCCATCAGTGGCTATTAGCCACAAGGTATAGATAGGAACTCTCCGTCTGGGGCAGGTGATGCACTCTATTCTTGGTGCTGGAGGGGGCAGCAGTGGGAGGGCTTCTGGTGTCCTGGCCCCACTGCTGGACCACCTGATGGCACCTGGTATATTTTGGCCGCTGTGTGACAGAGTGTTGGACTAGATGGGCCATTGGCCTGATTCAACATTGGCTTCTCTTATGTTCTCTTATGTTCTTATGTAATGCAAAGCAATGCAGGGAAGGAAGGCCGCGATAACTATATCTCCACCACCTCATCCACAGACCTGGCGGAACATCTCCCTTTTACAGGCCCTGCGAAAATTATGGAAAGAAGGTGAGCTGTCAATATATAAAATTAATGGAAGGAACTGCCCTCCGTGAATTTGTCTAATTGCCATTTAGAGGCATCAGTTAATGGAGAAATTTTAGCGGCATCAGTTAGTGGACAAATTAACTCTGTGTTGTGTGAAGAACTCTTTGATTTTTCCCCCTTGACTCGAACTCTCTACCCACCAAATTCAAAGTGTGCCCCGATTGCATTCAGGCATGACAAGTCCTTACCACAGGAGAGGGCGTTGTGGGCACACTCCTGGGCCTGTGCCCTCTGCCCTTGCTCCAAGGAAGCTCCTTCTGCCTCAGGGAATGTCGCTTCCTTCTTCAAGGATGGTGCCCACATCTGAAACAGCAGCGAGGGAGAGGGGTAAGAGATGGAACGGAAAAGAGACCAAGGAATGGATCCTGCCCCACTCCCAGACTCTGCACCCTTCCATCAGCAGACCTGGGGAGTTTTATCTGGAGAGATAAGAAATTCCCTAGTCGGAGTGGCTGCTGAAGGAGGCTGTTAGATCTCCCATTTGGATGAATAACACTTGGGCAGATGTCTGGCAGGGAAACTTCAGGATAAGGCCAGATATCGTTGCTTGAATTTGACACATCTGGAGGGATTCCCCTCACCTGCTCTGCCTGCCTCTTCTCCTCTGCCTGACTCAGGAGGAAACCTTCGGCCAGGGCCACCGCCTGGGAACTGGACTCTGGCCCACATCCTCTGACCCAGCCCTGCATTTCCTGGGGCAGGATGGCCAGGAACTGTTCCAGGATCACCAGGTCCAGGATCTGCTTCTTGGTACACATGTCTGGCCTCAGCCACTGGCTGCAAAATCCATGGAGCCGGCTGCAAACCTCTCGGGGCCCATCGGCCTCATGGTAGCGGAACTGCCGGAAGCGTTGGCAATGTACATCTGAGATTGCAGTGAGCTGACAACAGATATCTTTCACTGTGCTTTCCCAGAATTCAACAGTACTCCCAGCTTGGGTGGGATGGGGGTCTTTCCTTGCGGTCTTGCCAGTTCCAAGTCCTTCTGGGGTCTCCTCTTCCATCACTTTCGCCTTTTCTTGGGTCCTCTCTGACTGTGCAAAGATGTCTTTTGTCACTTGGCTTCTTTCTGGGAGGAAGGAAAGACACAGACAGTAATGTGGAAAATAAAAAAGAATGGGGATACACATCCCAAATCTTCATATGCTCAGGAGACAAACGAGAATTGCCCTGGTGGATCAGAACAAAAGGGCTTCTTATGGTTCGTAGACCAGGCTTAAGATCATTTTTCTACATTACAAACCTAGCTATTTGAGATATTCCTCCATGGTTCTTTGGGAAAATTATATGTCTCTGTTTGGCTCTTTATTAACAAGCTTAGCCTCTCATCACATTGGCTCAGTCTGTCCTAGGGGCCAATTCCTAAGGTAAACCCAAAAAGGACAAGAGAGACTGGTGACCAGTGTTCCCTCTAAGCTGAGTTAGTGTGAGCTAGCACATAGTTTTTTAGCCTCCGGCTCACACATTTTTGTCTTAGTTCAGGAAGGGATGGCTCCAGAGCAAACTAATTTATGCAGTAGCCAAATTGCTCACTCAAAACTTTAATTCCAGTAGCTCACAAAGTAGGATTTTTGCTCACAAGACTCCACAGCTTAGAGGGAGCATTGCTGGTGATGACCCGTGATCCCTCTAAGCTGAGTTAGTGTGAGCTAGCTCACAGTTTTTTAGCCTCCGGCACACACATTTTCCCCTTGGCTCAGGAAGCATGGCTCCCGAGCAAACTAATTCATGCAGCAGCCAAATCGCTCGCTCACAACTTTAATGGCAGTAGCTCGCAAAGTAGGGTTTTTGCTCAGAAGACCACAGCTTAGAGGGAGCATTGGTGATGACCCCTTTTTCTGTCTGAGCACCGGACTGAGGAGATGGGGCAGGAATGCAGGCGGCCTGCACAGCAATAGTATTTTTAATTAAATTTAATCACATATATTTAATTACATTAATTTAATTCTGGTTGACCTCCAGGGCAATCCTAGTCCTGGAAGCAACCACTTTGCACCCCTTGACTTGCAAGACTCAACTAAGCCTGGCTGCTTGCTACTCTTTAACAACAGCCAACCAACGGAAGCCACTCTGGCCTTAGGGCTAGAGCTTCAGAGTAGGGTGTGTGAGACCCAGGTTCGAATCCCCATCCGCTGCGGAAGCTCACTGGGTGATTTTGGACCAGTCACAAAGCCCTCCTCGGTGCAGGGCCCTGAAAAGAGAGGGAGGGGCTCTCGCTTCCTCCCTTGGGCTGGCGGCTGCCTTTCCCCGGCCATCCCATTGCAAGGAGCTCGGGGCAGTGTTCCCTCTAAGCTGAGTTAGTGTCAGTCAGCTCACAGTTTTTTAGCCTCTGGAGCACAGATTTTTGTTTTCGCTCACGACGGATGGCCCCAGAACAACCTAATCCGTGCGGTGGCCAAGTCGCTCGCTCAGAACTTTCACGCCAGTAGCTCACAAAGTAGAATTTCTGCCCACAAGACTCCATGGCTTAGAGGGAGCATTGCTCGGGGGGGTCCTCTTCCTTCGGCCAAGCCCCCTGGGTCGCCACCAGCGGCCCCCCCCCCCACTTACTTCCTTCTTCAACCCGTCCCTCCCCGTGTGCATTTTTACCTCCTTGACTTTGCACCGAGAATCAAAGTCCAGCTTCTGGAAATGGGAAATCTGCAGCGTTAGCGGTGGACTTGGGGGGGAGGATGTCAACCCCGAAGGTGCATCGCCCACGCATGTCCCCCCCGCCCCGCCGGCTTGGCTTCTTGCAGAGGGTTAAGGGGGGCGAGTCCGCACTCCTAGAGAGAAGGGAGACGGCGGCGCCGCGTCACTTCCCGCCGGATCCTTTCCCTTCCCCAAAAGTGGGAGAGGGGGGATCTGGGTGCTTGGATCGGTCCCGGAGCGCAGGATCGGGTGAACTAAAAGTGCATGGCGGGGGGGCAGGGGGAGAGGTAATGCCAGGCTGCGAGAACGAGCTCGGAAGACGGGGGCGGAGGGCGAGCAGCGGGTTCCAACTTTGGTTTGGGTCGGGTGGGTGTGTGGCCGAATCCCGGATTGCGTTTGAGTCTGTTTTTCTGCTCTCTGAGATTGTTTTGCACGTTCGCCAGACGTGAATATGAATGTGAGCGACATGGGATGCGATACTGATGACTACTAACAGTTGTTTTTGCAAAAAGGAAAAGAAAAAAGTAGACGGGGGCCAATGCTCCCTCTACGCTGTGGAGTCTTGCGAGCAAAAATTCTGCTTTGTGAGTAGCTGTACAGATAATCCCTGGAGAGGCAGTGTGTCTGGTTCAGATCCCAGCTTTCCATGAATGATGATGACTTTGGCCACTCTTTCTTTTTGAACTTTAATTTTTTTAAAAAAATTGGCCGCTGTGTGACAGAGTGTTGGACTAGGTGGGCCATTGGCCTGATTCAACATTGGCTTCTCTTATGTTCTTATGTTCTTATGTGAGCGACTGGCCTTAAAGTTGTGAGCGAGCGATTTGGCCGCTGCATCAATTAGTTTGCTCTGGAGCCCTCCCTTCCTGAGCTAAGACAAAAATGCGTGCGCCAGAGGCTAAAAAACTGTGAGCTAGCTCACACTAACTCAGCTGAGAGGGAACACACTGCTTGCCAGTGATTTACATTGGGGGGGGAAGAGGGAGCGGAGAGTCTGGATGGGTGGGGGGGGGCGCCCTTGAGTCAGGCAGTTCAGTTCCAGTTCCCCAGGGCCTTCCCACCCCATGCCCTCTCCTCAATGTGTGGAGCAGGATGGATTCTTTTGGCATCCCTCAGAGGGAAGGGAGGGAGTGCCCTGGCTTCCTCCGGCAGGGTCGGGGACTGAGCGCCCAGGGATGGATTTGGCATGACTGGGAGGACAGGTGGCCAGA
Source organism: Gekko gecko (assembly GCA_029375565.1). Taxonomy (NCBI): domain Eukaryota; kingdom Metazoa; phylum Chordata; class Lepidosauria; order Squamata; family Gekkonidae; genus Gekko; species Gekko gecko. The sequence goes on from JAPDNY010000002.1 coordinate 8,960,154, forward strand.
TGGGGAGAGGGCTGGGTGGTCAAGGGATGTCCGGCCTCATAAGAACATAAGAACATAAGAGAAGCCAATGTTGAATCAGGCCAATGGCCCATCTAGTCGAACACTCTGTCACACAGCGGCCAAAATATACCAGGTGCCATCAGGAGGGCCAGCAGTGGGGCCAGGACACTAGAAGCCCTCCCACTGCTGCCCCTCCAGCACCAAGAATAGAGTGCATCACCTGCCCCAGACTGAGAGTTCCCATCTATACCCTGTGGCTAATAGCCACTGATGGACTTCTGCTCCATATGTTTATCTAATTCCCTCTTGAAACTGTCCATGCTTGCAGCTGCCACCACCTCCTGTGGCAGTGAATTCCATATGTTAATCACTCTTTGGGTGAAGAAGTATTTCCTTTTATCTGTTCTAACCCGACTGCTCAGCAATTTCATGGAGTGCCCACGAGTTCTTGTCTTGTGAGAAAGGGAGAAAAGTACTTCTTTCTCAACCTGCTCAATCCCATTCATAATCTTATAAACCTCGATCATGTCACCCCTCAGCCGTCGTTTCTCCAAGCTAAAGAGCCCCAAGCGTTTTAACCTTTCTTCATAGGGAAGGGGTTCCAACCCTTTTATCATTCTAGTTGCCCTTCTCTGCACTTCTTCCAATGCTATAATATCCTTTCTGAGATGTGGTGACCAGAACTGTACACAGTATTATTCCAAATGAGGTCGCACCAATGATTTATACAGGGGCATGATGATACTGGCGGTTGTGGGGGAGATGTCTGGTCAAACCGCCCTGAGCTTTACTGGGTAAATTCCAGGACCTTCAGTTGTGTCCCTCGACAACCAATCCAGAGACAGGGGTCACTTCAAAGGACTGACATAGAAGATGTCTATGTAGCAAAAAGGGTTTCCCTCCATCTTCCTTTCTCTCGCTCCCAGGCAGCAGCGGGAAGACACCTCTGATGCCTCCTTCCCCCCTCTCCTCTGTGTGGTGAAGGGACAAGTTCTGCCATGAGGCCCTTTCAGGTAATGGGGGGGGGTTATCACTGCAGAGATGGACGACAATCAGGCTTCTTCAGGCTCGTAGCTACAGTGGGGTGATAAGTATGACACTTAAGGCAGCGTTCAAACAAGTGATTCAACAGCTCAGAACAGGCAACGCAACATAGAGCAACAGGCTCGTATTTAAACAGTGCCGGCTAGCGTAGCCACGCCCACATCACTGATAAGAACCAATAGCATTGCTTACGTAAGGTCCAATCAGTTTGCTTTCCCCCAGCACAATCCTTGTACCCTGATTGGCCTGCTACACAGAGTAGCCAATCAGGTATAGCCATTCTGGATACCAGCCTGTCACTGGGGATGAAATCAAGCTCAAGACATAACATGGGGCGTTTCGGGGCCCTGCCCCCTTAATTAAAAGCCCCGCCCCACCAATAGCCATGCCAGAAACCTTATTGTTGAGGAGAGGCCGCTGCTGCCTGCTGTTAGCAGCGGCCGGGGTGAGAGGGCTGCGGCTTGCCCTCGGGCTTCTCTCTCCCCCCCACTGTGGAATTTGGGGGGGGGCATGATGGGACCCAGGGACAGCTCAGAAGGCATTTAAATGCCCTTTGAGTTCCTTTTCACAGGGCAAGAAAGATGTTGGAGATGTATTGAAGGTGCCATCCTTGAGTGCCCTTCTAAGCTGTCTTGCCCCGTGGAAGGGAACTCAGAAGGCATTTAAATGCCCTCTGAAGGCAATTAAATGCCCTCTGAGCTGTTTTTTCTTAGGAACTGACGCGCCTGCTGCCCTGTCCCTTGAAAGAAAGGGCAAGAAACAGGCTCGGAGCCTCCTCCTTTAAAGACAGGCCTTCAGATTAATTTAATTAAGTATAATTTAACTGCCCCCTTACAAAATTAAATGCCCCTCCAACAAAATAATCCTGGCTATAGGCCTGGGCTTCTTGCCCTGGTTCTGGTCACAGCCTATCTTGGAGATGGGAGAATAACACAGTCCTGGTTGCCAACTTCCAGGCGGGGCCAGGAATTCTCCTAGAATCACAGTTGGTCTCTCGAATTCAGCGATCCAGGCATGCTCTGTGGCATGGCGCCCCTGCAGAGTTTCCTCCCTTAACTATGCCCTCCTCAGTGCCATTCCAAGTCTCCAGGCAATTTCCAAACTGCAGCAAGCAACCCTGGTATAATTCCTTGGCCAAACTAAAAAGGTGTTTGTGCGGGGAGAGGGGGGTGATGTTCTTCTTAGAAGGTCTGGCAAAATCCCTGTTTGTGATACCTGAAGGTTGGGGGATGCCCATTGAGAAGAACCTTTACAAAAGACTTAAGTCCGCTTGTTACATAGCGGAAAAGTTCCAGGGCTGTACCAAGTCACGGTGGGAGGAAGAAGCAAGGCCCCGCTCCCCCGGAAATAGAATGGCCATAAGATCCGGAACTGATTGAGGGATGAAAATCCTTTTCAGGTCAACCAAATGATGCTTCTGTCATCCCGTAAAACCTAAGTTCTTAGTGGAGAGGCAAGTGATCGGCAGTTCAGTGGGAAATCGGGGAGCCACTATTGGGATATACTCTTTCTTGATGATTTCTCACCACTCCCCAGAATTGGAATCCAGGTTTTGTCCGGGCCAGAAGTGTCCCAGGGCGGAGGGTCAGTGTGGCCAAGGACTTTTGTTCAGTGCTCCAGATATAACTTGTGTTTTCAGTGTTTCTGGATTTTCATGCAGCAGCCCTTTGTAGGACTTCTTAGTTACTTTCTGGTCTTTACTGCTGATCTAGACATCACTGGAGGCGGTATGCCTGAAGGAAGAAAGGACGAACCAAGACAGGCACAGCAGTGTGGGATCCAGGGAGCAGAGGAGCTACCGAGTCCAGGCAGGAAGCTGTTCCCCGAAGACTTGGTCATCTATTTATCAGAAAGCTGAATACAATCTGGGGGGTTGGCAAAGAGAAAAGGTAGGGTGGAGGGCACTAAAAACCTCTCTCTCTTCTTCAGCACCCAAGAGGGCGAGGCCTGGCCTTCCTGCCAGCTCAAAATCAGCTTGCTTTCGTGTAGACAAAAGTTCCTCTCTCCAGAAGGGCCTTCCTCCCAGAGGCCATGCTTTTATTTATTTATTTAATCCAATTTGTACCCCGCCCTCCTCCCTGCAACCGGGCTCAGGGCAGCTCACACAGTTGGTACAAAACCAATAAAATCACATTAAAACAAATTGCAGATATAAATAAGTCGTAAAATCATAAGTGCTAGTGTCCGTCGTTAGTTAATTGAGATGGCGTGCTAAGAGCGTTACAAGTAAACAATCCAGCTCATGGTCTTCTTGGGCCGCACGATGGTCTGGGCCAGATGTTGGACTGGGGGCCCGGGCTTGTTGATGGTAATGATTAGGGTCAATGTTCCCTCTAAGCTGCGGAGTCTTGTGAGCAAAAATTCTCCTTGGTGAGCTACGGGCATTAAAGTTGTGAGCGAGCGATTTGGCTGCTGCATAAGTTAGTTGGCTCCGGAGCACTCCTTCCTGAGCTATGACAAAAAGGTGTGAGCCGGAGGCTAAAAAACTATGAGCTAGCTCACACTAACTCAGCTTAGAGGGAACACTGATCAGGGTGGCTTCTGGTCGAAGGCCTGGTGGAAGAGCTCTGTCTTGCAGGCCTTGCAGAACTGTAAGAGGTCCTGTGGGAGCTCATTCCACCAGCAAGGAGCCGCCACTGTGTTGGGGAAAGGAGGGGGAAGCCAGAGCAGAGAGGAAGCCGGTAGTGCCCTGTGAGTGCCGCCCACCCTTCTGTCCCCAGGATGAGCCCAAGGAGAGCTGTGAAGGGAAAGCCTCAGGGATCTGATCCTCGCCTGGCAGCTGCTGTTCAGAAACTGTTTCAATACCCATGTTGCTTTTTTCTCATGGATCAGTTTTCCAGTGCTGGAGAAAGGACTGTATTCTGCTGCTTCTTTTTCCAGGGTCCCGTGTCCTTTGAAGAGGTGGCCGTGTATTTCACCCAGGAGGAGTGGGCCCTGCTGAGCCCAGCTCAGAGAGTTTTCTACAAGGAAATCATGCTGGAGAATTTTGGGAACGTGGCCTCTCTGGGTAAGGCTTCCTAACCGCTTGTCTGTCTCCTCGATGCTGCGAGGCATGACCGTGATTCCTTCTCTGTTCACGGTAATGGAGTTGAGGAAGGACGTGGTTAGTCATTTTTGGTAAACTCTGCCACCCCATCCACGGCTCTGGCCAGGGTTTAGGGTCACCATTATATCGAAGATGTCAAACTCTTTTGTTACAAGGGCTAAATCTGCCTGGCTGGGGCTTGGGGGACGGGACCACCCCACTGGCTCTTGCTAGACCTATGAGCATATCTTAAAAGGTGACTTAAGTGAGGCTGGAAAGCAGTTGAATTGACCACTCTCTTCCCGCCTGTTCTCCGCACAAAAGAAAAACCTTTAAAAAAATTATGGTGAAGGGTTTGCTCCGTTCCAACTTCCAAAGAAAAAATGCAGCTCTTCACAGTTACCTATTGTGTCTGAAGGAACAGAGTCCAGCTAGCTTCAGATCGCTGAATGGATGTACACAGAGAAGAATTATAATCTTGTCCTTTTGTTTCCTTCTAAAAGGGCCGGTGACAGCCAAACCTGACCTCGTATCATGGCTGGAAGGAGAAGACGAGCTGTTTACCCCGTTCTCCGAGGAAGAGGCGGGATTGGCAGGTCTGTGGTGCGACTGTGCCTTGCTCGTGCCTTCCTTCCAAGGACTGGTGGATTTCTGCAACCTTGGAACGTATGAAAATGAGAAACTTCCTTTTCCCAAGTCCGATCCCGTTTTCCGAGTCTAGCCGAGTATTGTCCCCTCAGAGTGCCCACGGTCTTTGGAAAGGACGTTTCCCACCCCTGTATTCTCTGTGATCCCTTGAACTGGAGATGCCAGCAATTGAACCTAGGACCAAGTGCATGTTACAGACCAATGTACAGGGCAATGCTCCATGTGATTCTTATGGGCCTGCCACATAAACATTCGTTAGCCATCCACAATGTAAAATTCAGTGTCTTGCCAAAGTTAGCCTTGCTTTCCTGGAGTATTCTAAACCCCCATGAGGATTCATGTCCTCATTGTCAGTTTCACGTTGCCCAGAGCAGCCATTGGCTTAGCACTCCAAGGAACATTCAGAAGTGGAGGGAGGGGGCGGAACAGAAGATATTCTGCATATGGGGGGGGGGACAGGATCACAGAGCAATCGCCAGTCAAGTTGGGAGGGGCATCTGGGCTGACCTAGAGCTGAATCAGATGCAGCAAAGAATCTAGGTGACCACCTCGCCCCCATGGGAGGGTGGAGCATTGCTCCCTACAGAGGCGATACAGGATTGACAGCTACCACTCTTTCTGCCAGCGGTATATCTCACAGTGAATTGAGGATGAAGTTATTTTCAAGGCTGGCTTCCCTTTTTGAATGTAGATGTGATCCTATTGTTTTTTCGGTATCAGAGCTGACTCCTTTGGGCGGATCTCTCTACATTTATTGTACCGCAAGGATAGAGTAAAGATACGTTATATTCTCACCTTGTGAAGTGTCCTACAGAGGATAGGAGGACAAGTCGTTCTCAGAATGGCAGGGGGGACTTTCTTGGCTATTAGCCACAAGGTATAGATAGGAACTCTCAGTCTGGGGCAGGTGATGCACTCTATTCTTGGTGCTGGGGGGGCAGCAGTGGGAGGGCGTCTAGTGTCCTGGCCCCACTGCTGGACCTCCTGATGGCACCTGGTATTTTTGGCCACTGTGTGACAGAGTGTTGGACTAGATGGGCCATTGGCGTGATCCAACATTGGCTTCTCTTATGTTCTCTCTTAAATGTGTCAGGCCAAGACCCACCTCAGTTCTGATACTCCCCATTGACCTGAGGAAAGCATATAAGCAATCTGTGACCTGCATCATTCACTGCCTGAGGAGAACCTATCTGGCTTGTCGCTTCGTTTTCATTTTCAGTTTGTGTCAGGGAAGGAGCTCGCTGTGAGTAACTTTCCCAGGGCAGTGCTATTTCTCTCTCTTTTTTAGTCACAAACAACTGATCTGTCAATACAGTGTAGGATGTGACAGGACCACATTCCCAAGGAAGACTTTTGAAAGTGTATCTAAATGACAAGCCTTTAAACTCTTGCACACTCTACCAGAGCAAGCTTATTTCATTCCTTAATTTTTGTACTCCATTTTCTACACAATGCTCATACTCAGCTTCTCTTCCTTTCAGCCGGAGGCACGCAAAGAATGCAAACAGGGAAGAAAAAGTATAAATGCCTGGAGTGTGGAAAAAGCTTCAGTCACAGTTCAAGCCTTGCTTACCACCGGAGACTCCACACAGGGGAGAAACCATATAAATGCCTGGAGTGTGGGAAAACCTTCAATAGTAGTACACATCTTACTTCCCATCAAAGAATTCACACAGGGGAAAAACCATATAAATGTCTGGAGTGTGGGAAAAGCTTCCGTCAGAGAGGTAGCCTTACTTCCCATCAAAGAATTCACACGGGGGAGAAACCGTATAAATGCCTGGATTGTGGAAAAAGCTTCCGTCTGAGTGACAGCCTTACTTCCCATCAAAGAATTCATACAGGGGAGAAACCATATAAATGCCTGGAGTGTGGGAAAAGCTTCAGTCAGAGTGAGAGCCTTAATTCCCATCAAAGAATTCACACAGGGGAGGAACCATATCAATGCCTGAAGTGTGGGAAAAGCTTCAAAAGTAGTACAAATCTTACTTCCCATCAAAGAATTCATACAGGAGAGAAACCATATAAATGCCTGGAGTGTGGAAAAACCTTCCGTAGGAGTGACAGCCTTATTTCCCATCAAAGAATTCACACAGGAGAGAAACCTTATAAATGCCTGGAGTGTGGGAAAAGCTTCAAGAGTAGTACACATCTTACTTCCCATCAAAGAATTCATACTGGGAAGAAACCATATAAATGTTTGGAGTGTGGAAAAAGCTTCACTAAGAGTAGCAATCTTACTTCCCATCAAAGAACTCACACAGGGGAGAAACCATATAAATGCCTGGAGTGTGGAAAAAGCTTCAGTCACAGTTCAAGCCTTGCATACCACCAAAGAATCCATGCAGGGGAGAACCCATATAAATGCAAGGAGTGTGGGAAAAACTTCAAGAGTAGTACAAATCTTACTTCCCATCAAAGAATTCACACAGGGGAGAAACCATGTAAATGCCTAGAATGTGGAAAAAGCTTCAGTAAGAGCAGAATTCTTACTACCCATCAAAGAATTCACACGGGGGGAGACTCCATATAATTGCCTAGAGTGTGTAAAAAACTTTGGACAAAAGGTTACCTAATTTATCATGGAAGTTTCCACCCAGGGTAAAAACCATGCTTAAACACATAATCTTAATCCTGTCCTGAAAATGCTTATATAAACCGTTCTCTTCTCCACTTTCTGTGGTTTGCTAAAATTGTGGGAGCCTTCCTGACCTCATCAAGCTGGCCATTCCTTCATGAGGCAGCCACAACAGTGAATCCTTTTATTTCCTTCACCATCAGTCTCACTATTACCTTTGCTAAAATAAGGAAAGTGGTTGCCGCAGTGTAGGCTTGGGGTTCAAGAACAGAGTTCAAGAACGACAGGAGACAAGATCTGCAACAAGCTTTCTCCGTTCACAGCAGACTGAGCAGCATTTTATTCAAACACACCCCCTTTCCTACCCCCCTGCTCCGTTTACAGAAAAGACATTGCTACTATCATACACATAACAAGCTATTGTTTTTCTCCTGTCTTTTCTCTCTCCCCCTGTTGGATATACAGAGATAGCTACAAGCATATAAGTCTATTGTGCTAAGTTGCAAGTATTATGTGAAAACAACATAATGTGCTTTGCCGGACAGCTCCTTATCTCCAATAAGTTTTCTGCTCTCCGTTTCTCAGTAAATGTTCACTGCAGCCTTTGTTGATATTATTCTCAACATTAATATAGGAACATAATGTAGGCATTTTCACTTCCGGGTTTGCCTCACAAAAGTTGCCATACCTACACTGCAGATTAAAGCGCAAAAAGTGGTCCTATTGATCTGTAAGACATAGGCCCTGATAAAAGGGTTGGAACACTTTCCCTATGAAGGAAGGTTAAAACGCTTGGGGCTCTTTAGCTTGGAGAAACAACGGCTGAGGGGTGACATGATTGAGGTTTATAATATTATGCATGGGATAGAGCAGGTTGGGAAAGAAGTACTTTTCTCCCTTTCTCACAATACAAGAACTCGTGGGCACTCCATGAAACTGCTGAGCAGTCGGGTTAGAACAGATAAAAGGAAGTACTTCTTCACCCAAAGAGTGATTAACATATGGAATTCACTGCCACAGTAGGTGGTGGCAGCTAAAAGCATGTACAGTTTCAAGAGGGAATTAGATAAACATATGAAGCAGAAGTCCATCGGTGGCTATTAGCCACAGGGTATAGATGGGAACTCTCAGTCTGGGGCAGGTGATGCACTCTATTCTTGGTGCTGGGGAGGGGGCAGCAGTGGGAAGGGGCTTCTAGTGTCCTGGCCCCACTGCTGGCCCTCCTGATGGCACCTGGTATTTTTGGCCACTGTGTGACAGAGTGTTGGACTAGATGGGCCATTGGCCTGATTCAACATTGGCTTCTCTTATGTTCTTACCTCCTGGAATGTGGTGTACTGCAAGGAGCGATTCTCTCAACAATGTTGTTGAATATCTACATACGCCCCCTCTCCCAGATTATCTGGAATTATGGGCTGGGCTGTCACCAATGTGACGATGACACCCAACTCTGTCTACTGATGGACACCCATCTGGGCTCTGCCCTAGAAAATCTGGACAGGGCATTACAAGCCGTGGCTGGATGGTTACAACAGAGCAGACTGAAATAGAATCCATCGAGGACAGAGGTTCTGCACCTGGGTCACAGGGGACTGGGACTGGGAATCAGGCTCCCAACCTTTGATGGGTCCCCATTGGTGCCAGTGATGAAGGTGAAGAGCCTGGGGGTGTTCCTGGATGTCTCGTTAACTGTGGAGGTCCTGGTCACTGCTACTGCCAGGTCTGCCTTTTTTCATCCGAGACAGATCAGGCAGTTGGCCCCATATCTCACCCCCTGGGAGCTGGCTGCAGTGACCCATGCAATGGTCACTTCCAGGTTGGATTACTGTAATTCTCTCTATGTGGGGCGGCCCTTGGCTCTGCTCTGGAAGCTGCAGCTGGTGCAGATGGCAGCAGGTGTTGACTTCATTGTCTGTGCGGATGCATACCCACCTTGTGCTGTGTGAACAGCGCTGGCTGCCAGTTGAGTACTGGTTCCATTTCAAGGTGTTGGTGCTTACCTTCAAAGACTTATATGGCCAGGGGCCCACATATCTGCGATACCACCTCCCCTGCTATGAGCCCTGAAGGGCTTTCTGATGCTAATCAGCATCTCCTGGTGGTCCCCGGCCCCAGGGACGTCTGTCTTGCCTCGACTAGGGCTTTTTTGGACCTGGCCCCCACCTGGTGGAATGAGCTCCCATGCAATGCTCCCTCTAAGCTGTGGAGTCTTGTGAGCAAAAATTCTACTTTGTGAGCTCCTGGCATTAAAGTCCTGAGCGAGCGATTTGGCTGCTGCATAAATCAGTTTGCTCTGGAGCCCTCCTTCCTGAGCAAAGACAAAAAGGCGTGAGCCGGAGGCTAAAAGACTGTGAGCTAGCTCACACTAACTCAGCTTAGAGGGAACACTGCTCCCATGTGAGATCAGGGCCCTGCGGCACCTTTTACAGTTCTGCAGGGCCTGCAAGACGGAGCTCTTCCTCCAGGCTTTCAGTTGAAGTGGAGGGAGCTCTCCCTCTATTGGGCCTCCCCCTGAGCGGGTCAGATCTGCATTACCATCTGGGAACCCCAATCTGAAACAGACCTCATCTGTTGAGGCTTTGATTAGAAACGCAGGAGTGTTATTGTATTTCATCTGATGTATTTTAATTGTTTTTAACTGTACATTATGTTTGATGGAACCAGCCCTGAGCCTGCTAGGTGGGGAGGGCAGGATACAAATCTAATAGATAAATAAAATTGACTTGCAGCATTCTGTACCAGGTTGGGATTCTGACTTTTAAGGAAAGACCCATTTAGAATGCGGATAACAGCAATCTGCTAAACGTGATATATTGGACTTCCAAAAGGGTTTCGACAAGGTCCCTCGCCAATGATTCCTGCATAAGCTTAGCAATCATAGGATAAGAATTATTGGGGAAGGGAGTTTCAGAGTCGGGGGGTCTACTTTTGAGTGTGAGTCTCTACCACACGTGTGGGCTCGCACAAGCACACTCTCAAACTGTGTCAATTCATTGTGAGAATGAAATGTGAACTCACCATGTTGTTGATTGGCATGGAAGGGAGAGAGGGTCTGATCCAGCAACAGCTCAGGCACTGCCCCGTGGTTCAGTGCCAGTGGGTGTGGGCATCCTTTGCTGTTGCCAAGCGCCCCAGAGACTGGGATGTGTGTGTTCTTCCTGGTGGGTTCCAACCCAGTTCTTACAGATTGAAGTTTTAGGAGGCAGGTGATGCTTTTTAAAATCTGAGTAGTCCTGATTTTAAAACTTGATTTTAAAATGTGCCCATAAGGATTCTTTCTTGGTATGTGTTGCTGTCCTTTGGTATCAGAAATCCAGCGGGCCTTTCCTTCCTTTTGCCTCTGGCTTCCAAGAAACGCAAACTGAGGCTTGGGGAGGGGGGAAGAGTAAGCCGTCTGTCTTTCCCCTTCCCCTTGGGAAATCCCGGTCCTCTGAACGGTGGGCTCCTTTTCTCCTTCTCGGGCTGTGTGGGAAGGGGAGGCTCTCAGAGATGATGGACCACAGTGACAGGATCTCTTCAAGATCAGCAGTGCCAGGGGCTAGATGGAAGAAACAAGGCTCCTCCCATCCAGGGCCGGCCCCAGGTGTCTGGATGCCCTAGGCAGGACAGCCTGGGGCACCCACCCCACTGGGGATGCCAACCTCCTGGTGGGGCCTGGAGATGGCCCAGCGCCGTTTTCCTGGGCGCCTCGAAGCTGCAAGGCGCCCGGGAGAGCCGGGGAAGGGGCGAGGTTAGAATGCTCGCCCCTTCCCCCCAGCGGTGGCGCCGGCTTTTCTGGGCACCTCGCAGCCGCGAGGCGCCCAGGAAAGCCAGGGCTGCCGGTGCTGGGTGGGAAGGGGGCTTCTCACAGGGCGGGGGCATTTTGGCGCCCCTGCAGGGTCGGTGTCCTAGGCGAGCGCCTAGCTCGCCTAGTGGGCGAGCCAGCCCTGCTTCCATCTGGCTACCCAGAAGCCTCTGGGCAGAAACTTTCCGCTGGTGTGACCTTGGGCCAGTCATAATTTCAGCACTGTTCTCCCGAGGGCAGTTCTCGAGAGAGCTCTCTCAGCCCCACCTACCTCGCAGGGTGTCTGTTGCGGGGGATGCTCCCTCTAAGCTGTGGAGTCTTGTGAGCAAAAATTCTACTTTGCGAGCTCCTGGCATTACAGTTGTGAGCAAGCAATTTGGCTCCTGCATGAATTCGTTTGCTTGGGAGCCATCTTTCCTGAGCTGAGACAAAAATGTGTGAGCCGGAGGCTAAAAAAATTGTGAGCTAGCTCACACTAACTCAGCTTAGAGGGAACACTGGTGGGGAGGGGAAGGGAATAGGGATTGCAAGCCGCTCTGAGACTCCTTTGGGTAGTGAAGGGCAGGGTATAAATCCAGTCTCCTCCTCCTCCTCCCTCCTTGACCCAGTCAGTCCTGTTCTAGCTCTTCCTGTTGGCCTCCTCTCCTCATGACCTTTCCTAAATGTATGGATCAGGCTGGCATCCCTCAGAGAGGAGGGGGGAGTGGTGTGGACAGGGTTCCCCTCCATCTTTATTGCTCGCCCTCCCAGGGAGCAGCGGAAAGCCACCCTGGGATGCCCGCTCCCCTATCTTCCCCCATGCCAGTGGAGGGAAAAGAGCCGCCGGCCCGGATGCCTGCTTGGGCAAAGGGCGGGGAAGACGTGCAGCAAACGGCTCCTCCTCTGAGGCTCAGTGGATCGGGCTCCTTGACCTGGATTCCGGTCACGCTGCTCACTTGTGCAGGAAGACAAAATAATATCGGTTACCAACCTCCAGGAGGGGCCTGGAGTCCTCCTGGAATCACCTCTCCAGTACAGAGACGGGGGCTGAGACGTCTTTGCTCAGGCAGGAGGCAGCCCCTTTTCCAGCGATAGAGAGAAATGTTGTGTCCTCCTCCTGTCACGGGAAGAAGCACTGTGGACAGGCCCTGTGGCCCCCAGGATCCCGCTCCAGCCCGGGATCCCCGTCTAAAGCCTCCCGATGCCCTCGAAAGCAAGAACAGGGCCAGCAAAAGGCCATGTGCACGCTGCACGCACACGCCCCGGCAGTTCCTTCTCTCTCCCGGCTCCCCCGAGCCCCTTCCCCTCCCGGCTCCCGCGCCGCAGGAATCAGTTTCTGGCCTCTTCTCCCCCAGCAAATGCAAAGCTCCTTTTTTGCAGAGAGAAGAGGCGGAGGCAGAAGGGGAGAGCTGGGGGGACATTGCATCCCGGAGGAAAAGGGGGAGGCACATTTGGGCGGGCGGGCAGACTCGGCCCCACAGAAGGGAAGGCCAGCGAAGCCAAAATCCTAGAGGGGCCGCCAGGCTAGCGGGGTGAGGAGGCCGCTTCCTTCCAGCCCGGAGTGTGCGGGGTGGAGGGGGTGGTGGTCTTTGTCCTTCTGCCTGCCCGCAAAGCAGCATCAGCTTCTCCCTCCCGGGTGAGTCGAGGGGGATCCCGGGGGAGGTGAGGCTGGGAAATCTGGGGGGGGGGGCGGGGGTGGAAGGGAAAGGAGAGGGGGTCAGGGGCAGGCCCCCATTCCTGGAGAGGGATGGAGAGGGAGGGTCGCCCCACTGCAGAGCCTCTCCTTTGCTTCGCCTTTGGGCGCCCCTCCTTTCCTGCCCCTCCTCTTTGCACCTGGATGGGGGAGAGGGGGGGTGACACTTCCAGCCCCTTCCCCGCATTGGGGAGGGGGCCTTGTTGCCAGGGATTTCGATTGGAAATTAGGCACAGGGTATAGATGGGAAGGCCGAGCGCCGAAGAATAGATTCTTTTGAACTATGGTGCTGGAGAAGACTCTTGAGAGTCCCTTGGACTGCAAGGAGATCAAATCAGTCAATCCTAAAAGAAATCAACCCTGATTGTTCCCTGGAAGGCCAGATCCCGAAGCTGAAGCTCAAATACTTTGGCCACCAAATGAGAAGGGAGCATTCACTGGAGAAGACCCTGATGCTGGGAAAGATTGAAGGTCAAAGAAGAAGGGGACGGCAAAGGATGAGATGGTTAGACAGTGTCATCGATGCAACGAACATGAAATTGAGCAAACTTCAGCGGACAGCGGAAGACAGGAGGGCCTGGCGTGATCTGGTCCATGGGGTCGCGAAGAGTCGGACTCGACTGTGCGACTGAACAACAACATAGATGGGAACTCTCAGTCTGGGGCAGGTGCTGCCCTCTATTCTTGGTGCTGGAGGGGGCAGCAGTGGGAGGGCTCCTAGTGTCCTGGCCCCACTGCTGGACCTCCTGATGGCACCTGGTATATTTTGGCCGCTGTGTGACAGAGTGTTGGACTAGATGGGCCATTGGCCTGATTCAGCATTGGCTTTCTATGTTCTTATGTTCTTATTGGCGGGGGAGAGGGAGGAAAGTCTGGACGAGGGGGCGGTGGAGAGTCAAGGCAAGGCAGGGAGAAGAGGGGGCTGGGTTGTTTTTTCTCCGGGGGGGGACACGAGTCAGGGTCAATGTTCCCTCTAAGCTGCGGAGTCTTGTGAGCAAAAATTCTACTTTGTGTGCTCCCGGCAATAAAGTGGTGAGCGAGGGATTTGGCTACGGTATAGATTAGTTTGCTCTGGAGCCATCCCTTCCTGAGCTGAGACAGAAATCTGTGGGCTGGAGGCTAAAAAACGGTGAGCTAGCTCACCCTCACTCAGCTTAGAGGGAACATTGGTTAGGGTCATCCCCGGGCATGGCCGGTCCGGCCCCCCCGGCGAGTTCGAGAGAGGGAAGAGGATGGAGCGTGTCTGCAAATGCTGCGGACTGAAGAGCGGCAGGAGGGCTGGACGGGAAGGGGTCCTTCTCCCCGCCTTGGACTGGGGAGGGGGCTGATGGGTCAAGGCTGGGGAGCAGCAGGGAGGAGAAGGGGGTTTTGGGGGGAGACTCCCCCACTTCTTCTGCCTCCTCTGCTTCTGGCCCCAGCAGACCTTTCCTTCCTTCCTTCCTTCCTTCCTTCCTTCCTTCCTTCCTTCCTCCCTCCCTCCCTCCCTCCCTCCCTCCCTCCCTCCCTCCTTCCCCATCCGGCTGCCAAGTGATGCAGCCGTGTCCTTTGGTGTTTGGGGAAACTGAGGAAGGAGGGGAGCCCCCTACAATCAATCCCCTTTGCCTCTCCTCCCTATCGAAATCTTGGTCCTCTGAGCTGGGGGCTGCTTTTCTGCTCAGCCGGGGGCGGGGGCATCCATCCAGGCTCCCCCAGATGATGAATCAGAGTTGCAAGATCTTTCCAGGGTCAGCAGTGCCCAAGGCTGGATGGAAGAAGAGAGGCAAGCGGTGTTCCCTCTAAGCTGGGTTAGTGCGAGCTAGCTCGCCGGTTTTTAGCCTCCGGCTCACACGTCTTTGTCCTAGCTCAGGAAGGGATGGCTCCGGAGCAAACTAACTTATGCAGTAGCCAAATCGTTTGCTCACAACATTAATGCCAGTAGCTCACCAAGTAGAATTTTTGCTCACAAGACCCCACAGCTTAGGAGGGAGCATTGGAGACAAGGCCCCCATCCGGCATGCCTGGAAGACATCAGTCTCTGACCTGATTTAGACAAGCAGAGGCAGTGGGCACAGCCTTTCTCCTTGCAGTGCTAGCTTTCTACGTGCGGGGTGCTTCCCATGATGTAAAGAAACCATTTTTGCCACCAAGTTCAAATGCAATCTTCCACCTGCTCCCTTGAGCCAAGTGGTTCAACTCCAGTTCTTTGGGGCCTTCCCAACCCATGACCACTCCTAAATATGTGGAGCAGGCTGGAGAGTTTTGGCATCCCTCAGAGGGGAGAAGGGGGTGCCGTGGCTTCTGGCAGGGTCAGGGACTGAGCGCCCAGGAATGGATTTGGCAAGGCTGGGAGGACACGTGGCCAGACGGGGAGGGGGCTGGATGGTCAAGGGATGTGTTATGCATTAAGCCTAAGCCAGCCCTGAAGGTGAACTTTGAGCAGGGTGAGCTTGCTCCCTGAAAACAATAGCTGACCAGGATCCTGGAATTGAGCTGTAGATAAGTAGTGTAATGTAAATAGCCTATCCTTGGGAGTGTGTGTGGTGTTTGCATGCTTTATAAGCAGAACTCAAACTCTGCTGGGTGTCCTTGTAGTGTGCTGAAGAGCTGATCACTGCAATGTGTCCAGACAGGGCCGGCTTGCCCACTAGGCGAGCCAGGCACTCACCTAGGGCACCGGCCCTGCAGGGGTGCCAAAATGCCCTCCACCCCCCGGTGAAAAGCCCCCCTTCCCGTCCAGCGCTGGCAGCCCCGGCTTTCCTGGGCGCCTCACGGCTGCGAGACACCAAGAAAAGCTGGCGCCGCCGCTGGGAGGGAAGGGGTGGGCGTTCTAACCCCGCCCCTTCCCCGGCTCTCCTGGGCGCCTCACAGCTGCGAGGTGCCCAGAAAAGCTGGCGCTGGGAGGGAAGGGGCGAAGTTTCTAACTCCGCCCCTTCTCTGGCTTTCCTGGGCGCCTCACAGCTGCGAGGCGCCCAGGAAAACGGCGCTGGGCCATTTCCAGGCCCCACCGGGAGGTTGGCATCCCCGGTGGGGTGGGCGCCCCAGGCTATCCTGCCTAGGGCGCCCAGACACCTGGGGCCGGCCCTGTGTCCAGAACCCAGTATTTAACAGGATGTGTAACCTCCCCCTATGAAAACTGGCTGTATGCGGGGAGAGATGTCAGGTTAAACCATCCTGAACTTGACTAGATAAATTCCAGGATCCTGAATTGTGTCCCGATCAATGTTCCCTCTAAGCTGTGGAGTCTTGTGAGCAAAAATTCTACCTTGTGAGCTACTGACATTAAAGTTGTGAGCGAGCGATTTGGCTACTCCGTAAATCCGTTTGCCCTGGAGCCCTCCTTCCTGAGCTAAGACAAAAATGTGTCAGCCAGAGGCTAAAAAACTGTGAGCTAGCTCACACTGACTCAGCTTAGAGGGAACGCTGGTCCCGATACCAGTCTGGAGACAGGCTCACTTTAAGGGTCTGGCACAGAAAATGTGTGTGGGTAGCAAAAAGGGTTTTCTTTCTCTCGCTCCCAGGAAGCAGCGGGAAGACGCCTTTGATGTCTCCTCCCCGGTCTCCCCTGTGTGGTGACGGGAAAAGAGCTGCCATGAGGCCTTTTCAGGTAATGGGGTGGCGTATCCCGCTGGGGGCTCACTTTTCAGGTAATGGGGGACAGTAATCAGGTGCCTTTCCCCTTGGTCCGGGTCACACCCCATCTTGGAGATGGGAGAATAACACAATCCCGGTTACCAGTCTACAGGTGGTGCCAGAAATTCTCCTGGACTTGCAGCTGATCTCCCGAATTCAGAGCTGAGGGCCTGCTCTGTGGCGTGGCTTCCCTGCTGAGATTCCCCTCCTAACTATGCCCTCCCCAGTACCTCTCCAGATCTTCAGGCATTTTCCAAGCTGCAGGGAGCGACCCGGTTGAGGGGCTAGTTTTGAGTTTGCAGATAATTTGGCCAAAAAGAGAGAGGTGTTTGTGTGGGGAGAGGGGTTGATGTTCCTTCTTAGAAGGTCTGGCAAAATCCCCTCTCCCCCAGAAAACGGAAAGGCCAGAAGATCCAGAACTGGCTGTGGGATGAGTTGTATTTCAGGTGGGACAAATGACACCTCTGTCATCCCCTAAAACCCTAGTTCATGGGAGAGGTAAGTGGTCGGAAATTCAAGTTCTGTGGGAAATCTGGGAGCCAATATTGGGATATTAACGTCCTTGACAATTTCCTCCCCAGGAATTGGAATCCAGGTGTTGCCTAGCCTAGAAGTATTTTTTTTTTAATTCAAAACCTTTATTGGCATAGAACCCAGAAGTATTCCCGGGGTGTGTGTGTTAAAAGTGGCCAAGGACCTTTGTTCAGTGCTCTGGATAGAACTGTGTTTTCACTGTTCCTAGATGTTCCTACAGCAACCCTATACAGGACTTATTAGTTATTTTATGGTCTTCACTGCTGATCTAAACATCAGTTGAGGTGATTATATGCAAACCAAGACAGGAGGATCAAAGACTGATGCAGCGGTGCGTAATCCAGGGAGCAGAGGAGCTACCGACTCCAGGCGGGAAGCTGTTCCCCGAAAGCTTGGTTATCTATTTATCAGAAAGCTGAATGCAATCTGGGCAGTTGGCAAAATGAAAAGTTCGGGGGTCTGTGGCCCTTGGAGAGTCACATTGACAGTTTTCATACACAGACTCCCATTTTTCAGGAAAGGAGTTGTCCCTCATCCCCAAATCAGTAGATGTGGTATGTGCTATTAATGTAGAGAATGCAGCTTTGGGGGAATGTAGTGCCTGTTGGAGGAACCACCATAAGGGAGGCCCTGCTGGGGCCTGGGTCTCCTCAAGAGAAATTAGAGGGCTTCTTAAGAAAAGCTGCCCCAAGTGCTCAGCAATCAGATCTGGTTACCAATGCTGCATTATTTGGAATGATTGGCTTCATCAGTCCACCGTCTCTTCCAAAAAATTGCCTAGGATGAGTTTGGCTCTTGGATTATTGTTGCCTTCTGGGAGACCAAGCTGGGATTCATCAGAACTGAGTGCCGGGAGAGAGGGAGACTCACGAGGACCCGCGGGCTGGAAGAGATTCTGGAAGAAGCAAATGTTGTTTCCCGTTTCTTCCCTCACCTGTCCTGCCCTCTGCCTTGTGCCATGTTTTTCCTCTCTTGGTGACACCCACAACAGTCAGCCCTCCCTCATCCTCTCGTAGCTCATCCTCTCGTGGCTTTCTGGCAGATGACAGAGAAGAAGCCTCCAATTTTGTCACCTCTTTGGTGATTGCATCAACCGATCTGCTCCTCTCTCTGCTTGGAAGCAACTACTCACATTAACTCCTCTTCTCATCAGGAGGGCATTGACCAGTCCTGCCAACCGACTGGCAGTCCAAGTGGGCATCAAAAACCTCTCTGTCTCCTTCACCATCTGAGTGGGCAAGCCCTGGCCTTCCCACCAGCCCAGTATCAGCCTACTTTTGCATCACCTAATGTTCCTCTCTCCAGAAGGGCCTTCCCCCCAGAGGTCAACAATCCTGTTCCCTTCTGTGTTGGGCAGGAAGGAGGAGGAAGCCAGAGCAGAGATTAGGCTGGTAGCGCCCTGTGAGTGCCACCCACCCTTCTGTCCCCAGGATGAGCCCAAGGAGAGCTGAGAAGGGAAAGATTCAGGACTCTGATATCCTCCTAGCTGCCGCTGTTCAGAAACCGTTTCAATACCCATGTTGTTGTTTTTTCTCATGGATCAGTCCTGGAAAGAATTACATTCTTCTTCTTCTTCTAGATTCCAATGTCCTTTGAAGAGGTGGCCGTACACTTCACCAAGGAGGAATGGATCCTGCTGAGCCCAGCTCAAAGAGTTTTCTACAAGGAAGTCATGCTGGAGAATTTTGGGAATGTGGCCTCTCTGGGTAAGGCTCCCTGCCTCCTTGTCTCCCTCCTCCATGCTGTCAGGTGTGACAATGACTCCTTCTCTGTTCACAGTAAGGAGGGACGTGGTTAGGCTGTTTCGGTCACCTCTGCCACCCCGTCTACAGTTCTGCCCAGGGTCCAGTGCTCTCCTTACATATAGGGGAGGCCCTGCCTAGCAGTCCTTCGAGCACAGGAAGCGGGCGTCAGAAGAGATGCCAAGATGTACCTTGAAGCTGGGTGACCTGAAGAGGGCTGGGTGGCATCTACTTATTTGATGATGTTATTTTTTAGTCCACCTTTTGTAGAAGGACTCAAGCTGGATGACACAATATGAGTCAATATAATTATAATGAGATGGGACATTCAATTTAAAAAATGCCGTAGATGCAGGGCTCTCTTTGTAGCAGGAACTCCTTTGCATATGAGGCGACATGCCCCTAATGTAGCCAATCCTCCAAGAGCTTACAGAGCTCTTCTTACAGGGGCTACTGTAAGCTTTTGGAGGATTGGCTACATTAGGGGGTGTCGCCTAATATGCAAAGGAGTTCCTGCTACAAAAAGAGCCCTGCATAGGTGTAATATTGGAGAAGTCTAGAACCAGTCAGAAGCCTAAAAGTTAGAACTGATAGCATAAGTACTGCAAAAATTACATATTAAGATCTGGATTAGATTAAGTGATGCTTTCAGTTCTTGGTGCTTGTGGGGGGGCAACAGTGGGAGGGCTTCTGGAGTTCTGGCCCTGCTGGTGGACCTCCTGATGGCACCAGGGCTTTGACCCTTTGTGACAGACCTACGAACTTTGCTAGAACTATGAGCATTTCTTAAGAGGTGGCTTAAGTGAGGCTGGAAGGCAATTGAATTGACTTGCCCCCCTCCACCTGTTCTCTGCAAAGAGATGAACACTTTTTAAAAACTCACAGTGAAGGTTTTGTTCAGTTCAATTGCTGAATGGATGTGCACAGAGAAGAATTATAATCTTGTCCCTTTTCACCCTCATAAAAGGATCTGTGACTGCCAAACCTGACCTCATCTCGTGGCTGGAAAGAGAAGATGAAATCGATGGTGAGAGGTGACTCTTAACTACCCACACGTTGATTGGGTCAATATGTGTTCAAGTCAAGGGAAAGAGCTTGGGTTGCTAGATACTCTCAGTGACTGTGCCATGGAGCAGAGGGTCACAGGACTTACCAGGGGGGAGGCGATGCTGGACTTCGTCCTAAGCACTGCTCAAGACCTGGTGAGAGTTATAAACGTGATAGCACCAGTTGGCCACAGTGACCATAAAGATATTAACTTCAGCTTCTATGTTAATGGGGAATTGCCCAAAAAAACCAACATGACCACATTTAACTTTAGAAAGGGTAAAGGTAAAGGTAAAGGTTCCCTTGCTCGAAAGCCAGTCGAATCCGACTCTAGGGTTGCGGTGCTCATCTCTGTTTCAAAGCCGAAGAGCCAGCACTGTCCGAAGACATTTCCGTGGTCATGTGGCCGGCATGACTAAACACCAAGGTGCACGGAACGCTGTTACCTTCCCACCAAAGTGGTACCTATTTATCTACTTGCAATTTCTTGCTTTCGAACTGCTAGGTTGGCAGGAGCTGGAACTAGAGACAGGAGCTCACCCCATCATGCGGCACCCGGGTCTCGAACTGCTGAACTACTGACCTTCCGCAGCCTGCAGTTCAGCGTCTTAACCACTTGAGCCACCGCAGCTCCTTAGAAAGGGTAGCTTCTCTCAAATGAGGGGTCTTGTGAAGAAGAGACTGAAAGAAAAGGGTCAAATCCCTTTGGGAAGAATTGTGGGGTTCTGGGACACCGCCCCCCCCCTCAAGTTCCCCTGAGTTCTCTAATTGGTTGGGTGGAGACTGGCAAGGGACTGGTATAGAGAGAGGCAATGGTTCTTAAACAAATCTCATTTTATTCCATTATACACTCTTGAGACAGAAAACACTTTGTAGCGTTTCAGTATTCAACACAGAATATCTCAATACAAACCCAATACTTAAAATAGTGCACTTGCATAAAAACTCAGAACGCTCTCGGCTAGCCCCTACCATTCGTAAACCAGAGATCGATGTCTTTCTTGGACCTATAGCTGCTAATGTACTTACTGACGTATAGCTGATGTGAATGTGACACAGGACAGACTAGAACTGACCCGATGTACTGATCCAAATCCATCCCCTTCTTTCTATCTCTGGGGTCAGGAAGCTCTCAGGAAACTCAAAAGAAGCTAGAGTCCTGATGCCGTATCTGTTTTGATTCTGAAAGTGATACCACTAACTCCTGGAATGTATAAACATCCTTTAAGGCAAAAATCATGTACAGAGTTATCGGTACCAGAGGGGCCAGAGCATCAGCAGGGTCCTGAGCCCCCTGGGAAACAGAACCAAAGATTCAACTATACTTTACTATAGAAATTAAAGTCACATTGGTTTAACAGAGGACTGGGGCTCAACCCAGGCCCGAGTTCCATGACAGTTTCCCCCCTTTGAGACTCAGTCCTCTGCCCCATTCACAACCAGTGTTCCCTCTAAGCTGAGTTAGTGTGAGCTAGCTCACAGTTTTTTAGCCTCCAGCTCACGCATTTTTGTCTTCGCTCAGGAAGGAGGGCTCCAGGGCAAACTAAATTTATGCAGCAGCCAGATCGCTCGCTCACAACTTCAATGCCCAGTAGCTCACAAAGTAGAATTCTTGCTCACAAGACTCCACAGCTTAGAGGGAACATTGTTCACAACATTTGGTAGTTTTACTACATGGTGGTTGATATATGGGTAGGGGAGCTGAAGTGAGCCGTGATACGAAAGCGCAGCCCAACAACCCATGCCACAATAAAACACAAAGCCGAATTGACCAGTTATTATGGAAAAAAATCTTAGTGTGTTCAGATGACACAGGAGTAGGGAATCTACCTTTTGATTCCAGACTTCACAACAAATCACTGGGGAATTACTTTCTTTTTCCATTCAATCATCATTTCCTTAGTTTTATCCTTATAAAACATTGACAGTAGTGACGACGGTATTATAGGTGAAGTAACATTTCCCAGCCATTCTTATTTCTGAAATCATAAAAGAATTTTACAAAACAAATGCTGTCCTTCAATCGGCTCTTGTGCTGATTTAAATAAAGGCTCAGACCATTTTGACAAATATTCAACAATAATAAAACTTCAACGAATACTTTCAAGCCCCAGGAACGAATGAAGACAAATATAAAGAAAGAATCCCAGAATCCCGCAACAAAAAGCTTGGAGACTATTTAAAACTATAGTTCCGGAAGCTCAGATAAAATGTATACCACACAGGCAGGGCCAGCTCGCCTAGAGCGCGCTGGCTGCAGGGGCGCCAAACTGCCCCCCCCCCGTCTCTTCCCTGGCTTTCCTGGGTGCCCCGCAGCTGCGGAGCGCCCAGGAAAGCCGGCGCTGGGAGGGAAGGGGCAGGGGTTAAAAAACCCGCCCCTTCCCTGGCTTGCCTGGGGCCCCCGCAGCTGCGGAGCACCCAGGAAAGCCGGCAATTGGAGGGAAGAAACGGGTTAACCCCCCCCGCCTCTTCCCTGGCTTTCCTGGGCGCCCCGCAGCTGTGGAGTGCCCAGGAAAGCCGGTGCTGGGAGGGAAGGGGTGGGGTAACCCCCGCCTCTTCCCTGGCTTGCCTGGGGGCCCCGCAGCTGCGGAGTACCCAGGCAAGCCAATGCTGGGAGGGAAGGGGCATGGTTAGGGGCCCCCACCGGCCTCCAGGCCCCACCAGGAGGTTGGCATCCCCGGTGGGGTGGGCGCCATGAGCTGGCCTGCCTAGGGCGCCCAGGCACCTGGGGCCGGCCCTGCACACAGGTTAGAAAAGGTTCCAGTAGGTATTTAAAAAGGCCTGCCTGGTTAACGAACACAGTCATAGAAGTAATAAAAGGTAAGAAGGATTCCTTTAAGTGGTGGAAGGCTAGTCCAAGTGATATAAAAACAAGGGAGCACAGGCTTTGGCAAATAAAATGCAAGCTGGTGTGAAGACGAAATCTATGGTGTGGCCTCATTTGTAATATTGCATACAGTTCCAGTCACTGCACCTCAAGAAAGATAGCATTGGAGAAAGTGCCGAAAAGAGCAACTAAAATGACTGAGGGGATGGAACACCTTCCGTATGAAGAAAGGTTAAAAGATTAGGGCTCTTGAGGCTGGAGAAAGGACATTTGAGGGGTGACAGGAGGTTTACAAGATTACGCAAGGGATAGAGCAGGTAGAGAAAGAAGTACTTTCCACCCTTTCTCACAATACAAGAACTCGTGGGCACTCAATGAAATTAATGAGCAGTAGGTTAAGAACAGATGAAAGGAAGTACTTCTTCACCCAAAGAGTAATTAACATGAGGAATTCACTGCCACGGGAAGTGGTGGCGGCTATAAGCATAGACAGCTTCAAGAGGGCATCCAATAATCAAATAGAGAAGAGAAGAGATTGGATTTAGACCCCACCCTTCGCTTGAAGTCTCAGAGTGGCTTACAAACTCCTTTCCCTTCCCCTCCCCCCAACAGACGCCCTGTGAGGTAGGTGGGGCTGAGAGAACTCTAACACAAACTGCTCTTTCAAGGACAGGCTAAAACTCTCTTCTGACATTCCTCATTGACCTGAGAAAAGCGTATAAGCAATCGGTGACCTACATCACTCACCTCGCTGGCTTGTCACTTCCTTTTCATTCGCAGTTTGTGCCAGGGAAGGACTAATTTTCCCAGAAAAAATGCTGTTCCTCTCTTTCTGCCACAAACAATTGATCTGTAGGTGCAGTGTAGGATGTTACAGAATCTAGATGACAAGTCTTTAAATTGATGTACTCTCTACGAGAGTTAACTTATTTCATTCCCTCTCTGTGTTCCATTTTTTTTCACAATGCCCATGGTCGGTTTCTTTTTCTTTCAGCAGGAGTTGCGGGAAGAATGCAAACTGGGGAGAAAAAATATAAATGCCTGGAGTGTGGAAGAAGCTTCACTCACAGTTCAAGCCTTGCTTACCACCGAAGAATCCACACAGGGGAGAAACCATATAAATGCATGGAGTGTGGGAAAAGCTTCAATAGTAGTACACAGCTTACTTCCCATCAAAGAATTCACACAGGGGAGAAACCATATAAATGCCTAGAGTGTGGGAAAAGCTTCCATGAGAGTGGTCACCTCACTTCCCATCAAAGAATTCACACAGGGGAGAAACCATATGAATGCGTGGAGTGTGGGAAAACCTTCCGTCAGAGAGGTAGCCTTACTGCCCATCAAAGAATTCACACAAGGGAAAAACCATATAAATGCCTGGAGTGTGGGAAAAAATTTAAGAGCTGTACATATCTTACTGCCCATCAAAGAATTCACACTGGGGAAAAACCATATAAATGCCTGGAGTGTGGAAAAAGCTTCAGGCGCAATGACTGCCTTATTACCCATCAAAGAATTCACAGAGGGGAGAAACCATATAAATGCCTGGAGTGTGGGAAAAGCTTCAGGCGGAGTGACCAACTGACTTTCCATCAAAGAAGTCACACAGGTGAGAAACCATATAAATGCCTGGAATGTGGCAAAAGCTTCTGGAGTTCTACACATCTTACTTCCCATCAAAAAATTCATGAAGGGGAGAAACCATATGAATGCCTTGAGTGTGGAAAAAGCTTCAGGACTCGTGCACATCTTACTTCTCATCAAAGAACTCACACCGAGGAGAAACCATATAAATGTTTGGAGTGTGGGAAAACATTCCGTCAGAGTTCTGGCCTTGCTCACCATCAAAGAATTCACACAGGGGAGAAACCATATAAATGCTTGGAGTGTGCAAAAAGCTTCAGGAGTAGTCGAGAGCTTACATCTCATCAAAGAATTCATACAACAGAGAAACCATATAATTGCCTGGAGTGTGGAAAAAGCTTCCGTCACAATATAGGTCTTGCTAGCCATCAAAGAATTCATGCAGGGGAGAAACCATATAAATGCCTGGAGTGTGGAAAAAGCTTCAGTCAGAGTGGAAATCTTACTTCCCATCAAAGAATTCACACAGGAGAGAAACCATATAAATGCCTGACATGTGGAAAAAGCTTCAGTCAGAGTTACAATCTGACTTCCCATCAAAGAATTCACACTGGGGAGAAACCATATGAATGCCTGGAGTGTGGAAAAAGCTTTAGTCAGAGATCCCACCTTACTACCCATCGAACAATTCACACAGGGAAAAAACCATATAAATGATTGGAATGTGGGGAAACCTTCAATAGTACACATCTTCTTGTTAAAGAATTCACACAGCGGAGAAGCCATATAAATGCCTGGGTTGTGGAGAAAGCTTCAAGAGTAGTACATGTCTTACTTCCCATCAAAGAATTCAAGCAGAGGACTAACCATAGAAATGCCTGGATTGTGGAAAGGCACTACATCAAAGTAAATTTGATTTGGAAATTAGAAAGTGCAATAAAGCTTTATAGTACATGCATTACATAATGCAGTGAAAGAGTTTAAAATAGATATCCATGATTTCCTGAAATCCATTATTTGAATTCCGTCTTAAGAATGCCCTCATAAACTGTTCTGTTTCACGCTTTCTGTAGAATGCTAAAATTGTGGGAGCCTTCCTAACTTCATCAAGAAGTCCATTCCTACATGTGGCAGCCACAAGAAAGAATCCTGTTCTATGCATCACTGTCAGTCTCACCATTATCTTTGCTGAGATGAGCAAAGTGATTGTAGCAGATCAAAGCAAGAGCCAGTTTGGTATAGTGGCTAAGTGCGCGGACTCTAATCTGGTAGAACCGGATTTGATTCCCCACTCCTCCACTTGCACCTGCTGATGTGACCTTGGGTCAGTCACAAGCTCTGGCACAGCTATTCTTGAAAAAGAGCAGTTTCTGTCAGAAGTTCTCTCAGCCCCACCTACCTCACAGGGTGTCTGTTGTGGGGAGGGGAAGGGAAAGGAGTTTGTAAGCCGCTCTGAGACGCCTTTGGGCAGTGAAGGGCGGGGTATAGATCCAATTTCTTCTTCTCCTTCTCCTTCTCCTTCTCCTCCTCCTCCTCCTTCTTCTCATAGATCTGTAAGATGTAGGCCCTGAAAGATTTTGTAGGCAACAACAAGGACTATGAAAAGAGCCAATAGCCTAAACCGTCTTCATAGGAGCAACTCAGCTATGTATCATCTGTGTTCTGTACCTGATCCTGAATAATAATTAAGTAGTAGCATTCTGTGCCAGCTGGGGGTTACATAAGAACATAAGAGAAGCCAATGTTGGATCAGGCCAATGGCCCATCCAGTCCAACACTCTGTCACACAGCGGCCAAAAATACCAGGTGCCATCAGGAGGTCCACCAGTGGGGCCAGGACACTAGAAGCCCTCCCACTGCTGCCTCCCACCCCAGCACCAAGAATAGAGTGCATCACCTGCCCCAGACTGAGAGTTCCCATCTATACCTTGTGGCTCATAGCCACTGATGGACTTCTGCTCCATATATTTATCTAATTCCCTCTGACCTCAAGGAAAGACCTCTTGAGAATGCACTGCAGTAGTCTGGCTGCCTGGTTACTGTGGCTTTGACTGTCACTCTGTGTACTGATTCTCACCTGAGCATTCACGGGATTCCGCTATTCACTTTAGTCTGCGGAGAACTGTGTGCTGTGTCTTTGCGTCAGATGTATCAGTGAGCCAATGCAATCGACAGGACGGGACATTCGATAAAGAATGAAATCATACTTGGGTTGTAGAACCAACCAGCAGACTAAGCATAAATGATAACGTGACACATGAAGTGATGCAAAATCACATTAGTCACGTCTCACTTGCAGCAGAGAATACAAAATAGCATAGACCACAATCCCTAATCACTTATCTACGTAATTTTGTGAGTCATTTTGTACAGTGCTACCCCATTGCCTGCATAAAAAGCTCTCTGGAATAATTCAGTTTCGATGTGCTGAAAGCCGGGAGAGTGGGAGCCCTCCTGACATCCTCCGGTAGACCATTCCCCAAGGTATGGGCCAGAACAGGTAACACACATGGACAGACAGTGGTTGATTTTCTCCATTTGACAGTTGGCACCTTGAGAAGACCCTGCTCAGATGAATGAAGCTGTCATGGCGGAGCACAGGGGGAGAGAAGGTCTCTCAAATCTGAGGGTCCAAGTCCATGAAAGGCTTTGTATGTGACAGCCATTGTTTTAAATTGAGCCTGGTAACTGATGGGGAGCCAGTGTGTTGACTGCAGACTGGGAGAACTATGAATGCTCCATCTTGCTCCCGATAATAGCCAAGCCACTGCATTCCGCACCAGCTGGAGCCTTTCACCTCCATTCCGCATTGGACCATCCTGGCATACTTAATCCCTTTTGGGAAAAGGACCATCCCATTTTGTACAGGGCCACCTGTTTGACATGGAAGTTCAGAGGCATGACCAGATGCTTGATGGAGGTGGGACTATATTTTATACGGCTCTGATTGGCAACGGTAGCCTCTGGCTTCAGAAATGGGGATTTGCACGAGATTGGAGAAATTTCCTTGTCATTCTTAGAAAGGAGGATGGCTTAGGTCCAGTTCTCTTTAGTATAGACATCTGGAGCTTTGAGATGTTTACTCTTTTTCAATTTCCAGTCTTCAGTGCATACTGGGTTGACAGCAAGTAGGATAGGAGTTAACAGCCCCTTCAGCCTCTTCTTACTGCAAGGAACTCTGCACATGCTCTGAGGATCCTGCTACAGTGTAGGTAACATGTGTTTAGCTTAGCTAGTTCATCACTGTTGTTCATTTGAACCTCTCTGTGCTGTTGTTGCTGTGTGGCTTTCCATCAATTATGTTTGGGTTTTTCCCCGCCCCTTTTTGGAATCCAATCACATTTTTTTTCTTATTTTTCTCTCTTTTATAAATAAACTTTTTAAATAAACACCTTTATTCGCTTTAATATGTACAATTCATTACTGTGGCATCCTTCTCTTAATCTGTAGACTGCATGGGTGCTATTGGGTTGGTTCTAAGGTATTTTCTAAAGTTTATACCCTTTCACTTCGTTATTGCTCTAGTACCAGTTTGGTGTAGTGGTTAAGTGCGTGGACTCTAATCTGGGAGAACCGGGTTTGATTCCCCACTCCTCCGCTTGCACCTGCTGATGTGACCTTGGGTCAGTCACAAGCTCTGGCACAGCTGTTCTCTGCAAAGGAGCAGTTTCTGTCAGAAGTTCTCTCAGCCCCACCTACCTCCCAGGGTGTCTGTTGTGGGGAGGGGAAGGGAAAGGAGTTTGTAAGCCGTTCTGAGACGCCTTTGGGCAGTGAAGGGCGGGGTATAAATCCAAACTCCTCCTCCTCCTCCTCCTCCTCCTCCTCTTCTTCTTCTTCTTCTTCTTCTTCTTCTTCTTCTTCTTCTTCTTCTTCTTCTTCTTCTTCTTCTTCTTCTTCTTCTTCTTCTTCTTCTTCTTCTTCTTCTTCTTCTTCTTCTTCTTCTTCTCTGGAAGAATACCTTCTCAGCAGGTGATGGTAAATGTCCTTGGCAGGCCCTGAGTGGTGGGAGCTGGTCACAAGGATGTTTCCCAGGCAACCCTTGGTCTAAAGGAGTTTCCCAGCAAGGAAAGACACCATTCCCCCTTCCTACTGTAACACATGCCATCCTGCGAATAGGTAAGATTGGTAGTTGCCTGGTCACACCTGTTCTCTCTGATGGCTCCCACCTTGTGGAATGCGCTGCCTGCAGAGGTCAGGAAGCCCCCCCCCAACCAATGCTCCCTCTAAGCTGCGGAGTCTCGTGAGCAAAAATTTCTACTTTGTGAGCTACTGGCCTTAAAGCTGTGAGCGAGCGATTTGGCTACTGCGTGAATCAGTTTGCTCTGGAGCCGTCATTCCTGAGCTAAGGCAAAAATGCATGAGCCGGGGACTGAAAAACTGTGAGCTAGCTCACACTAACTCTTCTTAGAGGGGACACTGCCCCTCAGCACTTCTACCGTTCCACAAAATGTGTAAAAAGAGAAAATGTTTATGGGGGCATTTTTATAAAGGGATGAGAACTGTAGCATGAAGGAAGATGGTAGAATGGAGAAGCCCTAAATCTGATTCAAACCTGAGCCTGGTCCAAACCTGTCCAAATGGTCACTTTCAGGTAATAGATTTTCTCAAAGACAAGCTTTAGTGATAGCTGTTTCCTTATTCACACACAGCTCCCTAAAAGGTTCTTTCAGGTTCCTTTGACTACAGGCCCATAGTTACAGTGGGGGCATCTCGGGGCCTGGCCCCCGACTTACTGCCCAGGCCCCCTGACTTCCCATCCAGCCCCACCCCACCCACCCCCAACTTCCAATTTTTCTTTTTTTAAATTTTTTTAATAACATATACACACAAAACATACGCTCAAAGGAAAAACAATACTAACAATTAACAATTGTAACAATATAAACAAAACAAATACCATAAAATGTCACATTCTTATTTCTTCATTGTCTTTCATTTGCAGAGAATTTCCATTTACAGGTTTGATATTTCTTTTTCACTGACTTTAACTATTTGCCTAAATGCTTAAGTACCTTTATGCCCACATGCTTCAACCAGATTCCAGCCAAAATTACTAAGTTCTCTTTTCTAACCACCTATAAAAGCTCAACCAGTAGTTTTCAAAACTTTCAGGATCTTTTTCTTGACGTAAAAAAGTTAATTTCTCTAATTCTGCTACATCTAGTATCTTATGAATCACCTCTTCCTTAGTAGGTATTTCCCCATCTTTTTGAAAAGGTAATTCTGGCTGCAGTGAGAATCTGCATTGCTAAGTATGTTTCATTTTTCTTAAAGTTTTCCAGAATGAAATTCCGGAAATTCAATAAAAAGCATTCTGGTATAAATGTGATTGTCTTGTCCAATATCCCCTCCATGATGTCTTTTATCATTACCCAAAATCTTCTTGCCTTCTTACATGACCACCATAAATGAAAGTACGATCCCTCGATAAATTTACATTTCCAACAGTTTTCCCTATTTTATTGTCATATTGATGTAGCCTTGTTGGGGAAATATGCCACCTATAGAACGTTTTGACAATGTTCTCTTTAAACGCAGTTGACCTCACATATTTGATATTTATTTTCCAAACCTTTTCCCATTTCTGTAACTCTAAGTTATGACCTATGTCCCTAGCCCATGCAACCATTGGAGGTTTTATCCATTCTTCTTGCATATTCCATTCAAGCCAGAAGCTATATGCCCTTTTAATACATTTCTCTTCAATCCCCAACCATATTTTATCCAGTTCGGTCTGATTTTCGTAGAACCCTGTTCCAATTTTTCTATTTGTGGTGCTCTCTTGAGGGGGTGCGGGGTGCCCACCCCAACTTATTTAAAGGCCCCCCAAATTAAAAAATCCTGGCTACGGGCCTGTTTGATTATAATATAGACCATTCAACAGAGGGACAGCGAATATATTTACTAGACACGTGTCCCTACAGATCAGGGGCAGCCAAACTGTGGCTCATGAGCCGCATGCGGCTCTTCACGCATATTGTGTGGCTCCCGGCAGGGCAGCTGGTTGAAGCAAAATATCATTAGCAAACAAATATCATGGGACAAATAAATATCATTATCAGTATCTGCTTTTACAGCTTTTGTTATTGTTTCTGGCCGTCTCATTTAATGATAATAAAAAGCAAAAATTTGCATACTTCCCAGTTTGGTGTAGTGGTTAAGTGCGTGGACTCTTATCTGGGAGAGCCGGGTTTGATTCCCCCACTCCTCCACTTGCACCTGCTGATGTGACCTTGGGTCAGTCACAAGCTCTGGCACAGCTCTTCTCTCAAGGACAGTTTCTGTCAGAAGTTCTCTCAGCCCCACCTACCTCACAGGGTGTCTGTTGTGGGGAGGGGAAGGGAAGGAGTTTGTCAGCCGCTCTGAGACGCCTTTGGGCAGTGAAGGGCGGGGTATAAACCCAATCTCCTCTCCTCCTCCTCTCCCAGTAAAAACATGTAATATCTGTTCATGTCTTGTGGTTTATTCTGTGTGGCTCTTACGTTAAGCAAGTTCGGCCACCCCTGCTATAGATCAAGATGGGTAGCGGTAGAAAAGAGCAAGAGTTCAGTAGCACCTTAAAGGAGTGCTGTATCTGAACAAACGAGCCGTGACTCACGAAGACTCAGCCCCTGCCTCATATTTTGTTGGTCTTTCTGGTGCTCCTGGACTCTTGCTCGTTTCTAATGTGTCTCCTGTGACCCCATAGGAAAGGATGAAGATGCACAGGGAGAGAGTAGGGTCTGACTTTTGACATTCCAGATTATATTTAGGAAATTAAGTGAATTCACACAGCCTGGAACAGCTTTATGGACTCATTGGACTATTTAAAACACTGGGTGCCAAACGGCTCGCCAATTTTCCCTTTTGTCTCTCAGTTCCGTACCTCCCCCACTGCACTTGACTCACTTCAAAGTACCCCAACTTTAAGCATTAAATCCATAGACCCAAATTTGAGAGCCAGTTTTGATGTAGTGGTTAAGTGTGTGGACTCTAATCTGGGAGAACCGGGTTTGATTCCCCACTCCTCCACTTGCAGCTGCTGGATGACCTTGGGCAAGCCACAGTCCTATCAGAGCTGTTCTCTCAAGGACAGTTCTGGAAAGAGCTCTCTCAGCCCCGCCTACCTCACAGGCTGTCTGTTGTGAGGAACGGAAGGGAAAGGAGTTTGTAAGCCAGGTTTGATTCCCCACTCCTCCACTTGCACCTGCTGGATGACCTTGGGCAAGCCACAGTCCTGTCAGAGCTGTTCTCTCAAGGACAGTTCTGGAAAGAGCTCTCTCAGCCCCGCCTACCTCACAGGGTGTCTGTTGTGAGGAACGGAAGGGAAAGGAGTTTGTAAGCCGCTCTGAGACTCCCAAGTGAAAGGCGGGGTATAAATCCAATCTCCTTCCTCCTCCGTTTCATTTATCTCTTGAGCAACATAACCAAATGTTTTTTGTTTCATCCATGCTTTGTCTCCCTCCCCGAAACCTTGTTGTAGTTGCCTGAACTGATGCCAGCTGCTCTGATCTCCCACCTCCTTCAGCGTCCACAATGTTCCTGGGATCCCTGCCTAGTTCCCAGAAGCAGAACAAGCCGTGGCTGGGCCAGATAACAGAGCAAACACTGAACTCTGAAAACCCCCAAATGGATAAAAATGATGACAGCATTTCCTACATTTGACTAACCTTTGTCAGGTTCAGCATTTTTCAAACAAACAGAAGGATTTCTTTTCCAGGCCGAAGACCTGAATCTTAGTTCTGTCTGCCCACAGGCCCCTAGATTTGTTACATACATCAGGCTTGCTGAAATCTGCATTTCTAACAGCAGCACCTTCAGGATCATGGTGAGTAACACAGCCGAACTGCAGTTGTGGCTTGCTGAACGGGCTTCAGTCTGTGGAAGACTGATTCAGCTATGGGATTGGCCAACACAGGACTACTGGCGAGACACTGAATGCCTACAACATCCAGCCTCTTTTAAAATTGTGTGTGTGTGTGTGCGCCCGCACACACCTGGAATTCATGGTGACTTCTGGTGACCCTAATGGTGGAATGGAGGACATTCAGAGAGGTGGCTTAGGACAGCCTGCCCCTGACTCCCGGCCCTGGTATTCCAAGGAGGTTTCCCATCCAAGTGCTTGCCAGGGTCGGCCCAGCTTAGTTTCTGAGATCAGGCTTGCCTGGGTTATCCAAGTCAGGTCTAACATCCAGCGTCTTGTGCCACTCTAGGATCCTCCTTTCTCCTGGACTTGAAGAAGAACATGCTATTGAGTGGGAACTGAGTCATGGCATTATGGCAACCCCGTCCATGAGGCATTCCAAGCAAGAGATCAACAACGGTGGTTTCCCATTGCCTCCTGCTGCACAGGAACCCCAGTCTTCCTGGGTGACGTCCCTCCAAGTCCCGGCCATGGGCAACTCTGCTTAGTTCCCAAGCTCTGACAAGCCTTGGCTTAAGCCATGCTGTTCAGGCTGCTTATACCATAGAGGGCCTAGTTTGCAATAACATGGGTTGGAGGGGCAGTGGAGGAGGTGGGAGGTGGAATACGACAGGGAGAACTGTTTTTAGCTAGCTATTTGTCACTGGCTGTTACGAATGAATTTACAATGTGTTGTATTCTTTACTCGCTATTGTATTTGCTCTTAGCCTTGACTAACTTGGTTAACTGTCTTGCTGATCTTGTATTGGTTCTCGTCGGAGCATTCACGGTCCTAATATATTTCTTGTATGGTGAGAACAGAGTGTTCTGATAAATGGTGTGATCAGAATCAGTGAAATGACTGCGTCTGTGTCCCTTACTGGTTGTGTATGGCCATCTGGGGCCAAGTCGGAGCCAGAGTTTCAGGCACCTGGGCAGAGGTCTCTCGTCCTCTATGTTGTCCGCTCTGACTGGCCATGGCTTTTCACAGAGAGACTTTTCACAGGATGAGAAAGTCCTTTCCTGATCTCCTTCCACAGGAACCTTGGAAACACCAGAGACCGAATCTCAGATCTTTGGCATGCAAAGCACGTCTTCTTCCACTGAGTCGTGGCTTCCCCCTTCTTGCCCTCCTGGCCAAAGCATTTTTGGTACTCTGGTCAAACTACCACAGACTCTTTTCTCTACCTATTTAAGAATAGGGGGGGATGAGAATCCGTGAATGAACCTTTATTTAATTAGCACCGAAACAGTAATGACTATTTCAACTGGTTTTTGAGTGAGTTCTAACCCTGTGAATATATGAAAGGGATAACTGCACAGTAGCTGACACTTTATAAAGTCTTGTTTCCAGCTGTTAAAAATATGTGTCTATGGTCAGTGCTTGGAAGAGCGGCAGTCATGAGTGGCAAATCTGTTCCAGCTAGTTTTGTGGAAGCTCTAAAACACAACCCACCCCCCGATAAACGTTGTGAACTTAGAACCCACCTTCTTGCTTTGTTTGAGAGCCTCATACTTTCCTGCACTTGCAATACTATTTTCAGAAGCTCTGCACTCTCTGCAGGCTAACCCACAAAGAGGAGTTTGGTCGTATTTTTCTCTTAGACTGATATAAGTATTTTCATGTTGCCTTCGACAACATTTTCAACACAGTTGCTTAGTCTGAGGCTTCCTCTAGACAACTACATGTCATACACCCCCAAATTTGGGGGAACCCCCACCTCTACTGGGCGCCTAGCAACTCTGTTTTAGGGGCACAGCCAGGCCCCAGTGTCTGTCTGTGCGACTGTCCTGGGAGCACCCAGCTTTGCAGGAGCTGACACAAGAACCGCTCTTTGGACCAGGAAACAGCACATGTGCCCTAGAAGGGGGAGAATCATCTGGACATGGGAGTGTATGACATGTGGTCTTATTCTGGGGTGTAAAGGGCAAGCAGTCAAACCAGTTCCTTATTCAAATCTCCTCTGAAATACAGGCCTGTTGGTGGTTGTCCAAATAGAAGCTTGTGGCACCAAAACCAGTGTTTGGACCGGGCACCACAGTATGTCTTCTTGTGGGGGGACAGTCTCCCGAGTGTGGGGATGTGTCATTTGGGGTGGTCCAAAGACTGTTTTACGGGTGCAGCCCGACCCCAGTGTCTGCCTGCTGTGATTGTCCTGGGGGCACCTCACTTCGGAACAGCTGGCATGAGAACTGCTCTTCGGACCAGGAAACAGCACATGTCCCCTAGAAGGGGAGGGTCCCCTGGACATGGGGGACTATGACATGTGGTGGTCGAGACCTTATTGTGGAGTTGAGAGCTTTCAAACTCTCTTCAGTGTTTTTGGTTGAACTCATGAATAAGTCAGGAATGAGGACTGAATAAGGAACTGGGAATAAGGAACCAACTTCAGCCTCCTCTCCTTGACCCAGTCAGTCATGTTCTTCCCACCTCTGGACTTTTCCCTAAATGCATGGATCAGGTGGTGTGTGTGTGTGAGTGTGTCTTGGCATCCCTCAGAGGGGAGGGGGGAGTGGTGTGGAAAGGATTTCCCTCCATCCTTATTTCTCACTTTCTTAAGACAACAATGGAGAGCCACCCTGGATGCGTCCCTCTGCCATCTCCTCCATGCGGTGGAGGGAAAAGAGCCAGCAAGACTCCTGCTCTGGTTATGGGGAAGACCTGCAGCAAAGGGCAGGATCGGTTCCTTCTCTGTCCCGCCAAGGCTCAGTGGATCGGGCTCCTTGACCTTGATTCTGGTCACATCGCTCACATGTGCAGGAAGACAATATAATACTGGTTACCAACCTTCAGGAGTGGCCTGGAGAGTTCTCCTAGAATCTCAAATGACCTCTCCGGGACAGGGGCTGAGATTTCTTTGCACATCCAGCCCTTTTCCTGCGATATGGAGAAATGTGTCCTCCTCCTGTCATGGGAAGAAGCAGGGTGGACAGGCCCTGCGGCCCCAGGATCCCTGTCTAAAGCCTCCTGATGCCCTGGAAAGCAAGTACAGGGCCAGCAAAAGGCACCTGAAAAGTACTGAGCCAGACGCATGGTTGAGAGATTTCAGCTCATACTTTTACTCCGTGATTTCAGAAGGTACAGACAGGCAGGGCAAGCCAGCCGGCTGCTTAAATGCACAACAACAGCTCCACCCACACACACCCATACAACCCGTGATTGGCTATTTACATAACCCCATCTCTGATAGGGTTCCTTTAGGATCCCAGCCCCATCTCTGATAGGATTCCTTTAGGATCCTGGACAGCCGATAGGCAGTTACCAGGATCCTATGTGTCCATTGTTTTCTAGATCGAAGTTCTGGTCGCCTCTGCCTACAGGAAAGCCGCCTGCTTGGTCTAAGTCGGTACACAACAGCACCCCTCCCACAAACACACAGCTACACCTGACACAAAGACAAGAGCCTTCACCCCCCCGCAGTTCCTTCTCTCTCCCGGCTCCCCCAAGCTCCTTCCCCTCCGGCTCCAGGAATCCGCTTTCCGCCTCTTCTCCCCGACCAAATGCAAAGCCCTTTTTGCAGAGAGAAGAGGCGGAGGCAGACAGAGCGAGGAGGGCTGTGTGAGGCCCGGTTCCGTCGCCTGCCCGGAGTGTGCGGGGCGTCGCCGTTTCTTCTCGTTCCGATGCGTGCAAAGCTGTATCAGCTTTTTCCTCCCGGGTGAATCAAAGGTGGGACATCTGGGGGCGGGGGAGTGGAAGGGAAAGGAGAAGGAGGTCAAGGGCGGGCCCCGATCCAGGAGAGGGAAGGAGGGAGGGAGGGTCGCCCCACTGCAGAGCCCCGGGGGGAGGGTTTGCTTCTCCTTTGGGCGCCCCTCCTCTTCTTTGCACCTGGCTGGAGAGAGGGTATGTGAGATCAGCACCTTCCCTACAATGCGGGGGCCTTGTTGCCAGGGATTTGGAGGGAGGGGGTCCTGGGGGGGGGGGGGCGGCGGTTGTGCGTCAAGGCGAGGCAGGGAGACGAGGGGGCCGGCTTTTTCCCGGGAGGCGGATTTGGAGGGGGGGACATAGCCGGGCAGGTCCTCTCCCGGACGACTGGCTGGTTCAAGAGAATCGGGTGTGCCTGGATCTGCTGCGGAATGAAGAGCAGCAGGGGGGCCTGGAGAGGAAAGGCACCTTCTCCCTCGCCTTAGCCTGGGGAGGGTGATGGGTCAAGACAGGGGAGTAGTTGGAGGGGAAGGGGATTAGGAGTGGGGAGAGGAGAGACACCCCCACACACAGAGACTCCTTCTGCCTCCTCTGCTTCTGGCCCCAGCAGGCCTTTCCTTCCTTCTTTCTCTTTCCTTCCTTCTTTCTTTCTTTCTTTCTTTCTTTCTTTCTTTCTTTCTTTCTTTCTTTCTTTCTTTCTTTCTTTCTTTCTTTCTTTCTTTCTTTCTTTCCTTCCTTCCTTCCTTCCTTCCTTCTCTCTCTCCTTCCTTCCTTCTCTCTCTCTCTCTCCTTCCTTCCTTCCTTCCTTCCTTCCTTCCTTCCTTCCTTCCTTCCTTCCTTCCTTCCTTCCTTCCTTCCCCATCAGTCTCCCATGTGTTACAGCCTGTGTCCTTTGGTGTTTGGGAAACTGATGAGAGAAGAAGAGGAAGAGGAGGAGGAGGAGATTGGATTTATACCCCGCCCTTCACTACCCAAGGGAGTCTCAGAGTGGCTTACAATCCCTTTCCCTTCCCCTCCCCACAACAGACACCCTGTGAGGTAGGTAGGGCTGAGAGAACTTCTGACAGCAACTGCTCTTTTTCAAGGACAGCTGTGCCAGAGCTTGTGACTGACCCAAGGTCACATCAGCAGGTGCAAGTGGAGGAGTGGGGGAATCAAACCCGGTTCTCCCAGATTAGAGTCCGCGCACTTAGCCACTACACCAAACTGGCTCCCTGCCATCCTCTTGGTCCTTCTTCCTCTCGAAATCCTGGTCCTCTCAGTTTGGGCCACTTTTCTGTCCCGCTGGGTGTGTGGAGAAAGGAGGGGGGAGGTTCCCTCCAGGCTCCCCCAGATGAGTTGCAGGATATTTCTAGGGTCAGCAGTGCCAGGGGCTGGATGGCACGCCTTGAAGACGCTGGTCTGTGACCTGATTCATAGGAGCAGAGACAGTGGGCACAGCCTTCTCCTTGTAGTG
The DNA here is from genome assembly GCA_029375565.1 of Gekko gecko. NCBI lineage: Eukaryota > Metazoa > Chordata > Lepidosauria > Squamata > Gekkonidae > Gekko > Gekko gecko. The sequence goes on from JAPDNY010000002.1 coordinate 8,997,229, forward strand.
CTAGCTTTCTACATGAGGGGAATTTTTCAGGATGCAAAGGAACATTTGTTGTAACCGAGTTCAGGGCTGCGATCTCCCACCTCCCCTTATGAGCCAGTTTAGTGTAGCGGTTAAGCGCATGGACTCTAAATCTGGGAGAACCGGGGTTGATTCCGCACTCCTCTGCTGGATGACCTTGGGCAAGCCGTAGTTCTGAAAGAGCTGTTCTTGAAAAAGAGCAGTTTCTCTCGGAGCTCCCTCAGCCCCACCTGCCTCACAGGGTGCTGTGGTGGAGAGGGAAAGGGAAAGGAGTTTGTAAGCCGCTCTGAGACTCTGAGTGAAGGGCGGGGTATAAATCCAGTCATCTCTTCTCCTCCTCCTCCTCCTCCTGAGCCAGGCAGTTCAATTGTAGTTCCTCATGATCCTCCCACCCCGTGACCTCTCTTCAATGTGTGGAGCAGGACGGAGGGTTTTGGCATCCCTCAGAGGGGAGGAGGGAGTGCCGTGGCTTCCGGCAGGGTCAGGGACTGAGCGCCAAGAAACAGATTTGGCAAGGCTGGGAGGACACATGGCCAGAAGGGAAAGGGGCTAATTGGCCGAGGAACGTGCCATCTCTCCCCCATAAAAACTAGCTAGGTGGGTGGGGGGGAGATGTCAGTTCAAACCATCCTGAGAATAATTGGATAAATTCCAAGATCTTGAATTGTGTCCTGACTCCAGTCTGAGCCAGGCACTTCAAAGAACAGGCCCAGAAAATGTGCTCAGCAAAAAGGGTTTCCCTCAATCTTTATTTCTTTCACGCCCAGGAAGCAGCGGAATGACACCTCTGATACCTCCTACCTCGTCTCCTCTGTGTGGTGAAGGAAAAAGAGCTGCCATGAGGCCCTTTCAGGTAATGGGGTGTTTCTCACCAGGGCCTTACTTTTCGGGTAATGGGGGGCAGTCATCAGGCTGCTTTTCCCTTGGTCCAAATTTATTTAACTTATACCCTGCCTTATCCCATGAGTAGGCTCAGCGTGGCTTACAACACAAGATTCATAAAACAATAAAAGCGATAAAACCAATAAACTGATTCTTATATAATCTTATGTCTGTTTTAGCTTATGTATGGATTTTAATTCTGTGTATTGATCCTAAATATCGTGTTCAATTTACTATGCCAATAAAGGTATTGTACTTGTAACCGATAAAACAACAGATGGCACGATAAACAATAAGAGAAAGGCCCGTTGCCTCAGGTCGGGTGAATAAAAGTTCAAGTGCCCAAGTAATGTTGTTGAAGCAGCAGGGCACTGGGATGGGGCCATGAACAGGGGAGGCCAGCATGGCTGAACATCCACCGCCTCAACCAAAAGCCTGGCAGAACAGCTCCGCTTTACAGGCCCTGCAGAACTGTAATAGGTCCCTCAGGGCCCTGATCTTGGGTGGGAGCCTGTTCCACCAGGTTGGGGCAAAGGCCAAAAAAGCCCTCGCCTTTGTTGAGGCTAAGTGGACATCCTTCAGGCCGGGGATCACCAGGAGGCGCTGATTGGAAGAGCGTAAAGCTCTCCGGGGCTCATATGGGGATGGTCCCAGGCTGCATAGGGCTTTAAAGATTTCCTCCCCAGGAATTGGAATCCAGGTGCTGGCCCAGCCCAGAAGTTCTCCCCAGGGGTAGGAATCATAATGGCAAAGGACCTTTTCTCAGCACCCACGATATAACTGTTTTCAGTGTTCTTGGATGTTCATACAGCAACCATTTGTAGAACTTATTCGTTGTTTTCTGGTCTGTGCTGTTGATCTAAACATTGGTTGAGGTGGTATACACAAACCAAGAAAGGAGGAACAAAGACAGGTGCAGCCATGCGGAATGCAGGGAACGGAAGACCTCCAAGTTCCAGTGGGAGGCTTTTGGTTATCTATTTCTCAGAAAGCTGAATGCAATCTAGGCGGTTGGCAAAATGAAAAGTTCAAGAGTCTGTGGCCCTTAGAGAGTCACACAATATTCATGCGCAGAGAGTATTTTGGACTCTTGTTTTTCAGGAAAAAGAGTTGTCCCTCCTCTCCGTATCAGCACACGTGGTATGTGCTATTAATGTAGAGAATGCAGTTTGGGGAAAATATAGGGCCTGTTTGGGGAGCCACCATAAAGGAGGCCCTGCTGGGACTGGGTCTCCTCAAGACGAAGTAGATACATCCCAATAACAGCTGCCTCAAAACCTCATCAATCAGATCTGGCTATCAATACCAAGTTATTTTGGATTATTTGACTTAAGCAGTCCACCGTCTCTTCCGAAAAGCTGCTCAGGAATGAGTGGGGCTCTTGGAAGACTGTTGTCTTCTGGGAGACCAAGTTGGCATTCATCAGAACTGAGTGCCGGGAGAGAGGGAGACTCACACGGACCCGCAGGCCGGAAGAGATTCTGGAAGAAGCAAATGTCGTTTCCCTTTTCTTCCCTCCCCTGGCCAGTCCTCTGCCTCATGCCATGGTTTTCTCTCTTGGTGACACCCAAAATGGTCAGCCCTCCCTCATCCTCTCGTAGCTGACGTGCTCCTGCTTTTCAGTACCTGACAGGAAAGAGGCCTCCAACTCTGTCACTCTCTTGGTGATTGTCTGAACCGATCTGCTCCTCTCTATGCCTGGATGCAGCTCCTCATATTAACTTCTGCCCACACCAGGAGGGCATTGACCAGTCCTGCCCACTGACTGGCAGTCCAAGTCGGGAGGTCATCAAAAACCTCTCTGTCTCCTTCAGCACCTCTCTGTCTCCTTCAGTGAGCAGGCAAACCCTGGCCTTCCGACTGGCCCAATATCAGCCTACTTTTGCATCACCTAAGAACATAAGAACATAAGAGAAGCCAGTGTTGAATCAGGCCAATGGCCCATCTAGTCCAACACTCTGCCACACAGCGGCCAAAAATACCACGTGCTATCAGGAGGTCCAGCAGTGGGGCCAGGACGCTAGCAGCCCTCCCACTGCTGCCCCCTCCAGCACCAAGAATAGAGGGCAGCACCTGCCCCAGACTGAGAGTTCCCATCTATACCCTGGGGCTAATAGCCACTGGTGGACTTCTGCTCCATATGTTTATCTAATTCCCTCTTGAAACTGTCCATGCTTGAAACTGTCCATTTCCTTTTATCTGTTCTAACCCGACTGCTCAGCAATTTCATGGAGTGCCCACGAGTTCTTGTATTGTGAGAAAGGGAGAAAAGTACTTCTTTCTCAACTTGCTCAGTCCCCCATTCATAATCTTATAAACCTCGATCATGTCACCCCTCAGCCGTCGCTTCTCCAAGCTGAAGAGCCCCAAGCGTTTTAACCTTTCTTCATAGGGAAGGTGTTCTAACCCTTTTATCATTCTAGCTGCCCTTTTCTGTACTTTTCCCAGTGCTATAATATCCTTTTTGAGATGTGGTGACCAGAACTGTACACAGTATTCCAAATGAGGTCGCACCAATGATTCCAAATGAGGTCGCACCTAATGTTCCTCTCTCTGGAAGGGCCTTCTTCCCAGAGGTCAAGAATCCTGTTCCCTTTTTTCTTGGAGGAAGGAGGGGGAAGCCAGAGCAGAGAGGAGGCCGGTAGTGCCCTGTGAGTGCCGGCCACCCTTCTGTCCCCAGGATGAGTCCAAGGAGAGCTGGGAAGGGAATGCCTCAGGGCTCTGATGTCCTCCTGGCAGCTGCTGATCAGAAATTGTTTTGATACTCATGTTGTTTTCCTCATGGATCAGTGCTGGAAAGAACTTCAGTCATCTTCTCCTTCTTCCAGAGCTCAGTGTCCTTTGAAGAGGTGGCCGTGTATTTCACCAAGAAGGAGTGGATCCTACTGAGTCCAGCTCAGAGAGTTGTCTACAAGGAAGTCATGCTGGAGAATTTTGGGAACATGGCCTCTCTGGGTAAGGCTCCCTGTCTCTCCTCGATGTTGTCAGGTGTGACTGTGATTTCTTCTGTGTTCATGGTAAGGAAGTCACTGTTGAGGAAGGACCTGGTTAGCCCCTTTTGATCAATTCTGCCACCCTGTCTACAGCTCTGGCCTGGGTTCAGGGTTCTCCTTACACAGAGGGGAGGCCCTGCTTAGCAGTCCTTTGACCACAGGAGAAGGCATCAGAAGAGGTGCCAAGATATACCTTGGAGCTGGGTGACTTGAAGAGGGCCAGGTGACGTCTACTTATTGATTGAGGTTATTCCTAGTCCGCCTTTTTCACAAGGACTCAAGGCGGATGACACAGAATGAGTCAATACAATTAACAAAACGGGACATTCGATAAAACATGCCACAGGTTTAAGATTGTAGAAGTCTAGAACCAGTTAGAAAGCTAATGCAATCTTAGGATGCATTAGCAGAAGCATTGTGTCCAGATCACGGGAGGTGGTAGTTCCGCTCTATTCTGCTATGGTCAGGCCTCACCTGGAGTATTGTGTCCAGTTTTGGGCACCACACTTTAGGAAGGATGTTGACAAGCTCAAGCGTGTCCAGAAGAGGGGGACCAGGATGGTGAGAGGGTTGGAATCCAAGTCTCATGAGGAAAGGCTGAGGGATTGGTATGTTTAGCCTGGGAAAGAGAAGGCTTAGAGGGGACATGATTGCAGTCTTCAAGTATTTGAAGGGCTGTCATGTAGAAGATGGAGCAGATCTATTTTCTCTTGCTCCAGACTGCAAGACTAGATCTAATGGGTGGAAATTACAAGGGAGTCGTTACCAGCTAAATATCAGGAGAAACTTTCTAACTGTAAGAGTGGTTGAGCAGTGAAACAGACTGCCTCGGGAGGTGGTGGATGCTCCTTCCCTGGATGTTTTCAAGCGGAGACTGGTTGACCATGTTTCAGGTATGTTGTAGGTATGTAGGGCTATCTTTTGGCTGTGTTCCTGCAGAGTGCAGGGGGTTGGACTAGATGACCTGCAAGGTCCCTTCCAACTCTCACATTCTATGATTCTTAAAGCTAGATCTGAAATATTGATAGCATAACTATTAACACAACACCTTATGCACTGCGAAAATTACATACTATGTACAGCCTTACCATTTAAGAGATCTCAGTATCTGCTGCCTTCTCAGTCTGAGCCTCTTTTTTCTCAGGAATAAGAAATCTGTTGTGACACTTCTGTAAAGTTTTGTGGGGTGTTTGTGCTGATGAAGACTCTCAAATACATTCTGATTTGGAAATGTGGCCTGATTTCGATTACTGGGTGCCATATCTCTCCAAGGACATTGCAGAACTGGAAAAAGTAAAAAAGAGGGCCATCAGGAGGGTCGGAACACCTTCTCTATGGGGGAAGGCTGAATCATTTGAGTTGACCAAGAGAAATTTTTCTCCCTCTCCCAAAGTAATAGAACTCGAGAGCATCCGATGAAGCCGATGGGCAGTAGGCTGAGGACGGACAAAAGGAGATACTTCTGTACACAGAGAGTGATAAAAACGTGGAATTCGCTGCCAGAGGATGTAGTGATGGCCACAGGTATAGGCAGCTTTAAAAGGGGACTAGATAGATTTTTGCAGGATAGGCTGATTAGAGGCTACTAGCTCTTGGTGAATAAAAGGAACCTCCACATACAGGGGCACTGATCCTCTGAATTCCAGTCTTAGGAGGCAGTATCAGGGGAAGGCCTCGGCCTCTATGCCCTGTTGCTGGCCGTCCAGAGAAACTGGTTGGTGCCTGTTTGAGTGAGGACGCTGGAAAAGTGGGGGTTTGCTAAAGGAAAGAGACAAGTGAGTTATACCAGTGTACATAGAATGGATGATCAATTTCCTGCACAGACTACCCTGTGATCCCTGCCTTGATTTCTACAGGTGTAATACCATTTCTCTTCTTTATATCCACACTCGGTTTCATACGTAATGTCCTCTGCTCCTTCAGATGTCGGTAGTAATAGTACATTGGCTCTTATTAATTGTATTGTCTTGCACTGTGCTTATTAGATGTTTCTTTGCATAAAGCATGATCAGTTTTCACTGTCTAATCCCCTTTGAGTCTCAGGGAGAAAGGTGGGCTCTAGTTATAGTAAATAAATCTATTAAGTGTCTTCCCATCTCAGCCGAACAGGCAGGAGGCCTGCAAAGGCCAAATGGAGGATTCTTGACCAATACTTTTGATAAAGTTCCTCATCAAAGGCTTCTAAGTAAACTCAGCAGTCCTGGGATAAGAGGATTAAAAAGTAGTTAATTAACAGGAAACAGAGAGTGAGTGTAAATGGGCAGTTTTCACAGTGGAAGGTGGTAAGCAGTGGGGTACCGCAGGGCCTCGGTACTAGGTCTGGTGGTTTTTAACTTGTTCATTTATTATTTGGAGTTGGGAGTAAGCAGTGAAGTGGCTAAATTTGCAGATGACGTTAAGTTGTTCATGGCAGTGAGAACCAGGGAGGACTGTGAAGAGCTACAGAGAGATCTGTCAAGGCTGGGCAAGTGGGTGTTAGTGTGGCAAATGAGGTTCAGTGTGGGCAAGCGCAAAGTAATGCACCTTGCAGCCAAAAACGCTAAGTATAAATATACGTTGATGGGGTCAGAACTGGTGATAACTGACCCGGAGAGAAATCTTGGAATCGTGGTCGATAAGTCACTGAAGATGTTGACTCAGTGTGTGACTGCAATAAAAAAGGTGAACGCTATGCTGGGAATTATTAGGAAGGGGATTGAAAACAAATCTGCCATATCATAATGCCCCAGAGTTGTGGCCTCATCTATGCATGGTTCTGATCACCGCACCTCAAAAAAAAATGTTCTACCTTTTGAGAAGGTGCAGAAAAGGGCAATTGAAACAATTAAGGGGATGGAACACCTTTCCTATGAAGAAAAGTTAAAGAGATTAGGGTTCTTTAGCCTGGAGGAACAAAAACATGGGCGGTAACATGACAGAGGTTTGCAAAATTATGCATAAGATAGAGAAGGCAGAGAAAGAAGTCCTTTTCTCGCAATGCAAGAACGCGTGGGCACTCAATGAAATTAATCAGCAGTAGGCTTCGAACAGATAAAAGGAAGTACTTCTTCACCCAAAGAGGAATTAAGCAGTGGAATTCACTGCTGCAGGAAGTGTTGGTGGCTTCAAGCATTGACAGCTTCAAAAGGGGATTAGATAAACGTATGGAAGAGAGGTCCATCAGGGCTATTAGCCACAAGGTATAGATGGATCACAACATCTGGGGCAGTGATGCTCTGTATTCTCGATTCCTGGGGGACAACATTGGGTGGGCTTCTTGAGTTCTGGCCCCACTGGTGGACCTCCTGCTGTCACCTGGGCTTTGACCACTGTGTGACACAGAGTGTTGGACTGGACAGGCCATTGGCTTGATCCAGCTTGGCTTCTTTTGTGTTCTTAACCTTCACAGCAGTCACCATTAGGTCAAAACGTCCATAACAGACACTACTCTCTCTGTTTCTAACAATCGAATCACCCACTACCAGAACCCAACTTCCCCTCAACCCTGTTCTGTCGTTGAACACCCCACCACACCCCTATTAGTTGCTGTGGTGGAACAGTCCCACTCTGACCTGCAGGCCCTATTCCTCCATGCCCTGGAAGGTTTTCCCAATACCTGGAAGGGACTTTCCTCTCTCTCTGTTCAACCACTGCCACCCAGTGGACTTTGTCGGAATTGCCCACTGGGAGGGCCAGGAATCCCAGCTTCCCTTTCTGGTTCCAACTTAGGCTTTGCGTCTTTGTCTCTTGCTCTCCAGCCTCTGGCTATCAAAGGCACGGCTTACTGCCTTATGCACCTCTGGGGGAGAACACACTTTTCAACTGACTGCTCCTCTTCCTCCTGGCGCTCTTTCTAAACTAGAATATCCAAGAGAGTGGAAGTCAGTGAGGGACAGAGAACCACGACCAGTATCAAAAGTTATACAGTATTTATTTAAAAGGAAGTGTTCCCAAGTCTACTCTTACGAAAGCACCAGGCTGAGCAAGGGCTTCAAAAGAAAAGGGGTAAAATGCAGTTCCTCTATCTCACCCTCTATACATGCTCTAGTAGATGTTAGGTAGAAGGCAAGTTTCTTCGCTTAGAAATTCGCCAGATGTTCTGTAGAATTTCCATTACCTCAGAGCCTCTTGCAGGTATGCAGGCCAGCACCCAGCAGTTGCTGCCTCCCAGTTAAGAGTTTTGTCTGCCTTGATGCAAACAGCACAAAAGAAAGCCTCCTTCTAGCTCCCAGGAGTTTTATCCTTTCTCCCACTGACCAAGTCAGGCCAGGTTGATGAAGCTTTTCCTGTAGCCTCCAGGAGTTTTTTTCCTGAAGTCTTTCTAGTGCTTAACTCCTCAGAATCTCTGTTCCCTTCCCGAGATCACCTGTCTGGTTGGGGGGTGGGGGACTGGACCATCCCATTGGCTCTTTCTAGACCTAGGAGCATTTCTAAAAGGTTTGGCTTCAGTGAGTCTGCCTTTTCTCTGCACAGAGAGAACAATTTTTTAAAAAACTTAAGGTGAAGGCTTTGTTCAGTTCAAACCCGCCAAGAAAAAAATGCAGCTCTTCACAGTTGCCTTATTTGTGTCTAGAGAGATAGAGTTGAGCAAGGGTAACCATTCTTTTGGAATTGCTGAATGGATCTGCACAGAGAAGGATTATAATCTTGTCCTTTTTTTCCTGGTAAAAGGACCTGTGACTGCCAAACCTGACCTCATATCATGGCTGGAAGGAGAAGACAAAATTGACGGTGAGAAGTGATTTTAACTACCCACACATTGATTGGGTCAATATATGCTCAAATCAAGACAAAGAGATTGGGTTTCTAGATACCCTTAATGACTGTGCCATGGAGCTAATGGTCACAAAACCTACACAGGTGGGAGGCGATCCTGGACTTGGTCCTAAGGAATGCTCCCCTAAGCTGTGGAGTCTTGTGAGCAAAGATTCTACTTTGTGAGCTACTGGTGTTAAAGTTATGAGTGAGCCATTGGACTACTGCATAAATTAGTTTGCTCTGGAGCCATCCTTCCTGAGCTAAGACAAAAATGTGTGAGCCAGAGGCTAAAAAACTGTTGAGCTCACTCATACTAATTCAGCTTAGAAGGAACACTGATCCTAAGTCCTGCTCGAGACCTGGTGAGAGATGTAAATCTGGTAGCACCAGATGGCAACCATGATCATAATGCCATTAAGTTTAGCATTTATATAAACAGAGAGTTGCCCAGGAATACAACCACAACCCCATTAAACTTTCGAAGGGGAAGCTTTAGGAAGGGGTTTGTGAAGAAGAAATTGAAAATAAAGTAAAGGTAAGAAGGGTCAAATCCCTTCGGGAAGCTTTGAGACTATTTAAAACTACAATACTGGAAGCTCAGATAAAATATATAGCACAGGATTGGAAAGGTAACACTCGGTATATAAAAAAAGGCCTGCCTGGTTAACTAACAAAGTAGTGGAAGCAGTGCAAGGTAAGAAGGATTCCTTTAAGTGGTGGAAGGTTAGTCCAAGTGAGGTCATAAAAGGCCTTTGGCCAATAAAATGCAAGTCAGTGAAGGCAACATTTACGGTGGCGCCTCATTTGGAATATTGTATACAGTTCTGGTCACTGCACCTCAAAACAGACATTATAGCATTGGGGGGAAATGCCAAAAAGGGGAACTGAAATGATGAAGGGGATGGAAGACCTTCCCTATGGAAGAAGGTTCGAGAGGTTAGGGTCATAATGCCATTAAGTTTAGCATTTATATAAACAGGGAGTTGCCCAGGAATACAACCACAACCCCATTAAACTTTCGAAGGGGAAGCTTTAGGAAGGGGTTTGTGAAGAAGAAACTGAAAGTAAAGTAAAGGTAAGAAGGGTCAAATCCCTTCGGGAAGCTTTGAGACTATTTAAAACTACAATACTGGAAGCTCAGATAAAATATATAGCACAGGATTGGAAAGGTAACACTCGGTATAAAAAAAAAGGCCTGCCTGATTATCTAACAAAGTAGTGGAAGCAGTGCAAGGTAAGAAGCATTCCTTTAAGTGGCAGAAGGCTAGTCCAAGTGAGGTCATAAAAGGCCTTTGGCCAATAAAATGCAAGTCAGTGAAGGCAACATCTGCAGTGACACCTCATTTGGAATATTGTATACAGTTCTGGTCACTGCACCTCAAAACAGACATTATAGCATTGGGGGGAAATGCCAAAAAGGGGAACTGAAATGGTGAAGGGGATGGAAGACCTTCCCTGTGAAAGAAGGTTCAAGAGGTTAGGGCCCTTTAGCCTGGAGAAACAAAAACAGACGGGGTAACATGACAGAGGTTTACAAAACTATGCACAAGATAGAGACGACAGAGAAAGAAGTCCTTTTCTCGCAGTGCAAGAACTCAGCGGGCACTCAGCATTGGAGGGGCGATGTGGCAGAACTGAGGTGTTGAACTCATTTGTCACGAGGGCTGGATCTGACATGGATGTCGGTTTGTTAGGCTGGGCCATGTGTGCCATAAAAGGTAACACCAAGTACCGGAGGTATACACTTTATAAGGGACAGCAGCTGGTCCTCACTGCAAGACCCCCATGAGCTGGGAAGGGGGTGCAGCGGAAAAACCACATGGGCGGACTGGAGAGCCAGCGGTGCGGCACAGGGGAGATGCTCCCACACTGCTTGACTGCTGCAAATGAGGTTGTTCCCCCCCCATCCTGGAGCCACAGTCAGGGTAGATCCACCCACTCCCCCCCAAACATTCTCCTGTTCCCTCCTGAAAAGTACTGACGAGTGATTTCAGCTCTCACATACTTTATTAGTTGAAGAACAAGACAAGAGAAGCCGGCTCGCAGGCCGGCTTTTATTCCCAAGGAAACCCCCCACACACACACCGTGATTGGGCTATTTACAATGATTGAGTTATTCCCTAGGATTCCAGCTCCCCGATTGGAAGGGAGCTAGGATCTTACAATCCATTGTCTTTGGGAACGAAGCTCAGGCCCTTCGCCTGGTCGCATGGCAGACCGGTTGGAACTCGTCCGAGCACATGGCTGTCCTGAGCACATGTTCTCTGGTGGATACATTAAACCTCCCTTGCACCAGTTACTTGTGGGAAGCATAAGAGCCCTTAATGGGTCGGTTCCGGCCCCTGGGCCTTATGTTGGACACCCCTGCGATAGAAGTTTACAAAATTAAGCATGGTCTAGAGAAAGAAGTACTTCCCTCCCTTTCTCACAGTACAAGAACTGGTGGGCACTCAGTGAAATTAGCGAACAGTAGGTTTAGAACAGATGAAAGGAAGTACTTCTTCACCCAAAGACTAATCAACCTGTGGGATTCACTGCTGCAGGAAGTGGCGGCGGCTACAAGCATAGACAGCTTCAAGAGGGGATTGGACATCTTACGCGTTTTGATAAGATTCCTGTCCGTACTACTTTTATTTCAATGTGGTTTCCTATTTTAGAATACCTTTCCAATCAACAAGATATACCCAAAGTAATGGATGACCTGCGGTTATGGTAATACATATTAATGTAATTCAGCTGTTTACTGGTATCAATCCACGTATCTGATAATTTTATGTAAAGTCTATAGATGGTACCATATAATCAGGGCTTTTTTGTAGAAAAAAACCAGCAGGAACTCACACCCAACAGCAGAAACTTATTAGCATATTAGGCCACACCCCCATGTTACCAGAAGTGTGGTCATCCAGCCACACCCACCTTTTGCTTCTTATTCTGTTTACCTTGTTTGTTGTCAAAACTCAGGGCTTTTTTTGTAGCAGGAACTCCTTTGCATGTTAGGCTGCACACCCCTAATGTGGCCAGTCCTAATGAGTTTCTGCTGTTGGGTGTGGCCTATTATGCTAATGAGTTCCTGCTGGGCGTGGCTAACTTGGGAGCCAGCTGGAACTCCCTTCCTGTGCGTTCCTGCCCCAAAATAGCCCTGCATATAATTCTTGACTTCTAGCCACAACTGGTATTACTATCGTTATAATGCACAATATCTGTGTAACTTGCTACATTTTCTCTTTGTTATTACAATTCTTTGTTTGATGTTCATCCTGTACTGTTAATGCTTGTTACTAAAAACTCAATAAAAAATTTATTGTAAAAAAAAGAGGGGATTGGATAAACATAAGGAGCAGAGGTCCATCAGTGGCTATTAGCCACAAGGTATCGAGGGAACACTATGTCCGGGGCAGTGATACTCTGTTTTCTTGGTGTTTGGGGGCAACAGTGGGAGGGCTTCTGGAGTTCTGGCCCCGCCTCCTGATGGCATTTGGGTTTTGGATACTGTGTGATACAGAGTGTTGGACTAGATGGGCTAGATGGGCCATTGGCCTGATGCCACATGGCTCTCATATGTTGTTACGATGAGCTGTTTACTCTGTTCTCCGAGGGAGGGATTGGCAGGTCTGTGGTGGGACCCTGTCTGGCTTGTGCTTCTTCCAAGGGCTGGTGGATTTCTACAGCCTTGAAGATATCAAAATGGGGAACTTGCTTCTTCCAAGTTGGATTGCATTTTCCAACTCTAGCCGAGTATTATCCCTCAGAGTGTCAGGGATCTCTGGAAAGGATGTTTCCCACCCCTGTATTCTCTGTGATTTCTTGAACCAGAACTGCCAGTATTGAACTTTGTACATAATCCGTGCAAAGAATATGCTTTGCCACAGAAATATGAAACAAAGCAACTCCAGACAGCTCTGAAAGGAACACGTTTGAGCTCCCCACCCCCATTACAGAGCAATGTTGCATATGATTCTGAAGGACTTGCCACAAAAACATAGGCCGGCCATTCACAGTAATGAAAATAGAAGACAAAAACAAGTGTTGTTAACGGACTAACAACTACAACTTGCCAAAAAGCTGAAGAACATGTAATTGAGAATGATGTATACAAAGCAGCTACACTGAAAAAGTACAAAATGTAAACAACGGAGAACTGGTATGTGCTACAATGTATAAATAGTGGAGAATTACAGTGGAGAATTACAAAATAATTCCACACTGTGTCCGGATGGTTGATAACAACGTTTCAAAGTACTTCCTTCATCAGGGTGTTCTATAATAAAAGGCATAACTTATCAAGTAAAGGAGAGCCATACAAAGAAATTGCAAGGTCAGTTGTTGAGTCTGTTAACTACACTTGTTTTTGTCTTCTGTTAGTAGTGTTGTATAGTGTAGTGAACATTATTGAATGCAGCCATTCACAGTGCCAGTGTAAAAGTCAGCATCTCGTAGAGGATAGCCTTGCTTTCCGGGCATATTTTAAACCCTGATGAAGATTCGTGTCCTCTTACTGGCAGTCAAGGCACTGATTTAGTACCCCAAGGAACATTCAGAAGTAGTGGAGGGGGGCTGCACAGGAGGTACCCTGCGCACCGGGCGGGGGGTGGGGATGACAGGGACACAGGGGAGTTGCCAGTCAAGTTGGAGGGGCATCTGAGCTGGCCCGGAGCTGAGTCAGATGTAGCACAGACTCTGAGTGACCACCCGGCCCCCACAGGAGAGAGGAGCGCTTCTCCCTACAGTTGCAGGACAGGACTGACTGCTACCACTCTCTCTGCTGCTGTTACATCTCACAGTGAATTGTGGGTGGAGTCATTTTCAAGGCTGGCTTCTCCTTTTGAATGTAAACATGGCCCTTTCATTTTTTTAGGTGTTAATGCTGAATCCTGCGGGTGGACCCTTCTACCTTTATTGTACTGCAGTGGGTAGAGCAACAGTGTATGTTATATTCTCACCTCGTGGAGTGCCCTTCGGAGGATAGGAGGACAAGTCCTTCCTTGTCTGGTGTGGGGGGCAGTGTTGGTCAAACACGTCAGGCCAAAAACCACCTCAGTTCTGACATTCCTCGTTGACCTGAGAGAAGCAGATAAGCAATCTGTGAGCTACATCACTCAGCTCACTGGCCTGTCGCTTAATTTCATGTGTAGTTTGTCTCAGGGAAGGAGTAACTTTCCCAGGGAAATGCTGTTTCTCTTTTTCTGCCACATACAGCTGATCTGTCGGTGCAGTGTAGGATGTCCTGGGACCACATTCCCAAGGAAGACTTGAAAGTGTGTCTAAATGAGAAGTCTTTAAAACTTGCACTGTCACAAGTTAAACTTATTTCATTCCCTAATATTTATGCTCCATTTTTTCACGGTAGATAGATGTTCATGATAGATTTACCTTTCTTTTCACAGGAGGTATGGAAAGAATGGAAACAGGGGAGCAAAAATATAAATGCCTGGAGTGTGGGAAAAGCTTCAGTCACAGTTCGAGCCTTGCTTACCACCAAAGAATACACACCAGGGAGAAACCGTCTCAATGCCTGGAGTGTGGGAAAAGCTTCAAGACTCGTACACATCTTAATTCCCATCAGAGAATTCACAGAGGGGAGAAGCCATATAAATGCCTGGAGTGTGGGAAAGGGTTTAGGAGAAGTCCAAGTCTTCTTTCTCACCAAAGAATTCATACAGGGGAGAAACCATATACATGCCTGGAGTGTGGGAAAAGCTTCAAAAGTAGTCCGAATCTTACTACCCATCAAAAAATTCACACAGGGGAGAAACCTTATAAATGTATGGAGTGTGGGAAAAGCTTCAGTCGGAGTCACCATCTGACGTCCCATCAAGGAATTCACACAGGCAAGAAACCATATAGATGCCTGGAGTGCGGAAAAAGCTTCAAGAGTGGTCCAACTCTTACCATCCATCAAAGAATTCACACAGGGGAGAGGCCATATAAATGCCTGGAGTGTGGGAAAAGCTTCAGTCAGAGTGACAGTCTTACTTCCCATCAAAGAATTCACACAGGGGAGAAACCATATACATGCCTGGAGTGTGGAAAAAACTTCAGTCGGAGTGACCACCTTACTTCCCATCAAAGAAGTCACACAGGTGAGAAACCATATAAATGCTTGGCGTGTGGAAAAAGATTCAAGAGGAGTCCAAGTCTTGCTACCCATCAAAGAATTCACACAGGGGAGAAACCATATAAATGCCTGGAGTGTGGAAAAAGTTTCAGTCAGAGTCATAACCTTACTTCCCATCAAAGAATTCACACAGGGGAGAAACCATATAAATGCCTGGAGTGTGGGATAAGCTTCAGCCGGAGTGATAACCTTACTTCCCATCAAAGAATTCATATGGGTAAGAAACTATATAAATTCCTGGAGTGTGGGGAAAACCTCTGTTACGATTTAACCCTTGCTTGCCATCAAACCATTCATACAGCAGAAAAACCATATAAATGCCTGCAGTGTGGGAAAAGCTTCAGTCGGTGGGACAAACTTGCTTCCCATCAAAGTATTCACACAGGGGAGAAACCATATAAATGTCTGCAGTGTGGGAAAAGCTTCTGTTACACTTTTACTCTTGCTCGCCATCAAATTATTCATTCTGGGGAGAAACCCTATAAATGCCTTGCATGTGGAAAAAACTTTAAGAGTATTCCAAATCTTACTTCTCATCAAAGAATTCACACAGGGGAGAAACCATATAAATGTCTGGAGTGTGGTAAAAGCTTCAGTCGGAAGGACAAGCTAACTTCCCATCAAAGTATACACACAGGGGAGAAACCATATAAATGCCTGGAGTGTGAGAAAAGCTTTTGTCGGAGAGACAGCCTTATTTCCCATGAAAGAATTCATACAGGGGAGAAACCATACAAATGCCTGGGGTGTGGGAAAAGCTTTAGGTGTAGTACGAATCTTACTTCCCATCAAAGAATTCACACAGGGGAGAAACCGTATAAATGCCCTGAATGTGGAAAAAGCTTCCGTCAGAATACACACCTTATGTACCATCAAAAACTTCATACAGGAGAGAAACCATAGAGATGCCTGGAATATGGGAAAAGCTGTTACAGTACAGACCTTACGTCCCATCAAAAAGCATAGAAAGACTTTGGACAAAAAGGTCAATTATTTTCCCATGAAATATTCTGGTTAAAAATTTTCCGTGCTTCATCCCACAATCTTAATTCCGTCTTAAAAATGCCCTCATGAACCGTTCTGTTTCACACTTCCTGCGGGATGCTAAAATTGTGGGAGCCTTTCCTAACTTCATCAAACAAGCCATTCCTTCAAGTGGCAGCCAAAAGAGGGAATCCTTTTCTGTGCATCACTGTCAGTCCCACCATTATCTTTGCTAAGATGAGCAAAGCGATGGCAGCAGATCAAAGCAAGAGCTTGTGGTCCCATAGATCTGTAAGACGTAGGCCCTGGAAGACTTTGTAGGGAACAACAAGGACTGTGAATTGGACCAATAATCTAAACCAGGGGTGTCGAACTCATTTGTTATGAGGACTGTATTTGACATAAACGAGACTTTGTTGGGCCGGGCCACATGTGACATAAGGTGTGATGCCAGGTAGCGGAGATACAAACTTTATAAAGGACACGAACGCAATTAAAGATTTTTTTAAAAACTTAAAATAAAAACATGCTTAAAACATTAGCGCTCTTGCAATATTTTGTTTATTTAACCGTCTCTGATCACTGACACCTTTTGCTCTGAATTACTGCTGTTGAGGCAACCTGGCCAGGAAGCAAGCTCTGGCTTGTTCCCCTTCTCCTCCGGGGAGGGGGAGGAGCCTCAGCCGGGGCAGGGAACAGAAGCTCACCCGTCTCACTCTCCTGAGTGATTGAGAGAGTCTGGCAAAGCAAGTTATGACACAGCAGCAGCAGAACTGGAAGAAGAAGCAGGAGACAAGTGCAGGTCTGATAGAAGTCCTCTGGGGGCCTCATCTGGACCCTGGGCCACATGTTTGACATCCCTGATTTAAACAGTATCCCAAGGAGGAGCTCAGCTGTATATCATATGCCTTACGTGCCTGACCCTGAATATTAATTGAGTTGTAGCGTTCTGTACTAGCTGGGTATTCACACGTCAAAGAAAGACCATTTAGAATGCATTGTAGCTGTCTGCCCGGTTACTCTGGCTTTGATTTTCAGTCCTTGTATTGATTTTCATCTTGCGTATTCATGGGACTCTGATATTCACTTTATTCTGAAGATAACTGACTACTGTACTCCAATAAACTCTGTCCATAGTTTTAATTAAATTATGAATTTGAGTTTCTTACTGGTTCAGCATGGCCCACGAGGGCAAAAACAGACCTAGAGTTTTAACTTGGATTAACTTGGATTGTCTCCTTCCCCCAGAGTTCAGTATAGAGAAATATGAGGATTCAAGAATGAAACATTCTTTAGTTCAAAGACTCAGTGCAAGAGATTAAATCCAGGGTGTGAGCTCTTTTACAGGCCCAGGGCAAACGAAGTTATAAAATCCTGGGTCAGCCCAGGCGGGGAGTCCTCGGCATCAATGTTGAACCAAGAACACCAAGAACAATCAGTCTGAGTCTCTTTCAGCAGCCATCCAAGAACACCAATCTGAAAGGATCATGATGAGGTGTGGGAACAAATCCAACTATAGGGAAATCAAGAAAGATGCACGTGGGGGCTTTACGGGGTTATTGTAGAAAACAGATTATTCCCATGGGCCTTAGAATGAAGAAACAATCTGGTATATTTCCCTCTGATGATACTTTTAAAGACAGGTGGTTTGCTATTTGGAACAACTGTTCTTTGGATCTGATGGCCCTGCGGATAGAAATAGCAGCGGCAGAAAGTTCTAAACCAAGCCAGTGTGGTGTAGTGGTTAAGTGTGCGGACTCTAATCTGGGAGAACCGGGTTGGATTCCCCACTCCTCCACTTGCACCTGGCTGGATGACCTTGGGCAAGCCGGAGTTCTGATAAGAGCTGTCCTTGAAAAAGAGCAGTTTCTGTCAAGAGCTCTCTCAGCCCCACCTACCTCACTAGGTGTCTGTTGTGGGGAGAGGAAGGGAAGGGAGTTTGTAAGCCGCTCTGAGACTCCTTTGGGTAGTGAAGGGCGGGGTATAAATCCAATCTCTTCTCTTCTTCTTCTTGAACAAGAAATACAACAATTCAAGGATAAGATCCAGGGAACTATAGGTGAGACTATGTTCATGGGGGGGGAATCACCTTGTTGGAAAAGGCGATAGAAAAATAATGTTGACAGTTGAAGGAACAAAACTTTTAAAAGTTTCAAAGAGACCTTAAGGATTACAAAGAAAATATGGTGTACGATTGGTCCCCACATAAATGCAGTATCCCTGATAGGAAATCAGTGTATTTTGACAATACAATTGATACTAGTCCAGATAACAGTAGAAACTCCACAACAAAGGGAAGAACTTCGATTGATTCATTAACTTCTTCATCCGCTGGTTCTAGACATTTTTCTTGTGGGAGGACTACTAGTAGTTCTTTAGGGAAACCAGACAAGAGACAGAGATTAGGGGAGCCCAGAATGGGCCACAAACAGCAAAATTTTCAGAACCCACACGTAGTTAATCTTTCAAATAGCAGCTTCTCTGAAACAGAACGATCATTTATGAGGGAAGGCGTTTCTTTTGTCCCCGCACCCCATCATGATCCTTTCAGACTGATGTCTGAAATACAGCATATGTTTAGAAAGATCATACTTGCTGGTTTTTTCAAGGACAGAAATGCAGTTGATGATGCTTCGTGGGTGGGGCAGAAACTGCACCAAAGCCTCAGAGGAAAACTCTGAAAGTTCATGGACAACTTGTCTCTCTGTAACCAGTTAGCAAAAATTGAGGGACATGTGCTAACATAGCATAGCTTGTAGTTTTCTCTCAAGTACTGGCTATTTTTAAAGTTTTGCTTGTACAAAGTTAAGGCATTTATAACTTTTAAGCTCCGCAAATATGTCAACTATTGCAATTGTATATGCTGGGTAAGTTAAAAAAAATGATGCATTTTATGTTGTTAAACTAGTAAGATTAGTTTAGGCTCGATAGGACAGTAAGTATTGCATATATTCCCATTATCCCTTAAAATAAAAGGAATTAAATCCCTAAATGAGTTCTGGATCACCTTCCTCAAAGCTTAGGAAGTCACCAGACTACTGTCCTTAACACTAATCAGACTGTATTTTAGATCTTAAGTGACATATCTGGGGATGCTGGAATTTGAATCTGAGCCAAACCTGAGCCTGGTTCAAACCAGTTGAAATGGTCACTGTCAGAAAATAGATTTTGTCTAAGACAGGCTTTAGTGATAAGGTAAAGGTAAAGGTTCCCTTGCTCGAAAGCCAGTCAAATCTGACTCTAGGGTTGCGGTGCTCATCTCCGTTTCAAAGCCAAAGAGCCAGTGCTGTCCGAAGACGTTTCCATGGTCATGTGGCTGGCATAACTAAACACCAAGGCGCACGGAACGCTGTTACCTTCCCACCGAAGTGGTACCTATTTATCTACTTGCAATTTCTTGCTTTTGAACTGCTAGGTCGGCAGGAGCTGGAACTAGAGATGGGAGCTCACTCTGTCATGTGGCACCCGGGTCTCGAACTGCTGAACTACTGACCTTCCACAGCCTGCAGTTCGGCGTCTTAAGCTGTTCCCTAATTCGCACACAGCTCCCCAAAAGGGTCTTTCAGGGTCCCTTGACTGATAAACAGAAGATTCTATGGATACATAGGGAATATATTTATGGTAGACTAGACATGTGTCTCTATGTATGTCCCCATGCACAGGGATAAAGTACAGTGTGACTTTTGACATTCCAGATAGATTCAGGTGGGTAGCCCTGTTGATTGGAAGCAGCAAAACAAAGTTTGTCCAGTGGCACCTTTAAGACAAATGAAGTTTTATTCTGGGTATAAGCTTTTGCGTGCACAGACACTTCTTTAGATACAGTGAAACAAGACGTCCACAACCATTACATATAGGTAGAGAGAGGGTGAGGGGGCTAGTTCAACAACTACCTGTACATATACACTGTACTTTTCTCTTGTGGCCCCCCCCCTCCTTGTGGAACGGTCTGCCTGAGGATGTCAGAAAAGTTCCCACTCTCCTGGCTTTCTGCACACTACTCAACACTCAATGATTCAAGAGGGCTTTCTGTGCAGGCAGTAGGGTGAGCACTGTACAAAATGATTCACAAAGTTACCTGTACTGTTTCATAGCTCATCGAATGTCCCATCCTGTTGATTCTGTTGACTTACTCTGTGTATTCTGACTTGAGCCCCAGTTTAAAAAAAGGTGGATTATAAGTAATGCAAATAAATAACATGAATGAATACTGGAATCCCCAGGGGTCCAGGATTCCAGACAACTCTAGGGCTGCGTTCACACGGGCAGTTTAATCCACCGTTGCCCCACCTCAGATTAAGCCAGGTTACTTTGTGGCAGAGAATCCTGACCAGACTCACCCATTTTAGCAGGCTTCAATGATGTTTTACCCCTCCTTGCGTGACCAGATGGCAGAAACCAGGGAGTCAGCCCGTCAGCCATTTTTTTTAGAAGTTTGCCTGTTATGTCCTGAAGCTGGAATCAGCCCTATCTTTTCCTATATTAAGCTTCAGACATAAGAAAGGATTGTAAACTGTAACATTCCCATTGGTCGGTTTCTGTGAAACCTTGTAAATAACCAATCATAACTGTACATATGCTTTTGGAGGGAACAGACCTCATTGGTCTTTATCCCTGTTTTCCTATTCGTTAATAACTATTGTATGGGCGTGGCTTTGACAGCCCGGATCATTTAAAAGGGGAGCTGTGCTCCACTATTCTGTGTGTGTTGTTGTGTTGTCTGATCGTTGAGTTTGCTGTTAAATAAAGCTGAAATCACTTTGCTGAAATCTATACCTTGTTGAGTTGCATACTTAACATTGCCCTTAGGAGCATGCCCAGAAGCACTCAGCATGCTGGGATATGGAGTTCATGGGTCTGTCGGCCATTTTCTTTTAAAATTAAGTCCACTGAGAAATTGCACAAGTGGTGAAGAGACTGCTGGGAAACGGGGTCCACTGCTGACCTCCCTCTAATCTTTTCCATTTACCCCTTCCCCAAACAATATTAAAAAGCTGCAGAAAAAGTGGTGTCTTTCTTTAAGAGTTTTTCAAAAGAAAATGAGGTTTTGAGCAGCCCCCCTAGGGGGAGGTGCATATATACAGTCAGGTGATCCTTGCTAATTGGGGGGGGATGGCAGCCAGAAAGCCAGAGCTAAGTGAGACCTGCCTGCTTGGCTGTGCAACAGAGTGACTAGATGACAGGAAATCCATTTTTGAAGCGCCTCAGACCAACAGGACCGGACTTTATCAGGTATCAAAAAAACACGGGGCAGGGGGAGGCGGGAATGGAACTCAGACAACTCAGGCACGACAGACAGATGTTGCTGTCTGATCGTGCACTTTAAATCCATAAGCGAACAACAAGGGGAATGGATCAAATTGCCCCTGTGAACGCAGCCTAGGTGGCACTCTTGAGCCTTAGTACATTTTAGGGTTTTTGTCACAGCATCTGTAGAAGGCTTTCATGGATGAGTGGAAAAGGTGAAGCAAAGCAGAGTAGATGATGCAGTGCTGCAGATCTCAAGAGCTCTCAGGGCTTTGTAGGTGATAACCAGAACCTTAAACTGAACCCAGTAACTGACCAATGGAGTGGTTGCAGAATGGGTGCAACATATGAGTTGTCATGGGTCAGCCAGGGCTCAGTGACAGCAAGGACTCCTCAGAGGAGGAGGGGCCCTGCATAGCCAGTCCAGAGTCAATAGAAGCTGATTAGCAGAAAATGAGATGTAGGCATGCCAGCCAAAAGCTGGTTCAGAATCGCCTACCCCCTCCAGCTCTAATTCAGCAGGTGAAGATCAATTAGCCGCTCCCAGTCAACCAGGATCACCTGCAACTTTGGAACGCTGCAGAAGGCTGAGATCAGAATTGCAAGCCAAAAGTAAAAGGCCTATCTGTTGGCTCGACTCCAGCTGCCTGTTGATAGTGAAGATGAGTCTTTGCAGGACTGTTCCTGAGAAGCTGGCTGTTTGTGTGTCATTTGGATGTGCAGGTATAAAGTTTCCCAAGAGATATCTTTGGGCATGGATTGTTACCCTAAGAGGTTGTGAAGGTCTCGTAAGGTTGTTGGGGAATTAGCCAGGAAACCCAAACAATGCGAGAGGGGGTAATCTAGCAGGATCTCCACCTATGTTTACAGGGATTTTTCCCTCAGCAGAACTCCCAACATGAATCCGGCCATGAATAATGAAATGTTTTTTATTAAAGAGTTTAAAAACTTATTAATTTAAGAGCACTCTATAAACACACATACACGTTCGGAAAATAAAGCTGGTGGCTGGTATGAATGAAACAATGTTTTCTGAGCAAGGACGTTTCATAACATTCCCAGGAATTACAAGTGCAATGTAACATTCATGTGAATATTGTGTTTGGTGACCTCTAACTGCTAGGACAGCAAATTATTACAAAGTTGTGTTATGGGATTAAAATGGTTTTGACTGTAGACTCACATAGGATAACCAGGTAGAAGGCCAGGTGGGAGAATGGGTTAGTTTTACTGCCCTTTTCTGAGAAATGAAGGTCAAAGAAGAAGGGGCCGGCAAAGGATGAGGTGGTTAGACAGTGTCATCGATGCAACGAACATGAAATCGAGCAAACTTCAGCGGACAGCGGAAGACAGGAGGGCCTGGCGTAATCTGGTCCATGGGGTCGCGAAGAGTCGGACTCGACTGTGCGACTGAACAACAACAAAAAAATCTTTTACACAGATGGGTTTAAAGAGGGAAGAGAACTGCCAAAACCCAGACCTTTGCATCTTTGGGATCAATTTTTCAGACAGGTGTCAGATCTTGGGTCCAAGAATTCTCACAACACTCTTGTGGTAGCAAGATTTGTTTATTGATAGTTACCGGTCATCCAAGCATATACAGTGTTCATGTTGGAACTGTCGGCCCCAGGCTAGGGTGAAAAAATGCGCCCTTTGGCAGCCTCTGCCAGCATGATATGGGGTAAGCATTGAACTTTGATACAGCATTCAAGCCCTGGTAATCCGTGCACAGTCTCAACCCCCATCTGTCGTCTTGTGGAACAGCACAAAAGGAGAAGCCGCTGGACAGATAAACCCTCTAGCCAAGTTTTTATCCTCAGTTCTTCCTTCTTGGCTGGACTCGTGGAATACAGCTTTCCCTTAGACAGCTTATTTCCATAGCACAATCGCTGTTTCTATGGGGCGGGAGTTCATCGGCTTCCTTCTCCTCAAACACTTTTGACAAGTCTCTGTACTCCCTGGGAATCTGGCTTAACTCCTCTCTGGCCAGGCATACTTGCTCCGGCACTGGCCGCACCCCTGCCCCGGATTTCAGCTATGATTCTGGCAATGGGGGTCCACAAATCGAAGGGCCCCTAGACTCCACTGTATATAGGGGTAGTGTGCTTTCAGCCAATGGCTACGCAACACCACAGGAACTTGGCAGAAGGATTCACTATGAAAGCCCTCAGCTCCCGATGAGGGCCCACTCCCACAGGTAGATGGCCCGTTTGCTGAACATTGTCTCCCCCCCCCCAATTTTATATTGCTCCGGCCCGTATTTGAATCCCTTGAACTTTCCTATAAGCCTTTCCAAGCGGACAGTTTTGGAAACTTCGGAAAACTTTAACTCAGCCCTTGACTATTTTGAACTGGGTGAATCCAGATCTTCAATTTATGTACTGGCCTTTGCTGCCATCCAGTGGAACATAAAATTACTGCTGGACTTGCCATCGACTAGCATATGCTGGGATTTTGGATTGATGTCAAGTGCTGAATAAGGCGATAGCGACTCAAGACACGAACTCAAATTCTTTAGTAATACTAACAAATAATTAAAGTAATATGGTTTGTTCTTTATGTGAAACAGTCTTGACAAGAGAGAAAATACTCTGGTTTCTCTTCAGATGGCATAAATCTTTCGCCTTGACAAGAGAGAAAATGTTTAGAATGATCCCAGGATTCCCTGGGGGCGGTTAAGTTTTAGTTTGCTCCTGATCACCATAGGTCCCTGTATTTAGAGAAGTTAATCAGCCTGGAATTAAGATCGGCTTTTACGGCTTTAAGATTTCAGTCCATGCCCTCAATGATCAGGACTGGACATCTCTTTGGTATCCCTGCCCCCCTTAAACTTAAATTATATTCTGAGATGCCCATGGCATGAAGCCCCTAGGTTAAAGTACAGCATCCCTATTATTCCGCAGCATAATGGACTCTCCGATCTGGATCTGGTCAAATTTTTACTCTTGGACCACTATGTCTCTAGTAGGATGGCGTTATTTGCCTTAGCAACAAGGAAAATTAGAATGAGTTTAGTATTTAATGCAAAGTAGAAGGAGCTGCGGTGGCTCAATGGTTAAGATGCTGAACTGCAGGCTGGAAGGTCGGTAGTTCAGCAGTTCGAGACCCGAGTGCCGCGTGACGGAGTGAGCTCCCGTCTCTGGTTCCAGCTCCTGCCAACCTAGCAGTTCGAAAGCAAGAAATTGCAAGTAGATAAATAGGTACCGCTTCAGTGGGAAGGTAACAGCGTTCTATGCACTTTGGCATTTAGTCATGCCGGCCACATGACTACGGAAACGTCTTCAGACAGCGCTGGCTCTTCCGCTTGGAAACGGAGATGAGCACTGCAACCCTAGAGTCAATTTGACTGGCTTTCAAGCAAGGGAAACCTTTATCTTTACCTTACTAAAAGGAGTATAGGAGTATACTGATATTTTTATTGTTTACATTACCATTTTATAGTCTGATTTTTTTCTCCCACTACATGTATGGCTAAGACAATAAACTTATCTATCAGGACAAGAGAGTAACTAAAAAATGCTAATTTTTATTAACAGACTAACCAAATTTAGCATTTTATGCCCTGTTTAACTTTTTATCTTAATTTTTTTATTATTTACTATTTCTAATGTTTCTGTAATTCGTATAAATTAGTATATCTGAAATTTAAATTTAGTGAAAACAGTATTGTTGAGTATCGTGATATAGATCTATTTGACATTGAGTTTTATATTATAAACATAAGCTTCAAGCTTCAAGCTTAATCTTAGACATTTTATTGTTGACACAATAATTAAATGCAAAGTTTGTTGTAATAAGTTAATAAAAGTCTCTATAGAAGATAGAGACATAAAATGATGTTGACACAGATGAAGGGCGGGGGGGAAGACTGAGGAAGAACCTGACTTGGATGTGGCAGTCGGGTTAGAACAGATAAAAGGAAGTACTTCTTCACCCAAAAAGTGATTAACACATGGAATTCCCTGCCACAGGAGGTGGTGGCAGCTACAAGCATGGACAGTTTCAAGAGGGAATTAGATAAACATATGGAGCAGAGTTCCATCAGTGGTTATTAGCCACAAGGTAGAGATAGGAACCCTCAGTCTGGGACACATGATGCACTCTATTCTTGGTGTTGGGGGAGCAGCAGTGGGAGGGCTTCTAGTGTCCTGGCCCCACTGCTGGACCTCCTGATGGCACCTGGTATTTTTGGCCACTGTGTGACAGAGTGTCGGACTAGATGGGCCATTGGCCTGATTCAACATTGGCTTCTCTTATGTTCTTATGTTGGAAATGCCTGAACAGTAGGAGAAACTTCAGAATGACTTCACTATACAGGTGAACTCAATTACACTCTCTCAGATGCAGCAATTAGAGGACCGAATGCATCATAAAGTGTCTCGGAAGTATATAAACTGTGGACCTAGATCCTGGAGTTGGATTCAAGTTATCTAAATGAAACAAAATGCAAACATTCTAACTAATGGAGGGTTAACAGACGGACACAATGGCAATACCATTCAACTTGTGTGCATTTTCATTTTGACACCAGGCTACATCCTAGGAGGCCTCACACGAAATATTTTTCTTGTGTCTTTTGATTTCGCTTTTGAAGTAAGTGCACTAGATTTGGCTTAATACATTTGGCTTTTTAAGTAATATTATTAGACGTAGCATTCAAAATTGTTACTTAAATATTATTCTTTTCTTCCATAATAGCACTCCTGTTTTGGCCCTACATCCACTTGCGTACCGTCTCTCGATTGTAATAAGAGCCTATTTGTACCATTTATTGTTTGACCTCTGAAGAAGGCCCAATTCGGTAGAAATGCATTAGGTCAGTATTGTTTTCTCTTGGGGCATGTTACTTTTTACTGTATCATGAGGCTTGTGTTGGGCCTTGATATGCCTTTTAATGTCTTTGTAATAAATACATGGGTTTTCATGTACAACAAGTTCATATTTCATTTTAGATTTTGGCCCTGCTTTTTGTTTCTGACTTGCCTTTCAGGAACTTGATTCCATTTTGCTGGGTTAAGTCCCCTCCCCTCCCTTTTCTCTAAAGGTAAAGGTAAAGGTTTCCTTGCTCGAAAGCCAGTCGAATCCGACTCTAGGGTTGCGGTGCTCATCTCCGTTTCAAAGCCGAAGAGCCAGCACTGCCTGAAGACGTTTCCGTGGTCATGTGGCTGGCATGACTAAACACCAAGGTGCACCAAGTTAAATTTGTCCCGGCTTGGAAAAACTTCTGCAGTAAAAAT
Source organism: Gekko gecko (assembly GCA_029375565.1). Taxonomy (NCBI): domain Eukaryota; kingdom Metazoa; phylum Chordata; class Lepidosauria; order Squamata; family Gekkonidae; genus Gekko; species Gekko gecko. The sequence goes on from JAPDNY010000002.1 coordinate 9,023,445, forward strand.
GAACATGCCCTCCAAAATTAATTTTTTTTTAATTTCCAGATGCTCCCAATTGACATACGTGACAAGATACTGAAAGACTGGCAAAGAGGTAAATACGTTTATATGGAATGGCAAGAAAACAAGGGTTAAAGTTTTACAAGATGAGAAGAAAAGATGAGGGAGGCCTAGCGGTTCCTAATATCAAGTTGTATTATCAAGCAGCCGGCTTGGTTCGGCTCTATGAGTGGATTAAAAACCCAAATGAAAGATGTTGAAATTGGAAGCAGCAGATTTGTCTGAAGGAGTGGCCAAACTGTGGCTCGGAAGCCACATGCGCCTCTTTCACACATATTGTGTGGCTCCCGGCAGGGCAGCTGAGGAAGTGAAGGGGAGGCAGACTTTTTCTCCCTCCCTCCCACATCTGTTTGCTTTCTTTGTTTCTCTCTCTCTCCATCTCTTTCATTCTTTCCACCTCTCTCTCTGACAAATAAATATCATTAGCAAACAAATCAATATCATTGGAGAAATAAATAGCATTATATGTTTTTACTCCCCTTTTGTTTTTATTTCTGGCAGTCTCATTTAACGTTAACAAAAAGCAAATGTGTATATTTTTAAAATAAAAACGTGTGTGTAATATTTCCCCTTGCCTTGTGGCTCTCAGACATCTGATGTTTATTCTATGTGGCTCAGTTTGGTGTAGTGGTGAAGTGCGCAGACTCTAATCTGGGAGAACCGGGTTTGATTCCCCACTCCTCCACTTGCACCTGCTGATGTGACCTTGTGTCAGTCACAAGCTCTGGCACAGCTGTTCTCTCAAGGATAGTTTCTGTCAGAAGTTCTCTCAGCCCCACCTCCCTCACAGGGGAGGGAAAGGAAAGGAGTTTGTAAGCCGCTCTGAGACTCCAAGTGAAGGGCGGGGTATAAATCCAATCTCCTCTTCTTCTTACACTGAGCAACTTTGGCCACCCTTGGTCTACATAGTCATCTTTAGATTTAAAAAGCTGGAAAAACACTAAAAAAAATGAGATGTAATGGACACATTATCAGAGGCAGATTATTGAAAAATTGGTGGTCACTTAATATCAGAGTAAGTCCCCCAATATCACCTACAACATCACCACTAGATGCTTATTACGGCAAACCTGAGAGGAAAAATAATGATTTTATAACACACCAGGTTATGATCAATAGGCAAGGGAAAATTAAATCTTGGTAGAATATTAATAAAGAGGGCAAAAAGTTACAATGGCTAACATCTCTTCAGCTTTCATTGAGACTTAAAGAAGTTATGCATTTAGAAGGAGACAGACTAGGAAACTTGACTGAATTTGAAAAAATAATATTGAACAAAAAAGATAATCCTTTAGGACACATTTACAAACTTTCATTACAATATGACACAGAAACAGGAGAAGTTAAGACATACATGGTGAAATGGTCGAAATTTTTTTAGAAAGGAAATTCCATTTCGGTAATGGGGAAATCTATGGATGAAAGATATAAAATTCACAGCGAGTCAGGCACACAGACACAATTGGTATAAAATGTTTTATCACTGGTATATTACCCCAAAAGGCATCGAGATGAATAAAAATGATAAAGGATTGTGTCAGAAATGTCAGGCGATAGATGGTACTTTGTACCATATGTGGTGGTCTTGTAAAAAAACTAACAAATATTGGAAAGAAGTGCAGGGGATTAGACTAGATGATCTGCAAGGTCCCTTCCAACTCTAACATTCTATGATTCTAAGTACATATTGAAATTCAAAAAATTTTGGATATAAAATTTGCTATGTTACCAGAGACTATGTTATTAGGAATTTTATCAGTTAATGCAGACAGCACAATGCATGATTTGCTTAGATGCATGTTAACTGCTGCAAAAGTAGTATTTGCAGCAAAGTGTAAAATTGAGGGTTTTCCAGCTCTTGAGAACTGGATAGACAAAATGCAAGAATATGCTGTTATGGCAAAACTGACAAATTATATTATTCAGAGACCAAAAGATGAATTTGAGAATAATTGGTGAGCTTTTTATCCTTACTATAATTATCTTTGTAGTTACATATTTAAATGATTTCATAAATGACAACTCATACGAAATATTTAGAACATTATCATTTGCATGGTTTTTATTACAACAAAGTGTTATGTTAGAATTATATATGAAGTTAATGATAATTTACCTATGTTTTATTTTATAATCGATAAGACAGGACAAAAATGAAAACACATTATGAAAAAACAGTAGAATCTTTTTAGTAGGTTGATAGAGTGGGTTACCAAACCAGCATGTGTTACATCTATTTAATGTACTTTTAAATCAACGACTGTCCTTAATATCTCCTTAATATCTCTAAAACTGTCCTTAATATCTCTAAAAACTGCCCTCTGTATTGTGTTTTTATAATTTTATTTTCTTCTCTTTTCCCTTACCCCCTTTCTTTATTCTGTATTCCTACAAAAAGTTAAAAATAAAATTTAAAAAAGGGAAAAAGGGAATACCAAGGTCCCATGAATACTCCGATGCAAATCAATACATGGAGTGACAGTCAAAGCCACAGTGACCAGGCAGACTGCTGCAATGCATTCTAAATGGGTCTTTTCTTGAAGTCAGAATCCTCAGCTGGTACAGAATGCTGCAACTCAATTACTCTTCGAGATCAGGCACAGAACACATATGAAACACAGCTGAGTCACTCCTTTGGAGACTGTTTTAACTATTGGTTCTTTTGTAGTTCCTGCTGTTACCTACAAAGACTTTTAGGGCTTGCATCTCACAGATCTATGAGACCACAGCTCTCGCTTTGTTCTCCTGCAATCACTTTGCTTATCTTAGCAAAGACAATGGTGGGACTGACATTGACACATTAGAAAAGGATTCGCTCGTGTGGCTGTCACTTGAAAAGAATGGCCTGCTTGATGAGGTCAGGAAGGCTCCCACAATTTTAGCATTCCACAGAAAGCAGGAAACAGAACCGTTTATGATGGCATATTCAAAATGCAATTAAGATTGTGGATTGAAGCATGGAAAATTTTTAATAAGTTTCACTGCAACATATACTATATGTATTTCATTGTTTTATTGCACTGCTTTCTAATTTCCTGAATTTACTTTGATGTAATACCTTTCCACATGCTAACACTTTCTATGCTTTTCTCGCTGTATTAAGTTTTTGATGGGATGTAAGCTTTTTTCTGACAGAAGCTTTTTTCACAGTCAAGCAATTTATATGGTTTCTCCCCGTGTGAATTCTTTGATGGATAGTAAGTTTGTCCCTCTGGCTTAAGCTTTTCCCGTACTCCAGGCATTTATATGGTTTCTCCTCTGTGTGAATTCTTTGGTGGGTACTAAGATAGGTACTCCAACTGAAGCTTTTTCCACATTCAAGGCATTTATATGGTTTCTCCCATATGGATTCTTTGATGAATATGAAGGTGGTTACTCTGATTGAAGCTTTTCCCACACTGCAGCCATTTATATAGTTTCTCCCGTGTGAAATCTTTGATAGCAAGCAAGGCCTGAACTGTAAGTGAAGCATTTTCCACACTCCAGGCATTTATATGGTTTCTCCCCTGCATGAATTCTTTGATGGGAAGTAAGATATGCATGACTCTTGAAGACTTCACCAGAGGCATTTCTCCCTGGTGTGAATTCTTTGATGGGAAGTAAGGTTGCCACCCTGATGGAAGCTTTTCCCACATTCCGGGCATTGATATGGTTTCTCCCCGTATGAATTCTTTGATGGGAAGTAAGATATGCACAACTATTGAAGCTTTTCCCACACTCCAGGCATTGATATGGTTTCTCCCATGTGAATTCTTTGATGGGAATAAATGGTGTTCCTATGATAGAAGCCTTTCCACACTATGGGCATGTATATGGTTTCTCCCCTGTGTGAATTCTTTGATGGGTAGTAAGAACTATACAACTACTGAAGTGTTTGCCACACTCCAGGCATTCATATGGTTTCTCCCCGTGTGAATTCTTTGATGGGTACTAAGATCTGTACAAGCATTAAAGCGTTAGCCACATGAATATGGTTTCTCCCCTGCGTGAACTCTTTTATGGGAAGTAAGGTTGCCATGCTGATGGAAGCTTTCCCCACACTCCAGGCATTCATATGGTTTCTCACCTGTGTGAATTCTTTGATGGGATGTAAGGCTTCCATTTGTAGTGAAGCTTTTCCCACACTCCAGGCATTTATATGGTTTCTCCCCTGTGTGAATTCTTCTATGGGAAGTAAGACTGTCACTCTGATGGAAGCTTTTTCCGCACTCCAGGCATTTATATAGTTTAACCCCGGCATGAATTCTTTGATGGGAAATAAGATATGTACGAGTCTTGAAGCTTTTCCCACACTCCAGGCATTGATATGGTTTCTCCCGGGTACAGTGTATTCCTTGGTGAGAAGCAAGGCTTGAACTGTGACTGAAGCTTTTCCCACACTCCAGGCATTGATATGGTTTCTCCCCTGTGTGAACTCTCTGATGGGTAGAAAGGTTGTTCCTCTTGCGGAAACTTTTCCCACACTCCAGGCATTCATATGGTTTCTCCCCTGTGTGAATTCTTCTATGGGAAGTAAGGCTGTCACTCTGATGGAAGCTTTTCCCACACTGAAGGCATTTATATAGTTTAACCCCAGTGTGAATTCTTTGATGGGAAATAAGATACGTATGAGTCTTGAAGCTTTTCCCACACTCCAGGCACTGATATTTTTGCTCTCCTGGTTGCATTATTTTCACACCTCCTCCTGAAGGAAAGAAACAAAGCATGAACATTGTTTGTAGGGGGGAAACGGAGCACAAACACGGAGCACAATAGATGCAGCTTTGACAGTTTAAAAAAAAGTTTCAATGTTCACATTCAAAAAGAGAAGCCAGCCTTGAGAATAACTTAACCCTCCATTCACTGCAAGATGTACCTCTGGCAGAAAAAGCGGTAGCTATTAATCTTGTACTGCCACTGTACGAAAAAGTGTTCCTGTCTCCAGTGTTCCCTCTAGGCTGAGTCAGAGTGAGCTAGCTCACAGTTTTTTAGCCTCCAGCTCACACATTTTTGTCTTAGCTCAGGAAGGGGTGGCTCCAGAGCAAACTAGTTTATGCAGTAGTGAAATCGCTCGCTTTAATGCCAGGAGCTCACAAAGTAGAATTTTTGCTCACAAGACTCCACAGCTTAGAGGGAGCTTTGCCTGTCTCCCATGGGAGCCAGGTGGTCACCCAAAGTCTGTGCTACATATGACTCAGCTCTAGGACAGCCCAGATGCCCCTCCAACTGGACGGGCAATTCCCCGTGGACCTGTCACCTCCCCAGTACACAGGATATCTTCTGTGCAGTCCCCTCCCCACTACTTACACTAATTCTGAATGGTCCTTGAGGTACTAAGTTCAGCTTCTTGATGGGCTGTGTGGAACTGAGTGTCAACAGGGCGACATGAATCCTCATTAGGGGTTAAAATACACCAGGAAAGCAAGGCTATCCTCCTTGAGATGGTGAATTTTACATAGGTATTGTGTATGGCTGGTATATATTTCTGTGGCAGGACTTTCAGAATCGCATGCAATATTGCTCTTCACCCAAATACTTCTTCACCCAAATACTTCTTCACCCAAATACTTCTTCACCCAAAGAGTGATTAACACATGGAATTCACTGCCACAGGAGGTGGTGGCAGCTACAAGCATGGACAGTTTCAAGAGGGAATTAGATAAACATATGGAGCAGAAGTCCATCAGTGGCTATTAGACACAAGGTATAGATAGGAACTCTCAGTCTGGGGCAGGTGATGCCCTCTATTCTTGGTGCTGGAGGGGGCAGCAGTGGGAGGGCTTCTGGTGTCCTAGCCCCACTGCTGGACCTCCTGATGGCACCTGGTATATTTTGGCTGCTGTGTGACAGAGTGTTGGACTAGATGGGCCATTGGCCTGATTCAACATTGGCTTCTCTTATGTTCTTATGTTCTTATGCTCTGTAATGGGGGCGGGGAGATCAAACGTGTTCACTTGAGAGCCGTTTGAAGTTGCTTTGTGTCATATTTCTATGGGAAAGAGCATTCTTTGCAGCTCCAGTTTATGAAATCACAGAGGTGGGAAACATCGTTTCCAGCGACCCCCAGACACTCTAATACTCGGCTAGACTTGGAAAATGAGATCAGACTTCGAAGAAGGAAGTTTCCTGTTTTCATCTCTTCAAGGCTGCAAAAATCCACCAGCCTTTGGAAGAAGCCACAAGCAAGACACGGTCGCACCACAGACCTGCCAATCCTTCCTTAGAGAACAGGGTAACAAGCTCGTCATAAGAACGTAAGAGAGACATGTTGGATCAGGCCGATGGCCCCTCTAGTCCAACACTGCATGTCACAAAGTAGCCAAAACCCAAATGCCATCAGGAGGTCCACTAGCGGGGCCAGAACGTGAGAAGCCCTCCCACTGTTGCCCCCCCAAGCACCAAGAAGACAGAGCATCACTTGCCCCAGACAGAGTATTCCCTCTATACCTTGTGGCTAATAGCCACTGATGGACTTCTGCTCCAAATGTTTGTCCGATCCCTTCTTAAAGCTGTCTATGCTTGTAACTGTCACCACTTTCTGTGGCAGTGAATTCTTTCATCTGTTCTTAACCTACTGTGCATTAATTCCATTGAGTGCCCACGAGTTCTTGTACTGTGAGAAAGGGAGGAAAGTACCTCTTTCTCCACGTTCTCTCTCCCATGCATAATTCTGTAAACTTCTATGTCACCCCACAAACATCAATTCTCCAGGCTAAAAAGCCCTAAGCTCTTTAACTTTTCTTCATAGGGAAGGTGTTCCATCCCCTTAATAATTGTAGTTGCCCTTTTCGGCACTTCTTCCAATGCTATAATATCTCCCCCCCCACTTTTAAATTATCTTTTTATTGAATATAAAGTCAACTTTGGGTCTATTCACAATTCAAGAAATGAACTATAATTTTCATGGACTTTACTCTGAATCTCCCATACATTCCATTCCCATAACAGAGCCTGTTTATCTTTGTTTAATTTTACAACGCCATTTTGCTCTGACCACATTTTCTTATTATGTAAATAACTGAACAGCTCTCTAGCTTATCCTAGAATTTGTCTAGATGATGATTAATGCTGTTTCATGTCATGCTAGAAATGCTATCGTTGTATAACTCAGCTTAGGGAAAAAACTGTTAAGAGAGTCTCTTGTGTTAATATGTCTTCAGAAAAAATGTATCACAAAGCTAATGTGCAAAACGTTTCCAAGACTTTAATTCTGGAGTCACTAGATCCCATGGATATTCAACTTATTCAGGGCTCTTGAGAAGATTTTCTCAATATGATTCAAACTACACTTGTCGTCTCCATTCAAAAGGAAATTGAAGAGGCCTTGTATCATAGAATGTTAGAGTTGGAAGGGACCTTGCAGGTCATCTAGTCCAACCCCCTGCATTCTGCAGGAGCATAGCCGAAAGATAGCCCTACATACCTACAACATACCCGAAAGATGGTTGTCCAGCCTCCGCTTGAAAACGTCCAGGGAAGGAGCATCCACCACCTCCCGAGGCAGACTGTTCCACTGCTCAACCACTCTTACAGTTAGGACATTTCTCCTGATATCTAGCCGGTAACAACTGCTTTCATTATCTTGTATCCTTTGCAAACTGAAATGCAATCATTGTTGCAACAGACCTCGGCTAAGAGGGAACCAGACCAGACCGCATGGCAAGAGCAGAATAATGGAAGTGGACCGGACTTATAAGGAAGACTTTACACCTTCTAATAGAAACAGATCTCCTTCAATGATGCACCAGAGATTCTACAAAAGAAGCACGATTGCTGAATCGACCCAAAAAGAATGCCCTATTTAACATTACAGAAAGACCAAAGGAATCAGCGTATGGAACTGCAAAGCATAACCAATCGTGTACACACAAGGTTTCTACCAGTAGAAAATTTTTATACCTACAAAGGGAAAAGACATAGAACTAAGACACTAAATCTTAAAAGCAAAAATCAGAAACTCAAGAAAAAGAAACCCACTTAAAAGATAGAAAATGTTTCAGGGGATTCCTGAGCTTTTAAGTTTCCTCTGTATAATAACTGAGGAACCCCTAGATATGTTGGATGGATTAAAAGCTTGCTATTCTCTATACCTAGAAAGAAAATGTTTGATGGGGCTACTGAGACTTTAAGCCCTCCTTATATAATTACTCAGAATTACTGAGGGATCTATAGCTATGTTTGATGGAATAAGATCCTATTATCTATTTAATCAAAATAAATGAATGCTTATGTTATTAATCAGCGTAAGAAATTTAATATCAAATGTAGACAAAGCTCAGCTTATTAGAGAATACGAAATTGTGCACTTATTGACTTGCAAAATATATATTATGATATATATCAGAAAAATGAAATAGACTTAGTTCATATATGAGATATGAAAACAGAGGAAAGACTGACAATGTATTGTATCCCTACTTTTATGTTTGTTTGTTTGGAAAAATTAAAAAAGATATTTTCAAAAAACAAGCAAGCAACGAAGAAGCATTTTGTGGTACAGTGGCCAGACTGCTTACAGGAATCATTCTTAGCATTTATTACATCCATTACTTTGTTTGTTAAGCCTGCAGGACTTTTTTTATACCTATTGGTACCTTTCTTAACCTGTGGTATATATTTTATCTGAGCTTCCAGGACTCAAGTTTTAAATAGTCAGCAAGCTTCCCGAAGTGATTTGACACGCCTTACCTTTCCTTTCCGTTCCTTCTTCACTAGACCCCTCATTTGAAAGAATTTACCCCTTCTAATGTTAAATGTGGTTGTGCTGGTCTTTTTGAGCAGCTCCCTAATTACATAAATGCTAAACTGTTATCACGTTTATGTCTCTCACCAGGTCTTGAACAGTACTTAGGACCAAGTACAGGATTGCCTCCCCCCTGGTAGGTTCTGTGACCCTCTGCTCAATAGCACAGTCATTGAGAGTACCTAGAAACCCAGTCTCTTTCCCTTGACTTGAACACATATTGACCCAATCAATGTGTGGGTAGTTAAAGTCACTTCTCACCATCGATTTCGTCTTCTCCTTCCAGCCACGATATGAGGTCAGGTTTGGCAGACACAGGTCCTTTTATGAGGAAAAAAAGGACAAGATTATAATTCTTCTCTGTGCATAGCCATTCAGCAATTCCAAAATAGCTGGACTCTATCCCTCCAGTCACGATAGGCAACTGCGAAGAGCTGTATTTTTTTCTTTGGAAGTTTGAATTTTTTAAAATTAACATTTTATTCATATTATATCGTGACAAAATATACAAGCTTTACCAACAACTAGAGGGAGGTATACATAATACATCATACACAATATTATAGTTAATACAACACACATAGTTCAAAATTAGCGTACAGTGCTTTTAGAGCACAGTATTCTACTTCAAAATATACTATTACCACAATAGTTACAATATTAAATAATCTTTATATTGTTTGTTTGGGGGAAGAATATTGTTAGAAACTAAAAACTACATTACTGAAAATCATGTCCCTGCATAGTTAGATAGGCTACCTTCTCTAAGTGAGCTATTAATACCGGCGGTTATTTTTGCCATGACCATTTGATCCCAGATTAAATAAATTAATGAAACCGCAGCTCTACCAGCAGTTGTGATATAAACCAATGAGGCCAGAGTTCTTTCAACAGAGCGGGCTGATTTGTTTACACAGCTAAGTTTTCTTGGTGTACAATACCATCTAGTATCTAGTTTAAAAGATTGGTATTTTATATTTATGGTGTTGGTTATGCACATAAAAGATCTGGAGGTTTGAATGGAACAAAACATTCACCATGAGTTTTTAAAAAGTTTTTCTCTCCGTGCAGCGAACAGACGGGAGGGGAGAAGTCAGTTCAACTGCTTTCCTACCTCACCTAATCCACCCTTTTAGAAATGCTCATAGGTCTAGCAAGAGCCAATGGGATGGTCCAGTGTCCCCCCCCCCCCCAGCCAGACAGGTGATCTCAGGAAAGGAACAGAGATTCGGAGGAATTAAGTACTAGAAAGGCTTCAGGAAGAAACTCCAGGAGTCTACAGGGAAAGCTTCTTCGACCTGGCCTGCCCTGGGCAGTGGGAGAAAAGATAAAACTCTTGAGAGCTAGATGGAGGTGGTCTTTTCTGGTGATTCCATCAAGGCTGACAAAACTCTTAACTGAGGTCTCTGGGAGAAAGCCATTGCCATCTGCTGGCTTGCATACCTAAGAGACGCTGTGAGACAATGGTAATTCTATAGAACATCTGGTGAGTTTCTAAACTAAGGAATCTGTCTTCTATTTAACATCGACTCAGATATGGATAGAGGGAGGGATAGAGGAACTGCATTTTACCCTTTTCCTTTTAATCCCTTGCTCAGTTTGGTGCTGTGCTGTGGGTATGCTTGTGAACATTTCCTTTTTAATAAACACTGTATAACTTTCAATACTGGTATCGGTTCTCTGTCTCACAAACCTCCCCCCCTCTCTTGGACATGCTATTTTACAAGGAGCACCAAAAGGAAGGGGAGCAGTCAATTGAAAAGTATGTTCTCCCCCAGAGGTGCACAAGGCAGTAAGCCATCCCTGTGATAACCGGAGGCTGGAGACTGGGAGACACAGGCTGCAGCCACATGTGCCAGTTGGAGTGGAGGGGTAGCGAGGCTATTTCCTCCAGAGGAATTTGACATGCAGTTGCAAGATCACACATCCCTTTGTGCTGCGTCACTGTGTGACCAGATGCCACCACGGGTGTGGGTTTTTTTGCTGTTTCCCATGTGCATAAATGAGGAATCACACCTCTGCATTGAGGGCTCCCCATGGAGTATGCGATTATGCGCATACTGTGAAGGGGGAGGGAAACAGCACTGAGTTGGGACAGAATGATCAGACCATCCCAATGGAATGAGAGTGTGCTTGAGCGATCAGACAGGGGAAAGTCTGTCCGTGGCCTGTTGGAACCAGTTAGAGCCAGACTTTCCCTGGTGTCTTTTAACTCTGCTTCTGTGGTGGAGCAGCACGGGTTGCCAACAACTGCAGGATGTTTCCCAGATGTTGCTGTCTGATCATGCCCTTTAGCTCCGTCAGGCATTCACAGCTATGTTGGATCTAAAGGTGCATATCATCGTAGCCACAGACGCAAGGCCTTGGAACTAGGAAGGGAAATGCAGTTGGAAAGTCCAACAGAACCCACACAAGAACAGCAACAAGAACAGGGAAAGGTTGACATTGAACAAGGTGCCACAGGTACTAATTAAATTATGCTTTTTTCTTTTTTTTAGGTTTCTGACCAGAGTAAGGATTACAAATGCTTAACTGTTTGGTGTAGTGGTTAAGTGAAGCAGACTCCAATCTGGGAGAGCCGGGTTTGATTCCCCGCTCCTCCACTTGCACCTGCTAGTGTGATCTTGGGTCAGTTACAAGTTCTGTCAGAGCTGTTGTTGGAAAAGGAGCAGTTTCTGTCAGAGTTCTCTCAGCCCCGCCTACCTCACAGGGTGTCTGTTGTGGGGAGGGAAAGGGAAAGGAGTTTGCAAGCCGCTCTGAGACTCCTTTGGGTAGTGAAGGGCAGGGTATAAATCCAATCTCTTCTTCTTCTTCTTCTTCTTCTTCTTCTTCTTCTTCTTCTTCTTCTTCTTCTTCTTCTTCTTCTTCTTCTTCTTCTTCTAATGGAGCAAATGTCCTCAAAAGAGGGAATTTTTTTTTCATCATTAAAAAAACTTAGAACAAGACATTGTTTGTTTACAAGAGACTCATTAGAAAAAAAGACATAAAATATTTGGTCTATAAAGCTTTGGGTGAAGAATTTACTTCAGCAGACATCACAAAGAGAAATGGAATTGTTTTGTATATTAATTAGCCAGCAGAACATGATCCTGTTTTAATGTACTTATTCTAACTAACGCATTTTACTTGTATCTATCATATGTATTCTATTTAGCCCCAATTTTAATTCTAATGTATTTTAGCTAAGAATTTTTTGACATGTAACTGATCTTTAATTGTAATGAACTAAAATGACTGGCTTACTCTAAGCAGGATCTTACTATGTAATTTTTGTAGGGCTCAGTATCTCACATTTATTCTTATGCTATCAGTGCTTCTGTTCTACTGCATAGACTTCTGCCTGGTTCAAGACTTCTACAGTTTGGTGTAGTGGTTAAGTGTGCAGACTCTAATCTGGGAGAACCGGGTTTGATTCCCCACTCCTCCACTTGCACCTGCTGATATGACCTTGGGTCAGTCACAAGCTCTGGCACAGCTGTCCTTGAAAAAGAGCAGTTTCTGTCAGAAGTTCTCTCACCCCCACTTACCTCACAGGGTGCCTGTTGTGGAGAGGGGAAGGGAAAGGAGTTTGTAAGCCGCTCTGAGACGCCTTTGGGCAGTGAAGGGCGGGGTATAAATCCAATCTCCTCCTCTCCTCCTCCAGTTTGGTGTAGTGGTTAAGTGCACGGACTCTAATCTGGGAGAACCGGGTTTGATTCCCCACTCCTCCACTTGCACCTGCTGATGTGACCTTGGGTCAGTCACAAGCTCTGGCACAGCTGTCCTTGAAAAAGAGCAGTTTCTGTCAGAAGTTCTCTCAGCCTCACCTACCTCACAGGGTGTCTGTTGTGGGGAGGGGAAGGGAAAGGAGTTTGTAAGCCGCTCTGAGACTCCAAGTGAAAGGCAGGGTATAAATCCAATCTCTTCCTCTCCTCCTCCTCCTCCAGTTTGGTGTAGTAGTTAAGTGCGCGGACTCTAATCTGGGAGAACCGGGTTTGATTCCCCACGCCTTCACTTGCACCTTGGGCAAGCCATAGTTCTGTCAGAGCTGTTCTCTCAAGGACAGTTCTGGAAAGAGCTCTCTCAGCCCCACCTACCTCACAGGGTGTCTATTGTGGGGCGGGGAAGGGGAAGGAGACTCCTTTGGGTAGTGAAGTATAAATTCAATCTCTTCTTCTTCTTCTTAAAACAGCATTTTTATTGAATGCCCCATTTTGTTAATTGTATTGGTGTTACTCACCTTGAGTCCTTGTGAAAAAGGCAGATTAGAAATAACATCAATAAATAAGTAGAGGTCACCCAGTTCCCTTCAGGTCACCCAGCCCAAGGGTATATCTTGGCACCTCTTCTGATGCCCTCTCCTGTGGTGGAAAGACTGCTAGGTAGGGTGTCCCCGCTATTACAAGGACAATCCTGGACCCTGGCCAGAGCTGTAGACAGGGTGGCAGAGCTTACCAAAAGGGCCTAACCATGTCCTTTCTCAACAGTGACTTCCTTACCGTGAACAGAGAAGGAGTCTAGTCATACCTCATAGCATCGAGGAGAGAGACAAGGAGACAGGGAGCCTTACCCAGAAAAGCCATGTTCCCAAAATTCTCCAGCATGACTTCCTTGTAGAGAGCTCTCTGGGCTGGGCTCAGCAAGACCCACTCCTCCTTGGTGAAATACACGGCCACCTCTTCAAAGGACACTGGGCCCTGGGAGAAGAAGAAGAATGCAGTTCTTTCCAGCACTGGAAAACAAACTAATCCATGAGGGGGGAAAAAAATCCAGTGCCGGTATTAAAACAATTTCTGACCAGCAGCTGCCGGGAGGGCATCAGAGCCCTGAGGCGTTCCCTTCCCAGCTCTCCTTGGGCTCATCCTGGGGACAGAAGGGTGGGCGGCACTCACAGGGCACTACCGGCCTCCTCTCTCCTCTGGCTTCCCTCTCCTTTCCCCAACACAGAAGTAAAAAGCATGACCTCTGGGAGGAAGGCCCTTTTGGAGAGAGGAACATTTGGCTATGCAAAACCAGGCTGATACTGGGGCGATAGGAAGGCCAGGGCTTGCCCACTTGGGTGCTGAAGGAGATACAGAGGCTTTTAACACCCTCCCCACTTGGACTGCTAGCTGGTGGGCAAGACTGGTCAATGCCCTTCTCGGTGAGGGGAGGAGTTAATCTGAGGAACTGCTTCCAAGGAGAGAACCTAAGAACATAAGAGAAGCCAATGTTGGATCAGGCCAAAGGCCCATCCAGTCCAACACTCTGTGTCACACAGTGGCCAAAAGTACCAGGTGCCATCAGGAGGTCCAGCAGTGGGGCCAGGACACTAGAAGCCCTCCCACTGTTGCCCCCCCCCAAGCACCAAGAATACAGAGCATCACTTGCCCCAGAGCCCCTATCTATACCTTGTGGCTAATAGCCACCAGTGGATCTCTGCTCCATATATTTATCCAGTTCCCTTTTGAAGCCATCCATGCTAGTAGCTGCCACCACCTCCTGTGGCGGTGAATTCCATGTGTTAATCACTCTTTGGGTGAAGAAAGACTTCCTTTTATCCGTTCTAACCCGACCACTCAGCAATTTCATGGAGTGCCCACGAGTTCTTGTATTGTGAGAAAGGGGGGAAAGTACCTCTTTCTCAACCTGCTCTATCCCATGCATAATCTTATAAACCTCGATCATGTCACCCCTCAGCCGTCGTTTCTCCAAGCTAAAGAGCCCCAAGCGCCTCAACCTTTCTTCATAGGGAAAGTGTTCCAACTCTTTTATCATTCTAGTTGCCCTTCTCTGCACTTTTTCCAATGCTATAATATCCTTTTTGAGATGTGGTGACCAGAACTGTACACAGTACTCCAAATGAGGGCGCACCATCGATTTATACAGGGGCGTGATGATACTGGCTGATTTGTTTTCGATTCCCTTCCTAATAATCCCCAGCATAGCATTGGCCTTTTTTATTGCAGTTGCACATGGTCTCGACATTTTCAGTGAGTTATCTACTGGGGAGAGAAACCGATCGGTTCAGACAAACCATCAGAGGAGTGACAAAGTTGTAGGCTTCTTTTTCTGTCATGTGCTGGAGCCATGAGGGAGGGATGACCGTTGCAAGTGTCACCAAGAGAGAAAAAAATGGCGCGAGGTAGAGGACTGGCCAGGTGAGGGAAGAAAGGGGAAATGACGTTTGCTTCTTCCAGAATCTCCTCACGCCTGCGGGTCCTTGTGAGTCTCCTTCACTCCCTGCGCTCAGTTCTGATGAACGCCAGCTCGGTCTCCCAGAGGACAACAATCGTCCAAGAGCCAAACTCATTCCTGAACACGTTTTTGGAAGAGACGGTGGACTGACCAAAATAACTTGGTATTCAAAATAACTTGGTACTGATGATAACCAGATCTGATGGATGAAGGTTTAGGGCAGCTGTTCTTGTGAGAAAACCCAGTCCCAGCAGGGCCTCCTTTATGGTGGTCCCCTGTATCCCCCCCAAAACTGCATTCTCTACATTAATAGCACATACCATGTGTGCTGATTTGGAGAGGAGGGACAACTGTTTTTCCTGAAAAACGGGAGTCCAAAATATTCTGTGTTCATGAAAACTGTGACTGTGACTCTCTGTGGGCTGCAGACCCTCAAACTTTTCTTTTTGCCAACCGCCCAGATTACATTCAGCTTTACAATAAATAGATGACCAAGCCTTCGAGGAACAGCTTCCCGCCTGGACTCAAAAGCTCCTCTGCTCCTTGGATTACGCACTGCTGTGTCTGTCATTGTTCCTCCTTTCTTGGTTTGCATATACACCATCTCAACTCATGCTTAGATCAGCAGTAAAGACCATGAAATAACTAATAAGTTATATAGGGTTGCTGTCTGATCATCCAGAAACACTGAAAACAGAGTTATGTTTGAAGTACTGAACCAAGGTGCTTGGCCATTTTGACACACACACACTCCCTGAGCACTTCTGAGCTGGGCCAACAGGTGGATTCCAATTTCGGGGGAGGGGGGGATCATCAAGAAAGATCGTGCCCCAATATTGGCTCACAGATTTCTCACAGAAACCTGAATTTCCAGCCACTTGCCTCTCCACTAAGGTTTTAGGGGATGAGAGAAGCATCACTTGGCCCATCTGAAAAAGATTTCATCCCACAACCATTTCTGGATCTTCTGGCCTTTCTATTTCTGAGGGAAGAGAGGCCATCTCCCAACCATCATGTCTTACAAACCAGGATTCTGCCAGACTTTCCGAGAAGATTGCTGCCTCTTGCCCCGCCAAGGAATCATCTAAAAACTCAAAACTAGCCCTCCGCTAGGGTTGACTGTTGCAGCTTGGAAAATTCCAAGAGATTTGAAGAGGTATTGGGGAGGGTGTAGTTAAGGGAAGAAACTCCGGCAGGGATGCCCTGCCACAGAGCATGCCCAGAATTCTGAACTGGAGAGATCAACTACGATTCCAGAATTCCTGGCCCCACCTGGAAGTTGGTAACCAGGATTGGTTTATTCTCCCATCTCCAAGGTAGGCTGTGACCAGAACCAAGGAAAAAGGAGCCCGGTTACCGTCCAGCTTCCCAGCAAGACACCCCCCCCCCAAATACCTGAGAAGGCCTCATGGCAGCTCTTTTCCCTTCACCACACGGAGGAGACGGAGAACGAAGCATCAGAGGTGTCTTCCTGCCACTGTGAGAGAAAAAGATGGAAGGAAACCCTTTTTGCTACGTAGATATCTTCTCTGTCAGTCCTTTGAAGTGAGCCTGTCTCCGGATTGGTATCGGGACCAGTGTTCCCTCTAAGCTGAGTTAGAGTGAGCTAGCTCACAGTATTTTAGCCTCCGGCTCGCACATTTTTGCCTGAGCTCAGGAAGGGATGGCTCCAGAGCAAACTAATTTATGCAGTAGCCAAATCCCTCACTCACAACATTAATGCCAGTAGCTCACAAAGTAGAATTTTTGCTCACAAGACCCCACAGCTTGGAGGGAACATTGGTCGGGACACAATTCAAGATCCTGGAATTTATCCAGTAAGGCTCAGGACAGTTTGACCTGACATCTCTCTCAGCACCCAGCCAGTTTTTTGAGGGAAGGGGGAGTCACAATTTCCTTGTCCATCCAACCCCCTTTCTTTCTGGCCATGTGTCCAACCAGTCTTGCCAAATCCATTTCTGGGCTGCCGGAATCCACGGCACTCCCTCCCACCCCCTGAGGGATGCCAAATCACTCCAGCCTGCTCCACACATTGAAGAGAGGTCGCGGGGTGGGAAGGCCCTGGGGAACTATAATTGAACTGCCTGGCTCATGGGGGGAGTTGGGAGATAACAGCCCTGAATTCAGCAACAACCAATGTTTCTTTGCATAACAGAAAATGCCCCGCACATAGAAAGCTAGCACTGCAAGGAGAAAGGCTGTGCCCACTGTCTCTGCTTGTATGAATCAGGTCAGGGACTGATGTCTTCAAGGCATGCCTTTTCCCTCTTCTTCCATCCAGCCCCTGGCACTGCTGACCCCTGGGAAGATCTTGCAACTCTGGTTCAGCATTTGGGGGAGCCTGCAGGGAAACCCCCCCCTTCCTCCACATACCCAGCAGCAGGGCTTTTTTTGTAGAAAAAGCCCAGCAGGAACTCATTAGCATAATATGCCACACCCAGCAGCAGACATATTAGCATATTAGACCACACCCCTGGCAGCACAGCTTATTAGCATATTAGGCCACACCCCCATGTTACCAGAAGTGTGGTCATCCAGCCACACCCACCTTTTGTTTCTTATTGGGTTTATCTTGTTTGTTATCAGAAACCCAGGGCTTTTTTGTAGCAGGAACTCCTTTGGATGTCAGGCCACACACCCCTAATGCAGCCAATCCTAATGAGTTTCTGCTGTTGGGTGTGGCCTATTATGCTAATGAGTTCCTGCTGGGTGTGGCCAACTCGGGAGCCAGCCAGAACTCCCTTCCTGTGTTCCTGCCCAAAAATAGCCCTGCCCAGCAGAGCAGAAGAGCAGCCCCCAGAGCTCAGCGGACCACGATTTCCAGAGGGAGAAAGGCAAAGAGGATTGTAGGGAAGGGGCTCTCCCTCCTCAGTTTCCCAAACAGCAAAGGACGCGGCCAGATGGGAAAGGAAGAAAGGAAAGGCCTGCGGGGGCCAGAAGCAGAGGAGGCAGGAGTCTGTGGGGGGGGGGGTCTCTCCTCTCCCCACTCCAAATCCCCTCCCCTCCTACTACTCCCCTGTCTTGACCCATCACCCTCCCTCCCTCCTTCCCCAGTCTAAGGTGGGCAGAAGGTTCCTTTCCTGCCCAGGCCCCCCTGCTGCGCTTAATTCTTCATCATTTCCAAACACACTCAATGCCCACAGCCCGGGCCTGGCAGTGGGGTACGGGCACCGCTTACTCCTCTCCCCGAAAGGGGGGGAATGGGCACATATCCCGCCCGACCCCCTTGAACTGGCAAGGCCGCCACAGTGCAGGGAATGGGCTGGATCTCACCCCGCCCCCCTCCCCAGCCATGTGCAAAGAGAAGGAGGGGCGCCCAAAGGAGAAGCCCCCCACCCCGAGGCTCTGCAGTGGGGCGAGGCGACTCTCCCTCCCTCTCTTGGATCGGGGCCTGCCCTCGACCTCCCTTGCATTTCCCTCCCTCCCGCCCACACCCACCCCAGATGTCCCAGCCTCGCCTCCCCCTAACCAGCCCCGGGATCCCCCCCGTTTGACTCACCCGGGAGGGAGGAGCCGAGGCCGCTTGGCGCGCAAGAGAAGGACAAAGGCCGATTCTCCCGGGGACCCCCCTTTCCTGGCGGATCCTCTAGGATTTTGGCCTCGCTGGCCTTCCCTTCTGTGGGGCCGAGGCAGCCAGGAGAGGGAGCCATTTGCGCCGATGTGTGCCCCCCTTCCTCCGGGATGCAATATCTTCCAGCGCCGCCCCCCCCCCTTCTGCCTCCGCCTCTTCTCTCTGCAAAAAAGGGGCTTTGCATTTGCTCGGGGAGAAGAGGCGGAAAGCGGATTCCTGCGGCAGGAGCCGGGAGAGAGGAGGAACTGCAGGGGGAGGCTCTTGTCTTTATGTCGGGGGCGGGTGTGTCTGTTGTGTGTACCTTTTGCTGCCTCTGCCCTTTCGTGGCTCTTCGGTATTGTAGGGCAAGGAAAAAATGAATGTGATTTCTGAGCGTGGATTCTGATCTTTCTTCTGGCATGTTTATATGCCGGCGGCTGTCATTGTGCCTTTAACAGTTTAATTGTAATGGATCCAGATCTTGGTATGTAATCTAGAATCTTCTGATTAGAGAAATTTATAGTCGAGTATTTTTTATAACTGCACCCTTTGTATATGAAGCTATATATTAAGGGAAAGCATTATTAGAGACCTCTGGGGATAGAATCAGGATGCAATACGAATGGAATATTATTTCGGAGTTGCAAGGCCACCGAGAGTGAAGTTCAATATGAATAGCTTTTATCAGCTAGCTCTCCACATATGAACCCAGGAATGAACCCAGCGTTCTTTAATGCGCCCAGAGTTCTGAAGACAAGATAAACAAGTGTAGTTACGGACACCACTGAGAGATGCACTGAGTCAAATGATGCTTGAATGATGTTAACTGTTTGGTACCAATTAGACAGTGTCATCGATGCAACGAACATGAAATTGAGCAAACTTCAGAGGACAGCGGAAGACAGGAGGGCCTGGCGTGATCTGGTCCATGGGGTCATGAAGAGTCAGACTCAACTGTGCGACTGAACAACAACAACAAACCAGTTAAAGATAAAGGTAAAGGTTCCCTTGCTCGAAAGCCAGTCAAATCCGACTCTAGGGTTGCGGTGCTCATCTCCGTTTCAAAGCCGAAGAGCCAGCGCTGTCTGAAGACGTTTTCGTGGTCATGTGGCCGGCATGACTGAACATCAAGGTGCACGGAACGCTGTTACCTTCCCACCGAAGTGGTACCTATTTATCTACTTGTAATTTCTTGCTTTCGAACTGCTAGGTTGGCAGGAGCTGGAACTAGAGACAGGAGCTCACCCCGTCATGCGGCACTCTCGGGTCTTGAACTGCTGAACTACTGACCTTCCACAGCCTGCAGTTCAGCGTCTTAACCACTTGAGCCACCATAGCTCCTAACAAACCAATTAGAGATTTTTTAATGTGTAAACTATATGTGATGTCATTTGGGGTATAAGATCTTCTCCCCTTCCTGGTTATGGCAGAATACAGTTTTGGAATTGCTGAGGTGCTAAAGCATTTAGCCCCTGTATTCCCCTGTTTCAATGCATTAAACAGATATTCATCTAACTCATTGGACTCCGTCTGTGTGTTTCCAATTTGGCAGGGGAGCACACAGACACAGACACAGAGAACTTTTTCTCCCTTTCCCAAAAGACCAGATCCCGAGGGCATCCAAGGAAGCTGATGGGCAGTAGGTTCGGGGCGGACAAAAGGAAATGCGACTTTACACAGAGAGTGATTAAAATGTGGGATTCACTGCCACAGGATGTAGTGATGGCCGCAGGAATAAACAGCTTTCAAAGAGGGATTAGACTGATTAACGGAGGATAAGGTTATCCATGACCATGTGCAGAGTTCCTTCCAGGGTTTTACTGTGGTGGGCCAAGGTCGTTTGGACTAGCTTAATTTCCTAAATATAACCTGGAATGTTATATCTACTCTCTCCCTGTGCGTGTACATCCTCTTACATTGGGGGTCACACAATATAAAGGGACACGTGTCTAGGAAATATATTCCTACCCATTTGCTGAGTCTTCTATGTTATCTGTCAAAGTTCAAAATCATAACAGTATTTTTAAAAAATCAACCAAAGTAACTTTTGCATAGGCAGGGAAAACTAAGATAAGGAAGACTGATTGGCTGTGGAGACCCCTCTACCTCCCTCCCCGATCCCAGGGAAGACCAAGAGAAGGCAGGAAAAGGCTGCTTTAGATAGGTCCCGGACTCTTCTTTCTTTAAGTTTCAATCCCCGCTTATATTATTCAACGCCCCCCCCAATTGCACCCAAGGCTCCTACCGCCCACCTGGATGCTTCCAGCGCCCCCTAGGGGGCGGTATTGCCAATTTTGGGAACCAGTGCTGCATTCTGGGGCGCCTCTGAGGTCAGCCCGGCTGAAGTCCAGCCCAGCGGGGGGTGTGTGTGTGTGTCTGGCGCTGCTCTGGACGGGGAGGGCGGGCGGGCGGGAGGCGCCTCCCTTCTTTCCTGGGCCTGCAGCTCTGAAAAGGGTTAAAGGAGCTGTTTCCTAGAGGGAGGGAGGTGCTTTTCCGGGGGGAGGGGGGACCGGAAAAGTTGGCTTTCTGAGCGTGGAAAGAGAACCGGGGGGGGGGGGGGGCTTCAGACGGGTCGCGGCGGAGAAAAATCTTTGCAGCCGCCGGATCCTGGGAAGGTCTCCTCTCGAGTAAGTCTTGGACGGCAGACATTCCGCTCGCGTGGGGCTTTGGGGAGGGGATTCAGTAGTTTTGGAACGTGGTCTTCTGGCGGGTGTTTTCCTTTGCTAGCCCCCGTTGGGACCCCCGGGAGGGTCTGAAAGGCGGGATCTGAGTTCTGGAGATCGGAATGAACTCCCCGCCGGGGAGGTCGGAGGGAGGACCGGGAAGAAGCCCCAGGCGGGATCACGGGGGAGGATCGGACTGCCCAAATACCTCGCATTTTTGGCCGGTGCTCACCCCCCATCAGTGTTCCCTCTAAGCTGAGTTAGTGTGAGCTAGCTCACAGTTTTTTCGCCTCCGGCTCACGCATTTTTGTCTCAGCTCAGGAAGGGAGGGCTCCAGAGCAAACTAATTGATGCAGCAGCCAGATCGCTGGCTCACAACTTTGATGCCAGCCGATCACAAAGTAGAATTTTGGCTCACAAGACTCCACAGCTCAGAGGGAGCATTGCCCCCCATCTGCAGTTACTGACCTTATTTTATGTATTTACATTCATTATAGTCCGCCCTTTAGTGGGACTCTGGTTAAGACGCTGAACTGCAGGCTGTGGAAGGTCAGTAGTTCAGCAGTTCGAGACCCGAGAGTGCCGCATGACAGGGTGAGCTCCTGTCTCTAGTTCCAGCTCCTGCCAACCTAGCAGTTCAAAAGCAAGAAATTGCAAGTAGATAAATAGGTATCACTTCAGTGGGAAGGTAACAGCGTTCCGTGCACCTTGGTGTTTAGTCATGCCGGCCACATGACCACGGAAACGTCTTCGGACAGCGCTGGCTCTTCGGCTTTGAAACGGAGATGAGCACTGCAACCCTAGAGTCAGATTCGACTGGCTTTCGAGCAAGGGAACCTTTACCTTTACTAAACAACCAGTACATTCAGTAAACTGTGCAATAGATTTCGAACTGGAGAACCGGCCAGAAGTCTGACAAACATTGTTGAAGGAAAGCATAACTGTTAACATGGCACAACAGGATCCATCCAACTTACAGCAAACTAAACACAGTCATTCAGACCCCCTGTCCTCCAATGTCTCCAAGTAAACTTGTCATGCCTTTTGTCCACTGCCACCCTATTGCTTGCTTAGAAAAGCCTTCTTGGATAATTCAGTTTTGCTTAGTCTGTGGGAAGCCAGGCGAGTGGGTGCCTTTCTGACCCCCCTCAGGGAGACCATTCGTGGGAGCCAGAAGGGAGAAGGCCCCTGCCCAGGCCAGCCAGTGGAGGGACTGCAGAAGGGCAGTAATTCATCCAGCTCCTCATAATGGCTGAGCCCCTGCATTCTGCACCAGCTGGAGCGTCTGAATTGCTTTTATGTAATGTTTAGTGTTTGGTGTAGTGGTTAAGTGTGCAGACTCTTATCTGAAAGAACTGGGTTTGATTCCCCACTCCTCCACTTGCAGCTGCTGGATGACCTTGGGCAAGCCATAGTTCTGACAAGAGCTGTCCTTGAAAGGGCAGATCTTGGAAGAGCTCTCTCAGCCCCGCCTCCCTCACAGGGTGTCTGTTGTGGGGAGGGGAAGAGAAAGGAGTTTGTAAGCCGCCCTGAGACTCCGAGTGAAGGGCGGGGTATAAATCCAATCTCTTCTTCTCTTCTTCCAATGTTCAAGGCATTGATCTAAGTCTAGTCTGCATATCGCTGTGGCTGGCAGTTCAATTTCAATCTGTTCACTCTCAGCATTGAACCACGGCAGCCAGGAAGCAGCTGAGGACCTCTGCCCCATCCCTGCCTCCTCCCCCCCGCTCCTGTTTGCCCCCAGCAGCCCCGGTGCCCTGACCTGGAGAGGCCCCTCTGCCCCTTCCCCTCAGCTGGCTGCTTGGGCAGAGCTCTTGCCCAGCCCTCCCGGCCTATGGAGGAGCTCTCTGCACTGGTTAAGCCCTTCCCAGTCGCTTTGTCCTAGGCCCCAGTTTACCTGCACCTGCTAAACAGACTGGTCCCCAGGTACCGGAGGCCAAGCCCATGACATCCACAACAGATTTTTAAAGAGCCCAATAGAGATGTTTTTCTTTCCTGAAGGACCAAACTAGGATAACCTAAAAAGCTTGATACTTAATGTAACCCAATGACATTAATCCTGATCCGCAAACTGCAACACGGACACTCCTTCTGATCCACTTAGGTCTGGCTGGACCAGGTCACCCATATAACTCACTTCTCTTTTGGTTTCCTTCTGCCTTTTCGACATCTTCCCCTCTTCTTAGGCAAGTGAATAAGAGTGTCTTTCCATGGTCAGAGGCAACCCAAGAGAACGGAGTTTATAAGATTATGCACGGGATTGAGCAAGTTGAGAAAGAAGTACTTTTCTCCCTTTCTCACAATACAAGAACTCCGTGGGCACTCCATGAAATTGCTGAGCAGTCAGGTTAGAACAGATAAAAGGAAGGACTTCTTCACCCAAAGAGTGATTAACAGGTGGAATTCACTGCCGCAGGAGGTGGTGGCAGCTACAAGCATGGACAGCTTCAAGAGGGAATTAGATAAACATATGGAGCAGAAGCCACAAGCTGTAGATAGGAACTCTCACTCTGGGGCAGGTGATGCACTCTATTCTTGGTGCTGGAGGGGGCAGCAGTGGGAGGGCTTCTGGTGCCCTGGCCCCACTGCTGGACCTCCTGATGGCACCTGGTATTTTTGGCCGCTGTGTGACAGAGTGTTGGACTAGATGGGCCATTGGCCTGATTCAACATTGGCTTCTCTTATGTTCTTATGTTAAGGAGAAGGAGATGGAAGAGGAGGACCCAGAAGGCCCTGGAACTGGCAAGAGATTGAGAAAAGGTCCCCATCCCATCCCAGCAAGGAGTGCTGCTGCTGTGCCAGAGATCTTGGCTCAGAACACTATGAGCACAGATATACGCAGCCGACACTTCTGGCAGTTCCGCTACCACGAAGCCAGTGGGCCCCGAGAGGTTTGCAGCCGGCTCCATGGACTTTGCAACCACTGGCTGAAGCCGGAGAGGCACTCCAAGAAGCAGATCCTGGACCTGGTGATCCTGGAGCAGTTCCTGGCCGTCCTGCCCCAGGAAATGCAGTGCTGGGTCCGAGGATGTGGGCCGGAGACCAGTTCCCAGGCGGTGGCCCTGGCCGAAGGCTTCCTCCTGAGTCAGGCAGAGGAGAAGAGGCAGGCAGAGCAGGTGAGGGGTTTTCAAGCACTCAGTTCGAGCAGTGACCTTATCCTAAGGCTTCCCGTCAGATATTTCTGAGGGTGTGCGTGTCGAGTGCCATCAATTTCCTTCTGACTTGTAGCGACCCTATGAATTAATGTCCTCTAAAACGTCCTATCATTAAGAGCCTTCCTTGGGTCTTATAACCTGAGGACTGTGGCTTCCTCGATTGGGTCAATCCATCCCATTTGGTGTTCTTCTTTTCCTTCTGCCTTCAACTTTTCCTCGCATGATTGTCTTAGCCAGTGACTCTGCTCTTCTCGTAATGTCACCAAAGTATGATAGTCTAATTTTAGTCATTTTAGCTTCTAGGGAGAGTTGAGGTTTGATTTCATCTAGGACCCACTGATTTGTCTTTTTGGTGGTGCACGGTATCCGTAAAAACTCTCCTCCAATACTACAACTGGGGTCCTGTTTGGTGTTGTGGTTAAGAGCGTCAGACTCTAACCTGGAGCACTATGTTTGATTCCCCACGCCTCGACATGCAGCCACCTGGGTGACCTCGGGTCAGTTGCTGTTCTCTCAAGAGCAGTTTTCTCAGAGCTCTCTCAGCCCCATCTACCTCATGGGGTGTCTGTTGTGGGGAGAGGAAGGGAAGGAGATTGTAAGCTGCTCTCAGACTCCGAGGAAAGGGCAGGATATGAATCCAATTCTCCTCCTCCTTCCCCCCCACATATAGGAATGGGAAGTTCTGTGGCAGGAATTAACTGGATCTTGGCCACCAGCAACACATCTTTACACTGGAGAATCTTTTCTAGCTCTTTCTGGGCTGCCCTTCCCAGCCTCAGTTTCCTGATTTCTTGCTTGCCGTCTCCCGTTTGGTTGACGATGGAGCCAAGGAACAGAAAGTCTTAAATAATTTCATGTTCTTCATCATTAGCTCTACATTTCTGAAATTCTAGACTTTTGTCTTCTTTTTTTTTTATAAAACAAATTTTTTTATTGGAATATATTCAACATTGTTAAGCACAATTTCCAGTTCAACTTATAAACTATATCCCTTCCCCCTTCCCCCCCAATAGGCTTCCAACACTGCTATTGCCAATAACAACCAAAAAAAATTAAAAGTAATCAAGTTTAAACTTATAGCAATCGATAAACCAGGTAACATATTTTTTGTACACAGAAATCTGACTCATCTAACATAATTCTATTTTCAATAAGAATCAAGGTTATACATTTTCCCTTTCATTTTATATTCAGTTTCCATATATATTTTCAGGTCTTCCCATTCACTTAAATACTGTTCTGCCATTTGTCCATTTAATTTTTTAGTCATTTTGTCCATTTCAGCTAAAAATAACAGTTTTCTTAACCAGTCCTGTATATCTGGTACTTTATCCGCTTTCCACTGTTGCGCAAAAGCCATTCTCGCCGACGTGATCATGTACCATAATACCGTTCTCTTTTCTTGCTTAATTTTTTCCATTGTCAAACCTAAGAGTAGAAGTTCTGGACTTTTTCCAATAGGGATTTTCAATATTTTCTGCATCTCACAATGAACATTTGACCAGTATACTTTTGCTTTCTCACATGTCCACCACATATGATAAAAAGAACCCTCTATTTTTTTACATTGACTTTTGTCTTCATGATCTTGCTTTGGCGTTTCCTGCTTTAACCTACACTAGTAGTTGTTTCAAGGCTTCACTGTTTTCTGCCAGTGATGTGGTGTCAACTGCAAATCTCAAATAGTTACTGTTCCTTCTTCTAGTTTTCACCCCTCCTTCCTCTAAATCGAATCCACCTTTCCTTATGATACGTTCTGCATGCAGATTGAAGAAAAAGGTTGTAGTCTGACACCTTTACGAGTTTGGAAACCATCCTGTTTCTCCATCTTCTGCCCTGACACTGGCCTCTTGTTCAGAGTACAGGTTGCACATCAAAGAAGACAGTTGTTTTGGCAGACTCATTTCTTTTAAAACCAGCCATAGCTTCTCATGATCCACACAGTCAAAACCATTGCTATAATCTATGAAACACGAGCTGATTTTCTTCTAGAATTATCTCATATGCTCCAAGACGATGTCTACTTTTGTCAGAATTGGAATGTAAAGTGAATGTTTCCAGACTGCGGGCCATTGTTTTGTTTTCCATCTTTGCTAGATTTTGAGGGACTCCTTTTCTGTGCCTTGGAATACTTCTATCGATATCCCATCTACCCCTGGTGGTCTGTTTCTCCCCATTGCTCTCAGCGCAGTTTTCCCTTTACTTTCTAAAAAACGTTGGTTCTTCTTCAAAAGATTCTTCTGGAAAGGAATCTGTCTTCGTTTCATCGCCTTAGTAGAATTCCTCAGTGTATTGTTCTCATCTTTTCTTAGATAGTTCTACTATAGATATTTTGCTAGATATTTCCATTTGACCTCTTACCTGGCTGTTGTTTCAGATGTGGGGACGATCCGTGAAGATGGAAGCGAAGCTCTCTGAGGCAGGAGGAGCTCCGTCAGAGGAAAGTCAGAGGGCCCAGGCCCAGGAGGATGCCCGAGATGCCCTGTCAAGTGGTGAGGGTGCCTCCTGCCCAGATGGGATTGGGTCACCTAGTCAACGTTGGGCAGAAGGTCCAAGACAGGAGAAAAGGGGAATACTTTTGCAGACTATGCAGAATGGAGTTTTGGGAGGGACACAGAGTGCCATAGGATGTCATGATGGCCTCTCCACTTTAAGGGGGAGTAGGCAGACTCATGTAGGGCAATTCCATTCTTACTTGCATTGATTAAAATGTGCCTCTCTCCCCTTCCTTCCATTAGAGGGTCTCAAGGGGGCTCAGAAAAGGAAAGGAAGGGAAATCTGGGTGCAGCTATTAGCCATGGTGAATCAATGGAACGTCCACATTCCCCAGACATGGAGGACCGAGGCTCATTCAGTCTCCTCAGATCTCAGAAGCTAAGCAGAGTCAGCCCTGGTTGGTTCTTGCACAGGAGACCACAAAAGAAGTCCAGGGTTGCTATGCAGAGGCAGGCAATGGCAGACCAACTCTGAAGGTCTCTTGCCTTGAATAACTTGTGGCTTCACCATAAGTCAGCTGTGACTTCACAGCACTTTACAAACACCCCCCCCCCGCCACATTCTGGGGCAGCATACCTCTGAAACCCTATTGCTAGGGGTTTGAGGGTAGAGATGGGGTGGGTGTGATGTCATGTCAATGTCTCAACTGGCTTCATGTCTGGATCTGAAGTCAGAGCATCAGCAGACACCCTGGGAACCCATTGGTGGTACCTGAAAGTTTCCAGAGGCTTGGCTGATGCACTAAAATCATGTCTGGGGTTTTTCTTTTTTTTGGGGGGTATGTGATGCCGACGTGTCCTGCAACGTGATTTCTGGTCCCCTGTTTTCCCCCTGTCAATCCAGACTCCAGGAATGGGAGGGGGGGGCAGCAGGTGGAAAAATGGGGTGCCCGGGTTTTGGGTCGGATCCAGCAGGGATGCTGCAACCTTTGGAGCTGAAAGGTGCACAGGGTACATTTCCAGCCTCACAGAAATGTCGGCAGCAGACATAAGTTTACGTGGCTCATGGGTACCTGATGCTCCTCTCCCACCTCTTTGACACTTTACTAAAAGCCCTTACAAATATTCTTGAGTGTAAAGAAGACAAGGGTGTCACAGCCCTGGGAACAGGGATGGGTGAAGCAGAATTCAAAGAATCAAACAAAATAGGAACTTGAGGTTGACATTTATCCTTCCGATTTTGCCTTCCTTACAGGCAGTGAAGAGATGTTGTCAAGCTGTCGTCTTTGCAGAGGAGTGGAAATGGCTACTCCACCTCCGGTCCAGGTAATGTGGGGGGGGAGAATGGGGGATAGTCAGGTCCCCTCTTCTTTCTCAAGGAGGCTTTTGATCCTGCTGACCAAGGAGAAAGAAGCTCTGAACCCCACTCTCTTTGCACATGCCAAACTCTACATCCTGCACCCTCCCAGAATGCCCCCGTGGAGAGTGTAGTCTCTGCCTGGACTGATCTCTGATGAGGGAATCTGCTTCTCCTTCCAGCCTCCCTTTTCCTTTGAGGAGGTGGCCGTGTATTTCACCGAGGCTGAGTGGGCCTTGCTGGATCCAGGCCAAAGAGCTCTCTACAGGGACGTCATGCTGGAGAACTATGGGAGCGTGGCCTCTCTGGGTAAGGACCTTTCATGGGTGCCAAAGGGGTGAATTGTTGCCATTGGGATGATGCATGAATCAAAATATTGAACAGCAACATGTGGTTGTGAGGACTGTCTGGTTACTTCCCACCCCAAGTTGCTGGCCTCAAGGCAGGGGTCTTTTTGGGGGGGAGCGCACCGGAGCACAGCTCTGGGAGCTCAGGAGCCAAGCTCCGCCCCCAGCTGGTGTCCCGGGGAGGCTTTCAGGCAGCCGAATGTCAATTTCAGCTCCATTATATCCTATGGGCCATTGAAGTCAATGGTGAAAACATAGGGCATACTCTGGGAGCTGAGGAGGGTTTGAGGAGAGGCTCCAAACTCACAGAATAGCTGATGGAGCCTCTCCCAAGATACCCACCAAGTTTCAAGAACATTGGATCAGGGGTTCAATCTTATGGCCTTCCTAGACAGGTTGCCCTATTCCCTCCATTGTTCTCTATGGTGGGAAAAAGTAACTTTCTTTCTCACCATAGAGAACAATGGATGAATAGGGCAACTCTGTCTGGGGCTCATAGCATCTGGACCCTCTGGTCCAATGTTCTCTGAAACTCTGGTGGGTATCTCTGGGGAGAGGCTCCATCAGCTATTCTGTGAGTCTGGAGCCTCTCCCTCAAACCCTCCCTCCAGCTCCCAGAATATACCCTATGTTTCTCACCATTGACTCTCAATGGCCCATAGGATATAATGGGGCCAAATCTGCCGCCAAATTTCTTTCATTCCCTCCTTTCCTTCTCTCTTTTTCCCTCTTTCCCTCCTTCTTCTCTCTCTCTCTTTCTTTCTTTCCCACCTCTCTCTCTCTCTCTCTTTCTTCCTCCCTCTCCCTGTTTCCCTCCTTCTCTCCCTCTATTTCTTTCCCTCCCTTTCCTTCTCTTTCTTTCCCTCTTTCCTTCCTTCTTTCCTTCTCTCTCACTCTCTCTCTCTCCTTCCCTCTTTCCTCCTTCTGTGGCCCAACTCTCATGAGAAGGAGTTTAAACTTTAAACCCCTTCTCTCTTAGCTCCCCCACCCAGACCAGCTGGGGAAGGGAAGGGAGGCTTTTGAAGATGCCCCCCCCCTTTTGCTTTCCCTTCTGACATCACTTCTGATGATGTCAGGGGGCGTGGCATATGCTAATAGCCTAATATGGTATGCTAATGAGCTCCTGCAGCTGTTTTTCTATGAAAAGACCCCTACCTCAAGGAGGTGGGGGGTGGCAGTGAAAACGATGGTCCAGCATGGCCAGTGTGGTGGCCCTCACCCAAGCTAGAGAGGGTGTCCCGTTTCTCAATTGCCAGCCTTTACAACATGCCCTTCCCCGAGATGGGATTACAGCCATCAGCTCTGACTGTGATCTGTAAAGGATCCGTCCCCCTTTTACTGGTTAGAATTCTGGTCTTTGATTTTGACCATGTTTCCGTCCTTCCAGAAGAATTTTTCCTCTTCCTTGGATATCTTTCCTTCCCCACATAGATATGATCTCTCTCTCTCTCCCTCTCTCTCTCTCTCCCTCCCTCCCTCTCTCTCTGCCAAAAAAGCCAGGAATGTAACAGAGACTATGGTGGAGACAGACCAAGACCTTGTGTTTGAAGAATGGCTGGAGAGTTTCTCAGGACGATCTCAGGAGATGATTTCCTTCCCAAATGAACTGGCTGCAAGTGAGTATCCTTCACAATTATGTCATGGAAATGGGCATGTAACAGCCATGGGACCTTTCCTCTTCACTTCCAAGTGACTCTTGGTTTGGTAGAATTGTCAGGCTCGCTGGGTAAGGAGGGAGGGAGGCCTTCTGGGGCCTGGGGGCTCCTAAGCTGTGGCTCTTGAGTGGCTGCACTATCGTTAAATACTGGATATTCCAGGAAAAGAGGGAGGTCACTTAAGAACTGCCCTGCTGGAGGAGGCCGAAGGCACATCTAACCATTCCTGCAGCGGTCCCCTAGATGTCTTCAGGCCTTCCTATTTGGCCGAAATGGGTCTGAGTGCTTTCTTTGGAGATGTTCTACCTTGCAGGGGTGGCCTGCAGCGGGTAGTCCCACCAGTTAACATTGCCACCCAAGGGCAAGGGGCTTCCGCCAGATCACACAGCACCCTCTGCTGTGGTCACAGAAATCAGTCTTCACCCCAAGAGAGTGGGATCGTGTGTTATTGAAGAGAGTCCCACTGAAACTGTCACCCCAGGGAACACAGAGTCAGGTTCTCAGTTGAGGCACAGTTTGTTTGAGCCACAACAGGATAGAGAAAGCACTGTAGACACCCTCCGTCTCCCCAAGAGTCGAGCGACCAACTCCTTCCCAAAGGCTAAGTCCCTTCCAGCCCCTTGAGGGCAGGAAACCATCTGCCAGAGAAAAGCACAAATGAACATAGAAAAGCCAGGAATACCTGTTCCCTCAGCGTGCCCCGAATCCCGAGTTTCTCCAAGGCCGGCCAGCACCATCTCCCCCCGGCCCCAGGGAAGAGGGCTGACAGCAACAAGAACCCTCCACTGCTCTAAGGGTCTGCCAGACTAACTTCCCCACGTTTAGATTCCATCATCCTGGTCATGCTGAACACCTGGATAACTGCATGCTTTGCTGTGCATTCACTGCGTCTTTCAGGTGCTTTGGGAGGATGGAACAGGATAGACTCTTCTGGGCTCTTACCTGGACTTTTTGACACTGCGTGTTCCTCTGGGATGGGCTTCCAGAGGGCCTTCCTCTGCTGTAACAAGTTGATGACCTGGAGGCCTGATAATCAGTCTTCTGGCTCTCTCTTGCTGACAATAAAATATACTTCTTTCGGGAGAGACTGGCTGACTCTGTGCTTCTAAGAAAGGCAGAACTGCCTGGATGATTGCAAAATGGATGTGCTTTAGGCAATAGAGAGGCCCAGCTAAGGTGCAGGGAATGGCTCAAAAATAGGTGGCCCTACACTGCAAGGCTGGTTTTCTCATCTGTCATTATCTTCCCCCACCCCAACAAATGGCACCTTTTCCAAAAACCCTGGGGGCCCCCTTTGAACTGTGGTGTTCACTCGGTGAGTTTCTGACTTCTCTCCTCCCCCCGGAAAACGTGTATTTTGGGGAGGCTGAAAACCAGCTCATCCTGGCTCTGTTGACAACTGGAAGGAAACTCTCTGTGCAGTTGCAGGACTGGATATCTTGAGAACCCCTTGCATTTAATCGTCAAGTGCAGAGAATCAAAAGTCAAAAAGCACAGTAACTCAAATGCAGGGCCGGCTCGCCCACTAGGTGAGCTAGGCGCTTGCCTAGGGCGCCGGCCCTGCAGGGGCGCCAAAATGCCCCCACCCCCCGTGAAAAGCCCCCCCGGCGGCTGCAAGGCACCCAGAAAAGCCGCCGCCGCCGCTGGAAGGGAAAGGGCAGGCGTTCTAAGCCCACCCCTTCCCCGGCTCTCCTGGCGCTGGGCCATCTCCAGGCCCCACCGGGAGGTTGGCATCCCCGGTGGGGTGGGCGCCCCAGGCTGTCCTGCCTAGGGCACCCAGACACCTGGGGCCGGCCCTGCTCAAATGGGAACGTGGAGGGAACAGTATTTTGCCACTTTCCCCCTTAAAATACATATAGGGAATTTGGGGAGGGAACGGATATACAGAATATAAAAACAGCTCTATGGAAGGGCCTGGCAGGGATAAGGTGTGATCAGCGTCTCAGT
The DNA here is from genome assembly GCA_029375565.1 of Gekko gecko. Taxonomy (NCBI): domain Eukaryota; kingdom Metazoa; phylum Chordata; class Lepidosauria; order Squamata; family Gekkonidae; genus Gekko; species Gekko gecko. The sequence goes on from JAPDNY010000002.1 coordinate 9,055,486, forward strand.
TTGGGAGGGAAGATGATCTGATAACAGAAATGCCTACCCATTCCTGAGCACTGCCTGACTTGTGCCTTGGCTTCTTGCCTGGGTGATGATTGAAACTCTTTCTTTCTTCCAGGAGCAGATGTCAAGGAGACAGCTGGGAAATTGCAGGGGTTCTGTTTGGAAAAAGTCAAGAATGAAGATGCCAAAGGACACTTCGGAGATGGAGATGGACCCCAGAGGCAGGAGGGAAGCCAAGCAGGTAAGAGGAGAGATAAGCCCATTCTTTGCTGAGGAGGGGGTTTCCATGAAATCCCAGTCCAAGAAGAAGGGTCAATCAAAAAGAGAAGGGACAAAGGCCTCCATCCTAACCAGAGAATCTACTCCAGGGAAACTGGAAGTGTGGCCTTGGCAAAGACCTTCAGTCAGAGAATGAACATCCTTTTGCAGACAAAAATTCCCTTAGGAGAGAAACCATGTAATTGCTTGCAGTGCGGAAAGAGCTTCAGTCAAAAAAGAGCCCTTACTTCACTTCAAAAAAGTCACAGTTGTGGAACCATATAAATGGTGAGAGTCTGAACCCAGCATATCTTGTGCAGGAAGCTTAATGTACTTTTAAAGTGTATGATATTCCGCACTTCAGCATACGGCAGGAAGAAGCCACTGTAATATTTGGATTGCAAATGGGAATTCAGGTGCCGATCAGACCTCCTTGCCTGGGTTCTAACAGGATCTCTTTCTTTATTCCAGCAGGGGATGATCAGAGGAATAAGAAGGATGAGGAACTGCATCCTCTATCGCCAGATGAAGTCAAGAATGAAGACTTGAGAGGAAACTTCAGAAACCGAGCTGGACCTAACAGGCAGAAAAGAAGCCCCATCATCCAGAAGAGGGGTAAACTCATTCCTTGCCAAGGGGGAACTTCCAAGAAGCAATTCACACGGTGAAGGAAACATACAAGTGCTTGGCGTGTGGAATGAACTTCTCAGATCAATCCCAGTACCATGTCCACTTACAAATGCACAGGGGAAAGAAGACCCATCGATGGCTAGAGTGTGGAAAGACTGTGATTCACAGAGCAGAACTCTTTAGACTTCAAATAACACATTCAGGAAAGAAACCTTATAGCTGCTCAAACTGTGGCAAGAGATTTTCAGAGAAATTGCACCTTGTTCAACACCAAAGGATTCATATAGGAGGGAAGCTATTTATTTGCTCAGGGAGTGGAATAAACTCTGTGGGAGGAAAAGGTAATATATGTATTCCAAAGGACAGTATAATGAATGCATGTAAATGCTTTTGGTGTGGAAACTGCTTCAAATACAAATCACAGCTCCTTGTGCACCAAAGAATCCACAGAGGAGAGAAGCCTTTTAAATGCTCAGAGTGTGGGAAGAGATTCAGTCAAAGGGGTAGTCTTCAAGAACATCAGAGAACCCACACAGGGGAGAAACCTTTTGAATGTTCCGAGTGTGGGAAGAGATTCAGTCGCAGTGGCCACCTTCAAACCCATCTAAGAACCCACACAGGGGAGAAGCCTTTTGAATGCTCAGAGTGTGGGAAGAGATTCAGTCGCAGTGGCAACCTTCAGACCCATCTAAGAACCCACACAGGGGAGAAGCCTTTTGAATGCTCAGAGTGTGGGAAGAGATTCAGTCGCAGTGGCCGTCTACAAACTCATCTAAGAACCCACACAGGGGAGAAGCCTTTTGAATGCTCAGAGTGTGGAAAGAGATTCAGTTACAGTTGCCGCCTTCAGACTCATCTAAGAACCCACACAGGGGAGAAGCCTTTTGAATGCTCAGAGTGTGGGAAGAGATTCTGTGCCAGTATCTCTCTTCAAAGACATCTAAGAGCCCACACAGGGGAGAAGCCTTTTGAATGCTCAGAGTGTGGGAAGAGATTCAGTTGCAGTGGCCGTCTTCAAACTCATCTAAGAACCCACACAGGGGAGAAGCCTTTTGAATGCTCAGAGTGTGGGAAGAGATTCTGTGCCAGTAGCTCTCTTCAAAGACATCTAAGAGCCCACACAGGGGAGAAGCCTTTTCAATGCTCAGAGTGTGGGAAGAGATTCATTCGCAGTGGCCACCTTCAAACTCATCTAAGAACCCACACAGGGGAGAAGCCTTTTGAATGCTCAGAGTGTGGGAAGAGATTCAGTCGCAGAGACTGTCTTCAAACTCATCTAAGGAACCACAAAGGGGAGAAGCCATTTGAATGCTCAGTGTGTGGGAAGACATTCAGTGAGAGTCGATCTTTTCAAACTCATCTAAGAACCCACACAGGGGAGAAGCCTTTTGAATGTTCAGAGTGTGGGAAGAGATTCAGTGACAGTAGCACTCTTCAAACCCATCTAAGAACCCACACAGGGGAGAAGCCTTTTGAATGCTCAGAATGTGGGAAGAGATTCAGTCAGCGTGGCCATCTTCGAACCCATCAAAGAACCCACACAGGGGAGAAGCCTTTTGAATGTTCAGAGTGTGGGAAGAGATTCAGTCGCAGAGACTCTCTTCAAAGTCATCTAAGAAACCACACAGGGGAGAAGCCGTTTGAATGCTCAGTGTGTGGGAAGAGATTCAGTGAGAATAGGTCTTTTCAAATTCATCTAAGAACCCACACAGGGGAGAAGCCTTTTGAATGCTCAGAGTGTGGGAAGAGATTCAGTCGCCGAGTCTCTCTTCAAACTCATCTAAGAAACCACAAAGGGGAGAAGCCATTTGAATGCTTAGTGTGTGGGAAGAGATACAGTGACAATAGCACTCTTCAAACTCATCTAAGAACCCACACAGGGGAGAAGCCTTTTGAATGCTCAGATTGTGGGAAGAGATTCAGTCGCAGAGACTGTCTTCAAGCCCATCTAAGAACCCACACTGGGGAGAAGCCGTTTGAATGCTCAGTGTGTGGGAAGAGATTCAGTGACAATAGCACTCTACAAACTCATCTAAGAACCCACACAGGGGAGAAGCCTTTTGAATGTTCAGAGTGTGGGAAGAGATTCAGTCGCAGGGACTCTCTTCAAGCCCATCTAAGAACCCACACAGGGGAGAAGCCGTTTGAATGCTCAGTGTGTGGGAAGAGATTCAGTGACAGTAGCACTCTTCAAACTCATCTAAGAACCCACACAGGGGAGATGCCTTTTGAATGCTCAGAGTGTGGGAAGAGATTCAATAACAGTAGCAGTCTTCAAACTCATCTAAGAACCCACACAGGGGAGAAGCCTTTTGAATGCTCAGGGTGTGGGAAGAGATTCAGTCGTAGCAGCGCTCTTCAAAATCATCTGAGAACCTGTTGGGAATTTTGGGGGGTCCAGGCCACTACCAGGAATTCTCAATCCTATTAGGGTTCTTTCCTATGGGTGGGTGGAGTCTGGCTAGGAAACTCAGGTCTCCAAAGGGAGGGAAACACAGCAAGAACAGTTGCCTTATACCAAAAGTATTTATGAATTTAATACCATACACACTAAAAGTACTTATTAACTCTAAAACAATCACAAGTAAAACTTAATAGCATATAGTCAATATCAATACCTAATAGTGTATAGGGAATTCCCAGTCCTCAATATAGTGTACATTTCAGAAAGAACAAGGAATTCCTGGACTGTGTATCAAGACCTCACTTAAGCCTAGGTGGAGTGTTGGCTAAACAGCCTCAAACAAAGCGCAAAGCCTCCTTTTAAAAATTTAAATTGTTTTCAGCCAACAGGAATCAAGGGAGAAGTCAATTAAAATATACCAACCTTGCCAAACACCAGCCTTCCCTAAGTTGATAAGACGAACGTTCGCCAGCATGATTTTTTGCCCAGATAGATTTTATTCATTGTGATGTCAAAAAGTCATAGACCGATATGTTTAGGCTTTGGAACATAGCACTTGTAAGGCCATGGAATGTAAATTCTGCAAAGGTACGTGTACGGGGCAAGGCTTTAGTTTTTACGCCTAGGCTGCCAGCAAAAAAGCAAAGGCTTATTGGGCTTCTGAACCTAGAAACCAAAGCCAGTTATATACAGAGAAGGTAGATGTTCTACAGATTGCTGTATGATCCTCCAGCAACTCATAGAGAAAAACTCTTCAACGAGACTAGTATCTTTATAAGTCGCCTACATTGATCTAAGGGCAGCATTTGACTCAATTTCCAGAACTAAGCTCTGGGGTAAGTTAGAGGCCACTAATATCGATCGCAGGCTGTTTTTCCTGATCCATGCCCTACATGAAAGCACCTCTCTAAAGGTCAGGTGCAGGAAGCTGGGACATCTTTCAAACACCATCCCCACTCTGAGAGGTGTGAAACAGGGCTCTTCAACTTTTATATAAATGACTTGGTCGAATGCTTAAGTGACCAGGCCTTTCATTCTCCTATACTATAGCATTGTCAGATCTCTTCTTATATGCAGATGATGCAGATATTCTGTTAAGGACCCCGGTTGGGCTAAGAAGAGCCCTAAAGGCTCTAGTACAGCATTGCAAGGAAGACCTTCTCTCAAAAACTATCAAAAAACAAAAGTAATGGCCTTTGTTAAGAAACCAAAGTCTAGAACCTGGACCATGGATGGCCATTTGATTGAACTGGTGCAGACCTTCAAGTACCTTGGTGCAGTTACGCAGCAGATACCAGGCAAAAGTTGGATCACAATATACTTAGATTTCTTCTAACTAAGGGTGGACATTACATCCCTGCTGCCCTAAAAGTCTTCCAGGCCCAAACCCTGGTCCAGCTTTTGCACAGTACTATGATAGGGCCAACATCATCTTCTTTTTCGCCTTTTGAGCATGTTCAGTCAAAGTTCCTAAGAGCAGCATTACAAGTCTCCAGTTGCGTACCAAATTCCTTGCTATGTTTGGAGGCCGGCACTGTCAGAGTGAAAGCCAATGTGTGCCTTGCCTCCCTAAAATACTAGCTTAAGATTAGCAGTTTTCAACAAAGTTTGACCCCACTGCTCCTCTTGGATGAACATCAATATGTATGGCTTAAGATAGTCATTTGCAAACTTGCAAGCCTGAGCTTTTCACCTTCTATGGTTTTAACCATGGGCCTTGAGCAGGCAAAATGGGCCATAAAACAAAGGTTATTGGACACTGAACGCCAGCTTGATTCTGGGAGGGTCCCTACTTTCTAGTTCCCTGTGAACACCAGATATATAGTCAAGCCGGCTGCCTATCTGACCCTCTTGGAGGTGCATAGTTACAGGAGGGCCTTGACACTACCACAGTGTGCTGCACTCCCCTCTATGGTTTTAGAGGGGCAATTTAATAGAATCCCACATGGAAAAAAGTTTTGCCCCTGCAATGAAGGAGAAATTGAGACTGTAGATCACATTCTTCTCTGTTGTCCCTTCTCTCAAGATGCTCACATCCAGACCACCACTCCTTTGATCAATGGAATACCTTGAAGAACGAGCTTGGGATACGTTGGGTTACTCCTAGAAGACAGAAATCCAAGAACTACAACATCAGCTGCAAAATTTGGTGCAACAGCCTATAAAATCCACCAGTTGCTTTCGTTATCAGAGTTTATGTAAATACCACCCGTTTATATTACTATTTATATTATTGTCTATTTTAATTTGTGTTATTTTTTACTAATATCAATTTTCACTTTTTTGGGGTTAGTATTTTATCTATGCTGTTCTTTGACCATATAATAAAATCTGAAGAACCCCAAATTCTGCCACAGAACCAACACAAAGGAGAAGCCTTTTGAATGCTCAGAGTGTGGGAAGAGATTCAGTCAGAGTAGCCATCTTCAAAAGCCTCTAAGAATCTTCACAGGAGAGAAGCCTTTTGAATGCTCAGAGTGTGGGAAGAGATTCAGTCGGAGTAGCCATCTCCAAAAGCCTCTAAGAATCTTCACAGGAGAGAAGCCTTTTGAATGCTCAGAGTGTGGGAAGAGATTCAGTCGGAGTAGCCATCTTCAAAAGCCTCTAAGAATCTTCACAGGAGAGAAGCCTTTTGAATGCTCAGAGTGTGGGAAGAGATTCAGTCGGAGTAGCCATCTTCAAAAGCCTCTAAGAATCTTCACAGGAGAGAAGCCTTTTGAATGCTCAGAGTGTGGGAAGAGATTCAGCCACAGTGGCTTGCTTCAAGAGCATCAGAGAAGCCACACCATGTAACTCATTAGCTCAGAGGTGTCAAGCTCGTTTGTTATCCATCCAAATACAAAATCGTGCAGAGTAAAACTAAAATTGCAGAGTAAAATGCTCATTTGTTATGAAGGTTGGATCTGATATAAATGTCACTTCATTGGTCTGGGCGACGTGTGCCATAAAATGTAATGCCAGGTACCAGAAATACAAACTGCAGAAAGGACACTGGAAACCCAATTAATGGTATAATTTTTAAACTCAAAATGTCGACATCCTTAAAACATTCCTTTATTCAGTGGTCTTTGATAACTGACACCTCTTCCTCTGAATCATTGCATCAAAATCCGAAGTCAATGTCTGTGCTGTAGCAATCTTGGGTATGCTGTTTAGGTGTGTATCTGTAAGCTGAGAATATACTTTTGATTTATGGACGCTTATTACAGAAAAGAGCTGTTCACAGACATGCGTTGTCCCAAGCATAGAATTTGAGAAGCAAAACCCTTAAGGTGGGGGTAGTTCGGACCCCAAAATTGGTAAAAATTCCTAATGCCCACTTCAGAAAGATTATCCTTCAACACAGCATCACGCTGCTCCCCCACCTACCTGCGATTTGTGGCATCCGTTCATTGGTAGGTTGGAGAGAAGAGAGAGAAGGGGCTGTTCAGCAAAGAAGACGAAGGGAATCCTCAGGGTGGGTGAAATTTTCAAACCATGTCAAAGACTTTGTCCCATGGGGCACCTGTTTTAAGTAGAAACAGAAAATGCCCTTTAAACTGATGGTTATAGTTTAGCTGTACCCGCTCTAACTCCCCAACAGGAACTCCAACTGGCTTATGATGTTCTATAAGGTGGAGAGAATGCAGTGGGCTCAAGGTCACAAGCAGGTTTTCCGGCAGAATGCCATTTGAACTTGGGTCTCCCAGACTGTAGCATAAAGCTCTAACTCGGGTGTCGAACTCATTTGTTATGAGGGCCAGAACTGACATAAATGAGACCTTGTTGGGCCGGGCCACATGTGTCATAAAATGCAATGCCAGGTGGCGGAGATATAAACTTTATAAAGGGCACAAACACCAAGGTTTTTTTTTACACAAAATAAAAACATGCTTAAAACATTAGCACTCTTGCAATATTTTGTTTAACAGTATCTGATAACTGACACCTCTTGTTCTGAATTATTGCATCAAAACGTTTGTCTTGTTGCAATCTTGATTATGCTGTTCAAGTGTGTATTTGTAAGGTGCAAACCTACTTTTGATTTATTGACATTCCCCACAGAAATCTCATGCTCAGAGTTCTGAGTCTAGGACCCGGGGGAAAACATGAAATGGCTGAGTGATTGAGAGAGTCTGGTGAAGTAAGCGATGATGCAGCAGCAGCAGCAACAGAACTGGAAGCAGGAGATGGCCAGCTCCAGTGCGGGCCTGATAGAAGTCCCCTTGTTTAGGTGGCAAGCAGATTTATGCTCGCCCATAGAGTTGAATGGACCCCGTTGGGTTCCAGGAAACTCTGTGGGATCTGATGCCCACTGGAGATTCGTTAAATGAGTTTGTAGAGGATTGTCATAGCCGACTCTCCAAAACCATTGACGAGATCGCTCCCCAGCACCCTCTCCATCCTTGTGCCAAACTAGCTCCGTGGTATACCCCAGAGCTGTGGAGGATGAAAAGAGAGCTGAGAATACATTTAAAGTTGCTTTCTTTCCACCTCTTCCTTCTTCCCTCCCTCCCTCACCATTTATTTGCTTTCTTTCCACTTCTCCCACTTTTCCCCATCCCTCCCCATCTACTTGCTTTCTTTCCATCTCTTTCTTTCTTTTCACCTCTTTCCTTTCCCCTTCCTTCCTTTCTTTTTCTTTTTTCCTCCCCCTCCCTCATCTATTTGCTTTCTTACTCTCTTTTCCTTTCTTCCTCCCCCTCCCTTCCCCATCTATTTACTTCCTTTTCTATTTCTCTTTTTCTCTCTCCTCCTTTCTTTCCACCTCTTTCATTCTTACTCCCTTCTTTCCATCCTCCCTCCCCTCCATCATCTATTTGCTTTCTGTTTCTCTCTCTCCTCCTTTCTTTCTCTTTCCCCATCTATTTGCTTTCTTTCCACTTTTATTTCTCTTTTTCTCCCTTCCTTTCCCCTTCCTTGCTCCTCATCTATTTGGTTTCTCTCTCTCTCTTTCCACCTCTTACATTTTTTTCTTTTCACCTCTCTCTTTCTCTCTTGCTTAGACCAATAAATATCATGAGTAAACAAATAAATATCATTGTGTGAATAAATATTATTAATATCTATTTTTACCCCTTTTGTTTTTATGTTTGGCAGTCTCATTTAATGTTAATAAAAAGCAAATGTGCATATTTTTCCATTAAAACGTGTGATATTTGTTCATGTCTTGGACTCTCAGACAGCTGACATTTATTCTGTCCCGCTCTTTCCTTAAGCAATTTTGGCCACCCCTGCCCTAACACTTCTCCCGCCTTAGGAGTCACCCTCCCTCTCCGAAACCCATGAGGGTGAATGCCAACCCCTCCAAAGGGGTGAGGGGGCAAAGGCAGGAAAAAGCCAAGCCAGGCACCCTCTGTTCCCCCAAACTCCCAGCCCCCCACCCCCCGCCTGAGACACATGCTATCCTCCCCCCATCGAGGGCCCAACCCCACTTTCCCCAACATGGAAAGGGAGCAATTCCCAAACCTAAATCCAGTCCAATCTAAGAGAGGGGCTATGCCTAGGGGAACAGCAAGGGGAATCCCACAGATGGAGAAAGGAGGCATGGGGCAGGGAAATGAAAAGAAGCTTTTTGAGCCGGGGTGGGGCGGGGCTCTGAGAAGTGTGTGGGATTGAATCCGAGTGACATAGAAGCACCGCTTCCTCCTCTGTTTGCCTCACCGGAACGAATCTGTCCCTGCCATCAAAATTGTGGCCTCCTTCTAAGGGGCAGCTGGAGGTCTGGCCAACCGGAAGGGACGTTGCCCTGGCCGGCAGGCCGAGGGAGTCCGCCCCCCCCCCAAGGAGTCTCTCCAGCCTCTCTGCATGGAGCACCACGCCCCCCCTGTTCCTGAGAAGGGGGATCCTTCCCGGGGGTTCCTCCGAACAGGCAGATCCCTGCCGCATCCAGGGAAGAGGGCTCTGTCGGATCCTGCCCCTCCACAGCAGGCGGGGGTCCCTTCCAAAGGCAACTGCAACCCAGGCAGAAGGGGACCCCCCTCCATTCAAACCAGGGCTTTCCCCCTTACATAGGGGAGGGGAGGACTCATAGAGAAAGTAGCCCTCCTTCCCCCCAATTCCTCCTCGGGACTTGGCAGAACACCCCCCCCCACCCTGGAAAAAGGTTTTGGCCCCCAAGAGTCCCACCCCACAGAAGAAGAAGCCCTGCCAAGAACTGCCATCGTAGTCTTTCCTTAGATCTGACAAAGGTCCTGCTTTGAGAATCAGGGAAGGTGTCACAAGAACCCGGATTTCCAAGGCGATCCCTGAAAGCCACTTTTCTAGAATGCCAGACCCATTGAAGGCGCCCCCGGGATGGTCCCAATCAGACCTGCTTCAGATTGCTCCGCCTGAGCGCACTTCAACTTTCCCATTTTCTGAGAGGGCTGAACAGCCTGGGATTCCCTGGGAATGCAGGCCTGTGCGGAGTTACTCCAGAGGAATCCCACTGAGCTGTATTATGGGGCCCCTCTGAGGGCAGCTGGGCAAGATGCATAAGTAACTGAGCTGTAAATATATAGGTAGACTGGATGAAGGCGATTGGTAAGGACTGTGAATAGCAGCAAATTAGCATATAGCATAATAAAAGAATTTACAGACAGATGCAAGAACTGAGTGATGTTAACCTTTGTAGTGAGATAAGGAACCCAAATCTTGGTTGAGCCCTGGGGGTTCCATCGCCCTGATAACTTGTAACTCAGCAGTCTCCCGTTCTAGTCTGTTTCTGAAGTTTCCTTTGCAATAAAACAGCTACTTGCAGGTCTCCCATTGAGTGTCCTGGAAGAATGAAGCGTTCTCCTACAGGTTTCTCAGATTTGGTGTCAGATTTGTGTCAATTTAACCTTTGGCGTACGGTTTGACCTGCTCACCCTGTGTAGAGAATGGAAAGGCATTGTTGACATTTAATGGCATATGCAATGTTAGAAGAAGATGAACAAGTGGATGAGCCTGAGATCGAGGTAGTCGATGTTTTTAGGTCCGGTGATTGTGTTGTCTGAGTGCACGTGGTAGCAAAATTGGCATCTGGTTTTATTGCAAGCTCTGGTAGTGGTGTCCCATGTTAAAATTAGATATAGGCGGGGCTTGGGGGAGCCAGGAGAGAAAAGGAATGGCTGGTGGAGGCTAGATACTTTTGGGGAAGGGGGAGATCCTCCTAGCCTTCAGTTAACTTCCGGCAGCAGGACATGTCATCTTGCCTGCCTCTCTCTCTCCCCCCTCCCTGGAAGCCTCCGATCCAGCCCACTTGTTCCCTGACGCAGATTCACTGGCCTTGGAACCCTAAACGAGGAAGGAGCTGGCAAAGGGAAGTTTATTTTCTCCCGGGAATGGGAAGTCCCTCCATGTGAGACCCTACCCCAGGGGTGTCAAACATGCAGCCCGGGGCCCAATCAGGCCCCCGGAGGGCTTCTATCAGGCCCGCAGTGGAACTGTCTCTCTTCTGCTCCTTCTTCCAGTTCTGCTGCTGCCGCGTCATCGTAGGTTTGCTGCCTACAGGTACACACCTGAACAGCATACTCAGGACTGCAACAGCACAGGCGTTTTGATGCAATAATTCAGAGCAAGAGGTGTCAGTTATCAGACACTGTTCAATAAACAAAATATTGCAAGAGTGCTAATGTTTTAGGCATGTTTTTATTTGAAGCAAAAAACCCCACCCATTGTGTTTGTGTCCTTTATAAAGTTTATATCTCTGCTACCTGGCATTACATTTTATGGCACACGTGGCCCGGCCCGACAAGGTCTCATTTATGTCAGATTCGGCTCTCATAACAAATGAGTTTGACACCCCTGAAATAGTCTGATTTGGATGCTGGTGTAAATGGAAAAAGAAGAAGAAGAAGAAGAAGAAGAAGAAGAAGAAGAAGAAGAAGAAGAAGAAGAAGAAGAAGAAGAAGAAGAAGAAGAAGAGGAGGAGGAGGAGGAGGAGGAGGAGGAGGAGGAGGAGGAGGAGGAGGAGGAGGAGGAGGAGGAGGAGGAGGAGGAGGAGGAGGAGGAGGAGGAGGAGATTGGATTTATACCCTGCCCTTCACTACTCAAAGGTGTCTCAGAGCGGCTTACAAACTGCTTTCCCTTCCCCTCCCCACCACAGACACCCTGTGAGGTAGGTGGGGCTGAGAGAGCTCTGACAGAAACTGCTCTTTCAGGAACAGCTGTGCCAGAGCTTGTGACTGACCCAAGGTCACATCAGCAGGTGCAAGTGGAGGAGTGGGGAATCAAACCCGGTTCTCCCAGATTAGAGTCCGCACACTTAACCACTACACCAAACTGGCTGAGACACTAGAAAGCTCCAGGTCCCCTGGTCCATTTAGGGACCATTTAAATCCTGCTCCCACAATGAATACTGATGAGATCTTGGGAGTGACAGAGGCCACCTTTTGTCCCCAGGATCCCTGCCCATCCCAATTCCTGAAACCATGGCCAGGATCACATCAAGGATGCCCATCCCTCCAGTATTTGCAATGAAAGTGACAGTTTAACCTTGGAATCCCAGAAGAGGGAGGCCATGCAGACAGGGGGAGGGTGGAATAGATCCCCCTCCTTGACACAACAAACCTTCAGTCTGCAAATGTAGAGGTCTTCTTGAGCATGATATGGACCCTGGAAAATACTCTAGAAGCAGCAGCACAGGAACATGTAGAAGAAGCAACTGTACTGAAAACACTTCTCATTCTAGGCAAAAAATGTGGCCTAAATTCACTTTGGGGATTAGTCCACAGATAGGCCAGAGAGAGAAACACCTCCCCCCCAGTATTGTGAGTACAGCAAGCCATGAGGCTGCTGATCTGATAGGCTCTACTTCAGGGGTCCTCAAACTTTTTAAACAGGGGGCCAGTTCACTGTCCCTCAGACCGTTGGAGGGCCAGACTATAGTAAAAACAAAAACTATGAACAAATTCCTATGCACACTGCATATATCTTATTTTGAAGTGAAGAAACAAAACGGGAACAAATACAATATTTAAAATGAAGTAAAGTTAAATCAACAAACTTACCAGTATTTCAATGGGAACTATGGGCCTGCTTTTGGCTAATGAGATGGTCAGTGTCCGGTTCCATATTTGTCACCTCTTCAGGGGGTAATAATGCACCCAACTTCCTCCAAGCTGTGATGCCTCTGTCTCCCGCACTCTCTCTCCCGCTCTCCATGCTCCCGCTTCCGACCTTCACTGCCCACAAGTCACTGCGCAGGCGGCCCTCCCAAATGCCCTGGCTTCCTCTGAATCCTGGGAGATGGGAGTTGTAGTCCGGCTGCGCTGTTCAGTTCCTCTCACCGCCTGAAGCTAGATTGCGGCCAGACAACAATTCCCATGATCCAGCGCTTCAGCCGGCCAGCCAATCGGTGGCGGCAGCCGCCCCCTCTCCCTCTTCCACCAGTGACCTTCCTTCTCATGTAAAAAAAAATGACAGACAAGCAGCGGTGGCATAAACACCTGGCGGGCCGTATAAATGTCCTCGGTGGGCTGCATGTGGCCCGCGGGCCGTAGTTTGAGGACCCCTGCTCTACTTCATAATATTAATCGGGGGGGGGGCTTTTGTAGCTTCCTCCAAAGTAGAAGAGATTGGATTTATACCCCGCCCTTCACTACCCAAAGGAGTCTCAGAGCAGCTTCCAAACTCCTTTCCCTTCTCCTCCTCACCACAGATACCCTGTGAGGTAGGTGGGGCTGAGAGAGCTCTGACAGAAACCACTTTTTCAAGAACAGCTCTGACAGAACTATGGCTTGCCCAAGGTCATCCAGCAGGTGCAAGTGGAGGAGTGGGGAATCAAACCCGGTTCTCCCAGATTGGAGTCCACGCACTTCACCACTACACCAAACTAGCTTCACAAGTAGTTGCTTCACAAGGAAAAAGAGTTGCAACCCAAAGTGCAGCTGTTTAAAGCACTGACCAGAAACACTTAAAGCACTGATCAGAAACAACCAAAAAGTGTTAGCTGCTGCATGGTTTACCACGTTCAACAAACGGGTGTCAAGACTGCATTAAAAAAATAGTTAAAACATGTGTTTTTCATTTTTCAATAAGTAAATAAAGGTTCATTCTTGAATCCTAATTTCTCTATCTGGAAAGGCCAGTCTCAGCCTGAGAAAAGGCCTTCCTTGAAAGTCTATGGGCAGTCAGACTGGTTAACATGAGATTTTGCGGGACTGGTGGCCTAAAGCTACCGAACTAAGTCCGATTTTTGCCCTGTTAGGACACAGTGATAATTATGGAACTCACAGTAATTGAACTGAAACGAACAACACACTTTATTAACCACAACACTTGGTTCTCCTCAGAATACACTGAATATAGAAGCCATAAATGCTCAGATTACAACACATGAAATGAAAGGCAAAGGCCACTTCCTACTGAAACAGCAGTAAAAATAATAAAACGGAAACTTAAAAGACTCGGAGGAAATAAAGCTGCGTGAAAAAAAGACAAAACACTTTTAAAATTATTATTTTTCTCTCAGTCAAAGGAGGGAGCCCACTCCCTGGGGGGGGGGTCAGAGAGGAGAGGGGGCCATTTCTCCACCCTTTCATGCCCCCTCCCTTTTTTTTAATTCCAGGGGACAAGAGAGTGGCTGTTCTCTTTATCTTCCAAGGAGTGAACGCGGACTTCTCGGGTCAGGGCTTCACCACAGCTTCCCTGCCGCCTCCGTCCAAATTCTCAGCCAGACAGTTTTTCAACCCTTCGGAATTTTACGCAGGACACAAAACTTTGCCACAGGAAGGGTCCGTTTCACGCATCACAGATGAATCTGGAAGAGACCCACTGAGGCCTTTGCGGGGCAGAACTGGATCCGCGCTGTAGTTTAAGTCAGTCGCACGTAGACAGTATTGGATTACTTCAAGCCCCGTTTACATTGTACGGCTACAGATCCGCCCCTTAGAACTGCATACCCAGGCACACTCATGGTGGCTTACAAGAATGCGATTTACCTTCCACTACCAAGGACAGCACGCCTTGCCGGTTCTCCCAGAGAACTGCCGTGTCTCTTTTCTGCCTCCCCCCAGATTTCTGCCACACCCTCCCCTGCATGGAAACCCTTTTATCACTCTAGTGTGGATTAGGCTGGAGGCTGACTCACTGGGGCTGGGCCCCCTGCCCTTCTACCTCTCTCTCTCCTGGCTCATTTGTATTTTGGAAGTTGCCAGTGGACCAGAGGCAGGAGCCAAAAGGCAAGAGCCAGTCGGGCCTTGGCCTGTTGTTCATCACCTGTGGACCAGGGACTGCCTCCTTCAGCATGGATCTCCTGGGCAGTCTGGGGGTGGGGGGAGCTACCAAGAATATTGCTGGCCTCTGAACAGACCACAGGTGGAAATTATGAAAGAACCACAGCTGGCAACTTGAAGAGCAGAAAGGAAACACAGCTGTGTGTGATGCTATAATGATATTCGCAGCATTTACACAAACGTATTTGTCAATACTTTAACAGCATACGAAATGTAATAACGTTATCCAAGTACAGAATACAAAAATTTAAAAAGGTCCAACTATAATCTTATTCTAACGAAGTTTCCGGATAATGCTTTCGTTTCCAAGGTCTTCATCAGAGAAGGACCAATTATAACTGCACAACTTGTTTTCTTTCCTGACATCTGGCAAGACTCGTCAAGTAAGGTTGTAAAATCAATACCCCACATTCTTCATAAAGCAATAGATAGAGAAGGCATATCTCGGCATATCTCAGAGTGAATGCCAGGTAAGCATTCATAACTTCAATGTTTCATGTAAGATATGCCTTATATATCTATCGCTTTATGAAGAATGTGGAATGTTGATTTTCCAACCTTACTTGACTAGTCTTGACAGACTTCAGGAAAGAAAACAACTGTGCAGTTATAATTGGTTCTTCTCTGATGAAGACTTTGGAAACAAAAGCATTACCCGGAAACTTCGTTAGAATAAGAATAGATTATTGTTGGACCTTCTAAAAAAATTGTATTCTGCACTTAGATAACTTTATTACACTTTGTATGCTGTTAAAGTATTGACAAAGATGTTTGTGTAAATGCTGAATATCATTATAGCATCACACACACAGCTGTGTTCTCTTTCTGCTGTTAATAGACCTCGGCAGACTTGGCTTATCCATATTTTAGCCTGCACTGATGCATGAAGGACGCTTCTTTACCCTGCTGAGCCCAGCCTGCCACACGGATCCAGACCAGAGTAATCAAGCAGCCAGACTACTGCAACACACATCTTCCTTGAAGATGGAAACTACAGCTGTTACAGATTGCCACAACGCGCTTATTGTTAAAAATGAGGCAAAGAACACACACTATACACATTTTGACTCACTCCTTTGGGTACCACTCAGTTTTCAGTTTACATTCCAGGGGCTAGATCTGACCTCAAAATATTTCAGGAACTGGATCCCGCATATCTACAGGGCCAACTCTCTTGATGTGATCTGCTCATCTAAGCAAAGCACCTGCCTGTATAGAAGCATTCTCACATGGCTCCTACTCCACTGAATAACCTGGCTGTCGAGGTCAGGAAGCCTTCCTCAACTTAATCATTGAATATATTGTGCAAAATAGAAAGAACAGTACTCACTTTATAAAACTGCCCTCTTAAAGAGAATAGGACTGAAGTGTAATCTACAACGCATATCAGTAGCTTTTCTGCATTACGTGTAATACATACTGCGTTATGTATAATACACATTGCATTGCTTTCTCATTTTCTAAGCCAGTTTGCTATCAGACAATATGCTTGCACCCTCCAGACATTTACACAATTTTTCCAACTGTGAATTCTTTGACGGGAATTAAGGTGTGTACCCTGATGGAAGCTTTCCCCACACTCCAGGCATTTATACAGTTTCTCCCTTGTGTGAATTCTTTCATGGAACATTAGAACATCTCCCCTGTGTGAATTTTTTCATGGGAATAAAGGCTTCCATACTGACGAAAGCTTTTTCCACACTCAAGGCATTTATATGGTTTCTCCCCTGAGTGAATTCTTTGATGGGAAATTAGATAATCTTTTCGCCTAAAAGATTTCCCACATTCCAGGCATTCATGGGGCTTCTCCCGTGTGTGAATTCTTTGATGGTAATTAAGGTTTCCTCTCTGCCTGAAGCTTTTCCCACATTCCAGGCATTTATATTTTTTCTCCCCTGTGTGAATTCTTTGATGGGAAATAAGGGTCCCAGATTGACCGAAGCTTTTTCCACACTCCAAGCACATATGTGGTTTCTCCCCAGTATGAATTCTTTGATGTGAAGTAAGATGTCCTTTGTGATTGAAACTTTTCCCACACTCCAGGCATTTATACGGTTTTTCCCCTGTGTGAATTCGTTGATGTGCAACTAGAATTTCTTTCCGCCCGAAGCATTTCCCGCACTCCAGGCATTCATATGGCTTCTCCCCTGTGTGATTTCTTTGATGAGCCCTAAGGCTTCCCCTCTGAGTGAAGCTTTTTCCACACTCCAGGCATTTATATTTTTTCTCTCCTGTGTGAATTGTTTGATGGGAAGTAAGAAGCGTGTTGCGACTGAAGCTTTTCCCACATTCCAGGCATGTATATGGCTTCTCCCCTGTGTGAACTCTTTGATGGGAAGTTAGAACATCTTTCCGCCCAAAGGTCTTTCCGCACTCCAGGCATTTAAATGGTTTCTCTCCATTAGGGGCATCCCCATGGATATAAATTATTATGTCAGAAAATCTTTCCCCACTTCCTAGGATCTCTTTCCTAGTCTCTCCTCTGTATATACTGTGAAGGAGTGGAATTTCTTGAGAATGGTCACCCTCCCAAAAAACAGGATTTATCCTCCCATTAAGCAGGTGTTTGCCCTCCTCCGTCCTCAGCTCATTGCAATATTCACTCTGCTCTTTCACATCTGAATACACGTCTTCCTTTTCCATCGGTGGTTGCCGTTTCGTTTCATTTGCCGATGCCCGCACACCTTCGGCAGAGAGAAAGAGAAACCTGACATGAATGCACATGGAAAACGGAGCCCGAAATCAGTCGGTGAACAGAACCGATTGCTGCAGAGAATGCATCTGTACACTTTCAGAACAAAACCTCTCTCCCCTTCTGTTCAATGCAGGATCAGCCTAGAGCATCCCTGACAAGGCTTTGTCTAGCCATTGCTTAAAGGCTGCCAGTGAGGGGGAGCTCACCACCACTCTAGGCAGCTCCAATTTCCATTCACCTTCAGTTCCAGTAGCAGCAGGAACAGGGAGCTGATCACGCGGACTCTGTGCTACCTCTGACACAGCTTTAGGCCAACCGGCCCCCACCCAACTTGACCCGTGAATACTCTGTGTCACCCCTATGCCCAGGTATCTGCTATGCAGACCTCTCCTGCCAACACCACTCCTGAACTTTACTTGGCAGACTCCATCAGATTTCTGCTCAGGTGCTCCAAGCAACATGCACTCACCTGTTAATCAGAAGAAGTGGATCCTGGTTAGGCACTAAAATGCATAAAGAAAGCGGCTACAAGTGTGGACGGCTTCAAGAGGGAATTAGATAAACATATATGGAGCAGGGGTCCATCAGTGGCTATTAGCCACAAGGTACAGATAGGGACTCTCAGTCTGGGGCAAGTGATGCTCTGTATTCTTGGTGCTGGAGGGGGCAGCAGTGGGAGGGCTTCTAGTGTCCTGGCCCCACTGCTGGACCTCCTGATGGCACCTGGTATTTTTGGCCGCTGCGTGACAGAGTGTTGGACTGGATGGGCCATTGGCCTGATCCAACATATATATATATATATATGTGTGTGTGTGTGTGTGTATTTTACCACTGCAGAAATTTTTAAAAGATATTTTCCTCACAGAGCAACCCTTTAAAAGAGAACTCAAGCTGTCTTTACTATTGCTAGTCCTGGGGTGACAATAAGAACAAAAGAACATAAAGAGAAGCCAATGTTGAATCAGGCCAATGGCCCATCTAGTCCAACACTCTGTCACACAGTGGCCAAAAATACCAGGTGCCATCAGGAGGTCCAGCAGTGGGGCCAGGACACTAGAAGCCCTCCCACTGTTGCCCCCCCCAAAAAGAACCAAGAATACAGAACCTCACCTGCCCCAGACCGAGAGTTCCCATCTATACCTTGTGGCTAATAGCCACTGATGGACTTCTGCTCCGTATGTTTATCTAATTCCCCATTAAAGCCGTCCATGCTTGTAGCTGTCACCACCTCCTGTGGCAATGAGTTCCATGTGTTGATCACTCTTTGGGTGAAGAAGTACTTCCTTTTATCCATTTAACCTAACTGCTCAGCAATTTCATTGAGTGCCCATATGTTCTTGTATTGTGAGAAAGGAAGAAAAGTACTTCTTTCTCTAGCTGCTTTATCCCATGCAATATCTTATAAACCTCAATCATATCACCCCTCAGCCATCGTTTCTCCAAGCTAAAGAGCCCCAAGCATTTTAACCTTTCTTCATAGGCAAAATGTTCCAACCCTTTTACCATTCTAATTGCCCTCTTCTGCACTTTTTACAATGCTATAATATTCTTTCTGAGGTGTGGTGACCAGAACTGTACACAGTACTCCAAATGAGGTCGCACCATCGGTTTATACAGGGGCATGACGATACTGGCTGATCTGTTTTCAATTCCCTTCCTAATAATCCCCAGCATAGCGTTGGCCTTTCTTATTGCAGTCGCACACTGTCTCGACATTTTCAGCCAGTTATCTACCACGACTCCAAGATCTCTCTCTTGGTCAGTCTCTGCCAATTCGGACCCCATCGACGTGTATTGATAGTTAGGATTTTGGGCTCCAATGTGCATCGCTTAAAGGGACCTCAGGGATAACAAGGCTGAAAAACAGCCATGCCAAAGAGCCACTGCCTGGACAAGGCTAGATGTGGAAAATGGCATCAGAGTAGGGAGAAGGAAGTTGCTTATTTGCATGATCAACAGGCCACCAGTTCAGCGTTCCCAACCCATTCAGGCTCTTCTGAGGAGAAGCAACTGGGAGGATCCAGAAGGCCACAGAAAACCACCCCGCCCGATGAATGAACGAACCACAAGCAACACACAGTCCCACTACTCACCTAGGCAGCTCCCTGCCAATCCTTCCTCTTCATCAGAGACTAGGAGAAACAGCTGCTCTTTCCCTTTCTCCAGCCATGATATGAGGTCAGGTTTGGCAATCAGAGGTCCTGTCAGAGGAGATCCACAAAATTACAGTCCTTATCTGTGCAGACAAATTCCCCCAGTTCCAATCCAGGCTCCATCCCTCCAGAAATACATAACAGGTCAACAAAGGGGTGGGGTGGGTGGAGGATATTATAGGCCAAGAATCATCCACCGGGCATTGGCAGTTCTGTGCCTCTTCCCTGCGCAGCAGAGATGGGAATGAGGATCATGGAAGTGGCAGAGAAGCCGGCAGAATTCCTCCCAGAGACACGTCTCGGTCGATGTTCCCTCTAAGCTGAGTTAGTGTGAGCTAGCTCACAGTTTTGTAGCCTCCGGCTCACACATTTTTGTCTTCGCTCTCGGGAAGGATGGCTCCAGAGCAAACTAATTTATGCAGCAGCCAAATCGCTCGCTCACGGCTTTAACGCCAGTAGCTCACAAAATAGAATTTTTGCTCACAAGACTCCACAGCGTAGAGGGAGCACTGGTCTCAGCCCAGATGAGGCAAGGCCAAGACTGGGCGGTGAAGCCCCTGCCTAGACCCTCCCGTCTTCTCCAAACCGGACATCTCTTGCCACCTCTTCTGAGGCTCTCTCATGTGGTCAAAGGACTGCTGGGCAGGGCCTCCCCTCTGTACGAGGAGAACCTCAAACCCTGGAGATGAGCTGGTAGAACTTAGCTGAAGGGCCCGTCTATGTCCTTCTTGAACAATTATTTCCTTACAGCAAACACAGAAGGAGTCATCGTCACACCTCACAGCACTGAGGAGAGAGTCAAGGAGGAAATATCCTGTCAAGCTCGGCCTCACTTGTAACTTTTGTTTCCTCTCAGACCTGTTTCCTTTCCCTCGATGTCGTTAAATTCCTGGGTGGTGGTGGAGTGCTATTGGAGTGCATGGGGGTAGGTGCTGCAACTATCTTCAAGCATGCCCCAAGAGTCTGTTTCCCATGAGACTGACCTTGGAGATCTTTATGCCAGCCTAGGTTAGCATAGGGCATCATATATCTGTCCATGTTGCCATAGCAACGCCAGGAGCAGAGTATGATGTGTGAGTGAGTGGAATTTTCTGGTTTTACCGATAACCTGTATGTTCATGAGGTTTTTCCTCAGTCCTAACAAGAGCTCTCGAACCCACAGCAATCATCTCTCTAATAAGGCATTACACTGCTAGTAGTGTGTGTGGAGACTGAATTAGCTGGGGTCCTGACATATCCCTTACCCAGAGAGGCCACATTCCTGAAATTCTCCAGCATGACTTCCTTGTACAGAGCAATTTGGGCTGGGCTCAGCAGGGTCCACTCCTCCTTGGTGAAATACACGGCCACCTCTTCGAAGGACACCCAGCCCTGGAAAAGGAGAAGAAAGTGTTTTTTCATATCGCTGGAGAGGTAGCTCATGAGAATACTAATCCTCAAACCATGAAATAGGTCTTAACCAGCAAGAGAAAGGAAAAGGGGGAAGGAAGGGCAAGTATATACAGTGATTTATTTTTATTTATTTGCAAAATTTGTGGCATGCCTTTCTGACCTTACAAGAGCCACGGAGGCTGCTAACAATTTTGATTTTAATGGTCTTAAAATGTGGTTTTATCGTGTATATGTTTTAATCACACGCATGAAACACATGCCATCACTACTCTTTCAAAACAGCATTAAAATGCACACAAAGTGCATGTCATTAAACCAATTTAAAAAGTGTTAAAATGCAGGTGAACATAAAAAGAGCAATTAAAACACAGGAATGAGGGATCATTGAAAGAATGCCAAACAAAAGGAAAAAAGTCTTCACTGGCTAGAGGAAGACAGCAACAGAAGGGGAGAGATTTATTTATTTGTTTGTTTTATTAGACTTATATCTGGCCCCATCACTCCTTGGCAAATAGAAGGGGAAGTCATAGAAGCAGTGACAGACTTTACGTTCCTGGGATCCAAGATCACTGCAGATGGTAACTGCAGTCCAGATCACGGGAGGTGGTAGTTCCGCTGTATTCTGCTATGGTCAAGCCCCACCTGGAGTACTGTGTCCAGTTTTGGGCACCACATTTTCGGAAGGATGTTGACAAACTCGAGCGGGTCCAGAGGAGGGCGACCAGGATGGTGAGAGGGTTGGAGTCCAAGTCTTATGAGGAAAGGCTGAGGGAGCTGGGTATGTTTAGCCTGGGAAAGAGAAGGTTTAGAAGGGACATGATTGCAGTCTGCAAGTATTTGAAGGGCTGTCATGTAGAAGATGGAGTGGATCTATTCTCTCTTGCTCCGGATTGCAAGACTAGATCTAATGGGTGGAAATTACAAGGGAGTCGTTACCGGCTTAATATCAGGAGAAACTTCCTGACTGTAAGAGTGGTTGAGCAGTGGAACAGACTGCTTCTGGAGGTGGTGGATGCTCCTTCGCTGGACGTTTTCAAGAGGAGACTGGACGACCATCTTTCGGGTATGTTGTAGGTATGTAGGGGTTTCGGCTGTGTTCCTGCAGAGTGCAGGGGGTTGGACTAGATGGCCTGCAAGGTCCCTTCCAACTCTAAACATTCTATGATTCTATGATTCTATGATTAAAAGACGCCTGCTCCTTGGGAGGAAAGTGATGGCAAACCTAGACAGCATGATAAAAAGTAGAGACATCACCCTGCCGACAAAAGTCTGTATGGTCAAAGCAATGATATTCCCAGTAGTAATGTATGGCTGTGAGAGTTGGACTATAAGGAAGGCCGAGCTGCCGAAGAATAGATTCTTTTGAACTATGGTGCTGGAAAAGACTCTTGAGAGTCCCTTGGACTGCAAAGGAGATCAAATCAGTCAATCCTAAAAGAAATCAACCCTGACTGTTCCCTGGAAGGCCAGATACTGAAGCTGAAGCTCAAATACTTTGGCCACCAAATGAGAAGGGAGCATTCACTGGAGAAGACCCTGATGCTGGGAAAGATTGAAGGTCAAAGAAGAAGGGGACAGCAAAGGATGAGATGGTTAGACAGTGTCATCGATGCAACGAACATGAAATTGAGCAAACTTCAGCGGACAGTGGAAGACAGGAGGGCCTGGCATGATGTGGTCCATGGGGCCATGAAGAGTTGGACTCGACTGTGCGACTGAACAACAACAATCCCGCCTGACCCCACAAGTGGGCTCAGGGCGGTTACAACATAGAAGAAACACGACGACATAAAAACGTAATCTAAAAACCAGATTCCCATTTAAGTTTAAAATTTAGACCTATCAGAGCAAGATGGCAACTAAAAACAAACAACTTCAAGCCAGTCCATAATATCTCCTGCAGGATGTCAGTCATTTTGCTACATTACCCTGTTGACATTCTTGGAGCAGAACAGCACAGGAGGGCATAGATGATACCTACAGGGATCCTCGAGCCCAAGGGGCTGTCCTCGTTCCTTCTTCCCCATGGTGGCAGAAGAAGAAGAAACCATTTCCCTGTATCGCTGGAAAGGTGGTGCATGAGAACACAAATCTCAGCCCCGCTCTCCATACTGGAGTGATCAGCGTGGATTCTGGGAGAACTTCAGGCTTCACCTGGGGTATGGTAAGCAATACCGTTGTATTGTCCTTGTTTGGACTTCTCAGCACATGCAATCCAAGACAGGCTGTGGCCAGAGCGAAGGGCAAGGCGCCCAATCCGCTGATCCCCTTGACAAAGAAGGAACCACTCCTGCCCCGTGCTGCATGTTCCCCCAGCAATGACCCACCCTTACCTGAAGAGGACTCATGGTGGCTCTTTTGCCTTCATCGCAAGGATGAGATGATGGAGGAGGCATCAAGGTTGTCCTTCTGCTACGGCCTGGGAGTACGAGAAGGAAAGATGGAGGAAAACCTTTTTTTGCTGCCCACAGCCTTTGCACCAGTCTCTCCAGATCTGCGATACAGCACACTCCAAGACACTGGATTTGATCGAGTAAAGCTCAAGACTGTTTGACCCAACATCTCCCCCCCCTCCCAGCCAGTCTTTATGGAGGATGGACCACCTTCCTTATCCATCCATCCCCCTACCTTTCTGGCCAGGTTTCTTCTCAATGTGGCCAAATCCATTCCTGGGCACTGAGCCCCTGACCCTGCCAGAAGCCCCACCACTCCCTCCTCTTTGAGGGATGCTAATCCCAACCCCCCCCCCGGCCCGCTCCATGCATTTAGGAAAGGTCAGGGAGTGGGAAGGCCCTCGGGAACTAGAACTGGGCTGCCTGGCTCAGGGTAGCAGGTAGGAGATTCCAGCCCTGGACTTGACAACTATAGATACTTCTTGGCATCATGGGAAAATTCCTTGCACAGACTTAAGTTATTCCACATAAACAAATAAAGTGCACTCTTGAAGAGCCTAAAGTAGCATATCTTGTCTCAGGAGGACTCTTGTCTGTCTATAAAATTAGATATTAATCATTTAGGGAAGAGGAGAAGGAGGAGGAGGAGGAGATTGGATTTATACCCTGCCCTTCACTCAAGAGTCTCAGAGCGGCTTACAAACTCCTTTCCGCTCCCCTCCCCACAACAGACACCCTGTGAGGTAGGTGGGGCTGAGAGAGCTCTCTCAAGAACTGCCCTTTCAAGGACAGCTCTGACAGAACTGTGGCTTGCCCAAGATCATCCAGCAGCTGCGAGTAGAGGTGTGGGGAATCAAGCCCGGTCCTCCCAGATTAGAGTCTGCACACTTAACCACTACACCAAACTTGGCTCTTGGGACAGGAGTCTTGGGACGGGAGGGCAGAGCGATAACACACCAAGGCAGAACAGGGATGCAGGCTCATTCAGCTCCAAGGGACTAGCTGGATTCACCTCAGAAGAGACTGCGAGGCCCTGGGCCGCCTGGGTAAGAACATAAGAACATAAGAGAAGCCAATGTTGAATCAGGCCAATGGCCCATCTAGTCCAACACTCTGTCACACAGCAGCCACCATCAGGAGGTCCAGCAGTGGGGCCAGGACACCAGAAGCCCTCCCACTGCTGCCCCCCCAGCACCAAGAATAGAGTGCATCACCTGCCCCAGACTGAGAGTTCCCATCTATACCCTGTGGCTAATAGCCACTGATGGACTTCTGCTCCATATGTTTATCTAATTCCCTCTTGAAACTGTCCATGCTTGTAGCTGCCACCACCTCCTGTGGCAGTGAATTCCATATGTTAATCACTCTTTGGGTGAAGAAGTATTTCCTTTTATCTGTTCTAACCCGACTGCTCAGCAATTTCATGGAGTGCCCACGGGTACAACAGGCCTGAACTGTCACATGCTAACTATCGTTCTATATACCTTGTCAGTCAAGTCTCATGTATGAAAAAGAGACTAGAAGTTTGCTTGCTATTATTTCCATTAATGTAAGCATCCTCAGTGGAACCATACTGCCTAAAGTCTTGGAACTCTCTCAGTTCTTCAACTGAAGAAGGATTTCTCTGGAAATGCCTCTTTGAGTTTGAACTAAGTCAAAGTTACACACAGAAAGAACCACAAGGAAAAAGATTCCGCCCAGGGTCTCTGCTTGTATAAATCGGGTCAGAGACTGAGGCCTTCAAGGCCTCTCCCAGCATGACCCACCCTTGCCTCCTTAGATCATCATCGCAGGGCCTTCTACAGGTGCCTGGCCCACAAAGTGCCCACCTGTCGACCAATAGGGCAAGGGCATTTTCGTGACTGCCTCCTCTCACTAGAACCAGCTCCCCGGGGAAATTCATCCCTTGCGGGAGCTTCCAATATTCCACAGGGCACAGAAGCCTGCGGCCTTTGGTTAGTATTATGAGCTTGCCATTTTTTATCCTTTAGGTTGGCTTGTTGGTGGTGTTTTAATTGGTTTTATTGCTTTATACCTACCATATTTATTTGTATTGCATTTATATCTATTGTATTTTAAAGAAGGACATAAGAGAAGCCATGTTGGATCAGGCCCATCTGGTCCAGTACTTTGTGTCACACAGTGGTCAAAACCCAGGTGCCATCAGGAGGTCCACCAGTGGGACCAGGACAGTAGAAACCACCCACTGTTGACCCCTCAAGCACCAAGAAGACAGAGCATCACTGCCCCACACATAAGAACATAAGAGAAGCCATGCTGGATGAGGCCAATGGCCCATCCAGTCCAACACTCTGTGTCACACAGTGGCCAAACCTCAAGTGCTGTCAGGAGCAGGGCCCATCTGGACCAGGCCAATGGCCCATCCGGTCCAACACTCTGTGTCACACAGTGGCCAAAACCCAGGTGCCATCAGGAGATCCACCAGCAGGGCCAGAACTCCAGCAGCCCTCCCACTGTTACCCCCCCCCAAGTACCAAGAATACAGAACATCACTGCCCCACACATAAGGACATAAAACATCGAGAGCACCGACACTTTTAGTATATTGTATTATATTGTTTTATTCTTTTTTATCTGTTTTAACTGTGGCATTCTTTGTTAGCCGCCCTGAGCCTCAGGGGAAGGCGGGATATAAATCCAAAAATAAATAAATAAATAAAAGAAGCCATGTTGGACCAAGCCAGTGGCCCAATCAGTCCAACACTCTGTGTCACACAGTGGCCAAAACCTGGAGGGGAACCCCCCCCTTTTGCACACACCCAGCGGAGTAGAAAAGTATCCCTCAACTTAGAGGACCACGATTTCCAAAGGGAAAGGGAGGGAGGGAGGCTCCTCTGACCCATCCCACATCAGTTCCCCAAAGAGTAAAGGACAAGCAAGGTGGGTGGGAAAGGCATTTTTCCCCTGACAGGGACTCTGTGCCCCTAAGCAGCTGCACGCTTTGCAGAAATAAACTGTGCCGGCCATATGACCACGGAAACGTCTTCGGACAGTGCTGGCTCTTCAGCTTTGAAAGGGAGACGAGCACCGCAACCCTAGAGTCGGATTCGACTGGCTTTCGAGCAAAGGAACCTTTACCTTTACCGCCTTGCTGAGAAAAGCTACACCCAGTGAATTTCTACATATGATGCATGTCTCATTATGTTATCCAGGCCTCTGACAGGAAGCAAGCTGGCATCTCTGGCTTGTCTGTTGGCCCTCCAAGGCCACTATAGGAAACAGAATACTGGACTAGACTGATCACTGGTCTTATCCAGCAGGGCTCGTATTGAGTTGCCATAATAAATGTAGCAGTCACGATGCCAGAAAGAGTGGAGATGGGGGGGGGGCAGAAGAGGGCCCTCCCCACATCTCCTGCTGCTCTTGAGCCCTGGCCCATCAACACCACCACCACCACCCCGGTCAAAAAAGACAAGAAGCCCCCTTTCCTACTCGTGCCTCGTCCCGGTTTTTATTCCGCGGCTCTTCTTTCTTTGGGGATGTCTCTGCCTTTGCTCCAGCGGCTCCTCCTGATGCAAGAACAGGGAGAGGGTGTGAACGGGGATGGGTGGGTGGGAAGGCGGCTCCCCCTCCAATTAAATGCACCCCGCCTTCCTTTCTCCCCGCTGTGGGACCTTCATTGCAGACCCCGGCCCTAGATCTCTGTCTCCCCGCCCCTCCACCCGCCCCCTTAGGCTCACCAGATCCACACCCCCTCCAGCTGCCGTTAGAGCAGCAGCAGCAGCAGCAGCCCCGGAAACATAGAAGCCGGTTCTGCAATGAATGCCTTCCCCCCGCTCCATACGCCTCTCTAGGACTGCAGACTCTTTCGCTTTAACACTTGGAGAGCATCCCCACCCCCGGGAAAAAGGAACCCGGGAGAGGGAAACGGTGCCTCCCAGGCAAAGACGTGTTCAGTGAGTGTTGTGTAGTGCGTTGGACGCATGTAGAAACTGTTAAGTAGGCCACTCAACAAGAGGCAGAGATTTCAGCAAAAGTGATTCAGCTTTATTCATAACAGCAAACTCAAGGATCAGACAACATAACAACAAGTGGAGCACAGCTCCTTCTTGTAAACAGTCCGGGCTGTCAAAGCCCACGCCCACAGATAAGTTAAGGACCAATGGTATTGTTATGTCCTAAGACCAGGAACAAGAGCAGGCTAGTAGGGGCAGAGCTCCCTTACTGAGAACAATAGGGACTAGGCTCCTGAGCTGGCCAAAAGGGAGCCTATGGGAACATTGGCGGGAGATTCAAACCTGCCAATAGGATTGTGGGGCGTCCCCCCCCAACTGTATATAGTTGGCCTCAGGCCCTTGCTGTGTGTCTTTGTTGTGAAGTACGAATAACTGCGTCTTCTCTTATGTCAGAGTCATGAGGCACAGAACCCAGTACTTTACAGGTATGACAGAGATAACGTCCAATCAGGTCTGTTCCCTCTATAACACATATTTACAGGGTGATTGGTTGCTTCATACAATTCCACAGGAACAGCCAATAAGAATGTTACATCTTAGGATCCTTTGCATAGAATCAAGCTTTACATGGCAAAGTATAGGCTTAGTTACAGTTAAGACATTACAGAAACCACAGACACGGTTGTAGTGATCAGCATGGTTTACTGGAACACATCTGGAACACAGAATACCTGCGGGTGGCCAACTATATACAGCACCTGGGGACACCCCTAGATCCTATTGGTAGGTTTGAACCTCCCGCCAAGTCTCTATTGGTTCCCCAAAGTAAAGTCCAGGAGCCTAGTCCCTGTTGTTCCTAGGGAGTGAAGCTCGGTGTTTCCTTGCTGGCGCCTAGTGGCGGTCAGCGGACATAACAGTGAGTGACTTTAAAAGAAATTATGATATCCAACGTACAAGAGTCAGCCAATACAGTGCTTATTTTTAACAGGGCTGTAGAATATTTAAAAAGGTAAAGGTTTCCCTTGCTCAAAAGCCAGTCAAATCTGTTTCTAGGGTGCGGTGCTCATCTCCGTTTCCAAGCGAAGAGCCAGCGCTGTCCGAAGGTGTTTATGTGGTCATGTGGCCGGCATGACTAAACACCAAAGCGCACAGAATGCTGTTACCTTCCTGCCAAAGCGGTACCTATTTATCTACTTGCAATTTAAGAACATAACAGAAGCCAATGTTGGATTGGGCCAATGGCCCATCCAGTCCAGCACTCCGTCACACAATGGCCAAAAATACCAGGTGCCACCAGGAGGTCCAGCAGTGGGGCCAGGACACTAGAAGCCCTCCCACTGCTGCCCCCCCCAGCACCAATGCTATGCTGGAGATTATTAGGAAGGGAATTGAAAACAAATCAGCCAGTATCATAATGCCCCTGTATAAATCAATGGTGTGACCTCAATTGGAGTACTGTGTACAGTTCTGGTCACCACACCTTAAAAAGGATATTATAACATTGGAAAAAGTACATAAAAGGGCAGCTAGAATGATAAAAGGGTTGGAACATTTTCCCTATGAAGAAAGGTTAAAGCGCTTGGGGCTCTTTAGCTTGGAGAAATGATGGCTAAGGGGGTGACATGATCAAAGTTAATAAGATATTGCATGGGATAGAGCAGGTAGAAAAGTACTTTTCTCCCTTTCTCACAATACAAGAACTCGTGGGCACTCAATGAAATTGCCGAGCAGTCGAGTTAGAACGGATAAAAGGAAGTCCTTCTTCACCCAAAGAATGATTAACACATGGAATTCACTGCCACAGGAGGTGGTGGCAGCTACAAGCATGGACAGCTTCAAGAGGGAATTTGATAAGCATAATGGAACAGAGGTCCATCAGTGGCTATTAGCCGCAAGGTACAGATAGAAACTCTCATTCTGGGGCAAGTGATGCTCTGTATTCTTGGTGCTGGTGGGGGGGGGGGCAGCAGTGGGAGGGCTTCTAGTGTTCTGACCCCACTGCTGGACCTCCAGATGGCACCTGGTATTTTTTGGCCACTGCGAGACAGAGTGTTGGACTAGATGGACCATTGGCCTGATCCAACATTGACTTCTCTCATGTTCTTATGTTCTTAAGTCTAGGAGAAATGGGAGTCCTAGAGTGGCACAAGAGGGTGGATGTTATAGGCATTCAGTTTCTCGACTGCACTTACTTCCCTGCCGAACTCCCTCTTTCCCCCAGAATCTACCCTTCTAAGGCCCCACCCCCCAAATCTCCAGGGACATCCCAAACCAGAGTTGGCCATCCTGTCAAGCATCTGCAGTAGTCCTGTGTTGGTCAATCCCATAGTTCAATCAGTCTTCCACATACTGAAGCCCATTCAGAAAGCCACACCTGCCGTTCTGCTGTGTGGCAAACCATGATCCTGAAGGTGCTGCTGTTAAAACATACAGATTTTGACAAGCCTGATGTCTGTGACAAATCTAGGGGCCTGTAGGCTGACAGAACTGTGATTCGGGTCCCCGGCTTGGAAAATAAATGTCTCTGTTCATTTGAAAAATGCTGTCATGGTTCTTATCCATTTGGGTTTTTTTAAGAGTTCAACGTTTGCTCTGTTATCTGGCCTGGCCAAGGCAACTGGGGACTGGGCAGGGATCCCAGGAACATTGTGGACGCTGAAGGAGGTGGGAGATCAGAGCAGCTGGTATCAGTTCAGGCAACTACAACAAGGTTTCGGGGAGGGAGACAAAGCATGGATGAAACACAAAACATTTGGTTATGTTCAGGGCTTTTTTTGTAGAAAAAGCCCAGCAGGAACTCATTAGCATAATAGGCCACACCGCCGACAGCACAGCTCATTAGCCTGTTAGGCCACACCCCCATGTTACCAGAAGCGTGGTCATCCAGCCACACCCACCTTTTGCTTCTTATTCTGTTTACCTTGTTTGCTGTCAAAACCCAGGGCTTTTTTTGTACCAGGAACTCCTTTGCGTGTTAGGCCACACACCCCGAATGTAGCCAATCCTTTCGGAGGTTGGGTGTGGCCTATTATGCTAATGAGTTCCTGATGGGCATGGCCAACTCGGGGGCCAGCCGGAACTCCGTTCCTGTGTGTTCCTGCCCCAAAATAGCCCTGGTTATGTTGCTCAAGAGAAAAATGAAACTATTAAATTTGGGTCTACGGATTCATCATTTAAAGTACTCCGAAGTAGGTCAAGTCAAGTGGAGGACTTATGGTACTGAGAAACAGAAGGAAAATTGGTGAGGAGTTTGGTACCCAGCCTTTTACATAGTCAGAGCTGTTCCAGGCTGTGTGGATTAACTTAAATTTCCTAAATATAACCTGGAATGTCAAAAGCCACACTGCACTCTCTCCCTGTGTGTGTACATCCTCTTGCCATGGGGGACACACTAGCTATTGGGACACATATATCCATCTGTTTAATCATCTGTTATCGGTCAAAGGACCCTGAAAGACACTCTTTTGAAGCTGTGTGTGAATAAGGGAATAGCTATCACTAAAGCTTGTCTTCAAGAAAATCTATTTTCTAACTGTGACCATTTGGAATGGTTTGGACCAGGCTCAGGTTTGGATCAGGTTCCAGTCTGGTTCCCAAACAGAAAGGGATCTCCTGAGGAGTTCCTTCATACTACAGTTCTAATCGCTTTATAAAAATGACCCCATGAACATTTTCTGTTTTATACGTTTTGTGAAACAGTAGAAGTGTAAGGGGGCTTCCTGACCTCTTCGGGCGAAGTGTTCCATGAGGCAGAAGCCATGAAAGAGAAGGTATTCTTCCAGCACCGTACTAGAGCAATAACAAAGTGACCAGGTAGAAACTTTAGAAAATGCCTTACCAGTGTTCCCTCTAAGCTGAGTTAGTGTGAGCTGGTTCACAGTTTTTTAGCCTCAAGCTCACACACTTGGGTCTCAGCTCAGGAAGGGATGGCTCCAGAGCAAACTAATTGATGCAGCAGCCAAATCACTCACTCACAACTTTAATGCCAGTAGCTCACAAAGTAGAATTTTTGCTCACAAGACTCCACAGCTTAGAGGGAGCATTGGAACCAACCCAATGGCACCCGTGCAGTTTAGGATGTGGGCAAGAGATGAAGAGAAGTATTCCACAGAAGTAAACGGTACAAATTGAAGACAAAAACAAAATGTGTTTATATTAAAAAGTTTATTATCACAGAGAGAAAAAAATAAGGGAAAATGTGGTAGGATTCCAAAAAGCAGTGAAAAAAAGACAAAAAACATAACAGATGGAACGGCACCCAGCAACAGCAGCACAGAGAGGTTCAAATGAAAAACAAGAGTGTTGAACTAGCTAAGCTAAACACACATTACCTACACTGTACCACGATCCTCGCAGCATGGGCAGAGTTCCTTCCAGTCAGAAGAGGTTCATGGGGTTGTTAAACTCCTACCCAACCTGCTGTGAACCCAGTCTGCACCGAAGACTGGGAACTTTTCAAAGCTCCACATATCTATAGTAAAGGGAACTGGACCTAAGCCATCCTCCTTCCTAAGAGTGACAGGCGGATTTCTCCAGTCCCACATTCAAAGCCTTCATGGCATGGGCCTTCAGATTTGCGAGACTCTCTCTCCTCCTGCTTCCCTGTGACAGCTTCGCTCATCTAAGCAGGGTCTTCTGCAGGTGCCAACCAGCCAATGGGCAAAATCCACAACTGCCTGTACGCGTGGTCTTCTCCGCTGTGGCCCCCACCTTGTGGAATGGCCTACCTGGGGAGGTCAGGAAGCTTCCCACTCCCCTGGCTTTCCACACGCTATTCAAAACTGAATTATTCAAGAGAGTAACCGGGTAGCAAAAGGCGATAGGTTAGAATTATTTAACAGGATCGCAAAAAGGCCTCACAAAGTTACATAGATAAATTCCTAGGGATTGTGGTCTAATGCTATTTTGTATTGTCTGCTGTGAGACCTAACTATGTCATTTTGCATCATTTATTGTGTCATGTTAACAGGGGTCATTTTGTAGAAAAAGAGGTGCAGGAGCTCATTAGCATAACTTATTTGCATATGCCACACCCCCTGGCATAACTGGGAGTGTCAGAAGGCAACACCCACCGCTCAAGCTCCACCCTTAGGGACTGTCTTTCCCCTCTGGGGGCTGTCATTCCAGTCCCAGAGTAACCTATCTGGGCCCAGGAGGAATGCTACACGTGCTGCTTTGTGCTCCTGCTGAGAGCTGAGGGCGGGGCTTGCCACTGCCTGTGCTTCTAACTGCCAGAGCTCCGCTCCTGCGCGCTCCTGCTCCAAATGACTCCAGCATGTTAACATTTAAGCTTTGCTTCAGTTCTGTGTTGTTGTTGTTTTTAGGTTTCTGGTTGGTTCTACAACCCAAGTACTATTTCATCATTTATCGAATGTCCTAATCTGTCGATTGTATTGACTCACTCTGTATGATCTGCCTTGAGTCCCAGTGAAAAAGGTGGACTATAAGCAATGTAACGAAATAACATAAATACATAATGGAATCTCCAGGGGTCCAAGATTCCCAGATAGTCCAAGTGGCACTCTTGAGTCTTAGTACATTTTAGGGCTTCCATCACAACCTCTTTAGAGGGCTTTGCTTGGATGAGTTCAATCCCTGGTATCTCCAGTTAAAAGATCTGGCAGTAGGTGATGTGCAAGACCTCTGACAGAGACCCTGGAGAGCAGCTGCCAGTCTGAGGAGGCAATAGGCCATTCCACAAGGTGGGGGGCACAGCAGAGAAGGCCACGTGTACAGGCAATTGTGGATTTTGCCCATTGGCTGGTTGGCACCTGCAAGACTCTGACGGACCAAGGGTCTGATTCAGTATAAGGCAGTTTCATGGGTTCGACTTAACTGACCAATGGATGGTTGCAGAATAGGTGCGACGTACGAGTTTTCACAAAATTAATCCCGAGGAAGATGACTCCAAAACAGCTTTCATCTGATATCAAGGCGTCAAGATTTTTGGCGTTGCCCCCAAATTAGTTGCTTGGCAAGGAAGAGAGTTGCAGCTCAAAACACTGCTGCTTATCGCACCGCCTGGAAACAATTTTAACAATGCCAGCCAGTCAAAACTTCCGAGTTTCAGCTACTGGGCAGTTTACCCTATGCAAAATGATGTGGTGTGACTTTCCCAGAACACTCTGTCCGGTTATGTGGCGCTCCAAAAACCCCACACAGGTGATCAGGGAGGAGTGTTCTGGGAAAGACACACCACGTCTAGGAATGTGTCTTATCCTCTAGGAGTCCTTCAGCTTCATAACATAAGAGAAGCCAGTGTTGGATCAGGCCAATGGCCCATCTAGTCCAAAACTCTGTCACACAGTGGCCAAAAATACCAGGTGCCATCAGGAGGTCCAGCAGTGGGGCCAGGACACTAGAAGCCCTCCCACTGTTGCCCCTCCCCAAGCACCAAGAATACAGAGCATCACTTGCCACAGACCGAGAGTTCCTAAGAACGTAAGAGAAGCCAATGTTGAATCAGGCCAGTGGCTCATCCAGTCCAACACTCTGTGTCTCACAGTGGCCAAAAATACCAGGTGCCATCAGGAGGTCCAGCAGTGGGGCCAGGACACTAGAAGCCCTCCCACTGCTGCCCCCCCCCAAGCACCAAGAATACAGAGCATCACTTGCCCCCAGACTGAGAGTTCCTATCTATACCTTGTGGCTAATAGCCACTAATAGCTTCCACAAACACCTGGGACAAAATATAGCTGGAACTGACGGAACGCTCCTTACACTGTGGGGAGTGAGCAAAGACTGGGCATTCTTCTTGTCTATCAGCCATGTCACTCTACTGTGCCACCCTCTCTGAGGCAGCAGAGGTGCTCTTGAATGTGGTGCTGGGAGACACCCAGACTGATTTCATCTTGACGACTTCAGCCTTGATGCTCAGTGCATGTCGCCCATGCCGACCTGGGATTTAATAACTTCTTTGTTTGCCCTGGGCTGGTGAAAGAGGTCACACCCTGGACTTAAGAAGAAGAGTTGGATTTATACCCTGCCTTTCGCTCAGAGTGGCTTACAATCTCCTTCCTTTCCTCTCCCCACAACAGACACCCTATGAGGTAGGTGGGGCTGAGAGAGCCCTGGGAGAACTGCTCTTGAGAGAACAGCTCTGAGGGAACGGGGACCAATCCAAGGTCACCCAGCTGCTGCATAAGGAGGTGTGGGGAATCAAACCTGATTCTCCAGATCAGAGTCCTGCTGCTCTTAACCACTACAACACATGTGGCTCCTTTTGCACTGAGGCTTTGAAGTTTCATTCTTGGAAACTCATATTTCTCCAGACTGAATACTGGGGGGAGGAGAATATCCAGGTGAATCCAAGTTAAAACCCTGGGTGTTTTACCCCAGTGAGCCTTGATTTCTTCTAAAACTTTTCCAGGTATAGAAATCAAGCTGATGGACTGGTAGTTACCCGGATCTTCCTTCTTTGCCTTCTTGAAGATGGGGACAACATTTGCCCACCTCCAATCTTCTGGCACCTCTCCTGTCCTCCAAGAATTCTCAAAAAGGACGGACAGAGGCTCAGAAATTACATCCGTTCGTTATTTTAGTTCCCTGGGATGCAATTCATCCAGCCCTGAGGACTTAGTTTCATTTAAAGAAACGGACTTCTTATTCCTGAGACAAAAGAGGCTCAGACTGAGGAGGTAGCAGATCCTGAGATCTCTTAAACAGTTAGGCTGTGTATAGCTTACTCTAAGCAGGATATTACTATGTAATTTGGTGCAGTGCTTAATGTGCCAGGTCGACTTCCGGTTTGGCAGGCTGACGGCAGCTGTTTCTCCCGGCTCCTGGAGAAACAGACTGCAAACCAGCGGGTAAGAGAGGGGGGCGATTGTACGCCTCTCCCCGGGGTTCAGGATGAGCCCTGAGTCAGGGGGTGCTGAGGTTTGTCAACCCCCCAGCTTTATTCTGGGGGTGGGGGCGTCCTTTTGCCCCAATGGTCTCTCCGCTGTGTTCCTGTAATGGCTGAGGCTTTGCGTACCGGAAAACCTATGGCATTTTTTTTAATTGACTTGTTAACTGTATGGATTCATTCTGTGTCATTCATCTTGAGACCCTGTGAAAAAGGTGGACAGTAAAATCAATAAATAAGTAGAGAGAAGAGAAGAGAAGAGATTGGATTTATACCCCGCCCTTCACTGCCCAAAGGCGTCTCAGAGCGGCTCACAAACTCCTTTCCCTTCCCCTCCCCACAACAGACACCCTGTGAGGTAGGTGGGGCTGAGAGAACTTCTGACAGAAACTGTCCTTGAGAGAACAGCTGTGCCAGAGCTTGTGACTGACCCAAGGTCACATCAGCAGGTGCAAGTGGAGGAGTGGGGAATCTCCCAGATAAGAGTCCGCGCACTTAACCACTACACCAAACTGGCTCTCACACCAAACTGGCTCTCGTCACCTGGCCCTCTTCAGGTCACCCAGCTCCCAGGTACACCTTGGAACCTCTTCTGATGCCCTCTCCTGTGGTTGCAGGAGTGTGAGGCAGCCCCCCCCCCTTTGTAAGAACTCTGGACCCTGGCCAGAGATGTAGAGGGGGTGGCAGAGCTTACTAAAAGGGCCTAACCATGACTTTCCTCAACAGTGACTTCCTTACCATGAACATAGAAGAAATCACAGTCACACCACAGCTCTGAGAACACAGACAAGGAGGAGATAGGGAGCCTTACTCAGAGAGGCCCCATTCCCAAAATTTTCCAGCATGACTTCCTTGTAGAGAGCTCTTTGGACTGGGCTCAGTAGGACCCACTCCTCCGTGGGGAAATACACGGCCACCTCTTCAAAGGACCCAGGACCCTGGAAGAAGAAAAAGAATGCAGTCCTTTCCAGCACTGGAAAACTCATCCATGAGGAAAAAAACAACGCCATGGGTATTTAAACCATTTCTTTTTTTTCTTCTTCATGTGATTTTCTTTTTTGAAACAAAATTTTATTGGAGTACATTCAACATTGTTAAACATCGTTACCAATACAGTTTAAACAATTACATCCCACCCCCCCACCACCCCAATAGGCTTCCAACACTGCTAATAACAAAAAAAAAAAGAATTAAAAGGTAATCAAATTTAAACTTATATCCATCAACAAACCAGGTAACACAATTCGAATATGTAAAAACCTG
Source organism: Gekko gecko (assembly GCA_029375565.1). NCBI lineage: Eukaryota > Metazoa > Chordata > Lepidosauria > Squamata > Gekkonidae > Gekko > Gekko gecko. Next base: position 9,091,614 of record JAPDNY010000002.1, read on the forward strand.
ACTCTTTCAAACCTAGTTTCCAAAAGGTACAGTACAATCCGGTATTTGTTTCCTTTCTCATTCAATGTCAAGATTGTACATTTTCCCATGTAAGATTGTACATTTTCCCATGTAAGAAAAAAGAAGGGTCTTGTTACCATATGTGGTGGACTTGCGATAAGGCAATAAGTTACTGGACTGAGATTCACAATGAGATACAAAAAATTTTGAAATGTACTTTTAAGAAAGACCCACAGATGTTATTGTTAGGTCTTAAAATGCAAGAAATAAATGTAACCAAGAGAACACTATTATGGTATTTGGTTACAGCAGCCAGAATGACTTATGCACAATGTTGGAAGCAAGAAAAAATACCTGAAACATGGGAATGGATTAAGAAGATGTTGTTTATGGCAGAAATGGACAAATTAACAAGAAAATTAAACAACGAAGAAGATGAAATTTTTTTTGAAGATTGGAAAGACTTTCAAGAATATTTGTTGAAAAATCGGGATGTTAAACGTGATTTGATTTGTTTTGACAGCTATTAAGGAGAAATTGAAAGGGACTAGACTTTTAAATTGTTACCATTAGTAAGAGAAAGTAAGTTTAGTAGTAAATGTAACTGAATAAGAGAGATATCAATGGGGTTGGAGCACTGCGGGAAGCCTTGTTTGGGGGGGAGAGGGTGAAAGGAAATGGATATGTATTTACTTGTTTAAGTTGTATGAACGTGGAAAATATATCCAATAATAAATTGTATTTACAAAAAAAAAAAAGATTGTGCATTTTCCCTTTCATTCTATATTCAGTTTCCATGTAGAATTTCAGGCCTTCCCAGTCTTTTAGATATTGTTCTGCCATTTGTCCATTTAGTTTTTTCGTCATTTTGTCCATTTCGGCTAGGAACAGCAGTTTCCTTAACCAGTCTTGTATATCTGGCACCTTCTCCGCTGGTATTTAAACAATTTCTGAACAGCAGCCGCCAGGAGGGCATCAGAGCCCGGAGGTGTTCCCTTCCCAGCTCTCCTTGGGCTCATCCTGGGGACAGAAGGGTGGGCGGCACTCACAGGGCACTACCGGCCTCCTCTCTCCTCTGGCTTCCCCCTCCTTCCTGCCCAATGCAGAAGGGAACAGGATGCTGGACCTCTGGGCTTCCTCCTGGAGACAGGAACATTTGGCTATGCAAAAGTATGCTGATATTGGGCCAGCAGGAAGGCCAGGGCTTGCCCACTCGGGTGGTGAAGGAGACGCAGAGGTTTTAAATGCGGTCCGCACTTGAACTGCCAGTTGGTGGGCAATACGGGTCAATGTCTTCCTGGTGAGGGGAGGAGTTAATCTGAGGAGCTACTTCCAAGGAGAGAGAGGAACAGATCAGTTCAGACAATCACCAAAGGAGTGACAATTAAGAAGAAGAAGAAGAGAAGAAGAAGAGATTGGATTTATACCCTGCCCTTCACTACCCAAAGGTGTCTCAGAGCAGCTTACAAACTCCTTTCCCTTCCCCTCCCCACAACAGGCACCCTGTGAGGTAGGTGGGGCTGAGAGAGCTCTGACAGAAACTGCTCTTTTTCAAGAACAGCTCTTATCAGAACTACAGCTTGCCCAAGGTCATCCAGCCAGGTGCAAGTGGAGGAGTGGGGAATCAAACCCGGTTCTTCCAGATTAGAGTCCGCGCACTTAACCACTACACCAAACTGGCTCACTACACCAAACAATGCTCCCTCTAAGCTGTGGAGTCTTGTGAGCAAAAATCCTACTTTGTGAGCTCCTGGCATTAAAGTTGTGAGCAAGCGATTTGGCTGCTGCATAAATTAGTTTGCTCTGGAGCCATCCCTTCCTGAACGAAGACAAAAATGTGCGAGCTGGAGGCTAAAAAACTGTGAGCTAGCTCACACTAACTCAGCTTAGAGGGAACACTGGTGACAAAGTCAGAGGCTTCTTTTTCTGTCAGGTGCTAAAAAGTGGGAAGACTTGAGCCGTGAGAGGATGACGGAGGGCTGACCGTTGTGGCTGTAACCAAGAAAGGTAAACATGGTGCAAGGCAGACGACTGGCCAGGTGAGGGAAGAAAAAGGAAATGACATTTGCTTCTTCCAGAATCAATTTCAGCCTGCGGGTCCTTGTGAGTCTCCTCTTTCCTGGCACACAGGTCTGATGAATGCCAGCTCAGTCTCCCAGAGGACAATAATCTTCCAAGTTTTCGGAAGAGACAGTGGACTGATCGAGCCAATCATTCCAAATAATTTGGCAATGATAACCAGACCAGATTGATGAGGGTCTGGGGCGGCTGTTCTTTGGAAGCGTCTACTTTCTGTTGAGGAGACCCAGATCCGCCCCAGCAGGGTCTCTTTTATGGTGGCTCCCCCAACAGGCGCTACATTCTCTCAAAATTCCATTCTCTGCATTAATAGCACATACCACATGTGTTGATTTGGGGAGGAGGGACAACTCTTTTCCCTGGAAAACAAGAGCCCCAAAATATTCTGTGCTCATGAAAACTGTGAATGTGTCTCTCCAAGGGCCGCAGACCCTCAAACTTTTCATTTTGCCGACTGCCCAGATTGCATTCAGCTTTCTGATAAACAGATAACCAAGCCTTCGGGGAACAGCTTCCTGCCTGGAGTCGGTAGCTCCTCTGCTCCCTGGATTACGCACCGCTGCATCTCTTCTTCCTTTCTTAGTTTGCGTATAACCACCTCAATTGACGTTTAGATCAGCAGTAAAGACCATAAAATAACCAGTAAGTCCTATAGAGGGCTGCTGTATGAACATCCAGGAACAGTGACAAAAGAGTTATCTCTAGAGCACTGAACAAAGTTCCTTGGCCATTCTGACCCACCCCTGAGCACTTTTGGCCTGGGCAAGCTCTGGATTCCAATTCCTGGGAAGGGGGGGGGATGGTCAAGAAAGATCTGAATTTCCGACCAGATCCCATTCAACAAAGAACTAGGGTTTTAGGGGATGACAGAAGCATCATATGACCCACCTGAAAAAGATTTCATCCCACAGCCAGTTCTGGATCTTCTGGCCTTTCTATTTCTGGGAGAGAGAGGCCATCTCCTAACCGTTGCGTCTTACAAACTGGGATTTTGCTGGCCCTTCTAAGAAGGAACATCAACTCCCTCTCTCATTGGGAAACAAAATTTTTATTGGGATACATTCAACATTGTTAAACATCGTTACCAATACAATTTTAAAAAAAATAAATTCATCCCATCCCCCCACCCCCCAATAGGCTTCCAACACTGCTAATAACAAAAAAAGGAATTAAAAGGTAATCAAGTTTAAACTTGTATCAATCGACAAACCAGGTAACACAATTCGAATATGTAAAAACCTGACTCTTTCAAACCTAGTTTCCAAAAGGTACAATACAATCTGATATTTATTTCCTTTCTCATTCAATGTCAATACGAATCAAGATTTTACATTTTCCCTTTCATTCTATATTCAATTTCCATGTAGAATTTCAGGCCTTCCCAGTCTTTTAGATATTGTTCTGCCATTTGTTCATTTAGTTTTTTCGTCATTTTGTCCATTTCGGCTAGAAACAGCAGTTTTCTTAACCAGTCTTGTATATCTGGCACCTTCTCCGCTTTCCATTGTTGAGCAAAAGCCATTCTCGCCGATGTAATCATATACCATAATAATGTCCCTCTCTCCACACAAACACCTTTCTGGTTTGGCCAAGGAATTATCTGCACACTTAAAACTAGCCTCCCCCCACTAGGGCTGCCCATAGCAGCTTGGAAAACTCCCGGAGACTGGGAGAGGTTAGGGTAGAGTGTAGTTAGAGGAAGAAATTCAGTGGGGATGCCATGACACAGAGCATGCCCTGATTGCTCAATTCGGGAGATCAAGTTCAATTTCAGGAGAGTTCCCGGCCCACTTGCAGGTTGGTAGCCAGGATTGCGTTATTCTCCCATCTCCAAGACAGGCTGTGACCAGAACCAAGGAAAAAGGAGCCCAGTCACTGTCCAGCTCCCAAGTGAGGACCCCCCCCAATACCTGAAAAGGCTTCATGGCAGCTCTTCTCCCTTCACCACACAGAGGAGACGGGGGAGGAGGCATCAGAGGTGTCTTTTCACTGCTTCCTGGGAGTGAGAGAAAGAAAGATGGAAGGAAACCCTTTTTCCTACACACACATTTTCTGTGTCAGTCCTCTGAAGTTTGGGAGCCAGTTTGGTGTACTGGTTAAGTGGGTGGACTCTAATCTGGGAGAACCGGATTTGATTCCCCACTCCTCCTATTTGCACCTGCTGGATGACCTTGGGCAAGCCATAGTTCTGGCACAGCTGTTCTTGAAAAAGAGCCGTTTCTGTCAAGAGCTCTCTCAGCCCCACCTACCTCACAGGGTGTCTGTCGTGGGGAGGGGAAGGGAAAGGAGTTCGTAAGCCACTTTGAGACTCCTTTGGTAGTGAAGGGCAGGGTATAAATCCAAACCCTTCTTCTTCTTCTTCGACCCTGGACACACACACACCCCGCAGCCAGGTAGGACCGGGCAACCCTAACCTGGCTCAAGGGGGCAGGTGGGAGATTCCAGCCCTGAATCCAGAAACAACAAAAGTTTCTTTGTGTCATGGAAAATGCCCCATGCATAGAAAGTGAGCACTGCAAGGAGAAAGGCAGTGCCCACTGTCTCTGCTGCTATAAATCAAGTCAGAGACTGATGTCTTCAAGGCATGCCGGATGGGGGCCTTCTCTCTCCTCTTCCATCCAGCCCCTGGCACCACTGACCCTGGTAAGATCCTGCAACTCCATCACTTGAGGAGCCTGGAGGGACACCCCTCCCCCTCCCCCTTCACCACACACCTGGTGGAGCAGAAAAGCAGCCCCCCGACCCAGAGGACCAGGATTTCCAGAGGGAGAAGGGCAAAGGGGATAGATTGCGGGGGGGGCTCCCCCTCCCTCCTCAGTTTCCCAAACACCAAAGATTATGCATGGGATTGAGCAGGTTGAGAAAGAAGTACTTTTCTCCCTGTCTCACAATACAAGAACTCATGGGCACTCCATGCAATTGCTGAGCAGTTGGGTTAGAACAGATAAAAGGAAGTCCTTCTTCACCCAAAGAGTGATTAACATATGGAATTCACTGCCACAGGAGGTGGTGGCAGCTACAAGCATGGACAGTTTCAAGAGGGAATTAGATAAACATGCGGAGCAGAGGTCCATCAGTGGCTATGAGCTACAAGGTATAGATGGGAACTCTCAGTCTGGGGCAGGTGATGCTCTCTATTCTTGGTGCTGGGGGGGGGGCAGCAGTGGGAGGGCTTCTGGTGTCCTGGCCCCGCTGCTGGACCTCCTGATGGCACCTGGTATTTTTGGCCGCTGTGTGACACAGAGTGTTGGACTAGATGGGCCATTGGCCTGATTCAACATTGGCTTCTCTTATGTTCTTATGACAGGGCTGCATCGCTTGGGAGCCAGGTGGGGAGGGAAAGAAAGGCCTGCTGGGGTCAGAAGCAGAGGGGGCAGAAGGAGTGGGGGGGTGTCTCTCCTCTCCTCCCTCTTAACCCCCTTCCCCTCCCTGCTCCCCAGCCTTGACCCATCAGCCCCCTCCCCAGTCCAAGGCGGGGAGAAGGGTCCTTTCCTGTCCATCAGGCCTCCTGCTGCTCTACATTCCACAGCATTTGCAGACACGCTCCATCCCACCCACTGCCCTCTTCCCTCTCTCCAACTCGCTGGAGAGACCGACCATGTCCGGGGATGACCCTAATTCGTCCCCCCCCCCCGGAAAAAAACCCAACCCAACCCCGTCTTCTCCCTGCCTTGCCTTGACTCTCCACCAACGCTCCCTCTAAGCTGTGGGGTCTTGGGAGCAAAAATTCTACTTTGGGAGCTTACTGGCATTAAAGCTGTGAGCCAGCGATTTGGTTGCTGCATAAATCAGTTGGCTCGCTCTGGAGCCATCCCTTCCGAGCTAAGACAACAATGTGTGAGCCGGAGGCTAAAGAGCTGTGAGCTGGCTCACACTAACTCAGCTTAGAGGGAACACTGCTCTCCACCGCCCCCTCGTCCAGACTGTCCTCCCTCCTCGGGGAAATCCCTGGTCCGGCCCCGGAATGCAGGGAAAGGGCTGGAAGTGTCAAAGCCAGGTGCAAAGAGGAGGGGCAGGGAAGGAGGGGCGCCCAAAGGAGAAGCAAAGGAGAGGCTCTGCAGTGTGGGGCGACCCTCCCTCTCCATCCCTCGCCTGGATCGGGACCTGCCCCTGATCTCCCCTGCATTTTTCTCCCACCCAACCCCCAGATTTCCCAGCCTCACCTCTCCCCTGCATTTCCCTCCCTCTCCCCTGCATTTCCTTCCCACCCAACCCCCAGATTTCCCAGCCTCACCTCTCCCCAACCAGCCCCGGGATCCCCCTTGACTCACCCGGGAGGGATCAGCTGATGCAGCTTTGCACGCAGGAGAACAAGAAAGGTGCATCTCTCCCCCCCCCACTCCGGGCAGGAAGAAAATGGTCTCCCCCTCCCCGCTTTCCTGCTAGCCTCTCTAGGATTTGGGCCTCGCTGGCAACCAGGAGGGGGACCCGCCCGCTTGTGCCTCCACCGTCTTTGCCCAGCCCCCCTCCTTCTGCTTCCGCCTCTTTTCTCTGCAAAAAAAGGGGTTTGCATTTGCTGGGGAAGGGGGAAAGTTTCTGCTGGGAAGGGGTGGAGAGGAATCCAGGGGGAGGCTGTTGACTTTAAGAGGAATTTCAGAAAGCAGATGTATTCCCTTTCAGGGACTGTTCCCTAACGTTTCCGGTCTGACATTTCAGACAGAACTGTTTGGGTACCGGTACCCTAGCGGAATATATTTCCCTTTTCAGACAGAAATGCTTCTGTCCCCTTAGGGAAGGGTTTCTGAGCCCTTTTTAACCTTCAAACTGCTTCCAAGCTGTCTTCAGTTTTCTCTACCCTTTCTGAAAGGCTAGGGGGGGTGCGGTGTAAACTTAGCGCTTCCTCTGATGAGGAGGTTTTCCTGCCCTTTTTTTGCCTGCACAGGCAATCTGTGTCTTTTTTTTAATGTTTGTTTTAGGCTGCGGTCACACACGCTAAATAATCCCCGTTTCAAGACACTTTCCAACTGGATTTTTACGTGCGAACTGACCAAATCCAATTCGAAAGTGCATTGAAAGTGTGTGTGAGACCGCAGCCTTAGAGCTGCTATGGCGCCATAACACCACCTCAAAACAGTGCAATAGGGACCCCATTGGAATGCCTGGACTCCATTGAGATACATGAGATGGCTACAGCTGCCATCCGGGAACAAGTACCTCATTGGATACAGGCTTGAAGTGGGGAATCAGGGCACCAGTGATCGGTGAGACGGATGTCCCTAACCCTTCCACGTCCAGTGTGAGTGAGGGGAAGGTGAGGGGTTCTCAGGTTGCCACCTGGGGAGAAGATGGTCACCGGACAGCAGGTTTAGGCGGGAAATCAAGTTGGTGAGTGGTCGGCTTCTCTGGTTAGAATAGTTTTGCGGATCGACTAGGAGGAGGATGAGTGGGACGAGGGGGGTCGCCTGGAAGGAGCAGGAGATCCTCGACCTCCTTGCATTGTGGGGGGATGACAGAATCCAGGAAGCCCTGCGGTCATCCCAAAGGAATTATGCCTGTTACCAAAAGATTTCTTTGGAGATGGCCAAACGTGGGCACCGCCGGACCCCAGAGGAATGCCGCACTAAAACGAAAACATTGCGGCTGGAGTACAGGCGGGTGATAGATCACAATTCCAGGGTTGGGAATCGAGAAACCACATGCCCCTATTATAGGGAGCTCCATGAAATTCTTAAAGGGGATGGGACGTTGAAGTCAAGGAGGTTGGGTTGTGTCGTCACCTTCAAAGACGAGGAGCCAGCGGAAGTACTTTCCCGGGACCTCTTCTGCCGGGAGACTCCGAAGGTGAACTTGGAGGACATCAACCAGGAGGTTCATGGTAAGTCATGCATATAAGGGGGTGGGGAGTGAGTTCACCATGCACAGATGACTCCAGTGTGCATGTATGGATCTTCCTTGCTTGATTGCTGGGTGGACCTTTCAGTGAAGTGGGATGAAAGTTATTGCTTTCCTAGTTTTCTCTTGGTCTGCCTGTGATTTGCAAGAATTCCGAAACGGGGGCTTTCGAAAATGGACCTTGTTTACGGGTGCTGTCTACCTTACAGGGATGTTGTTTTGCATCTCTCCAATGCCAGAAAGATCTGTAATGTTCTGATTTACCTATGCTAACTGGCAATGCCACAATGGTCTTTGATGGGCAACGAGGCAGCATGTCAGTATTCAGACAGGCATCAAGTTACAGGACAATGCAGGACAAACTGAGAGTTATGCATATGCATGGGATAGAGCAGGTAGAGAAAGAAGTCCTTTTCTCCCGTTCTCACAGTACAAGAACTCAGTGGGCACTCAATGAAGTTGCTGAACAGTCAGGTTAGAACGGATAAAAGGAAGTCCTTCTTCACCCAAAGAGTGATTAGCACATGGAATTCACTGCCACAGGAGGTGGTGGCAGCTACAAGCATGAACAGATTCAAGAGGGAATTAGATAAACATGCGGAGCAGAAGTCCATCAGTGGCTATTAACCACAAGGTGTAGATAGGAACTCTCAGGCTGGGGCAAGTGATGCTCTGTATTCTTGGTGCTGGGGGGGTCAGCAGTGGGAGGGCTTCTAGTGTCCTGGCCCCACTGCTGGACCTCCTGATGGCACCGGGTATTTTTGGCCACTGTGTGACAGAGTGTTGGACGAGATGGGTCATTGGCTTGATCCAACATTGGCTTCTCTTAGGTTCTTATGTTCTTATAAGCTTTGTTGGTCCTAAAGGTGCGACTGGAGTCATACCTTGTTCTGTATGTATGTATTTACTTACCCCCTCATCATTGTCATGAGTTCGTTTTGAGAAACCTAAAGGACATCTTATGTTAACACTTAACCTCTGCCTATTAAACTGTCATTGGTATATAGCTGGTGTGTTCACAGATTAACCTGGTGGTCTAATCCTTTGCATTTTGTGGCTTGCCTAGACGACCCCGAGGCACCCATGGAGGAGGCAGAGGACCCGGAGGAAATAGCGGCGGAGGATTTCATTGGTGAGTCTTGATTTAATCCTACATGTCAGCAAGCAATTTGTACTCTCAGTCGCCCTCCCTTGCAGGGAAAAGGTGCTCATTGCAGTTTAATTTTATTTGAATTCTAACTGATTTTAACTCTGTGCATATTGCAAACTCGGCGGACAGGGCAGGATACAATTCTAACAAAATAAGTCACCTGTTGCTGTAGAGCACTGTTGGCCAGGGAATATCGGAATTTAAACTTTAGTTGCTGCAGATTTTCCGAGTTGTGTGGCCGTGGTCTTGGCATTGTAGGACCTGACATTTCGCCAGTAACTGTGACTGGCATCCTCAGAGGTATCACACAGAAAGATGGAGTACTCTCTGAGTCAAGGTGAGCAGAAAAATGGTAGGCAAGTAATTTATATCTACCCTGGAAGGTGGGGTAGGGCTGAGTCATTATCTTGTAGTAGTAATGGAGGAGCTTTCCTGAGGAGGTTCTTTTGTCTATGGATTGTTTCCTGAGGAGGAATCCATAGACAACCCATGGACAAAAGAACCTCCTCAGGAAAGCTCCTCCATTAGCATGTTCATAGCCTGGAGAACTACTACAAGATAATGGCCGTATCTGCATTTGAAGTTTAAATCAGTTGTGCGCTGCTGTGACAGCGTCTTTCTCTATGCTTGCTCAAAGAGTTGTTTGGAGAAGATTCTTTTAAAGCAGTGCGGAGGTGCAATCACAGTGGAGCCGCCCCAAGAGGGCGATAAACAGGTGTGAAGGTTTGGAACTATGCTGGCGCTGTTGAGGTGTGAAAACGAAACCAAATGTGGACAGCTTTCTTGAAGACGGAGTCAAAAGGCGGGGACACTGGTGGGAAAGACTAATGCAGATATGGCCAGTGACTCAGCCTTACCCCACCTTCCAGGGTAGAGATAAATTACCTGCCTACCATTTTTCTGCTCACCTTGACACAGAGAGTCCTCCATCTTTCTGTGTTACACCTCTGAGGACGCCAGTCACAGCTGCTGGCGAAACATCAGGTCCTACAATGCCAAGATCACGGCCACACGACCCGGAAAATCTACGGCAACTAATGAACTCTGGCCGTGAAAGCCTTCGACAAGATTTTAACTTTGCTGTTCTGTTTTATTTCCCTTCAGTGCCTAATACCACCGACGAGGAGGAGCCAGGACCTTCCCGCCGCTGCAACTCGCCTCAGGCCGAGCATCACACCATCCAGCAGGAACCTGGGCAGCTCACCAGAGCCCGGAGAAAGAGACTGTATGGCCTCTATGGAGTGGCTGAGAAACTGCTGGAGCAGTCAGACCGGCAGCAGGCTGCTCAGTTGTCCCAGATGGGCAGCCAGCATGCTGACTATATGAAGGCAAAGAGGCAGGAGCTGGAGCTGTACAGGGAGGAGATGTCGGAGAGCCGGGAGGACCGGCGGATGCTCCGGGAAGCCATCACACAGCATAACGCGCTGTTGCTCAACTGTTCTCAGACCCTTTCCAGGCTCACCGCCCTGTTAGAGAGGGAGCTGCAAAATCCACAGCAGGGCGAAACCTCAGCGTCTTTGAACCATGGAGGCGGAAAGGGGAGAAGGAAAAATGCAGGGTGTCCCAGGGAGAGACTTTCGCCGTAATCTAATCGCTGCATGACTAACTTGTTTTGTTCCAACCGTTTAGGGTCCAGTTGTTTGGTTTATACTAACAGTTTATACTAACAAAGTATAGCGTTTGTATTTTTTAGACCATTTGCCCTTTGTGAGTGTGGGTGTGGGGGTTATTTTACTGAATTGTGTATGTCTGCTGACATCCTAGAGACAGGGGAATGTAGATGTTTGCATGGATGGAATGGATGGGTAGGTAAGCAGAAGTTGCATTCAGTCCCGTAGCTACAGTGGGGCGTTTCGGGGCTAGGCCCCCCGACTTGCTAGCAAGGCCCCCTGACTTCCCATCCAGCCCAGGGTGTCATGGCCTTCTCCCCCAGATTAAATTGATTAGCCAGTGCCCCCTGAGAAATTCAAATGCCCCCTGACTTTAAAAATCCTGGCTACAGGCCTGGTTGCATTATACCTAACAAACAATCTGGTGTTATGGGGGAGGGTGGGATATAAATCTAAATAAATAAATAATAATACAGACATGGCTGCAATTACAGTACAACCCTACTCAGGATGCTACTTGGGTCTAATCAATGAGGTTACTCCCAGGACATTCTTGTTAGGATCCCTCTGTTAGTTACCTCGCAGTACAGATTCAGGGTCGGCCCCAGGTATCTGGGTGCCCTAGGCAGGACAGCCTGGGGCGCCCACCCCACCGGGGATGCCAACCTCCCGGTGGGGCCTGGAGATGGCCCAGTGCAAGGCGCCCAGGTAAGCCGGGGAAGGGGTGGAGTTAGAACCCTCATCCCTTCCCTCCCAGCGCCGGCTTTTCTGGGTGCCTCGCAGCTGTGAGGCGCCCAGGAGAGCTGGGGAAGGGGTGGGGTTAGAACCCTCGCCCCTTCCCTCCCAGCAGCGGCACCAGCTCTCCTGGGCACCTCGCAGCTGCAAGGAGCCCAGAAGAGCCGGGGAAGGGGCGGGGTTAGAACGCCGCCCCTTTCCTCCCAGCGGTGGCGCTGGCTCTTTTGGGTGCCTGGCAGCCACGAGGCGCCCAGGAAAGCCGGGGCTGCCGGCACTGGGCGGGAAGGGGGGCTTTTCATGGGGGGGGCGGGGGGCATTTTGGCACCCCTGCAGGGCCAGCGCCCTAGGCGACCGCCTAGCTCGCCTAGTGGGCGAGCCGGCCCTGTACAGATTGATTCATGACAGATTCTGAGAAGAAGTAGGATTAAAAGAATTATTGTCTCTCCCATCTAATACAGATCAGATACAGGTACACTTCATGAGTCATGAAGTGGTCTCAACTGAGCTTGAGGATATAGGGGGAAAATGCAAGACCAGCTGCTCCACTTGGAGGAAACCAGTAGTCCATCTAATCGACCAAGGGTCCATCTAATTTAGTTCAGCCTCTCATTGCCAACAGTGGCCAGCCAGATACCCCACAGAGCAGGGCCTGCTAGAAGCAGCCCTCACTAGCTCACTGGTCCCCAGGATCTGACATTCAGATGCATTCTGCCCCTGAACCTGGAAGTCCGATTCAGTTATCAGTGCTGCAGGCCCGTAGCCAGGATTTTTTTAGTTGTGGGGGGGCATTTAAATTTCTTAGGGGGCACTGGCTAATCGAATTAAAGGAATAACCAGCTTCTTCCCTGCATCCGCCACTGCTTGGGAGCCCTCGGCTGGATGGGAAGTCGTGGGGCCTTGCCAGTAATTCGGTGGCCCAAGATGCCCCACTGTAACTATGAGCCTGCAGTGTCATGTAACAGTCAATGTGGACTAGTGGTTAGAATGTCCTATTGGAATCTAGGAGACCCTGCTATGAAGCTGTCACACTGCCATGGAAGCTCTCTGGGTTACCTTGGGCCCCTCAGTCTCTCTCAGTCTAACCCAGGGGTGGCCAAACTGCGGCTGTGGAAGCGAAGGGGAGACATACTTTTTCTCCCTCCCATCTATTTGCTTTCTTTGTTTCTCTCCCTCTCTTTCTTTCCACCTCTTTCATACTTTCTTTCCATCTCTCTCATAATTTCTTTCCACTTCTCTCTTTCTCTCTCTCTCTCTTAGACAAATAAATATCATTATCAATATCTGCTTTTACCCCTTTTTTATTTGGGGAGTCTCATTTAATGTTAATAAAAAAGCAAATTTGCATATTTTTAAATAAAAATGTCTGTGTAATATTTGTTCATGTTTTGCGGCTCTCAGACATCGGACATTTATTCTATGTGGCTCTTACGCTGAACAGCTTTGGCCACCCCTGGTCTAACCTAACTCACAGGGTTGTTGTTGCTGGGAGGATATAATGAAGGATGGGCGAACGGTGTTGCTTTGGGCCCCTGTTGAGGGGAAAAGTGGAGTATAAGTTTTTAATTCCATAATAGCCAGTGATAGACCTATCCTCTATAGTTTATTCAACCCCTTTTAATAAGCAGCACATCACCATGTGAGAAGGGATGGATGGATATGTCCTTGAAAATGTACTCATTTCTTGTTTCCTTCTATCGTCACTGTAAATCGGGGGTTCCCGACGCTGGCTGCAATCACACACACTTAGGGGAATTTCACATTACCCTTTTAAAATCATTTTTAAGCCGTTATTGTACCATCTTGAAGTAAACCGGTACAGGGCTGCCATTTCACACAGCTTTTCCCATACCGGTAAGGAGCCATCTCTGAAGCGGTTTGGCATTTCAGACTGTGCTGCTTTGTTTTACCGCCCTTTTTCACCCGCACGGGAAAACACAACCCCAAAACAGTGCAACAACAACCCCATTGGGATGCCTGGACTCCGTTGAGATACATGAGATGGCTGCATCTGCCACCTGGAAAGAAGTACCTCATTGGATACAGGCTTCAAGCGGGAAATCAGGGCATCAGTGATGGGTGAGACAGTTGTTGCTAACCCTTCCATGCCCACTGTGAGCCAGGGGAAGGTGATGGGTTGCCAGGTTCCCTGACCCAGCCTGATGTGCACCCATCCATGCCAAGAGGCGATTGGCTGGGAAGTGACTGGCCCAGAGCTGGATCAGGTATAAAGGGCAGGGAGGCAAACCCCTGATTTCCCGCTTGAAGCCTGTATCCAATGAGGGACTTGTTTCCAGGTGGCAGATGTAGCCCTCTCATGTATCCCAGTGGAGTCCAGGCATTCTAAAGCGAACGTTAAAAAAAAAAAAAAGATGGAGATCGCCCACACGGGCGAAAAAGGGCGGGAAAACAAAGCAGCACAGGAGGAAGCGCTGTGGGGCATTTTACACAGCACCCCGTAGCGCTTCAGAAACGGTGTAGAAAAGTGAAGACCGCTTGGAAGCAGTTTGCAGGTCAAACGGTTCCGAAATGCTTCCCTAACGGGACAGAAGCAGCTCTGAAAGTGAAAATATATTCCGGTAGGGAACCGTTACTGAAACGGTTCTGTCTGAAATGTCAGACCAGAAACCGTTAGGGAACAGTTTCTGAACCGGAATATATCGGCTATCTGAAATTCCCCTAAATAACCCACTTTCAATCCACTTTCAATGCACTTCCCAACTGGATATTGCCAGTTCACACAGTAAAATCCAGTTGGAAAGAGCATTTGAAATGGATTGAAAGTGCATGATTTAGTGTATGTGATCACCGCCTTGGTGTCCACGGGTGCCATGGTTCCCACCAAAATATTTTCAGGTGCCTTTCAAGCTTTTTTTAGGAAGTGGATGGGGCCAAGTGGGGATTTTGCCCAGCCAGGCATCTGGTTGACTATTGGAGATTTGATTGTCTGTGCAATTTTTTAAAAAATGTTGTTTTGATATCAGCTGCCACCACAGCACAAGGATCTACACTGCGTTAGTGAAGTTAAGCTGCGACAGTCATTTTGTTGCTGGTCTCATCTCCTGTGGCCACCATTTTGTAGTAGCCTTTTTTTTTTCTGTGTCCACCACGCCATGTCAGAATTCCAAATGTACCCACAGGCTCAAAAAGGTTGGGGACCCCTGCTGTAAATGGCATGATCTACTCACTTTTGTTGCCAGGCATTGACAATTTGTTTCTTTCATGCAGTTCTTAGGCAACCTATACACACAATTTATATGTGAAAACCACACCAGCTTAAAGGGATGAATTTTGAAACGTCGTTATCAAACATCTCGACACAACGTGGAATTAGTAGTTCTCCATTGTTTATACATTGTAGCACATACCAGTTCTCTATTGTTCACATATTGTAGTTTTTCACTGTAGCTTTGTATACATTATTCTCTATTACATGTTCTTCAGCTTTTTGGCATGTTGTAATTGGTGAGTCTGTTAACTACACTTATTTTTGCCTTCTATTACCATTTTTATTATAAAGCTCAAGATGGCTTTCCAGTGAAACTGGAAAAGTCCACAAGCCCTATCATCCATTTTCAGCATGTTAATTAGGAATTAATAATAATGTTGCTTTAGATTGTAAAAATGGATAATGTAGAATGGTCCATTTAATATACGAATCATAGAATCATAGAATGAGCAAATTTGCCTGTAAATCCTTTTCCTTCAACTTCTGACTAGGGTTGCCAGCCCCTCCCCCCCACAGTGGTCTAGCTGATGGGGGACTTGCCAGTAGAAAGAGGAAGGCCCAGGCCACATCATGGGTGTTGCAAAGGAAGTGACATTATCACATCAGCAACAGCCGGGCAATGCTCTGTTATCTCACCAAAAATTCCATGGTAGAAACTTTTTTACCATGGAGTTTTTGCCCAAATACCAGAGCATTACAGTGTGATGAGGTCACTTCCTTTGCAATAGCAGTGATGTGGCCTGGGCCTTCCTCTTTCTTCTTGTAAGGTCCCCAGCCCCGGCAGAGGATGTCCAGAAGGGAACTGGCAAACCTAATTCTGATTGCCAGTGGCCATCTACGGCCTTAGATGTCTTTCCTGGTTTCGGAACAAGACCTCCCTTTTAATGGATGATGCCAAGGACTGGGCCTGGCATTTCCTGCAATACACAACATGTCCTCTACCTCTGAATTCTCCACCCCCCATTGCATTTTACCAGCTCAGGAGTCCCATTTTAGTCTTCCCTGGCTCCTCCGTTATGTTTGGGGATTAGAACCTGCATATCTTTTACGATGGCACCTGGTATTTTTGGCCACTGTGTGACAGAGTGTTGGACTGGATGGGCCATTGGCCTGATCCAACATTGGCTTCTCTTATGTTCTTAAAGGCAGTAGAACAGACTATTATGGACGGAAGGTGGCTTCTAGTGATACTGGACTCCTTCTTGGCCTTTCCAGATGCAGACCGCTGCAACAAGTGTCCAGAAGATCAGTATCCAAACAAGGACCAGACTCAGTGTGTCCCCAAGGTTATAACTTTCCTGTCCTATGAAGAACCTTTGGGGATCAGCCTGGTTTTCTTTGCCCTACTATTGGCCATAGCTACATGTTTTGTGCTAGGAATCTTCATCAAATACTTTGATACTCTGATAGTCAAAGCCAACAACCGGGACTTCACCTACATTCTCCTTGTCTCCCTCCTGGTTTTCTTTCTGTCCTCCCTTCTATTCATTGGACAGCCAAGGAAGGTGACCTGCCTTCTCTGACAAACCACCTTCAGCATCATCTTCTCGGTTGTCGTCTCTTCTGTGCTGGCCAAAACAATCACTGTGGTGGTGGCCTTCATGGCCAGGAAGCCAGGAAACAGGATGAGGAGATGGCTGGGGAAGAGTCTGGCAAACTCCATTGTTCTTTCTTGTTCTGTTGTGCAGGTTGGCCTCTGCGTCATCTGGCTTGGGATCTCTCCCCCCTTCCCAGACTCTGACATGCACTCCCAGCCTGGTCAGATCACACTGCAGTGCAACGAAGGGTCTCTGGCCATGTTTTATGGTGCCCTGGGCTACATGGGCTTCCTGGCAACCATCTCCTTCATGGTGGCTTTCTTGGCCAGGAAGCTTCCTGGGGCCTTCAACGAGGCCAAGCTGATCACCTTCAGCATGCTGGTCTTTTGCAGTGTGTGGGTGTCGTTTGTGCCCACCTACCTGAGCACGAAGGGGAAATACACGGTAGCCGTGCAGGTCTTCTCCATCCTGGCCTCCAGTGCTGGCTTGCTGGGCTGCATCTTCTTCCTCAAATGCTACATTATTATACTAAGGCCTGATCTGAATACCAAGGAGCATCTAATGATGAAATCTGAGGATGGCACCTGACCTTTCATATTATTTTAAACTCATTTTTCTCTGCTGTGTCATGCAGTCTAACCATGAATTACTGCTATAAGGAATCACTTTTCTTTTCCCTCTCATCACAAAACAAACTGGCCAGGGATGCAAATGCAGAATAGCACTGAAATCACAGATAGTAGGTATCTGTGGTCATCCAGAATGGACCTAGATGAAATTTTTTCAGCAATTAACATACAACTGCTGTACCTTTATATCTCTCTTTCTCCACACACCTTTCAATAAAACGACTTTGGGCACCCACACCTACATGTTTAATTTTTAAAGGTCTATTTTTCCTTGCAGAAGTGGTCTTATTAATGATTGAGGAGCTTGTATGTACAAGATAGGATTAGGTTGGAAGGGAGAATGAGCTTGCCCGGGGCCCAAAGAGTGATTAACATATGGAATTCACTGCCACAGGAGGTGGTGGCAGCTACAAGCATGGAGAGTTTCAAGAGGGAATTAGATAAACATATGGAGCAGAAGTCCATCAGTGGCTATTAGCCACAGGGTATAGATGGGAATTCTCAGTCTGGGGCAGGTGATGCACTCTATTCTTGGTGCTGGAGGGGGCAGCAGTGGGAGGGCTTCTAGTGTCCTAGCCCCACTGCTGGACCTCCAGGATGGCACCTGGTATATTTTGGCCGCTGTGTGACAGGTGTTGGACTAGATGGGCCATTGGCCTGATTCAACATTGGCTTCTCTTATGTTCTTAAGTTCTTAACTTGCCCTGAGTTTTGCTGTGGGTTCTGATATATGATCCCTAGCTTGGCCTGCCAGAGTAAAGTGCAGAAAGCCACGCAGGGCCCTAAGGGCATTAATCCAGCTTTTAGATCTTTCGTTCTCCTCTTCCTCATTTGCTTCTGTCATGTGGTTTTGTTTGATTGTTGAAGACAGACCCTGAGACGGTCAGACATCCTGCTGCCGGCGCTTCCTTACTCATGTCAGGGTCATCAAGTTTCTGTGCTCACGTGATATTTTCAGGACTTGAATGGCTCCCTCCCTCTTTCAGAACTTTTCCTGTACACCTCAATAGAAGATGTTTACTTGTTTTCTCCGTTCCGCCCTCTCCTCTCTTCTCCATCGCCTAACCTCTTCTGACACACCACAGGCCGCAGATCACAGACAAAGCCATCCCAAGTGGAGCACTGTTGTAGGTATGGCAACTTTTGTGAGGCACACCCGGAAGTGAAATACCTGCATTGTGTTCCTATATTAATGTATAGTAATGTTCCCACAGGGAAATATTGAGAAAGGCTGCAGTAAACATTTTCTGAGAAAAGGGGGAGCAGGGAACTTGGTGGAGATAAGGAGCTGTCCGGCAAAGCACATCTTGTTCTTTTCACAGAATACTTGCAACTTAGCACAATAGACTTATATGCTTGTAACTATCTCTGTATATGCAGCAGAGGGAGGGGGGAAAATAAGGGGAAACTAATGTGTGGAGAACAATAGCCTGTTATACTTTTACATTCTGTTGTTTTAGCTCATAGCTCACAGTAACTCAAGAGATACTTGTAACTTGTAACTTTTCCTATGCTGGAGAGGAGGAGGGAGAAAGGAGGGAAGCAAAATAAAGACAGGCTGAGTCTATTCGGGTCAGACAGCTCCTGACTGATGCTGTGGCTCAGACAGATTTCTGCAGATCTTGTCTCCTGTCGTTCTTGAACTCTGATTCTTGAACCCCAAGCCTACACACTGTCACCAAAAGCTAACTTGATTCAAATGGTGAATTTACCAAGGCCAAATTTAAATTAAAACCAACGGTGTGCTCGAACTGGCTTGTACCAGCTGATGAGAGCTGATTGTTAAATGTTCTGGAATTTTGCGAACCGGTTGAAACCTTGTCAGGAGCTTTAGGATGCCATAAAGTGCAAATATCTGTAGCCCATCAAGATGATCCAGAGTTATCCTGGCCCTAGGCTGCGGTCACACACACTAAATAATCCATTTTCAATATACTTTCCAAGTGGATTTTGCCAGTTCACACAATGAATCCAGTTGGAAAATGCACTGAAAGTGGACTGAAAGTGGATTATTTAGTGTGTGTGACCACAGCCCAAGAAAAATGCTAAAAGTGCAGACGGAGAGGATGGAAAATATCCCCTCTGGGGAAACCCAACCACCACCACACTGGTTTCTTGACCTATCAGAGGCAGTATGGGGTAGCAATTAGAATGTCAGACTAGGATTAAGGAGATTCAGGTTCCAAAAAGAGCCACTTTGCTGTAGTGGTTAAGTGCGCGGACTCTAATCTGGGAGAAACGGGTTTGATTCCCCACTCCTCCACTTGCACCTGGCTAGATGACCTTGGGCAAGCCATAGCTCTGACAGGGCCGGCTCCAGGTGTCTGGGCGCCCTAGGCAGGATAGCCCGGGGTCCCCCCACCGGGGATGCCAACCTCCCAGTGGGGCCTGGAGACCGGGGGCGGTGGCGGAGCACTGGCTTTCCTGGGCGCTCCGCAGCTGCGGGGCCCCCAGGAAAGCCAGGGAATGGGGTGGGGGTTCTACCCCCGCCCCTCCCCCCAGCGCCGGCTTTCCTGGGCGCTCCACGGCTGCAGGGCCCCCAGGAAAGCCTGGGAAGGGGGCGGGGGTTCTATCCCCCACCCTCTCCCCCCCAGCGCCGGCTTGCTTGGGCGCTCCACGGCTGTGGGGCCCCCAGGAAAGCCTGGGAAGGGGCGGGGATTTAAACCCTCGCCCCCTCCCTCCCAGCGCCGGCTTGCTTGGGCGCTCCGCAGCTGCGGGGCGCCCAAGCAAGCCTGGGAAGGGCGGGGGGCTTTTCACGGGGGGCTCCTTTTGGCACCCCTGCGGCTGGCGCGGTCTAGATGAGCTGGCCCTGAGCTCTGATAAGAGCTGTTCTTGAAAAAGAGCAGTTTCTGTCAAGAGCTCTCTCAGCCCCACCTACCTCACAGGGTGTCTGTTGTGGGGAGGGGAAGGGAAAGGAGATGGTAAGCTGCTCTGAGACACCTTTGGGTAGTGATGGGCAGGGTATAAATCCAATCTCTTCTCTTCTCAAATATCCACTCTGCCAAGGATGACAGGTGACCTTGGGCAAGTCACATCCTCTCAGGCTAAGATTACAGAAGGGTTCCTGTGAGAACAAAATGAAGGAAAGGAAACCGATATGAGCTGCTCTGGGTCTGTTGTGAGGGGAAAGGAGCTACAGAGAGTGAGGGCGGAAAACATCCCCTCCTTTACACAAAAAAGATGGTTTAAGAACTTCTCTGACCTATCAGAGCTTGTGTGGTATAGTGGTTAGAACGCTGGTCAAGGATCAAAAAGATCCAGGTTTGAATCTCCACTCTGCCACAGATGGCTGCTGACTGCCTTTGGCCCAGACGCACACTGCCAGCCAGGCCTACCTCACAGGTTTGTTGTGTGGATAAAACAGAGGGGAGGAGAACAACATAAGCCACTTTGAGTCTCCACTGGTGTGAAAGGCAGCACAGACATGGAGGGTGGAAAATATCTCCTCCTCCTCTACAAAACAAAGGGGGTTATGATCTCCCTGAGGTATCAGAGCCAGTGTGATTGAGTGGGGAGAGTGTCTGACTAGGACTTTGCCATGGAATGTTATTGGCTGACCATGGGCCAGGCATAGATTCCCAGCCTAATGAGAGAGTGGGTAGAATGTTGGACTAGATATTTGGGAGGCCCAGATTCAAATCCTCACTCATGCCATGGAAGCTTGTTGGGTGACCTGGGCCAGTCAGGCAGCGTATCCTACCTCACAGGGTTGTTGTGGGGATAAAAAGCAGGAAAGGAGAATGATGCAAGCTCATCTGGGTCTCCAATGGGGAAGTTAATAATAATCATCACTAATAACCTCCTCACAGTGTTGTGGTGAGAATTAAATGGAGGCGAGAACAATGGAAACTGCTTTGGGTCTCCACCGGGGAGAAAGGTGGGGTATAACATCTGCTATTAATTCAATGCAAATTCCCAGGTTTGGACATTAAGGGATATTTGGAGGTGGTTTTTCCTTTCTGGCTCCAGACACCTCCCCCCTGATGAACCAAGAACCCTGGGGGGGGGGGGCAGCTCTCGTAAGGTGACCGTTTCACCCTCCCTAACCCAGGTCCTGCAAGCCAGGTCCACATTTTGCACTGCAAAGTAATCATGCAGCATTCTGGTCTTATTCGAATGTACCTGGTGTTGTGCAACATCAGTGTCGAAGAGCCGTCACACCAACATGTCTCGGGAGGGGACGAAGGTTGGAGGGAGACTGAGTATGTCTGTATCTCTGTTTTTTTTCCATTCCAAGACCTTCTCCCACTGCCAAACCTTCCCTCTGCCCCGATCACTGGGATCCCTAGTCCAATGCTGGCACCCTGTGAGATGTTATCCAACTCCATACACCTCTTTAACGTGCTCCCTTCTGATGTTTTAGCGGGGAGATGTAAGAAAATCCCCTACTCTGCTAGGTTTTGCGATTGTGATTCAGGGGAGATTAAAACAATCGAACACGTATTCCTCTATTGTAGGTTGTATGATGACATTCGAGCAGTGTATTTAGAAGACATTCTTAAGAAAGATGTTAAGCAATCCGACGATAGAATGATGTACCGTTTACTGGCCGAAGTACTCGTTTCTGGAAACCCCGGGGCAAAGGCTGGCGTCTGATCACGGGAGCGCCAGTATCCCGCGGCTTCTGACGCCTGCCCATGTCCCCGGGGTTTCCGGATGTTGTAAGTGTCCATGGGATGCGCACCAACGCTGAACAGCGCATGTGCACACACACAAGACACCGACAGCGGCCCGCCCCCCAATGGCGCATGCGCACTTTGCTGCTTTTTTGCTGCGCTGCAGCAGCGCAGTGTGATCGGGGCGCAGAGCTGGAGTGTGGCAACCCAGTGGCCCATGTGATCGGGCTACCGCGCCTTATTTAGCTCCGGGGCAAACTGCCACGCCTCTCCCCCGCGTTTTCTGGCCCGTATGACCGGGGCCACTATTTATTTTAAAGATTTATGCCAAGGCAGTGGACAAGTGCGTGGGTGCGTGCGTGTCTTTTAATGCTCTTGTTCACTGCCTTGGGGACTCTTGTTTGGTTGGAAAGGCAGAACATAAATGTTTTACATAAAACAAATAAACAATAAATTAATAAGCCTTTATTTCGTGACCACCTGAAACCCCTGAAAACAAGGTGTAAGTCATCTCAGTGGTCAAATAGGTTCAGATCGATAGTGGTCATTTAGAGTGCATTTTAAAGATTTATGCCAAGGCAGTGGACAAGTGTGTGCGTGTGTGCGTGTCTTTTAATGCTCTTGTTCACTACCTTGGGGTGCTCAAGTGGTTAAGACGCTGAACTGCAGGCTGTGGAAGGTCAGTAGTTCAGCAGTTCAAGACCCAGGTGCCGCAAGATGGAGTGAGCTCCCATCTCTAGTTCCAGCTCCTGCCAACCGAGCAGTTCGAAAGCAAGAAATTGCAAGTAGATAAATAGGTACCACTTCAGTGGGAAGGTAACAGCGTTCCGTGCGCCTTGGTGTTTAGTCATGCCGGCCACATGACCACGGAAACGTCTTCGGACAGCGCTGGCTCTTCGGCTTTGAAACGGAGATGAGCACCGCAACCCTAGAGTTGGATTCGACTGGCTTTCAAGCAAGGGAACCTTTACCTTTACAGTACATTCATAAGACCACTTCCCTGGGGAGGAAGGCCTGCTGCCAGCCTCCAGGTGGGGCAACTTATCTAGAGCACAGAGATGCCATGGAGTAAATTGTTGTGTACGGACCCGGCCACGTGGGTTGGTAGGGCTGCACGTGGCCAAGCAAAGAGCCTGAGCTTTGCACAGGCAAACAATAGACGATTGGATCCTAGCCTGCTCCAATCAGAAGGCAATCCAAGACTGACCTATGAAAGACTGATACTGTAACTAGACCTATCACTGGTGTTGGGGTGTGGTTCTCTTTGGGGTTATAAGGTAGCCTGCGAGCCGGCTAAGGTTGTATTGTTCCTGAATAAAGATGAGCTGATTCACTACTTCATGCATCGGGCCCAGTATATTATATAAATGGGAGCTCTTAAAGGGTGACCTCCGTGGCACTGCTTCCTTTGAAAATCCTAACGCCTCCCCCTCTGCCTCCACCCACCACTGCAGCCCACAGTACATCAAATCTAGAATTCCAACAATTCCACTAACAATCAATGGTCCAAATAACATCAAAGCCACATCTGATTAGGCAAACATAGATGACAGAAATAAAGAAACTTTCCCGCAGAGCTCCTTCCCCTTTTCCGAAATTCTCTCTGCCTCCAAGCCTTCAGGGATTTCCCAAAAGTGGAGTCGGCAACCAACTCTGTTTGGGTCAGGAAGGGTTTAATGAAACGCAAATAATGTCATAATCTTATATCTAAAGTGTTGTTCTTCCATGCCGCCCTCTGACATTACTTCGCTACTCCCCTCCCATCCCCCCAAAAGTCTGTGAATTCTTATGCCTGGCCCCTTCTGTGTTTTTCTGGAAGCCTTTTCCTTGGGAAAGAGTTCATGGTAGTTATAGGGCTGCCTGGCAATGTTCCCTCTAAGCTGTGGAGTCCTGTGAGCAAACATTCTACTTTGTGAGCTACCAGCATTAAAGTTGCGAGCAGGTGATTTGGCTACTGCTTAAATCAGTTTGCTCTGGGGTTCAATGTGGCCAAGTGCAAAGTGATGCACATTGGAGCCAAAAATCCTAAATATAAATGCACGTTGATGGGGTCTGAACTGGCAGAGATGGTCCAAGAGAGAGATCTTGGAGTCGTAGTAGATAACTCAATGAAAATGTCTAGACAGTGTGTAGCTGCAATAAAGAAGGCCAACGCTATGCTGGGGATTATTAGGAAGGGAATTGAAAACAAATCAGCCAGTATCATCATGCCCCTGTATAAATCATTGGTGCGACCTCATTTGGAATACTGCGTACAGTTCTGGTCACCACATCTCAAAAAGGATATTATAGCATTGGAAAAAGTGCAGAGAAGGGCAACTAGAATGATAAAAGGGTTGGAACACCCTCCCTATGAAGAAAGGTTAAAACACTTGGGGGTCTTTAGCTTGGAGAAACGACGGCTGAGGGGTGACATGATCGAGGTTTATAAGATTATGAATGGGATTGAGCAGGTTGAGAAAGAAGTACTTTTCTCCCTTTCTCACAATACAAGAACTGGTGGGCACTCCATGAAATTGCTGAGCAGTCGGGTTAGAACAGATAAAAGGAAATGCTTCTGTCACCCAAAGAGTGATTAACATATGGAATTCACTGCCACAGGAGGTGGTGGCCTGCAAGCATGGACAGTTTCAAGAGGGCATTAGATAGGCATCTGGAGCAGAAGTCCATCAGTGGCTGATTAGCCACAGGGTATAGATCAGAATCTCAGTCTAGAGCAGGACTGATGCACTCTATTCTTGGTGCTTGGGGGCTGCAGCAGTGGGAGGGCTTCAGGTGTCCTGGCCCCACTGCTGGACCTCCTGATGGCACCTGGTATATTGTGGCCGCTGTGTGACAGAGTGTTGCACTAGATGGGCCATTGGCCTGATCCAACATTGGCTTCTCTTATGCTCTTATGACTCTGGAGCCATCCCTTCCTGAACCGAGACAAAAAACGTGTGAGCCGGCGGCTAAAAAACTGTGCGCTAGCTCACACTAACTCAGCTTAGGGGGAACAGTGCTGCCAGGTTCCCCCCCCCCTTTCTCAAATGTTATTCTGCTACCTATTTTTGTTTCTGCGGCTGTTATCGTTTATCAGATTGCCGTTCCGGGTTGTTCCACTGTGGCTTTTACACCCTCCCTGCCCGCTGGAAACAGTTGCGCGCGCCCTGGTCTTGGGGAAAGGTTCGAATAAGCACCTCGAGAACCCCGCCTGCCTCCCAGTCCAGCGGAGGGAAAGCTGTTTTCTTTGCGGGGAGCGCGTTGCGGGGGGGGACGCCGAGAGTAACAAGGGCATTCTCTCGCGCGCACATATCCCTTGAGATTTGGGCGGGTGGGGTGGGGTGGGGGGAACCCACCGGCAAGATAACGCGAGACCCCGCCCTTGCCTCTTAGAAAACGAAAGCGGAGCTCTCCCGCTGCTTCTGCTCTGCGACTGCGTCTCGCCAAATACTTACACGGGTCGCGGCCCGCGCAAAAAGAAGAGGCGATCTGCTCAGGTATGCAAGCGGACCTGTGGTTGGCCGGGCCTTCGCAGGAGAGGGAGGGGGAGATTGCAGGGGTTCCCTTTCTTAAAGGCACAGCTGCCCGCCGGCCAGTCTCCAGGGGCGGAAAGTGCCGCCAGGTCACCGCTGCCTTACGGTAGGGTTTCCAGGGCAGGAGACGTTCAGACGTGGCTCGCCCTCACCTGCCTCCGGGTCAGGCTCCTGGTATTTATTGGAGGCCTCCCATCCAAATACTGGCCAGGGCTAACCCTGCCCGGTTTCTGAGATTGGGCTAGCTCACCTAGCCTCTCTAGAGCTCTAAGTGCAAGTGCCTTACTCCCCTTCGTAGAGGTGTAGTTCTGCTGGGGCAGGACATGTTTTCTTCAGGCCTCTTGGCAACCCTACAGCTCCCGGTTCCTCTCCCCCTCCCACTGGAAGCCCCTGGCACATCTTCTCCCCCTTGCCCTTGCAGCTAAGGAAGAGGTGGCAAGGTCTTGGAGGCCTACATAGCAGTCGATCCCAGACAACATTGCCGAGGTCCACTACCCTGGGCAGAATGTAATGCTTAATATCCCGCAGGGCTTATGGCACTTTTCGATAGATTGGGAAAACGCTGATGCATGGATAAGGGCCAAGCAAGTAGGTAGGTAGAAAATTTATTGTATATGGCCATGGGCCTTCACGATCTAAAACAATAAAATACACCAGTAAAATATAACAATATAATGCATATTATCTAAGACTTGGTCGACTTTAAAATGTGATAATTTCTAACAAACTAGCTAGAAGCAGCTGTATCATTTGGTACTTTCGTAGGACAGCTGCAAGAGGGAATTGGATAAACCTATGGAGCAGAGGTCCATCAGTGGTTATTAGCCACAAGGTATAGAAAGGAGCTCTCAGTCTGGGGCAAGTGATGCACTCTATGCATGGGCAAATTTGGCAATATTGAATACAAATATGTTTTCTCCAGCAGGCGTATGGCAGTTTCCCATGAATATTGCAGGCTGGAGAAATGGCATGGGTAGGAAGGCTTAAGACTAGGGTTGCCAGCTCTGAGTTGGGAAATGCATGGAGATTTTGGGGGGTGGGGAAGGGGAGGGACTTCAAAGAAGCATAAAGCCAGAGACTCCACCTTCCAAAGTGGCTGTTTTCTCCAGCTGAACTGACCTCTGTTGCCTGGAGAACAGTTGTGATCCCAGGAGATCTCCAGCCCCCACCTAGAGGTTGGCAACCCTGCTTAAGACCCCCTTTCCCCATGCCTCCCGGTTCCAATCCAAACTGGGTCCCTGCACACCTGAGGATTAACTTTAAAGGACTTGGTGGGAGCTGCAAGTATAGAACTCCCAGCGAACACCTGGTTTGACTCTGTGATGGAAGGAACGATCAAGAAGTGACTCAGCACCACTACTGAATTTGGCATTGCAGAAAGAAAGAAGTTAAAGACTTGGCAAGTCATCCCATTTCTTTTCATATGGCTAGTAAACAGGTTGTTAAGTTTTTGCACGGTTGCAAAACCACCTCCAAAATCTTTTTGGCTGTAGGTTACAAGATAAATCTGGTTTGGCTAGAGATAAATCAATATTTGAGCACGATGGAGGGGGCCTGACCCTCTCTCCCCAAGTTGCTCTCTGCTCCATTAAAAAAAAAGGCTCCAGCAAGGGTTGCCAGGTCCCCACTGACCACCAGTGGGGAATGGGGGGTGCAGGGTTGCCAGATCCAGGTTGGGAAACTCCTGGAAATGTGGGAGTGGAGCCTGAGGAGGACAGGGACCTCAGTGGGGGTACAATGCCACAGAGTCCATCCTCCAAAGCATCCATTTTCTCCAGGAGAACTGATCTCTGTAGTCTTGAGCTGAGCTGTAATTCCAGGGTCCCACCTGTAGGCTGGCATCCCTACCAGCAGGGCTCTTTTTGTAGCAGGAACGCCTTTGCGTCTTAGGTGACACACCTAGCCAATCCTCCAAGAGCTTACAGAGCTCTTCTTACAGGGGCTACTGTAAGCTCTTGGAGGATTGGCTACATTAAGGGTGTGTCACCTAATATGCAAAGAAGTTCCTGCTACAAAAAGAGCCCTGCCTACCAGCAACCCCAGATTTTAAACGCACGGCTGTTTAACGTTTCCACTTCACGTACATCTGCCAGAATATTAACTTTCAAATGCTAGAAGAGCTGGTCATTTGAGCAAGATGGCTTGTTGAAGAAATGTCCAAAAGCTGCACTAAATTCTTGCCATGATGTTTTCTTTCTAACCTTTTTCCCACTCCTCTCCCAGTTCAGCATTTCAGTCATGCCAGAATTCATACCTGGAGGGACCTTGTACAGCCTTTGAGGACTGTTACCGAAGTGCCCTCTGGTCTTGTAAAAGTTCCGTGAAACGCGGCCATGAGGAATCCACTGACAGAAGAGCAGAAGCACTGCTTTTTTGGGCTCCTGAAGCAGTTACTTAAAACACCCCACAACTTAAAAGATGGCGCAGAGGCTCAAGGTGAGTGTCAGGGAGAGACATTGACACTTGCCTATTGGACAGACCAGTGCAAGATAAACATTCGGGATTCTAAAGGCCATCCCAGATGGAAGGGGGTGCTAGTGCCAATACAGGATATTTACCTCAGATGGCGGGAAGGGATGACTGAAGAGCCTCTCAGCCCGGAGAACCTTCAAAGAGTGCAGAATGAACTGAAGCTTCTGGGAGCTCAAAATGAAGAAACTGAAGCTTGCTTTTCCCTAGCCAGGATCCAATTCATCAAAGAGCTCCAGTGCCTCCAGTCGAACACCACTATGAAAATCATTTACCGTGACATTATTCTGACCTTTGTCTCTGGTGAAGGGGAGAACGTGGCCACCATTTTGTATGACAATAACACAAAAAAACCCATGTATAGCATCAACGTGGCAAGGTGGTGGGTGAGAACTGGGAGATGGATTTGGATCATCTTGTGTGGAATAGGTGCAGTGTTTGGCCGAGTTGGTGATATGTTTTCTGCTCTTGAATCTCTGATGACATCATTAATTCCTCTGGTGAAATCTTTGAACCCCTTGGTAAAATCTATGACTACCTTCATTCAGTCACGGAGACCTCAAGACCAGAAAGAGGAATGACAAGGACTGCCTGTTTCCTATTCACAGGCAGAACAGGAGGCTACCAAATGTTGTCTTAAAGTACACACACATGAATACTGGACAGCCAGTATCATAATGCCCCTGTATAAATTGATGGTGTGACCTCATTTGGAATAGTGTACAGTTCTGGTCACCACACCTCAAAAAGGATATTATAGCATTGGAAAAAGTGCAGGAAAGGGCAACTAGAATGATAAAAGAGTTGGAACACTTTCCCTATGAAGAAAGGTTAAAACACTTGGGGGTCTTTAGCTTGGAGAAATGACGACTGAGGGGTGACATGATTGAGGTTAACAAGATTATGCATGGGATAGAGCAGGTAGAGAAAGAAGTCATTTTCTCCCTTTCTCACAATACAAGAATTTGTGGGAACTCAATGAAATTGCTAAGCAGTAGGGTTAGAACAGATAAAAGGAAGTACTTCTTCACCCAAAGAGTGATTAACACTCGTTACAACTACTTAAATTTACATAGATAGATAGAATCTTTCTGTTATGCACCTAGATCAGTTTAACTTTTTAACAATAGAGCTTATATTTTAAATGCTATTTTGCACATTTTGTGAGATAATCTTCAGTCCATTTATAGAGTCTTAACCAATTCTTCTCAAAGATTTCTTCTTTTTCATCTTGTAATTGTAAAGTTAATTTGTCCATTTCCACTGTTTCCAATAGCTTATAAATTATTTCTTCTTTAGATGAAGAAATAACTTCCAGTATTTTGCATACAGAATTCTAGCCATAAGTATTACATGTACAATCATAGATGTATCTGGTTTAGAATTCTCTGGAATAACATTTCATAAAAACAATTCTGGTACAAATGAAATTGTTGTGTTTAACATTTTTTGCAATATGTCATGCAATTTTTTTGTAATGTTACATGACCACCACATGTGAAAGAAAGAGCTAATGTTTTGCTTACATTTCCAACATACATCTGACATATTTGGATACCATTTTGCTAACTTTTCTGGTGTCATATGTCATCTATAAAACATTCTAAACATAATTTCTTTAAATGGTATAGATTTTGTAAATTTTATATTTGTTTTCCATACCTTGGTCCATTGATCTAGTTGTATATTATGCCCTATTTTTTGTGCCCATTTAACCATTGAAGTTTTTACCATTTCATCCTACATTTTAATATCTAATAGCAGTGTATAGAATGCTTTTATAAATCTTTAATCTATACATAAAAGTTTATCTAATTCTATAGGTTTATCATAAAAACCTGCTTGTTTATCCTTTACAAATCTAGAGTGAAGTTGTGCCCTTTCCCACCAGTTCAGATAAATGCCCTGTTTTTGGAGAATGTGACTTTAAATTATTTTGCTTATCTAATAGATCTTCATATCTCCATAGTTATTCTTTGGTAAATAAGGTGGCATTTATGAAGGCCTCCAATGGTGATACCCATTTAGGCATTTTTATATAGAACATATTTTTAACCTCTTGCCATATCAGTAGAGATGCTCTTAGCATATGTTGTTTCAAATCTTTATGAATGTTGCTTTTCTTATACCATACAAAAGCATGCCAGCCTAATTTCAAATCATGGCCTTCTAATTTTAACAGTCTTGGATTTCCCAAAGTAATCCACTCTTTCATCCATGTCAATGCTGCTGCCTTATAATAAAGATGCCAGTTCAGTACTGCAAAGCCTCCTCTTTCTTTTACATCCTGTAATATTTCCCATAGGGTTTCCCAAGGCAAGAGACGTTCAGATGTGGCTCGCCATTGCCTGCCTCTGGGTCAGTCTCCTGGTATTTATTGGAAGTCTTTTTTTCCTTTGGAAAATATAAGCTCTCTTTATATTTGGAAACTAATTGCCACCCCATTGGATATTTTCTGGCCTGAAGAAAGTATGTCCTGCCCCAGCAGAACTACACTTCTATGAAGGGGAGTAAGGCATTTGCAATTACAGCTCTAGAGAGGCTAGTCTCTAGAGAAATTGCAAGTTCCAATAGCCACAAAAATCTTTACCACTCCTTAAGATTTGGATGCATTTAATAATCTATTAAATATCATCAAGTCCAAAACACCAAAGTTAAAGTGTTAAAACAGTCGTTCAGATCCTTAAGTGTCTGTCATCAATAGTAAAGCAGAAAACCTGGGTTGCAATTCCAAGCCGCTGCGCCCAGGATGGAGCTCTTCCACCCCCACTTTTTGCCCAGGGCTTTAAATTTTAAATGGATCAATCTAGTAAACCAGGCCAGCAGAAATGGAAAATTCAGAGTTGCTCTTTATTGTTAAGCTACTCAACGGTGCTAGAAAAGTAAAGTTTTCAGTGGAGATTCTTTAGATGGAGTACAGCTCCAGAGGCGGTCGATCTCAACTTCTAGCTTATGGCAGCCATAAGCGTGCCCTCTCAGGCTCCTGCTTTGGAGTGAGCCGGGGTCTACTTGCATGCCGTCACACATGAGAGCCCCCAGCTCAAGCTCCCTGCCAGGGGTCTCCCTCTGGGAAAACCCTATGGGTTCTGATACCTCGGATCCCCCACTGGAGGTTCGGAGGCTCTCCAGAGCTCACCCAGGAACCTTCCGAAATCGGCAGGTCACAGAATGGAATCCTGAATATGCTGTTCAGGTATGTATCTGTAAGCTGCAAACCTACTTTTAATTTAATGACATTCATTACAGAAATCTCATGCTCAGTGTTCTGAGCCTAGGACCAGGGGAAAACATGAAAATGGCTGGGCATTGCAAGCTTTTACACATAAATTGCTTTGTGTGTTGGTCAAGAACATGAGAAGGCATCCTGACAGAGACTAAAGGCTATGTGTTTGTGTACAAAACTATAGTCTTTCCCAGAGAAATAACTACAACTCCAATGAGGCAGTGCAAGAATAGAGAGACAGCAAAGTATAGTGGTCAGTATCAGCCTAGTCTAGGTTCAAAATCCCCATTCTACAAAGGAAATGTGCTGGGTGAACTTGGTTTGGACACACACTCTTAGCCTAATCCACCTCACTGGCTTGGTTTTTTTTATTATTATTGTTTATTTAGTTTTCATTCCACCACCAACAAACAGTCACACGTAACCCATAACAATACATCACGACAATGAACACTACAAACACTAAACAACAGCAGTCATCCCATCACCCCATTACATATAAAACAAAAATGTACATCAAGTCTTCTTACTAATCTATTTAAATTGTTTTTGAGGTCGAAGAGGAATATTAACAATTTTGTCTCATCCATCTGTATACTTTTTCCCATCTATCTTGACATATTGTTTCATCCTTTCCTGAGAGTAGCACGTTTAATTTATCTGTCTCAGCTATTTCCATCAGTTTCTCTATTATTTCTTCTTTACTAGGGATAATATTTGTCTTCCAACGTCTGGCTATCCCAATCCTTGCCATCGTAACTATATACAATATCAATCTTACATCCTCTTTCTTGAGTCCTACCGGTACCATATTGAGCAGAAAGATTTCGGGCTTAAATTCTAGGTTTACATTAGTGATTTCCTTAACAATTTTGTTAATCATTCGCCAGAATTCTTTAATTTGTCTACATTCCCACCAAATATGAATATAGGTCCCTACTTTTCCCCCACATCTCCAACACTTATCAGATGCCTTTTTATAACACTTAGCTACTTTATCTGGGGTCCAGTGCCATCTGTAAAACATTTTATAGATATTTTCTTTATAATTTGTTGCTCTTAACAGGTTCAAAGATCTCCAAGCTCTGGACCACTGTTCGGTCGGAATTGTGTGCCCTATGTCTTCCATCCACTTAATCATATTTGGTTTGATAGTTTCGTCCATCATATCTTCTCCTAGGAAAAATCTGTACAACTTCTGTATTAACTTATCCGCTGATGAAAGCCAAATCTTGTCCAATTGCGTGGGTGCATTTATAAAATTTATTTTTTGGTCTTTAGCAAATCTGGATTTTAATTGGTTTTTTTCCCAAATAGTTAGGCTTGCTGTTTTGATTTCTTGCTTCTCTAGGGATTTTAATTCATTCTCTTTTGTCAATAATGTTTCATACGTTAGTCCTTTCTTTTTTTCATATAAGGATGGTAATATGAATGCCTCTAAAGGGGATACCCACTTTGGAATTTTAGTGTAATGCCTCATTTTAATTTCCTTCCATATTTTACTTAGTGAGCCTCTAAATACATGGTTTCGGAATGTCACTTGTTTTTTATCCAAATTGTACCAGATGTGGGCATGCCAGCCCATCTGCAGATCATGTCCCTCCAATTGCAGAAGTCTCTCATCTTCCAAGAGGACCCAATCTCTTATCCAACCCATAGCCGCTGCCTGGTAATATAGCCTCCAGTTTGGGAGGCCCAGTCCGCCGTTTTCTTTTTTATCTGTAAGAAGTTTTTTATTAATTCTTGGTTTTTTGGCGTGCCAAATAAATCTCCTGACTATACGGTTTAAATTTTCGAGCCATTTCATGTTCCTCAATATCGGGATGCACTGAGCCAAAAAGAGGAAACGCGGAAGAATATTCATTTTTATTGTCGCAATTCTTCCCATAAATGAGATATGCAAATCGTGCCATCTTCTAAGATCCAGTCTTATCTCTTCTAGTAATTTAGTGTAGTTGTTTTTAAATAAGTTTTTATTATTATCTGTCAGAATTATTCCCAGATACTTAATCCTGTCCACTACCTGCATATTTGTGATATTTTGAATTTTCATTCTTTGATCTTCAGAACAATTTTTGGCAAGTATTTTAGTTTTTCTCATGTTAATTCTTAGGCCTGCCACTTGCCCGTATGTCTGGAGATCCTGCAATAAGAACGGTAGCGACGATTCAGGTTCCTCTAGGATAAAGACCAGGTCATCCGCAAATGCCTGAAGTTTATATTGTTCTTTTTTGATTTTAGCACCTGTTATATCTTTATTTTTCCTTACAATCTCATTTAGCGTTTCTAATCCAAAGATAAATAGTAATGGTGACAGCGGGCAGCCCTGCCTTGTTCCTTTCTGGATAGCTATATTACCAGTCAGCTCTCCATTAACAATAACTTTTGCGTATTGTTCTTCATAAATGGCTTTAATTGCGTTTAAAAATTCTTGTCCGCAGTTCCATAACTTTAATTTCTGTTTTATGAATTCCCAATTTACATTATCAAACGCTTTCTCCGCATCTAAGAAGACCAAAGCCAATTGTCTTCCAGGGTTTTGATCATAGTATTCTAGGATATTTATAATATTTCTTATATTATTTTTAATTTGTCTTTTAGGTAGAAATCCTGATTGGTCTTTGTGTATAATCTCTACCATAACCCTTTTAAATCTATTTGCTAAGATTGCTGCAAAGATTTTGTAGTCTACATTTAATAATGAAATCGGTCTATAGTTTTTAATGTCGTTTCTTTCTGATTCTGGTTTATGAATGAGGGTAATTAAAGCTTCTTTCCAGGTCTGCGGAATTTTACTGGTGGTCATAACATCATTGACTAGGTCCTTTAATAGAGGTGATATTTCATTCTCTATTGTTTTATAGATTTCCGCTGCAATTGCATCTGGTCCCGGAGATTTTTTTTGTTTCTGATTTTTGATTGCCTCCACTACTTCACACATGGTAATTTTCCCGTTCAGTTGTTTTCTTTGTTGCTCTGAGAACTTGCCCGGTTCATATTTCAGTAAGAAATCTTCAATTTGTTGTTCATCTTGTAGGCTTTGTTTATATAAATTTCTATAGAAATTTTCTACTATATTTTTTAATTCCTGTATTTTAAAATTTTCCTCTTGTCTTTCGTTTTTCAACGCCACAATTATTTTCTTGTCCCTCTCCTTTTTAAGTTTATATGCTAGCCATCGTGAGATTTTATTTGCATTTTCAAAAAAATATGCTTTAGTACATTCTATCTTTCTCGCTATTTCCTGCATTAACCATAGATTTATTTGATGTTGTACTAATTTTATTTTTATCCTAAGTTCCCTCACATCTTTTGCTTTCTGACTCAACTTTTCCATTTCCCTTAGTTCCAAAGTTAGCTTTTTAAACTTTTCTCTTTTTTGCTTATTTCTTCCCGCTTCTTGTCTTATAAAAATACCTCTTATGAACGCTTTTAAGGTATCCCACGTATTAAACAATGATGTATCTTCTCTTTTATTTATTTGTATAAACTCCTTTACCTCTTGTTTAAGTTTTTTGACAAAATCCTTATCTTTAACCAAATTTGTATTTATCCTCCTTCTATTTATTTTCTGTGATCCCTGTAGTGCAAGCCACATTGGGTTATGGTCTGCATAGGTATTTGCCAGAATCTCCACTTCCGTGACATGCCTTATTAGGTTAATATTCATCCAGATCATGTCTATTCTCGACCAAGACTTGTGTCTGTTTGAAAAGAAAGTATAATCTCTTTTTTGGGGATTTCTGGTTCTCCATACATCTATAAGATTAAACTCTTCTACTAAATCCAAAAATTTTTTTGGTAATACTAGCCCCGCTTTATGAGTTTTCTTTCCCTTTTTCCTATCTTCCTTAGCATCTAGTACTGCATTGTAGTCTCCAACAATGCATAAGTTCTCAGGGTTTTCTTTAGTGATAAAATTAGTAAGTTCTAAAAAAACTATCTTGGTTTTGATTCGGTGCGTATATGTTTACAACTAGTATATCTGTCTCATTAATCTTAACTTGTACCCCCACAATCCTTCCATTGGGGGACTTGAACCTCAATATTGGATTCAGTTTTTCCTTGACATAGGTAACTACCCCTCGCTTTTTGTTTCATCTGAGGCAACAAATGCTAGCCCTAATTTTTTGCATAACAAATACTTTTCTTGTTGTTGTTTAATGTGTGTTTCTTGTAGGCATGTAATATCACTTTTTAATTTAGAAGCCTGGTGGAATATTCTTCTTCTCTTTTGGGGACTATTCAGTCCATTAACATTAATTGATACTAAGGATACATTTTTATTTACCATCTTTTTATCATTTCTTTCCCAGATAGCTAAATTTCTTAAGTTGTTGCCTAGTTTGTATTTGAGATTCCGCTCTGTCCTTTATTTGCTGTTTCCTGTAACTTGTTTTCTTTTGTTCTCTTATTGGGGCTACCATGTGACCCCTAGTCTTTCCTTCCATTTCTTCACTTGTCCTTGGGTCTCTTTCCACTTCTTCATCTTCCAGATCTTCTTCATAATCTGATGGCTTTTGCCACCCCATTTCTTCTCCATACCTTTCTAAAAAGTTCTCCAGTTTAAATGTGGAGTCAATCCTCCACCTTTGAGCTTTATATGTAAACAGCAAGCCTTCTGGTATCAACCACCTGTATTGGGTTTGGCTCTTACGGAGTAACTCTGCTAAACAGTTATATTTTTGCCGCTTTTCCCTCACTCTCCAAGGGATATCTTTTAGGATCCTTATTTCCTCCCCTGCAATTTTTAATGTTTTCTTATTTGCCTCTTGTAATATCTGGTCCCTCACGGATTTCCGTATAAATTTGGCATGGACCTCCCTTGGGGCTCTATTTCTTCTGGCATATGCCGAATTTCTCCTGTAAGCCACCTCAATGTTATAGGCTATTTCTGCTTCATTGAAGATGCTAAACTGTTCGCTAATATTTCTAGCAAGCTCTTCCTTCAAATTCTTTTCTAATTTCTGAGGCACATTTTGAAATCTCAAAATCATTTCTGATTTTTCCATTTCTAGAGTTATTAATGATTCCTCAATTTTCTCTGACCTAACCTTTAAACCCATTACCTCTTGATCTATGTCCTCCACCCTTTCCTTTAGCTGGTTTGTAGTTTTTATCAGTTTTTTAATTTCTGTTTTAATTTCCTCTGTATCACTTTTTAATTGGTTTGCTATCAGGTCCATTTTATTTTGCATAGGTTCCAATTCTTTTTTGATAATATCCGCATTTTGTTCTGCCGCTATCTGCAAAAAGTTCTTCATCATATTTTGTAGCTCCGTTGCTGATATGTAGGGCTTTAATTGAGAGAGCCCCCTGTTTGGCTAGGAGATGCTGTTGGAGTTTTTTTGCCTGTCCCTGATGCCATTATTAATTTCAAGTATATATATTTATTCTTATATACCTTTAAACACACCTATGTCAAACCCTAACCCTATATCATTAGTCTCCTTTACCCTTTGTCTATGTTAATCAACATAAGAATATTACTGGATTTCTCCCTTTAAATTGCACATTTTTTCTTTTCCTATCTTCACTACTATCTCATTTCCAAACTACTCCACGTTCTCCCTTCTTTGCCCTTTCTTGCGTCCTTCTCCGTCAGCCTTCGTCAGTTCTGTCAATATCTCTGGAGAGCTCCTTCGTTACACAGCATCAGTTCTTGCCACATCTGTTCATTCCATTCTCCTCCGCCTCGCTCCACTCAGCTCTCGACTCTGCTCTTTCCTCCGCCCTTCTCTGGCCGCCTCCGTCGCTCTCCCGCCTCTCAAAGGGGTTCCTCCGTCGCATTTCCACCTCTCGTCATCACACCCGGTCGTTTGCTCACTGCTTGTTCTTCCCAGCTCCTTTTTTGCTGCGTCAGGCCACCCGGTAATCACCGCTGTTTAAAGAGACAGGCAAGAATTATTTGTGTAGTTTAGTACGCTTTTTTAATACCATGGAACCTATAACCTTTCTTTCTGACTACTTTCTTCACTTTGCGATATGTTAGCTAGCTGCTGCTCCTGTCCTCCTTCGCTTTAATTTCCCCTGTTTCTCTCCCCCGTCTCTTTCCCTCACGTTAATTATGTCCTGTCCTCCTCCTTATCCCTCGTCCCATAAGATAAATAAAACAACACTTAGCTTCGGTTTTATGAGCTTTCTCTTTCTCTCGGTCGTAAATTCTGCTCCCTCTTCGACCTTCCACGCTCGGATTCACAGCAAGGAGAGAAAAAAAACATTTCTTGCTGCCTTCTTCTTTACTCCCGCATAGAGACCAACCAAAAAGTCCCCCCAGAAAAGTCGCCACTCTTCTGAGTTGGATTGAAGCCTCTTGCAGGCACCTTCAAAAACAAAAACAAGAAAGTGCCCTGGCACATAGCATTGCCAAGAAAAGTAAAGTTGTAGAGGTAAAGACGCGGAGCTCACTCCCACATGTCTAGCCCCTCCGAGCTCTCGCCGCCATCTGATTCGCCTCTTGATAATTCAGATTGGTCCACCTCACTGGCTTGTTGTTATTCCTCATCTAAATAGTTCACATTGTTTTCCTGCTAGGAAAAACTGGATCAGGAGGGCATGAATATAGTAAAAATGGGGAGAGAACCCAGTTGCACCTAGGAGAGCCCTTGCATAATGAGCTCAACAAAACACACACTGTAGCAAGGCACAAAAGCTCATACTTTGAATAAAACTTTATTGGTCGTAAATGGCACCGATAGCGTGGTTTTAAATAAAATAAGAAGAAAGATTTATTCTTTATAAAAAGCAGGGAAATGGGAAAATGGTTTTAAAGGTTTGTTATGAACCAAACAGTTGGTAACCCAAAAGTTCCCAATATGAGCACTTAAAATTCGGGCAGAAATAATATAAACAATAAACCCTATAAGATGTTTCTTTAAAATAGGCAGGCAGTTGTAATGATAGACAACATATCCAATGACTAAACCAGGGTTCCCCTGACTGGACACCTTTCTAAATACTGTGATAGATGTTATGTTGTTGTTTGGCTGGTTCAAAAATATTTCTCCCCACACACACACACTCAGTGAAGTCTGACTGGACTCTGAATCCCAACTAGTCACAGAATCATAGAATGTTAGAGTTGGAAGGGATCTTGCAGGTCATCTAGTGGGAGCACTCTGCAGGAGCGTAGCCGAAAGATAGCCCTACAACATACCTGAAAGATGGTTGTCCAGTCTCCCCTTGAAAACATCCAGCAAAGGAGCATCCACCACCTCCTGAGGCAGACTGTTCCACTGCTCAACCACTCTTACAGTTAGGAAGTTTCTCCTGATATTTAGCCAGCAACGACTCCCTTGTAATTTCCACCTATTAGATCTAGTCTTGCAATCCAGAGTGAGAGAGAATAGATCTGCTCCATCTTCTACATGATAGCCCTTCAAATATTTGAAGACTGCCATCATGGCCCCTTCTCTTCCCCAGGCTAAACATACCCAACTCTTTCAGCCTTTCCTCATAAGACTTGGATTCCAATCCTCTCACCATCCTGGTTGCCCTCCTCTGGACATGCTCAAGCTTGTCAACATCCTTCCTAAAATGTGGTGCCCAAAACTGGACACAGTACTCCAGGTGAGGCCTGACCATAGCAGAATAGAGCGGAACTACCACCTCCCATAATCTGGACACAATGCTTCTGTTAATGCATCCTAAGATTGCATTAGCTTTCTTCCCAGCCACATCACACTGCAGGCTCATGTTGAGCTTGTGATCAACCAGAACACCCAGATCCCTTTCACATATGCTGCTGTCAAGCCACGTCCCTTCCATTCTATATCTGTGCCTTTGATTTTTTTGTACCTAAGTGTAGGACCTTGCACTTATCTCTATTGAAAATCATTTTATTTGTCTCAGCCCACTGTTCCAGCCTATCTAGATCATTTTGAATCCTGACTCTGTCTTCTTCAGAATTAGCAATCCCACCCAGCTTCATGTCATCTGCAAATCTGATAAGCATCCCCTCTGTGTCTTCCTCCAGGTCAGTTTTAAAAACATTGAACAACACTGGGCCCAGGACCGAGCCCTGCGGCACTCCACTCGAGACTTCCTTCCACGTAGATGCAGAGCCCTTTATGAGCACTCGTTGGGTATGATTTTTCAACCAACCATGAATCCATCCAACGGTTGCACCATCCAACCCACACTTAACCAGCTTATCCTCAAGGATATCATGTGAAACTTTGTCAAATGCTTTACTGAAATCTAGATACACTATATCCACAGCATTGCCAGAGTCAACCATTGTATTAACTCTGTCAAAAAAGGAGATAAGATTGGTCTGACATGACTTATTCTTAATAAACCCGTGCTGGCTACTACCAATTAACTCATTCCATTCAAGGTGCTCACAGACAGAGTATTTAATAATCTGCTCTAGAACTTTTCCAGGTATTGATGTCAATCACACTGACAGGCCCGCCTTTTTTCCCTTCCTGAAGATCGGTACAACATTCGCTCTTCTCCAGTCTTCTGGCACAACACCAGTACTCCAGGACATCTCAAAGATTCGAGCCTCCTTAGACTCTTCTCCCTTAAGCACCCGAAGGAAATTAGAAATGATATACACCTGAGGGTCCTTTCACTGACCACTCACTGTCAAGTACCCAGTTTCCTCCCCACTCCATGCTGGAGATCTGTCTGTTCGTAGGACTTTTCCCTGGATAACCAAACTACAGTCCTTCCCTGTGTGTGTTGGTGTTTTCCTTTTTAAACGGAGGTCTGCCCTTTGACTCTGGCAAAACCCCTCAGCAGAGTCTCATCTGTCCCTCTGCTCTGTGACACCCTCTCACTATGCCACAGACTGAGAGTTTCCCCTCAGAATGAAACCACTAAAAGCCCCTTCTCAATAATAACTCTCTCTCAGAACCGAGCTCTTCAAACTATCAGCTCTCTCTCCAGGCTTCGGCCCTGGTCACACGGCAAGGTAATTGCGCTTTGTTCCCACTGTAATTTAATCGGGAACATTTTTCTTCGCATTGGGCTGACTAGATGCAGCCAGACCCTCTTTTCCAGCACCCGCTTGCCTGCTACTGCGCCGTCCCTCCAGGCGATCCTGCCGGCCACGGGGAGGCTCGGGCGGCTGCTGCTCCTGCCGCCACTGTGGGGGGGAGGTCCCCTGCTGCTGCTGCCGCCATTGCCCCATGAAAACAGGCTCTGCCATCTCCGCCATCCTCCTTGCCGGCTGGGGGGGGGACATGGGGGTGATGTCAGCAATATCAGTATGTTACTCCAGTAAGTTTCTAGTAATTCCTAGACCTGCACTTTGTGAATTCTGGGTTGTATGTGGAAATGATGTTGCAATATCAGTGACATCTAGGGATGCCGGACACACACACATGGTATGCGTAGGAGTCCCCTTGTTTCGAGTGCTCCTTTCCAGCCCCTATTATGCCCCAAACATGGAAGAAGCCAGAAATAAATACAACATGCCTATGTGACCCAGAAGTGACATAGGGACATCAGTGACATCAGGGGATAGAGTTTTGCCCAAAAACCAGAGCATCACCCCCTGATGTCCTCAATGTGCCTCCCCCACTGGCAGGTCCAAGGGACCTGAAACCCTAGTGACATCACTATTTTCCCCTCCTGCCGCCATTGTAAGCAGAGCTTGCCTCCCACTATAGTGGGAGACCTGGCAACCCTGAGCAGCCCTTTCTGTGGTACAAGCCAGCACTGCAGGGCTGTTCAGTTCAACGGGACCAACAATGGCCATTAGCTGACCCACTGCATCTTTCCCTCAAGCTGGAAGCAGCGCAGGAGGAGACAGCTGGTGAACCCACTCAGCTGCCATAGCTGATGAGACGTTTGGGCCAAGCAGCCCCTGAGTCTTGGGCAGATTATAGGGAAATTTCCTGGTGGGCCACTGCCCTTGGTGGCCAATGGCCGATGGTGTCCAGGAGCAAGCAAGGCCATGCTCCAGAAATTCTGTATATGAGATTAAAGCAATTTTTTTTAAAAAAATCGATTGTTCCAAAAAGATAAGCACTTGTTAAGCCCCCCGCTCCCCCCGGAATATAAATTGATAATTAACCATTGATTTATTAGCAAACTGGAAGCAGGAGAGAAATGTGAAAGGAAAGTAGCCCTGAGAAACCTCAGTAACACTTTGCCTATCCAGGCTAGACGGCCTGGCTTTACAAATGTGTTCTAAGTTGTTGTTATTGTTGTTTCTGAATTGCCATCAAGGAAAAAAAAATGGGAGGACTTCAGAGAAACCAGTGGAAAAGAATAGGCTGTCAAGAACATTGTCAGGATTTTCTGTTTAAACAGAATGAACATCTGGAGTCTATTCCAGACTAGCACTGTCGGCCTCTACAGAGGATTGGCATCTGCATGGCTAGTGTTCAAGCAAACTTTCAGAGCCTATTTTTTCCTCTCTTTTTTGGAGCTGGCTGAAGCCTGGTTTTCTGGGGCCTTTAGCGTTCAACGGTGCTATTCTATTTTTAGGAAACGCTGTGGGCTGCTTGAGAAAAAAATGTCTTCAAAGATCTGAGAAAGGTGACGTACACGAGAGGGCTGTAGCGGATGTCGGCCTTTTTTCTAATAAGTGCTCCACCCACATTTTCCTTCTGCTGGAGCTGGAAAGCCCAGGCAGACTTTGGGGCGCACCCATGTAATTGTGGGAAGCTGAAGAATCTCGAGAGGCAAATTTTTCAGGTATGTGATGAGACTTCTTGTCGAACTGGGGCCCCTGGGGGAACACAGAAAACCTCCAGAAGTTTGTGCCAGCTAGAATTTAGTTCACAAAAGCTTCCTGTAGCCGCATCCTTCGGTCTGCAAGAGGAAAGTAGAAAGAGGTTGACTGACAGGAGTGCTGAAAGTTTTTGCAGGAGTCGTGTGCAAATCGGAGGATTTTCAAAGCTTTCTGGGAATGTGAGGCAGGAATTAGGAGATCCCCTGCCGGCTATAGGAATCCCCATACGCCCCACGCATACGGTGCTCATAAAAACAAGACAGACGTTAAAAAGAGATCAGGTCAGCAGTGTTGTCTCACTGAAATCCTGTCCCCATTTCCCCGCTTTTGCCCAGTTTTTATTCCCTGCCTTCCACCTACGCCATCTTTTTCTTTCCTTCCAATGTCTTGCCCGACGGCTCATTCATTATTGTTTCCTCCATTCACTTTCAGTATTGAGGTGAAACTGCAGCATGCGGCCGTTTTAGATTACAAGACTTGCTCAGGCAATCCAAAATGGCTGGCAGGTTCTCATGAGGCAATGCTGAGAGATCTCAGCATATTAAAACTTTTATATATAATTTTGAAAGTATTTCAGTGTTGTTTCTTGAACCTTGATCTGCAATGGTTGCAGAAGATCTGGTCCTGGATAGGAAGCGGGGATGAAAAACCAACTTTGCCGGGTGGTAATGGTTTGTTCCCCTCTGAGGAGGGGATGTAATCCCAAAAGAAGAGGAGGAGGAGGAGGAGGAGATTGGATTTATACCCTGCTCTTCATTACTTGTTACGCTGTTACCTTCCCACCGAAGTGGTACCTATTTATCTACTTGCAATTTCTTGCTTTCGAACTGCTAGGTTGGCAGGAGCTGGAACTAGAGACAGGAGCTCACCCTGTCATGCGGCACTCGGGTCTCAAACTGCTGAACTACTGACCTTCCACAGCCTGCAGTTCAGCGTCTTAACCATTTGAGCCACCGCAGCTCCATGCACCTTAGTGTTTAGTCATGCAGCGTTCCGTGCACCTTGGTGTTTAGTCATGCCGGCCACATGACCACGGAAACGTCTTCGGACAGCGCTGGCTCTTCGGCTTTGAAACGGAGATGAGCACCGCAACCCTAGAGTCGGATTCGACTGGCTTTCGAGCAAGGGAACCTTTACCTTCATTACTTGAAGGAGGCGGAGGCTGAATCTGCATTGGCTTCTCCCTCCGTTGTTTTATGAAACCCATGTTAGAACAGAAATTCCCCTCTGCATTGCATGCTGCTTTCACTTGGTTTGAACATTAGGTTTGATGGTAGCTTCCACACTCCACGCCACTTTCGAGTCCTTTGCTCATCGGAGTCGATTGTACCTTCTGCATAGATTTATGGCTGTTTATGGCTGTTCAGAGGTGACTTTGTAGTCAGTCCGGCATTGTCCCGAGGTATTTGAATGTGGTTTTGAACTGCGCATTTTCCTCCCAGTTGAGAAAATGTGGAGCTATTGCTAGAAGCAGAATCCTCCTCAGTGTGGCTTACTTTCCCCTCCCCACAACAGACACCCTGTGAGGTAGGTGGGACTGAGAGAACTCTTTTGAGAACTGCTCATGAGAGAACTGCTCTGAAAGAATTTGTAACCGACCCAAGGTCACCCCAGCAGCTGCATGTGGAGGAGTGGGGAATCACAGATTAGAGGCCATGCTCCTAACCACTACACCAAACTTGGTTTCACCACAGAGGATCAGAAATCCTTCAAAGAAAAGGGTTCCTGAGTGTGGGAGGAGGAATGCAGCAGAGAGGGTGGAGGGGGAGCTGGATTTCTTTCGCCCTGCTCAATGGTTGAGGGTTTATGCAGCAGAACAAGAAGGAGCTTGCTGTTAAGTATGAGCAAGCCTGCAGTGTCTTCCTATAAAGCCGGCTTCCCAAACCTTAGGCCCCAGTCATACGGGCCAGAAATCGGGGGGGGGGGAGGCAGTTCGCCCCGGAGCAAAATAAGGCGCGGTAGCCCGATCACACGGGCTACTGGGTTGCCGTGCTCTGGCGCCGAGCGCCAATCACACCAAGCTGCTGCAGCGCAGCAAAAAAGCAGCGCAGCAGAGCGCAAGCTGTGCTGTAGCAAAGTGCGCATGCGCCGTTGGGGGGCAGGCTGCTGTCAGTGTCTTGCGTGTGTGCATGCGCCGTTCAGCGTTGGTGCGCATTCCATGGAAACTTACAACATCCGGAAACCCCGGGATATGGGCGGGCGTTGGAAGCCGTGGGATATTGGCGCTCCCATGATCAGACGCCAGCCTTTGCCCCAGGGTTTCCGGAAACTAGTGCTTCGTCCCTAGTAGTTTTTTACTACGCGTTTTCCACGGGAAGCCATGGGTTGGCCACGGGAGTGCTACACCTCCCAGATGTGCTGATGTGATTATGCACGGAAAGTCTGCGGGGCTACCGTGCCTTCAGTGGGGCAAATGCTCCATGTGAACGGGGCCCTAGTCCCATTTCATTTCATTCAAAGAACATCAGTAGTTATACTTTAAAGTCTGCCCAAGCCTCATTAGCACTTTGGCTGATTCTGCATTGGCTTTTCTCTCCGTGGTTTTACAAAACCCCACGTTGGAACAGAAATTCCCCTCTGCATTGCATGCTGCTTTCACTTCCTTTGATTACCACACTCCATGCCGCTTTCACTTTCTTTTATCATCGGATTTTATGGTACCTTCTGCATAGTTTTATGGCCATTCAGGGGTGACTTTGCAGTCAGTCCGGCATTGCCCGGAGGTATTTGAACATTGTTTTGAGCTGCACTTTTTCCTCCCAGCTGAGAAAATGTGGAGCAAATGCTAGATGCAGAATCGCCCTTTACCAAAGGAGGGAGCAGCCCACGTTAGCCACAGTACGAAATGCATTTTGTGCTTGAGTGGGTATAACAGTGATCCCCGGTTGCACCCTTGAATGCTATGGCATTTGCCAATGTATTTCCCGGCTAGGGTTGCCAAACAAAGGAAAAAAGGGGGGGGGAACTCAACCCGAAATACACTGAAAATGCTACAAGGGTCAAGCTACAGCCAATAAAATATTAATAAAATAAATATTTATTATATGGTATACACAATAGTAAAAGTTAAAACATAGGGTCTGAATATCAGGCTGCATTAAGAATGAGAGCAAGCTTTACA
This sequence comes from Gekko gecko, assembly GCA_029375565.1. Lineage (NCBI taxonomy): Eukaryota > Metazoa > Chordata > Lepidosauria > Squamata > Gekkonidae > Gekko > Gekko gecko. The sequence goes on from JAPDNY010000002.1 coordinate 9,136,047, forward strand.
TAAGCTGTAATAATTTCCCAAACACAACTGATGAACATGTCAAATGACCAATACAAGACCATATGCATCTCAGCCTAAGGGGCCTTCCTCAGTGGTCAATAATACACACTTTTACAAAAAACAAACAAACCCACACATCCACAAAACACCATGTACCAATTCTGAACAGATGTTGTTATCTTAAATATTGTGTAGTACGATGTAAACTTATAAAGCAGGCCATGAATCCCTTCTCATGGTAACTGTTGTTGTTGTTCAGTCACACAGTCGAGTCCGACTCTTCGCAACCCCATGGACCAGTTTACGCCAGGCCCTCCTGTCTTCCGCTGTCCGCTGAAGTTTGCTCAATTTCATGTTCGTTGCATCGATGACACTGTTTAACCATCTCATCCTTTGCCGTCCCCTTCTTCTTTGACCTTCAATCTTTCCCAGCATCAGAGTCTTCTCCAGTGAATGCTCCCTTCTCATTTGGTGGCCAAAGTATTTGAGCTTCAGCTTCAGGATCTGGCCTTCCAGGGAACAGTCAGGGTTGATTTCTTTTAGGATTGACTGATTTGATCTCCTGGCAGTCCAAGGGACTCTCAAGAGTCTTCTCCAGCACCATAGTTCAAAAGCATCTATTCTTCGGCGCTCGGCCTTCCTTATAGTCCAACTCTCGCAGCCATACATTACTACGGGGAATACCATTGCTTTGACCATGCGGACTTTTGTTGGCAAGGTGATGTCTCTGCTTTTTATCATGCTGTTTAGGTTTGCCATCGCTTTCCTCCCAAGGAGCAGACGTCTTTTAATTTCATGGCTGCAGTCACTATCTGCAGTGATCTGGGATCCCAGGAACGTGAAGTCTGTCACTACTTCTACGACTTCCCCTTCTATTTGCCAAGGAGTGATGGGGCCAGATGCCATGATCTTAGTTTTTTTGATGTTGAGCTTCAAGCCCACTTTTGCGCTCTCCTCTTTCACCCTGAGCAAGAGGCTCTTTAGGTCCTCTTCACTTTCTGCCATCAGAGTGGTGTCATCTGCATATCTGAGGTTATTGATCTTTTCCCCAGCAATCTTAACTCCAGCTTGTGATTCATCCAGGCCAGCATTTCGCATGATGTACTCTGCATATAAGTTAAATAAGCAAGGTGACAATATACATCCTTGTCGTACTCCTTTCCCTATGCTAAACCAATCAGTTGTTCCATATCCGGTTCTAACTGTTGCTTCTTGACCCTTATACAGGTTTCTCAGGAGACATGTGAGGTGGTCCGGTACTCCCATCTCTTTAAGAACCTGCCATAATTTATTGTGATCCACACAATCAAAGGCTTTAGCACAGTCAATGAAGCAGAAGTAGATGTTTTTCTGGTACTCTCTTGCTTTCTCCATAATCCAGCGAATGTTGGCAATTTGATCTCTAGTTCCTCTACCTCTTCGAAACCCAGCTTGTACTTCTGGCAGTTCTCTATCCACGTACTGTTGGAGCCTAGCTTGTAGGATCTTGAGCATGACCTTGCTAGCGTGTGAAATGAGTGCAATTGTGCGATAGTTTGAACACTCCTTGACATTGCCCTTCTTTGGGATTGGAATGTACACTGACCTTTTCCAATCCTGTGGCCACTGTTGTGTTTTCCAAATTTGTTGGCAAATTGAGTGCAGCACTTTAACAGCATCTTCTTTTAAGACTTTGAATAACTCAGCTGGGATACCATCACCTCCACTAGCTTTGTTATTAGTAATGCTTTCTAAGGCCCATTTAACTTCACTTTCCAGGATGTCTGGCTCGAAGTCAGTGATTATACCGTCGTGGTTGTCAAGGACATTGAGGTTCTTCTGTGTATTCTTGCCATCTTTTCCTAATCTCTTCTGCTTCTGTTAGGTCCCTACCGTTTTTGTCCTTTATCATGGCCAGCTTTGCATGGAACGTTCCCTTGATTTCTCCAATTTTCTTGAAGAGATCTCTAGTCCTTCCCAATCTATTCTTTTCCTCTATTACTTTGCATTGTTCATTCAAGAAAGCCTCCTTATCTCTCCTTGCTGTTCTCTGGAAATCTGCATTCAGTTGGGCAAATCTTTCCTTTTCACCGTTGCCTTTAGCTTTCCTTCTTTCCTCTGCTATGTGTAAAGCCTCATCAGACAGCCACTTTGCTTTTCTGCATTTCTTTTTCTTTGGGATGGAGGTGATTGCTGCCTCCTTTACAATGTCACGGACCTCTGTCCATAGTTCTTCAGGCACTCTGTCTATCAAATCTAGTCCCTTAAACCTATTCTTCACCTCTACTTTATATTCATCGGGGATGCGATCTAGGTCAAATCTGAATGGCCTTGTGGTTTTCCCAACTTTCTTCAATTTAAGTCTGAATTTTGCAATGAGTAGCTCATGATCTGAGCCACAGTTAGCTCCAGGTCTTGTTTTTACTGACTGGATAGAGCTTCTCCATCTTTGACTGCAAATTATATAATCAATCTGATTTCAGTGTTGCCCATCTGGTGATGTCCATGTGTAGAGACGCCTCTTAGGTTGTTGGAAAAGGGTGTTCGCTATGACCAGCGTGTTCTCTTGACAAAACTCTGTTAGCCTTTGCCCTGCTTCATTTTGTTCTCCAAGGCCAAACTTGTCTGTTATTCCAGTTACCTTTTGATTTCCTACTTTAGCATTCCAGTCCCCTATGATGAGGAGGACATCATTTTTTGGTGTTAGTTCTGAGCTGTTGTAGGTCTTCATAGAACTGGTCCACTTCAGCCTCTTCTGCAGCAGTGGTTGGGGCATAGACTTGGATTACTGTGATATTGAATGGTTTGCCTTGGATTCGGACCGAGATCATCCTGTCATTTTTGAGATTGTATCCCAATGCTGCCTTTCTCACTCTCTTGTTGACTATAAAGGCCACACCATTTTTTCTACGGGATTCCTGGCCACAGTAGTAGATATAATAGTCTTCTGAGTTCAATTCTCCCATTCCTGTCCACTTTAGTTCACTGATTCCCAAGATGTCGATGTTCATTCTTGCCATCTCATTTTTGACCACGTCAAGCTTACCTTGATTCATAGATCTTACATTCCAGGTTCCTATGCAGTATTGTTCTTTGCAGCATCGGACTTTCCTTTCACCATCAGACACATCCACAATTGAGCATCCTTTCGGCTTTGGCCCAGCCGCTTCACTCTTTCTGGGGTTACTCGTGCTTGCCCTCTGCTCTTCCCCAGTAGCATATTGGACACCTTCTGACCTGAGGGGCCTATCTTCCGGCGTCATATCTTTTATCCTTTTGTTACTGTCCATGGGGTTTTCTTGGCAAAGATACTGGAGTGGGTTGCCATTTCCTTCTCCAGGGGATCACGCTTGGTCTGAGTTCTCTGCTGTGGCCTGTCCGTCCTGGGTGGCCCTCCACGGCATAGCCCACAGCCTCATCGAACCACGCAAGCCCCCTCGCCACGACAAGGCAGTGATCCATGAGGGAGATGGTAACTGTACTTACACAGAACTCTTCATTGATGTTATAATCTGGTGTCAAGTTTCCAATATTTCTGGATGTGTGTGTCATCAACCAATGTGCTAGACCCCTCTGGCCGTGGGCCAGTGTCTGAGAGGGACTCACCTCCTAGCGTTATAAGAACCTAAGAAGAGCCCTGCTAGATCAGACCAGTGGTCCCTCTAGGCCAGCATCCTGTCTCACATAGTGGCCAGCCATTTCCTCTGGGGTGCCAACAACAGGGCATAGAGGCTGAGACCTTCCCCTGATGTTGCCTCCTGGCTCTAGGATTCAGAAGTTTAGTGCCTCTGAATGTGGAGGTTCCCCTCAGTCACCATGGTGAGTAGCCACTGATAGACTTATCCTCCATGAATCTATCTAATTCACTTTTAAAAATGTTTATTCCTGTGGCCAACATTACATCCTCTGGCAGTGAATTCCACATTTTAATCACTCTTTGTGTAAAGTAGTATTTCCTCTCGTCTGTCCTGAACCTACTGCCCATCAGCTTCATTGGATAGCCTCGAGTTCTAGAATTTTGGGAGAAGGAGAACAATTTCTCTTTGTCAACTCTCTACACCCTGGCGTGATTTCATAAACCTCTATCATGTCCCCTCTTAGTCGTCTCTCTTCTAAACTGAAAGGCCCCAGACTCTTCAGACTTCCCTCATAGGGAAGATGCTCCAAACACCCTAATCATCACTCAGTGGTGTGGTGTTGCAGTTACAGCTGAAGTCACTACTTCTGATGGCAAGCTACACAGAGTCGGAGTCTGCAATCCGTTTTGTTCAAAGATGGAAACTGTAACTAGGCCAATTCAGGGCCTAAAAAGTACCAGATCAACGCTTCTATTTTGCCCTTCCTTCAAGGAACTCATGCTGGCATACACAGTTCTCTCTCTCTCCCCATTATTTTCCCAACAACCTGTGAAGTAGCCAAAATAACAAAGATTCTTTGGGCACCTTCAGGAATAACACATTTGTTGCGGCACAGACTTTCATGAACTAGAGCTTATTTCATCGGTTTTAGGATCCCACTGTGTGGAACTGAGAAAGAGTGCCTGGTCCAAGAACGAAGAGCAAGCCTTAGGGCTGAGCAGCGATTTCAATCCAAGTCTCCCCAATCAGAAACAAATAGTTTAACTGCTACAGGGTTGCATGTTTGCCTCCACGTACACTGTGCTCATCCGTTTGTCTCCAGTGCTGTTTCACAGGTGAGGGGTCTGGAGACCTATGAGGAAAGGTTGAAGGAGCTGGGTATGTTTAGCCTGGAGAGGAGACGACTGAGGGGTGATATGATGACCATCTTCAACTACTTGAAGGGCTGTCATATTGAGGATGGTACGGAGTTGTTTTCTCTAGCGCCAGAAGGTCAAACCAGAACCAACGGGTTGAAATTAAATCAGAAGAGGTTTCGGCTAAAGGTTAGAAAGAACTTCCTGACAGTTGGTGCGGTTCCTCAGTGGAACAGGCTTCCTCAGGTGGGCTCTCCTTCTTTGGAGGTTTTCAGACAGAGGCTAGATGGCCATCTGACAGCAATGCTGATTGCGTGAATTTAGGCAGATCACGAGAGGGAGGGCAGGAAGGGTTGCATTAGTACTTAGTTCTTGTGGCCCTTTCTTACGTGCCCAGGGAAGTACTGATTGCCACTTTGGGGTCAGGAAGCAATTTTTCTCCAGCTCCAGGCCAGTTTGGCTGGAGATCCTGGAGGTTTTTTGTCATCTTCTGGGCATGGGACAGGGGTCACTGTGTGTGTGTGTGGGGGGGGAGGTATTTGTGAATTTCCTGCACTGTGCAGGGATTGGACTAGATTACCCTGGAAGTTCCTTCTAACTCTATGATTTTATGAAACACAGCCCTGTGTTATCAGTATATGCCTGTGCCATGAGTGCCACTATACTGATCCCACAAGGGGAAGGTTGCTGAGCAGTTGTCCTAGCTGGTAAGTGTTAAGACAGCAAGCAAGCTTGGTGGCAGCATCCCACAAAGACTTGATAATGGAAGCTCTCTGCAATTAGTGGCTTACAACAGGAAAGGGGGAGAGTCTCCCCTCCCAATTAGAGTCCTGATTCCAAGCTAGTTCGCTGGACCAGAGGAACTGGGGAGCTGTCTCATAGCCTGGGGCTGCCTATCGAGTTGTCTCTTAGTTGCTCTTAGGCCGAATCTGCATTCGTCTTTCCCCCCAGTGTCCCCGCCTTTTGGCTCCGTCTTCAGAAAAGCTGCCCACATTTGGTGTCGTTTTCACAGCTCAACAGTGCTAGCATACTTTCACACGTCCACTTATGTTTATCGTCCTTTCGGGGCGGCTCCCCTGTCACTGCACCTCCGCACTGCTTTAAAAGAAACTTCTCCAAACAACATTCAAACAAGCATAGAGAAAGATGGCGTCACAGCAGCACACAACTGATTTAAAAACGCAAATGCAGATTCGACCTCAGTTTGTCAAGCTGCCTCCCTTTGCTGGAAGCTTTGTAGTTCATTCCCTGTTGGAATATACAAAGTATATAGTGCACCCGCTTGAGGAAGAGCAGGAGAACAGCCTTATAGGGGGCAGCTGAAGGACTGCTAGTTAGCATAGCTAGATTGGGGACTTCCCACAATTTCAAGTTATGTCCTTCCTGTCTCCTGATTGGCTCTTTGGAGACCTCCTGCTCCAGCTGAGCCCTCCCCCTTCGTTCCTGTCTCGCACAGTAGTTAGTCAGTTAGTTAAGCTCCCTCTCCTCTGTTCTATTAGAGTTTATTTCTTCTTTAATGAATTGAGTTATTTTCTTTAAGCAGTTGGTGCTCCATTCCTCTGCATGTTTAAAATCTGCCAACATTCTCGGGCTCCTGTCCCGTAAGAAAGAAGAGGGGGAGCTTTTATGCTTTCCCCTCCTAGGAGCCCCACATCGCTTCACTCCTGCCATTCGCCTCCCTTCTTTATGGGCTCCCATCACCTTGGATCAGCTCCCCCTTTTCCTAGCTCTGCATTTTTACCTTGCTCTCCTCCTTTACGCTGTCCCCCCTGCCACCTCATCCCAGCCTACCGCTGCCAGTCAGAGCTTCCATCAACAGTTTTACTCCCATGTTGCTCTCCCCTTGTGGAGGAGTCGGCCATAGCACTCTCCCCCCCCCCCCAGTCTTTTTGTCGGACCATCTGAGACACTGGCATTTATAGTTGCCAGAGTTCACTGTTTCGTTCTTGCACTGATGGGATATTCCTGGGTAAGGGAATGCCACATCCAAGTGCCACATCCAAATGCCACATCCAATCCATTTAGGATTGATACCGTCAGCGAGTCAGCAGCTTCCACAGCACATCATTTAGCACTGCATTTGAAATTACTCACCTCGTGGGGCCACTGGGGAACGTACACAACACGAATGCCGTATACTAGGGTCCCCAGCCTTTTTGACCCTGTGGAGACATTTGGAATTTCGAGGGGAAGTAGGGGGAACCACCCCAAAATGGCCTCCACAGGAGGTGAAGTCAAACCCAAAATGGCTTCCGCAGGAAGTGGAACCAAATGGAATACACCCCCCCCCCACCTCTCCCGTGGAGAAGTAAAGTTTGACAGGGGAATGGAACCACACACTGACTAAGGAAAGTGGGGAGGGGGGCTTAACAGTCCTCCTGGTATTCCAGTGGAAAATCCTTTCATTTGAATGAGTGCAGCCAGTAATAAGCCCTGCCTTACAATGGCCCTGCCCACGTTATGAAAAGCTCAGCAGGTACCAAGGCAAGTACTGAGAGCTAGTTTGGTGTAGTGGTTAGAAGCACGGATTCTAATCTGGGAGAACCGGGTTTGATTCCCCACTCCTCCACATGTAGCTGCTGGTGTGACCTTGGGTCAGTCACGAGTTCTTTCAGAGCTGTTGTCTCAAGAGCAGTCCTTGAAAGAGCTCTCTCAGCCCCACCTACCTCACAGGGTGTCTGTTGTGGAGAGGGGAAGGGAAAGGAGATTGTACACCACTCTGAGACTCCTTTGGGTAGTGAAGGGTGGGGTCTCCTCTTCTGTTTTCTGCTGGAGGGCACAACGTCGGGAATCCTGCCATATACTAATACCTCCAATATATTGATTTATTCATCATTTAAAAGAGTTATGCCTTGTCTGTCTGAAACTGTGGAGGTAAAATGTTTGCCTATCCCTGACAAGTACTTGCAGGGGGCGGCATCCAGGTGTGCAATATATCATCTGCAGTCTATGACAACATCAAAACTGCTGTTTGTATTCATGTGGTAAAGCCCTAGCTGGAAAATTTCCTTTCCAGAAATAGATGTTTAGAGTTGTTTTTGCTTTCACAGCCTTTGTGGGTGAATCATTCTGTGCGGGGGGGTGAGAGCTGAGCTATGTTCACTATTCTCTGACTGAAAAACACTAACAGAGAAAGAAAGAAAAAGTTGTGGAAGATGCTGCCCCCATGTTCAGAAATTAAAGTAACTTTTCCAAATAGCTGGATGTGAGTCCAGTAGGACTGTAGAGATCAACAAGATTTTCAGGCTATAAGCTTCCAAGAGTCAAAGGTCCCTTTGTCAGATATTCTGACTCTGGAAAGCTTATCTACCCTGAAAATCTTGAAGGTCTCTCAGGTGCTACTGAACTCTAATCTAGCTCTTCCCCTGCAGATCAGCACTACTACCCTCTGAAACTTTCCAAATGTTTTCTTATGTGCCTTCAGCAAAATCAGTTTCCAGCCACAAGAATCCAGAGGTAAAGCATCCCGTGACTGAGCCTGTGTGGATTCAGCGTTCGTTAAGGGACAGAGAAGTGTTTGGAGGTTACTGCATTCTGAATTATAGGTCATAAAGACATACATTTTTAATACTGGGGGTGCTGTGGTTAGAATGTCAGACTAGCATCTGGGAGACCCAGGTTCAAAGCCCCACTCTGCCATGAAGCTGGCGGGTTGACCTTGGGCTCGTCTGGGAATGCCTAGGAGTGCCTAGGAATGTTGCGGGGGACAGAGACTGAAAATCAGTATCATGTGATGCTGTGACATCATTTCTGGTTGCACACCCGAAAGAGATGTTATGGTGTCAGTGACACTCTAGGAATCTCCCAAATCTCTATAAGATTTTATGAACAAACTATGAACGATTGCCAAACATGCCAGGTACAATTTGTGGCATCTCAGGTACCAGGTGTCAGAAAGACATTTCCCTGTCGGTGTCATCAGATAGTTGCCAGCAGTCAGACTAGACAATACTGGGATAGATAGAACGGCAGCTTCGTGGTAGTTCATTTGCCTTGCCTGCAAGAGGTCCCAGGTTTGATCCCCTCTCATGTCCATTTTAAAAGAACCAGTGGTAAGTGCTGCTAAAAACTTCTAAACAGGGCTTTTTTTTCTGGGGGAATGCAGAGGACCGAAGTTCTGGAACCTCTTTGTAGAAACAAAATTCTATAAAAATGTAAATAAGTTCATGAGGGGCACAGGGGGTGCATGACGTCACTTGTGATGTCACAAAAATATTAAAATAATTTTTTAAAAATAAGATTTAAATGAGGGGATGCCTGGTAGCAGCTCCGGGCAAGTGGGGAAGCAGCCAGACAGTGCAGGGCACTTGTTGTTCTCCCTCTGAGGTGGAGGACATCTCCAATGGGTTATTCCCACCGTGCCTGTAGGGAGGCAGGAAATATTTTTTTCCCCTTCCTGTTGGCGCCTCCGGAATAGCCCATCTCCAATTCTGTTCCTGCCTCAGTAGGGAGAAGCAGCAAATCTCTTAGGCTTAGCTGTTTCCCGCTTTTTTGTATCCTGTTTTATCCAGCCTGTTGCCTTGCCCCTTTTTCTTTTCTCTCTCTCTCTATTTCTTCTCTTTTCTCATTCAGCTCCTTCCTTGGAGCGAAGTTTTCAAAGGGGTCTCAGGATCCGAAGAGAAGAACGCCGCTGGCTGCCATGGCGGCAAAAGACCTTCCCGAGGTTTTTTCCTCGGGTGACAAGGGAGACGCGTGCACCGCGGCTGCGGTGACGCGAGACGACTCCGGGGCCGATCTGCCTTCGTGGCATGATCGCGGTACCCCGATGAACACGGCTGGCTCGGCGGCAGCACCCCATGTGCCCAAACGACGCCGATAGCCGAAACAGCAGGCCCCGCCATTTTCCCGCGCTCTCGCGATCGGGCGGCGGCGGCCATTTTGAGGGTCCGGCTTCGAGCTTTGTGACCTCTCTTACGGCCATTTCTGGAGCTTCGGGGACCGAAGGAGGACAGCCTTACGTTTCCCCCACCCCTTCAGAAGAGGAGCAGGATCCTGAGACCGGCTCCAACGGGGTAAGCTCCTTGATCACGGAGTTTTGATTCACTCTTCAGAATTTATGGCCATTATTAAAAAAGACCATTCCACTGGAAATGGCACAGCTCCCTCCTAGACCTGAGGTTTCCCTACCACAGGGTAATCCCTCTCAAAACCCTTGATTCCATCCTCCCCTGGGTGGCCAACTAGGGCAGCTAAGAGGGTCCCCCCCCCTCCTCCTAGGAGACCCTTAGAGGAGCAGTGGAGGGAAGAAATAGAATCCAGTATCTCTTCCATTGAAAGGGAAGAGGGCGAATTTTTCTGATAAGGAGGAGGAAGAATTAAAACTCCTGGAGCAATTCAGTCATTTTTCAAGCCCAAGGATTATCAGCTCCTTTTAGCTAAGGCTATATAGGCCTTAGAGTTATATGTTTTACCACCTTCAGAATATCTGAAGGCGGTCAAAAGCAAAATTAAATCCAGATCCGGGGGCAACTGGTAAGTCTTCCCTCCTCAGGAATTTACTGAGAAAGGTTTTTCCTTTCCTGAGTATTTGAGCGTCAGCTCAGAGCAGAGTGGGACAAGCCCATGGTCAATAAGCAGTTTTTCCCGCTTTTGCAAAAAAGTTATATGCTCTGCCTAATTATGCTAATGAGTTATTACAGGTTTCTCCTGTGGACGCTCCAGTGGATGCCATCCAGCCGACGGGTCTAGTATCTGAGGATGGTCGGGGTACCATCAAAGACCAAACCGATAAGAAGGTGGAGGCAACGCTCAGAAGGATCCATGAGGCAATTGCCATGATGGTAAGAGCGGCATCTACAACATCCATCGCCTCCAGAGCGGCAGTCGTGTGGTTATGTAAGTTGATGCAGATTGTTCCAGAGAACAATCGGGCTGTGCTGGAGGGAAATTCTCGTGTCCTTAAGTCTGGTTCCTTTTCAGCGGTCGCCACTCTGGACATTATCTCCTTTGCTTCCAGGGCCATGGCATCCACGGCGGTGGCCAGACGGCTACGCGCCTGACACGCGGACTCTCTCTCCAAGCTATTGTAACAGCTTATCCCTTCCTAGGAGATCGGCTCTTTGGAGAGGCCCTGGACAACATCCTGGTGGAAACCAGGGATAAGTAAAAGGCCATGCCCAGATCCCTGCGCCGTTTCGATCGGCGAAACCCGCAGTCCCTTCGTACCCAGCACTCTCTCCCTAGATTTCGACAAGACACCAAAAGGCCTCGTGGGAAGCGTCCAAGCAGTCTGGCAAACGTGGTTCCTTCACACCCAGATTCCACAGGCCTTTCAACAGAGGTGTTCGGGGAGACAGAGGTGCCAAACCCAAACAGGCATGACTATCCCCCCCTTCCGGTGGGTGCCCGCTTTTTACATTTTACGGAAGCTTGGACAGGCACGCAGGCAGATGCCTGGGCAGTAGAAGTGATGTCACAGGGCTATCCGATAGAGTTTCTGCACCAGCCTTCAGGGCGGTTCCTCAAGTCACCAGCCAGCAAATCAGTGATCAGAATCTTAAAACTGCGACGCTCTCGCATGGAAACTCTGGAGGCTGTAGCGGACTCTCTATCTCCCAACGAGTACCTCACTTCCATAGATTTGACGGAAGCATACCTCCATGTGCCTATTCACCCAGCACACAAGCGATTTCTTCGCTTCTGCATTTATGACCAACACTCCCAGTACAGAGCACCTCTCTTTGGTCTATTCACGGCACCACGCCTATTCTCCAAGCTGAGCATCTATCCCAAGGTTCATCAGAGCTCAGGGCATCCATGTTCTGCCATAGCTAGACGAACTCTGGATCAGGGCCAGTACGCGGGCAGACTCCGTCAGCAACACGGAGCGAACACTACAATGTTTACAGAAACATGGATTCCTGATCAACTTCGAAAAGAGTTCACTGCTACCGACGCAGCGTATCGTACATTTGGGAACAGTAATCGACACCACTCGAAATGCTTTCTTTCTCCCGCTGGCCAAGGCTCAGAAGCTCAAAGAAGCTGCCACGAGGATTTACAGCTGCAGGTCCACACTCCTCATGGACCTAGCCAGACTTATGGGTCTGATGCTTGCCAGCATCGACATGATACAATGGGCCCGCCTGCACCCCAGACCATTGCAGATGTTTCTACGTCCCCATCTACTCTCCTTCATGGAGGAGAAGGTCCTCTACCTACAGGTACCCATTGGAGTCAAGGAAGAGCCTAAGGTGGTGGACAAACATGGACAATTTGTCGGCAGGCAAGAGCTACTATGTCAGCCACACCAGGGAGCTGTTCACCGATGCCAGTCTCTTGGACTGGGAGCAACCTTGAACTACACTCCAGTCCAGGGGACATGGCGGTCTGCGGAGAAGAATCTACCAATTGACCTCTTGGAACTCAGAGCGATCCGCTTGTCTCTGATTCCTTTTGCCCCTCAATTGTGTGGTCAACAAGTATTGATCAGGACGGACAACATATCAGCCAAGGCATACCTCAACAAGCAAGGCAGGTCTCGGTCATCTCAACTCCACAGGGAGGCGAGGAAGATCCTCTTTTGGGCAGAAAGACACGTCACCTTGTTGAGAGCAGAACATATAAAAGGGTCCGAAAATGTGCAAGTCGATTGACTCAGCCGAGTGGTGATACAGGAGGGAGAATGGGCTCTCCATCCACGTCTCTTCAACATGATAGTGGCTCAAGTCGGACGTCCCATGGTGGATCTGTTCGCCTCCTCTATGAACCTCACGCTTCCGAGATACTTCTCCAGATTCTTCCATCCAGAGGCTGAGGCGACAGATGCGCTCACGACACCCTGGCTCCAGGGTCTCCTATATGCGTTTCCGCCGTTCGCCCTGGTTTCCAGAACCACCCGCAGAATTCGGGAACTCAGAGCAAAGGTCATCCTAGTGGCCCTGAACTGGGCTCGTCACCCATGGTTCTCGGCAATACAGGAGCTGCCTATACTTCCACCTCTAGTTCTTTCAATACCTCCCGACATGCTGTTGCAGGGTCCGGTATGGCACCCAGATCCGGCCTGGCTGTGTTTGACCGCGTGGAGATGGAGCGGAGCAACCTATCGAAATTAGGTTATTCTTTCCAGGTTCTAGACACCATTTTGGCATCCAGACGACAGTCCACGGTCTGTATATATATAACACCTCATGTAAGGCGTTTGTGCGATGGTGTAGACGCAAGTAGGTGCAGCCACTGTTCCCTTCGATTGCTTCGCTTCTGGATTTCCTGCAGGATGGTCTGATTCGGGAATGAAGTCTGCTACTCTTCGGAGGCAGTTAGCGGCTCTGTCCTCTGTTTTCCCTTCCCTGGGAGGATACAAGATTTCCAAACATCTTCACATTCAACCCTTTCTACAGGGAGCGTTGACAAAATCTCTGCCTCAGGTCCATCGCCTTCCAACCTGGAGGCCGAATATGGTACTCAATGCTCTTACCAGTGCACCGTCCGAGCCTCTCAGGGAGGTGGGGTTGAAATGGCTGAGGATGAAGATGCTGTTTCTGGTCGCTATCACGTCTGCGGGAAGAGTGTCAGATCTCGGGGCATTGTCAGTGACATCGTCACTCTGCGTCTTTCATAAAGACAAGGTCGTGATTTGCACAGATTCTACCTTCCGGCCAAAGGTAGGCTCTAGATTCCACTACTCTCAAGAGATCTGCGTACCCACGTTCTGTCCTGCTCCCAAGCACCCCAAGGAACGGATTTGGCACACCTTGGATGTAAAACGGGCCCTCAAGGTTTACATAGCCAGGACAGAGGATTACAGGAAGACTGAGCCCTTATTCGTCAATATATCTCCACCTAGGTCAGGGGAGAAGATGTCTAGATCGGCAATCAGTTCGGTTCTGAAGGCCTGTATCTCAGAGGCTTACCGGGCCTCGGGTCAGGAAGTACCCAGTGGCATCACAGCTCATTCTCTGCGGAGCGCAGCAACCAACGCCGCTTTTACCAATAGAGCTTCTGTAGAAGAGGTCTGTAAGGCGGCTATGTGGTCATCCATTTCCACCTTCATAAGGCACTACCATATCAACACGCTTGCATCTGCAGACGCGGCTTTTGGGAGAAGAATTCTTCAGCACGTCGTTAACATGGAGGAAGATGACGACCCACCCGTATGAGGGACACTGCGCGGGGAGGTCCCATTGGAGATGTCCTCCACCTCAGAGGGAGAACGACCATTGGACTTACCGTGAGGGGTCCTTCTCCTCTGAGGTCAGGAGGACATCTCGGCCCTCCCATTTTCATCTTCCTCTTCTACTTCTTCTGTGCTGATTTCTTCTCTTGTATTTCTGTTTATACTCTGCCTTTGTTCATAGTTGCAGAGTTTTTCTTGTTTAATCAGTTGGTATTACTGTTTGCAGTTACGTTTTTCTAGGGCAAGGCCACTTCATTTAGGCTGCAAGCACTGCTTTCGGAGTCCCAGAACTGGAGATGGGCTATTCCGGAGGCGCCAACAGGAAGGGGAAAAACTATTTCCTGCCTCCCTACAGGCACGGTGGGAATAACCCATTGGAGATGTCCTCCTGACCTCAGAGGAGAAGGACCCCTCACGGTAAGTCCAATGGTCGTTCTCACCAATACAGTAGCTGTTTCCTCCAGTGAGTGTGAAAGGGGATTTTCCCAGATGAACCTGAAAGGTCCTCCTTGTCAGTCAAAACCATACCATCTTTATTGTTAACTAGGAATAAGGCCCATTGTAGACACAATACAATGAGCTCTAGAAGGAAAGAAAGAATGAAGGAAGGAAAGAAATAGAGAAAGAGGGAGAGAGAGAAAGACAGAAAGAAAGAGAAAGGGAGGGAGGGAAAGGATGAAAGAGGGAGAGAAAGAAGTCAAAGAGATGGGGAGGGAGGGAGGAAAAGAACGCAAAGAGATAGGGATGGAGGGAGGAAGAGAAAGAGGGAGGGTAGGAGGGAGGGGAAGAATGCAAAGAGATGGGAAGGAAGGAAGGGAGGGAAAGACTCAAAGAGATAGGAAGGAAGGAAGGAAGGAAGGAAGGAAGGAAGGAAGGAAGGAAGGAAGGAAAGCAGAGAAAGAGAGAAGGAGGGACAGAACGCAAAGGAAGGAAGGGAAAGAGGGAGGGAAAGGAGAGAGAAGACCAAGAGATGTGGGGAAGAGAAAGAGGGAGGGAGGGCCAGGGAAGGGGGGCTTTCCAGCTCTTCCCCAGCTCTGCGGGCTAGCGGGGAAAGGCAGGGGGCCCTCTGGAAAGGTGGCGCGGGAGCCTCTGTAGGCCTCTCCCTGCCCGTCTGCTTCAGTGGGTGAATGGGGAAAGGTGGTGTGGGGGCTGCCGGAGGCCTCTCCCTGCCTGTCCGCCTCAGAAGGTGGGAGGAAGATACCGTGCGCCCTCCGGATCGTTGGGCCTGGCCATTGCCACAGAGGATACTGAGGGTGAGAGGCTGAGTGGTGCTTTCCTGTTCTCGCAGCCCAGCCATGGATGACTGGTGTGGCGCCACTGTGGTCGACCTCAGTGTCACAAGTGTCCTGGGTGCAGAACATCCATCCTCTTCAGCGGCTGTCTGTAGACTGAGGGCAAGAGTCTGGCTGCTGGCTGTGTGGGTGGGACTCAGGCCACGCAGCCACCAGCGCAGCCAGGGGATTGCAGAGGTTTGGAGTGGCAGTTCATGAGGCCAGCTGATTTTGCCACACATCGAATCTTGCCACCACAAATGGCTTTTATATATAAGGAAAGGCTAAAAATCATTGGACTTCCCTTAACAGTCTTTGATCCAACAAAGTATGTTAAAACACGGTTATCATTCAGCGTTAGACACCAAAAGCAAGAACCGAAAAAGAACTGAGAAAGTTGGTGACATGTCTAAAGTTTGGAAAATGCTTTAAAGTAGACATAAGTCTGTAGTGCATGAAAATAGTATTGTTTCAAAGAATCCCATGTGTTTTTCCTTCATTTCCCTTTGGAGAATTCTGGCACCTCTTTTTCCAGGAAAAAAAGGCCTCCTCTTACAGAGATCTTGGACCCTCTGCCCCTCACAGTAGACAGTACTGACCTTGACGGGCCAAGGGCCTGATTTGGTGTAAGGCAGGCTTTTGTGTTCATGTCAGCAGTGAACCGGCATAGAATCCTAAAATATCTTTTGTTTCATTCCAGCAATGTTTCAATCCATCCAGTTGGATTTAAATCTGCAGATAACTCATTTTTAATTTCTCTTCCTCCTTTTCAGGGTCTAGGGAGGCCAGTGTCTAAAGGTTCCTGGGACTGCATCACCTTTTACAGACTAAGCAAGTAAAGAAGAGCCATAGTGTCACCAGGATATAATTTGGGAAAACAAACATGAAGATAAAATCCACAATTTCATCTTCGGATAAGAAAAACAGCCCCAAGAAGACTCATAAAAATTGAGAGGAGAAGACATCCCCTGTCCAGATTTCATAGACTTCAAACGTACAACCGGGGGAGCAGGAGAGCAGTATGCTTATCCCTCAGGAGACAAAATCACGATCAGAACCTCCAAGTTCAGAAGAGTCCACTCATTATTCCTGTGAAGATGATGATGTTTTGCTAACTGAAGAGCAAAAGTATAAGTTTTTTCAGATCTTGAGGGTTTTACTTGAAGAGCGAGGCTCTTTAAAGGATGGTAAGAAGAGAAAAGTTCAGCATGATGGAAAGATCTTGAAGCTCATGTACATGACTGAAGGGTGTGAAATAATCATTCAGGATTTTTATGGGCATTTCCAATTCAAGGAAGTAGTGTCAACAGAAGATATTTACCTTAGATGGCGTGGAAATGAGAATGCTGAACCTCTGAGCGTGGAGAACCTCCAAAACGTACGGAATGAACTGAGGTTCCTGAAAATTCTTAATGAAAGGGGAGATGCTTGTTTTTCCAAGGCCATCAATGAATTCGTGGAAGAGTTTGAATATGTGCAGAAAAATACCACTTTGAAATTGATTTGTGATGACATTATTCTGACCTTTGTCTCTGGTAAAGGTACGAATATGGCCACGGTTACATATGATGATTGTGAGGAAAAACCCAAATATACAATGAAAGTAGAATGTTGGATTATGTTTTGGAGGGTTCTCTACTTAGACTTCCCTAAAATTCGTGAATGGATTGACATCTTAAAAGATTTGCATGCCCTTTTTACACCTCTCCTAAATTTTATATCTGATTGGTTTCACTCTTGGAAGAAACACCAACAAACGCAGTAATCAGTATGTGCCTGTTTCTAGTTCACGGTCACAGTGGAAAGCTTCCTTGCATTGCTTTAAATGAATTTGAAAGTTCTTAAGCAGGGGGTTGAGATTTCCCCCACCCGTTTCTGCCTCCTGTGAGAAGAGGTCTTCCCTGAAAGACATCTTCAAGGAGTCTCTCCTAATTAGGGTTGCCAGGCCCCACTGGGGGTAGGGGAATCCCCTGCTCCGGAGCCTCTCCCCCTGGTGCTTATCAGCTGGCTGGAGGGTGACTTACCAGTCACCAAAGGAGTCCTAAGCCTGCATTGCCAGCAACGTGGCAATGTCACTTCTGGCATGCACCAGAAGTGACGCCATCACATTGGCAGGGATGCGGGGATGCTCTGGTGTTTGGACAAAAACTAAATGGTAAAAATGACTTCTGCTATGGAGTTTTTGCCCAAATACCAGAGCGTCCCTTGCTGATGTGATGACATCAGTTCTGATGTGTGGTGGAAGTGATGTCACCGCAATGCTGGCCTAGACTTCTCTTTGCTCCCGGTAAGCCCCCACCCACCCCTTCTGGTTGCCAAGGGGTAACTGGCAATCCTACCCTTTATTCATTTGCTGTCAAATATTTAGATTCATAAACTACTAATCTTATTTTCGAGTCCAGTAGCACCTTAATGCCCAAACCGACTTCCAGAGCTCAAGGTTTTGAAATCCAAAGTGCCCTTTGTCAGATACAAGTAGGAATGGTGATCCCGGAGCACTTATATCCCAGTCAGAAGGTGGGAGGAATGTTGCATATCCTTCTGACTGGGGCTTGAGGCTTTAGAGGTCTCCATTCCTACTTGTTTCTGAGGAAGGGAGCTTTGACTATCGAAAGCTTATGCTCTTGTTGGCCCTTAGGGCGCTACTGCACTCAAATCTCGCTCTTCTGCTGCAGACCACCATGGCTACTCAGTTTATTTTGTTTTCAGCTTTCTTGAGTCAGAGATGCTCTTCAGTTTAGGAACATTTTAGGAGGCAAGACAGTGAAACGTACAACCCAAAGGGTATGTTAAGGACATACAGACTTCTAGATCAAGCCGTGGCATTCTAGATCGTCATTATCTTTCTGTAGTAGAAGCCAGCCAGATGTCTGAACCTTCTGAGTTCTCCTGGCTACTAGGCACTGAGGGACCTATCCTCCATGAATCAGTATAATCCCTTTTGGTAGTCAGCTCCAAAAAACTTTAGAAACCCTGCAGAAGGAAAAGTGGTGATTTGGAGTGGAATAATGGTGGGTGAGGAAAAGCGTTAAATGCTGCTCTTCTCCCTGTTGCTTCTTTGCTCTCAGCTGCCTCCAAAACAACATGGCACCGGGATTCTCATATATATATATATATATATATGTGTGTGTTATATGTAGTTAGTCTCTATTGCCTTTTTCTCTTCAAAAGTTTTTAAAAAGCCACTTCTTAGGACCGAACTACATGTTACATTTTCCCACATGCAGCCTTGCAAGTCCCCCATGATTTAGAAATGCTGCAGGGGCCTTATCAGGACTGTGGTGCAGGGGAATGAGGGCTCCCCCCACACTGTTCTCAGGGGGCATTATTAAGCGCTCTGAGGGATGCATGTGCAAGCATTCTGTTCATATGTGGCCCTCCTGATGAGAAAAACAGCACCTCTCCAGTGTTGTTTTGAGTAGAGAAAATGCTTTGATGCCAATGCCCTGAGGGCACTAAGGTTCTTTGACTTGTGTGGCTAGCTGATAAACCACACAGTAAAACAATTATCCGGGCAGTAAAGGGTAACAAAAGGATTCATTTGAATAAAGGAACACTTCACAGCTTGTAGATGTTCCATGAGCAAATACAGGGAGCAGACTTACATACTCTACTTGCTCCTCCCAACTTTACATCATTGTTTACATCATTCACACATGCTCAGTTTAGATTTCTTTGTCTGGTCAGTCATCAATCACGTATAAGACAAACAGGATGTTACTTGGCCGCGTCTCAACTCTACAATGCAGGTGCTTGTCTTATTAAAATAGATTTAGACATCTGCTCATTTTCTTAGCTGCCTGCATAAACTCCTTTCATCTTTGAATGAACTCTCAGGCTGAGTTCGTTTTCAGTACAAAACTTGGATGTTTTCATTACAGAAATGGTTCTTTGACATTAATATATGCATATAAAATACAACAGCGCTCTTAATATAGGTTATTTCTGTTGAGAGTATATATAGGATACATTGGATCATGAAAAATAGCACTCAATATATTTAACTTTCTATAAGCACCTTTTAATATTGCAGTGATCTATGACATAAAGCTTTAGTAGATATTCTGAATCTATCAGTTTTTATTTTGGACCCCCTAGAACATTTCTGTTAATTTTATACCCTTTTTTTCTCTAAATTGAACCTTCTAATTTGTAAAATATGCTATCTTACTTTAGCCAGCAGGGGTCCTCTTGTATGATACAAATTCTGTACCTCTTAATTGGCTTCTAATGAGTGACAATAGTCATGATTAATTACTTTTGCTCTAGCTAAATTTCCACATCACGCACCTGGTCAACTCTTGATCATTTTCTAACATTTTGCTTTTTGCTCAGGTTAATTTTAAGTGTATAATGCTTTCTCTTTAAGCATGCATCTTTTTGTCCTAAGCTTAATAACTTCCTATAACAAAGCTTAAAATAATTCAGCTAGCTGCTGCTTCTTACAAATATCTTGTACCATAGTCTTGGTAAATATTCAGCTTTACATAAAATATAAAGTCAAAACACACACACACATCAGAAGATGATTTCTCTGTCCTTCCATTTACCCCAATTTAGGCTTTGCTAACAACATCTTGATTAATTATTTCTAGTTGTTTTGAAGTAAAAGGCGTCCACCATTGGCAGTGGGCTTTCTGCCAGTAAAACTCTCTTCACTGGCATCAATTCAATTCATTAAGCAAATCTTTCTCAAAGTCTTCTCTATTTTAAAACAATAAGCTAAAAAGGCAAATATATAGATATTGCTTTTAAATTCCTTTAAGATTTCCACTAATAATATTTAAAGCATATTAAACTGAAAGGAGAGTTTAGTTTAAAGTTTCTTTAAAACAGCTAATAAACTTCTGACCTCACATTTTTGAAGCAGAGAGGTTCTCATAAATCTTAACATATGACAGCTTAAAGCAGTGGTGGAAAGTACTGTCCTAATTAAAAGTCTGTTGACATCATAATACCTGCTTGTTAGAAGATTCTTCTGCTGTCAGTTAAAGTGATTTAAAACACCTGTTTTTCTACAATTTTACTTAGTGTATAATAGGTTGTTAATTCTCCAGGAAAATCCCAAAGAATTTCTTCCAAAGATTCCTGGAAGTCAGCAATAATCAATAGACAATCACTTGAACCCTTGAATTGGCCCCTACACTTTCATTGGCAAAAACTTGAACCCTGTATCTGCTTTGCCTGCCAGCGGTCTTACTTTTTACATTCAAAATGTAATATTTTATGAAAAGAATGGCATTTTTAAAGTATCTGTATTTTTAGAACATCTATATATAATCTGAAGGATCTTTAAGATATTCCACTTAAATGTGGCAAGTTGCAACTGGTTTCATTTGGGCTATTTCTTAGTATGGGCAAAGAGCCTTGGATATGAACTCATTGTTTCATTCTCTGTTGTTTTTGTATCCTTGACAGTCTTGGACTGTACATCCTTCTTTTGTTATATACATTAAGGTGGGGGGGAAGTCATCCATTGTTTCTGTCTGTATAGGAATGCTTAAGAGTGGTTGTTTGAGCATCTCAGGTTTTATCGCTGTATTTTTCTAACCTTGTTTTTATGATACCATTGAGGCAATAAAGAATGCTTAATATGACCATTTGTGCTGGCCTTATTTGAAACATACTTGTGCTTGGTCTTCACCCCCTGGAAACTGGTTATAAATGGTATAGGAGGCAAAGTGCTAGATTGGGGGAAGAGCAGGGTTCAAATCCTCACACTGCCTTGGAGTTCACTTGTGGCGCAGTCCTAAAAAGAGTTGCGCCCTTCTAAGCCCATGCATTTAGAAGGCTGCAACTCTGCTTTAGGACTGCATTGTAAGTCCACTGACATCAATGGGTTTACAAGCCCTACTGTATTGTCTCGGCCATTGATCGTGTTGACTCATACTGCATAATCTGCTTTGAGTCTCAGGGAGAAAGGCAGACAAATGATGTAAATAAACATGTAAAACAAATAAAAGTGTAAATTCTGCTTAGAGTTGCATTACTGGTGAGAGAAGACT
The DNA here is from genome assembly GCA_029375565.1 of Gekko gecko. Classification (NCBI taxonomy): domain Eukaryota; kingdom Metazoa; phylum Chordata; class Lepidosauria; order Squamata; family Gekkonidae; genus Gekko; species Gekko gecko. The sequence goes on from JAPDNY010000002.1 coordinate 9,157,131, forward strand.
GGCGTCCAGGTCTCTACACTGCTGCAATGGGGTTGGCGTGAGTGATCGTGGGCCAGTCGCAGCTTAACCTAGGTCACAGTAGCCCTGTTCGTACGTGACCATGAACACATGTACATCTGGTAGGTGGAATCACAGAACTGGAAGGGGCCATACAGGCCATCTAGTCCACCCCCCCTGCTCAGGGCCGGCTCGCCCACTAGGCAAGCTAGGCGCTCGCCTAGGGCGCCGGCCCTGCAGGGGCGCCAAAATGCCCCCCACCCCCCCCCATGAAAAGCCCCCCGGGCCGCCCGGTGCCAGCAGCCCCGGCTTTCCTGGGTGCCTCGCGGCTGCAAGGCACCCAGAAAAGCCGGCGCGCTGCTGGGAGGGAAGGGGCAGGCGTTCTAAGCCCGCCCCTTCCCCGGCTCTCCCAGGCGCCTCGCAGCTGTGAGGCACCCGGGAGAGCCGCACCGCCACCACTGGGAGGAAAGGGGCGGGCGTTCTAAGCCTGCCCCTTCCCCGGCTCTCCCAGGCGCAGCTGCAAGGCGCCTAGGAGAGCCGGCGCACCACTGGGAGGGAAGGGGCGGGCGTTCTAAGCCCACCTCTTCCTCGGGTCTCCTGGCGCTGGGCCATCTCCAGGCCCCACCGGGAGGTTGGCATCCCCAGTGGGGTGGGCGCCCCAGGCTGTCCTGCCTAGGGCGCCCAGACACCTGGGGCCAGCCCTGCCCCTGCTCAATACAGGATCAGCCTAAAACATCCCAGATAAGTGTTCATCCAGACACTGCTTGAAGATGGCCAGTGAGGGGGAGCTCACCACCTCCTTAGGCAGTTAATTCCACTACTCTCAGCATAAATCCCCCCCTCCCCCAATATCCAGCTGGTACCTTTTGGCTCACAATCTACACATGAGCACACGAACCTGCCTTATCCTAAATCAGACCCTTGGTCCATCGAGGTCAGCATTCTCTACTCAGACTGGCAGCGGCTCTCCAAGGTGTCAGGCAGTAAGTCCTAGCCTCTGCTGGCAACAGTAACAGCTCCCTGTCCTCCTCTGTGGCAGCTTTTCAAATACTTAAAGAGAGCAATCATGTCCCTCCTCAGCCTCCTCCAGACTGATCATTCACAAGTCCCTCAGCCTTTCCTCGCAGGACTTGGTCTCCAGGCCCCCGATCATCTTCGTCGCTTTCTTCTGTGCCTGCTCAGTTCTCTCCACATCCTTTTGAAGTCAGGCCTCCGGAACTGCTCACGGTACTCCCGGAGCAGCTTGGTCAATCCGGTGTATACACCCCAAGACTGGGTTAGCCCTTTTTGCTGCTGTATCACACTGACTAATCATGTTTAGCTTACCTGTACCCCAAAGTCTTGTTCACACACACTGCTACTCAGAAGTGTATCTCCCACCCAGTATGCGTGATTATTTTTGTGCCTTGTGAAGAGATTTATTGTTGATATGACAGCAAGAGGAACGGTGGGAGAGGAGAAAGATAGGATAAAAATGTAATTAATTAGACTTTATAAAAATGGGCCAACTGAGGGTGAAATTCTCAGTTCATAAACTGAGGTCAAATTTGTATTTGCATTTTTAAATCAGCTGCGTGCTGCTGTGATGCCATCTTTCTCTATGCTTGTTTGAATGTCATTTGGAGAATACTCTCTAAAGCTGTGCGGAGGTGCAACGACAGTGGCGCCGCCCCGAAAGGACAATAAGCATGTAGACATGCGAAAGTATGTTAGCACTGTTGAGGTATGAAAACAACACCAAATGTGGACAGCTTTTTTGAAGACGGAGTCAAAAGGTGGGGACACTAGTGCATGCAGATTCGGCCTTAGTCAGCCCGTTACTCTGATTTGCATCCAGCCCCACACTTGTGAGGCAAAAGGCCCAAAAATCCAGGGTGCAGTTTGCTCTCTCGTCCCTCTTGTGTTAAGTGGGTAGAAAGTTGTGGAGTAAACCATTGTGTACATGGGCCTCTTTGTGGAACAACATCCTCATATATGACCATTTGTGTGTGAGAGGGGAGGATCTGCATGGTTGTACCTATGGTTGCTGGGTTATGGGAGGTTTGGAGGGGGATAGTGGAGGTGTGTGCAATGTCTGCTGTATCCTCACATCACCTGGATTCAGAGTGACACAAGGTAGTTCTAAGAAATGCTGGATTCCAGGGTTGCAGGTGATGTCAATGTGATTTTAGAATGATTAAAGGGTTGGAACACCTTATGAAGAAAGGTTAAAACGCTTGGGGCTCTTTAGCTTGGAGAAACGACGGCTGAGGGGTGACATGATCGAGGTTTATAAGATTATGAATGGGACTGAGCAGGTTGAGAAAGAAGTACTTTTCTCCCTTTCTCACAATACAAGAACTCATGGGCACTCCATGAAATTGCTGAGCAGTCGGGTTAGAACAGATAAAAGGAAGTACTTCTTCACCCAAAGAGTGATTAACATATGGAATTCACTGCCACAGGAGGTGGTGGCAGCTACAAGCATGGGCAGTTTCAAGAGGGAATCAGATAAACATATGGAGCAGAAGTCCATCAGTGGCTATTAGCCACAGGGTATAGATGGGAACTCTCAGCCTGGGGCAGGTGATGCACTCTATTCTTGGTGCTGGGGGGGGGCAGCAGTGGGAGGGGGATTCTAGTGTCCTGGCCCCACTGCTGGACCTCCTGATGGCACCTGGTATATTTTGGCTGCTGTGTGACAGAGTGTTGGACTACATGGGCCATTGGCCTGATTCAACATTGGCTTCTCATGTTCTTAGGTACCATCAGTGTTTTTTAAACTTTTCTCCTGCCACAGCTCCAAGCAGCAGCAGACAACGTAGGCTGCCAGTGGGATGTCTCTCGCAAATAGCAAAAGGCCCGGCAGCCTTTGTTGTACCACTGCCAAACTGGAAGGCACTCACCTGGTAAATATATGCCAGGCCTAGAATTCCAAGTGCTGGATTGGAAATTTTGGGGACGGAGCCTGAGGAGGGTGGGGTTTGGGGAGGGGAGTGATGACCAAGGGAGCAATGCTTATAATTCAGGTAAATGCGAAAGCCGCAATACTAATGCCATCTTAAGAGCCAATATCTTCTCTCATATTATAGTGTATTTATTTATTTATTGGATTTATACCCCCCACACCAAAGCAGGCTCAGGGCAGCTCACATAAAACTTTTTAAACAGCTTTAGAACCAATTAAAACCAATATAAAACTAAAGCGTTATACATTCAGGTTTTCCTACACGCAGGGCCGGCTCACTCACTAGGCAAACTAGGCATTCGCCTAGGGCGGGCCGGCCTTCAGGGTGCCAAACTGCACCCCCCCACCAAAAGCCCCCCACCCCCGTCAAAAGCCCTGACCGGGTGACTGCCACCACCCGGAGACCAGGGTGGTGGGATGGAGCCAGCTGGCCGGCAGGAGCTGCCAGCCGCGGCAGGAGAGAGAGCCCACCAGCTCCACACCGGGAGCTACCGCAGCAGCAGCGGCTCCTCCCAAGAGTACGAGACACTGAATAGAAGCGAGGTAAGGCCCTAGGCAGAGCATGGAGGGTGGGAGGGGGCAGCAGCTGCCCTCCCCCCAAGAAAGGGCACCAAGCGCTCTCTCTTCCCCCCCACACACATTCAGGGGTGGGTATGCATTGCAGTCCATGGTAGAGGGCCCAGCCAGCTGTGCAGAGGGGCAGCGGTGCCGCTCCTGGCAAGCACAGAGGTTGGGAGGGGAGGAAAGGCGTCCACCACGGGCCCAGAGGCAGAAGCACGGCATTGGAAGCATTGGAAAAAGTGCAGAGAAGGGCAACTAGAATGATAAAAGGGTTGGAACACCTTCCCCATGAAGAAAGGTTAAAACACTTGGGGCTCTTTAGCTTGGAGAAACAACGGCTGAGGGGTGACACGATCGAGGTTTATAAGATTATGAATGGGGTTGAGCAGGTTGAGAAAGAAGTTCTTTTCTCCCTTTCTCACAATACAAGAACTCGTGGGCACTCCATGAAATTGCTGAGCAGTCAGGTGAGAACAGATAAAAGGAAGTACGTCTTCACCCAAAGAGTGATTAACATATGGAATTCACTGCCACAGGAGGTGGTGGCAGCTACAGGCATGGACAGTTTCAAGACGGAATTAGATAAACATATGGAGCAGAAGTCCATCACAGGGTATAGATGGGAACTCTCAGTCTGGGGCAGGTGATGCACTATATTCTTGGTGCTGGAGGGGGCAGCAGTGGGAGGGCTTCTAGTGTCCTGACCCCACTGATGGACCTCCTGATATTTTTGGCTGCTGTGTTGACAGAGTGTTGGACTAGATGGGCCATTGGCCTGATTCAACATTGGCTTCTCTTATGTTCTTATGTTGAAGGTCCCTGGAAGCCCCGTGGGGGGAGGTGGCCGGGAGAGGAAGGCAGGGGGAGGAACCTGGCTCAGCACCCCACCCCTTCCAGGCTGGGCCCCTCCCTGCCCGAAGATGGCAGTGCAGGGCACGGAGCCAGCCATCCAGCCACAGACCTGCGGGCCCCCTCCCCCCCTTCCGCTAGTCAGGTGATCCCCCTCCGAGTGGGTGGGGCTTCTGGGACAAGCAGGCGCCCTGGGCAGAATCATTACCCTCCACTCTGACAGAACTTTCCAGTTCAAAACCTCAGGCAGCAACACAGGTCCCAGGAAGATCCCTGTGAGAGGAATATTCACCTTTCCTGTGTCTCCCCCGCTCCACAGGCCAAGAGCATCCCTCCCCCCCCAGCACTCATTAATCCACTTCCTCTCCTTCCATTCTTCATCCTGGTTTCTCCTTTCTCTGGGTTTAGCAGCAGCTTGTGGAAGAAGGGGAGGAGGTTTAGACTGGGAAACAGCCCTGGGGAAAGAATTAAAATCTCCAGCACTGCTTACCCTGATCAAATCTGCAGGTACTTCTTTTGACTAAGAGTGACCGTAGCAAGAGATCTCTTGGGTCTCATTTGCAATGGCCACCAATGGCTTGGCAGTTTAATGAGAGAGAGAGAGAGAGAGAGAGAGAGAGAGAGAGAGAGAGAGAGAGAGAGAGAGACTTCAAAAAGCCCAAGAGAGAGCTCAGTTCCACCCCCTTCTCTTTTTGGCTGTGGACATCCCATCCCATCCTCAACAGATCCCTTTGGAGTGCCTCACAATCCTCCCTGGCTTTCACTACCCTGAACATCTTCGTATCATCTGCAAATTTAGCCACTTCACTGCTTACTCCCAACTCCAAATCATTAATGAGCAAGTTAAAAAGCATCGGACCGAGTACTGATCCCTGCAGTACCCCACTGCTTACCACTCTCCACTGAGGAAATTGCCCATTTGTAGTCACTCTCTGTTTCCTATTAATTAGCCAGTTTTTGATCCACAAGAGGACTTGTCCTTTTATCCCATGACTATTGAGCTTACTTAGGAGCCTTTGATGAGGAACTATATCAAAAGCTTTCTGGAAGTCAAGGTAAACAATATGTATTGGCTCCCCCTTGTCCACATGTTTGTTCACCCCTACACACCTGGTCAGCCCTTGGTCATTTTCCAACTCTTGCTCTTGTCAACAGCTTGTTAGCTTTAAACACAATTCTGTATTAGAAAATTAAAACCTTAACTAGTTTTCTTCTTTTTAATAAACATTCAGAAACATTTTATCCATAAGCTTTCATTCTCAGCTATGAACATTCAGAGATATTTGTTGTTGTTGTTCAGTTGCACAGTCGAGTCCGACTCTTCGCGACCCCATGGACCAGATTACGCCAGGCCCTCCTGTCTTCCGCTGTCTGCTGAAGTTTGCTCAATTTCATGTTCGCTGCACTGTCTAACCATCTCATCCTTTGCCGTCCCCTTCTTCTTTGACCTTCAATCTTTCCCAGCATCAGGGTCTTCTCCAGTGAATGCTCCCTTCTCATTTGGTGGCCAAAGTATTTGAGCTTCAACTTCAGGATCTGGCCTTCCAGGGAACAGTCAGGGTTGATTTCTTTTAGGATTGAATGATTTGATCTCCTTGCAGTCCAAGGGACTCTCAAGAGTCTTCTCCAGCACCATAGTTTAACAATTATTCTTTGCTATTTTCCCACTTTTCTGTAAAAGCCCACATTAACTTAGAAGAGGAGATTTTTCCTCTTATAGTGTACTGTTAGCCAAGTTGCTTTTGATAATTAATAAAGATGGGGAATCATGATATTTAAGAACAATTGGCAATGAAGGGAGCAAAGCCTTTGTATACAAGAGTCCTGCCCTTTCCAGTAAAACCAAGAATAAACACAGTAACCAAGTCTTTTAAAGAAATGGATTCTTTACTGAAGGTTTTTCACAAATGTACAATAAATTCAAGCACACATAGACCTAGGAAAATTAGAAAAAGATAGCAACATTTGCTTTAGCAGGTAAAAATTGTTGGTGGGTGATACATGCCTGATCCTGGAGAGATGGAGCAATCTACAGGAAAAATAATGGAGAGTATAAGGGATTAAGGGTCGTATTCTGTACCAGCAGAACATGTGGTTAGACTCAGGCAGTGCTACACCTAGAGTCAGCAAGGTTCAGGTCCTGCTCTTTTATGCACTGTGGGGCTGGGGGGTGGGCTTTGCTGACCACCTCCCTTGGTCTGTCCCCCTGGTCCATTCCTCCTCCCTGATCTGTCCCCTGGAAATTGTCTAAAAAATCTGGTTGCAGGAGGATGGGGCAGGGTTGGGCGATGTTGAATCTAATCATTTTACCAGTGGCACGTTTGGAGAAAAATAGCTGAGTCCAGGGGTATTGTCTTCTAATGGCTCTGGCTGATGAGTTGATGAGTTTAGCTGGGCTGGCTGATGAGTTGAGTGATGAGTCAGCCAGCTAGTCCCTTCCTGGCAGAGGCTCCTTTGTTATGCTGTGGAGCCTAAATTCATCACCTGATGAAGGCGAAGAGAGGTGGGGTGGGGTGTTGCCTGCATGTTGAAGGAAAGGTTTTGCTCATGGAGTCTCTTCAGGATTTTAAGCCCCTTATTGCAGAATATGGCGTTTCCCCATAGAATATGGTTACTAGTTTCTGTGGGTTTTCTGTGTCTAGGGAGCTGGTCTCTCTTCCTGCTGCACTTCTGGTAAGAGATGGCAGGTAACCTCGGGAACCATTGGCACATCATCTCAGGAGAAGGCTTTTCCTCTGCTGGCACATGTCTGCAACTGGCATCATTTTTGGGTCACCACACAGTTCAGTCCCTTTTTGCACCCTGATTGCACAGTCCAGTTTTTATCACTTATGAACTATAAAAGTCCATAAGAGCACTATAAGCGCCTTGCAGGGCAACAGTACACCTGTCCTTTGGTTCACCTTAATTAGGCTCTTCCTTTGAAGTAACATTGGCAGTGGTGCTTTCCAGTTAGAATTACTGGCATTACACCTATTCAGTTCATTTAAGTAAAGCTTTTTCAAGCAAACAATATCTTTTCTCTTTAAAATAAGTTAAAAGAGGCAAATATATGTATAGCTACTGCTTATCGATTCCTTTAAGATTTCCACTAACTCAATATTTTAAGCATTTTGAACTGAAAGGAGAGTTTTAAAGTTTCTTTAAAGCTGCTAATAAACTTCTGACCTTTGAAGCAGAGAGGTTCTATTAAATCTTAACATATGACAGGTGGAAAGTACATCCTAATTAAAAATTGGCTTGGCATTGTCTAGGACAGAAACACCTGCAGTTAAAAGAAAAAAACTCCTTGACAATTAAATTTGATTAAAACACTTGTTTTTTTACAACTCTGCTTAGTGCCTAACAGGTTGTTAATTCTCCAGGAGAGTCCCAGAGAATTTCTCCCAAAGGTTTTTGTAAATCAGCAATAATCAATAGGCAATCGCTTGAACCCTTAAATTGTCCTCTACACAATGATGTGCCATGCACCTGAGGGCAGAGACACTGTTTCAGTCCTACAGAGCTGGAAAGTTCTTTCTCCACAGTGGGCCTATGCATGTGCTTTCCCAATGTGTGCCTGCATTTATTTATTTATCGTATGGCAGAGTTACACACAAGAAGTCTATCCTGTCCTTATATATATTTGAATTTTGGTTCCACAAGATTCTATGCTTGCCATAATTGATCCGGCTCAAGAACTGGCAGTCAGAAGACACTGGCCGGGACTGACTGGCTGCTTCGCAAAGTCCCGCCCACGTCAGCCCTGGTCAGTGTTTTCAGCTCAGTCTGCTCCACTCCTCCGACAGGAGAAGACCGTCTGGAGTGTGAGCGCAGGGACAGGCCCTCAAGGCTGAGGCAAGTGAGAGAAGCCCTTTTCCGCCCCCCACACCATCCCCTGGGCCTTCTATGAGGGGACTAGGCCCAGAGAAGGCCTTTTCCGTCCCCCACATGCCATCCCCTGGGCCTTCTATGGGGCACTAGGCCCAGAGAAGGCCTTTTCTGCCCCCCACACGCCATCCCCTGGGCCATCTATGGGGGCAGTAGGCCCAGAGAAGGCCTTTTCCGCCCCCCCATGCCATCCCCTGTGCCTTCTATAGGGGCAGTAGGCCCAGAGAAGGCCTTTGCCGTCCCCCACACGGCATCCCCTGGGCCTTCTATGGGGGCAGTAGGCCCAGATAAGCCATTTTCCACCCCCCACAAGCCATCCCCTGGGCCTTCTATGGGGGCAGTAGGCCCAGAGACACCATTTTCCGCCCCTCACATGCCATCCCCTGGGCCTTCTATGGGGGCAGTAGGCCCAGAGAAGCCATTTTCCGTCCCCCACACGGCATCCCCTGGGCCTTCTATGGGGGCAGTAGGCCCAGAGAAGCCATTTTCCACCCCCACACGCCATCCCCTGGGCCGTCTATGGGGGCAGTAGGCCCAGAGACACCATTTTCCACCCCCCACACGCCATCCCCTGGGCCTTCTATGGGGGCAGTAGGCCCAGAGAAGCCCTTTTCCGCCCCCCACACGCCATTCCCTGGGCCTTCTATGGGGGCAGTAGGCCCAGAGAAGCCATTTTCCGTCCCCCACACGCCATCCCCTGGCCCTTCTATGGGGGCAGTAGGCCCAGAGAAGCCATTTTTTATCCCCCACACACCATCCCCTGGGCCTTCTATGGGGGCAGTAGGCCCAGAGAAGCCCTTTCCCCCACACACTGCCTACTGCCCCCATTGAAGACCCAGGGGATGGTGTGTGGGGGACAGAAAAGGCCTTCTCTGGGCCCAGAGAAGCCCTTTTCTGCCCCTCTTCCCTTCCTTTCCCCCTTTTCCTTTCTTCCTCTCTCCTTTCTTTCACTCTTCCCCCTATTCCTTCCTTCCTTCCTCCCTTCCTTCCTTCCTTCCTCCCTCCCTTCCTTCCTTTCTCCAACCCTCTCTCCCTTCCACCTCCCTCCCTTCCTTTCTACGGCCCGTTGTCTTCCACCACAATGGCCTTTAATCCCTAGTAATAATATAAAACATGCAACCAAGTTGATACAATGGGTATGCAAACCGATTGGGCAATCCCCCTGAATACTAAAATCCACTCAGTCACAGATGAGGAGAGTTCAAAGAGCTCCGTCACATCTCTGGGTCTGGCTACTTTGTGCCTGCGTGGAACATACTTGACGAACAGCAGTTACATGTAAGTGCAACCCTGTTTTCCTTGTCATTAATACAACCTAAACCTCCTTCTAAATGTAAAACAGTCCCTCTCTAGTGATAACTCTTACAGGGAAGCAGTTAGGTCATTGTGGACTCTGAACTTCATGGTCTTAGGGGGGCCCCCTTCAGACTTGTAACATATACTTCAAATGTGAAACTGCAGCCTGCTTTTGGGGCCACTCTATTGAATCCAGGCTCTGAGTTCTTCTTCCTCAGAGGCCACCCCTAATGGCACCACTCTATTCATAACAGATAGAGAATTGCGAGGACTGTTGGGAAGTGGATTGAGTGTGGTGTTAGAAGCGGTTTCAACTGAAGCATTGTTATGCTAATATGTTCATAATGTTGAGGGGTAAACCATCTATGCTTTGAATCATTTGTATGCATCACACATAAGAACATAAGAGAAGCCATGTTGGATCAGGCCAATGGCCCATCCAATCCAACACTGTGTGTCACACAGTGGCCATAACCCAGGTGCCATCAGGAGGTCCACCAGTGGGCCCAGAACTCCCACTGTAACATACACTTCAAATGTGAAACAGCACCCTGCTTTTGGGGCCACTCTTCTGAGTCCAGGCTCTGACCCCTTGTGTTCTTCTTCCTCAGAGGTCACCCCAATGGCACCATTGAATTCATAACAGATAAAGTAGAGAACTGTGAGGATTGTTGGGAAGTGGATTGTGTGTGATATTAGAAGTGGTTTCAACTGATGGCATTATTCTGCTCATACGTTCATAATATTGAGGAGTAAACCATTCTGTCTTTTGAACTTGTCATTCTGTCTTTTGAACTTGTTAATATGCATCATACATAAGAACACGAGAGAAACCATGTTGGATCAGGCCAGTGGTCCATCCAGTCCTAGACTTTGTGTCACACAGTGGCCAAAACCCAGGTGCCATCAGGAGGTTCATCAGTGGGGCCAGAACTCCAGAAGCCCTCCCACTGTTGCCCCCCAGGCATAAAACTCAGTTCAGTAAAACTCAGGCACCAACTTAACCTGCTTTCCTCAGGCACCCGTGTCAGAACATCAAGTTTCTCTGATGAATAGTTGCAGTCCTGTTTTCCCCAGCTGGGCACCCATCCACAGAGCCACCAGAGAGTCCGGGATGCTGCCGAGCAGCTGATTCTCTCTCTTCCCCTGTACAATTATCAAAAGCATGGCAATTTAGTTCTTCTTTTGGTTAAAACTCAAGGGATTTCTCCCAAGATGACATTTGAAAGCAATAACATCAACATCAAGAGTAACATGATGTAACGCCTTGCAAACGTGCCTAGAAAAGTCAGTGTATAAATACCTCCTAAGGGCCGAGGCTGATCTTTGGGGTGGAGGGGGCCACTCTGCCGGTGTGAGGTTTGACACTGTCCCCTTGAGATGTGCACCTGTGGTTGTATTAGGTCACTGTAGTCTCGGCCTTGCAGGAGGGGCTTCTGGCTCCTTCTCATTAGCCGATACATAGCTCAGTGCCTCTACAAGGGAGAAATTGTAGCAAGCGAGGCCAGGATGGTACCGCTGCTGCTGTTGCTACTGCTGCTGCCCCACACAGCCTGTGGAGTGCTGAAGGCAAAATGCCCATTGAATCTGAGGGAAGATAACATCGGTGAATTGAATTATTACAGCCCCGGAGACCACATCATTAGCGGGCTCCTCTCGACAACTGGAGCTTCGTTCTTTCCCTTTCATACCCGTTTCCGCCGTGCTCCCTATGTCTTCCTGATCCCGTAAGAAATTACCTGGTGGTGATAGATTACAGTCGCATATGTTCCAATCCTCCCAGATTCCCAGGGACCATCCCCATATTCTGATGTCTGTGTCTGGTAGATCACCATCCATGTGTCTTGCCTTTGGGGACAGATGGAGGATATATATGAAGACTAACTGAGGGCCCAGCCTGCCATTTCAAAACACTGTGGTTGGTGAAGTTCACTTTTAGCTGCCTGACACAGCATACTTGGTGACAATTAGTTTGTGGATTTCTCCCCCCGCCCACATGACTTTAAAGAAGGGGACAGACCGGCTACACCAGTTTGGTGTAGTGGTTAAGTGCGCGGACTCTTATCTGGGAGAACCGGGTTTGATTCCCCACTCCTCCACTAGCACCTGCTGATGTGACCTTGGGTCAGTCACAAGCTCTGGCACAGCTGTTCTCTCAAGGACAGTTTCTGTCAGAAGTTCTCTCAGCCCCACCTACCTCACAGGGTGTCTGTTGTGGGGAGGGGAAGGGAAAGGAGTTTGTAAGCCGCTCTGAGACGCCTTTGGGCAGTGAAGGGCAGGGTATAAATCCAAACTCTTCTTCTCTTCTTCTTTTGCTTCGTGACCAGACACAGACGGGACATCCTCAATTTCTTCTAAGCGTAAAAGGCCAGGAGACGTCATCAGCCCCAATCTGTCCCCTGCATCACTGCATATTGAGGCTGTCAGATGTGTTTGAGCTGCAGCTGCCCTATAGTGAGTGGTGCAACTAATTCTGGAATGAAAATTAAGCATTCAATAACAATTTTAATGTGAAGAAAACTGCTGTGTTCCATTTACTAACACACCTGCTTTGGAAGGTAGCTGAGAACATATTATTGCAGAACAAATGAATAATGCAGAGTAGGCAGAGAAGGTTTTCAGGACTGTGGAGTAGGCTATTGCCACAGCAGCAAATACAGTATAGAGGAAGCAGATTAAGGCTTCCAGGAAAAAATGGAAAACTGGGAGAGGATGTACGTTTGCGTTGCATGCACTTTTCTTTCTATGTATGCTGAGCATCAGAACGCCCTGAGAACTAATTCATAAGGACTATTTTGCTGAACTTTAGACAGAGCCAAGCCATTGTTCAGATGTACAGCTTGAAAACTTCAGGTCAATTTCAGCAATCTAGAAGCAAATATAGGTTTTCCCATCAAGTGTCTAAGAGCAAGGGAAAGGATAAAGTGCCTAAGGAAATTCTGAGCATGCACTCAGGGCCGGCTCTATCACTAGGCCAACTAAGCAGGCGCCTAGGGGCGCTACTGGCAAACAGGGCGGCGGACAGACTGAGAGTAAGACTCGGTGAAACAGAGCAAGAGCCCAACGTGCTTTACAGGTGGCGGCGGCAGCGCTCCTCAGCTGTGCCAGGGGAGCAGGCGGAGTCATGGCATAGCTCAGGTGACCCATGGCCACTGCTCCAACAAGTCCGCCCCCGCCTCCTCCTCCACCCCATGCTGCCTTCGAGGACTGGACCGGCCAGGGGGGAGGGAGTGGGGGAGATGCCAGTGAGGGGCGAGGGAAAGGAGTGTGCCCACGAGCATCCTCCTGACTGGTGGGGGTGGTGATCGGGCAGCCCAGCAGGTGCAGGGGGGCTGCCTGCTGCGCTGGAGGGGGGGACACCTCGCCCACCCGGGATGGGGCCTGGTGGCAGTGCTACTGCTGCTTCTCGGACCTGGTGCCAAACCTCTCCAGCAACTAGGCCAGCTCATATGACTGATGACTGAGAGGTGGGCAGTCACCGCCAGGGCGCCGCTGCTGCAGCCGCCTCCGAGAACAAGGCTGCTGTTCCGAGCCATTGGGCTCCCCCCCCCACTTCCTTCTGCCCGGCTCTGTCCTTTGGTCTGTGCAGTCAGACGTGAGCCGGTTGGCCTGCAGCTGAAGGAAAGAGCAGGAGTCCTGCTGCAGCACCCGAGAGATGGACACCTGGGTTGTGGCTGCTGGGGGGGAGCTTCCAGGAGTCACACTGCAGTTGCTTCTTCCGAAGAGGTGTGGCTGCAGAAAATAAAGCTGCCCGCCCGCTTTTCTGAATTCCTCTTCCCCCCCAACACATACTTTTCTCCTCCCTTCGTTTTGCTCTCCCCTCCTTTCATTTCTCCACCCATCAATCCAGTCAAAGGATGCCTCACATGCCCGGGAATGCCCGGTGACTCGTCCTTGACCTTCCTAGTTCCACCTGCGGGACAGAAGTTAGCACTCCTCCTCCCCACCCCCCAGTTAGATTCTGTGGCATTTTAAACACTGCCCAGAGGCGGGGGGGGGTTGTTATCATCGTGGCTTGGTAAATGCTGTTTTAACTAAGAACATAAGAGAAGCCAATGTTGAATCAGGCCAATGGCCCATCTAGTCCAACACTCTGTCACACAGCGGCCAAAATATACCAGGGGCCATCACGAGGTCCAGCGGTGGGGCCAGGACACTAGAAGCCCCCTCCCACTGCTGCCCCTCCCAGCACCAAGAATAGAGTGCATCACCTGCCCCAGAATGAGAATTCCCATCTATACCCTGTGGCTAATAGCCACTGATGGACTTCTGCTCCATATGTTTATCTAATTCCCTCTTGAAACTGTCCATGCTTGTAGCTGCCACCACCTCCTGTGGCAGTGAATTCCATGTGTTAATCACTCTTTGGGTGAAGAAGGACTTCCTTTTATCTGTTCTAACCTGACTGCTCAGCAATTTCACGGAGTGCCCACGAGTTCTGTGATGGGTGGCAGGAGGGGGTCATCATGTAGACAAGGAAAGCAACATAAAGTTAAAAAAACAAAACAAGGCAACTAGCAGCAGGGTTTCTTTACAGGGGGCTAGCAAGGGAGAAGACCACATGTGCTGCATTTGCATTAACTATGTGCGTGTGTGAGCAAATGTGAAGTGCCTTCAAGTTGCTCCCAACTTTGCATTCTTCCTAAAATGCATTTATATTTGAAAATTGGTGGGCCTGGAGTGGAGTGGAGGTGCCAGAAGGTATCCTCACCTAGTGTGCAAAAAAAACCCCAGGATGGGAAAGCAAAGCCTCTGATGAACGGAACTTGGTATTTACACAGTAGGAATTTCATTTTACAAGCGTCCGTAATAAAACCAGTAATAAAAGCTGTGAACGTTCGCAGTACAAGCCCATTTTCAGCAGACTTTTCAGGTACCACTAATTAAAAGAATGGAAGTCCAAACTGTTTTATGTTAATTTGCTTTATCCACTTATTAGTTCTGAGACATTTCAGCAGATGTTGCTATCTGCACATACAACCTAGCACCATTGAGGAAATGACATATGGTCGGGGGGAAGAATCACGAATGGACAGGAGAAGGAAGGACATACAAGCAGGTGGGAATGTGGGTGGGCTGGAAGGAGGAGTTGTGGTCCTGGTGGTGGTCAGAGAGGGGTCCCCCTGAAATCTTGAACCAGCCTGCTTCTACCCATCACACTCGCCTTTAAAGCCATCTCTGCTTGTGGCCTTGTGGCTATAACCACAGTCACTGAAATACTCATTGAGTAATGAAGAATTTCCGTTTGTCTGTCCTGAATGCACTGTAAATTAGCTTAACAGAGCGCACGAAAGGTGTAATACAGTTTGAGAGGGGGAGAAAAAGGTCTCTGAATCCAGATTCTCCACCCCATCTATAACTTAATAAACCTCTATCATGTCTACACCCCGTGCCAGTAATGTTTTATATGTCTGGAGCAGAGATGGTAATAATTCTGATTTCCCAACATGGAAATCAAGCTTTGTTAGGAAAGCCTTGTCAGGAAAGTGTAGCCCCTAGCAAGATCCAAACCTGTTTAGCTTCAGCCAGGTGGGTGCATCCTGTGGCTGTCCAACATACCTTTGGGGGTGTCATTTTAAGAATAAACTCCAGGCCTGGAAAGATTCCCTAGAGTTAAAGAAGAAAGCCCAGAAGCTGTTTTCATGTCATGGAGTATGATAATATGACACTTCTGTTTCATTGCAGGATTGACTATTCAAAGTTCTGGCACATTCTGTCCTTCACGTTCAGCGTTCATGAGATCAATCGAAATCCCCGGCTCTTGCCCAACATTACTCTGGGCTTCAACATCTATGAGACTTTGTCCAGTGCAAGACTGACTTACGATGCTGCAGTAGATCTGATATCTGCAGAATGGAAGAACGTTCCCAACTACCACTGCGGAGGTCAGAACAACCCACTGGCTGTTCTTGAAGGAGCAACCTCTGACATCTCTAACTACATTTCCAACATACTGAACATCTACAAAATCCCACAGGTATGCATGAGGGGGGAAACTGAAGCCAATTCTTTTTCCGGTCACTCCTAAAAAAATCAAGAAAGGGGCAAGGGACATAAAAAATTGAGACTACAGAAAGACTATAGTTACAGGTTGGTTTGAGAGATGTTTCTATCCCTATGATAGGGACATGTTTTGCAAACTTCCACTTCTGCTAAAACTAAGTTGGCAAGATTTTTTTACAAATAGACAGACAGATAGATAAAATATAGTCCCCTATGTTTATAATTAGATATAAATGTACACACCACCAACAGAAAATCCTCCACAACCCAGTCTCTAAGAAAAACAAATCTGTTTCTAGCTTTTAAGTGACTCTTAGGGATATGATTTTGGTGACTGATCCTGTACTTGTTCCCTTGATGATGCCCCCCAGGAATCCAGAAGGCTCCTATTTTGAGTTCCGTTCTTGGTAACACTAGTTAGAGAAATTACATAACATAAGAACATAAGAGAAGCCAATGTTGAATCAGGCCAATGGCCCATCTAGTCCAACACTCTGTCACACAGTGGCCAAAATATACCAGGTGCCATCAGGAGGTCCAGCAGTGGGGCCAGGACACTAGAAGCCCTCCCACTGCTGCCCCCTCCAGCACCAAGAATAGAGTGCATCACCTGCCCCAGACTGAGAGTTCCCATCTATACCCTATGGCTAAAAGCCACTGGTGGACTTCTGCTCCATATGTTTATCTAATTCTCTCTTGAAACTGTCCATGCTTGCAGCTGCCACGACCTCCTGTGGCAGTGAATTCCATATTTTAATCGCTCTTTGGGTGAAGAAGTGTTTACTTTTATCTGTTCTAACCCGACTGCTCAGCAATTTCATAGAGTGCCCACGAGTTCTTGTATTGTGAGAAAGGGAGAAAAGTACTTCTTTCTCAACCTGCTCAATCCTATTCATAATCTTATAAACCTCGATCATGTCACCTGCTGAAAGGGCCCATCTGATTCCACCTGGTGGTCCCAACAGGTTTATATCGCTGCAACCGATTTTATTGTTTATCGTTTTTATGATTTAATGTGGTTTTATTGTAATTAGTCTTTCATATGCCCTGAGCCCGTTTGGGGAAGGTGGAATAAAAATCCCTAAATAAAATAAATAAATAAGCCTGCTTATTTACAGGGAACAGCTATGGCCCACTGTCTTGCACGTGCATTAAAACCTGTCAAAGTGCTTCTGACAACAACCTTTTGAATTAATGACCTTCAAAATGTTCTATCATTAACCATCTTGCTCAGGTCTTCCAAACTATGGGGAATTTCAGACAGATGATATAATCCGGAAGAGGAACGGTTCCCAAACGGTTTCTGGTCTGGCATTTCAGACAGAACCGTTTTAGAACCGGTTCCCTACCGGAATATATTTGTAATTTCACACAGAATCGCTTCTGTCCCGTTCAGGAAACGGGGCTGAAGCATTTTACCTGTCAACCGCTTCCAAGTAGTCATCAGTTTCTTCTCCCGGATCTGATACACTTTTTTCCCGCCTTTTTTCGCCCGCGCGGGCGATCTCCGGCTTTTTTTTTTTGGAACGTTCGCTTTAGAGCGTTATAGCGCTATAGCGCTATAGCATCATAGCAACCCCATTGGAATGCCTGCAGTGTTGTTTTTATAGCACTATAGCACTATAGCGCTCTAAAGCGAACATTTTTTTTCAAAAAAGGCGTGGCGGGAACCGGCGGGAAAACAAAGCGGTGCAATCTGAAATGCCAAACCGCTTCTGATTCGGCTCTTTTCCGGTCAGGGAAAGCCATGTGTGAAATGGCAGCCCTGTACCGGTTTACTTCAAGACGAATCAGAAACGGCTTCAATCCGGCAGAGTCTCGGTAATGTGAAATTCCCACAGGTCTTCCTTAATTGAGTCAGTCTATCCTCTTTTCCTGCTGTCTTCAGCTTTTCCTAGCGTTATTGTCTGTCCCAGTGGCGCCGGTCTTCTCTTTATGTGATCAAAGTCCACTAGTCTCCGTTGAATCATTTTAGCTTCTAGGGATAGTTCAGCCTTGATTTGATCTAGATCCCACTCATCCGTCTTTTTGGCAATCCACAGTACCTGTAAATCTCTCCCCCAGTGCCACATTTCAAATCAATCAAATTTCTTCCTTTCAGCTTTCTTCATTGTCCAACTTTCACACCTGTACATAGTAGTGAGGAATACTACGGTACGGATTAGCTTGATTTTAGTCGCCAGTGACACATCCTTACATGTAAGGATCTTTTCTAGCTCCTTCAGGCTGCCTTTCCCAGCCTCAGTCTCCTTCTGATTTTTTGGTCGCAGTCTCTTTTCTGGTTGATGATGGAGCCAAGGATAGAAGATCTTGAACAGTTTTAATTTTAACACAATGCCTTCAGTGTCAGTCAAAAGTTTGTAATTGCCCAGTAGTCATTACTTCTGCGGTGGCTCAAGTGGTTAAGACACTGAACTGCAGGCTGTGGAAGGTCAGTAGTTCAGCAGTTCAAGACCCGAGAGTGCCGCATAATGGAGTGAGCTCCTGTCTCTAGTTCCAGCTCCTGCCAACCTAGCAGTTCGAAAGCAAGAACTTGCAAGTAGATAAATAGGTACCACTTTGGTGGGAAGGTAACAGTGTTCTGTGCACCTTGGTGTTTAGTCATGCCGGCCACATGACCACGGAAACGTCTTCGGACAGCGCTGGCTCTTCGGCTTTGAAACGGAGATGAGCACCACAACCCTAGAGTCGGGTTCGACTGGCTTTCGAGCAAGGGAACCTTTACCTTTTACATTACTTTTGTCTTCTTCTTTTTATCTCAGATTGTTAATGTTTATTCCACAAATTTCCATTCAACTTTCATCTAAATTTAATCCCACTTTCTTTATAATGTGTTCTGCATATAGATCGAAGAGAAATATAAAATACATCCTTGTCTGACACTTTTAACCATTGGAAACTATTCTGTTTCTCCATATTCTGTCCTAACAGTAAACTCTTGTCCAGAGTACAGTTTGCACATCAGGTTTGGTCTTATGCAGTTGCATAACAATGCCAGAAAATGGGGAGCAACCTCTCTGGGTCTGGGCTGGACACGGCTTCAACCGTTTTTGCCGTTCGTGCCCATCCCTAGTTATGACATTACCACAATGTGTTTATCAGGTTATCGGAATTCCAAGCTTTCATTTTTTAAAAAATGAGTCTCTGTTCCCTTCAGTTAAACAGATAAAAAGAGAAAGGCATATTTCCACAACGAAAGGGGACAGAGATTAACTTTTTGAAAAAATAAAAGCTGGAAATTCAGAGAACCTGACAGACACATTGTTATAGAAGGCGAAGAGGAAGAGTTGGTTTTTGTACCCCGCTCATCACTACCCGAAGGAGTCTCGGAGCAGCTTAGAATCTCCTTTCCCTTCTTCTCCCCACAACAGACACCCTGTGAGGTAGGTGGGGCTGAGAGAGCTCTGAGAGAACAGTGACTGACCCAAGGTCACCCAGCTGGCTCCATGCGGAGGAGCAGAGAATCAAACCCAGTTCTTCAGATTGAAGTCTGCCACTTTGAGAACCTCACCAGCATCTCCTTTTCCTTACCATGCGGATGCCCCATTGCTCCTGCCATGTATAGTAATCACAGCAGCAATGGTGCAGTTGCTGTCCTTGTGTAGAAAACACCTAAAAGCCGCACTGTTACTTGGGGGTGGGGGTGGCAGGGGGCACTTGCCTTTTCCACTTGCCCTGACTTCTATGAAGTGTTGTAAAGATATGCCAGGTTTTTTGGAGGGGACGTAACATTTTCATCCAGAAAACATGCATCATCCGCCAGTGTCTCCTTTTCATTAACAGGTCAGTTATGGATCTGATGAGCACATCACTGACGATAAAACTCAGTTACCAGTTTTCTACCTGATAAACACCAAAGGGAAGACTTATTTTCTGGGGATGATCAAACTGCTCCTGCACTTCAAATGGACATGGATCGGTCTGATTGCTCCGGACAGCGATGACGGAGTGAATTTCATGAGGATCGTGGTGCCTTTGATGAGCAGTAGCGGTATCTGTGTCGTCTTCTCACACAACATCAAAGGAGATACTGCAGCTTTTGAAAACGCGGCAGTAGCAGTGGGTGGTATCATTTTATCGCTGAAGCGGACAAAAGTCAATGTATTGGTTTTATATGGAGACTTTAACTTCCTGTTTCTTTCTGCATACCTGAAGAGAGCAATCGATAAAACCATGAATTCCATTGCAGGAAAAGTTTGGATCACAATATCTTTGCAGATCATCAGCGCGCATGAAGATATGCATGGCTCTTTGTCCGTAATCCAGACACGAAAAAGGCAGACGTATGACAACTCTGACACGCTTTTCAGTCGTATGAAGCAGTTTGGGGAGGATGCTTTTAGTTGTTCTTATTCCAAATATATGCGGTCTGCGAAAGGCCGGCGGCGATGTGCCGAGAAACATAGGATGGAAACGCCCGCTCAGGATGTGCTTGAAACAGTCCTGTACGACAGAGGCCATGATATTTACATTGCTCTCCAGGCTGTGGCTCGTGCCTTGCATTCTGCGTACACATCCGGAAACGGCCGGCTGATGGTGGGAAGTGGAGACAGACTGGAACTCCAAAGGGTACAGTCATGGCAGGTATTATACGTAACACCATTAATAGTATCAATCTGTTCTCATTTTTTAATTAGTTTGGCTCGGGTTAGCCTGGTCTTGTCAGGTCTCAGAAGCTAGGCAGGGTCAGGCCTGGTTCGTATTTGGGTGGGAGACCATCAATGAATTCCAGAGTTGCTGCACAGAGACAGATAATAGCAAACCACCTCTAAGCCTCTCTTGCTTTGAAGACCCGAGGGGCTTGGTGTGTGTTGGCTTTGACCGGATGGTGCTTTCCACCAGCACACTTGTATACATGACTTGGCCTGTCAGCAGAAGCATTAGGTTGATCCCTTACCAATCATACATGATTTTGAGTGTAGTAGTGAGCTGAAATTTTGCACATTTATGGTTGAATTTATGTGTTTTAAGACTACTGTGTCCAGTTTTGGGCACCACAATTGAGGAAGGATGTTGAGAAGCTCGAGCGGGTCCAGAAGAGGTCAACCAGGATGGTGAGAGGGTTGGAATCCAAGTCTTAGTAGGAAAGGCTGAAAGAGTTGGGTATGTTTAGCCTGGGAAAGAGAAGGCTTAGAGGGGACATGATTGCAGCCTTCAAGTATTTGAAGGGCTGTCATGTAGAAGATGGAGCAGATCTATTCTCTCTTGCTCCGGATTGCAAGACTAGATCTAATGGGTGGAAATTACAAGGGAGTCGTTACCAGCTAAATATCTGGAGAAACTTCCTAACTTTAAGAGTGGTTGAGCAATGAAACAGTCTGCCTCGGAAAGTGGTAGATGCTCCTTCGCTGGGCGTTTTTAAGCGGAGGCTGGACAACCATCTTTCAGGTATGTTGTAGGGCTGTCTTTCAGCGACACTCCTGCAGAGTACAGGGGGTTGGACTAGATGACCTGCAAGGTCCCTTCCAACTCTAACATTCTATGGTTCTATGATTCTACATTCTGCCAGTGAAGACTCACTATCCTATCAGGAGCCCACAGGCAAAGCTGATAAAAGCCCCTCAGGACCAGTGTCCTTTGACCCATCCATCACGTGAGTGCGGGTCTCTTCTCATCACCAGCTGTGGCTACTCCGTGTGAGTGGGGATCAACTTCCCAGGCTCCACCACTGCACAGTGACTCCATAGAGCCAGCTTCAGAAGTAGCATGGGTCGAATCCGCATTTGCATTTTTAAATCAGTTGCGTGCTGCTGTGACGCCGTCTTTCTCTATGCTTGCTTGAATGCTGTTTGGAGAAGATTCTTTTAAAGCCATGCAGAGGTGCAATGACAGTGGAGCTGCCCCGAAAGGACGGTAAACATATGTGGGCATGCAAAAGTATGCTAGCACTGTTGAGGTGTGAAAACAACACCAAATGTGGACAGCTTTTTTGAAGACAGAGTCAAAAGGCGGGGGCACTGGTTGGAAATACAAATGCAGATTCGGCCATGGTCTAGCAGATGCTTCCAGCTCAGTTTTCCTTTTGCTTGAGCGTATTGTGCCAGCGCCAAACTCTGAGCATATCTGGAAGTGCTCTGAACAAAATTGTCTTCTGATGGTGATGGCCCCCCTATGGTATGAAGCCTGAAACAGAAAGTCCACAGTTGAAATTTAATCTTTAATTAAATGGTTGACTGTATTCTGCTAAACCATTTCTGCTACATGAAAACGTCGGTATGTTTTTCTGTCTAATGACAGGGCTGGCACCTGTCAGCAGACGACTTTTTACCAAATGCATCTAATGGCATTCTCATTAGAAAACAGAGAGAGCTTCATGAATATATCCTGCTTTACTCCCTACTTGAGACTCAGGGCCAATCTGCAATTAGCATTTGCTCAGTTGTTTTACCAAACCCACACTGGAACAGAAAAAGATGCAGTTCAAAACCACATTCGACTATCCCGGGCCAACACTGTACTGAATGCAGAGTCACCCCTGAATGGCCATAAAACAGCCATAAATCTATGCAGACAGCCACCGTTAAACCAGAGATCAAACGAAGTGAAAGCAGCATGCAGTCTGGACACTGCCATAAAATGCGACACTCAATCAAGGTGAAAGTGGCATGCCAGGTAGAGGGGAATTTCTGTTCCAGTGTGGGTTTGGTAAGACAGCGGAGCAAATGCTAGAGGCAGATTGGGCCTCAATGGCTGCGGTCACACACACTAAATAATCCACTTTCAATCCATTTTTTAACTGGCCAAATCCAGTTCAGAAATTGTATTGAAAGTGGATTGAAAGTTTGTTATTTAGTATGTTTGACCACAGCCAACATGGCTTGTAGAATGTCATTGGGCCAAGGTAAGCCTCCCTTCTATAATTTTTTGGCTTAAGTTGATCTCCTCCCCGCAAGGTCTTACTTCATTGATCCTCCAGGATAGATTTCGATCTTCCCGGTTAAAGGCAGTTTGTGATAAACTAACCACGTTAGGTCTCCCCCCCCCAGAGTTTATTTCAACCATGGGCTAGTGTCCTGGCCCCATTGCTGGACCTCCTGATGGCACCTGGTATATTTTGGCCGCTGTGTGACAGAGTGTTGGACTAGATGGGCCATTGGCCTGATTCAACATTGGCTTCTCTTATGTTCTTATGTTAACAAGCTAAAGTCCTTGTTAAGCAAAAGGCCCAGGACTACTGAATCTACAATTTCTTTTAAAATTGTGGATTCTATTTTGTTCATCACAATTCTAACCCTATAATCAAATATTGTGACGTATTGTTTTTAACTGATCTCTGGCTGTATTGAATTCTTAATAGTGTATTAAATTAATAGAGTATTCTTAAAAAACTGATAACTAGCACTTTTAAGTCTTGTTTTTATAGCTACACTATGATTGTTGTTTTATTTGTCATATTTTATGTAAGCCGCCCGGAGCTTGCCCTGGAGGGGAGGGCGGGATATAAATCAAATAAATAAATAAATAAATTCTTAATACCGTATTAAATTTAATACTGAATAGAATTCTTCTAATTCTCTGATTCTGAATGTCATTCTGCCCTCTGCCATTCCCTCACAACAACAGGCCTCTGAGGGAGGCCAGGCTGAGTGTTTGTGATGGACTCAAGGTCAACCAGCGAGCGTCAATGTCAGAAGCAGGGATTTGGGACTTTCGGTTTCGGCGGAGCGAATGGCGGCCACCTCTCGGGACGCTCCCAGAGGCGGTTAGCCCACACGCAGTTTGGG
Source organism: Gekko gecko (assembly GCA_029375565.1). Lineage (NCBI taxonomy): Eukaryota > Metazoa > Chordata > Lepidosauria > Squamata > Gekkonidae > Gekko > Gekko gecko. The sequence goes on from JAPDNY010000002.1 coordinate 9,180,378, forward strand.
GGGTCTTCGCTTATGCGAAAGACCCTAGTGAGCCTTAGGCAAAGGCTCCGAACCGGGGGCGCTTGGGGAGTAGCCTCTTTGCCGGCAAATAGCCGGGAAATTGAGGCTTTCTCCCCGTCTCAATTGGCCCCGCTGCGTCGTGCCCGTAATGGGACTTAGCAATGCCACCGACTTCCAGGAGTGAATAAAGCGATTGATTGAAGTTAAATGGAAAGACTTGGCATCAAACCGTGAGTTGGAGATCTATTTTGAAGCGAAAAGTTGAAACCCCCCGCAAGCGTATAAGCGGCTGGGAGGAGGGAGGAATCCCCACCCCCTTGAGAAATGGGACTTATAAAAGAAAAGCGGAGGGGGTAAAGGGGAAAAAAGAGTTGGTGAAGATACCTTTGGGGAAACACTGAAGATTAAGAGTTTGTTAGTCTCCTGAGTGGCACAGCACTAACTTTGTTAAAGTAAACAATTAAAAAGATGTCCGCATTGAAAAAGGTCCCGCAGAAGCCGGAAAAGAAGGGGGGAGGGACTTCCAGTCTGAGCACCCCCCCACCGGAGTTAGCTGTCAATCAACAGAAAAGTGAGTCACTGCGCCCTCTGCTGGATCAAATGCAGAAAATCAGCGAAACTTTGTGTAACATGGAAAGTGTTCTCAACAGTCAACAAAAACAATTAACAGAAACATCAAAGAAGATGGAGGAGATCGCACAGAAGTGTTTGGTCTCAACGGAAGACACCAAGAAAATAAAGAAAAAGGTCAATAAATTAGAAAAACATCAGGATATGCAAGAAAAAAGAATTTTAATGTTACAGATGGTAAAATCAAATTGGACTCTCCGCTTTCAGGGCATCAAAGAAGAGGAAAAAGAGGATCTCAGAACTACATTGGCGAATGCCTTGGCACCTCTAACTGGCAGAGAAGCGTTGGAATTGAAAGAAGAGATGGATATGGCCTACAGAGCCTATTCAACCTTTACAAAGAAAAATAATCTGCCAGCAGAAGTGGTTGTCAAGTTCACAAAGCAGCGTACCAGAGATCAAATTCTGCGTGCAGTTTCAGCGGTGCCCTTGAAAATTGGGGAGCAGACAGTTAGAACTTTGAAAGATGTTCCCTATGAAATCCGTATGAAAAGAAAAGCATATAAAGGATTGACCACGTTCTTACAAAGACATCAGACAATTTATAGATGGTGCATTCCCGAAGGACTAATTTTTAAATATAATGACAAAAGAGAGAAGATAGACTCCGTCTTCAAAGCACAAGAATTTCTGAAGAGACACGCCAGTACAGAGGAAGATGCAGCACTCGCAATTTGGACAGATTCAAGCAGCGAGGAAGACAGCGATCTGGAAGAGGGAGGAGCTGGAGTGGGAGACAAGAAGCCTAAAGAGGGCCCATCGTACAACTTGAGAGAGGTAAAAGGAAGATATCCAAAGAAGTAGTTCGTGGAACGTCAGAAAGGAGCTGATTAATAACTAACCCCAACGGACTTTACTAACTTTACTAACAGAGTTATCTTGGACTTTTGTAAGATGAAAAGAAGATCTTCCAACCGTGGTGGTTGCCAAAATTTGTAATTATACTAACTAAAATTAATTTTTTAACAGGAAAAATTCACTCCACTCTTTTTCTTAATCCTTCTATATACCTTCCCCTTTTCTTTTTATAAAAAGTAATAAAACTCTCTCCTTTTTAGGAGAGTTTATTCAGAAAAAAAAAGAAGTAGGGATTTGAACCTGGGTTCTAGCCTGCCGTTCTTAAAATGTACTGGAAGCGGCAGCTCAGCATAGTGATTCAATCAGCTCTTTATTAGGTTACATCAGAATAAGCCTGCAGAGGCGGGCTGCAAGCCGCCTTTTATTCCTGAACTCACCACACCCAAATCACACCCAGCACACACCCCAAACACCATGATAGGTTCTATTTTCAAGTCCATAGTCCAGATTGGGCTACTTTAGGATCCGGGCTAGCCGGTTTCGGTTTCTGGCGTTGCGAATGGCGGCCGCGTCTCGGGACGATCCCGGAGGCGGCTAGCCCACACGCAGTCAGGGGGGTCTTCGCTTATGCGAAAGACCCTAGTGAGCCTTAGGATAAGGCTCCGAACCGGGGCGCTTGGGGAGTAGCCTCTTTGCCGGCAGACAGCCGGGAAATTGAGGCTTTCTCCCCGCCCCAATCGGCCCCGCTGCGTTGTGCCCGTAATGGGACTTAGCAGCGCCACCGACTTCCAGGAGTGAGGAACAGCGATACGAACTAAAGCAAAAGAAGAAGTGGCGGTGAACCGTGAGTCAAAGGTCTTACTTTGAAGCGAAAACCCGAATCCTTTCCCCTCGAGCGAATGAGCGTTTGGGAGGAGGGGGAATCCCCCCCCAGTGAGAAGCGGGACTTTTAAAAGAAAGCGAAGGGGGTTATAAGGAAAGAAGGGTTGATGAAAATACCTTTGGGGTGCTACTGAAGCCTGAGTGTAAGCGGGTTTCCTGAGGGACGTGTCACGAACTTTTAAAAAGTAAACAAATAAAGCAGATGTCGGCCATGAAGAAGGTCCCTTTCAAACCGGAAAAGAAGGGAGGCGGGACTTCCGGCCCGGGTAACCCCCCCAGAGCCTGCTGTCAGTCAACAGACAAGCGAGCTACTGCACCCTCTGCTGGTTCAAATACAGAAAATCAGCGAAACTTTAACTAGCATGGAAGGTGTCCTCAGCAGCCAACAAAAGCAACTGACAGAAACGTCTAAGAAGATGGAGGATATTGCGCAAAAATGCTTGGTCTCGACGGAAGACATCGGAAAAGTTAAGAAAAAGGTCAACAAACTAGAAAAACATCAAGATGAGCAAGAAAAAAGGATTTTGATGCTTCAAATGGAGAAATCGAATCTGATGCTTCGTTTTCAGGGCATTAAAGAAGAAGATAATGAAGATCTCAGATCTATACTAGCAAATGCTTTGGCACCAGTAACTGGCAGGGATCAGCGTGAAATAAAAGAAGAGATGGATAAGGTCTATAGGGCCTATTCCACCTTTACAAAGAAAAATAACCTGCCAGCAGAAGTGGTGGTCAAGTTTGTTAAACAGAATACTAGAGATCAAATCTTGCGTGCAGTCTCAGCGGTGCCCTTGAAAATTGGAGAACAGATTATCAGAACTCTGAAAGATGTGCCATATGAAATTCGGATGAAGAGGAAAGCGTATAAAGGATTGACCAACTTTCTACAAAAGCACCAGATCACGTACAGATGGTCGTTCCCGGAAGGCCTAGTGTTCAAGTACAAGGATAAAAGAGAAAAGATTGACTCTATCTTCAAAGCACAAGAGTTCCTGAAGAGGCACGCCAGCTCAGAGGAAGATGCAGCTCTCGCAACTTGGACAAGTAGCGAAGATGACAGCGGTCCAGAGGAGGGAGGTGCCGGTGCGGGAGGTGGGAAAGCTAAAGAGGGCCCATCGTATAACCTGAGAGACACTAAAGGAAGACAACCAAAGAAATGATTGTTCATGAGACGTCTGAAAGGAGTTGATTAATAACTAACCCCAAAGGACATTACTAACCTGATTAACAGAGCTATTTTGGATTTTTGTTAATCTAAAAGAAGACTCTTCGACCGCGGTGACCGTCAAAAAATGTATCTATACTAACTTAATCTAACCCCCATTAACAGGATACTCACTCTGCCCTTTTCTTAGTCCCTCTATATACCCTACCTTTTTCTATATATAAAAAGAATAAATTTCTCTCCTTTTTAGGAGGGTTTTTGCAAAAAAAAAAAAGGATCCGGGCTAGCCCATTGGTGTGCCCTTGGATCCACAGTCTCTATTGTTCACTCGAACGAAGCTCTGGCCCTTTTCGGACCACATGGTCAGCCATGTGGCAGTAGCCGTCTTTTCTCAATACATTACAGTTCTTATCCACAGCATTCCACTGGCTCTCAGGAACAGTGTGGTTTCTGTTTTTAAAATGTTGGTGTTTTCTTTGGCATCCCAGCTTTATCCTTTCCTGAAGAACCTCCAGTTTCACAATACTTCTGTGGAGGGGAATAGGGACCTGGCATCAGACCTTGATATTGTAAACTGGGTGGTGTTTCCAAATAAATCCTGTGGTGGAGTAAAAGTTGGCAGCATAGAAAGCAAAGCATCCACATTCATGAAGTTCTCCATTGATCAGGATGCCATAGTGTGGCCTCGTGGCTATAATCAGGTGGGTAAACCATTTATTCATCCTATTAATGTTATGGGCTTGGATTATTTTGTTATTACTATTATTGGTATGATTGGTTTTTATTATCAGGTGGCTTGGCTTAGTTTTATGTTTCTGAGCCGCCTCAAGCAGGTCTCCAGTGGTGGCATCTGAATTTTCTAAATACATGAAGAATCCTATTCCCTTCCAAATGTATGTAGCTCTAATTCCTTTGGGGACTTGTAAATCAGAAAATATATGATTCCTACCTTGATGGGGTCATTTCTTGTTGGAAGTGGCCGCTTGGAACTACAACTACAGGGACATTAATTTTACCCAGTGTGGCCCTGTGGATTACTTGACTGTCCCGTTGACTCATTCCGTAATCCGTCTTGAGTCCAAGTGAGAAAGGCAGACTGTAAGTGACCTAAATAAATAAGTCCTTCTTGACATAGTCGCTTCTTATATCTGAGACACCAAACATCCCCCAGTACGTGAGCACAAAGGAACCGATTCTCAGCATCATACTTGCCTGATGGAGCCAGAGTCTGATAAGAAGGGAAACGCTCCCCGCATGACTAAAAGACAAGCTGTGAGACCCAACAGCAACTGCATTCCTCAGATGGGACGGTCCTTGAAGCAATCATGGTATTGGAGCCTGACAATGACCAGGATTTGGCAATCCTCAAATACGTGTACTAGCTGAGAGCAAGTTTGGTGTAGTGGTTAAGTGCATGGACTCTTATCTGGGAGAACTGGGTTTGATTCCCCACTCCCCCACCTGCACCTGCTGATGTGACCTTGGGTCAGTCACAAGCTCTGGCACAGCTGTTCTCTCAAGGACAGTTTCTGTCAGAAGTTCTCTCAGCCCCGCCTACCTCACAGGGTGTCTGTTGTGGGGAGGGGAAGGGAAAGGAGTTTGTAAGCCGCTCTAAGACGCCTTTGGGCAGTGAAAGGCGGGGTATAAATCCAAACTCTTCCCACCAAAGAAAGGACTAGGGAGGAATTACTGGGCCCAAGTCATGTTGGGACCATTACAAGACTGAGCTATATGGCCATGGACAACACTACTACACTGACCCTTTTTTTCTGCTTGACTGCCCTTGGCTTTGTGACTAGACCCTGCCCCAATCCAGGTGTACTGAAAGCTGTCAGCCAGGCTCCATGAAGGTGATTGTGGAAGACAAGCCAGTCTGCTGCTACGCTTGTGCTCCATGTAAGGAAGGAACCACCTCCGTTCAGGAAGGTAGGATGATCCACAGGAAAAAGGAAGTCCTGGGGAATGAGCCCAGGATTTCATGCAGGCGCTGCGATTGGTTGACACTTTCTTGGAATGTTCTTGATTTGTAGAAAGAAATCTCCGTAACAACTTTTAACAAAGTGAGTTGAAAGGTATCACCTCAGGGGATGGATGGCACGAAGCAAAAGCAGTGAGCGTATAGGGCTGTCCCCTCTCCTCTATGTGTGCCTCTTTTGTACTTAAATCATACTTCATCCCCCACATGAGCAAATTTGCCTGTAAATCCTTTTCATTCAACTTCTGGCAAGGGTTACTAGAAGAGTTACTGGTGGTCTGGCCAGTGGGGGACTTACCAGTAGAAAGAGGAAGGCTCAGGCCATGTAGCTGGTGTTGAACAGGAAGTGACATCATCTCACCAGTGACATCTGAGCAACTAAGATGTTATTTCATCAAAAATTCCATGGTAGAAGTGTTTTTTACTATGGAATTTTTGCCCAAACACCAGAGCATTGCAGTGTGATGAGGTCACTTCCTTTTCAATGCCAGTAACACGGCCTGGGCCTTCCACTTTCTTCTTGTAAGTCACCCCCAGCCCCCCACTGCGGGATTTCCATGAGGGAGGTGGAAACCCTAATTCTGATTGAGAATGGCCCTCTAAGCCCTTAGAGAGATGTCTTTCCTGGGTTGGGAACAAGACCTCCCTTTTAATGGTTGATGCCAAGTACCGGGCCTGGCATTTCCTGCAATATACAGCATGTACTCTAGCTCTGAATTCTCCATCCCCCATTGCATAGTACCAGTTCAGGATTCCCATCTTACTCTTCTCTGGCTCTTCTGTTTTTTGGGGGGATTAGAACTAGCATAGCTTTTATGAAAGGCAGTAGAACAGACTAGTATGGCTGAGAGGTAGCTTCTAGTGATACTGGACTCCCTCTTGGCCTTTCCAGATGCAGACCGCTGCGACAAGTGTCCAGAAGATCAGTATCCAAACAAGGACCGGACGCAGTGTGTCCCCAAAGTTATAACTTTCCTGTCCTATGAAGAACCTTTGGGGATCAGCCTCGTTTCCTTTGCCCTGCTGTTGGCCTTAACTTCATGTTTTGTGTTAGGAATCTTCATCAAATACCTTGATACTCCGATAGTCAAAGCCAACAACCGGGACCTCACCTACATTCTCCTCATCTCCCTCCTGCTTTCCTTTCTGTCCTCCCTTCTATTCATTGGACAGCCAAGGAAGGTGACCTGCCTTCTCCGACAAACCACCTTCAGCATCATCTTCTCAGTTGCCGTCTCTTCTGTGTTGGCCAAAACGATCACTGTGGTGTTGGCCTTCATGGCCACCAAGCCAGGAAACAGGATGAGGAGATGGCTGGGGAAGAGTCTGGCAAACTCCATTGTCATTTTTTGTTCTGTTGTGCAAGTTGGCCTCTGCGTCATCTGGCTTGGGATCTCTCCCCCCTTCCCAGAGACTGACATGCACTCCCAGCCTGGTCAGATCACACTGCAGTGCAACGAAGGGTCTCTGGCCATGTTTTATGGTGCCCTGGGCTACATGGGATTCCTGGCAACCATCTCCTTCATGGTGGCTTTCCTGGCCAGGAAGCTTCCTGGGGCCTTCAACGAGGCCAAGCTGATCACCTTCAGCATGCTGGTCTTTTGCAGTGTGTGGGTGTCGTTTGTGCCCACCTACCTGAGCACGAAGGGGAAATACATGGTAGCCGTGCAGATCTTCTCCATCTTGGCCTCCAGTGCTGGCTTGCTGGGCTGCATCTTCTTCCTCAAATGCTACATCATTGTAGTGAGGCCTGATCTGAATACCAAGGAGCATCTAATGATGAAATCTGAGGATGGCACCTGACCTTTTATAAAACTTTAAACCCATTCTTCTCTGCTATGTCATGCACAGCAGTTATGAAACCCGTGTACTTGACAGTGAAACCATGAACTGCTACTGTAACAAATCACTTTTTATTTCTTACTTGTCACAAAAGAAACTGTCCAGGGATGTGAATACAGAATGTCATTGAAATCACAGTATGTATCTGGTGTCAACCAGAATGGATGTGGATGATATTTTTTCCAGCAATTAATATGTAGTATCTCTACCTTTATACCTCTTAGTCTGCACACATCTTTCAATAAAACAACTTTGTGCACTCACACTTATGCATATGCTTTTTAAACATGTAGTCTGTCTTGCAGAGATGGGCATTTTAATGATTGAAGAGCTTGTATGTACAAGACTGGATGAGTTTGGAGGGAATAATGAGCTTGCCCTGGGCCCAGACAGAGATATTTGGTTTTGCTACGGGTGCTGATATATGATCCCTAGCTTGACCTGCCAGAAGAAAGAGCACAAAGCCATGCAGAGCCTTAAGGGCCTTAATTCAACTTTTTAGATCTTCCATTCGCCCCCTTCTGAATTCTATCTTCTGTACCTTTTCCAGCTCTGCCATGTCCTTTTTGAGATACAATGACCAGAACTGTACATAGTATTCCAAATGTTGCACATAGATCTATACAGGGGCATTATAATATTCCCTTTTTATGTTCAATCCCTTTCCTAATAATCTCTAACACAGAGTTTCCTTTTTCACTGCTGCAGCACACTGAGTCGACACTTTCCTTGAGCAATCCACTACAACCCCTCTCTGTCTCAGCAAGTTCGGACCTCTTTAGCCTTGCCTTAAAGTGGGGGGTTTTTTTGTCTCAATATGTATCACTTTACACTTACCAACAATGAACCATCTTGAATAATTTAGTGTCATTTGTAAACTAGGCCACTGTACTACTCATCTGTAGTTCCAGATCATTGATAAATAAATCAAATAGTACTGAAGAAGAAGAGAGTTTGGATTTATACCCCGCCCTTCACTGCCCAAAGGCGTCTCGGAGCGGCTTACAAACTCCTTTCCCTTCCCCTCCACACAACAGACACCCTGTGAGGTAGGTGGGGCTGAGAGAACTCTAACACAAACTGTCCTTGAGAGAACAGCTGTGCCAGAGCTTGTGACTGACCCAAGATCAGATCAGCAGGTGCAAGTGGAGGAGTGGGGAATCAAACCCGGTTCTCCCAGATAAGAGTCCGCGTATTTAACCACTACACCAAACTGGCTCTGGTCCCAATACCGATTGTTGTTGGACCCCACTGTTTACTTTCCTCCATTCTGAGAACTGTCCATTGATTCCTGCTCTTTGCTTCCTATCATTTAACTATTGTTGGGAGATGTACTTTGAAATTGCTTTTATTTGTTATTTTCTGACTTGCACACACACCAGAATGGTGACGCGCAGACTGCGTAAGCAAGGTGTAGCCACCTTGAGCCACCAGGATCGTGCAGCAACTCCAGCACTTTAGCAAAGTAACTGCTATATAGCACCACACAGAGTCAGAGCTCCCCCTTAATATACAGCAAAGTTAGATCAGATGCAATTGCTTCCTAAGGGTCAGGAATTTGGTTTCACAACACTCTTTGTACGATTGGTACAATTGTTTTTGTTCAAACAGCTTATCATCTGGCTCTCTAACATAGCCAGTGGACATAGGCGTTGAAACAGGATTTGCATTAGCCATCTTGTACTTTTCTAACAAGGTTTCAATTTTGTTTTCCTGGCTAATGGTAAAGTAGCCCTTTTCATTTCTGGCAATCTCCATACCCAAATAGTGCTTGATTTCACCCAGATCCTTCATTTTAAAGTGCTGTTTTGTGGTTTCCTCAAACCAAACCAACTGAACATTGTGTTTGTACATAAAACAGGTATCATCGACAAACACCATTAGATAGCACTTATCTCCATTAATTGTTTAGTGGAACATGCATGGGTCAGCAACGCTCTGTTTAAACCCCATGTTGGTCAAAGTACCAGTGAGACATACATTCCATAAATGCTGTTTCAAACCGTATAATCCCTTTTTCAACCTTAATACCAGATTGGGATTTGTACTCTCAAAACCAGGTATTTGTTTCATGTATAGCTGCTCATCCCGAGCTGCATTCAGATATGCAGTTGTGAAGTCAAAATGCTGAACCTTCAACCCTTCTGCACCTGCCTTTGACAATGCTACATTCAAAGTGTTACTTTTTACTGTAGGAGCAAACGTTTCATCATAGTCCACCCCTAACTCTTGACTATACCCCTGGGCTATTAATCTAGCCTTCCTCTGAGGCATGTCACCTTGCACAGGTTTCAGTTTGTATAACCATCTGCACCCTATGACCTTTTCAAACACTTTGTTTGTGCATAGAGAATCATACTCCACTTGCATTGCTTTTAACCATGCTTGCTTTTCAGTTTCCTGCATCATAGTTACATCATTGTAACAAGTAGGTTCCTTTGCACACACAAAATTTGCCACTTGTGTATCAAACCCATATCTTTGTGGCGGAACACTTTTTTGTACTTCTCTCAGACCTCCTGGGTGTGCTACTTTCTGTTTTAACACCACCTGTTACACTAGGCTGAGAAGAACTTGCCTCTGGAACCTCAGAACTTACATTAGTATCTGTTTCACCAGTAACAGGCAACACTGTTTGCTCAGGTAGAGAGTTTGCATGAATATTGTGCCAATTCTTGCCCTCAGAAAAATTGGCAGACCTGCTGAAAGTGATTTGATGGTGGTCATTAGAGAACCTGTAGGTTTTCATACCTGACTGATATCCCAAAAAGAGCAACTGCTTTGATCTGGGACCACCTTTTCTGCGCTGATCTACAGGTATGTTAACCCACGCTTTAGACCCAAACACACGCAGATAATTCAACTTTGGCATTTTACCATGAAGCAAAAAGTAAGGAATGTTATTCAAGACTCTTGACCAAGTCCTATTTGAAACATATACTGCACATTTCAAACCTTCAGCCCAAAATGACTTTGGTAACTGGGCATCAGCCAACATTGCGTACATAATAGTCTGTAGGGTGGAGTTTTTTTGTTCTGCAACCCCATTCTCGGGTGGTGCCGCTGGGTTAGCAACCCTGTGTTTTACCCCTATTTTTTGCAACCATTGCTGCATTGCATTTGACATAAATTCTCCCCCATATCAGTTTGCATGGCTTTTAACTCACCCAATTGGTTTCTTACTTTCTTGTGCCAGTATTTCAAGGTTTGGCAAGTATCAGCTTTACTCTTTAAAATATAAACCCATGAAAAATGAGAATAATCATCCGTTATCATCAATGCATAACAATTATGAGATAAACTAGGAGGAAACGGCCCCATTAGATCCACATGCACTAATTGCAAAGCATGCGTTGATACTCTGTCACTTTTACAAGCTACAGGAAATGCCTGTGACTTAACTTGTTTACAGACCTGACAGTCAAGGAAAGTTTTACAATCATTCACTCCTTCCCTGCCTGTTAGAGCTAGAGTTTGATTTATGGCATGAAACGAGGTGTGGCCTAAACGATGATGAAGAAGATGTAAACATTCATGGTGTGGATTCTTGTTCCCAGGCACGCTTGCTGTCGCTGCCGTTTCAGGGCAATCTAATACATACACACCATTTTTCAAGTTAGCAGTAGCCCTCACCTTCCCACCTTTGCTAATGCTGCAAGACTCATTTGCAAACACTATTTCAAACTGAGCTCTGTCCAACGCCAGGACACTGAGCAAATTATTCTCAAGGGAGGGTACACAGAGGACATTCTGAAAAGCATGACTTAGACAGGAAATGGTTAACTCCCCACAACAAGATACAGCAGACACGTGACCATCAGCCAGGGTCACATGTCGTAGTTGTTCTTTACGTTGATTCTGGAGCATATCTGGAGCCTTACAGAAAATTTGACTTGCTCCACTATCCAGCACCCAGTCATGTGTTAAATCAGTACCTGTCAACACAAGCGAGGCATTAGGACATTTAGACAACACGTCCTGCTGTCCACTGACGGGTTTCTTCTTCTGCTGCAAAGGACAGGTTTTTCTCAAATGGGACACAGACCCACATAGGAAGCATTTCTTCACGCGCAGAGCTCTTGCTGGCTCACATTTCACACTGAGTTCCTCTCTCTGCCTGCAGCTGGCCCCTTTGCATTCCACAGGCTGGGCATGCTGCCAGGAAACAGAAGAGTGCTTGGTGTTGATTTTAGCCTCGTACTCCAATGCACGACCGACAATCATTTGGAGTTTTAATTGATCAACAGGTAATCCTTCCAGGGAGGTGACCAAAGTGTCAAATTTATCATTTAATGAACTTAATACAAAATAACACCTGTCCTTCTGGCTTATAGTCTTTCCTCTTCCCTGCAACTGCTGAAGCAGCTCTGTCAGAGCGTTCACATGCTCCCGGACAGACTCTGCTGGAGCTTGAAGCTTTCTGTACAGGCGTCGCATCAAGGACATAATAGTACCTGCTGACGTTTGCACATAGACAGCTTTAAGCAAATCCCACGCTACCTTTGCATCAGCTGCAGATGAAATATGTATTAATTCGTCATCATGGCCAGAACGATGCATGCCAGAGCCTTCTCAACCTTTGCCACATCTGCTGCTGGAACTGGATCAGGAGGGCCGTTAACGTACACCCAGAGCCCTTCCCTGATGAGATAGTGTTTCATCCGAAACGCCGACGTATCATAATTTGTGGAGGTCAGCTTATCCACCACCTGCGTTGTTGGCACCAAAGCCATGCTTCCTCCGGCTTTCTCAACACGCTCGGGCTGGAACTGTTATCAGTCTCTCTCTCATACACAGCGCGACTCACAACAGCCAAGGCTTTCCCGGGTAGGCTTGTTCACTCCCCACTCCTGGAAGAAGTCAGCACCCTCAGCTCCTTGTCCACTGCGACACGCTCACTCTCGGTCTGGCTCACCAGCGTTGCCCAGATAGCAGTGCTGGCTGTCAGACTCACTGGTCTCCGACAGGCACGAATCCCCACTGGGCTGGTAGGCTCACCGTTGCTCTGGACGGTCCTCCCGCGAGGCTGGGCCCATAACCCTTATGCGCAGACTGCGTAAGCAAGGTGTAGCCACCTTGAGCCACCAGGATTGTGCAGCAACTCCAGCACTTTAGCAAAGTAACTGCTATATAGCACCACACAGAGTCAGAGCTGTGGAAAACTATATACAGTGTTTATTCACAAGATACACCAACAAACTGCTCCGCCAGACACACACTTAGAGAGAAGAAGAGCTGTACAATACAAGACATTTACATTTATACATATCACAACCAATCAGCATCATGCTGAGTCATTGCCCACTGACCTCATACCTGGGCCGGTCTGAACAGGTCAGGACTTGTTCCAAGCAGCTTGCCAGCTGTCAGTTAGATCATGCTGATGTAGCTGCTGGATATTAACAACCAACAAATGGTGCCAGCAAGCGTTTTTTCATTGGGAGAAATGTATGCCTTGTTGATGTGACTCTCTGTCATAGAAAGGTACCACACAGCTGCACTTTCATGCAGATGAAGTCACAGACACACACCTTGCATATCTCTACCCATAAGATCTTGGGAACAAGAAGCATCTCCATTAGCATCTCCATTATGGTTCTCTAGAAGGATGTAAAAACAACAGCCTTTCCACCATTGAGGAATCCATACCTTGCATGTAACCCACAGGATGCTTGACATTTGCATGTGTTAAGATTGTCACTTGGACCAAGCCGGAGTCATCTGCATTCTTAAAGGTTTCCATGCCAACCTATCTTTGCACCTTGACCAAACGCTCCCTTGTAGAAAGGTGTAGACTTTCAAAATTGCCCCACCTTAGTAGGAGGGTACCCCCACATCCTATAGCCAATAGGTATAGGGATGGGACGGACCAGAGACACCCCAAGCCAACCCCCAATACTAGCTGATAAAACGAGGTGTAACCTTTGTTCTTGGCTTCCTAGCCAGCCTCCTGCTTGCCATCCCCCAACCTTAAGTCTACTATTGGTAACTTTCGTGTGCTCTCTTGAAATCCGGATCAAGAGACCCTTTACAATTGTTGGCAGGGTCCAACATTGTAAAGTGAGAGTTTCCCATAGTTAGAACTTATCCTTATTCTTCACTGGAAGGTCGGAACTACAGGATCAGATAAGTATTATATGCTTTGTCCCCTCCTAAAATACTTTTAGTTTAAATCGCAAAATTGTACTTCCATTTCTACTGTAACTAAAGGAACTTGTATGTATGTGTGAGTGAATCTGTCTTTGTATGCTTGTGTACTAAAAAGATTATTCAGTAAAGAGAATCTTGATTCAACTTAAGAAACCTTGTCAAGTGCTCTCTTTGGGGGAAAGGGTTCTTGGTACGAAGTTCACTTTCTCTGTAGACACAGGCCAGCTACTCAAATAAGTTAGTCCGCCATCTGCGTAGATAAGCAGTTCGGCTAACACTATGTTTTAATCCATAAGAGAACCCAAACTATTATCCCATGCTAATTGTAAAAGCCTTTAAAGGTGAAGGCTGCGAAGGAGTTCTACTCAGCCTCCATTGCGTCCACAAGCTCATGTCCAACACAGTTATTTAGGGTAGTCCCTCTCAGGAGGGACCCAAAGGATTAGCAATTCAGCTATTAGCTGTGAGGCTTTTGCAAGCTTTTTTTTCTTTTAAATACTTTTATTGAAATTTCATAACAGAGAAAAAAGAGAACAAAGAAAATGGAGGGAAAGGCTAGAAAAAAAGGAAAAAGAAAAAAGACAAGGAAAAAGAAAAAATGTAATTCAGCATGTATGCCCTCTCAATACACATTAGGGATACCTTACTGTCCATCTTATCAAAATCACATAATATCCTCGTGTCAAATATATAATAGTCTTATATTCATATTTATTCTTCAGTCACACATAGCGAAGAATCCAAACATCAACAAAGTCTTTTTCGGATTTCTCTTTCAAGATCATAGTTAATTAGTCCATCTCTGCACATTCCATGATTTTCCAAATCCATTCTTCTTCTGGAACTTCTTCTGGAACTAATCTGTTGTTTCCCTACTTGAGCTAAAGTAATCCTGGCTGCTGTTACTGCATGCAATGTAAAGTATTTTTTGTTGTTTATTAAATTTATCTGAGATGCAGTTCAACAGGAAGAGTTCTGGTTCAAATGGTATTATCACCTGTAAAATTTCTTGCATCACTTTATGTACCATTTTCCAAAAAAAATTAACATGTCTGCAAACCCACCATATATGAAAGAAGGTACCTTCATTTTTAGAACACTTCCAACATTTATTAGACATATTTTGGTACATTTTTGCTTATCATTTGGGAGGTAAATACCACCTATAAAACATTTTGTACAGATTCTCCTTAAAGGAGATTGATTTTGTTATCTTTACCTTTACCTTCCATAATTTCTCCCATAGCTCAATATGATGACCCAGATTTCATGCCCATTTATTCATACAATCCTTAAGTACCTCAGGTTCCATTTTCATTTGCAATAGGAAATTATACATTTTCTTTATAAGTTTCTCTTCAGAAGTACGTAATAGCTTTTCAAAGGTACATAGCTCTCTATAAAAACTCATGAACTTTCTATCTTTATTATATCTCAATTCTATCTGCACTCTCATTCACCAATCAACTTGAACCCCCTGCTCAAGCAACCTACCTTTGATTTTAACTCATCATTTTCCTTTAGTAGAGCCTCATATCTAAGTATCTTGCCAGTGGTAAGTAAGTTAGGCTGTGTAAAGACCTCTTGCAGGGATACCCATCCAGGTCACTATAAACGTTAGTCTCTGGGATTTTCTGGTTTACATATATATATATAACTTATGGATGTACAGAGGACAACTGCCCAGTATAATTCCTTCACCATAAAGTCAGGCACCAGTATTTGTAAAGGTCAAACAGTACATTTCTTTATTTCTCAGCAAGCCCAACAGGGGGATGGGATGTATTTACATAGGATATTTTGCTTCCTTGTAGAGTATAACTTTTTACTTTGCCTTCACGTATACTGTAGGCTTATCATAAGGCTTATCACTCTCAGTTTTACACAGATGTTCTTCAATACACTAAACACACTTATGATCCCACTCTCCAATAACTGTTTTGTGGCTGTCCTTTGGACTTTATCTGTCTGGTCCCTTTGTGTCTAACTGGGCACCTTTCCAGCTTTCCAGACTCCTCCAGACCCTTAGTCCTTTCTCTAGCCACTTCTACAAGTTCCTTTGGATCAATGTATCTGGTGTTTGTGACCACTGAGGTCTTATACTGTTCACTCTCTGTTCACTCTCCTCTTTCCTTTAGAGGTTACTAGTGCAGAGTTTTATTTCAGCCCCAGTTTTCTACTCAAATCGATATCAGGCTGTTTCCACAAAGTTGCAGAGGTTTTGTTCCACCTCAGAGCTGTTCAGTTAGCTGACTGCTTTCTGCTAACTTCTCTTCCAACTCCCTCTTCCAACTGTCAGCCCCCAGCTGTCAGTTGTCTACTGTTATCTGTCACTCCTTCACTGAATTTGAAGGAAGACAACACAGGTGAATTGGTTCAGATTGCCCTAACTGACATAGTCTCTCAGATATCAGGGCGGTCTCCACTCTCTAGTGGAGCAGTGAACTTCCAGAGCTGGGGTCGTGTTTTCAGGAGTTGTTCTGGCTGGTGACGGGGGCGCTGGTACCTCTCCTAGTTGCTCGACAGGGACTGTCGTGTTGCTTGGCTCCTGGCTACTGGATAGTTCCATGGGGGCAATGGTGTCTGTCTCTGGTAGCCTGCTTGGGCCAGGTTGCGAGGGAGCGGTTGCCTCTGGTTCTCGGTGGCCAGGGCTTTCCTAGTCGCTATCTTCCGGGTCCTCTGGGAGTATGTGGTGGCGCAGCTGGTCGATATGGCGCTAGAAGAAGAAGAAGAAGAAGAAGAAGAAGAAGAAGAAGAAGAAGAAGAGATTGGATTTATACCCCGTCCTTCACTACCCAAAGGTGTCTCAGTGCGGCTTACAAACTCCGTAGGCCATAGGAAAGCGGCCCTGTCAACCGGACGACCCTGGCCAGAATCCATGCGGGGCCCCTTGTGTAGTTCCAGCCGTACACTGGGTCCCTTGGAAAAAACCCTCATGGTGCCTCCTGCTCTTCTGGGGCAATGCTGTGTTCTGGCACCCGGTCGGAGTGGAGGCGATCTAACCACGTCGTTAGGCATTGTCCTAGGAGTAGTTCAGCTGGGCTTTGGCCAGTCACAGTGTGTTGGTCATGACTGGTAAGGATCTAGGATGGAAGCATCATCCAGAAAGCTCTGCAGCTGCAGCGCCACCGCCCTATCGATAAGTTTGCCCAAATAGGGCAAATTGGACACCGGCCGATAGTTGGCCAATTCGGCTGGGTCCAGAGATGGCTTTTTCAAGAGGGGGCAGACCATCGCGTCCTTGAGCGCCCTGGGGAACTGCCCCTCCAAGAGGGACGTGTTGATAATCTCCCGCAGGGCACCTCGAAACCCCTCACGGCCCGCTTTAATGAGCCATGATGGGCACGGATCAAGTTCGCAAGTGGTTGGACGCACAGATAAAAGCAATCTGTCAACTTCCTCCAGGATGAGCAGGCTAAAACACTCTAAACCCGACCCCAAAGACGAGCAAGGGGCCTCAAGTTCTCTAACTGTTTCAATTGTGACTGGGAGGTCACGGCGGAGTGCCAAGACTTTATCTGCAAAATAGCTCGCAAAAGCCTCACAGCCAATATCCAGTTCCCTAGAATTTTGCCTGCCCTGTGGCAAAGCCGTCAAGGACCGAATTGTACTAAATAATTGGGCTGGGCGTGAGCTAGCAGATGCAATCGTGACAGCAAAGAAATCTCTCTTTGCGGTCTTGACTGCCATCTCATAGGCTCTCATAAGTGTCCTATAGGATGTTCTTGATGCCTCGTCGCGGGCCCGACACCACCGTCTCTCTAGCCATCTCAGTTCTCGCTTCAGCTCACGCAGCTCCTGGGTGTACCAAGGCGCTCACCTAGCACAAGTGCGGAGAGGGCGCCTGGGAGCGATCTCGTCGATGGCTGCAGAGAGCCGGACATGCCAGTCCTCCACGAGCTCATCCAATGAGCCGCCAGGGGGTCTTGGATCCCGCAGGGCCATCTGGAACCGTATAGGGTCCATCTGGCGCCACGGGTGAGCAAAAATCTGCTCGCCGCCTAAACAGGGTTGGGATGGGATATTCAGTCGGGCCCTCAGGGCCAAGTGGTCCGACCATGGCACTGCCTCTATGGCAATCCGGTCCACCGTCACTCCCGCCGCAAAGATCAGATTGAGCATGTGACCAGCCCGATGCGTGGGAGCCGAGATGAATTGGGAGAGTCCCAGTGCCTCCATGGACGACACGAGGTCCGTAGCCCGGCCCGAGGCTGCGTCCTCGGCATGGACGTTGAAGTCACCCAAGACAATCAGCCTAGGGTGCTCCAGCGCCCAGCCTGATACGGCCTCAAGCAGGGACAGCAGGCCACTGGCCGGTGCGTTAGGCGGCCGGTACACCAACCAGATCGCCAAACTCTCCTCGGCCTCCAGCATCAAGCCGACACACTCTATGCCCGTGATCTCCACAGATGGAAGCGCCTTGAAGGAGTAAGCCTCCCGAAGGAAAATGGCCACTCCTCCCCCCGCCCCTGGTCCGTGACTGGTGGAGGACCGAAAACCCAGGCGAGGCAAGTTGAGTGAGGGCTACCGTTTCGCCCTCCCGCACCCAGGTCTCGGTCACGCATGCCAGGTCCACTCGTTGATCTTGTACAAAATCCCTAAGGATTGAGGTTTTATTGTTAATAGACCTGGCATTGCACAACACCAGTGACGGAGGGGAGTTCTCCAATCTGACCGCACTGCCAGCCACCGTTGGGATGGGCTATAGGCTGGAAGGCCGCCGAGCCACTCTGTTTCTCTGCGTCCTTCCCTTAAAGCCCCGCCTCGGCCCACCGCTAAACTTTCCCCGTCCCAAGAGCACCGGAATTTGCTGTCCTGCCATGTGTTGTCCTGGTGGTCTCCGCCACGCTTCAGACCACCAGTGAGAGAGCAACAGGGCAGCTAGATCCACTCCCAAGGCAACAGTGCACTAATGTCACTAATTCTGCTGCTACCAACAACTGAGCACTGCACAAAACAAATGATGACTACTAAAAACTATTTTTGTTGTTGTTCAGTCGCACAGTCGAGTCCGACTCTTCGCGACCCCATGGACCAGATTACGCCAGGCCCTCCTGTCTTCCGCTGTCCGCTGAAGTTTGCTCAATTTCATGTTCGTTGCATCGATGACACTGTCCAACCATCTCATCCTTTCCCGTCCCCTTCTTCTTTGGCCTTCAATCTTTCCCAGCATCAGGGTCTTCTCCAGTGAATGCTCCCTTCTCATTGGGTGGCCAAAGTATTTGAGCTTCAGCTTCAGGATTTGGCCTTCCAGGGAACAGTCAGGGTTGATTTCTTTTAGGATGAAATGATTTGATCTCCTTGCAGTCCAAGGGACTCTCAAGAGTCTTCTCCAGCACCATAGTTCAAAAGAATCTATTCTTCGGCGCTCGGCCTTCCTTATAGTCCAACTCTCGCAGCCATACATTACTACGGGGAATACCATTGCTTTGACCATGCGGACTTTTGTTGGCAAGGTGATGTCTCTGCTTTTTATCATGCTGTTTAGGTTTGCCATCGCTTTCCTCCCAAGGAGCAGGCGTCTTTTAATTTCATGGCTGCAGTCACCATCTGCAGTGATCTGGGATCCTAGGAACGTGAAGTCTGTCACTACTTCTACGCCTTCCCCTTCTATTTGCCAAGGAGTGATGGGACCAGATGCCATGATCTTACTTTTTTTTATGTTGAGCTTCAAGCCCACTAAAAACTATTACACTATTACAAATAATGACTGCACAATAACAGTCCCTCTGTTTTGCTTGACAATAGCACAACCTAACCCTCCTTCTAAATGTAAAACAGTCCCTCTGTAGCAATTACTCTTGTAGGGCAGCAGTTGGACTCTGAACTTCATGGCCTTATGGGGGGCCCCTTTTGGACTGTAACATACACTTCAAATGTGAAACAGCACCCTGCTTTTGGGGCCACTCTTCTGAGTCCAGGCTCTGACTTCTTATGTCCTTCTTCCTCAGAGGTCACCCCTAATGGCACCATTGAATTCATAAGAGATAAAGTAGAGAACTGTGAAGGTTGTTGGGAAGTGGATTGTGTGTGATATTAGAAGTGGTTTCTTCAACTGACAGCATTGTTCTGCTCATACGTTCATAATACCGAGGAGTAAACCATTCTGTCTTTCGAACTTGTTAATATGCATCATACATAAGAACACGAGAGAAACCATGTTGGATCAGGCCAGTGGTCCATCCAGTCCAAGACTTTGTGTCACACAGTGGCCAAAACCCAGTTGCCATCAGGAGGTTCATCAGTGGGGCCAGAACCCCAGAAGCCCTCCTACTGTTGCCCCCCCCAGGCATAAAACTCAGTTCAGTAAAACTCAGGCACCAACTTAACCTGCTTTCCTCAGGCACCCGTGTCAGAACATCAAGTTTCTCTGGTGAATAGTTGCAGTCCTGTTTTCCCCAGCTGGGCACCCATCCACAGAGCCACCAGAGAGTCCGGGATGCTGCCGAGCAGCTGATTCTCTCTCTTCCCCTGTACAATTATCAAAAGCGTGGCAATTTAGTTCTTCTTTTGGTTAAAACTCAAGGGATTTCTCCCAAGATCACATCTGAAAGCAATAACATCAACATCAGAATCAAGAGTAACATGATGTAATGCCTTGCAAACGAGCTTGAAAAGTCAGTGTATAAATACCTCCTAAGGGCCGAGGCTGATCTTTGGGGTGGAGGGGGCCACTCTGCCGGTGTGAGGTTCGACACTGTCCCCTTGAGATGTGCACCTGTGGTTGTATCAGTCAGGTCACTGTAGTCTCGGCCTTGCAGGAGGTGCTTCTGGCTCCTTCTCATTAGCCGATACATAGCTCAGTGCCTCTACAAGGGAGAAATTGTAGCAAGCGAGGCCAGGATGGTACCGCTGCTGCTGTTGCTACTGCTGCTGCCCCACGCAGCCTGTGGAGTGCTGAAGGCCAAATGCCCACTGAATCTGAGGGAAGATAGTATCGGTGAATTGAATTATTACAGCCCCGGAGACCACATCATTAGCGGGCTCCTCTCGACAACTGGAGCTTCGTTCTTTCCCTTTCATACCCGTTTCCGCCGTGCTCCCTATGTCTTCCTGATCCCGTAAGAAATTACCTGGTGGTGATAGATTACAGTCGCATATGTTCCAATCCTCCCAGATTCCCAGGGACCATCCCCATATTCTGATGTCTGTGTCTGCTAGATCACCATCCATGTGTCTTGCCTTTGGGGACAGATGGAGGATATATATGAAGACTGACTGAGGGCCCAGCCTGCCATTTCAAAACACTGCGGTTGGTGAAGTCCACTTTTAGCTGCCTGACACAGCATACTGGGTGACAATTAGTTAGTGGATTTCTCCCCCCGCCCACATGACTTTAAAGAAGGGGACAGACCTGCTACACCAGTTTGGTGTAGTGGTTAAGTGCGCGGACTCTTATCTGGGAGAACCGGGTTTGATTCCCCACTCCTCCACTAGCACCTGCTGATGTGACCTTGGGTCAGTCACAAGCTCTTGCACAGCTCTTCTCTCAAGGACAGTTTCTGTCAGAAGTTTTCTCAGCCCCACCTACCTCACAGGGTGTCTGTTGTGGGAAGGGGAAGGGAAAGGAGTTTGTCAGCCACTCTGAAACGCCTTTGGGCAGTGAAGGGCGGGGTATAAATCCAAACTCTTCTTCTCTTCTTCTTTTGCTTCGTGACCAGACACAGACAGAATGTCCTCAATTTCTTCTAAGCGTAAAAGGCCAGGAGACATCATCAGCCCCGATCTGTCCCCTGCATCACTGCATATTGAGGCTGTCAAATGTGTTTGAGCTGCAGCTGCCCTATAGTGAGTGGTGCAACTAATTCTGTAATGAAAATTAAACACTCAATAACAATTTTATTTTAATGTGAAGAAAACTGCTGTGTTCCATTTACTAACACACCTGTTTTGGAAGGCAGCTGAGAACATATTATTGAAGAACAAATTAATAATGCATAGTAGGCAGAGAAGGTTTTCAGGACTGTGGAGTAGGCTATTGCCACAGCAGCAAATACAGTATAGAGGAAGCAGATTAAGGCTTTCAGGAAAAAATGGAAAACTGGGAGAGGATGTACGTTTGCGTTGCATGCACTTTTCTTTCTGTGTATGCTGAGCATCAGAACACCCTGAGAACTAATTCATAAGGACTATTTTGCTGAACTTTAGACAGAGCCAAGCCATTGTTCAGATGTACAGCTTGAAAACTTCAGGTCAGTTTCAACTATCAAGAAGCAAATATAGGTTTTCCCACCAAGTGTCTAAGACCAAGGGAAAGGATAAAGTAGGAATTTCATTTTACAAGCGTCCGTAATAAAACCAGTAATAAAAGCTGTGAACGTTCGCAGTACAAGCCCATTTTTAGCAGACTTTTCAGGTACCACTGATTAAAAGAATGGAAGTCCAAACTGTTTTATGTTAATTTGCTTTATCCACTTATTAGTTCTGAGACATTTCAGCAGATGTTGCTATCTGCACATACAACCTAGCACCATTGAGGAAATGAGATATGGTCGGGGGGAAGAATCACGAATGGACAGGAGAAGGAAGGACATACAAGCAGGTGGGAATGTGGGTGGGCTGGAAGGAGGAGTTGTGGTCCTGGTGGTGGTCAGAGAGGGGCCCCCCTCAAAATCTTGAACCAGCCTGCTTCTACCCATCACACTCGCCTTTAAAGCCATCTCTGCTTGTGGCCTTGTGCCTATAACTACAGTCACTGAAATACTCATTGAGTAATGAAGAATTTCCGTTTGTCTGTCCTGAGTGCACTGTAAATTAGCTTAACAGAGCGCACGAAAGGTGTAATACAGTTTGAGAGGGGGAGAAAAAGGTCTCTGAATCCAGATTCTCCGCCCCATCTATAACTTAATAAACCTCTATCATGTCTACACCCCGTGCCAGTAAGGTTTTATATGTCTGGAGCAGAGATGGTAATAATTCTGATTTCCCAACATGGAAATCAAGCTTTGTTAGGAAAGCCTTGTTAGGAAAGTGTAGCCCCTAGCAAGATCCAAACCTGTTTAGCTTCAGCCAGGTGGGTGCATCCTGTGGCTGTCCAACATACCTTTGGGGGTATCATTTTAAGAATAAACTCCAGGCCTGGAAAGATTCCCTAGAGTTAAAGAAGAAAGCCCAGAAGCTGTTTTCATGTCATGGAGTATGATAATATGACACTTCTGTTTTATTGCAGGATTGACTATTCAAAGTTCTGGCACATTCTGTCCTTCATGTTCAGCGTTCATGTGATTAATCAGAATCCCCGGCTCTTGCCCAACATTACTCTGGGCTTCAACATCTATGAGACTTTGTCCAGTGCAAGACTGACTTATGATGCTGCAGTAGATCTGATATCTGCGGAATGGAAGAACGTTCCCAACTACCACTGCGGAGGTCAGAACAACCCACTGGCTGTTCTTGAAGGAGCAACCTCTGACATCTCTAACTACATTTCCAACATACTGAACATCTACAAAATCCCACAGGTATGCATGAGGGAGAAAACTGAAGCCAATTCTTTTTCCGGTCACTCCTAAAAAAATCAAGAAAGGGGCAAGGGACATAAAAAATTGAGACTACAGAAAGACTATAGTTACAGGTTGGTTTGAGAGATGTTTCTATCCCTATGATAGGGACATGTTTTGCAAACTTCCACTTCTGCTAAAACTAAGTTGGCAAGGTTTTTTTACAAATAGACAGACAGATAGATAAAATATAGTCCCCTATGTTTATAATTACATAGAAATGTACACACCACGAACAGAAAATCCTCCACAACCCAATCTCTAAAAAAAACAAATCTGTTTCTAGCTTTTAAGTGACTCTTAGGGATATGATTTTGGTGACTGATCCTGTACTTGTTCCCTTGATGATGCCGCCCAGGAATCCAGAAGGCTCCTATTTTGAGTTCCGTTCTTGTTAACACTAGTTAGAGAAATTGTCTTGCCACTCCCTTGCCCTAAGATGGATGGATGGATGGATGGATGGATGGATGGATGGATGGATGGATGGATGGATGGATGGATAGCCAGTCAGCCAGCCAGCCCGCCAGCCCAGGTATTTTGCCATTTCTGATAACATTATGGAACTGTAAATATAACTGATAGTGACAAGGCCATTTCTAGTTCCACCAGGCCTTCGGCTGAGGCGGCGGGTGTCCATCTCAGTTGTCCTCCCTGCTTTAGTTCCCAACCTGCTGAAAGGGCACATCTGATTCCACCTGGTGGTCCCAACAGATTTATATCGCTGCAACCGATTTTATTGTTTATCGTTTTTATGATTTAATGTGGTTTTATTGTAATTAGTCTTTCATATGCCCTGAGCCCGTTTGGGGAAGGTGGAATAAAAATCCCTAAATAAAATAAATAAATAAGCCTGCTTATTTACAGGGAACAGCTATGGCTCACTGTCTTGCATATGCATTAATTTTAGTTATTTATTTATTTATTTGGATTTGTATCCTGCCCTCCCCGTCAAAGTGCTTCTGACAACAACCTTTTGAATTAATTACCTCCAAAATGTTCTATCATTAACCGTCTTGCTCAGGTCTTGCAAACTGAAGGCCTTTATGACTTCCTTAATTGAGTCAGTCTATCCTCTTTTCCTGCTGTCTTCAGCTTTTCCTAGCGTTATTGTCTTTCCCAGTGGCGCCGGTCTTCTCTTTATGTGACCAAAGTCCACTAGTCTCCATTGAATCATTTTAGCTTCTAGGGATAGTTCAGCCTTGATTCGATCTAGAACCCACTCATCCGTCTTTTTGGCAATCCACAGTACCTGTAAATCTCTCCCCCAGTGCCACATTCCAAATCAATCAAATGTCTTCCTTTCAGCTTTCTTCATGGTCCAACTTTCACACCTGTACATAGTAGTGAGGAATACTACGGTACGGATTAGCTTGATTTTAGTCGCCAGTGACACATCCTTACATATAAGAATCTTTTCTAGCTCCTTCAGGCTGCCTTTCCCAGCCTCAGTCTCCTTCTGACTTTTTGGTCGCAGTCTCTTTTCTGGTTGATGATGGAGCCAAGGATAGAAGATCTTGAACAGTTTTAATTTTAACACAATGCCTTCACTGTCAGTCAAAAGTTTGTAATTGCCCAGTAGTCATTACTTCTGTGGTGGCTCAAGTGATTAAGACATTGAACTGCAGGCTGTGGAAGGTCAGTAGTTCAGCAGTTCAAGACCCAAGAGTGCCGCATGATGGAGTGAGCTCCAGTCTCTAGTTCCAGCTCCTGCCAACCTAGCATTTTGAAAGCAAGAAATTGCAAGTAGATAAATAGGTACCACTTTGGTGGGAAGATAACAGCGTTCCGTGCACCTTGGTGTTTAGTCATGCCGGCCACATGACCATGGAAACGTCTTCGGACAGCGCTGGCTCTTCGGCTTTGAAACGGAGACGAGCACCGCAACCCTAGAGTCGGATTCGACTGGCTTTCGAGCAAGGGAACCTTTACCTTTTACATTACTTCTGTCTTCTTCTTTTTATCTCAGATTGTTAATGTTTATTCCACAAATTTCCATTCAACTTTCATCTAAATTTAGTCCCACTTTCTTTGTAATGTGTTCTGCATATAGATCGAAGAGAAATATAAAATACATCCTTGTCTGACACTTTTAACCATTGGAAACCATTCTGTTTCTCCATATACTGTCCTAACAGTAACCTCTTGTCCAGAGCACAGTTTGCACATCAAAAAAAAAATCTGATGTTGTTGGACACACTTTTCTTTTAAAACCAGCTATAACTTTTCATGATCCATAAAGTCAAAAGCTTTGCTGTAATCTATGAAATGCAAGCTGATTAATTTCCCTTTGATTTCTTGGAATCCTGTGGAATTGATCTCTTGTTCTTTTTGTTGTTGTTGTACTCTTATATTTCCTTACATTGACTGTTACAATAGTTCTCTATACTGTACATGCCAGTTGCTGGAACACTGCATTTAGGCTTCTGATTCTGTTTCTATCACCTTTTACTTTTGGTTCTTCTTTGCCTTTAGCAATTTTAAGAGTTTCATCAGTCATCTATTGAAGCTTTTCATTTTGTTTGGAGACAGGAGTAACCTTTGCACATTTGTCTTGATAATATCTCTCACTTCAACCCATAGTTCTTCCAGTTCCTGTCTACTTGAACTTAGTAATGCAGTTTTTTAACTTGATCTGTAAATTTTTCAGGGAATATTTTGGTCCTATGAACATTTCGGTATTTTTCTCCAACTTCACTCTAATTTTCGATATTAGTAATTCATAATCTGTATTGCAATCAGCTCCTGGTCTTGTTTTACAAGAAAGAATAGAGCTTCTCCATCTTCTTCTTACTCCAATTTCTTAATCTGTTTGATTTCTATATTGGCCATCTGAGGATGTCTATGGGCTCACTGGTAGCCCATATGTTTTGCATGCAGACAGAACAGCATTCAATCCCGGGGCATTGCTGGTGAGGATAAATCAGAAGTAGGAAAAATCTTTCTCTTTTCCAGTGCAGATATCTTGGTACATCACAGTGCAGATTACCTTCTTTAGTATGGCTGTGGCCCATACATTGGCTTGCCTGAAATGGTTTAGAGCTCTCTATTGCAGCTGTACTCACACGCTCATCGCTGTCAGCTTGGCATGTTTTGGAGATCCCTTGTTCCATAAGCACATAAGAAGAATGTAAATTGGGTCAGACCAATACTCCATCTAGTCCAGCACCCTGCCTCACACAGTGGCCAACCAGTGCCTCTGGAGGGCCAACAACAGGGCATTGAGGGCAAGGCCTTCATAAGAACAAAACAAGAACGGAAGCTGGATCAGACCAATAGCCCATCTAGTCCAGCATTCTATCTTACACAGTGGCCAATCAGTTCCTCTGGAGGTCCAACATTAGAACATAGAGGCAGAGGCCTTCCCCTGATGTTGCCTCCTGGCTCTGGGATTCAGAAGATTAATGCCTTTCACTGTGGGGGTTTCCCTCAGTTATCATGGATAGTAGCCACTGAAAGACTGATCTTCCATGAATCTATCAATCCCTTCTTAAAACTGTTTATTCCTGTGGCCATTACTCCATCCTCTGGCAGCAAATTCCACATCTCTGTTCCAAGGATCTGCTTTTCCTTGCCCTTATTTCTGAGGGCTCTGAACATGTGCCCAACTTGACTGTTTTTTGTTTGTATATGTTGACAATTATAGCAGGGGTCCCCATTATGGTGTCTATAGGCACTATGGAGAAACCTCCCTCCCACTCTGAGTTTTAAAAGTATTCCTGGTTTTTTTCCTCTTCTCTCAGGAGGGGCAGGAAGCTAAATCAATTACCAGCCATAGTTCTGCAAATGACTCAGCTTGCAAGGTTACTGAGGTATTTGGTGTTAGAATCTCCAGGTAACTCCTGGAGATTTCCCAGAATGCCCTCCAGGAGGGCTTCCAGGATGCACCTGTGAGACCTGGGCAGACCAGGTCAAAGGGGGTGGGAAGAGTGATGTAAAATGGGTGGAGTCAGAGGTTTAATAAAATTGCTTGCTCCTAGCAGTGAGGGTCTCTTGGTGCTGGTCCTCAGAAGAGGACAGACGGCTGAGCTCTGTTCTGCAGGCCAGGAGTCATCTTGGCCATGTGGCCTGGCCTGCTGGCTGAAGGGAGCCTAAGGTAATGGGACATCTTTAGAACTTTGTGTAACTAAATTTTTTATGTACCTACTCTATTTCAACATCTACTAGGGTGTGTTTTTAGAACCAAGGAAAGAAGGATGTGTTTGTAACCAATTGTTTTTTTCAGACAGTAGTCATGTTGGTCTGAAGTAGAACAGGTAGCTTTGAGTCCAGTAGCACCTAAGAGACAAACAAGAATTTTGGTCAAGAGTCAAAGCTCTGATGAAATGAACGTTGACTCTCAAAAGCTTATACCCTAAATTCTTATTGGTTTCTAAGATGCTAGTTATAATGTCCTGAGTTCGGAGGCTTGGCATACTGATCCGCTCAAAGTTTATTGATTACATTCCAAATGGAGATGAAACTAGCCAGTCTGTGACTGGCTTATATTCATGCACACCCAAACACCCAACACCTCCCATTCCCAGTGATAGGTTCTATTTACACTACTCCGGTTCCCATAGGTCCAAAACAGGATCCGTGTGAGCCTATTGGTCTGCGTTAGGATCTGATATGACTATTGTCTACCGGATCCGAAGGTCGGCTTAACTGCATGGCCCGGATGTGCTGGAGGAGCCATCTTTAAAAAAAAAAACTCAACTAAAAAGGAGAGAATTTTATTGCTTTTTCTGTAGAAAAAAGGTAGGGTATATAGATGGGTTAAGAAAAGATTTTGAGTGAATTTTCTGTTAAAATGTTAGTTTTAGTTAGTACAAATAAAGTTTTTGGCATCCACCGTGATTGGAAGATCTTCTTTTCATCCTACTGAAAGTCCAGAATATATCTATTAGTTAAGTTAGTAAAGTCCTTTGGGGTTAGTTGTTTATCAGCTCCCTTCTGTCGCCTCACGAACAGCTGCTATATCTTGGGATGTCTTCTTTTTAAGTCTCTCAGATTATACGATGGGCCCTCTTTTGCTTTCTCATCTCCTGCTCCGGCACCTCCCTCCTCTGGGCCGCTGTCCTCTTCGCTGCTTAACACTGTCCAATTGGCGAGTTCTGCATCTTCCTCTGAACTGGCGTGTCTCTTCAGAAATTCTTGAGCTTTGAAAACGGAGTCAATCTTTTCTCTTTTATCCTTAAATCTGAACACCAGTCCCTCGGGAAAGCACCATTTGTAAATGGTTTGATGTCTTTGTAAAAACATGGTCAATCCTTTATATGCTTTCCTTTTCATACGAATTTCATATGGAACATCCTTTAAAGTTCTGATAGTCTGCTCTCCAATCTTCAAGGGCACCACTGAAACTGCACGCAGAATTTGATCTCGAGTACGCTGCTTAGTAAACTTGACAACCACTTCTGCTGGCAAATTATTTTTCTTTCTAAAGCTGGAATAGGCTCTATAGGTCACATCCATCTCATCCTTTAATTCTTGCACTTCTCTGCCAGTTGGTGGTGCCAAGGCATTCGCCAGTATAGCTCTAAGATCTTCTTTCTCTTCTTCCTTTATGCCCTGAAAGCGGAGAGTCAGATTTGATTTTTCCATCTGAAGCATTAAGATTCTTTTTTCTTGCATATCTTGATGTTTTTCTAATTTGTTGACCCTTTTCTTAATTTTCTTGGTGTCTTCCGTCGAGACCAGACACTTCTGTGCGATCTCCTCCATTTTCTTTGCTGTTTCTGTTAGTTGTTTTTGTTGACTGTTGAGAACACTTTCCATGTTGCAAAGGGTTTCGGTGATTTTCTGCATTTGATCCAGCAGAGGGCGCAGTGGCTCGCTTTTCTGTTGATTGACAGCTTGCTCTAGGGGGAGGTTGCCAGGATCGGAAGTCCCTCCCCCCTTCTTTACCGGCTTCTCTGGAACCTTTTTCTGCCCCAACATTTTTTTTTTGTTTACTTTAACAAAGTTCGTGCCGCAACACCCAGGAGACAAGCTGGTTTCTTAATCTTCAGTAAAGCCCCAAAGGTACTTTTACCAAACCGCTTTTTTGCTTCGCCCCCCCTTCACTCTTCCTTTAACAGTCCCGTTTTTTTAAAGAGGGTGGGGATTCCTCCCTCCTCCCATACGCTTATACATTTATGGGGGGGAGCGCATTTAGCCGCTTCAAAACAGATCTCCAACTCACGATTCACTGCCAATTCTTCTTTTATTAATTCATTCCACTGCTTCTTCACTCCTGGGTGTCGGTGGCATTGCTACTTCCCATACGGGCGCAGCGCAGTGGGGCCGACTGGGTCGGGGAGAAAGCCTCAATTTCCCAGCTATCTGCCGGCAAAGAGGCTACTCCCAAAGCGCCCCCGGTTCGGAGCCTTTGCCTAAGGCACACTAGGGTCTTTCGCATGAGCGAAGACCCCCCCCAACCGCGTGTGGGCTAACCATCTCCAGGAGCATCCCGAGAGGTGGCCGCCATTAGCTCCGCCGAAACCGAAACTCCTAATGCTGGAGGAGCCATCTTAATACATAACATTAGTGAACTTAAATCTAACTGAATATAGTTATGACTAGGGATGGGCATGAACTAAACCAGGAATATAGTTATAACTAGGGATGGGCACAAACTAAACCCTGTTCATGGTTTGTGAACCAAAGTTTGTGACGGGTCTATTGTCACAAATCTCAATGAACTTTTAAGACAGTTCATGAGGTTTGTGCTGGTTCATGTCCAGAGCAGAAAGCTGCAAAAACAGCTGAGTGGCTAGAAGCACTCCCTGCCACTCAGCTGTTTTGGTCTTATGCAGTTGCATAAGAATGCCAGAAAAAGGGGAGCAGCCTGTCTGGGTCTGAGCTGCACATGGCTTCAACCGTTTTTGAGGTTCATGCTCATCCCTAGTTATGACATTACCACAATGTGTCTATCAGGTTATCTGAATTCCAAGCTTTCATTTTTTTAAAAAATGAGTCTCTGTTCCCTTCAGTTAAATAGATATAAAGAGAAAGGCATATTTCCAGAACAAAAGGGGACAGAGATTAACTTTTTGAAAAAATAAAAGCTGGAAATTCAGAGAACCTGACAGACACACTACCCGAAAGAGTCTCAGAGCAGCTTACAATCTCCTTTCCCTTCTTCTCCCCATAACAGACACCCTGTGAGGTAGGTGGGGCTGAGAGAGCTCTGAGAGAACTGTGACTGACCCAAGGTCACCCAGCTGGCTCCATGTGGAGGAGCAGAGAATCAAACCCAGTTCTTCAGACTGAAGTCTGCCACTTTGAACCTCACCAGCATCTCCTTTTCCTTACCATGCGGATGCCCCATTGCTCCTGCCATATATAGTAATCACAGCAGCAATGGTGCAGTTGCTGTCCTTGTGTAGAAAACACCTAAAAGCCGCACTGTTACTTGGGGGAGGGGGTGGCAGGGGGCACTTGCCTTTTCCACTTGCCCTGACTTCTATGAAGTGTTGTAAAGATATGCCAGGTTTTTTTGGAGTGGACGTAACATTTTCATCCAGAAAACATGCATCATCCGTTAGTGTCTCCTGTTCATTAACAGGTCAGTTATGGATCTGATGAGCACATCACTGACGATAAAACTCAGTTACCAGTTTTCTACCTGATAAACACCAAAGGGAAGACTTATTTTCTGGGGATGATCAAACTGCTCCTGCACTTCAAATGGACATGGATCGGTCTGATTGCTCCAGACAGCGATGACGGAGTGAATTTCATGAGGATCGTGGTGCCTTTGATGAGCAGTAGCGGTATCTGTGTCGTCTTCTCACACAACATCAAAGGAGATACTGTAGCTTTTGAAAATGCAGCAGTAGCGGTGGATGGTATCATTTTATCGCTGAAGCGGACAAAAGTCAATGTATTGGTTTTATATGGAGACTTTAACTTCCTGTTTCTTTCCACATACTTGAAGACAGCAATTGATAAAACCATGAATTCCATTGCAGGAAAAGTTTGGATCACGATATCTTTGCAGATCATCAGCGCACATAAATATATGCATGGCTCTTTGTCCATAATCCAGACACGAAAAAGGCAGACGCATGACAACTCTGACACGCTTTTCAGTCGTATGAAGCAGTTTGGGGAGGATGCTTTTAATTGTTCTTATTCCAAATATGTGCAGTCTGCGAAAGGCCGGCGGCGATGTGCCAAGAAACATAGGATGGAAATGCCCGCTCAGGATGTGCTTGAAACAGTCCTGTACGACAGAGGCCACGATATTTACGTTGCTCTCCAGGCTGTGGCTCGTGCCTTGCATTCTGCGTACACATCCGGAAACAGCCGGCTGATGGTGGGAGGTGGAGACAGACTGGAACTCCAAAGGGTGCAGTCATGGCAGGTATTATACGTAACACCATTAATAGTATCAATCTGTTCTGGTGTGTGTTGGCTTTGACCTGATGGCACTGTCCACCAGCACACTTGTATACATGACTTGGCCTGTCAGCAGAAGCATTAGGTTGATCCCTTACCAATCATACATGATTTTGAGTGTAGTAGTGAGCTGAAATTTTGCACATTTATGGGTGAATTTATGTGTTTTAAGACTACTGTGTCCAGTTTTGGGCACCACAATTGAGGAAGGATGTTGACATGCTCGAGCATGTCCAGAAGAGGGCAACTAGCTGAATGGCCATAAAACAGCCATAAATCTATGCAGGCAGCCAGCATTAAACCAGAAATCAAATGAAGTGAAAGCAGCATGCAGTCTGGATGCTGCCATAAAATGCGACACTCAATCAAGGTGAAAGTGGCATGCCAGGTAGAGGGGAATTTCTGTTCCAGAGTGGGTTTGGTAAGACAGTGGAGCAAATGCTAGATGCAGATTGGGCCTCAATGGCTGCGGTCACACACACTAAATTATCAACTTTCAATCCACTTTTAACTGGCCAAATGCAGTTTATTTATTTATTTATTTATAGTTTCAATTTATATACCGCTCTAACCCCAAAGGGTCTCTGAGCGGTTTACACAATTTTTAGATCAATTTTTCCTATCTAGGGCCACGATCTACAGGGGAAGTGACATCCTACCAGCACCCAAGCAGGGCTTCTTGTCTCTGTTCCAGCGAGGCTTCAGGCGTCAGCACTCCAACCTCGAGGTCCTTGATGCCCCTGGCGTAGATCTTTTCCTGGCCCAGGAGTCTTCCCGTTCAGAAAGTGGATTGAAAGTGGATTGAAAGTTTGTTATTTAGTATGTTTGACCACAGCCAACATGGCTTGTAGAATGTCATTGGGCCAAGGTAAGCCTCCCTTCTATAAATTTTTGGCTTAAGTTGATCTCCTCCCCGCAAGATCTTACTTCATTGATCCTCCAGGATGGATTTCAATCTTCCTGGTTAAAGGCAGTTTATGATAAACTAACCATGTTAGGTCTCCCCCCCCCAGAGTTTATTTCAACCATGGGCTTAGAACAAGCTAAAGTCCTTGTTAAGCAAAAGGTCCAGGACTACTGAATCTACAATTTCTTTTAAAATTGTGGATTCTATTTTGTTCATCACAATTCTAACCCTATAATCATATATTGTGACGTATCATTTTTAACTGATCTCTGGCTGTATTAAATTCTTAATAGTGTATTAAATTAATAGAGTATTCTTAAAAAGCTGATAACTAGCACTTTTAAGTCTTGTTTTTATAGCTACACTATGATTGTTGTTTTATTTGTCAAATTTTATGTAAGCTGCCCAGAGCCTGCCCTGGTGGGAAGGGCGGGATATGAATCAAATAAATAAATAAATAAATAAATAAATAAATAAATAAATTCTGAATACCGTATTAAATTTAATACTGAATAGAATTCTTCTGATTCTCTGATTCTGAATGCCATTCTGCCCTCTGCCATTCCCTCACAACAACAGGCCTCTGAGGGAGGCCAGGCCGAGAGTTTGTGATGGACTCAAGGTCAACCAGCGAGCGTCCATGTCAGAAGCAGGGATTTGAACCTGGGTCCTAGCCTGCCGTTCTTAAAATGTACTGGAAGCGGCAGCTCAGCATAGTGATTCAATCAGCTCTTTATTAGGTTACATCGGAATAAGCCTGCAGAGGCGGGCTGCAAGCTGCCTTTTATTCCTGAACTCCCCACACCCAAACCACACCCAGCACACACCCCAAACACCGTGATAGGTTCTATTTACAAGTCCATAGTCCAGATTGGGCTACTTTAGGATCCGGGCTAGCCCATTGGTGCGCCCTTGGATCCACAGTCTCTATTGTTCACTCGAACGAAGCTCTGGCCGTTTTCGGACCACATGGTCAGCCATGAGGCGGTCGCCGTCTTTTCTCAATACATTACAGTTCTTATCCACAGCATTCCACTGGCTCTCAGGAACAGTGTGGTTTCTGTTTTTAAAATGTTGGTGTTTTCTTTGGCATCCCAGCTTTATCCTTTCCTGAAGAACCTCCAGTTACACAATACTTCTGTGGAGGGGAATAGGGACCTGGCATCAGACCTTGATATTGTAAACTGGGTGGTGTTCCCAAATAAATCCTGTGGTGGAGTAAAAGTTGGCAGCATAGAAAGCAAAGCATCCACATTCACGAAGTTCTCCATTGATCAGGATGCCATAGTGTGGCCTCGTGGCTATAATCAGGTGGGTAAACCATTCATTCATCCTATTAATGTTATGGACTTGGATTATTTTGTTACTATTATTGGTATGATTGGTTTTTATTATCAGGCGGCTTGGCTTAGTTTTATGTTTGTGAGACGCCTCAAGCAGGTCTCCAGTGGTGGCATCCGAATTTTCTAAATACATGAAGAATCCTATTCCCTTCCAAATGTATGTAGCTCTAATTCCTTTGGGGACTTGTAAATCAGAAAATATATGATTCCTACCCTGATGGGGTCATTTCTTGTTGGAAGTGGTCGCTTGGAACTACAACTACAGGGACATTAATTTTACCCAGTGTGGCCCTGTGGATTACTTGACTGTCCCGTTGACTCATTCCGTAATCCGTCTTGAGTCCAAGTGAGAAAGGCAGACTGTAAGTGACCTAAATAAATAAGTCCTTCTTGACATAGTCGCTTCTTATATCTGAGACACCAAACATCCCTCAGTACATGAGCACAAAGGAACCGATTCTCAGCATCATACCTGCCTGATGGAGCCAGAGTCTGATAAGAAGGGAAATGATCCCCACATCACCAAAAGACAAGCTGTGACACCCAACAGCAACTGCATTCCTCAGATTGGATGGTCCTTGAAGCAATCATGGTATTGGAGCCTGACAATGACCAGGATTTGGCAATCCTCAAATACG
Organism: Gekko gecko; assembly: GCA_029375565.1. Classification (NCBI taxonomy): domain Eukaryota; kingdom Metazoa; phylum Chordata; class Lepidosauria; order Squamata; family Gekkonidae; genus Gekko; species Gekko gecko. Next base: position 9,214,572 of record JAPDNY010000002.1, read on the forward strand.
TGTACTAGCTGAGAGCCAGTTTGGTGTAGTGGTTAAGTATGTGGACTCTTATCTGGGAGAACTGGGTTTGATTCCCCTCTCCTCCACTTGCACCTGCTGATGTGACCTTGGGTCAGTCACAAGCTCTGGCACAGCTGTTCTCTCAAGGACAGTTTCTGTCAGAAGTTCTCTCAGCCCCACCTAACTCACAGGGTGTCTGTTGTGGGGAGGGGAAGGGAAAGGAATTTGTAAGCCGCTCTGAGATGCCTTTGGGCAGTGAAGGGCAGGGTATAAATCCAAACTCTTCTTCTTCTTCTTCTTCTAAATGTCAGGATCTCTTTGCGGTCTCTGAAGCAGCACAAGAACCACTTCCATCTCCAGATGTGTAGTGTACTCTTCCAATTCTGTATCAAAAGACCAAAAGGACAGTGTGCCCCAAAAGACTTGCCACTCTCCTAGGGATCCAACACCCTGGTGTTCTTCTCAGGACTGATAGCCACATGAATACCTGAAGCTGCCTCATACGGAATCAGGCCATTGGTCCATCAGGGTCCCTTTTGTCTACTCAGACTACCAGTGCTTGTCCAGGGGTTCAGGCAGAGGTCTTAAATATCACCAACTACCTGGTCCTTTTAACTGGAGATACCAGGGAAAGAACGTGAGACCTTCTGCATGCTAAATTGATGCTCTGCCACTGAGCCACAGCTGCCCGCCATATATTGGCCTTTCCAGATCATCATACCATTCCTGTCAAGTAACCACTTTGACTGCTATTCTGAAGAAGAAGAAGAAGAGATTCAGGGAAGTCTTTTAAGGATTGTATAACCCTGATTCTACTATATAAGTCCAACATTCTTTTGACCAACACTGCTTTTAAATGAAAAAACATTTTATAAAAATATATAGTTGACCAGAGGTGATTATTTTTTCTCTTTTTTCATTTTCAGTAATTAGCTGCTTAATATTTGTAGAATGCATTGATTTATACAATTTTATTGTTCTAGAGGAGCACCACTGGACATGTGATTGTACTGGAGGCCTCATTTGCAATTTTGTATTTTTCTTCCTTGCCCAGTGGTTAAACTTTGTAAATAAGTTATTGGTTTTTGTTTGATAATATTTTTACAATTTATTGGTTAGCTGCATTATATGTGTTTAATTTTTTATTTCTTTTATCTTTACAGCCTTTGTTTTCTGGTCTTTATTGATTTCAAACTTTATGTATGTAGGGTTGTATGCATTTCTGTTTATATAATAGCCAATGTGTTCCATGTGCATTTTGTATTAGACCTCTGAAGAAGGCCTGCTAAGGCCGAAACGCGTCAGGTCTATTTTATCAGCCCTTGTATATTTTCACAATTCTTTATGAGGTATGAATGGGCCCCTATATAATGTTTTAATCTGTGTTTAATAAATACATGTATGTTTTTGTATGTTTTTTAAGTTGATTTTAAATTTGGCCCTCTTTTGTTTTGGACTAACCTTTTCAGGTACTGAATTCTTTATTTTGGGTTCAGTTTTCTTCCCTCCTCTTTTCTGTTCTTTTGAACACTCCACAGGGAGACCTCGTGCTGAGATGCGATTCATTGATTCCCCGTTTAAG